>CM073000.1:196832629-198082629 GCA_037038555.1 Rhynchonycteris naso | reverse complement strand
TATTTGTTTTTTTACAGGGACAGAGAGAGAGAGTCAGAGAGAGGGATAGATAGGGACAGACAGACAGGAACGGAGAGAGGTGAGAAGCATCAATCATTAATTTTTCGTTGCCGTTGTGTGACACCTTAGTTGTTCATTGATTGCTTTCTCACATGTGCCTTGACCGCGGGCCTTCAGCAGACGGAGCAACCTCTTGCTGGAGCCAGCGACCTTGGGTCCAAGCTAGTGAGCTTTTTGCTCAAGCCAGATGGGCCCGCGCTCAAGCTGGCGACCTCAGGGTCTCGAACCTGGGCCTTCCGCATCCCAGTCCAATGCTCTATCCACTTCACCACCACCTGGTCAGGCTTATTTTGGTTTCTTTATGTTTTTGTTTGCCAAGAATATATCAAGTGTTTTTAGCAAGACCTCCAACAAGGAACAGGCCCTTTACTCAACACCCCTCACCAGCTCTTCTATTACCTCTTCTGGGGCTCCCGCCTACCCTTTTGAAGGAATCATTACTTTGGAAGGCAAGAGGTCAAGGTCATAGCCTCTGATTTTAAAGCAGTCACAGATTGGGTTTACACTGTGACTGTTGGCTGTTTTGGGACTTTCAGCAAGATTCTTGCCTGACCAGTGGTGGTGTAGTGGATAAAAGTGTTGATCTGGAACGCCGAGGTTGCTGGTTCAAAACCCTGGGCTTGCCTGGTCAAGGCACGTTTGGGAGTTGATGCCTCCTACTCCTCCCCTTCCCTCTCTTTCTCTCTCCTCTGTAAAATGAATAAATATTAATAATAATTAAAAATAATTCTTAAGGACTCTGAGCCTCAAATCCCAGCATTGTCACCACTGTTATACTGGGGGAAGTGGTTATTAGCCTGGGGTGAAGCTAAATGAGATACGAGATGTTTTACAGCCCTGGGCCCTGGTGAGGTCTGGGAGGCTGTGGCATTCTTTAAATGAACTTTTACTGAGCACCAATAAGGGCTAGGCACAATGCTCAGAGCTGAGGCCCTGGCCCTTAGTGTGGACAGTAAAATAGAGATGGGGTAACACCAACCTCTGCCGCCAGGGTTTCCTGGCCCCGGAGGCAGAGACTGAGGACCAGGTGAAGTGTAGCACGGACCAACCTCAGTGTGGCTCCAGGTATGCTGCAGAAGGCCCTGCCTATAAATGGCTCCATTGTCCAGCAGGCTAAAACCTTTGACATAGAGTCCTGAGTCCTTTTTTTTATTATTATAGGGACAGAGAGAGGGATAGACGAACAGACAGGAACGGAGAGAGATGAGCATCAATCATTAGTTTTTCGTTGGGACACCTTAGTTCATTCATTGCTTTCTCACACGTGCCTTGACCGCGGGCCTTCAGCAGACCGAGCCACCCCTTGCTGGAGCCAGCGACCTTGGGTCTAAGCTGGCGAGCTTTTGCTCAAGCCAGATGAGCCCACACTCAAGCCAGTGACCTCGGGGTCTAGAACCTGGGTCTTCTGTATCCCAGTCCGATGCTCTATCCACTGTGCCATCGCCTGGTCAGGCGAGTCCTGAGTCTTGAGGTCAGCTGGGGACCCGATGACAAAAGTAGGAAGGGTAAACCCAGGGTGGAGTGGCCTCCAGTGAATGGAATAGCTCTATCTACTACCTAGGACAGGAGCCATGGAGAAGGGGGAACAGAGGCAGGAGAGCCTCAGGGACAGTTGGCCACACATTGCTATCTCCAAAACTGATCTTGAGTAACCCTTAATCCTCAGAGTGGATCCCATTACCCTGTCACTGGGAACCTCAGACTGTTTCCGTAGCAGGTGGTTTCCCACAAAATGATTTCATCCAGTTCACTTCGTTCATTGTGCACCTTCCTTACTGGACCTTGGCCCCATGAGGGCAGGGGCACTGTCCACCTCGATCCTCAGTCAAGCCCAAATGGGTGTCCAAAGACCGGCCTATCTGGGCCAGTCCTGGACACTGGTGGTATCCTGAGTACCACTGGGGACCTGGACCTTCTTGGGCAGGGAGATGCCACAGATAGTATGAGGAGGGATGTCTAGGTAGGCTACAGCACAAACCCAGAGCAATGGAGACACCCCCGTCTAGATTAGCACTGGCCCCAGCCATGTTAAGAGGCAGCAGAGAACTCTCACCAATGTCTCCTGTCAATCTACTCTGACTTGGCAAGAGAAAGCGGGGACCGCGCGAGCGCCCACATCTACCCGAATGTAGCCCCTACACGGGCGGCATGAGCACACCCAAGTTCCGACCCTTGGCGCCCACTGATCCCGCGCTCCCACCCAGAGGCCTGCGTGTGTTGCTCTTGGCGACCGGCGACGCAGGATCAGAGGCTCATGGCCTCGCTGCATTCTCGGGGTCGGTGCTGTGGTCCTGCTGACTGTCTCCGCTGCGAGACCGCGGTCATCACCTCTCTGCGCTGACCCTGCCTGGACTTGGCCCAGGGCGAGTCGCTGGCCGCGTGAGCCTCGGGGTCCTGGCCGCTGCCTTACTGTGCTGGCACACTCAGCTGGCCACCGCGGCGGAGGGCCTGGCGCGGGAATAAGGGAAGCGAAGCTGCGGCGGGAGCCGGGAATGCCCTGAGTCCCAGCTCGAGGCCTGGTCCGTAGTGACGTCGCAGCAAGCCGGGAGCCTCCTCTCCCGGGACCTCGCCCAGGCCGGACAGAAGCAGTGCCGCGCGCAGGTCGCGGTAGCCCCCTTCCCAAACTGTTCCTTTCTGAACCTTTGGGAGGCCCGGACGAAGAGGGTTACGAGACCATCTCCGCCCCTCGCCCACCCCCTTTTTCCTCATCTCGCAACACCCTCCGCTCAATGTTGCTTTTCAGCATTTCGATTGGCGTGCAGAGCTGATCGCAACCGCAGAGCTGGCCTGGCTTGAGTGTGGGCGGCCGAGAGTCACCGCAGCACCGGGACCCTGCGGGGTGTGCAGGGTGCAGAGCAGCAGCGGCGGGCCGGGACTGGGCGTGGCCGCCCAACTGGGGGCGAGGAGCAGTGAGAGGTGCCCGTCTCCAGCCGTACGCCTTCCCCGTTGGTTTGGTTGAGGCATAATAGCCGCTTAAAAAATGCCTGTTTGTGTGATACGTAAATATGTGGTGGATAGAAAGCGTCCCGCGGAAACAGCAAGTCCTAGGGCTAGGTCGGGAGTATTTAATCAGTTGACCTTTTAAAGGAAAGACCCCAGCCCCCTGAGGCCTCAGACTGTCAGACCCGCTAGGTCTGTTCCCCAGATAAGTTCCCAGCATGCCCCCAAACCAGGAGCTGTCATCCTGCGGGGCTGAGATTGGGGGTGCGGGGAGTGCAGCAGCCTGAGGAGTTGCAGGTGGGGGAGGCAGAGCATCTTCTAAGGTGCCAGGAGGGAACAGGGTCAGCGAGGAGGTAAGATGTTTGAGAAGGCCCAGTCAGGGACTGGGGACAAGTGGCAGAGTCTACCTACAAGCAGCAATAAGCCTTCACTGGGGGTTGTGGGGGAGGCCCCACTAATGTATTCCAGGGCTGCCTTCGGGACCAGAAGAGAATGTGTGTGGAGGGCAATTCCAGGGAAGAGACCCAGCTAGCTGCCTGCAGCCTCCTCCCTGGAGAGCTGGTGGTGCAACAGGCCCAGGGCTGACCCCCATGAACACTCACAGCAGTCTGAGCCCAGTGGGACTCCTTCCACCCACACCAGAAGCCACCAAATGTTCTGCAGACCCCACTGAGGAGTCTGAGCTGCAGACAAAGCCCTCAAGGCTGACAAGGAGGGGACAGGCTACTCCCTGCTTGCTCCCTCCTGGCAGGAGTTTTACATCCTGTCAGTAGGGTTTCCCTGGAGGCTTATTTCAGGCCCTGTGGAACTCCTATATTGGGCCTGGGCACTTCTCCCCACCATAGCTGTCTGGTCACCTCCTTGCTTCTAATGGTGACTGAAGGATATATCACAGCACCCACTCTCCCACCAGAGCTCTTCCCGTCCTAGGCCGCACTTGAGGGTGGTTAGGAAGTTGCTGTTTCTGAACTTGACCCCTCTGGTAGCTGAGTGTGTGCACACACCCTGCCATTTCTCCATGCATGGCTTTTTCCCCTAAAGATTTTATCAATTTTACAGAGAGAGGAGGAGGAGGTTAGAAGTATCAACTCATAGTTGCTTCACTTTATTTTTTTTTTGAGAGAGAGAGGAAGGGAGAGAGATGAGAAGCATCAACTCAAGTGGTGCTGTGGCACTTTAACTGTTCATTAATTGCTTCTCATATCTCATATGTTTCTTGAAGGGTGTGTGTGTGTGTGTTCCAGCCGAGCCAGTGACGCCTTGCTCAAGCCAGTGAGTTTGGGCTTCAAGCTAGCAAGTTTTGGGCAGGCTCAAGCCAGTGACCGTAGGACCATTCAATGATACCACACTCAAGCTGGCGACCTTAGGGTTTCGAACCTGGGATTTTGATGTTCTATCCACTGAGCCACCACTGGTCAGGTGCTTCACTTTAGTTGTTGATTGCTTGTTGTATGTGCCTTGACCTGGCAAACCACACTAATGACCTTGGGCCTGGTTGACGCCTCATCCACTGAACCACCGCAGGTCAGACTTGAGCATGGCTTTTTGTTGTAAGGGTCACATTCTC
Organism: Rhynchonycteris naso; assembly: GCA_037038555.1. Classification (NCBI taxonomy): domain Eukaryota; kingdom Metazoa; phylum Chordata; class Mammalia; order Chiroptera; family Emballonuridae; genus Rhynchonycteris; species Rhynchonycteris naso. Next base: position 198,078,062 of record CM073000.1, on the reverse strand, counting down.
TTTATTGGGAAGCTGAGGGCCTTGTAGCACATACTCTGCGGGGCAGGAGGAACCCACAGTCTTCCTATTGCTGCCAGAGGTGAAGGGAGAGGCCAGCAGCTCATGACCTTCCTGGGTGAGTCTTTCCAAAGCCTCCCATCATCTCATCAGTCCCTCCTCACACACCTCCACCACTGCGTTTGTGCCAGTCAGGTCCCAGGCCTGACCAGAGGGTATCAGGCACTCTAGGTGCCCTGTCACCCTTTCTCCTTATTCTCCAAGGTCAATCCCTCCGGCTCTCTTCTCCAGTTTCCCTGGGAGGTTCTAGTATCTTCCTGCCCCCTCATCCTAAGATTCTGCTTCTTTCTATCCTCTTCTTGGGGGTCCTTGCAGCATCTCAGGGCCAGTAGAGAATGATAGGTCCAATACTTGTGGCATCCTCCACTGGCTGCAGGACTTGGCCTGGAATCACCATCTGAAACTTCAGACCTCAGAGCTGTCCCAAGAAGGATGTGTTCCTTTGTGCCCTTCCCTTTCAACATGGGGCCAACCCCTCCTAGGATGCTTGGCCCCCTCCATCAAGGACCTCAAGGTGGTGGGGGAGGGGTTTCTCTGTCCAGAGCAATTCCTGGACCCTCTTGGCTGGAGCCACTCTCAGCTGCAGCTGCCCCATCCCCAGCTGGTGTTCAGGCTACCCAGCTGGGCTTTTGCCTCAGTTTCCTTGCCTAAGCCTGCTGTTTTGTGGGCCAGGCTCAGTGATACAGCCACCTGTAACTAGGCCCTCCTCGTGGATCAAACCCCACTCCCTGCCTCGTCATAGGTGACCAAACCCCTAAACCCCAAAACCACCTACCATCTAGATGGCTGTTACACTCTCACACATACACACACCCAGGGAAGAGAGTTTGGCGTGATCTGGGTGGAGGACCCCAGCCTCATCCCTTAGATTAGTTCAGGGCAGTCCCATGCAGTCCTTCTTTGAACATAAGGCAGGAGGGGCTCAAGTCTGTTGAGCCTGCAGTGAATCAAATTCCCCACCCCCACCCCAGCTCAGCAACGTTGAATAATAGGCATGTGGCCAAAGAGGAAACTGAGGCTCCATCAGGTTAAGGAATCTGAACCACACAGCCGAAAATTGGAGCAGTTTAGATTCAAAATCAGAACTGGTCCCAATCGTGGTTTCTTTGTACTAGAACAAACTGCCACCTTGGGGACGTCCCACAACCACACCACCAGCATGGCTTGGACTTCCCATGCCCTGAGTGTCCTGTATGGACATCAGGGAGCATCCCAGCCCCAGACTTCAGACTCAGGGCCTAGCTGGCCTGATGGGCCTGAGGGAGGAGCCTGCCAGACCCCGCTCAGCATGTGACACGGCCCCAGGAGCAGTCAAGGCCTGGCTGTGGGCCAGGGGCCCTGCTGGGTGGTCCCCCACGGGCTGCGTGGCTGAGCTTTTTCCTCCAGACCCCTCCCGACAGCGCATTCCAGGCTCCCGGGCCCCTCCCCCGCTGACCCAGCCAGTGATTGAATCTGCTTCTGATTCCCGCTATGCAGACGAGGCCCCCTCTCCTCCCCTCCCCTCCCTCCTTCCCGGCCCCAGCAGCCCCGCCCCCGGCTGGGCCCAGGCTTGAGCCTGCTGCGCCCCCCACCCCCACCTGGCACAGCTCACCCGCCCTCTTTGCAGCGGAGAGGCGGCGGCGGCCTGGGCGCCCCAGGGCCCGCCCGCCCTCAGCCATTCCCCGGAGGCCAGGAGACCTGCTCCACCCGGCCCTCCGTGGGTGAGTGTGAGCTGCGGGCGGCGGGTGGGGCCTCCGCGGGCGGAGGCGCCGGGAGCTAGGGCGAAGGCTGTCATCGCTCCAGGCCCAGCGGGACGACCCGCCAACATCCTCGCTGCTGAGGTAGGCCCGGGGCGTGCCAGCGTCTGCTAGCACCTCTGGGCCCCGGCGGGGGCTGCTAGGGACCTGCGGTTGCTCCACATTGCGGGCTAGCCAGCAGAGTCTCCAACCCGGGCTCTACCCTCCCGAGGGCAGCAGCGTGGGGCCACGGCCATCCGGCTGACCCACGGCGGCTCCGGCCATGCCCAGCTGGTCCTGGGGGTTGCTGCTGACCGCGGGCACGATCTTGGCCGCGCTGAGCCCGGGGCCGCTCGTTCCCGCGGACCCCTGCCAGGACGAGGGGGGCGCGCCCCGACGCTGTGTGCCTGGCCTGGTGAATGCCGCCTTGGGCCGTGAGGTGCTGGCATCCAGCACGTGCGGGTGGCCACCCACGCAAGCCTGCGACTTCTCTGACCCGCGGCGGGCACACCCCGCGGCCTTTCTGACCTTGGCAGGGGGCACCACAAACCCTGCGTGCTGGCGCTCCGACTGGCTGACGAAGGCTCCCCTCAACGTGACCCTCACAGTACCCCTTGGCAAAACTTTTGAGCTGGTGTTCGTTAGCTTGCGCTTCTGCTCCACGCCCCCCACTTCGGTGGCCCTGCTCAAGTCCCAGGACCATGGCCGCAGCTGGGTCCCACTGGGCTTCTTCTCCTCCTGCTGTGGTCTGGACTATGGGCGCATGCCTGCCCCTGCCAGTGGCCCTGCTGGCCCGGGGCCTGAAGCTTTGTGCTTCCTTGAGCCCCAGACCCAGCCTGATGGTGGTGGCCTTCTGGCCTTCAGTGTGCAGGACAGCAGCCCACCAGGCTTGGATCTGGACAGCAGCCCAGTGCTTCAAGACTGGGTGACCGCCACAGACATTCAAATAGTGCTCACAAGGCCTGCCATGCTGGGGGACACCAGGGACTCTGAGGCCATGGCCCCTTACTCTTACTCAGCCACTGAGCTCCAGGTGGGCGGGCGCTGCAAGTGCAATGGGCATGCCTCAAGGTGCTTGCTGGACACCCAGGGCCACCTGATCTGCGACTGCCGGCATGGCACCGAGGGCCCTGACTGTGGCCGCTGCAAGCCCTTCTACTGCGACAGGCCGTGGCAGCGGGCCACAGCCCGGGAAGCCCACGCCTGCCTTGGTGAGGCCTTAGAGGGTAGCCTGGGGATCTTGGACCCAGCCAGCCGGCCCCTGACCCATCCCTCTCTGCAGCTTGCTCCTGCAATGGCCATGCCCGCCGCTGCCGCTTCAACATGGAGCTGTACCGACTATCTGGCCGCCGCAGTGGTGGTGTCTGCCTCAACTGCCGACATAATACTGCTGGCCGCCACTGCCATTATTGCCGGGAGGGCTTCTATCGCGACCCAGGCCGTGCACCAAGTGACCGTCACGCTTGCAGGGGTGAGCTTGTGCACCCTCACCCTCTGGCTTCCCATATCCCCAGATGGGTTTCTGACCATTTCACCTCTGTCTTCAGCCTGTGACTGTCACCCTGTTGGTGCTGCTGGCAAAACCTGCAACCAGACCACAGGGCAGTGTCCCTGCAAGGATGGTGTCACTGGCCTCACCTGTAATCGCTGTGCCCCTGGCTTCCAGCAGAGTCGCTCACCAGTGGCACCCTGTGTTAGTGAGTAACCCTGCTTAGCCCCCCCCAGCTTCCTGCTGCTGCCTACCTGTCCCCCAAGTGTTCCAGATCCCTCTGCCCCTTACAAATGTAGGCCATTCTCCCACCCTCTCTGCAGAGACTCCTGTTCCTGGACCCACTGAGGAGAGCAGCCGTGTGGAGCCCCAGGGTGAGTGGACACAGATCAATGTTCTAGACTAGCATGTCCATGAGGAAGGAATGCTGTAGGTTCAAGGAGGTGAGGAGGAGAGATTGGGGGAAGGAAGTGGGGATCTGCACCAGCCTCTCCACTACCTTACCCCACACCCCACCCCTCAGACTGCAACTTGCACTGCAAACCCACCCGTGGCAGCTACCGCATCAGCCTGAAAAAGTTCTGCAGGAAAGATTATGGTAGGCAGTCCTCAGGCCCCCTGCCTCTACCTTCTCATCTTGTCCTTCTCACTTTCCCTTTGGATACCCTACCCTTGCTGGGTCCTCCTCTGCCTCTGGCTCTGCCCCATCAGCCCCTGGTGGTCTCTCTGTTCCCTCCCTTGCCATGTCCTCTCTGCCCTTCCTCTCCAGTGGGTGTCCTCTGTGCCCCTCCTCTGCCCTCCCTCCCGGCCCTGGGTGCCCAGAGATCCTCTGCTTGGTGTCTGCCCACTCCCAGCTTGACCTCACCCCCCTCTCTGCAGCTGTGCAGGTGGCTGTGGGTGCCCACGGCGAAGCACGTGGATTGTGGACACGCTTCCAGGTGGCGGTGCTCGCAGTGTTCCGGAGTGGCGAGGAGCGCGCACGGCGCGGGAGCAGCGCACTGTGGGTGCCGGCACGGGATGCTGCATGCGGCTGCCCACGCTTATTACCTGGGCGCCGCTACTTGCTGCTGGGGGGCGGGTCAGGGACCGCGGTCGGGGACCCAGGAGGCCGAGGTTCCGGGCTCAGCGCCGCCCGCGGGAGCCTCGTGCTGCCCTGGCGCGACACGTGGACGCGCCGCCTTCGGAGGCTGCAGCGGCGGGAGCGGCGGGGGCGCTGCGGGGTGGCCTGAGCCCGAGGGCCAGGCTGGGGCTGGGCGGGGCGCTGCTCGCACATCAAGACGCACATTCAACCAGTGCATCTGTCTGTGGAGGAGTCTTTTTGCTCACGTAGTTCGCGTCGCCATCTGGACCCCTACCCAACCCTGCTAGGCACCTCCCTATGAGACTCTGCGCTGGTGCCCAGAATGGGTGTGACCCACGCAGCGACACAGGGATGTAATAGCCCCAAAGAGCTTCTTGGAGGCTTCCTTTGGTAGCTGTTATCCCAGAGGATTCCTTGGATCCCCCACACTCGAACTACCTTCCCCCTCTACGGGGCACCGTGATACCTACAGAAAACTGTGAAACTCCTTGTGGGTCCCACACTTTGGGGCTCTGCCAACAACCCAAGGACATCTGCGCCCCGCCTCCCCGTGATATAGTAGTCCCTCAGAGAGCGTTCTCATCTTTCTAAAAGGCACTGTGACACCCCCCCAGACATTATGAAGCCCCTTATCAATCCAAAACCCATTATAGGTTTGAAAACAACGCAAAGGGCCGCTGTGACTCCACTTCCCACACGGACTCTTGTAATCCGCCAGAGAGCGCTATGACTCACCTAGAGGCTCTGTAGCCACCAAAGATGTCCACGGATCCCATTGGGGCTCGGCGACATTGGTTTCCCCGCCCCTTGCCAGAACCCGCAGAGGGGGCTGTGACTCCTTCCCCAGCGAGGACGGTGGCGTCTGGTCCCCGTCTGTCCCACTTGTCCCCTATGCCTGCCCTTTCTCTGCTGGTTGAGCGTTCGTGCACCTACCTATCTTCGCTCCGTCTGCCTGTATTCGTTCAGCCTCTTTCTTAGCCTGTTGTGTCCCTGTCTCTTGTCTCCGTCCGTTGTCTCTATCGGACTCAGCCTCAGGGCTCCTCCTCTAAGGTCCCACTCCTAGACCCCCCTGAGCCCCTTCTGCCACTCGGAACAGAACATCGTGCCCACGGGGACGCGCTTCCCGGGTCAACACGTAACCCAGCGAGGCGGCAACGCCGGCGGACAGCCCCCCCGGCTCCGGATGCCCTCGGCCCGGCCCTTCGCAGGGGCCAGTAGCCGCCCGCCCCCTCGATTCCTGCGGGGAGTAACCTCTCACGAACCCCTTATCCCTCCGCGCGGGAACCCTCCTGGGCCAGCGTAGGCTCCTGTCGTCCGCTGGGTGTCGGTGCGCATGCCCAGAACCTGCTGCTGCGGAGACCCGCCGCACCAGTGGTGGGCAGCCCGCGGCGCGTGCTCGGCGGGGGCAGGGCAGCGTGCGCGCATGCGTAGAGAAGCCCGCGCTCAGTTGCACGGCGAGCTGAGGAAAAAGCAGTTCGCTGCGCGGCGGGGCGCGGCGTGGCCGCGGCAGCGGCAGCGGTAGGTACGCGGCGGGCCGCGCGCGGTATGTGACGATCCGCTGTGGGGACTCGGGAACTGCGGAGTCAGGTCGCCGGCTGTCACCGCGGCGGGGGGCGTGCTGAGAGAGGGGGGTGTGGGGGCCCAACTGTGGGGCCTCGGTCCGAGGTGGGCGCGGGGGCTTGCGGTGGCGCGGAGGTCCGGGGCCCGCGACCATATGCCGGTCACTGCCCGCCGGCCCTGGCGCTGCTGCACGCACCTTGGCTCCGCTGGACACTCACCACGGGGGTAGGGACGGCGCTCCCGGCTGGCCACCGTCTGCCAGCCAGCTGGCCCAGGGAGAAGCATCGGTCAGAAGACGCTGCCTGTGTCGTTTCTTCTCGGGCCACCTTTTCTCTCTGCGGGGTAGGAAATCCTCTTGTCTCTAAATTGCAACAGTCTCCGATAACGTTCTGCCGCCGGAGACCTGCAGCTGCTCCCTTTCCTGCGGTCCGCTTGCCTCGGGATGACACGCCCGCCCACTTACCGCCTAGCTCTGAGCCCTGTCGGAAGGGTGCCCCCTTGGCATGGCCACTGGGCGGGGAGACAGAAACATTTCCACAGGGTTCCTGGGCACCGTGCTTTCTGAGCCTGGAGGAACGCCGCCGGACGTCAGGGAGGGGCTACACCTTGTCATGGTTTTGCCTGAGCAGGGATATGGTGGCCGGGACCCACCCAGGTTTTCATCTGCGATCTTATGGAAACAGACGTGCTGTGGGCCTCCTGAATTACCACTCTCGGGGCTGACACTAAAAGCCACAGGTTGTCTAAGGACCGCCTGGGCTGTGTGGAGGCCGAGGCTGGCTGTTAGAGTAGTGCTGTGCTGGGAGGCAAAGGCCTGGCGGCGGATGTGAGTGTGCTTTTGATTCTGGTGTTACGGTCTTTCCCACATGCTTATTCCAAGTTATTTGTCTGCCTTTCCAGGGCCGATAGAAGTACTGGAAGGTGGTTTTCCTTATTCTGCTGTATGTTTGCTTGGGACTCAGCAAGGATTTTCAGGCAGTTGCCTTGTTGAAAGACCATCCCATTACTCGAGGACTGTAGCTATTTCCTCCACTTGAGGGTGAGGGCTCGGTCTGCACATTCTATCCCCAGCACATAGTAGGCACCTGTAAATGTAGGTTTAATTGTCTTAAAGATAGGTATACAGGCTCTTTTCATTTTAAGGGATATAGGCTGGGAGAGACCAACCCAGATAAGAAAAGAACAAGACATAGCACCAAGGTGTTTCAGTTTATAAAGGTTTGCAGCCAATGGAATGACTCTCAACATGCACTTCCTTTCTTTCTGAAGACTTGTCCTCATTTAATTTTCCCAGCCTTCAGATTAAAGCTTTAGTAAAGTGCTTATTAGGTAGTGAGTGCTCTAATGTACAAGCTTGTCTCTCCCTGTGAACAGAGCTAGAGACACATAACATTCATTTTTTTTCTCTCCATTGCCTGGCATGGAATGGGTGGGGATATGGCTTGAAATGAACCAAGGTGCTAAATAAAACTGGTGTAGTAGTAAGGGTGACCTTTGGGGGGATAGAGAAATAATCTAGTAATCCAGGCAGGTTTTTCATAACCATACTAAAATTCACCTCCTGGATCTGCAGTTCATCTGCAGGTGAACCTCACCAGCTGTTGCTGACCACACCTGCCAGAACTGTCTAGAAGGCCAAGTGACCTTGGGCACACATTGTTGTTTCTAATTATCACTACACTCACTGCCAACCTCAGATGACTTTTAAGTGTTTGCTTTTAGATGGTTTCTGGTTTAAAGTACATAAAGACAATGAAGCAGGTTATAAAAAAGCACTTAACATTTACCCTGTTCAATGTTTTACCTGTTTGAGCATACCTTTTCTGTTATGACAACTCAGTACATAAAAGAAAGAAGCCCTTTTTAACTTGAAGCAGCAAGTTCAGTGATTCAAATGTCACTTTTTAAATGGAGATAATATCAAGGAAACAAAACCTCTGGCTTTTTACTAAAATTCAATTTCATTTCATTATTTGATGACTTTAAAATTTTTTCTATATAAGGTTATTGAAATAGTAATTACCCTGAGGAGGGCCTGTACCCTGTGTTCTGTGGCTACAAAGTTGAGTGAGTCTCTCTCTGCTCTTAAGGAGCTTACTATGGAGTCAGGAGACGGGCCAGTGAACAGTGGCACTGTGGGAGACTCTCCCATAGAGGAAGATAGAGCTTGCTTTGGGCACAGCGTGGCATCCAGCTGGCCTTTGCTGGGGGCTCCTTATAAAGGTTTGGGCTATTTTGAAGAATGAATAGGAGTGGCAAAACCATGTGAGAGAGAGAGCTCTCTGGGCAGTTACAAGGGCATGAGCCACCCACTGGCTGTTGGGAGAAGGGCAATAAGCAGCTCTGATAGGGTAAAGAGGAGGTGAAATTAAGGGCTAGGCTGGAAGCAGATTAGTGGAGGCCTTGTGTACCAGGTCAGAGTTTGCATTTTAGCCTGAAAACGGTGGGGGGTCATCAAGGGATCTTGAGTCTGTGACTGACTGATCAGATTGTGTTCTCCACTGGTGACCTGACAGTGGGTACCAGGATGGAATGGTGAAGGGTTTTACTGAGACCAGCGTGGTTAAGAGACCACTGAGGCTTGTCTATGTATTTACTTACTTATTTATTTATATATATTTTAGTGAGAGGAGGGCAGGCAGAGAGACAGACTCCTGCTTGCGCCCTGACCAGGATCCACCTGGCAAGCCCTCTGTGGAGCGATGCTCTGCCCATCTGGGATCTTTGCTCCATTGCAACCCGAGCCATATTTTAGCGCCTGAGGTGGAGGCCTTGGAGCCATCCTCAGTGCCTGAGGCCAACTTGCTAGAGCCAATCGAGCCCTGGCTGTGGGAGAGGAGGTGAAGCGGGGTAGCGAAGCAGATTGTTGCTTCTCCTGTGTGCCCTGACTGGGAATTGAACCCAGGACATCCACATGCCGGGCCAATGCTCTACTGCTGAGCCAACCGGCCGGGACCCATATTGGCACATACAGAGAGAAGGAAGACGCAGCACCAATGAAGAGCAGCAGGGCAGAGAAGGCAGAGCAAAAACCATGAGGCAAATGGCTATAGAGATTGGGGAAGGGCCAGAGAGAAAGGAAGACTCGGGGAATAGTCCAAAATTGGGTGACTGGCAGCTGGGTCCATGCTACATGCAGTGTGCAAGAAGTGGGCAGGCTTTGGGGCAGGTGACAACTTTCAGTTTAGAGATGTTGAGCTGATTGGTAAGACTTCTTAGTGTAGGTTGATGGATATATTTTTGTTTGAAGCAAGTATACTAGGCTTGAGAACATTTTGGGGACTCTTTCCTGTGTAACAGTAAAGCCAAGGAGTAGTGGGGTAGGCCTTCCTAGAAGAGTATATGGAGTGAGAAAAAGAAGACTGAAACCTGGAGGCGCCTGATGTTTTATGTTTATAAATCATTGTAGGAAAAAAAAAAAACATTGTAGATAAGCTGACAAAATTTTCATTAATAACCCCTTGCTTTTTGGGATTGTGAGTGCAAAATAGTGTTTTTTAATTTCTTTGACGAGGATCCACTATGTTGCTTAGAGTAAATGGCAAGGTATAAAATGCTCAAAGTGCAAAAATCACACAATCAATTCCAGGGACCTTCCTGTCTCATGTGTTTATTTGCTCTTTGGGACACTTCCAGATTGTCATTCATCTTAAAGGACCATTTTTCCCTCCAGACTGAAAATTAGTCCTCTCAGAGCATTCTTACAATTCTATCTCTGAAAAAAGGTCTTCTCAGACCCAGAGATGGATCCAAGGTTGCAGAACTTTTGGGGTCCCCTTGTATTTCTTCCAGGACCCCAGTTTCTGTGTGGTACCTCAGCATTAGCAGCAGGTACAACTTTGGACAGACTTTATTGAGGTTACAGAGGCCAAGGTGTGCCGTGGCTCCTCCCCAATCTTTCTCCCACAGTGAGGGGCAAAGGGGAGGATAAAGAAAAGCTGGTATTGTGAAAGGAAGGATCTTATTCTGCCCACAGGACTGGCCCAGCTCCTGGATTAATGCACAGGCCATTAGCAGTTATTTTTGTCTCTGGTACATGCTCACTTTTTTTTTTTTTTTTTTTTTTACAGAGACAGAGAGACAGACAGACAGGAATGGAGAGAGGTGAGAAGCATCAATCATTAGTTTTTCGTTGCCATTGCGACACCTTAGTTGTTCATTGATTGCTTTCTCACATGTGCCTTGACCGCGGGCCTTCAGCAGACCGAGCAACCCCTTGCTCGAGGCAGCAGCCTTAGACTCAAGCTGATGAGCTTTTGCTCAAGCCAGATGGGTCCGCGCTCAAGCTGGCAACCTTCGGGTCTTGAACCTGGGTCTTCAGCATCCCAGTCCGACGCTCTATCCACTGCGCCACCGCCTGGTCAGGCTGTACATGCTCACTTTTAAGATGTGAGACAAGGCCCTGACTGGTGGCTCAGTGGATAGACCGTCAGCCTGGCATATGGACATCTGAGGCTCAATTCTTGGTTAGTTCACACGAGAAGCAACCATCTGTTTCTCTCACTCCACCCTCTCCTCTTTCTCTCCCTCTTTCCCTCCAGCAGCCAGTGGCTTGATTGGTTCAAGCATTGCCCTGGAACTGAGGAGAGCTCTATTGGTCTCAGTTGGTCCCAGTGTGTTGGCCTTAGGTGCTAAAAATAGCTCAGCTGATTGGATCATCTGTCCAAGACAGGGGTTGCTGAGTGGATCCTGGTTGTGGTGCATGAGGGAGTCTGTCTTACTATCTCCCCTCCTCTCATTTAAGGAAAGAAGGAAGGCAGAGAAGGAGGGAGGGAGGGAGGGAGGAACAAGGATATGTTGGCAGGGGTCGCATATGAGCAGTTATGGTTTCTTTCCCCATCCCACCTGAGCATATTCTCTTCTTTTATAGGTAATTGAGACTACACTACAGGGTGGCTTGGCCGGTTTCTCATAATCTGAAACTGTGTGTCTGCCTAATTGTTACACCATTTTAATGGGGTACCACACACACTGAGGGTTGTTTACTGGTGGGCTATTCGGTTACCAATAGAAAGAGGTCCCTCCCTGTGTAGTGTTCTAAATTTAGGCCATTACCTGTATCCAACCAAAAGCTTCCCTCACCTCTTTCCCTTCAACCTTTCCTTGAATCATTTGACCTTGTTCCCTATTTCTCCTCTAATTCCTTTTCCAGCAAGGATCATTTCATCCTTCATATCTTGGTAAACCTGTGGGCTTTAGAAGGATCAGGGTGTATACATTAACTTCTGCCTCTGGCATATTTTCCTGCCTTCCTCGGCTGACCCTTCCCCACTTCCCAGGACACAGGAGCACTTAGCTTCTTTGGCAGTCCTGTGAATCCCAGGCCTCTGCCTCAGGTCCTTTGGCTTCTCAGAGCCCATGAGCGGGACTATAGAAATGTCTCTTTTAATCTGAGCCACAAATGGCACTCACTGGCCTGCCCTCTTAATGAGCTGAAGGGCTTGCTGGCCTGAATAGCTGTGCTCTGCCAGGCCCTGTGTTGTGCCCATGTCGTTTCTGCTGCTTCCTGGACAAAGTCCACCTATCCTTCAGGACTCAGTTGAGACACACTGGCTCTCAACCCCTCTTTCCTCATAGCACATGTTCCTGAGTTGGCATGGCCAGTACACCCATGTCCGCAAAGCCAGAAGCTCAGTGAGAGCTGGAGCTGAGCCTCTCATCTTTGTATTCCAGCCTTTGGTACACTGTCATTCAGGAAGTGTCTTGAATGCCTATTAAAATGATTAAACCTGCCTGACCAGGCGGTGGTGCAGTGGATAGAGCGTCGGACTGGGATGCGGAAGACCCAGGTTCAAGACCCCGAGCTCACCAGCTTAAGCACGGGCCCATCTGGCTTGAGCAAAAGCTCACCAGCTTGGACCCAAGGTCGCTGGCTCCAGCAAGGGGTCGCTCAGTCTTCTGAAGGCCCACGGTCAAGGCATATGTGAGAAGGCAATCAATGAACAACTATGCTGTTGCAATGGCAATGAAAAACTGATAATTGATGCTTCTTACCTCTCTCCATTCCTGTCTGTCCCTATCTATCCCTCTCTGACTATGACTCTCTTTCTGTCCCTGTAAAAATAATAATAATAAATAAATAAATAAATAAATAAAATGATTAAACCTGCAAGATTCCTTACTGGCCCGTCTCTGTTGTCAGATCTGAAAATACTTTTGGAGAACCTGCTATGTGCCCTGCCTTCTGAGGCATACCTGCTGAAGGCACCCTACTTGGAATTCTGACCAGTCAAAATTCTAATGCTGCTGACAACCAAATTCTCTTTCTCTGGTTCTCATTCTTTGCAGCTAGGTGGTTTATCCTGTGCCCTGGGGAAGTGTTTTCCCAGATTTTCAGCTGAGAGGACCCTTTGAGATCAGAATACAAAGATCCTGAATTAGCAGCACTCCATTCCAGCACCTGGGTGGACGAGATCAAGTTGGGGAAAAGGTTTTCTGCCTGAGAAAGGGATGCAGGGAACTGTTTTGCGTGGCTAACCAAGTTGGGATTCTTCTTTGCTTGGGGCCCCATGCCATAGGTGAAGGTGCCACTGACAAGACCTGCATTTGAACTTCTAACAGGCAGCAGGTAGATGGGACAGCCAACTGGCCTGCAGTGCTATGACTCACTCCTAATGCCGTTAATGGTTACACCCTTTGTAGCTGGCACGTGCCCTCATTAGCAAAGGGCCCATTATCAAGTTCCCCAGTAACTGGCTGCCTGATAGTCACTGTGTAATGCCAGTTACCATTAATATTTGAGAAATGCCTGTGCTCTGCTTCAGAGCTGAGCAGAGCACAGCCTGCCTTCCTTTCATGTGAAGATTCTGGCTGGGAAGGTCACATGCCTGAACAAGTTGGCGAATGCCTTCTGTTGTTGTTTAGAATTAAATTTTCCTCTTGCACCCAAGTGGTTTGGGATTTTTCTGAGTTTCCATGTGTTTCTCTCCTGTTTCCTCCTTCCTCAGAACACTGGCTATGGTGTGAAAGAGCTGGCTCAAATGTATAGTAGAAGAGCTGTGCTCATAAGCAGGTCAGAATGGTGGCGTGCCAAGAGTTAAAACAGATTTGGATAAGGAGGGGTAGACTGTAGCCAGGGTGCCCTCAGACCTGCCTGGGAGGTTGATAAGGGCTGGCAAAGGGGGAGGCATTTGGGTGAAGTAGATTGGACTGAGAGGAGAAAGGAGAGCAAATGTGCCCTGTCTTTCTTTCCTCCTGATTGTGGATGTACCCTGTGCATATGTCGTGGGGGCTGTAGTTGATGCTCTGTGGGCAAGGCTCCTGAAATTGCCCTTGGAGGGCAAGTAGGGCCAGATCCTAAAGGGATGGTGGGAGAACCAGGACATGGGTGCAGGTAGAGAGCGGGCAGAGTCCATTAGGAGTCACAGCTGAACATGTTGGAGTCATGTGGAGTGTGCAAACGATGGGAGGTGTTCAGGAAAGCAGTTGGAAGTATGGCACTTAAGTTCACAGGAGGATTCCAGGCTGAGAAGAGGATGGACTCCTTTCTTCAAAAGAGACATTTAAGAGACAGGCAGTGCCTGACCAGGCGGTGGTGCAGTGGATAGAGCATCGGACAGGGATGCAGAAGACCCAGGTTCGAGACCCCGAGATTGCCAGCTTGAGCGCGGGCCCATCTGGCTTGAGCAAAAGCTTGTCAGCTTGGGCCCAAGGTCGCTGGCTCCAGCAAGGGGTGGCTCGGTCTGCTGAAGTCCCGCGGTCAAGGCACATGAGAGAAAGCAATCAATGAACAACTATGGTGTCGCAACGGCAGCGAAAAACTAATGATTGATGCTTCTCACCTCTCTCCGTTCCTGTCTGTCTGTCCCTGTCTATCCCTCTCTCTGACTCTCTCTGTTGACTCTCTCTCTGTCCCTGTAAAAAAAAGAGAGAGAGAGAGAGAGAGACTGGCAGAGGAACAGGAAGAACAGCATCCAGAGAGGTGAGACAGACACAGGGAAGGGCTTTAGGAGGCTTAGGGAAAGGAGACCTGATAGTACTGGGGTTGCGCTGTGTTCTTCAGGGGATAGAAGGGCCCAAAAGTGTTTGTTAGACAGTCTTGTAGCCAGGCAGTGAAGGCGGGAGGGGTGGGAGAGGGATGGGAGACAGGTGTAACCTGCTTTTACCAGAGCTTGGCTGGGAAGGAAAGGAGGAGAGGCAGAGCTGGAGTGGAGCGTCAGGCTTTGTGAGTGGCTCTTTTGGGGTTTATCTATAATAGAGAGGGAACATTAAACATATAGGAGAGTTGGGGTCCCTGGGAGGTGAGATCTGGGGTCAGAGGAGAGAGGAAGCCCCTGCCTGGCACCTCATTCTCAGGATAGAGGGAGGGCAAGGGCTGCAGGCGGATGTGAAGCTGTAAGCTCGTGTGGGGAATAGGAGAGGGTGCTGGCACAGCATGCCACGAAGGGCTGCCAGGTGATGAGCAGAGCAATGTGATTTCCCTTTGTAAGTAGTATGGGAGCGTGGAGAAGCATGCTGTCAGTCTGGCTCTGTGGCTGAGCACAGGAGGAGCTTGGAATGGGTCTAGGCTGAGCAGGCAAAGACATAAAGCCACAAGGGTCTGGTAGGTGAGGGAGATGGAGTCGTGTGCTTGAGAAGAGGGTGATGAAAAAGTTAGGAGAAAGTAGAGTTATGATATACTACCTCTGGCTGGAGTGATTTCCAGGGCTGACCAGATTGTGGATAAAATGCTAGAGAGGTAAAGTCTTCTGAAGGTGAGGAGATTCACACCAGGGCTGCCTGCTCAACCCTCGAGCACTATGATGGCAGCCAAGGAATGGAGGCCATGAGCTGGAGTGAGAGGAGGCTGAGTCCCGGAAATATTCTGGAGAGAGAGGGGCCAGCAGGGTCCTGGGGAAAGCTGGCTGCTGTCTGACCAGAGGGAGGAAGGGGTGCGTTCTGGGAGAGGATGACGTGATGGGTTCTTACCCTCAGACAAGTTTCAGAGAAAGATGAGAGGTGAGGTGTGGTAGGTAAAAAGAGGACAGCGAGGCACTGGAATGTGGAGGACCCGTGGTTACCTGTGGTTGCCTCAGACAGTGACCGTGTCACTGGTGGCCATCCACAGAATTAAGATTCTACAGCTGAAGCCTGGGGTGGGGAGATGAGTCTCCACCCAGGGTCCCAGACAGTCCTGAAGCTGTGTCTCTGGGAGCTACAGCTGAGTCCTGGGGTGGGATTGGACATTTCCCTCGCTTCTCCCCATAGGTGGGTGGGAGGACTGGGCCTTTCATGAGGAAAGCAGACTTGACTCAAGCTTGGGAGGAAGTTCCTGCATAATAACAGGAGAGGGTGCTCATCACCTGCCTTGGAGTATGTCTTGCTCCAGGCCTCTTCCCGCCCCTTCTTGTTGTCCAAACAGGATAGCCTCACCTTCCTCCACCTTCTGCTTCCCGACGCCCTTCCAGCTATCGCATGGTTCCTGCCCCTCCACCCTAACGCTCTGCCAGCTGAATCGCACTCAGCCACCCACATACACCCCCCACCACCACAACAGGTCCTCTTCGCTTCCCTGTCTTGCTGCTACATTCCCCACCTGACCTGCGGTCCCCTGTCACTGGCACTCCAAACATCTCCTTATCAGGCAGTGAACATATCCAATAATTACTGTCTTTCTCATCCCCAGACCTCACACACCTGGGGGCTGGAGTGAGGTGCTGTCACCTCTGCATGCCTGTCCCCTGATGCCAAGAAGGTGTTGAGGGACTTGGTCATTCTGCTGTGCCCTGGCTTGCTCCACCTCTGCAGGCCCCACCTCACTGGGTATTGATGGGCTCTAAGGTACAGGGACTATCTACAGAGCGAAACTGAGGGGCGTATGCATTTCTTTGTCACATGGAACTCTTCAGGCCCAGAACAGAGCACCTTCCTGGCCCTTCTTCTGGTCCTTGCCCAGTTGTCTGCCAGGCTGGAGCTGCAACCTCCTTCCTCTTAGTTCTTTGTTGCATTGTTCCACTCCTGGGAAACATGTAAAGTTACTCAGACTGGAGAGGAAGAACTGAGACACAGCAGCTGACACCCACAGAGCTTCCACCCCGTGGCACAGTGACTAAGTTCTAGCCCAGCCCAGTCCAGGTCCTCTGACCGTGAGCTGTTTCTGCAGCCAAAGTGGGGTGGTGGTCAGGCCCAGGCAGGGTAGGGGCAGTAGGAGGTTGGTGAGTGCTAACCTTTCTAACCTTTCTCTGCTCAGAGGTGCCTCTTGCCCGGTGACACCACAGTTGGCACTTTGGTGGCACCCTGGTGTGTGTGTGTGTGGGGGGGGGCTATCTGTGAGGTCAATTGGGTGAGAAGTCTAGGAGCCAGCATGGGCCTTTGAGGTGAGGGCTGGATGTCTGGGTAGGATCTTAGCATAGCAGCCCATGGTTCTGCTGCCAAGGCCCAGCCTCGGGGGGAGGAAAGGTCCAGGAGTCCCACAGGAAGGGACAGCATCGGCGCGAACCGAATGAGAGAATGAATTCTTTTTTAGCATTCACTGCCAGGCATCTCTGCCAATGGCTAGTATAGCTTTATTTTTATACACACTCACTAAGTTATAATCACATGGTATACATTGATTAATAATTATTTTTGTTTCATTATGGTTACATATTTCTAGGCACCGGTTGGTACATTTCTATAAGCTATAAATCAGGTGTTAAGTCATTCTAAGTAGTTATACAATAACTTGAAAATAACAACTACGGTTTTTGATCAAACTTCTAAAAGGTTAGTTTTGATTAACAACTCTACCTTATCTAACGGCCTATTGTCTAGTCAAATTTTATTTATTTACTATATTCCATGTGCTAGTTAAGTTCTAACTATATTTCTGAGAGTGTTCCAACACCTGCAGGTCAGGTATGCAAGATGAAAGGAAAGTTTTTCTATTCTATTATATGAAAAGGCTAGGGAGGAGAAGTGATGGATTAAGTAAAGGTTGAAAGGTGCTTATGTGTATAGTCACTACTTCCTACCTATTCATAAGTCACAATCTAATTTTCTTTAATATGGTTTATAGGAGGAATTTTCCTACAGACTTAACCCTTTTGGGGGAATATCATAGCCAGCCTCCTATGTTCATGGCCCAGGGAAAGGGGCTTATAGGCTTTTCTGTGGCACTCACACCCTCTGTCTCATTTCCAGAGAAATCACTACGAATCTGCAGGGCAAGCACAGTGCTGTTGTCCCTGTGCCATAAATGCTAGCACACACACCCAGAAAAAGGGGATATAAAACCAATTAATCCAAAAGGTTAAAGGGGGAAGTATCGTTGTGCCTCTTCTTTGCTGTGACTGTGTCAACCAGCACTTATTGATCTTCTTTGCTGTGACTGTGTCAACCAGCAACTGTTGATTGGCTCCCGACATTCTGCCTCCAACCTGAGCTGCTCTGGCATTTGCCTGAGAGGCATCTATATCAGAACAGGCATCTGTGTCATAACTTTCAACTCCAAAATGGAGTGTTATCCCTGCCCTACGAAAACTCCACCTCTGGGCCAGAATTCTCTGTTCAGTGCTTGGGTCCTGGCCCTAACCATTGGTAACCTTGACTGGTAAAATCCAACCCCTGGGCCATCTTTTGGGTCCACCCCATTTTCTTCATCCCTCCTGGCCAGGCTTGGTCCAGACTTCCTCATGCCTCCTCTTCCGGACTGCCCTTCTTCCTCCTGGGCAACCAGGAGAGTATTTTTAAAGTGCATGTCACCTTCTGGCCCTGGCCTGTAGGCTCAGTGGCGGAGCATCGGCCTGGCATGTGGATGTCCTGGGTTCAATTGCTGGTCAGGGCACACAGGAGAAGCAACCATCTGCTTCTCTACCCCTCCTGCTTCTCTCTCTCTCTCTCTCTCTCTCTCTCTCTCTCTCTCTTCCCCTCCCGCAGCCGTGGCTCAATTGGCTCAAGCGAGTTGGTCTCGGGCGCTGAGGATGGCTCCATGGCCTCTGCCTCAGGTGCTAAAAAATGGCTCCAATTGCAACAGAGCAATGCCCCAGATGGGCAGAGGCACCACCCTAGTGGGCATGCTGGGTGGATCCTGGTTGGGGCACATGCGGGAGCCTGTCTCTCTGCCTCCCCTCCTCTCACAAATAAATAAATAAAAATTTAAAAAGTGGATGCCAATTTCTGCTTAGACTCTCCTCTGATTCTTTCATATGAGGGGTGACATCCAGACCATCAGTCCCCATCTTATCCCATTTGCAGCCAATCAACACCACCTGCCTGAAGCTCCCCAGCTTGCTGTACCCTCCTTCATGCATCCATCCTCACCTCCACATTGGGCTGACTCCCCATCTTTATGGTACAATTGGGGTACCATTGCTCCTTTTGTGGTACTCATGTAAAGTCAGAGTCCTGCCTTAGCAGTCTGCCAGGGCTCTACATGGACTGTGATCATTATTCTACTGAAAAGCCATCTTTTACTCTCTTGTCCCCAGTTCCTTGCCCAGGACCCAGCTCAGAAAGGGCAATTCAATATGAGTTTGTCAAATCAATAAAAGTTTGGGGCAAGGGAGGTTATGATGGGGTGCTGGGGCCCCTAGGAAAGATGACATGAATGAGAGGTGTAGTGCCCAGTGTTGGTGGGTGGTTAAGATGGAATCACTCAGGCTTAATGTGAGAGTCTGTGTCTGTCACATGAAAGCAAATTTGTTTTCAAATCTAATTGTTTGGGAAAATCATGTTTTCTGTTCTTACGGTTCAACAGACCTAAGGTGTATTTTAGGACAGCAGGTGGCATTTAGAAACCAGCCCTGAACTTGCTGAGGATGGAACATGGGTGGGACTGGCCATTTTGGGTGGGAGAGGGGTCTCAGGCACTGTGGGGTTGCCATGAGCACTCTGGAGGCTGACAGACCAGATACAATTTTCTATGTACTTAGGGACAACCCCCACCCCCACCCCGTAGCACTCTTTGTGCCAGTTTCCTCATCTATAAGGTGGAGCAAATCCCTGTGCTGTGGGGTTATTATCCTCAGGATTAGAGATAGAAATGCAAAGCTAAATCACCTGATAGCCAGCAGCTGTGGGATTTGTGTTTGATGGTCCCCAAGGATGCGGTATGGGGGGTCCCACTTGAACCCCAGCTACTTGGTCCTGATGTCTCCTGCCCCGCTGTTCACAAGGTCTTGTCATTCTGTCTCTATCCACTTTCCCTCCCACCCTGGTCCTGATTTAAAATCTTAGAGGGCTGCACCCAGAACAGGTAGGTACAGGGAGACCTGAGCTCCTCTCACCCCTGCTGGCCACCTCCTTCTTTCTGTGGGCACAATTTGGAGAGTTCTCTGTTGGTACTCTGGGCCTGCAGCCACTGAATGGGGGCCCCCTAATGCGTTAGGTCTCATCAGGATCTGATGTGAACTTGGCCTTGGCAGACCCAGGACAGTGAACTTTGGCCAAAGGAAGCAATGGTTATAATGATGGAACGGGGAGCTTGACAGAGGTGTCACTGACATAGAAAGATAATATTTTGGGGAAATAAAAGTCACTCATTTCCATGTATGTGCTTTTCTTTTTAAGAATTATTTGCCTGACCTGTGGTGGCACAGTGGATAAAGCGTTGACCTGTAACACTGAGGTCATTGTTTTGAAACCCTAGGCTTGCCCAGTTAAGGCACATACAGAAAGCAGCTACTATCAGTTGACGCATCCTTTTTCTCCCCCCTTTCTCTCCCTCTCCCCCTCTTTTATTCTCTCCCTCTCCTCTCAAAATCAGTAAATAAAAATCTAAAAAAAACTTGAATAATATATATTTTTAAAAGATTAAAAATATAGGCCTGACCTGTGGTGGCGCAGTGGATAAAGCGTCGACCTGGGAACACTGAGGTCGCCAGTTCAAAAAAAACCCTGCACTGGTTCGGTCAAGGCACATATGGGAGTTTGATGCTTCCAGCTCCTCCCCCCCCTTTCTCTCTCTCTCTCTCTCTCTCTCCTCTCTAAAATGAATAAAATAAAAATAAAATAAATTTTAAAAAAAGATTAAAAATATAAAAAGAAGTATTTGCTTCCCACCATGTAGCCTGAACTCTCAAAAGAGGCCTAGTAATTGTGAGGAGAGGGACGTGAGGGTCACTGAAAGGGGCTTTCGGGTGGAAAGCTGCAGCTCAGCAGGGAAGGGGAAGCAGGTCTGTCAGAAAGACCAGTTGGAGTGTCCGTCCCTGCGAGAGAGCAGGGAACCTGTGTGGGCCTACGGGAGAACCTCAGTGGTGGCCTGTGGCTGCACCTCTCCCATGGGTGGGGATTGTGCTCAGGTCCCGCTGGAGGACTGATCAGGCGTTGATTCACTTGATTCACCGTAACCCTGTCACTTCCCAGACATCTCAGAGCCAATGCCAGGCCACGGGTCCCAAAGGAGCAATAACAGTGAAATACCTTCAGGACATCTTAGCTGCCCTGGCAGGTCAGGCTGGGCTGAGTGCTTTCTATAAATTATCTCAGTTAATCCTTACAATTGGCTTTTTTTTTTTTTTTTTTTTTACTTTTTTTTACAATTGGCTTTTAAACACATCTGTTGGATTACATCTTTCTTACTGCTTCCCTCTGTGCTTGAAATAAAATCCAAACCCTTCCCTGTGCATGATCTATGCTGTGGGTCTCTCCACTGTTCTTGTTCACTGTGCTCTACCACACTGTTGCCTTTCTTTTCCTGGAGCACACCAGGCCTGTTCCTGCCTCAGGGCCTTTGCACTTGTTCTTCTCATTGTCCAGAGTGACCTTTCCTCAGCTCTTCTGGCTGCTTCCTTCTCGTCACTTAAGCTCAGATTGAGGGAGGTTTGCCCTAAGGACCCTAGCTAAAGTAGCCACCACCCTACAGACATGCTATATGGTTAGTATCCCCGCTATCTGAAATGATCATTGTCTGTAGTTCTTGTGATTCTAACAGGATGAGTGGAATTTTTCCTCTTTTCCCAGAATTGCAGGCTAGGCCTAAACCTGAGGACAAAAGACACAAAGTACAGTTAACCCTTGAAAAACATGGGAATTAGGGTACCTCCCCAAAGAAAGGTCAGGGGACTCCCCACATAGTTGAACATCCCTATACAACTTTTGACTCCCCAAAAACTTGACTTGAGAGCCTACTGTTGACTGAAAGCCTTACCAATAATGTAGTCAATTAACACGTTTTGTACATTGTGTATATTTATACACTATATATATTCTCACTATAAAGTAAGCTAGAGCAAAGGAAATCCTAAGACCTGACTGAGAATGGCACAGTGCATAGAGCATTAACCTGGGACACTGAGGTCCCAGGTTCGAAACCCCAAGGTCACCAGCTTAAGCACGGGGTTGCTGGCTTGAGCGGAGGATCATCAACATGGCCAAAGGTTGCTGGCCTGAGCCCAAGGTCTCTGGCTTGAGCAAGGGGTCAATGGCTCAGCTGGAGCCCCCCTGGTCAAGGCACATATGAGAAGCAATCAGTGAACAACTAAAATGATGCAGCTACGAGTTGATGCTTCTCAACTCTTTCCATTTCTCCCTCTCTCTCTCTCTCACTCTCTCTCTCTCAAAAAAAAAGGAAAAATCATAAGAGAAAATACATTTACAGTATTGAAAAAAATCCTTGTATAAGTGGACCTGTGCCATTCAAACCCATGTTGTTCAAGGGTTAATTATATTTCCCATACATTCCAAGTTGAGATTGCTGCAGGCAACTGGGGCCAGTGTCTTCCCACAGGGTTGAGCTGATAGAGAGGTGTCACTTCATAAACCAGCCCTGCCCCACCCCCATTCCTCTGTAGTGAACTTGGACAGGTGGCCTTTGGGTGAGTGCAGTGTTTATCATAAGAAGCCATGCCCTCCCTTTCTCCCACTCTGAGTCTGAGGGTAAGTGCACCAGCTGGCTCCCTGCCCTGGACTGCCAAAGCAGGGGTGAGTGGAAGTGAGAGAGAGTGGGATGTCACCTGCACCCTAGCCGGTGAGCCTCAAGTACAGAACTTAGCCCTCAGGTCTTCCATGGGGACTAATGCCAGTGAGGCTGGTTATGTTTGTCAGCTGTTTTACAGACAGGCACCTGCCTTTCGGAAAGGAGCCATGGCTTGCTTGAGGTTCAGGCAAACAAGTGGCAGAAATGGACTTTGAAGCCAGGCCTGTCTGATTGAAACTGGATCATTTCCCACATCTGTCCCTGCCTCCCTTTTCTCCCTTGACCTTTGTCAGGAGCTGGGGAACTGTGGGGGAGCAGGTAGTGTAGATAGTGTTGTAAGATCGCTGCATGCAGCAGGTGGAATAACAGGGAGAGAGCATCACTTCAACCCTAAGACTTACCTCCAGAGTGTGAATGTGCAGTGTTTTTTGTTTGTTTGTTTGTTTTAGAGAGAGACAGGAAGGGAGAGAGATGAGAAGCATCAACTCGTAGCTGTGGCACTTCAGTTGTTCACTGATTGCTTCTCATATGTGCCTTGACTGGGGGACCCCAGCCGAGCCAGTGACCATGGGATCATGTCTATGATCCCACACTCAAGCCGGCGACCTTGCTGATTTTATGTTTTTGATGTTTCCTGCCTCCTGACTTCCCCTTCCCAGTAGCCAGCCTTATCAGTCTAACTCAGCTGTGGATGTGGATGTAAATGTAAGAAAAGGCTTTGTAGGATTGCACTAACACACGAGCAGTGGTTGATTCTCTTTGGTGAAAGAGGGAGTAGGGTTGAAGGGATAATGTGAACAGGACTTTACTTTTTTTTCTAATTTTATTTTATTCATTTTAGAGAGGAGACACAGAGTGAGAGAGAGAGAGGGAAAGAGAGAGAGAGAGAAAGGGGGAGGAGCTGGAAGCATCAACTCCCATATGTGCCTTGACCAGACCAGTGCAGGGTTTTGAACTGGCGACCTCAGTGTTCCCAGGTCGACGCTTTATCCACTGCGCTACCACAGGTCAGGCACATTTTTTTTTAATTTATTTTATTCATTTTTAGAGAGGAGACACAGAGTGAGAGAGAGAGAGAGAAAGAGAGAAAGGGGGGAGGAGCTGGAAGCATCAACTCCCATATGTGCCTTGACCAGACCAGTGCAGGGTTTTGAACTGGCGACCTCAGTGTTCCCAGGTCGACACTTTATCCACTGCGCCACCACAGGGCAGGCACATTTTATTTTATTGATTGATTTTAGAAAAACAGTAGGAAAGGGAGAGAGAAAGAGAAAAGCATTCATTTGTTGTTCTGCTTAGATGTGCATTCATTGGTTGCTTCCTATATGCGCCCTGACCGGGATCAAACCTGCAACCTTGGCATTTTGGGTCAACACTCTAAATGACTGAGCTAACCGGCCATGGCAGGACTCTACATTTTTACTCTGCAATTGTGTGTTATTTGACTTTTTTTGTGATTATGCATTCATGTAAAAAGAAATCTAAGGAAACCACCCTGAACCTGGTTTTATAGGTATCTAAGAAGGTCACACTGCAAGCCTATTTGCCCGGCCCCAGACATCATGCTTTGTTTTGGGATGGAGACTTGGGAAGGAAGCCTATGAGTGTCCAGGGGTCTCCTTTAGGGTATCCTGCATGTGTTTCTGCTTCCAAGTCCCTCTGAATCCAGCTTGTCTCTGGGCAACTTGCTGCAAGAACAAAATGGTGGGTCCTCTCTGAAGGAACTTTGCAAGGTGCAATAATCACTTTTGGAGTTTCTAGTTTAATGTTCAACCTGAATCTGAGACCAGTTATGTGAGGGTTGGTGCTGTCCTGCCCTGCTCTTGTTCTGTTTTTAAACATGTTTATTGCCCCGAGAAGGAGCTGGTTCTTTTCACACAAACAGGATGGGCCAGGGGTTCCTTCAGCGGTTAGTGGGCTCAGAGCCTACGAAGAAGGATTTAAAAACTATAGGTAATTTGCACATGAAAGATTGGGGACTGTAGCCTGGGCATGGCCATAGGAGTGTGAGTGGGCCTGTTGGCCTGACCTTTTGAAATTGTGAAAGAAGGAAATGTTCCTGCTTTCTCTCCCAGAACAGAGCAAAGAAAACCCCAAAGGGTATCTTTTTTTCTGAAGAAGAAGGTCCCACTACCGCAGCAGCCCTGGTTCTGCTGTGGGCAAGGGTTTTCCAGTGGGACATTAAATGGATGTCAGAAAACCTTGTTTTAATTAATGTTTTCTATAGGGAAACAGTGTCATTAGATATACTGTATATAAAAAAAAACTGGCAACAGGGACTTGAGCAGATACTTGCACACCCATGTTTACAACAGCATTATTTACATCACCAAAATGTGAAAATAGGCCCTAACTGGTTGTTGGCTCAGTGAATAGAGTGCCAGCCTGGCATATGGATATCCCAGGTTTGATTTCCGGTCAGGGCAAACAAGAGAAGTGACCATCTGCTTCTCTCCCTCTCCCTTTCCCCTTTCTCTCCCCTTTCCCCTCCTGCAGCCAGTGGCTCAATTGGTTTGAGCGTCGGCCCCGGCACTGAGGATAGCTCGGTTGGTCCGAGCATTGGCCCTAGACAGTTTGCTGGGTGGATCCCAGTCAGTCTCACTATTTCTCCTCCTCTTACTAAAAAGAAGAAGAATAATAAAATAAGTAAATAAATAAATAAAATGTGAAAACAACAACATCAGGTAACGGAATATTATTTAGCCATAAAACGGAATGAAATTCTGCCTGACTTGTGGTGGCACAGTGGATAAAGCATCAACCTAGAATGCTGAGGTTGCCTGTTTGACAGCCTGGTTTTGCCCAGTCAAGACACACACAGCAAGCAGTCAATGAACAACTAAAGTGAAGCAACTATGAGTTAATACTTCTCGCTCCCCCACCTCCTCTCCATGTAAAATCAACTAAAAAATATTTTAAAAAATGGAATTCTTAAAAAAAAATAAAATGGAATTCTTATAAGTGGTAGGGGCAGGGATGAATAGGTAGAGCACAGAGGATTTTTAGGGCAGTGAAAATGCTCCATATAATACAGTAATGAGAATACATGTCATTTTACATTTGTCCAAACATGTAGGATGTATAATACCAGGACTATTAATCTGTAGATTTTGGGTAATTATGATGTGTCAGTGTAGGTTCATCAAGTAAAATAGATGTGCCACTTCATGGTGGGGGATATTGATAATGGAGAAGGGGCAGGGAGTATATGAGAAATCTGTCTTCCTCTCAGTTTTGCTGTGAACCAAAAACTGCTCTGAGAAACAGTGTTAATTAAAAAAAAATTATTTTGATGCATGCTGTAAACATAGATGAACCTTGAGGACATATGATCAGTGAAATGAGCCAGACACAAAAGAACAAATATTGTATGATCCCACTAAAATGAGCTCCCTAAAGTAGTCAAATTCTTAGGGACAGAAAGAATGGTGGTTGACAAGAGAAGGGGGAATGAGGAGTTAGCATTTAATGGGCACAGAGTTTCAGTTTGGGAAGATGAAAAAGTTCTGGAGAAGGATGGTAGCGATGTTGCACAAACAACAGTGTAAATGTACTTAATGCCACTGAACTATATATACATTTATTTGCAAATGGTTAAAATGGTAGGTTTGTTATGTATATTTTACTACAAAAATATGCCATATTAACGGTGCTTTCTTAAGATATCTTTGGCCCTGGCTGGTGGCTCAGTGAATAGAGTGTTGGCCCAGCGTGTGGACATTCCAGGTTCAATTCCTGGTCAGGGCACATAGGAGAAGTGGCCATCTGCTTCTCCCCCTCTCCCTTCTCTCCCTCTTCTTCTCCAGCCAGTAACTAGATTGGTCCACACATCAGCCTCAGGTGCTCAAAATAGCTCAGTACTTGAGCACCAGTGCCAGAAGGGATTGGCAGGTGGATCCTGGTCCGGTTGTATGTGGGAGTCTGCCTCACTATCTCCTCTCCTCTCACCAAAAAAAAAAAAAAAAGATGTGTTATAATACAGGTTTTGCAATATAATTCTTTACTTTCCATTCAGTGTTCTTAAGGTATTTTTTGCTTTTTTATTTTTAGATGAATGTTCTAGATTCAAGATAAACTGGAATGATCTGGTCATTTACCAGAACTCACTGAAGCAAACCCTTGTGACGTCTCCAGACATTTGTACCATCACAGGCAGAAAGGTTAGTCTGAGGTGCATGGGCAGACTCTTGTAAAGGCTGAACACAGGAGCCTTTAGCAAAAACGGATGTTAAATTGTGGTACCCTCAACAATAGATTTCTGTCTTGCTGTCCATGTGCAGTGACCTATCAGGCAAAAAATCTCATATAGCAAGCATATTTTACCCATTTAAAAAATAATTTCAACAAATTTATTTCCTATGTGCCCTTTGACATGAAGCCACTAAAGTTTGTATTTTATTAACAAGAAGCAATAGACTACCTGACCAGGCGGTGGCGCAGTGGATAGAGCATTGGACTGGGATGCAGAAGACCCAGGTTCAAGACCCGGAGCTTGCCAGCTTGAGCGCGGGCCCATCTGGCTTGAGCAAAAGCTTGCCAGCTTGGACCCAAGGTCGCTGGCTTCAGCAAGGGGTTGCTCAGTCTGCTGAAGGCCCGCAGTCAAGGCACATGTGAGAAAGCAATCAATGAACAACTATGGTATCGCAATGGCAACAAAAAACTAATGATTGATGCTTCTCACCTCTCTCCGTTCCTGTCTGTCTGTCCCTATCTATCCCTCTCTCTGACTCTTTCTCTGTCTCTGTACAAAAAAAAAAAAAGCAATAGACTAAGAAGTTGAGGGGTTGAGGCGAATAAAATGACTTAAAGTAGGAGAAAATACAAATTTTCAGGTAGCAATAAAGAGCAGTTCCTAGGAAACAGTCATGAATAATTCCAAACACTTAATAGCAGTTAATACAGGAAGATGGAGGACTCCAGAAGTGAAATCTACAAGAAAAAAAATAAAACTGCCTGACCAGGCGGTGGCATAGTGAATAGAGCGTCGGACTGGGACACAGAGGACCCAGGTTCAAAACTCCGAAGTCGCTGGCTTGAGTACAGGCTCATCCGGCTTGAGCCCAAAGGTTGCCGGCTTGAGCAAGGATCATTCGCTCTGCTGTAGCCCCCTGGTCAAGGCACATATGAGAAAGCAATCAATGAACAACTAAGATGCCGAAACAAAGAACTGATGCTTCTCATCTCTCTACCTTCCTGTCTGTTGGTCCCTGTCTGTCTGTCTCACTAAAAAAAAAAAAAGAAGAAGAAGAACAAGAAAAGAAAAAGAAAGTGGTAGACTCAGTTACTCTTTTTTTTTTTTACAGAGACAGAGAGAGAGAGGGATAGACAGACAGGAACGGAGAGAGATGAGAAGCATCAATCATTAGTTTTTCGTTGCCCTTGCGACACCATAGTTGTTCAGTTACTCATTTTTTAATGTCTGACTGAATTTCAACAGTTGCCCCAAATGGAGAGACAGCTCCAAATCCCCCAATACTTCTAGTTCATTTGGATGTAAAAATATCTAATTTTGAAGCTGTGACAGCATTTGTTTCTCAGATCTCCAGCCCACCAAGATTTCTCCTCTGGAGTACCTGCCTAAAACCTAGCTGATGTTTTTAGAAAGTTAAGAGTTGGCCTCTGAATTCTAATTCAAAGACAGTGGGGCAGAGTAGATATACAGTGTGTCCGTAAAGTCATGGTGCACTTTTGACCGGTCACAGAACCAAAGTGCACCATGACTTTATGGACACACTGTATATCTTTTTCATGGTACACAGCTGGTTAAAGGCCTGCGTCCTTTGAGAACTGAAACAAAGCATCTCTGAACTTAAATAGGTTCTCTTAAACAGTCCCTTCCTCTCAGAAGGCCCACAGGCCACAGGGTGGTAGTGTGTGGAAGTCTGATGGGCCTTCTACCCCTCGCCCCCCAGCTGAGAGTTGTTTTTTAAAATGTTTTATTTATTTTTATTTTATTTTTTTACAGGGACAGGGAGAGAGTCAGAGAGAGGGACAGATAGGGACAGACAGACAGGAACGGAGAGAGATGAGAAGCATCAATCATTAGTTTTTCGTTGCCGTTGCGACACCATAGTTGTTCATTGATTGCTTTCTCACACATGCCTTGACCGTGGGACTTCAGCAGACCGAGCCACCACTTGCTGGAGCCAGCGACCTTGGGTCCAAGCTGGCGAGCTTTTACTCAAGCCAGATGGGCCCGCACTCAAGCTGGCGAGCTCTGCTTCTCAAACCTGGGTCTTCCGCATCCCAGTCCGACGCTCTATCCACTGCGCCACCGCCTGGTCAGGCCTGAGAGTTGTTTTTAACAGGGTCGGGCTCTCTTTAGAAGCCCTTCTGGGAACTCATTGCTAGTCTTTCAAAACTGTGACCTATTACAGTAACTTGATAAGCCCCATGAAAAGAAGTTATACTGCAAAGTTTATAGTGAATACTCAGAATATCTCTACTTACTTTAAATGAAATTTCTTATAATACATTATAGAAGAGTCAAACAATACGCTCTTTAAAATGTGAACCTTTATACACATGTATTGAGCATGGTTTTTAATCCTACAGGACATGGGGTGGCAAACAGGTTATCAGAAAAGCCTCTGAAGGCACTGGAGGATTTAGCTGCTCTTTGTCCCCCTCCTGGCAGACCAGGGCCTCCCCTCGGGTGCTCCCTGAACTATGGACTCCGAGGGGTACAACTGCTTTGTGGACAGAGACAAGATGGACACTGCCATCCGGGACCTAGGACCCAAGGAACTGAGTTGCACTGACCTGCAAGAGCTAAAGCAGCTGGCGCGCCAGGGTTACTGGGCCCAAAGCCACGCTCTGCGGGGGAAGGTGTACCAGCGCCTGATCCGGGACATCCCCTGCCGCACGGTCACACCTGATGCCAGCGTGTACAGCGACATCGTGGGCAAGATCGTGGGCAAGCACAGCAACAGCAGCCTGCCCTTACCTGAGTTTGTGGACAACACACAGGTGCCCAGCTACTGCCTGAACACACGCGGTGAGGATGCTGTTCGAAAGATTCTGCTGTGCATTGCCAACCAGTTCCCTGACATCTCCTTCTGCCCTGCCCTGCCCGCTGTCGTAGCCCTGCTGCTGCACTACAGCATCGATGAGGCTGAGTGCTTCGAGAAGGCCTGCCGAATCTTGGCCTGCAACGACCCCAGCAAGAAGCTGATCGATCAGAGCTTTCTGGCCTTTGAGTCTTCCTGCATGACATTTGGGGACCTGGTGAACAAATACTGCCAGGCAGCCCACAAGCTGATGGTGGCTGTGTCAGAGGACGTCCTACAGGTCTACTCGGACTGGCAGCGCTGGCTCTTTGGAGAGCTGCCCCTCAACTATTTCGCTCGCGTCTTTGATGTCTTCCTGGTGGAAGGTTATAAGGTGTTGTACCGTGTTGCACTAGCCATCCTCAAGTTCTTCCACAAGGTGAGAGCTGGGCAGCCACTGGAGTCGGACAATGTGAAGCAGGACATCCGTACCTTCGTCAAGGACATCGCCAATACTGTGTCTCCCGAGAAGCTGTTGGAGAAAGCATTCGCCATCCGCCTCTTCTCTCGGAAGGAGATTCAGCTCCTGCATATGGCCAACGAGAAAGCTCTGAAGCAGAAGGGCATCACTGTCAAACAGAAGAGGTAGGCTGCCAGGGGCCCTCTTAGGGTGGGGCTTTAGTGGAATACATCCTGGGATTTGGGGCATGAGCCTGTCCTGCCAGCTTCTTGGACTGCCTACTGCCAGTCAGCCATCTGTACATGGATAGAAAAAGATGGGGAAGGAGAGACGGCCTTCCTGGTTACTGCCACAAGCTACTGGGGCAACTGTGGGAATGGGAGGCGTGGTTACTGTCCTTGGGCCTGAGGCCCATGGTGGAGATGAAAGCTGGGTGTTGACCATGTGGTTGGAAGATCAGACAGTGGGCCGAGCTAGCCACCTCTGGTCATTTCACCGCAGCCCTTTTCTGCCCCTCCAAATCTGGGCTCCCTTGTTGCTGGACGTGCCCCCCTGCCCTGAGCATAGCCCCTTGGGGAGCAAGGGTGGGTAGGGTCCACGATGTCCTGAGACTCGGTGTCAGACGACGTGATTGTCAATGTGGGGACCTTTCTTCCAGGCCAATGGCAGGCCTGTCCTGGGCACCAATACTTGCCACTAACCTCTCCTTGTCTGTTTTGTTTTTCTTCTTCTTCTTCATGTCCGTTGCTTCCTCCTGTTTTTCAGTGTTTCACTTTCTAAAAGGTAGGTCTGGAAATTGCATCTCCATGCCTGGATTCTCTCTGTCTTCCGGTTTGGCTGTCCTGGGGCCTGGCTGCTTGTGCTGGCTCCCAGGGCTGGCTTTAGCAGTGCTGCCTGAGAGCCTAGCTTGTGTTTAGGTGCCATCTGTTTGTCCTTCTGTCTGTCCGTCTGGTCTGTTACCTCAGTTGTATGCTAGTGCTTGGCTGGCTCTGAAGCATTATCTTACCAGAGCTGACTCACTTTCTGTTCCCATTTCTTAGAGAAAAGGTCCTTTTTGTCCCTTCCTGACTGGGCGCTCTTCCCTCTTAGTAATAGGATGGGAGTGGGGCTCCAAGGGACAGCTGTACGCCATTTCTCCCTGAGGATACTTAAGGCCAGGCTTTAACCTGGCTAAGTAGGTGAGAGGTTCCCTTCAGGCTTGGCTTCCAAGAGAGCCAATGCATACCCCTGGGTTGGGGACATGGTCAGGACTGGGTCACAACTGTGCTCTGAACCTTTCCTGGCTCTCCCCAGGCAGTTTGTGCACCTGGCTGTCCATGCAGAGAACTTCCACTCGGATATTGTCAGTGTGAAAGAGATGAGAGACATCTGGTCATGGATCCCTGAGCGATTTGCCCTCTGTCAGCCCCTCCTGCTCTTCTCCTCACTGCAGCATGGGTACAGCCTGACCAGGTAAAGCCAGGGAGACTGGGGAGGCATGGACTCTGAGGGCCAGTGTTATAAAGGGAGTGGTGAATTTTCCCAGCTTCTGGTCCTGCCTGTGCTTCCAGGAAGTCACACTGGGAGTGGGCCTGTGAACCTGGGCACCTGGATGAGGCCCCTTTCTGGGCTTCTCTTACTTCCAGGCCACACAAATTCAGGGATCATTGCCATTCACACCACAGATCCAGGTCCCTGTGTAGGTGTTGTGATGACATGGGAGGCAGAGCTTACAGAATTATAAGAGCTGTGATTCATTACTCCCCACCCCCACTCTCAGTCCACAAGCCAGGAGCAGTTTTGCCCGGGGGGGCTGTGGCTCTGCTGGCCTCCCCAGGGCACACTGCTTCCCTGGCAGCTCTATCAGTTCAGCTCCCCCTTGAGCCGCAGACTGCAGGTGACATTAGAAGTTCTGGCTTGGGTCACAGGTGATCTAGCAGAGGCAACACAGGCGGAGTTAGCCCAGCCCACATAACGGCCACCATCTGTAGCCACATGAGCATTATAACACAATTAGAGCTGCACTCACCCAGTCTTTGGGGATTTTTTTGTGGTCATAGCTACAGAGAGAGTCAGAGAGAGGGACAGACAGGAACAGACAGACAGAAAGGGAGAGAGATGAGAAGCATCAATTCTTTGTTTCGGCTCCTTAGTTGTTTATTGACCACTTTCTCACACGTGCCTTGACCGTGGGGCTACAGCAGACCAAGCAACCCCTTGCTGGAGCCAGCGACCTTGGGTCCAAGCTGGTGAGCTTTGCTCAAGCCAGATGAGCCTGTGCTCAAGTTGGCGAGCTCGGGGTCTCGAACCTGGGTCCTTCGCATCCCAGTCCGACACTCTATCCACTGCGCCTCTGCCTGGTCAGGCAGCATTCACCCAGTTTTAACCTCTGTGTGGCATGGGAGGCCCACTGAGGGATGGCTAAGCGGAGCCGCCGGAGCTACCAGCCAAGCCCGGGGCATCTGGAGCCACCACAATTGCAACCTCAGGTCTTCTCATGTGCTTCCCAGGGCCAACCTGCTCCCATATGCTTGGACTTTGAGCTTTCCTAGAGCAGGGACTTGTTCTTCTTGTTCTTGCTTCCCTGAAGCACCTGGCACACAGTTCTGTCTGCTGGGGGCTGTTTGCCATGCCAGTTCTCCCCCGCCCCACACCAGCGCAGACAGTCCTACAGCAGCTGACTGCGCAGCTTGCAGGCCACCTCAGCAGATCTCCATCTTGACTTAGAAGATTGCCCAGGCCAGAGTGTCAGCATGTCTTTGGCCACTGTGCCTGGTCCCCAGGAGATAAGAAAATGCAGTTCCTAGGCCTCTCTACCCGTGGACAGTCCAGGTTTCTCAGATGCTGCGGGCACTGGTCAGCAGAGGCTGGCTGGAGGTGGCATGGGGAAGGGTGCAGGAAACTGCTTCCTGTCAGGACTGGCACAACTGGTCTCTTCCCCCAGGTTCTATCTCCAGTGTGAAAGACATGAACCCACACTCCTGCTCATTAAGACCAC
Organism: Rhynchonycteris naso; assembly: GCA_037038555.1. Lineage (NCBI taxonomy): Eukaryota > Metazoa > Chordata > Mammalia > Chiroptera > Emballonuridae > Rhynchonycteris > Rhynchonycteris naso. The sequence goes on along the minus strand of CM073000.1, from coordinate 198,045,920 downwards.
ACAAAAGGAGGTGAGCAGGGACCAGATGGAGCCTGGGGTCTGGCCTCTGAGTTCTGGTGGGTTTTCTGCTCCTGTGGCCCAGGAAGGGTGGGTGCCCCTGCAGCTTCCACCAAGCCTTCCTGCTCTTAGGGCCACAGAGCATAGTCACCCTCCATACAGAAGTAAATCCAGTCTCCCTGTCTGACCCCCAAGTACTCAGGGCCTCCTTGCTTCCCCCTGAGGGCCCAGACCCAGCTGAAACAGCCTGGCTACTTAGGAGGGAACATTGAAGAAATGCCTAGTGAGCAAGGCCCTGCCTCCTCCCACCACAGTGGGCCTGTACCAGGTGAATCAGTTGCCTTCACCTGCTTCCGCCCCCTAATGGGTAGCTCTTAGGCCCATTCTTCTTTCCCTTGAAAAGTCCCCCAAGACTAGGGAGGTCAGAGCTCATGTGCTCCCATCCTGGGGTGTCTGGCTCCAGTAGAGGCTTCTTTTCCAGTGGCTCCCAAACCTACACCCATGAAAGTTTTAGATTCCTCACCCCATTCCAGACTCTGCATCTGGCTTTCCTGGAGGAGCCTGGGCATCTGTATCATAGATGACTCTGATTGTCACTTTGGGAAAAGCCGGCAGCCATTAGAGGGACTTAATTCTAATGGTGTAATCAAGTGCTGTGCTGGCTGATGGGGGTGGAGAATGTTGTTGAGCAGGTGTACCTCCTGGAAGCTTTTATCTGAGGGACATCCCTAGGGCTGATGCCGAAAATCAGAGTATGGACATGGGGCTTCTTCCAATGCTTGAAGGCCAAGGAGGGAAACGAAATGAAAATATCCCAAACAAGCTGATGGCAGCCACCACCACCCCACTCTCACTGCCAACCCCATGCCCTCCAACTCTAACTCCCACACCTCTTTACCTCAGTCCTTGCCCTAGAGTTGGGGTGGAGGTGCTATGACATCATCACCCCGCCCCAAGCTGTGTCGGTAGCACAGCCCCTTAGCAGGCCCTGGGTGAAGGGATGCTCCTGCAGGCCAGCACAGTGCAGCTTCACCTTGGGCTTTTCTCCCCAGGTGTGTGGAGCTTACCTGTCAACAGACTGGAGAGAGAGAAATAAGTTCGGAGGCAAATTGGGCTTCTTTGGGACCGGAGAATGCTTTGTGTTTAGGGTGAGTGGGTCTCCCTGCAGGTGCTCTAAGGTCAACAGGCTCATCATCCCTGCTCACATGACCCTGCTTACTTTCGTTTTAACAGTTACCCTACAGGATAACCTCCCCATTTTCTTCCAGTTAGTGATCATTAGACCAACCATGAGCTCCATGAGAGCAGGCAGGCCCTTACTGCCCACGTGGCACCATCTCCCCAACCCTGGCTGGCGTGAGGCCTTGTACACAGGGCTTCAGGGAAGATTTATGGGAGGAAAGTGGCCAGAAAGGCCCTGCCGGGCACAGGGTACCAGCTCCTCATACTGCCCTTTCATCCTCAGTTGCAGCCGGAGGTCCAGCGCTATGAGTGGGTGGTCATCAAACACCCAGAGCTGACTAAGCCAGTGTCCTTGGAGACCACTGCCACACCATCAGTGCGCTGCCCCTCCATGTCCTTGCCTTCATCCTCATCCTTGTCCTTTGACCCTGCTGACCGCCTCTCACCATTCCTGGCCACTCGGCACTTCAACCTGCCCTCCAAGACTGAGTCCATGTTCATGGCTGGGGGCAATGACTGCCTCATCATAGGTGGGCATCTCCCTTTGTCTCGGGCTGGCCTCACTTAGCCTGGGAGAAGGTTATGGGGTCATGGGTGGCCAAACCCCTGGGCCAACCATTGTTGACCCAGATGGCAAGTGCCTCATCTGAAGGACAGGCAGAGCCCACAAGATGGCAGAGGAGGAGAAGCAGGCATGAGGAGCAGGAGTGGGGAAAGGTATTCTGGGTTAACTGGCTGGGAAGTGGGCTCTAGCTGAGAGTTTGGACCCCAGTGGAGCACTGGCAGGCTTTGGAGGGTCAAAGGTCATCCCTGTGGTTTTCAGAGTGGCCTCTGACAGGGCTGGGGTAGGGACATGTGGAGATGCTTAGGGGCAGAAGAAGAGCGCCTCCAGGGCAGTCCCAGACAGAGGGGCAGCCACTGACTGAGCATCCTGCAGGCGGAGGGAGCGGCCAGGCTCTCTACATCGACGGGGACCTGAACCGGGGCCGCACGGGCCACTGTGACACTTTCAACAACCAGCCCCTCTGCTCTGAGAACTTCCTCATCGCTGCTGTGGAGGCCTGGGGCTTCCAGGACCCCGACATCCAATGACAGGCCTGTGCTGACGGTGACCAAGCTGCTGCTATGGGGTTGGGTGGTGGCCGGGCTCCCTCTTCAGGGAGGAGGTAGTGAATGAAGATCCCCTCGTCACTTACATGGGCAGCATTGGGGTATATACCAGGGCCTTTGATGCTGGTCTGGGCATCAGCTGGCCAGGCTTATTCTTCCTGACCCTGCTAGGACTTCCTCAGATTTGCCACTGCTTTTACCGTGGACCCAGGTCCTGGCTGTCCTCTGTGGGGGCATCCCGTGTCCCAGGCCTGGGAGGGTACTTTGTCTTGCAGCCCCTGAGACTTAATCCCTGTAGAGACAGGACTGGTAAGGCAGAAGGAACCTGTGGTCAACTGTAGGTCTATGGCACCCCCTATTGGTGCCTCTTCGCATGGCTTCTGTGCAGGACCCTGCACCCTCCTGCCTGGCCTACTACTGTGGCTCCCCAGAGGTGTGTTGGTCCTGAGAAGAGACAGGTGCCCTAGGGCAGGGGTCCCCAAACATTTTATACAGGGGGCCAGTTCACTGTCCCTCAGACCGTTGGAGGGCCGGACTATAAAAAACTATGAACAAATCCCTATGCACACTCCACATACCTTATTTTAAAGTAAAAGAACAAAACGGGAACAAATACAATATTTAAAATAAAGAACAAGTAAATTTAAATCAATCAACTGACCAGTATTTCAATGGGAACTATGGGTACAGATGCATCCTGTGCTCCTCTCACTGACCATCAATGAAAGAGGTGCCCCTTCCGGAAGTGCGGCGGGGGCTGGATAAATGGCCTCAGGGGGCCGCATGCGGCCTGCGGGTTTTAGTTTGGGGACCCCTGCCCTAGGGACTATTTCTTGACAGGAACGTCTACCTAGGGCTTCTGATTCTTCTTCCTTCCCATGCTGGCCTCCTGGGGCCACCTCTTGGACAGTTAACCAGAAGGTTAGAGGTTGAAGAAGGAAGGATATATGTTGATCTCTGGGCCCCTCCCAAGGGAGGGCCAAAGGCCAGTGGGATGAAGGACCAGAAAGGACATCATGTGTTTTTGTGTTTCTGCAGAGCCTGAAGCTTCTGCTGGGCCTTGTTGTGTATTTACGCCTGGAGAAGACTCCCAGGGTGGCCCTCTGACCTCAGACCAACCAGCTCCATTTCCAGAGGTCTACCTGGAGAATTCTGGACCCATGGAGCCTTCTCCAGTCCTCTTCCTCTCCAGCCAGGTCCTCTTCAGCTCTCTTGAAGTCTCTGTGGTGGCCCCATCTCTCCATGTTGCTGCAGCGAGCTGGTTCCCCGAATCCCATCCTGACTCCTCGGCGTGGTGTGCTTGTCTCATCTAGTACTGCCCACCTCCTCTTCACTGAGCCCCACAAGTCTCATCTAGTACTGCCCACCTCTTCACTGAGCCCCACAAGTCTCGTCTAGTACTGCCCACCTCCTCTTCACCGAGCCCCACAAGTCTCGTCTAGTACTGCCCACCTCTTCACTGAGCCCCACAAGTCTCGTCTAGTACTGCCCACCTCTTCACCGAGCCCCACAAGTCTCATCTAGTACTGCCCACCTCCTCTTCACCGAGCCCCACAAGTCTCGTCTAGTACTGCCCACCTCCTCTTCACCGAGCCCCACAAGTCTCGTCTAGTACTGCCCACCTCCTCTTCACCGAGCCCCACAGGTCTCGTCTAGTACTGCCCACCTCCTCTTCACCGAGCCCCACAGGTCTCATCTAGTACTGCCCACCTCTTCACTGAGCCCCACAAGTCTTATCTAGTACTGCCCACCTCCTCTTCACTGAGCCCCACAAGTCTGTATACCACGTCTGCACTCTGCAGCTTCCTGCACACACAGCACCTTCAACAGCAGCCCCTCTTCATGGTGTGTCCTGCATCCCTCTCACAGCACTGTTAGTTGGCTACTTAGTGTGATATTTTTGTACTGCCACCTCTCGCCTTCTGCCCTGCCTGGTTCTACACCAGACTCATGCATAGTAGGGGAGGTGCCAAGAGAAAATTGGCCAGTGAGCACTGCAGGGAGCAGCCCCCTTGCCCCATGACCTCCCTCAGCTGGTCCTGAGGGCCTGGGCACCCAGGAGGGAAGTGGGGAGAAGCAGACACCCAAGTGGCTGAACAGCAGCCTGGGCTGCAGGTGCCAAGGGTTACTACCCTCCAACCAGCCCCCTTCGTGTCCCTACACATCACACCCCTGCGCATCTGCACACTGTGCTCACTCTTCCTGTGGGGTGTTTGTCCTCCCTCCATTCACCTACAAAAATCTCCGAGCCAGACACAGTGCGGCTGGATAAAGGACTAGGAGCCCTGGGTGGCTTTGGAGAAGCCAGTGAACCTGTTCAGAACTCAGTTTCCCCAGTTGTAAAATGGAGCCACTCATCCTGCTCTGCTGTTCCCCTGAGACTGTTGAAAGGCTGTGAGGGGAGAGATGCTGAGAGACATTATCACTGCTTACCCCAGATCACTGCAGCCCTTGCCACACCCCTTCCTCTGAGCTCCCACAGCCCTTGCATGTATTTTGGTGTTCATTAAACATTGTCTCATTACATAGTCCAAGTTTGGTCTCTTCAACCGGAGGGGTTGCCAGGGGCTCCCCAGTCCCAGGCTTGTCACTAAATGGGATCTAGAAGGCTATTCCCTACAATGCTTGTCAGTGCTTTATCACTGAAATGTTGAAGACCTTTTAAAAAACAGCGTTGCCTAACCAGGCGGTGGTGCAGTGGATAGAGCATCAGCCTGGGACACTGAGGACCCAGGTTGGAAACCCGGAGGTGTGAGCACAGGGTCACCGGCTTGAGCATGGGATCACAGACATGACCTCATGGTTGCTGGCTTGAAGTCCAGGGTCGCTGGCGTGGCTGGAGCTCCATGGTCAAGGCACATATGAGAAAGCAATCAATGAATAACTAAGGTGCCGCATGAAGAATTAATGCTTCTCATCTCTCCCTGTCTGTTTCTCTAAAAATAAATAAATAAACATCCCTGGCCCTAGATGGTTAGATCAGTCTGTTAGAAGTGTCATCCCGGCCCTGGCTGGTTGGCTCAATGGTAGAGCATCGGCCCGTTGTGTGGATGTCCCAGGTTTGATTCCTGGCCAAAAGAAGAGCCCATTTGCTTCTCCACCCTTCCCCCTTCCCCTCTCCTTTCTCTCTCTTTCCCTCCTACAGCCAATGCTCCATTGGAGCAAAGTTAGGCCAAGCGCTGAGGATGGCTCCATTGTTTCCACCTCAAGCACTAGAATGGCTCCGGTTGCAATGGAGCAATGCCCCAGATGGGCAGAGTATCACCCCTAGTGGGCATGCCCAGGGGATCCCAGTCAGGCACATGTAGGAGTCTGTCTCTGCCTTCTTGCTTCTCACTTCAGAGAAAAAAAAAGTGTCATGCCAAAATGACAAGGTAGCTGGTTCGATCCTTGGTCAGGGCGCACACATGAAGCAAACAAAGGATTCACGACTGAGTGGAACAACAAACAAATGCTTACCTTTCTCCTTCCCTGCCTCTGTCTTTCTAAAAATCAATAAAAATTGGTTGGATAGCTTGGTTGGTTGAGCCATCCCAGAGTACAGAAGTTGCTGGGTTGATTCCATAGTCAGGGCACATATAGTAGCAGCTCAATGTTTCAGTCTCCCTACCTCTCAAAGAAAACAAACAAAAGCCATAGCCTTTCAGGTGGTACAGTGAGTAAAGCATCGACCTGGAGTCACTGGTTTGAAACCCTGGGCTTGCCCAGTCAAGGCACATGTGTGAAGCAACTATGAGTTGATGCTTCCCACTTCCCCCTGCATTTGTCTTTCTCTTTGTTCTAAAATTAATAAATCTTAAAAAGTTTTAAAAACAGCCTGACCAGGCAGTGGCGCAATGGATAGAGCGTCGGACTGGGATGCAGAGGACCCAGGTTCAAGACCCCGAGGTTGCCAGCTTGAGCGCGGGCCCATCTGGCTTGAGCAAAAGCTCACCAGCTTGGACCCAAGGTCGCTGGCTCCAGCAAGGGGTTGCTCGGTCTGCTGAAGGCCCGCGGTCAAGGCACATGTGAGAAAGCAATCAATGAACAGCTATGGTGTCGCAACGGCAACGAAAAACTAATGATTGATGCTTCTCATCTCTCTCCGCTCCTGTCTGTCTGTCCCTATCTATCCCTCTCTCTGACTCTCTCTCTCTGTTCCTGTAAAAAAAAAAAAAAAAAAAGTTTTAAAAACAGAGCCTTTCAAAAGCAGCAAAAGGTATATTTGCATGGTTCCCTCAGTAAATTTCCTGAACTAGGGCGTTCATTTTCTGATAAGCCAAGAGGATTCTCTCTGACTGCCCTGAGAGATCCAGCCCAAGGAAGGCAATTGCTATTTAGGCAATGATTTCTCTATCATGAGATCTTTGTGTCTGCTTGTAAAATAGTTTCTTTGACTTTCTTTCTAATTTTTTTGCTAAGCTAAAAGAAATGTATGATTATCTTTTTTCTTATTATTGTCCTTCTTATGCATTAGGTGTTCCCAAATCGCACATAATTTATTTTGTAAATATTCTCTATCACTTCTTTTTGGTTATTAGCTTTTGATGTTAAAAATTATAAAAGTTTTGCCTGACCTGTGGTGGCGCAGTGGATAAAGCGTCGACCTGGGAACACGGAGGTCGCCAGTTTAAAACCCTGCACTGGTCTGGTCAAGGCACATATGGGAGTTGATGCTTCTAGCTCCTCCCCCCTTTCTCTCTCTCTCGCTCTCTCTCTCTCTCTCTCTCTCTCTCTCTCTCACACACACACACACACACTCTGTGTCTCCTCTCTAAAATAAATAAAATAAAAAGAAGTTAAAAAAAATTTTTTTAAATAAAAAATTATAAAAGTTTTGCCTGACGAGGCGGTGGTGCAGTGAATAGAGCGTTGGACTGGGATATGGAAGACCCAGGTTCAAGATTCCAAGGTCACCAGCTTGAGTGCGGGCCCATCTGGCTTGAGCAAAGAGCTCACCAGCAAGGACCCAAGGTCGCTGGCTCCAGGAAGGGGTTGCTCAGTCTGCTGAAGGCCCGCGGTCAAGGCACATGTGAGAAAGCAATCAATGAACAACTATGGTGTCACAACGGCAATGAAAAACTAATGATTGATGCTTCTCACCTCTCTCCGTTCCCGTCTGTCTGTCCCTATCTATCCCTCTCTCTGACTCTCTCTGTCCCTGTAAAAAAAAAATTAGTAAAGTTTTATGGAATTGCATAATGAATTATTTTTATTTCTAGAAATGTTTAAACGTTTATTTTATTATTTTTTAATATTTTAGCCTGGCCTGTGGAGACGCAGTGGATAAAGCATCAACCTGGAATGCTGAGGTTGCTGATTCAAATTCCTGGGTTTGCCTCAGGCGGTGGTGCAGTGGATAGAGCGTCAGACTGGGATGCGGAAGACCCAGGTTCGAGACCCCGAGCTCACCAGCTTGAGCGCGGGCCCATCTGGCTTGAGCAAAAGCTCGTCAGCTTGGACCCAAGGTCGCTGGCTCCAGCAAGGGGTTGCTTGGTCTGCTGAAGGCCCGCGGTCAAGGCACAAGTGAGAAAGCAATCAATGAACAGCTATGGTGTTGCAACGGCAACGGCAAAACTAATGATCGATGCTTCTCACATCTCTTCGTTCCTGTCTGTCTGTCCCTGTCTATCTCTCTCTCTGACTCTCTCTCTGTCCCTGTAAAAAAACCCTAAAAAAAAACAAAATCAAATTCCTGGGTTTGCCCAGTCAAGGCACATACAGGAAGCAGCTATTATGAGTAGATACTTACCACTTCTCCCCCTTCTTTATCAATGTCCCTTTCTCTCTTCCTGTCTCCTCTCTCTCCACTCTCTCCAAAAATCAATAAATAAAACAAAGAAAAATAGATCTTATTTATTGATTTTACAGAGAAGGGGGGGAGGAGTAATGAGAAGTATCAACTCAGAGTTGCTTCACTTTAGTTGTTCAGTAAATTGCTTGTTGTATGTGGCAAGCCCAGGGTTTCGAACCAGCAAACTCAGCATTCCAGGTTGATGCTCTGTCCACTGCATCACCACAGCCAGGCTAAATGTTTATTTTATTATTATTTTTAAAGTGAGAGCAGGGGAGATACAGACTCCCACATGCGCCCCAATTGGGATCCACTTAGCAAGCCCTGTCTGGGGCAGATGCTCTGCCCATCTAGGGTTCCTTGCAACCGAGCTGTTTTTAGTGCCTGAGGGGAGGCTCCACGGAGCCATCCTCAGTGCCCAGCCAACGTGCTCGAATCAATTGAGCCATGGCTGCAGGAGGGAAAGGCGGGGGAAGAAGCAGATGGTTGCCTCTCCTATATGCCCTGACCAGGAATCAAACCCAAGACATTCACATGCTGGGTCGATGCTCTACCATTGAGCAAACTGGCCAGGGCAAAATGTTTATTTTAAAAATAAAAACTTCGCCTGACCTGTGGTGGCGCAATGGATTAAGCGTCGAACAGGAAATGCTGAGGTCGCCAGTTCAAAACCTTGGGCTGCCTGGTCAAGGCACATATGGGAGTTGATGCTTCCTGCTCCTCCCCCCTTCTCTGCCTGACCTGTGGTGGTGCAGTGGATAAAGCGTTGACCTGGGAACGCTGAGGTCGCCAGTTCAAAACCCTGCACTGGTCTGGTCAAGGCACATATGGGAGTTGATGCTTCCAGCTCCTCCCCCCTTTCTCTCTTTCTTTCTCTCTCTCTCTCTCACTCTGTGTCTCCTCTCTAAAGTGAATAAATAAAAAGAAATTAAAAATAAAAACTTCAATACAGTATAGCCTGACCAGGTGGTGGTTCAGTGGATAGAGTATCTACCTGGGACATTGAGGGCACAGGTTCAAAAAACCGATGTCACTGGCTTGAGTGTGGCCTCACCAACTTGAGTGCAGGGTCGCCAGCTTAAGCATGGAACCACAGACCTGACCCCATGGTCACTGGCTTGAGCTCAGAGGCCACTGGCCTGAATTTCAAGGTCTCTGGCTTGAGCAAGGGGTCACTGGCTTAGCTGGAGCCCTCCAGTAAAGGCACATATGAGAAGCAATCAATAAACAACTAAAAGCAACTAGGAGTTGATACTTCTCATCTCTCTCCCTTCTTGTCTGTCTGTCCCTATCTGTCTCTCTCTCTGACTCTTTCTGTCTCTGTCACACACACAAAATATTGCAAGGCCTGTGTAAAAATTAATGTGTAGTGAGAGAATGTGCAGCTTTGCAGCACAATTCAACTCTGTAAAAGTAAAAATAAGTGATTTAGTAATATATTTGGTCAGTTTTGATTTGAATCCTAAACAAAATGAGAACAAACACAACAGCTTCACTGTGAAATATTTTTACAAAAATAGTATAATGGGATAGGAAATCCTGGGTGCCTCATCTCCAGTACTGACAATATCTGCTGAGAAGGAAGCACTGGACTTGAAGGAGCATTGCTCCCTTGAAGACTTTTAAAGACTGCATTAACTGATTGAACATTAAGAAAAATTTCTCTCTGTTCATGGCTGGTTACTCAGTGGTAGAACATTAGCCCAACATATGGATACCCTGGGTTCAATTCCTGGTCAGGGCATACAGGAGAAGAGACCATCTGTTTCTTTACCTCTCCCCTTTCCTCTTCTCTTTCTCTTTCTTTCTCCTGCAGCCATGGCTCCATTGATTCGAGTGAGTTGGCCCTGGGCACTGAGGATAGTTCCATGGCCTCACCTCAGGTACTAAAAATAGCTCAGTTGCTGAGCAATGGAGCTATGCCCTAGATGGGCAGAGTATCGCCCCATAAGGGGCTTTCCAGGTACGGGTGCATACAGGAGTTTGTCTCTTTGCCTCCCCTGCTCTCCCTTAATTAAAAAGAAAAAAGAAGAAAAAGAAAACGAGCCTGACCAGGCAGTGGCGCAGTGGATAGAGCGTTGGACTGGGATGCGGAAGACCCAGGTTTGAGACCCCGAGTTCACCAGCTTGAGCGCAGGCCATCTGGCTTGAGCAAAAGCTCGCCATCTTAGACCCAAGGTTGCTGGCTTCAGCAAGGGGTTGCTCGGTCTGCTGAAGGCCCACAGTCAAGGCACATGTGAGAAAGCAATCAATGAACAAATATGGTGTCGCAACGGCAACGAAAAACTAATGATTGATGCTTCTCACCTCTCTTCGTTCCTGTCTGTCTGTCCCTATCTATCCCTCTCTCTGAGTCTCTCTGTCCCTGTAAAAAAAAAAAAAAAAAAAGGAAAAGTTTATCTCCATTACAAGAGTCCATTTGCTGCCAAGGCCAGTGCAAACCAAGCCTTCCCTAATTTTGTTTTGTTTCCTCTTGTTCACACAGCCTATCATGTAAACATGTTCGAAAATAGGAGGAATAAAAGAGGCTGCCAAATGTGTCAGTCAAGAATTGCGCCTGACCAGGCGGTGGCGCAATGGATAGAGTGTCGGACTGGGATGCGGAGGACCCCGGTTCGAGACCCTGAGCTCGCCAGCTTGAGCGTGGATCCATCTGGCTTGAACGAAGGCTCGCCAGTTTGGACCCAAGGTCGCTGGCTCCAGCAAGGGGTGGCTCGGTCTGCTGAAGGCCCGCGGTCAAGGCACATGTGAGAAAGCAATCAATGAACAACTATGGTGTCGCAACGGCAACGAAAACCTAATGATTGATGCTTCTCATCTCTCTTCGTTCCTGTCTGTCTGTCCCTATCTGTCCCTCTCTCTGACTCTCTCTCTGTCCCTGTTAAAAATAAATAAATAAATAAATAAATAAATAAATAGAATTGCTTGGGCCCTGGCTAGTTGGCTCAGTAGATAGAGCGTCAGCCCGGCATGTGGACATCATAGGTTTGATCTCCTGTCATCTGCTTCTCTCACCCTTTCCCTCCCCTTTCTCCCTCTCTTCTACTCTCACAGCCAGTGGCTTGATTGGTTTGAGCGTCAGCCCCAAGTGCTGAGGATAGTTTGGTTAGTTCCAGTGTCAGCCTCAGGCACTAAAAATACCTTGATTGATTCGAGCCTTGGCCCCAGACATGGGTGACCAAATGGATCCCGGTCAGGGTGCATGTGGGAGTCTATCTCCCCTCTTCTCACTTAAAAAATAATTGCTTTGATTCCTGTCATGTGGAATATTGAGTATCAAAAATTCATGCTCACCGCCTGACCAGGTGGTGGCGCAGTGGATAGAGCGTCAGACTGGGATGCAGAGGACCCAGGTTCGAGACCCCGAGCTTTAGTGTGGGGCTCACCTGGTTTGAGCAAAAAGCTCACCAGCTTGGACCCAAGGTCACTGGCTTGAGCAAGAGGTTACTCAGTCTGCTGGAGTACCCCCGCCCCCCCACCCCGTCAAGGTACATATGAGAAAGCAATCAACTAAAGTGCCACAATGAAAAACTGATGATTGATGCTTCTCATCTCTCTCTGTTCCTATCTGTCTATCTTTCCCTCTCTCTCTCTCTCTCTGTCTCTGTAAAAGAAAAAATCCATGCTCATCAAAACGAGAATATCTTATTTGGAAGGTTATGTAAGTCAATATTTTATTTAATATTTTCTAATATCTAGTATTTTAACTGAGTGTACCTATATCATATAAAACATACCACCCTTTTTCTCTGCCTGTCTGGCTCCTCCCAGTGCCCTTCTCTTTCTTCCTGCAGCTGCTGCTGGGGCTTTTGTCCCCTTCTGTGAAACTGCTGCTTCTTTCTTTCCTTCCACTCTGTTTTCCCACTCTGTCTCAGCATGGAGACAGGCTCCTCTTCCTTCCTTTGTGGCTGCCTGGGCGGCAGAGAGGAGTGCTCCCTATCAGTACCCTGACGGGTGGAGGCCCGGCCCAGGTTGGAGAAGTCCTGGTAGGATAGGTGAACGGACGCTTGGTTTCCAATTCTTCCTCTGAACCAAAAGCCTCTGTCTCCAGGCCTTTCTTTTATTTCATTTTTAATTGATTTTGAGAGAGAAACAAGGAGAGAGAGAGAAGCATCAGTTTGTAGTTGCTTCACTTTAGTTGTTCATTGATTGCTTCTCGTATGTGCTTTGACGGGGTGAGGGGAAAGGGGAAGCTCAAGTCAAGCCACTGATCCCCCACTCAAGCCAATGAGTTCATGCTCTAGCAAGAGACCTTGGAGTTTCAGACCTGGGTCCTCAGCGTTCTAGGTCGATGCTCTGTGCCACCACAGGTCAGGCTGAATGTAACCATTTATATTATTATTTTTTAAATTTATTCCTTTTAGTGAGGGGAGAGAATGAGAGAGAGAGAGAGAGAGAGAGAGAGAGAGAGAGAGGGAAGGCGGGAGGAGCAGGAAGCATCAACTCCCATATGTGCCTTGACCAGGCAAGCCCAGGGTTTTGAACTGGTGACCTCAGTGCTTTATCCGCTGCGCCACCACAGGTAAGGCTAACCATTTTAAAGTGAACAGTTCAATGGCATTTAGAGCATTCAACAGCTGTGTAACCATCACCTCTAGTTCCAAACATTTTTCTGCCCTTAAAAGACCCCCCGCCCATTAAGCACTTGTTCTCCACTCCTCCCCATCTTATTGTTTTGAGAAGTAAAACATGCACAAAGTTAAAAACAAATCAGTACAGGCCCTGGCCAGGTGCCTCAGCAGGTGAAGCGTCATCCTGGCACACCAAGGTCACTCATTTGTCAGGGCATATACAAGAAGCAACGAGTGTACAACTAAATGGAACAACTAGCTGGAACAATGAGATGATGCTCTCCCCCGCCCCATCCTCTCTTTCGCAAATCGGAATAGAAAAAAATTTAATCCCTACATACAGGGATACCTACAGTGGGTAGCCTCCTTCCCTATCAGTTCCCCGGAAGCCACCACTGTTGGCAGTGTCTGCACACATGTTCGGGCAGTGCACCTGTGCACTCTCCCCCACCTTGCTTCTTGTCACTTAACTGCCTCTTTGGGGTCACCAACACCAGTATGTGTTCACCTGTTTCCATCTCATAAACAGTGCCCAACCTTCCATGATTGGGATGGTCTGTAATTTAAGTACAACATGGATCACATAGATACTCCCTAAATATCAGATCAGTGGCTTAGGATGGATGGCAGTCAGGGCTCAGAGGTTGTGAATCCTGACTAGTGGAGGTGAGAAGGTCGTGCTGGCCTTCAGAGTGCCGAGCCTAGACCAGAGACAGGGTCCAGAGCAGTTGGTGCTTCTTCGGGCACCCTTTCTGAGAACCTTCTGCCTGTGTCTGCCTCTGTACCAGATCCTGGTTTACAGTCAACTAGTTTTCCTTCCTTCCGTCAGGCTGCCCAGGAAGAGAGCCTCACACCGCCCCCTGGTGGTTGGAGACAGCTCCAGAGTGACCTTTACCAGTGACCGCCAAGGGTGTCAGGTCCAGCTTGTACCTCATTGTGTTTACCTATAGGACATATTTTATTTGGGGGGGGAAAAAAGTGCATCATTTTATAAGCCCTATTTTTTTTTTGAGAGAGAGAGAGAGAGAGGAAGGGAGAGAGAGAGAGACAAGAACATTGAGCTGCTCCTTTATGTGTCCTGACTACAGAATCGAACTGGCAACCCTCGTGCTCTGGGACGATACTCCAGCTTAAATTTTATTTTTTTAATTTATAGACAGAAACAAGAAGTGAGAGAGAGGGGAGGGTAAGGGAAGCATTCATTTGTTGTTCCATTCAGTCATGTATTTTTTGTTTGCTTCTCATGTGTGCCCTGACCAGGGATCAAACCTGCAATCTTTTTATTTTGGGACAACAGTCTTAACCACTGAGATAACCAGCCACAAGACTTATTCTTTATCTTTTTTTCTTTTTTTGGTGAGAGGAGGGGAGATAATGAGACAGACTCCTGCATGTGCCTGAACTGGGATCCACCCAGCAACCCTTTCTGGGGCCAATGCTCGAATCAACTGAGCTATTTTTAGGACCTAAGGCCAGACCAACTGAGCTATCCTCAGTGCCCAGGGGCCGACACTTGAACCAATCAAGCCACTAGCTGCAGGAGGGAAGGAAGGTGAGAATAGCAGACGGTCACTTCTCCTGTGTGTCCTGACTGGAATCAAACTTAGGATTTTCACACACTGGGCCAATGCTTTATCCACTGAGCTACCAGCCAGAGCCAACCCTCTTTTTAAATTACACACACAAAAAAATCACCTTTACTCATCTCCTCCCACCAGCACAACTATATGTTTTGTTGCATCTTCTCTCAGCCTTACCTGGCCACATGTAACACTTACCTAGCCACGTCAAGAGAGCAGGGGGTCCTCTCTCAGCATTATGCTCCCTCTAGTGTATCCTCATGGTAGCTCACAGAGAGAATGGGATTGTTCACGTGGAGAGCACACCGTGCCTGGGAAGCTCGCTTGTCTGCAGTTTCCCGATGTTCTTGATAAGGCCCTGTGTCTGGCAGCCAGACTCTCTTCTTTCTTCTTTGAAGTGGCTTCTTCAGATAAGTTCATCTTTCCAATCATTTGAGGCCATTTGGAATCTTATCTCTGTTGTTTTCTCTCCAGCCATCCCCCTCCTGTCCCTCACATCTTGCAAAGTGCCACTGGATTTCCTTATGCCACTTTGTTTCAGTGGAGACAATGGCCCTTTTGTCCCCATTAAAATCCTCGGAGGGCCTGGCTGGTGGTGGCGCAGTGGACAGAGCTTTGACGCTGGTTTGAAACCCTGAGGTTGCTGGCTTGAGTGTGGGCTCACGGGCTTGAGTGTGGGGTCACCGTCTTAAGTGTGAAATAATCAACATGATGCCAAGGTCACTGGCTTGAGCCCAAGGTCGCTGGCTTGAGCAAGGGGTCATTGACTCTACTTGAGCCCCCCAGTCAAGGCACACATGAGAAGCAAACAATGAACAACTAAAATAAAGCAACTATGAGTTGATGCCTAGAATGTTGAGGTTGCCAGTTTGAAACACTGGGTTTGCCCAGTCAAGGCATATACTAGAAGCAACTACTGGCCCTGGCCAGTTGGCTCAGTGGTAGAGTGTTGGCCCAGTGTATGGACGTCCCAGGTTCGATTTCCAGTCAGGGCACACAGGAGAAGTGACCACCTGCTTCTCCCTTCTCCTCCCTCTCTCTCTGTTTCTCTCTCTTCCCATCCCACAGCCATAGCTCGACTGGTTCGAGCTCATTTGCCCTGGGCGCTGAGGATGGCTCCTTGGAGCCTCCGCCTTAGGTGCTAAAAATAGCTCAGTTGCAAACATGGGCCCAGATGGGCAGAACTTTTGCCCCACATGGAGATTGCTGGGTGGATCCTGGTCAGGGCGCATGTACAAGGAAGTCTGTCTGTCTGTCTCCCCTTCTTTTACTTGGAAAAGAAGAAGAAAAAAAGCAACTAGTATGACTTGATGCTTCCTGCTCCTTGCCAATCCCCCACTTTATCTGTATATATAAAATCTTTTTTTTTTTTTGAGAGGTAGGGAGATAGGCTCCTGCATGTGCCCTGACCAGGATCCACCTGACAATCCCCTTAACAGGGATGCTCTGCCCATCTGGCACTGCTGCTCCATTGCTTGGCTACCGAACTATCTTAGTGTCTGAGGCGAGGCCATGAAGCCATCCTCTGAGCCTGGAGCCAACTTGCTCGAACCATTCAAGCCATGGATGCAGGAGGGGAAGAGAAAGAGAGAGAAGCAAGAGGGTGAGGGGTGGAAAAGCATATGGTCGCTTCTCCTGTGTGCCCTGACCAGGAATCAAACCTGGGTCTTCCACATGCCAGGTTGACACTCTACCACTGAGCCAACCACCCAGGACCTATAAAATCTTAAAAAGAAAACAAAAAACTAAACACCTCAAGCCCTCAGAGGACTCAGGGCCCCATTCCTCATCTCTCTATACCTCCTTATTTGGGTCTCTGACATGAGTTCCCCAAGGCTCCTCCTTCTTTATTCCTGGAAATCCCCAGCTGCACAGTGACAGGCCTAGGGCTTGAAACTGTGGTTTCAAGTTGGAGACTTAGCTATGAGGGAGAAAGCAGAAGAATGTGTCCCTGGCCACTCCCTTCCACAGTCCCAATCCAGCCCACCCCAGAGCCCTGCCTAGTGCTGGGAAGCCTAGGGGAAGGCGACCTGGGTCCCTCCTGGCCCCATCACTACTCACCAGACTCCCCCTGAGCCCTGGTGTAAGAGACTGGGGGCGGGTGAGCTGCATGGACCAGGACCAGCCTGCACTGCCAGTTTCATTCCACCACTCTCAGCTGTCTGACCTGGGGCAAGGTGGTTTTCTTCCTAGGCCTATTTCCTTTTTTCACAAAATGAGGGTAATGGTGATATTTTCTTCAGAGGATCATTGTGAGGATTAGATAATACCCCAAAAATGCTCAGGACAGGCCTGGCATACAATTTTTTTTCTTTTTTTGAGAGAGAGACAGGAAGGGAGAGAGATGAGAAGCATCAACTTGTAGATGCAGCACCTTAGTTATTCATTGATTGCTCTCATACATGACTTGACCAGGGGGCTCCAGCCAAGCCAGTGACCCTCCACTCTAGCTGCTGAGCCTGCGCTCAAGCCATTGACCTCAAGTTTCAAACCTGAGACCTCAGTGTCCTAGGTCAACGCTCTATCGACTACTGGAATATGCTTAGTGATGGGTAAATGTTAGCTGTATGCATCGGGCACCCTGCCAGGAGGCAGGAATATAGAACAAAAAGAACATTGACCCTTAGTGTGGAAGGTAGTCAGTGAGAAAATCGTAGTAGTGGAGTGCAAGGGATGAAGAAGGAGGCTGAGGAGGAGGAATAGAAGTCAGGAGGGCTTTCTGGAAGAGATGGCATTTTAAAGACTGAGTAGCATTCCCTAACTAAGAAAGAAGGAAGAACAGTTGGTATAGAGAGAATTACAGGCTCAAGGACAAAGGTGAGGAGGGAGCAACACAAGGAAAAGAGATGGGAAGGGCCTGAGAGGAGACCACCAAACCTGCACTGGAGGCCAGTGCAGGACTCCAGGAGGGAGCAACTGGTCAAATATGCCAATTAGAAAGATCCTGTTCCCGATCGGTGGTGGCACAATGGATAGAGCATCAACCTGAGAACCCAGGTTCGAAACCTCAAGGTCACTGGCTTGAGCGCAGGCTCACCAGCTTAAGCGCAGGGTCACTGGCTTGAGCGTGGGATCATAAACATGACCCCATAGTTGCTAGCTTAAAGCCCAACGTTGCTGGCTTGAAGCCCAAGGTCATTGGCTTAAGCAATGGGTCACTGGCTCGGCTGGAGTCCCCTGTTCAAGGCACCTACGAGAAGCAATCAATGAACAACTAAAAGCAACTAGAAGTTGATGCTTCTCATCTCTGTCTCTTCCTGCCTGCCTCTCTCACTAGCTCTTGCAAAAAAGAGAAAAAGAAAAAGAAAGATCTTGTGTCTTTAAGGTGAAGGACGGTTTGAAGCGGGGGAGGGGTAGGACTGAGCAAACAGATCAGTAGAGGCTGTGAAAAGACCCAGGCCAGAAATGAAGGCCCACCCAAGGGGCAATGGGCGCCTGATGGGGTCAGAGCTGAGTGACGGAAACAGGAAGCTCAGGCTTTGGTGAGTAACGAAGAACAAGCAATGCGTGACTCGAAGGCTGCTGGTGTGAGCAGCTGGGTGGATGGTTCTGCCTCTTGCCCAAAATGGAAATAACGGAGTGGAAGCTGGTGGTGATGAGAGTGGGGAGTAACCCGTTGTGATGTCTCATAACAGCTTGGGCAGAAGACGAGAGGACCAGGAGTGAAGCTGACCAGCCCCTAAGCCCAGTGAGGGAACTGTCTCCTGACTTTCCAGTCTTAGGATGTCAGCCGTACTAGGGTTTTTCTGTGCACTTTGCCCACCGCTGTGCTTCTGACTGTTGTGGACTGTGCTTCCCCTCCTCTCCTTGGTCTGAATTCTTCCCCTGCACACCGCCATCCTGGCGCCCCAGCCAACGCCAGCTTCCTGGCCTAGGCTCCTCGGTCCCTGGACCCTAAGTGTATGGAATTCTGGGGCAGGGCTGGAAAGGTGCAGACAAAAGACATGATCATCCAGGGTTGGGGGGGCAGGGAGGAAAGAACCCTGGGAACCATCGTAGAACCTGGACCTGTCCTTGCTCCTTCCTGTCACTCTAGGCAGGAATAAGGGCGCCTGGTCTGTAGGAGATGAGCTGGAAAGGAAAGAGAGGTTGTGGAGGGGTGGGCAGCAGGCCACAGTAACCAAGAGACCCCTCAGCCTGAAAAATGTCCCTCAGCTTAGAGAAATGGCAGTCACCTGCGATCTTAGCAAAGGCAAGGGGCTGGGGAGGGATGGAGGGCAGGAGAGGTGAAACAGAGAGTCAAGTCTAAGACAAGAAAGGGGGTGGAAGAGGAGGTGGCACAGGCTCTAGCCATATGGTGACCTCCGCTCTGACAGAGACAGAGAGAGGGACAGATAAGGAGAGAGATGAGAAGCATCAACTCTTTTTTGTGGTATCTTAGTTGTTCACTGATTGCTTTCTCATATGTGCCTTGACCTGGGGGGCTATAGCAGACCGAGTGATCCCTTGCTCAAGCCAGTGACCTTGGGCTCAAGCCAGCGACCTTGGGCTCAAGCCAGCGACCTTGGGTTCAAGCTTGTGAGCTGTGCTCAAACCAGATGAGCCCGTGCTCAAGCTGGAACCTGGGTCCTCTGTGTCCCAGTGCAAAGCTCTATCCACTGTGCCACCACCTGGTCAGGCCTGGCCTCCTCTCTTTTGAAACAGAACAGAGTTGGCACTTCTGTGGGCTCCAAGTTTAGAGGGTGGTAGGTTGGGCCTCACCAAGGAGAAGAGTGAAGGAGGGAGGTTTCTGTTGTAGAAGGTGGGTCTGAGAGCCCAGTGGAAGGACCAAGCCAGGGAGTTGATGGATGACAACTGCAACCCAGGATGTTCAGGGAGAACTCTTATTTTTGAATTAAAAATTTTTTTCTATTGGTTTGCATGACCGGTGGTAGTACAGTAGTAGATGAAGCATCAACCTGGGAAGCTGAAGTCCCAGGTCTGAAGCCTCAGGGTCGCCTGCTTGAATGAAGGCTCATCTGGCTTAAGCATTGGCTAGTCAGCTTGAGTACAGGGTCACTGGCTTGAGCGTGGGATCATAGACAGGACCCCATGGTCACTGGCTTGAGCCCAAGGTTGATGATGTCTTGAGCGAGGGGGTTGTCTGGAGCTCCCTGATCAAGGCACATATGAGAAGCAATCAATGAACAACTATGAGTTGATGCTTCTCATCTCTCTCCCTTTCTGTCTGCCAGTGTCTCTCTCTCTCACTAAAAAGAGAGTGAGAGAGATGGGAGAGAGAGATAAGCATCAACTTGCTGTTCCATTTTATTTTATTTTATTTTATTTTATTCATTTTAGAGAGGAGACACAGAGTGAGAGAGAGAGAGAGAAAGAAAGAGAGAAAGGGGGGGAGGAGCTGGAAGCATCAACTCCCATATGTGCCTTGACCAAACCAGTACAGGGTTTTGAACTGGCGACCTCAGCGTTCCCAGGTCGATGCTTTATCCACTGCGCTACCCAGGTCAGGCAACTTGCTGTTCCATTTAGTTGTGCTCTCATTGGTTGCTTTTCAGATGTGCCCTGACCAGGATTGAACCCATGACCTAGGTGCATGGGGAAAATGCTTTATCCACTGAGCAACCAGGCCAGAGCTTTTTAAATTTTTTTAAAAAATTCATTATAGCCTGACCTGTGGTGACGCAGTGGATAAAGCGTCGACCTGGGGACACTGAGGTCGCCAGTTCAAAACCCTGCACTGGTCTGGTCAAGGCACATATGGGAGTTGATGCTTCTAGCTCCTCCCCCCTTTCTCTCTCTCTCTGTGTGTGTGTGTGTCTCCTCTCTAAAATGAATAAAATATAAAAAATAAAAAATTCATTATATTTTGTTTGTTTGTTTGGAGAGAGGTAGGAAGAGAGACATATAGGAACATTGAGCACCTCCTGTATGTGCCTTGACCGGGGAATCAAACTGGTAACTTCAGTGCTCCAGGAGGATGCTCTAACCAACGGAGCTATCTGGCCAGGGCAAAAAAAACCCAACGTTATTTATCTTTTTTTATCCTTTGATTTTAGAGAGAGGAAGGGAGAGACAGAGAAACAGAAACACCAATCTGTTCCTATATGTGCCCTGACTGGGGATTGAACCTGCAACCCCCATGTATCTGGACAAAGCTCTAACCAACTGAGCTATCCAGCCAAGACTACACTTTTTTTTTAGAGAGAGAGAAAGGGGGAAGGTAGAGAAAGAAACATCAATTTATTGTTTCACTTATTTATGCATTCATTGGTTGATTTTTGTATGTGCCCTGACCCGGGGTAGAACCCACAACATTGGGAGATCAGTACGAGGCTCTAACAGACTGGACTACCTGGCCAGAGCCTTAGGGAAAGCTCTTTATTTTTATTTTTATTTTTTTAAGGCGCGAGGAGGGGAGATAGTGAGGCAGACTCCTGCATGCTCCCCAATCAGGATCTACCAGGCAACCATTTGGGGCCCATGCTCAGCATGGAGCTATTTTTAGCACCTGAGGCTAATGCTGGGAAAAACTGAGACATCCTCAGTGCCTGGGGCCACACAAGAACCAATCGAGCAACCGGCTGCAGGAGGGGAAAGGGAGAGGGAGAGAAGCAGGTCACTTCATCTGTGTGTCCCGATCGGAATTGACCCAGGACATCCATTCGTTGGGCCCACTTTCTATCCACGGAGCCACTTGCCAAAGCGGGGAAAACTCTTTAATGGCAGAAATAGGGCTAGGAGCTCAAGGAAGACCCCAGAGGCAGTCACTCCCTAGAGCTCCTGAAAGGGAAGGGACAAAAGAGCATAGGGAACCAGAGCTGATGGGTAGTTAGGGCAGCCAATTGGGGTGCCCGACCAGCACATGGGATCAGCAGGACAGTGTCAGTTCTAGGCTGCGTGCTGGGCTAGAAGCACCGACTGCTTGCTGCTCCAGAAATAAGGGCAGCACTGCAGGTGCAAGCTTTGCGTGGGAACAGGCAGGACAGGGACCCAGAGCGTGCGGGAATCCGGGGAAGCCTCCAGGTCACAACACTGACGGACTTCAAACCAGTCATGCTTTCATCTTAAAGGGCAGACATCCCTCCCTCCTAACTGAAGTCTGGGTCCCTGATGCAAGAGAGGAGACAGATGCCGGGGAGGGGGCTCCTTTTACTAGGAAGTCAGGGAAGTCACTAATTTCTGGGCCGGCGACTAGGGCTCTGGAGGAGACTGTGCGGCGACTGAGGGACTTCATAGGTAGGCTGGGACAGAATAGGCAGGCGCCCAGAACTCAGGATTTGGCCCCGTCTGCTCAGACGCTCAGATCGCTCCAGTTGGAGAAGACAGTGATCCTGGGTCCCTGGGGGCAAAGTCGTGAGAACCCTACCGCCATGATTCACGCCGCAAATGCAAAGAAAAGCAACCAAGTAACCGAACACCAGCTGGCGCCACGCAGCCGCAGAGGAGGCGGGGCATCTCCACGTCCTGCCCCGTATGATAATATGGCGCGCCACCGCCCCGCCCCGGCTAGGGGACCCTACGGGCGCGACGCCTCAGGGTTCCAGGGCCGGCGGAGTCCCGCAGCTCACCCGCGGAGGCCGAGATGGGGCGGGACGCCAGAGTCAGGGCCGGCGGGGCAGCGGCACAGTGCAGGGACGGTCACCGGGGCCATAGCGCCCCCCACCGGCACAGAGTGGTACGGCCCGCGGGGGCGGGGCTCGGGTCATGTGACACGGCTGCTGCGGCCATTTTGTTCTGCGGTGCTGGTATTTAGAGCGCAGCGGCTGACGAGCCGGTAGCCTTCGCAGTGGTCTGGTCACTCGCCTCGCTGTCGCTCCCCCGGCCCGCCCGCCTCGTCCAGCCCGTCCTCGCCCCCGCCTCGGCCCGCTGAGCTCGCTCCCTCCCCATCCGCAGACATGTCCGAGACCAAGAACGGTCCCGAGTACGCCTCCTTTTTCGCGGTCATGGGCGCCTCGGCCGCCATGGTCTTCAGCGGTGAGCGCCGCGGCAGGAGGGAGGCGGGGGGCACCGGGGCGCGTGGGACTCGTGCCCACAGCTTGCTGGGGTTCGGCTGTGACGTCATTCTGACGTAATTCTGAGCTGTTGGGGGTCCCGGGCCTCACGTGACTGGGGGTCGGGGTTCAGAAGACTGCCGGGGCCATCGGGGGTCGAGTGTAGGGCAAACAGGCTGGACCGGGGTGTGGATTCCAAGGGTCTCCTGGGGGTGCCCAGGCCGGCCTCCTTGACCTGGGTCCGTGTCGGTGCGGAGTTCGGGCGGTGGCGCTGCTGCCATCTTAGCCTCGGGAGAGGTGGGAAGGAGACTGAGGTGGGGGCCCGCGGGCCTGCGCCTGCTCCGGATCCACCCCACCCCACCCCCAGTCCTGCAGGCAGGTGTGACATCACACCTCGGAAAGCTCCCCCGATGCGGGGCTGGTCCTGTCCTTGGGTGTCGGGGGCGGGGGATCGGGCCCTGGCGCTCCCTGCTGAGGTCCACAACCCTTGCCCTTCCCCCCGTTTCCCAAACCTGGCGCGGGTCAGGTGGGTCTGTACCCAGAGATAGGTGCTTCCGGTTAGGGCTTGTCACTGTTTCCCAATAGTCTTGTGTGGGTTGGTTGGGAAAACTGGGCTGAGGAGTTGGCCCTGAGAGCCGGCAGGGATCCAGGGGTTGGAGTATTTAAAATCGAGGGGGGGGCATCAGACAGGCCAAGGACCAAGGAAGTCTGGCCAGCATTGGCACTGTGTTGTGCGGATGCGTGCGAGAGTCTGCTTCGGGGTGGGTGAGAGGGTCTCACAGAGCCTCAGCGCTGGGAGATTGGGTCTTTGTCCTTAGAGTTTTCTAGTTCTGGCTCCAATGAATGAAAATGAATGAATGAATGAATAACCTTCCTTCCCCTTTCTGAGGCCTAGTATTGGGAGGGCTGCCCTAGGCATGGGGAAAGGGGTTCTTTATGGCACTCGCTTTTGAAATTGGGTCTTGACAATCCTGGGGTGTTGAACTTAGTGAAAGTTGGTCTGCCTGGGAGAAGGACATTTGGCCAGTCTCAGGAATGTGCAACCCAGAAAGGTGAGTCCTGGCAAGATGCAGCCCCCATTGACTGGTCTGGCCTGGTCTGGGTCTGGTTTTTGGCTTTGATGACCACACCCTGCCCCACCCTACCTGGTGGATTGGGAGGCTCCCTATGCAGGTATGTGGAGGGTTTGAACTCCAAACAGTCTCTGCTGACTGTAAACACTTGTTAGGTGGGGACTTGGGGGCTCTGCTCTCCTGGAGACCTTCTTTTCCCTCAGCCTGCCTGCCAGTCACGAGCTGCTGAGTGAGCCCTGCCCTTCCCATCATGTGCAAGTCAGAGGTCATTTGTGGTGGGAGAAGTGGTATGGACTTCCCCTTCCCTCCCAGCTAACGCCTGCTCTTTCCACATCTTCAGGGGCTGACGGCTTCCCAGGGCCTCTTCGCAGGCTCCTATGCCCCCTTACCCTAGCCTTCTCTGTGTTGCCTCAGGGATTCTGCTTTGCCTGACCACCTGTGGGATGCTGCTTGCAGCTGTCACTCAGTCATTCAACAAGTCTTGGTTGAGCTCCTACTATGTGCCAAGCACTGGGAGACATCTGTAAACAAAACACAGTGCCTGCCCACATGGGATTCCGGCTGTTACTGCTTGCTCCTGAAGCCGAGTTTGCCGCCTGAACCCTTGATCTGTACCCAGTTCCTGGCCTCCCTCTGGTTATGAGGTGCCTCTCTTGCCCTACACCTTGCTGGGAACTTTCAGATGGAGTCTGACCAGCGGGTCTTCAAAAGTAAATGACAATGGGATAGCACTGGTCCAGGGCTTTTTTGCTTGCTCCAGGCTTCTGGGGATTGAGGCCACTCATTCCTGTTGGTCTGAAAGCAGCTTCTCTCCTGCTCCCTTCCCTACATGATACTTAATGTGGTTGACTTATTTCATTTCTCCCTTTAAACATCTTTCTTCAAGGCTTTGTCTTCCTCCCTCCCTCCCTCTCTCCCTGCCTTCCTTCCTGTTGTTTTGTGGTTGTTTTAATTTACTTACTGATTTTAGAGAAAGAGAGAAAGCAAGCTTTTGTTCCACTTATCCGTGCATTCATTGGTTGTCTCCTGTACATGCTCTGACCAGGAATTGAACCTGCAATCCTGGTGTATCAGGATGACACTACAACCAACTGAGCTACCTTGCCAGAGCACTGTTTGATCTTATAACCAAACAAGGGCCACTCACCCTCAGGCCTCCCTAATCCCCATCTCCCACTTGAGCTTCTCCATTTCTTCTTTTTAAGTGAGAGGAGGGGAGATAGACAACCTGCATGCACCTCAACTGGGATCTACCCAGCAACCCCCATCTAGAGCTGATGCTCAAATCAACTGAGCTATCCTCAGCTCCTGGGACTGATGCTTGAACCAGTTGAGACACTGGTTATGAGAGGGGAGAAAGGAGAGAAGAGAAGCAGATACGGTTGCTTCTCATGTGTGCCCTGAGTGGAGATGGAACCCAGTACATCTGCACGCTGGACTGGCGCTCTGTCTCTATCCACTGAGCCAACCATCCAGAGCCTCTTCCCCTTTTTTCTTAACTTGTGGCAAAAGTCCTCTGGTTGATTCTTTCTTCATCATACCTTCCACGAAGCTGTCAGTTGTTCCTTTTCCGTATCTTCTGTGACTTCCTCTCTGCTGGTGGGCTCCCAGGATATGGTGCTGGGTTCCTGGAACCGCCAGCCAATCGTACTCTTCCTGTCTCCCATTGGGTCTGTAGCCCACATCAGGCTTGGCCTTCAGAGCTTTCTGAGACACCTGCTGCCGCCCAGCCATACTGCTCTTCTCTCCTGGTGGTCATCCTTGATTTTTCCCCTTGTTCCTCTTGTTGCCTCTTCAGCCCCAGCTACATGATCTCCCTGCTGCCCTCTCAGAGAAACGCCCAGCTCATGTCCTGCCTCTCGCAGGGGTCCATTGCCTACAATGCCAAGTCTCTGTAAATGCTCTCCCACCCTGTGCCCGCCCTCAGAGAAATGAGCTGTGCCACTGTTCCCTTGCACATAGGTGACACAGCCTGACAGGTTGGGCCTCCAATAGGAGCCCAAAGAATGCACTGCTGCCAGGAGAGTTCCAGGAAAGCCTTTGTGAAGACAGAAGCCCTGAGTCTGAGCCCCAGGCTGACACCCCTGAATATCTAGGCAAAGCAGTGTTGAGGTGCCTCCGGGTCCGTGGGGGAAAGGCCATGCAGGTCCCTCTGCCCCCAACCCTTGCCTCCTTCCTCCATTTGCTCCCTATCCAGTGTGATCTTGGTTAGCCTCTCCTTTCATGCTGTTTGGAATCTTACTGGTCATCGGCTCATATGTCACCTCTCTGAAGCCCTTCCCCAGATCCTGCCACCAACCTCCTTCCCATTCTTCTCGAACATGGCACTGTGCTAGGAGGTGCCACGCCTGTCTCTCACCATGATTAGAGCCCTGGAAAGGCAACGACCCTCTGAACTTATCCCCTGCTGGGCCATGAGCAGATTAGAGACACCTTGTTGCCAAAACAGGTGAATAAAACGTGTAGAGGAATGTGCAGAATTGTCTTGGGCCCTCCTGATCACTGACCCATGTTGTCCTTTGCTCAAGAAACCCAGTGGAACCCTGGAGATCAGGTGATGGGAGTTGGAAGAGCTGCCTTGGCCCCTGTAGCTCTCTAATCTGTGCAAAAGTTACTCTAGACTTTGGAGACAGAAGCCAGGAGAGAGGAACTTTCAGGAAGACAGCATATGCTAGGAAGAGGGAGAAGGGCAGCTTAGGAGACAGGCACTTTAGAACTCTCCCATCCCCGATACTGGGGCCTTGGGCAGAAGCTAGGTTTTTGGGAGGTCTGCTGAGGCCTTACAATTGGGCTGGAGGATGGCTCCACGGCCCCATTTTCCTGTACCCTGTCTTCTTGGCTCGCCTTTTCTTCTCTGGTTATTTATAGAGCATTCTCTTCGAACTCGAGGGTCTAGGCCTGCTGTGTTGCTGAGGGTGTGTTTGTGCCATTGACATATGACAGTCCTCCTGGCTCTGTGTCCCAGGGCTAGGAGTGGTAGGGAGTCGGGGAAGCTCTGGCCTGAGAGGACAGGACTTGTCAGGCTGCTTCCCCTGACTAGTGTCATCAGTGGAAGAGCCCTGTGGCTCTACGAGCATGTTGCCCCTGAGCCATCTGGACTGCCAACATACGATCATTTCATGTTTTTCCAGGCTTTTTCTGACCTGAGTGCCTGGAACTCTACGTGGTACACAAAGTGTCTAGAATCTCCAGCAAGGCATCAGGGACCCAGCTGCCTATTCCTTTGTGTGACTGCTTCCAGCCTGTTAGAGCTCCAGCTTTTAGGTTGGGGCAGCTGAACCGAAGCCCCTTGGGAGCATGGGGTCTGCATAGCAGGCTTGGGAAGCAAGTGCTGGTGAGCGTGGCTGGGAGTTCCTAGTTGAGCAGAAGCCTAGACAGGCCGCACAGCCCAAGGACCTCTGGCAAAAGAAAGAAAGGAGGGGTTCCCTGGGTTTCTTGAGTGCTCAGCTGTGATCATTGCCGCCAGGGGCCACCTCCATCTCCCCCTTGCCTGTGATAACTTGGGGTAGCCCTCGACTGTGTTAGGGCTTCCCGCAAGGTCCTGGCCCCAGATGCCGAGGGCTCACCTTTATCTCCCCCCACCCCCAACAGCCCTGGGTGCTGCCTATGGTACAGCCAAGAGTGGCACGGGCATTGCAGCCATGTCTGTCATGCGGCCAGAGCTGATCATGAAGTCCATCATCCCAGTGGTCATGGCTGGCATCATTGCCATCTATGGCCTGGTGGTGGCAGTCCTTATCGCCAACTCCCTGACTGACACCATCACACTCTACAGGTGAGTGCTGGGTCCCTTAAACTACATCCCCCTGCCTGGGCTCGGGCCCCTGCACAGGCCTGGAGGGCTGGGGAGTGGGTATTGGACTGGTGGCCCATGCCCACCATCTTCCCTGGCGGGCAGCTAATGTCTATCCTGTGTCCTCTCTCCCCTAGGAGTTTCCTTCAGCTGGGCGCGGGCCTGAGTGTGGGCCTGAGTGGGCTGGCAGCCGGCTTTGCCATTGGCATTGTGGGGGACGCCGGTGTGCGGGGCACTGCCCAGCAGCCCCGACTATTTGTGGGCATGATCCTGATCCTCATCTTCGCAGAGGTGCTGGGCCTCTACGGGCTCATCGTGGCCCTAATCCTCTCCACAAAGTAACCCCTTTCCAAGCCCACCAGCCACAGAATATGATGTAAAGACCACCCCTCCTCATTCCAGAATGAACAGCCTGACACGCACGGGGCCGCTGCCCCTCCCTCCAGTAGTTGGTCTTGTAAATGCGCAGTGTCCTAGTGCCCATCGTCTGTTGCCCCGCCCGCCCCGTGCCGTGGACATCTGGGCCCACTCATCACCCATCCAGGTCCCCTGACCAGTGAGGATGCTGGCTTCTGGCCACCCACCCCCACCCCTTATTTACCTGCCGTAGAGTGCTCTGTATAAGGATGAATTCGAGTTGTCATTTTCACTGGATGTTTATTTATAAAGATTTGACCTGTTCGCACGTCTGTGGAGCAGCCCTCCGTCTCCCAACTATAGTAATCTTTATTATAAGAGTGTCGCTTTGTGGGGTTGCCGTGTGCCCTGAGACTTTTTGGATGGAACCACCGACCTCCAGCCCTCGCTGCGGGCTGTGAGCTGGGTCTTCAGGCCCGGAACCGTGTCCAATAAAATTCTCGGATGTGACTGGAATTCTGTGTGCAGCGATTGTGTGGCGCGGGTTGCGAGGTGGCAGTGTTACTGTGAACGCCCTGGCAGTGGTCACGTGGACACCCAGGTCACGTGGCGCGCCTTAGTCAGCTGAGAGTCATGTGGGCGGGGCCGCGCTCTAGTCCTGAATTCGGCTGCAGGACTTCCGGCGCCCATGGCTCAAGATGCGCAACGGGAAGGACGCAGCCCGGTGTCCGGTGCTCCAGTTCACCAACTGCCGCATCCTGCGGGGTCGGAGGCTGCTCAGGTGGTGTGGGGCTGGTGGCTGCGGGGCTCTGCACTGCTGGAGTGAGGTCAGCGAGCGGGCGCAGATTGGGGGTGGGGTGCTGGGACGGTGATCCGAGCCCCCGCCGCTCTTCCCGCAGGGAGGATCTGTGGGTGCGCGAGGGCCGCATTCTGGACCCAGAGAAGCTGTTCTTTGAGGAGCGGCTGGTGGCCGACCAGCGGCGGGACTGTGGGGGCTGCATACTGGCGCCGGGTTTCATCGACCTGCAGATCAACGGTGCTGTCTAGATCCCGAGGGTGGAGATCCGGGGGAGGAGCCCCGAGCACCGTGCGATCCCCTCTTTCTGTGGCCACAGGTGGATTTGGCATTGACTTTTCTCAGGCCACGGAGAATGTGGGTTCGGGAGTTGCCCTGGTGGCCCAGAGGATCCTGTCGCACGGAGTCACCTCCTTCTGTCCCACCTTAGTCACCTCGCCACCGGAGGTTTATCACAAGGTGAGGCCAGGTTTCTAGCCTTAAGCAAAAGGGGCCAGCTCATTGATTTTCAGATTTCATCTCTCTCCACAAATGCCTCTTGGCACTTGGTCCGACCTTGCCTGCTGGCCTCCTTCTACCTGGTGCTGGGGTCCTGTTCCCTGGGCTTTCTCAAATTCAGGTGTTGCTCCGCTTGCCTCCCTAGACCCGCTGTCATTTCGGGTCTGACTGCTTCTGCAGCTGTTCCCACAGGCCTCCATATTTGCTACTGCAGCGCCTTCACCTACCGCATTCCTTTCCTACCCTGCGCTCTGGCCGCCTCCAGGCTCCAGAAATGGGCTCCTGGACCGAGGCCGCCGGGGACGTTCCCACTGCCAGCCACGTCCTTAGCCGCTTCTCGGCTCTTCCTCCCCAACCTGCCGCTAGTATGTGGTAAACAGACCTTCCAGAGGGAAGCTCCATTACACCGCAGCTTTCTCTGCTGCTCTTGTCTACATTCCACACCCTCCCACTTCCCACTTGCAAGTCCTGTGTTCATGTGTCTGGGGTCCTTTTTCCATTAAGAAGTTTCACATTTTATGTGGGTGGTCCACTTTGCTCTTTTCCACATTTTATTATTTGGTCTCGTTCTGTGTGTGTATATATATATATATATATGTTCTTTTTTCCTCAGGTGTTTGAGAGTAGGCTGAATATGTCATACCTCTTTTTAATAAACTTTCTTAAAAACATGGCTATTCTGCAAGCACAATAGTAGAGTTACTGAGTTTAGGAAATTAGCAATTATCTTTTTTTTTCTTTTTTTTACAGGGACAGAGAGAGAGTCAGAGAGAGGGATAGATAGGGACAGACAGGCACGATGAGAAGCATCAATCATTAGTTTTTCGTTGCCGACACAACACCTTAGTTGTTCATTGATTGCTTTCTCACATGTGCCTTGACCGCGGGCCTTCAGCAGACCGACCCACCCCTTGCTGGAGCCAGCGACCTTGGGTCCAAGCTGGCGAGCTTTTGCTCAAGCCAGATGGGCCCACGCTCAAGCTGGCGACCTCGGGGTCTCGAACCTGGGTCTTCCTCATCCCAGTCCGACGTTCTATCCACTGCGCCACCTCCTGGTCAGGTAGGAAATTAGCAATTATCTTTTAAACTACCATTTTTGTCCCAGTTTTGTAGTTTTTTTCCTTCCAGTACAGACTCCATGCCAGGAGTGCTGACTGCGTTGTTCTCTGTGGGGTTCCCTCCTGGGTGTGTAGACACAGAGTCAGAATGAGGAGCTATGGGAGGTGGGTGTGGCCTCCTGACTTAATCAGCTGTCTGCTGGGAGGGAAACTGGGAATACTCCTTACTCATTCTGAGCCTCAGTTTTCTCAAATCTAAAGTAAGACTAATTGGCCCTGGCTGCTTGGCTCAGTGGTAGAGCATCTGCCTGGCATGTGGATGTCTTGAGTTCAATTCCCGGTCAGGGCGCACAGGAGAAGCGACCATCTGCTTCTGTACCCCTCCCCCTCCTCCTTCTGTCTGTCTGTCTCTCTCTTTCTCTTCCTCTCCCTCAGCCATAGCTCAGTTGATTCCAGCTCATTGTCCCTGGGCTCTGAGGAGCCTCAGGAGCTAAAAATAGCTCAGTTGGGACCATGACTGGATTGCCACTTTGTCAGTTACCCAGGTTCTTTGTCATCATGTTCTGGTTCATTGAGACCACCTGCCCTTTTCCTGGGGTCTCCCCTCCAGGTCTGCCCTTTGCTACCCTTCCTGGAGGAAGGTTTGCTTGCATTGTTCTTTGCTTCAGGTCCATTTCTGCTGAGGCAAAATCAGGCACCTCCTCAGGGTGGCGGCCAGGCCACTGCCGCGCCCTACACACCCTCTACACTTTGCCCTTCCCCCTGATTTCATCCCTTACAGGCACCTTGTTCTTCTCACCTCCACACTTTATTCTGTTATGTTTAGTGCTCTCTCGTTCCCCTTTCTAAACTCTATTCTGGTGGCACAGTGGATGAGGCGTGGACCTGGAATGTTGCGTTCCGGTCACCGGTTCAAAACCCGAGGCTTGCACGGCCAAAGCACAAACGAGGCAACTACAAGTTGATTCTTCCCGCCCCCTCCAAAAAATATCAATAAATAAAATCTTAAAAAAAGAAACTATTCTGGAGAAACTTATCCATTGTTTTTTCTTCAACCTTTAGTGAACTTATGCATGTCACATGGCACGTTGGGAAAAATAGCAGCCCTTTGCCGCTACAGTTCTCACTGAGAGACCATCACTTTGAACTCAGTTGAGCCTTTGGAATTTGCCCTTGTTCCTCTAAAAACTATGCTAGTGCTTCTGATATGACTTTCCACTGTCGAGTAGTATATACATTTGCTTCCCACCAGGAGAGATGAGGACTGGCTCACTTTGACCCTTTGAGCCCTCTCTCTTCCAGCCTCCCCATCCTCCCCAAATAGTTCCTGTAATTAGTATGAGATTGTGTCAAGGGGACAGGTAGCTTGCGTATTTATTTATTTATTTATTTTAGAGAGAGATGAGAAGCATCACCTTGTTGCTCACTTCAGTTGCTCATTGATTGCTTCTCATACGTGCCTTGACCATGGTGCTCCAGTCGAGCCAGTGACCCCTTGCTCAGGCCAGTGACCTTTGTACTCAAGTCAGCGAGCTTTGGGCTCAGGCCAGTGACTATGGGGTCATGTCTCTATGATCCTATACTCAAGTTGGCGACTTTGGGGTTTTGAACCTGGGTCCTCAGCGTCCCATGCTGACACTCTAGCCACTATGCCACCACCTGGTCAGGCTTCTTTCTTTTTTTTTTTTATTCCTTTTAGAGAGGAGAGAGAGAGAGAGAGAAAGGGGGGAGGAGCAGGAAGCATCAACTCCTGTAAGTGCCTTGACCAGACAATTGTAGGGTTTCAAACCAGTGACCTCAGCATTCCAGGTCGACGCTTTATCCACTGCGCCACCACAGGTCAGGCCAGGCTTCTTCTTTTTTCTTTTTAAAGATTTTATTTTATTGCTTTTTAGGGAGAGGAGAGAGAGAAGGGGTGAGGAATGGGAAGCATACAATTGTAGTTGCTTGTTGTATGTGCCTTGACTGGCCAAGTCCAAGGTTTCGTACCGGCAGCTTCAGCATTCCAGGTTAATGTATTTTCCACTGCACCACCACAGGCCAGGTTGTATTGTCTTTTTATTTATTTATGTGTGTGTGTATATATTTTAATTTTTTTTTTTTTGACATTTGTCTTTTTTTTTTAATTTTATTCATTTTAGAGAGGAGACACAGAGTGTGAGAGAGAGAGAAAGGGGGGAGGAGCTGGAAGCATCAACTCCCATATGTGCCTTGACCAGACCAGGGCAGGGTTTTGAACTGGCGACCTCAGTGTTCCCAGGTCGATGCTTTATCAACTGCGCCACCACAGGCCAGGCTGTATTTTAATTTTATTTATTCATTTTAGAGAGGAGAGAGAGAAGGGGGGAGGAGCAGGAAGCACCAACTTCCATATGTGCCTTGACCAAGCAAGCCAAGGTTTTGAACCAGCAACCTCAGCGTTCCAGGTTGATGCTTTACCCACTGTGCCACCACACTGTATTGTCTTTTAACTCCCAGAGTTGTTGGTGAGAAGTTGGAAGCCATCTGATCCCTGATCCTTTGTGTGTAACCTGTTTCTTCTGTCTGGAAGCTTGTGGGATCTTCCTTTGGCCACTGGGTTGATAAGTCTCAGGTTGATGCTCTGAGGACCGGGCGGAGTTTATCTACTCTGCTGGTCTTTGGTACGCCCTTGTCAATCTGGAAGTTTAGGGTTTTGCTATTTGTTTGTTTTATTTGTATGTTTTACTTTTCTTGAGTTACTTCTTTGATTTCTCTCCTTCATTTCTCTCTTCCTTCTGGGAGTTATTATTCTGCTATTGGGCCTCCTGAACAGCTTCTCTCCTTTCTTCCTCATTGACTCTGTTTTCTAGACATTTTCATAGCTTTTTAATTTTTTAGGTTTATTTTATTGGTTTTAGAGGGAGATGAAGGGAGAGAGAGAGAGAGATGGGAACAGTGATCAGTGCCTGTGTGTGCACTGACCTGGGATCAAACGGGTAACCTCTGCACTCCGGGTCAGTGCTCTAACCAACTGAGCTCTTCAGCCAGGGCCTTTATCTCAGCTTTTTGTATTTGCCATTTCTTTTCTCTCTCTCTCTCTCTTTTGCTTTAGTGCATATTTTTGTTAAACTAAAAATGAAAAGGCTTTTTTTTTTACAGGGACAGAGAGAGAGAGAGTCAGAGAGGGGAATAGATAGGGACAGACAGACAGGAATGGAGAGAGATGAGAAGCATCAATCATCAGTCTTTCGTTGCGACACCTTAGTTGTTCATTTATTGCTCTCTCACATGTGCCTTGACTGCGGGCCTTCAGCAGACCGAGCAACCACTTGCTGGAGCCAGCGACCTTGGGTCCAAGCTGGTGAGCTTTTGCTCAAGCCAGATGGGCCTGTGCTCAAGCTGGCAACCTCAGGGTCTTGAACCTGGGTCTTCCGCATCCCAGTCCCTTGCTCTATCCACTGCGCCACCGCCTGGTCAGGCTTAAAAGGCTTTTTTTTTTTAAAGTATCACATAAAGCTTTTTTATAAATTTTTTTAATTCATTTTAGAGAGGAGACACAGAGTGAGAGAGAGAGAGAAAGAGAGAAAGGGGGGAGGAGCTGGAAGCATCAACTCCCATATGTGCCTTGACCAGACCAGTGCAGGGTTTTGAACTGGCAACCTCAGTATTCCCAGTTTGACGCTTTATCCACTGCGCCACCACAGGTCAGGCTTAAAAGGCTTTTTTTTAAAAAATATTTTAATTATCTTTATTTATTTATTCATTTTAGAGAAGAGAGAGTGAGAGAGAGAGAGAAGTGGGGGAGGAGCAGGAAGCATCAACTCCCATATGTGCCTTGACTGGGCAAGCCCAAGGTTTTGAACCGGGGACCTCAGTGTTCCAGTTTGACGCTTTACCACAGGTCAGGCTTAAAAGGCTTTTTAAAGTGAGATGCAAACAAGGATTTATTTGAGACCAAAGAATAGCCTTTGGGAAGCATTTATTCAAGTGGCTATCCAAATAATGTTGCAATTTGAAGACAAAGTCAATGAGTATTGATAAGAAGGAGAAGGGAACAATTAATCAATAGAAGGAAGGCACTTTTATTGGTGTGGGCAGCAGCGATATTAATTCTAAACGATATTCTTAAGCATTTTTAGTCTAGTGGTCATTATAATGACTGCTTTCTTGTTATCTTTACAGACATTTCTTTGGGACACAATGTTGCTTCAGCCCCAGTCCGAAGGCTATTTTGCAAAGATGTGAAGTATAAGATGTTGAAGGCAGCTTCCCTGGCATGGTGGCTCTGGCTCTGTTTTATGGTAGCTCCATTTATTATATTTTTGACACTTCAGTATGGAAGCTCTTGTTTTTCCCCCAGAATGTTCCTTTTTTTTAACATTCCATTTTTGTTTCCTCTTCTCACATGTCTGCCTCTTCTTGGGTATCTGCTTCCCGGCCATTGTGTCCTGTCATTTGTTAATCTTTCTGTGTGTCCTTTCACGGGCTTTCTCAAGCTGGGAGACCTTGGTTGTTTGCTCTGATTGAAAACAGGTTTTAGCCAGCTACCAAGAGCACTCAGCCTGAGGGGATTCATAGGTGCACCCGTAGGTTGAGATCTCTTGAGTTCTTACTCCTGAGCTGGTCAGATCCTCAGAGAAAAGTCTTGTTCTGCTAAGAGGGAACAGTCCTAACTGGTGACATTCAGGGAGCATTAGAAATAAAAACTTCAGGTGGCGCAGTGGATAGAACGTCAGCCTGGGACGCAGAGGACCAAGGTTTGAAACCCCGAGGTCGCCGGCTTAAGCACAGGATCACCAGCTTAATCATGGGCTCATAGGCATAACCCCATGGTTGGTGGCTTGAGCCCAAAGGTTGTTAGCTTGAGCAAGAGGTCACTGGCTCAGCTGAGCCCCCGCCCCCTCAGGCATGTATGAGAAAGCAATCACTGAACAACTAAAGTGCCACAACTACGAGGTAATGCTTCTCTGTCTGTCCCTTTCTCTCAAAAAAAAAGTATGTGTGTGTGTGTATATAAATTTCATTTAATTGCCCCATTTTCTTCATCTGCCTGCCTGTCTGGTTTACTTCCCCAGGCACTTGGCAGGGCACACTCAGAGGTCCAGCTGCTCTTCACCGAGGCTCCTCTTTTTGGTCCCCCCATTTCTTAAGGCAACAGGTGCTCCCAGGGCCTGAGCCTATGGGGGCTGTGGTTCCTTGTTTTCTCCCTGTCCCCTCTGTGCACGGCTGCCCACATCCGCCCAGTACCTACTTGTCAGGTTCCCAAGTCAGCCTGCCCTTCCCGCATCCTCTCTGTCCTGCGAGGCTTAAGCTTCTCAAAAATCTCTGTACTGCTGTCCCAGGCTCACCCCAGGGACTGCGCAGTACCCTGTAGTGTCCCCGTTCTGTGTCCTTCCCCACCTTGAAGGACAGAGATGTGGGCTGGGGTGCCTGCCTGCCTGCCTGCTTCCAAGATAATGTATCGCGTGAGCACCTGCTACAGACGAGTGTCTCGCTCCAGGCACAGCATGGCGACACCACTGGTGCCTGAGCCCTGCTTTGGCCCCTCACTTGGCCTGGATTGCACGTACCCCTCCTGCCTCTGGGTCTCAGGGAGGCCAGGCCCTTGGGACACGTACCTCACTGTTTCTCAGCTGCTGCCTGGACTGGTGTCACCTCGAGGGCCAGGGCAGGCGGAGTTGCCCCCAGTGTCCACTCACCTCACCTCTGGGGACTGTCCTTGCCACCTGGTCTTCACAGGTAGAACGGTCTACATCCTGCAGCCTGTCATTTCTTGATACTCCTCACCTTGTATCCTGCTGGTTCTAAGCACCATGCCTTCCCTGACTATGGTTGGGGGCCTTCAACCATCTTCCAATACTTGGTAGAAGGCCAGCAGACCCTGGGCTGGGCTGTAACCTCTGGGTGCTGGGCCGGCCATGGCGGCAGGGCTTTGACAGCTGGTTCCCCCCAGGTCCTTCCTCAGATCCCCGTGAAGAGTGGTGGTCCCCATGGGGCAGGGGTCCTCGGTGAGTGGCTGACCCCTCTTCCCGCCCCCACCCTGGACGGCTCCTTTGGCACCCATTGACAGCCCCTACACAGCCAGATGCCCAAATGGGGTGGGTGCGTGGGCAGGGACTGCAGGGTGTGAGGCCTGCTGGAACCATCTGCTCCCCTCTTCCCAGGTGTGCACCTGGAGGGCCCATTTATCAGCTGGGAGAAGCGGGGTGCGCACCCCGAGGCCCACCTGCGCTCTTTTGAGGCCAATGCCTTCGGCGATGTTCTGGCCACCTATGGGCCCCTGGACAACGTTCGCATCGTGACACTGGCTCCTGAGCTGGGCCGCAGCCATGAGGTGATCCAGGCACTGACGGCCCGTGGCATCTGTGTGTCCCTAGGTGAGGGGGTGTGTCCCCATCTGAGAGGGCAGGCTCACCAGGGGGTCCTTGGCATCTTTGTGTCCCTAGGTGAGGGGGTGTGTCCCCATCTGAGAGGGCAGGCTCACCAGGGGGTCCTGGGCTGGTTGCAGAATCTGAGTCCAGGTCCTTGTGCAGGGCACTCAGTGGCTGACCTGCAGGTTGCGGAGGAAGCTGTGCAGAGCGGGGCCACCTTCATCACCCACCTCTTCAATGCCATGCTACCTGTGAGTGCTGCCCTCACCCCTGGGCGGGCAGGCGTGGGCACTCCTACTGTGGCTCAGCTTTCCCCATCCTGGCCCTGCCCAGTTCCACCATCGTGACCCCGGCATTGTGGGGCTCCTGACCAGTGACCGCCTGCCCCCGGGCCGCCACATCTTCTATGGAATGATCGCCGATGGCATGCACACCAACCCTGCTGCCCTGCGCATTGCTCACCGGGCCCATCCCCAGGGTGAGTGGCCAGGCAGGGTGGGGGCAGGTTGTAGGACCAGGTGGGACAGGTCCTGATGCCCCTTCATCCCCAGGGCTGGTGCTGGTCACTGATGCTGTCCCTGCCCTGGGCTTGGGCAATGGCCGTCACACGCTGGGGCAGCAGGAGGTGGAGGTAGATGGGATAACAGCCTATGTGGCAGGTGAGTGACCCTCGTCCCCACTGGCTGCCCACATTAGACGGCCCCCTCAACCCCTCTGATGGGATGTAAGAACCTGGGTGTTCCCTGCCAACCCACACCCCATCCAGTGTGCCTGGTGGCCCCCACCTCGCCTCCCCCAGAGCCTGCTCTCTCTGCTCTCAAGGCACCAAGACGCTGTGTGGCAGCATCGCCCCGATGGACGTCTGTGTTCGGCATTTCCTGCAGGCCACAGGTCAGCAGGGCTGCCATGTGTGTGTGTGCGTGTGTGTGTGTGTGTCTGTACCTTTTGGGGGCCAAGGCTGCAGCTGAGAGGCTAGAGGGAATAGTGGGGACCACTGGGGTCCTGCACCCATACCCTTTGCCAGGTCTAGTCGGGTTCCCTGGGGAAGGGCACTGGTAATGTGGCCAGAGTCCCCCCTGTAGAGAGTTAACAGCAGGCTGAGAGGAGGGAGAGCAAACAAATGGCTGGGCCCCAGGGTGACAGGCCCCACAGCCGTGGTACCCTAGAGAAGGAAGGGTGGGAGGGATTCTGCCTCGCGTGAGGGCAGGGCCTGGGCCCAGGGCCTGCGGGGGTGCAGGACTGAGCAGGTGCGTACCTGTGGGGAGGTGAAGGGGCCGGAGCAGCAGTCCAGGCTCCTGGGTCAGGCCATGTGGGGGCCTTGCATGGGGAATCCGTGTGTTCCAGGAAAAGTGGGCAGGGGGTGTCTGGCAGAGGCTGTGGTTGGCCAGGCCCCATGGGGCTCTTGGTAACACCAGGGGTAGGGTGTCATGTCAGGGGCTGAGGGTCATCAGGGTTCAAGTTGCTGTTCACAGCAGCAAGGAGACAGGCTGGGAGGCAGGCGACAGCTGTGGCCTGCTATGGGTGGTGATGCAGGGGACGAAGAGGATTGGGTTTGGTTATTTGACTTCTTGTTGGGGGGCAGAGGCAGAGTACTAAGTCCCAGGTGGCCTCATGGATGCCCAGGTTACAGCTTTCTTGTGGGGTGCTTTCCCTGGGACCCAGGAGGAGGAGGGGCTCGTGAGCATTCAGGTCCAGAGGGTCTCCACAGGGCTGGGATGGGGAGTGGCTGGGAAGGATGGGACTGAGGGCCCTTGTCCACCTGCTGCACAGTCCTGGGATGTGTTCCCGCCACCCTGTCCCTAGGACTGGGAGCTCCAGGCCTGGGTGGGGGAGCTCCAGCAGCGCCCCCGCCCCCGGGGCTGAGGATGCTCACTCAGCTGTGTCTCCCGAGCAGGCTGCAGTGTGGAGTCAGCCCTGGAGGCGGCGTCATTGCACCCTGCCCAGCTGCTGGGACTGGAGAAGCGCAAGGGAACCCTGGACTTTGGGGCTGATGCAGGTCAGGGTCCAATGTGTTGTGGCCTGGGCCAAACTCCAGTTCTTGGGAGGCCTGGGAAAGGGACCGAGGGGGCAGAA
Organism: Rhynchonycteris naso; assembly: GCA_037038555.1. Lineage (NCBI taxonomy): Eukaryota > Metazoa > Chordata > Mammalia > Chiroptera > Emballonuridae > Rhynchonycteris > Rhynchonycteris naso. The sequence continues at coordinate 198,007,796 of CM073000.1, read as the reverse complement.
GGGTGGGATCTTATGCGTCAGGCCAGGCCTTCTGGCACCTGAGACCAGGTTAGGCAAGGGGCTGCCAGGACCTTTACCCCTTACCCCTTACTGCCAGGAGTCTCAGTTACAGGGCCCCGTCAGTCTGTGCTGGGTTGGGGTATCCTAAACGAGTTGTGTCCCAGGCCCTGGTTTCCCCATCAGCCTCGGGCGGGGGGGTGGGGGGTGCAGGCAGTCCCGCCCCTCCCTCCTTCCCACAGCCCACCTTTGACCTAGACTTTGTGATGCTCGATGACTCCCTCCACGTCTGGGCCACTTACATCTCAGGCGAGTTGGTGTGGCAGGCGGAAGAAGCCAGGCCGTGACCAAGGACTACAGCTGGGAAGGACAGTCGGCTGCAACTGGGTACTGTCAGTGCTGGGCCAGCAAGGAGCTGGTCTCCGGGGAATGAGCGGGAGCCCTGCCCCAGGTGGATGCCCTTGGTGCTGGAGGTGGCTGGCTCGGATAAACCGTGTACCCACAGGGACTCGCCTGGCCTCAGAGTTTTGCTTCAAAGCAGGCTTCTTCCTGTTTCTGTTGTCACCCTGGTTGCCCTCCTGGGACAGGGGCGTTTTCAGGGTTTAGGGTTGGGAGTGGCTGGACACCAGTTCAGCTCAGCCTTGCCAGGAGGTTTTGTGGGGCCCAGTGGGGGTGATGACAGGGCTCCTTTCTGTTAGAAGAATATCTAAAGCCTGCAGATGTGCAGGCAGATATGTCATTAGGAAATGAATAGAGGGCAGGAGAGGGAAGCCTCGGGGTATGGGTTTGGAAAGCTGAAAGCTGGCGGGAAGTTGCTTGGGGCCAGTGAATGTGGACAGCGTCAGTAGTTCACGTGTTGTGGGGGCTGAGGAGAAGGTTACATCTTGGAATATTTAAACATGAGAACACTGATGATGGAGACAAAGTAAGAGGTGGGCAGTGCCTGCCTGGTGGTTGCGCAGTGGATAGAGCATCAACTTGGGATCACAGACTTCAGCATGGGCTCACCGGCTTGAGCGCGGGGTCACTGGCTTGAGGGTGGGATCGTAGACATGATCCCAATGTCACTGGCTTGAGCCCATTGAAGCCCAAGGTCTCTGGCTTGAGCCCGAGGTTGCTGGCTTGAGCAAGGAGTTCGCTATCTCAACTTGAAACCCCTGCAACTAAAGTGAAGCAACTACAAGTTGATGCTTTTTCTCTCTCCCTTTCTGTCTCTCTCAAAAAAGAGAGGAGGAGAGAGATAGGCAGGGAAGGGCCTCAGGCGGGCACTGCAGAGGTTTGGGAAGCCCGGTCGTGTGTCGGTGTTCTGTGGTCTCACTCCATGCACCCGAGTTGTTTGGGGCCTGGGCATATCACCCGACACTCCTCTCTGATCTTCAGAGAAATCCACATTGGCCTCAGGACCTCAGCCTGCCCGGTTCTGATTGCAGGAGGTAGGATTGAAAAGGGCCCCTGAGCTGACTGTGGTCATTTCTTCCTGGCCTGCTCGGCCCTTGTCCTACCTTCATGAGCCTTTGGGATCACCCAGGCTCTGATTCTTTGGTATCTTTTCTGAACCCCTTCTGACCTGACTTCAGGAAGGGTGCAATGAGCTGTTCTGTACTCTTGTGTTTGCCCAGCTGTGGGTGACCCTGTCTAGTGTTGGTGGGCAGTTCGTGCCCTGTACCCTGCTACTGGACCCCAACTTTTGAGTTTCCTTGGCCCTGGCAGAGGTCCCCAGGAGCATGCAGATGAGCTGGCCAATAGCTTATAAGCTGAGCAGCAGTTGTCAGTGCTGTCTTGGTATCAGGCCTCATCCTTGTGATCAGTGGTTACTCACTTGCTCCGTTTGCCTGCCAGAAATCCAAAGGGTGTCCTGTCTGTCATCTGGAACACCAAATCCCAGGGCTGGTGAGCATCAGGGCCAGCATTTGCCCTGGCATGGCCAGCCCTGAGAGCCTCCCTTATACCTGTCACCAAGGCTTCTCTGGGTGGACAGTCAGAGAGGGACTGGTTAAGATGCTAGTTAGCCAGGTGACACCAGAGATGACAGGAGCCAGCGCTGGCAGGGAAGAAAGAGCACTTCAGGGAAAGGGAACTGTCCCCCAAAACAGTGACATACAGGCTTAGTGTGTTGGAGGAACAGGACTAATGGCCCCGATGCTGGAGAGTGGTCCAGGGATGGAGTCCTGGAGCTGGCCCTGCAGCTACAGAAGGAATTCAGATTTTATTGGAAGTATAGGGGTAGCGGTTGGAGGGGCTTTGTTTCTTTCTTTTTTTTTTAAAGAAAATTGTGGTAAAATATATAACATATAGCAGTCGCCATTTTTTACCATTTTTTTAAATTTATTTTATTTTATTCATTTTTTTTAGAGAGGAGACACAGAGTGAGAGAGAAAGAGAGAGAGAAAGGGGGGAGGAGCTGGAAGCATCAACTCCCATATGTGCCTTGACCAAACCAGTGCAGGGTTTTGAACTGGCGACCTCAGTGTTCCCAGGTCGACGGCTTTATCCACTGCGCCACCACAGGTCAGGCCATTTTTTACCATTTTTATGTGTACAGATTGTTGGCCTTAAGAACATTCAGTGTTGTGCAATCACCACCACCATCTGCAGAGCCTTTGCATCACCCCGAGCGGAAATGGCACCCATTAAACTCGGATGACTTTCCCCTCCCCCAGCTCTGGCTCCGCTGGCTTCTGAGTCTGAGGCTACAATTTTAAGTGTGCCTTCAGGTTGCTGGGGGGTGTGTTGCTGGGGGTGGCAAGGAGGCCTGAGCGGCCAGCTAGTGGGTGGCCATGGGACAGAAACAAGTGATGAGGACAGGCTTGCCCTCGTGTGGGGGTGGACTGGAGGGTGGGGAGGTGATGCCTGACTCACTGGTGAGCACAGTGACTTGCACTGAGACGGAGAGGCTGGGGTGGGGTCCCTGAGGAGGTAGGTGATCTGGGCGCTCGCGGCATTCCCTGGCTTTAATGTGCGTGCCGGAAAGAAGTCGAGGGCCCAGCGTTGCTCGGAGCCTGGCCCAGAGACTGGTTTCGGCCAGGCTGCCGCCCCATCACAACTTCCCGTTGGGAGCGACGGTCACCTGACTGCCAAGTCTGGGAGCCCAGAAGCTTCCACGTGGCATGCCTAGACCGCACCAACCACACGCGGGCCCCAGGGCTGGTGGGATCCCTTCCAAAGGCTCAGACTCCACATTGGGATGGCAGGGACATCATGGCAGAAGAGGCCCTATGAATCTATTGGACGCTGATTCAAGTAGAGGTTTTGTGTGGTCCAGGCCCCAGAAGGCTGTTTGCAAGTGGGAAATGGACGTTACCAACCCTTTGGAGAGTGGCCACACTTCCAAGCAATAGGGCTTTCACAATGAATTGGTGGTAGACATATAGGCATGAGCAGAATAGGAACAAGAGGCTAGGTGCAGAGCGTCATCAGGATAGAGAGTGCCAGGTGCCTAACAACAGGCAAAGTGACAAGCCTTTAAGCATTAATCCCTGGAGGTGACACCTATGGCAAAGCCATAGGTGACATAAGGACCAGCTGCAATAACTAATAGCCCTCTACCCTGACGCTGACCAATTAGTAGAGATCAAGACCTGGAAAGCTGATGAATATTCTATTGGGATCCTCCCCCGAGACTTCCACATAAAAGCCCCCAGGGCAGAGGACCCAGTGCTGTTCTATGGAGCATGCCCTGACCTTTCCTTACCTACTTCATGCAGGCGTGTTTTCTTTGCCTCTCTCCAAAGCTCCAAGAACCCTTCTTTTGCCTTTGTAACTTGCTTCCTGAGCCCGTTTCTTCTACAGCTTACTACTTCTACCTCTGTGACTTTCTAAATAAACTTTATATTATAGTTTGAGTCTCAACTGTGAATTCTTTATTAGTCAGAATTCAAGTACCAAGGTTGCTGAACTGATATCCAGTCTGGCTCCACAGGCCTAACACCTTATGCTGTTTCTTTCTTTTTTATTATTTTTATTAAATGAGAGGCGGGGAAGCAGAGACAGACTCCCACATGCGCCCCAACTAGGATCCACTTGGAAAGCCCCCTACTGGGCGATGCTCTGCCCATCTGAGGCCACTGCTCTATTGCTCAGCAACAGATATTTTCGCACTTGAGGTGAGGCCACAGCCATCCTCAGTACCCAGGGCCAACTTGCTCAAAGTGTTTGAGCCATGGCTGCGGGAGGGGAAGAGAGAAAGGGAAGGGGTAGAGAAGCAGATGGTCACTTCTCTGTGCCCTGACCGGGAGTCAAACCCAGGACTTCCACACACTGGGCCAACATACTACCACTATGCCAACCAGCCAGGGCCCTGATGTTTTATTTATTTATTGATTGATTTTAGACAGGAAAGGAATGAGAGAGCAACATTGATTTGTTGTTTCACCTATCTATGCATTCATTAGTTGATTATTGTATGTGCTCTGACCAGGGACTGAATCCACAGCCTTGGTGCATCAGGATGACACGCCAACCAACTAAACTATCCATATAGGGTTCAGAGTATCCACTTTTAATACACAGTAGGGGTTATTAATATAGATTAATGTGCCTGGTGTTCACAAAATTTCCCAAATATTGGGTGTGGCTCAGTTGAGGCAAGAGCTGGTATCTAGAGTCTGTCTTTGTGTTCAGTGAGGGTGACACTTGAGTGGGGTTAGCAACGGGTGATTGGCAGCATGTATCGTAAGTTCTGAGCCCTGGCTAGATAGTTGGGTTGGTTAGACTATCATCCTGATGCACAGACATTTCTGGTTCGATGCCTGATCAGGGTACATATAGGAACAGATCGATGTTTCTTTTATTAAAAATTTTAAAACTCATTTTAGAGAGGAGTGGAAGGACAGGGAGAGGAGAGATGAGAGTCACCAACTTTTAGGTGCAACATTTTAGTTGTTCATTGATTGCTTCCCTCACTGAGCCAGTGACCCCTTGCTCAAGCCAGAAACCTTGAGCTCAAGCCAGCAACCCTGCCCTCAAGCTGGTGTTCCCAAGAAGAATACCTGCACTTTGACCAAGCAGTTCCATCAGCTAAGAATTTATCCTAAGAAAATAAGACTGGGCCTGAATTTCAGTGCAGGGCCTTGTTCTTGGAGGAAAAGGCTAGGATCCACTTTAGTGCAACTTAGGAGGAAACTTCATCAATACATGGTTGGATGGTTCAGTGACAGAGCATCATCAGGTGTGCTGAGGTCACAGGTTCGATCCCTAAACGGCACACACAAGAAGCAAACAATGAGTGCGCAACCATACTGCTCACAAAAATTAGGGGATATTGCAAAATGAATATGAAGCTATAAAATATCCCCTAATTTTTGTGAGCAATGTAAATGGAACTAAGTGAAACAAGTTGATGCTTCTCTATCTCTCTCTCTGCCCCTGTCTCTCTGAAATCAATGGAAAAATACATGGGTCTATAAGCTATAGGCTTCCTCCAGTAGAGTCCTATTGGATGACACATTGTTAAGTGACAAAGGTGAGTATCAAAGCAGCAGGAGACCTAGAGGACAGAGTTACACTTGCCTTGTTTTCTTGTGTTTTTTTTTTCTTAAATGAGAAGCAGGGAGGCAGAGAGATAGACTCCAGCATGCACCCGACTGGGATCCACCCAGCAAGCTCTCCAGGGGGTAATGCTTTGCCCATCTGGAGCCATTGATCTGCTGCAGCCAGAGCCATTTTAGTGCCTGAGGTGAGGCCATGGTGCCATCCTCAGCTCCCGGGCCAACTTGCTCCAATGGAGCCTTGGCTACAGGAGGGGAAGAGAGAGATTGAGAGAAGGGAGAGGGGAAGGGTGGAGAAGCAGATGATTGCTTCTCCTGTGTGCCTTGATCAAACCCGGGACTTCTACATGCCGGGCCAATGCTCTACCATTGAGACAACCGGCCAGGGCCACCTTTTTTTTTTTTAAGGATTAGTAAATGTGCCAAAGACTGGAAATCCAAACCACCTAACACAGGATCTATAACCCAATGATCCAAGGACAACCTCCGGCATGTGGGTATCAAGATCCTGGTTCAGATACTACAACACCTAGGGCAAGTTACAGAACTGAGCTATGCCCCAGCATCCTCATCTGAAAAGTTGGGCAACAATATCTGGATGCTTGTGTAGAGTAAATGAGGTTAAACATGAAAATTCTTTACTAAGAATATGTGCTGCTGGCCCTGGCCAGCTGGCTCAGTGGATAGAGCATCGATCTGGCATGTGGACATCCTGGGTTCCATCCCTAGTTAGGGCACACGTGAGGAGCAACCATCTGCTTCTCTCTCCCTCCCTCTCCTCTCTCTCTTCCCCTCTCGCATCACTGCCTTAATTGGTTTAGGTGTGAGCCCCGGGTGCTCACTACCTCCAAGGGATAAAGATAGCTTTGTTGATTCAAGCATTGGCCCCAGACAGGGGTTGCCTCATGGATCCTGGTCAGGGTGCATCTGGGAGTCTATCTCACTATCTCCCTTCCTCTCACTTAAAATAAAAGAATAAATGCTGCCTGATCAGGCGGTGGCGCAGTGGATAGAGCATCAGACTGGGATGCAGAGAACCCCGGTTCGAGACCCCGAGATCGCCAGCTTGAGCGTGGGCCCATCTGGCTTGAGCAAAAAAGCTCGCCAGCTTGGACCCAAGGTCGCTGGCTCCAGCAAGGGGTTGCTCGGTCTGCTGAAGGCCCGCGGTCAAGGCACATGTGAGAAAGCAATCAATGAATAAGGTGTTGCAACGGCAACGAAAAACGAATGATTGATGCTTGTAATCTCTCTCCGTTCCTGTCTGTCCCTATCTCTCCCTCTCTCTGACTCTCTCTGTCCCTGTAAAAAAAATAAAAAAGAAAAAAAAAAGAATAAATGCTGCCTGATGAACCGGTGGATAAAGTGTTGACCTAGGATGCTAAGGTCCCAGCTTCAAAATCTTAAGGTCGCTGACTTGAGCACAGGCTCACCAGCTTGAGCACAGGGTCACCAGTTTGAGCATGGGATCATCAACATGATCCTAAAGTCGCTGGTTTCAGCTCAAGGTTGTTGGCTAGAAGAAGGGGTCACTGGCTGGGCTGAAGGCCCACCCCACTCAAGGCACATATGAGAAGCAATCAATGAACAACTAAAGTGCCGCAACTAAGAGTTGATGCTTCTTATCTCTCTTTCTTCCTGTCTCTCTCTCTCTGAATTTCTGTCTAGCTTAAAAAAAAAAGAATAAATGCTGAGTAAATGTTAGGGGGGTTCTTATGCTATTCAACAATTAGTTCTGTCCAGCGTGAATTAAGGGTTAAGGTACTTTATTGTTACTTCTGTATTGTCCAAAGTGTTATTTTAAAAAACAAACACGTGTTCTGGCCAGATAACTTGGTTGGTTAGAGCATCACTGCCAAGTGCAGATGTTGCCAGTTCCATCCCTGGTCAGGGCCCAATGTCCCTGTAATTAAACGCAAAGAAATTCTGAAAAATGTTTTTGGGACTATTAGCGGAGAAGAGACAATTGTTTTCTGCCTTATAAATACGACTTGATAGCATAAATTTCCTACCTTAAACACTTCAGTTTTGTAACTAGTAAAGTTTCGTCTCTAGGTGTTTATGCAGAGCCCGGCTTCTGAGTCCTAGCGGTGGGTTGGAGCCCAGCCTCGCCTCTTATTCGGGTGTGACCTTCCCCGGCCTGGGCCCCTGCAAGCCTCCTTTCCCGGACCAGGGAGCCTGGGATGACAGCTCGCCCTCCACTCCCCGCACCGCCCTGCGGCTCTGGGATTGGTTCCCACTGGGTCGAGGCACCGCCCGCCTAGGCAGGGGTCCCGTGGCTCGAGCCCGCTGGGCCCCAACCCGAAAATACGGGGCGGAGCCGGCGGCCCGGGGGCGGGGCGGTGAGCCGCGGGGCGGGCCCAGACTAAGGGCTGCTGTGGCTACAAGTCCGCCGCGGGGAGGGCGACGCTGAAGGGCCGCCGAGCCGCGCAGCGCTGCAGCCGAGTGCCGGAGCCGGCGTGGGGTCTATGGCCAGGACGACCAGCCAGCTGGTGAGTGCGCTCGCGGCAACCCCCGCTCACCAGACTATCGTCCCTCCGAGAACCGCGGGCGCTCGGGCCCGGTGAGGCGCGGCGGCCCGTGATTCCGAGGGCCGGGTGGCGTCTCACCTGGCTGGGGCCGGGCAGCAGGGAGGAGGACCGTGGGCAGCGTGCGGACGCCGCGCAGCCACCGAGGGAGCCCGGTCCCCGGGAGGCGGGCGCTGGCCCGGCGGGGGCGCTGACAGGCACGCGGAGGGCGGGGGAAGCCCTAGAAATGTCACCGGCTCGCCGCGGTTCGAGTGTTTGGAAAGTTTGTTTTCCGCGCGGCCTGGAGCCGAGCCTCCGGCGTTACCTTTCGTGCTGTCTGCGGAGGAGCCTTCGGGGGGCTGCGCCAGGAACGGGGTCCCGGTGCCCCGCCCGCAGCAGAAGTAGGAGTGCGAGCTCTTGCTCAAAGGATCTGATGCTCCGAGCCTCCCAGGTTCCCGGTTGGCGTGGAGTGGGAGACACTTTCCCGACGCGGCGGGTGCTTCTCCTGCCTCGAGTCCGCGCTCCGCCCGGCACAGGCACCGTTGTTGTGGGAAGTCCCTGGGAGCTGGGCTGGAACCTACCGCCAGGGGAAAGGGAGCGTGACAGGGAGGAGGGATTTTAGGGGGAAAGAAAAAGAAAACGCGCTTGTTGAGTTAAATGTTTGGTTAAAAGTATCGCTAGTGGTTCTGTATTTTCTCTCTGTCGCTGAAAGTCTCCCCAGTGCTTTTATGTTTTTTCTCTGCTAAGTTCTGCACCCTTGGGAAGCGGGTTTAAGGATTTATACCTTGTGTGCAAATGTGAAGTGGATGATGGAAGAATGTCTAGACAGCTTGTCAAGTTTGGTTCAAAAAGCAGATCCCTTAAATGAAGGAAGACCCGGGAAATGTACTTGACCGCTCATCTTGAGGGTGGGGGGGACATGAGCACCTTTGGGAATCTGATGGCAGGTATGCAACGTCTCCTGAGAAGAACGCATGCCACACCGAGTTTTGTAATGACTTCAGGAAGGTCTTGACCCCTCTGCAGCTCACCCGTGGACTTCGTGTCCTGAACACTCGGCTTTGTAGAGATGGGTGAGAATCCAGAGTCTAAGAGCGGGAGGACCTGTTCTGTTGAGGAAAAAGGTGAAAGGCGAAAGGGATGTCTTTGGTTATTGCGACACGTGGTGCCTGGGCTGACACGCAAGGACGCCATTTAGGAGGCATGGCAAACCTCAGTGGAGGCTGACTGATGATAATCCTGGATTTTGTGAAATGGATGTTTGCACAGCGATGCTGTTGCAATGCGAGGTGTGCACGTTATGGCATCCCTCGGAAGAATAAGCGCATTTTCTTAGTGTCGGTAGTTCCTCATGATGGACGTTAGACATCTGCAGTTTTCTTTGCATAAGGCAGCGTTTTGGTTCAAAAACGGTGGAATCCAACAAGAAGAAATGAAGTGCAGAAAAGGTTAGCTCTCTGGTCAGGAAGTGAGAGGAATGAGATTTTTGTGTCTGGAGCTTGGTTCCTTCACGTGAGCGTATGTCTGTGCGAATGCGCCCGGTTCCCTGTCAGTAATGGCACAGACGCCTCCAATGTTGGATTTTTCACGCGAGGACAGATAGATTTACACGTGTCAAGTGAGTTTGCTGTTCAAGTTGGAATTTTAAGATGGGGATGATTAATCTTCCCATTTTTTGAAGCACGTAGGGCCAACAGGGGGAGCACTTGGTGTTGCGATTGTGAAGTTGGTCTGGCCCAGCTTCTTAGTCAGGTGTGTCCCATGCTGTACCACTGATGGAGCACTTCCGTCAGGGCAGGCACTGGGCTAGCTAGCTCACACGTGTTGCTTGGTTTTCTCAGCAGTGTTGCGAGGTAGATGGCGTTCCTATTGTACAGGTGTGGAAACTGAGGTGCAGAGAGGCTAAATACCTCTCTGGTAAATAGCGTGCATCTGAGGATGGCAGAGGCCCGGGTGCCACCCTGCCCCTCACGTGAGGAGGGAGGATCTGCTGGGCAGCTCAGTGCAGCACTCAGTCTAAAGAAGTCCTCAGTGCGCTGCCCCGGAGGTCATGCCCGAATGTCCTGACTGTGCTGGAGGGGAGAGGGACATTGTCGGATGGAAGGACAGCACACTTACTTCTTTGGGCAGATAGCTGAACTCTGAGCCCTGGAGCCTGTTGCAGCCTCACTGTCAGAAAGCAGCCGTTTGGAAAGAGACTCTGGGTCGTCCTCATTTGAGGGCTGATATTCTGAATGGGTGACGCTTGGGATCTTCCTCTGTGAAATGAACTGTGGGCCCTGGCGCAGTGGCTCAGTGAATAAAACATCAACTTTGTGTGCCAAGACCCCGTCAGGGCACGTAGGAGAAGCAATCAATGAGTGCGCAACAAAGTGGAATAACTAAGTGAAACAACGAATAAAGCTTCTCTCTCTTCTTTCTTTCTCTTTTTCTCTCTCTCCCTCTCATGCAGCACCACGGCTGTGTCCCCAGGTGCCAGAGGTGCCACCTTCCAGAAATGGTTTGCAGCTGGTGGTCGTGGGGGAGCCCCAGGACTCTTTCTCTGAGTAGCCCACCTTTTCTCCGGGTTTCGCGCCATACACCTGTGCACGGATGCACCGTGAGTGAGCATGGTGGGCCAGAGCACCATCAGCCTCGGAGGAGGGCGGGCGTGGATGGGGGGGTTAGACCCAGCGTGTGCCGCCATTGGCTGTCCATTGGTGCTGTGGGGGCTTCTCCTTTGGGAAAGGATTGGAGCAGCCCCGTCTTTGGCAAAGCTGCCCAAATACTGGCTCTGCTCAGCCATGTTCTTAGGTTCTGGAAAGCCTCAGCATCCAGATCCTGGGGAAGCAGGTAAGTCAGCAAGCTAACTTGTTTATCAAGCTAAGAAGCTTGATAACTGCTCATTTCCAAGGTCTTGTTGTTTTTAACGTGCTTCCTTCTTGGGGGCAGCCTCCCACACCTTTTACACACGTCCTATTGGGGGGTGTTCAGTGGTGGGATTCAAATAATTTAGCATCCGGGTCTCTGCCCTAATGACTGTTGTAAGTATAAAAAAACAATATACAGAAAGGTAGTTTATTTTATACTTAAGGTAGCACTTAATACTTAAATAATAATAAAAGAGGTACACAAAACTAGATTGTTATAAAAAAGAGTTATAAAATATTAATGAAAACATGTTAAATAACACCTGACCGAAAAACAATATAATTGTTATTTAAGATATTTCCCATGACAGCTTGTCACCCTCTGGTTGTTTGGCACTTTTTCTCTTTATGTTATATGTTTGTTTACTGAAATAACAAACACGAGGGAATTAAAATGTAGTATTTCATCAAAAGTATAATGCGAATTTTGTGTGTGTGTGTGATTGAGAGACAGAGAGAGGGACAGATAGGGACAGAGAGGAAGGGAGAGAAATTAGAAGCATCAATTCTTCATTGTGGCTCCTTAGTTGTTTATTGATTTCTCATATGTGCCTTGATGGGGGGAGGGAGAGGCTACAGCAGAGAGAGTGACACCTTGTTCAAGCCAGCAACCTTGGGCTCAAGCCAGTGACCTTGGCTTCAAGCCAGTGACCATGGGGTCATGTCTATGATCCCACACTCAAGCCAGTGACCCCACACTCAAGCCGGCGACCTCAGGGTTTCAAACCTGGGTCCTTTGCTCCCAGTCCATGGCTCTATCCACTGCGCTACTGCCTAGTCAGGCTATAATGAGTTTTATAAAATGAATAAATATTACAAATATTGTTCTGTCAAATTCTTTTTTTTACCTTTGGACGGAATGAACATTATTACGGCAGTTAAAATGTACTGTTGTACAGATGAACGTTAAAAAAGATTAAGGAAGGACCTGACCAGGTGGTGGCGCAGTGGATAGAGCGTTGGACTGGGATGCCGAAGACCCAGGTTCGAGACCCCGAGCTCCCCAGCTTGAGCGCGAGCCCATCTGACTTGAGCAAAAGCTCGCCAGCTTGGACCCAAGGTCGCTGGCTCCAGCAAGGGGTTGCTTGGTCTGCTGAAGGCCCGCGGTCAAGGCACGTGTGAGAAAGCAATCAATGAACAACTATGGTGTCACAATGGCAACGAAAAACTAATGATGCTTCTCACCTCTCTTCGTTCCTGTTTGTCCCTATCTATCCGTCTCTCTGTCCCTGTTTAAAAAAAAAAAAGATTAAGGAAGGTAAATTTGTGATTTCCACATTTGGCGGCTGCCTAGGCCTTAGAGAGAACCCTGATGACAAGTGCCATTTTAACAACTGGTTTTCTGAACTCAAAAAATTAGGCATTGGTTCTGCCAAACCAGTGCGAACTGGCAGAATCCCACCACTGATCATATGTGCTTTGACCAGGCAAGCCTGGGGTTTCGAACCAGCAACTTCTGCATTCTAGGTCAATGCTTTGTTCACTGCGTCACTGCAGGTCAGGCATAGGCCTGTTCTTCAGTCAAGGCCAATGTACCCCACAGACCAGTTTCTGGAAGATGTTGTTTTAGCAACCTTCCTACTGGTAAAAATGGTTGCCATTTTCTATAAAGGGGCTGAGGTCTGGTGCAATGGACAGTGTGACCCTGACAGGGAATCAAGAGGCTTTGCCCTGCTGCCTCCTAGATCCAACATATGAAAATAAAAAAAGAAAAACGATGACATTTGCACATCAGCAAGCTTAGAAATTATTCATCAGCTTACTCCTCTCTCAAAGACAGCTGACAGAGGTCAATTAGGAAAGATCAGATGGGACAGGCCTCATCGCCACCTTCAGAACATCCCAGGGACCCTCCCCTGTCACAAGGGGCTGAGGCCTCAGGGCCAGCATCCACCTGATAGTATCTGCTGAAGATCATGGCACCGATGAGCTGGGTATCACGCTTGGCATGGGGAACCGGCTGAGGGACAAAGGAAGTTTATTGATTGCCAACAGAATGCTGAGCAGCACAAGATACACAGAGGTGACCTCAACCTTAAAAGCTGAGCGTGAGAAGGGGATGGGACAGAGGGAAGGCTGATGAGCCGGACACGGCTGTGGTGCCCAGGGGCAAGGAAACACGGTGGGGGCACAAGGAGCGCACGTGGGAGGTGGTCCTGTGCGGAGCCTCTGAACGTGGAAATGATCCCGATAGGGGCAGGGGTAGGGGCCTCGAGGGACACGCTGCATGTCCCTTCCTGAGCTAAGCGGCTCTGAGTGAGCTAAAGCAGCACCTTGTGTGGCTCACCTTAGAAATCCACGTGGACTTACACTTGAATCCTTGTTCTATTATTTTTTTAATAGGGACAGAGAGAGAGTCAGAGAGAGGGATAGACAGGGACAGACAGGAACGGAGAGAGGTGAGAAGCATCAATCACTAGTTTTTCGTTGCCGTTGCGACACCTTAGTTGTTCATTGATTGCTTTCTCACATGTGCCTTGGCCGTGGGCCTTCAGCAGACTGAGCTACCCCTTGCTGGAGCCAGCAACCTTGGGTCCAAGCTGGGGAGCTTTCGCTCAAGCCAGATGGGTCTGTGCTCAAGCTGGCGACCTTGGGGTCTCAAACCTGGGTCTTCTGTATCCCAGTCTGACACTCTATCCACTGCGCCACCGCCTGGTCAGGTGATCCTTGTTCTATTTTTAATACAAACTGTTTTCCCCAAAACCTTGCAGACACTGCCCTGAAATGCTCGATCAAAAGCACTGATTTAGAAAGCTCAGGCCAGGAGCACCTTTAGAGAAAGAGGTGCCCAGGGGCCAGGTGTACACACTCACACAGAACCCTGACCGCCCAGAGCGAGGCGCCACGCCACACTTCTGGAACACACCGGCTCTCGGGGACATCCTGAGCCTGCCATCACTCCACACACTCCTGCTGCTGGGCTGCCCTCCACGGAGACATGCACAAGCTGAGTGGGCTTCTAAAGGGACCCTCGCCTGACCAGGCAGTGGCGCAGTGGATAGAGCGTTGGACTGGGATGCAGAAGGACCCAGGTTCAAGATCCTGCGGTCGCCAGCTTGAACGCGGGCTTATCTGGTTTGAGCAAAAAGCTCACCAGCTTGAGTCCAAGGTCGCTGCCTTGAGCAAGGGGTTACTCTGTCTGCTGAAGGCCCATGGTCAAGGCACATATGAGAAAGCAATCAATGAACAACTAAGGTGTCAAAATGAAAAACTGATGATTGATGCTTCTCATCTCTCCGTGTCTGTCTGTCCCTTTCCCTCTCTCTGAATCTCTCTGTCTCTGTAAAAAGAATAATAAAAAATAAAAATAAATAAAAGGTAGAATATTAAAGAGACCCTCATCACGCTGTTTCTCCCACACTCTGAGCTCCAGGTTGGCCCAGGCATCGCCAGACCGAGGGCAGGACACTGAGCGCAGTGGCTCCCTTCACACTGGTCCCAGCAATGTGGCCCCAACACTTGCTCCCAGGAGGGAGGCCACAAAGCCCATGTGCCAGGATGCCTCAAGGCCCACCCCCCTGGGCCTGGACCCAGGGGGTCACAGGGGAGTCCTGAGATGTTGAGGAGCAAACGACCTGGACAGGCTGCACCCTCCTCTCTACCAGTGACAGCCTGCCTGTCCAGCTTTGCCACTGATGAGCAGCACGTAAGGAGACTCAAAAGCAGCTTCCTCCATGGAGTCACGTCAGTGCTCTCTGGCCTGATTTCTTCTTATGGACTTGTTTTGATCAGATGGGCTTCATTAAGAAACAGGGCCGCCTGACTGGTAGTGGCACAGTGGGTTGAGTGTTGGCCCAGGACGCTGAGGGCCCCAGTTCGAAACCCCGAGATCTCCAGCTAGAGCGCGGGATTGTCAGCTTGAGCACAGGATCATCGATGTGATCCCAAGGTCTCTGGCTAGAGTCCAAAGGTGGCTGGCTAGAAGCCCAAGGTGGCTGGCTTGTGCAAGAGACCACTGGCTCAGCTGGAGTCCCCCCTCTTCCATCAGGGCACATATGAGAAGCAATAAATAAACGAGCAAAGCAAAGCAACTACGAGTTGATGCTGCTCATCTCTCTCCTCCTCCTGTCTCTCCCTTAAAAACAGAAACAGGGCCAAGATGGCAGGGTTGGGACGGGATAGGCAGCAGCATAGGGGAGCTGTGCTCTCACCGCTGGCCTCACCAGAAGAGAGATTTCCACCTCTGCGAGTGCCAGGGCCCCTACACCAAGACTCGGAGCCTCCTCGGGCCCTGATCTCCAGCTGCAGCCCAGATGAGAACAGAATGACTCTCACTTAGTGGCTTTCATGGAGCCCGACTCTTGTACTTCTGTTAGGTTGGCCGGAGGCACGGGTTTGTAAAAGAATTTACAGAGAGTGGAAATGCTGAAATAGAAAAGTGTTTGCTTTCCAAGAGACGAGACGGCCAGGCCACAGGAGAAGAGTGCCGGCCGAGTGAGGAGGGGAGTTAGCTTTCATTGAGCTTTTTCAAGGGCAGTGTGGTTTTCGTTGCCAGACAGCTGAGTACGGGAGGATGGCTTGTTTCACTAGTTGTCCAGCTAAGTGGGTCCTAAGAATTATCTCGAGTGCCCTGGCTGGATAGCTCAGGTGGTTAGAGCACTGTCCTAAAGAGCAAAGGTTGCCGGTTCCATCCCTGGTCAGGGCCCTACAGGAATGGATCGGTGTTCCTGTCTCTTTCTCTCTCTCCTTCCCTCTCTGGCTACAATAAATAAAATAATTTAAAAAATAATTATCTCAAGTGATGAAAACTGTTCACAAGTGGAGGTGGCTTACTGGTGGGTTCTTACTCCTCTGTGTCTGTACAACAGGCTCCAAACTATGTCAGGAGATCAGATAGGCTTTTTGGCTTTCTGTGCTTTCAGACACGTCTCCAAGAACCTGAGCGTGAGCAGCACGACCCAGAGTCGAGGAGCGCTGCCGGCAAGAGCGGCCATGGACACCCTCAGACAGCGCTGCTGGGTGAGCCGACCAGACCGCGGCTGACACATATGCCAGGCCTCAGCCCCTCAAAACCTCACGTGCTTGTGTTGCCAATGTGGAAATAAAGGAAATGATAGAACACGAAATACAAGTCACCCCAAATGCAGAAGTCTTAGGCTCATGTGTGCATGCTCCCAGAGAGAACCACCACAGAGTTACCTGCACTAGCAACTGGGGAGTGACCGAGGCCCGGCTGTCAGGCTGTCAGCACGCTGCATTAACGTCGCTCTGTCACTCCACACGGCTGCTCCAGCCCCGGAAGGAGAGCCTGATGATGAACACGTGGGGTGGCCACACTCACAGAGCAAGGAACTGACCCAGACTCAACACTGGCTCGGTGGCAAGACTCCTGGATTTGTCTTCTGTCTCCCTCTTTTTTTTTTTTTTTAAAAAAACTTCTTTTTATTTTATTTATTTTAGAGAGAAGACACAGAGTGAGAGAGAGAGAGAGAGAGAGAGAGAGAGAGAGAGAAAGGGGGGAGGAGCTGGAAGCATCAACTCCCATATGTGCCTTGACCAGACCAGTGCAGGGTTTTGAACTGGCGACCTCAGTGTTCCCAGGTCGACGCTTTATCCACTGCGCCACCACAGGTCAGGCTTCTGTCTCCCTCTTTATGTGCTTTCCCGGATTTACGTCACAAGCAGGTACTATAGAGGGATAAAACAGCCTGAATTAAGACTGCATTCTCTGCCTGACCTGTAGTAGCACAGTAGATAAAGTGTCAACCTGGAATGTTGAGGTCACCAGTTCAAACACCTGGGCTTGCCCACTCAAGGCACATATGGGAGTTGATGCTTCCTGTTCCTCCCCTCCCTCCCTCCCTCCCTCCCTCTCTCTCTCTCTCTCCCCTCTCTAAAAAAAAAAAAAGAATAAATTTTTAAAAATCTTAAAAAAAAAAAAAAAAAAAAGACTGCATTCTCAGCCCTGGCAGGTTGGTTCAGTGGATAGAGAAGTGTAGAAGTCCTGAGTTTGAGTCTCAGTCAGGGCACACAGGAATAGCGACCATCTTCTTCTCTCTCCTCCCTCCCCCCCTTCTCTCTCTCCTCCCTTCTTCTCCTCTCACAGTTGGCCCTGGATGCTGAGGAGAGCTCCGTTGATTCAACCATCAGCCCCAGATGGGGGTTGCCGGGGTGGATCCCATTCGGGGCGCATCTGGGAGTCTGTCTCTCTATCTCCCCTCCTCTCAGTAAAAGAAAAGAAGACTGCATCTCTTCAAGTGATTTTCCTCTATTGACCGTCCCCAGTTCTCACTGGATTAGCATCTGACCTACTTGGGAAGTGCTGGCTTTAGCAACAATACTTCTACTCTAAAGTCTTAAAAAAGAGAACTGCTGGACGTAGCTCTTGAATATTTAATGAAAGCCAGCATATGCCCCCCTCTAATCCAGACACTGGAGAGTGGGGGTGGCTCACTGATGCCAGGTTGGCTGAACCCCTGAATCCCACTCTCAGGGGCCAAGGGGTCATTGATTGAAAACATTTGTGCACAGAAAATTCTATGCTTCTGCACTTCAATTTCAATGGGGCCTGACCAGGTGGTGGCGCAGTGGATACAGTGTCAGACTGGGATGTGGAAGACCCAGGTTCGAGACCACGTGGTTGCCAGCTTGAGCGCGGGGCTCATCTGATTTGAGCAAAAGCTCGCCAGCTTGGACCCAAGGTCGCTGGCTCCAGCAAGGGGTAGCTCAGTCTGCTGTAGCCCCTCAGTCAAGGCACATGTGAGAAAGCAACCAATGAACAACTAAGGTGTCACAACAAAGACTTGATGCTTCTCATCTCTCCCTTCCTGTCTGTCCCTCTCTCTGTTTCTCTCTGTCACCAAAAAAGAAGAAAAAAGAGAAACAGGAAGCTCACTTGGTACGCTCACACTCAAGCCCAGGGCGTTGGGATTTTGAACCTGGGGCATCAGTGTCCCAGGTAGACTCTCTGTTCACTGCGCCCACTGGTCAGGCCCAGCCCTCTTAATGGGAGTCTCCAGTGGCCATTGCTTTTCTCTTTCCTGTTTTTAAGTGAGAGAGCCTGAGACCAAGTTCTCCCTGCCCGTGCTGCGTGCCCAGCCGTAAACCTGGCCCTTCGTGGCAGAACTGAACGCACTGCCAAGATAAGCCTCTTGGGTAAACTGGAAGCCACTTGGCCCTAAGGGCTGCCGCTCTGTGACACAACCACATGCTTGTCTTGAAAATGGCAAGGAAAAGGGCCAAGAATGTCAGGCTCTCCTACAAGATTCTAACCAGAAAATAACCCTGTTCACATGTCACACTCCAGCTCTGCGAGTGCACTTTACAGTGTCTGCACTTGGTCCCTTCGGTCACCTCCAGGTGTCCACAAAAACACTAGCAAATGGACACGACCACTGCTTTGTTGCAAGAGAAGAGGGACGGGCACCAGAGACTTGAAATTGAGAGGGCTCGGTGTCCTATGTTAAATGTGAGATATAGTTTCTCTGTCAAATTCCTCCCACTGAAATCTAAACGCAAAAGCATAGGATTTTGTGTGCAAATATGTGCGATCAACCTAATTTAGAAACACCTCTTTTTTACTCTGAAATTATCTATTTCAAATTTGCACATAAAACCTTCACCTGTGGCCTCTCTTCTGCTTTGTTTTCTAGTTTCTCAAATACCTGAGCAGAAGTGGCAGACATCCCCGATAACAAATGAGGAAACAGAGGCTTGTGCCAGGCACCAGATGCGCAGAGCTGGGCTGGTGCCTCACACGGCAACCGTGCTGCCCATGTGCCGAGTGCCAGCAGGTCCTGACTTACTTTTTCCTACAGGAGACCCCACTGTGCCCTGTGTGCACCCAGAGAGCTGAAACCCTCAGGCACCCTAGGGGAGTCCTGGAAAAACTACGGATACACGCATAGTTGGGGTCCAGGTGATTCCGACCTTCAGCACTGCCCCTGGCCACCTCCCATGGGAACAAACTCTCTCGGACATCAGTGCCCTGATCCCCCTGCTGCCACCCCAGCCCCAGACAGACACCATTCCATGTAGTTAGACACAGAATTGGGGTGACACATGACTCAAATGAGGGTCACCAGGAGCAAAGGTGGGGACAGCAGTGGAGATGGCTCACAGGGCCCCCTTCAGTTCGGTGGGACTGGACACACCTAGAGAAGGTTGGCTGAGGAGGGAGGGCCATCATGAGCAGAATGCTGTGGTGGACATGCCAGCTCCAGTGCCCCCTGCCTAGGTCACAGCTATGACCATTGATGTCACAAGGCAAGGAGACGTCCCTCCCTAGAGATATCTCAGATACAGACCACCTGCACATAAATCCCCTGGCATTATGCCTGACCAGCAGTGGCACAGTGGACAGAGCGTCAACAGGGGTGCTGAGGTCGCTGGCTTGAAACCCCGGGCTTGCCTGGTCAAGGCCCACGAGAAAAGCAACTATGGGCTGATGCTTCCTGTTCCTCCCCCCACCCCTGCCTTTCTCTCCCTCTCCTCTCCCTCAAATCAAATAAAATCTTTTAAAAAGTGCTGGCATTAGCCTGACCTGTGGTGGCGCAATGGATAAAGCGTTGACCTGGAAACACTGAGGTCGCCAGTTCAAAACCCTGCTCTGGTCACGGCACATATGGGAGTTGATGCTTCTAGCTCCTCCCTCCTTTCTCTCTCTCTTCCCCTCACTCTGTGTCTCCTCTCTAAAATAAATAAAAAGAAATAAAAAAAAAAAAGTGCTGGCATTAGAAAACAACTAGAGATGGCAGCAGGTAAGAACAGTGTCCGTGGGGAGGAAGCACTGGCTGGAAGAAGCAGGGCCCCTGGCTGAGCACACCCTGCAGTGGTTCTGCCAGCGCGGGAGTGAGGCCTCCTCAGGGCCAGAGTCTCCAGTCCCCTGGGCACCAGCCACAGAGGCAGAAGGCAGCACACTGCGGGCAGGACACTGGCCTGGGGTTCAGACCCGGCCCACTGCTTGCTCAGGTCCCCGGAGCCCTCCCTGCCCGCTCTCTCCATGGCCATCGCCTGCTCCCAGGCGGCCTCTACTCTCGGCCTTCACTCAACCCCGCTGGCCCATCCAGGGCAGAGTCCGCCCGTCTTCTGCTCCACTCCTGCTGGCCCATCTGGGGCAGAGTCCACCTGTCCTCCGCTCGCTCTGCTCTGGGACCAAAGGGCAGGCCTGTGGCTGCTCCCAATCCCTTCCTCCCCAAGGACTGCCTGGCGCTCAGTGCCCCTGCACCTCCTGTTTGGAAAAACCTACCTCGTCCTATCTACTGGAAATGAGTGGCTGGCCCAGCTCATCCTTCCAGAACCATCCTCAGCCACCCAAGGGCAGGCCAAAACCCTGGAGCCCAATGCTGAGGAAACCAGAACCCACCGGAACAGAACTAGCAAATGGACACGACCACTGCTTTGTTGCAGGAGAAGAGGGACGGGCACCAGAGACTTGAAATTGAGAGGGCTCGGTGTCCTATGTTAAATGTGAGATATAGTTTCTCTGTCAAATTCCTCCCACTGAAATCTAAACGCAAAAGCATAGGATTTTGTGTGCACAAATATTTGCAATTAACCTAATTAAAAACACCTCGTTTTATTCTGAAATTATCTATTTCAAATTTGCACATAAAACCTTCACCTGTGGCCTCTCTTCTGCTTTGTTTTCTAGTTTCTCAAATACCTGAGCAGAAGTGGCAGACATCCCCGATAACAAATGAGGAAACAGAGGCTTGTGCCAGGCACCAGATGCGCAGAGCGGGGCTGGTGCCTCACACGGCAACCGTGCTGCCCACGTGCCGAGTGCCAGCGGGTTCTGACTTACTTTGCCCTACAGGAGACCCCACTGTGCAGGAGAGACAGTCAGTGTGTCCCCCACTGAGATGCCAGCCAGGTGCATCGAGCCCATTCCAACACACATGACGATGGCATGTAAACTCTGGAGCAGAGTTCTCTTGGCCCAAAGGGATCCCGATTCTTGCAAGAAACCCCAGTGGCTGCCCTGGAAGCTGTGCCCTTCCCGCAGGGCACGGGCTCCTGAGCCCGCAGCAGGAACAGGCCCGACAGGGCCTGTCCTAAGACCAGCCAGGGGCTCTGAGTGGATAATGAAGAGGCAGCTGGGAAGCAGCTGGGGGACGGTGTGGTGGGGGTGGGGGCAGGGGGCACCATGAGTTTTGGGTGACTGAGTGTGTAAGAGACAAACAACAAACTTCATGAGGGGGAGAAAAAAGCATTCC
Organism: Rhynchonycteris naso; assembly: GCA_037038555.1. NCBI lineage: Eukaryota > Metazoa > Chordata > Mammalia > Chiroptera > Emballonuridae > Rhynchonycteris > Rhynchonycteris naso. Next base: position 197,986,743 of record CM073000.1, on the reverse strand, counting down.
CAGTGTGTTCTTTCTAAAAATAAAGTAGAAAGTCAAGACACTGAGAACAGACTCTACCGACTGCAATAACCCAGCACCAAGCACTGGGCTGGCCAGGTGGTCCATTCACCATCTTCCTTAATGCTCACAATGCCTCCATGATGTAGAGAGGGACATTAACTCACCCAGCCACACTGCCAGTTAAGCTGTGGGCAGAGTCCAAGTCGGGGAAAATGCACCATTCCACCCAATACCCACATCCCACTGACTCCAGACTGCAATGTTCTGGGTGCTCTGTCCTGTGGGGAGAGCTGCCCAGTTAGGGCCTGGTGAGAGCACTGGTGCTTCAGGCGGCCTGCTGGCACCCTTGCCACACAGACCCTTCCCTTGGTGTCAGGCGGTCAGCTCCTTGAGAGCACTTGAAAGCCTGCTGGCCAGTCCCGCTGACCTGGAGAGTCCCTGGAAAGGAGCTGTGAGCACCTACTCGCAGGTGGAAGCAGCCACTGATGGCCGGGCCACAGGCGGGCATCTCTGTACCCCTACAAGTCTACGCGCAAACGCAGCTGCACCACCGTGTTCTGGCCGCTGCTCTGAACCAGGACCAGTCACTGTCCTGCTGGAGAAGAGCTGGAGGGGCATGGGCACTCGCAGCAAGAGGAACTGCTGTGGCTGACACCACTTCCTCCTCCCGCCCCCACTTGCTCAGATGACTGGGGGTAGGACAGCTGATGGCCTGGGGCCCAGGTCCTGAGGAAAGCTCTTCTCATGCTTTCTTAGCAGCTCGGACTTAATAGCAAGTTGACTCGAGCTGGCTCAGATCAGAGGAGCCTTCAAGTTAGGCACCTTGTGGAAAGGTGGGCCCAGCACTCACTGGGAGCAAGTGCCTGCTGTACAGTGGGGGGGGTGGGGGGCTGCTTCCCGAGCGCAAGGGCCCCATCCATTCCTTTAGGTACTGAACCAGCCATGAGGGGTGCTCAGGGCGAAGACAGAGCCAGAGCCACTGCCTCAGCACACTGTTATCTCTGGGCACCGCTCCTGGCCTCAGACAGGCTGGCACAGCTCTCATCGGTACATGAGACACTCACAGGACTTCCGCACGGGGCCCTTCACCACTGATTCAGTTACACCGTTTCCACTCAAAATAATCCCCACTTCTCTTGCCAGGTGGCTTAGAATTTCTTCCTTCCTGTGTGATCTGCGGTGGCGCAGTGGAAGGAGCCTCGACCTGGAAGGCTGAGGTTGCCGGTTCGAAGCTCCAGGCTTGCCTGGTCAAGGCACATATGAGAAGCAACTACTATGAGTTGATGCCTCCTGCTCCTCTCCCCCTTCTCTCTCTCTCAAATTAATAAATAAAATCTTGCCTGACCAGGCAGTGGCGCAGTGGATAGAGCATAGGACTAGGATGCGGAAGACCCAGGTTCGAGACCCCGAGCTCCCCAGCTTAAGCACGGGCCTATCTGGTTTGAGTAAAAGCTCTCCAGCTTGGACCCAAGGTCGCTGGCTCCAGCCAGAGGTGGCTCGGTCTGCTGAAGGCCCGCGGTCAAGGCACATGTGAGAAAGCAATCAATGAACAACTATGGTGTCGCAACAGCAACGAAAAACTAATAATTGATGCTTCTCACCTCTTTCCGTTCCTATCTGTCCCTATCTATCCCTCTCTCTGACTCTCTCTCTGTCCCTGTAATAAAATAAAATAAAATCTTTAAAAAGTATATCTTACTTCCACTACCCCACCCTACCCTGTCTATAAAATTCCCTTCGGTTTCCTTTCAACCCTGAGGCTCTTGCCAACCAAGTACACCGGGGGTGGGCACAAAGAACTACACGGGCATCAGGAGCACCGTGACGGCCCCACCCCAAAGCCTGTCCGATGCCACAGAGTCTGCTACCCCACAGCCAGGACAACGTCCGTCAGAGGACCGCAGTAAATGGGAAACCCACAGTTTTCTCCAGGCCTGGCTTAGCTAACAGCGACTAAACCCTCTCAAATCCTACTTCGTTCCTATGTCCTGTTTCCCGTTGCCCTTAAACTCCTAAAGCATCTCCACACTGAAACGGCTGATGCAGCTCTAAACAAAGTCTAACCTGTTCAACAACCCCTGTGGGTCAGGTACCATGGAATTCAGAGGCAGAACCAAAATGAATCACACGTCAAGTATGTATGAAACACTTCCGGGAAGGAGAGTTACACCTTGGCCCGCCCCTGAGGGAGCAGGGGAGAAAATGTCACCCAGGACAGCTGACGTAATAACGCAGACTCAGCCCAGATGGAGGAAAAGAGAGTTCACACCTGTGCTGTCTATAGAGAGAGCTTCATGGTAGCAGCGACCCCAGAGTCAGAGTGTGAGACAGAGGTTAAGGGTTTAGGGGTTTGGGGGGTGGCAGTGGTCCCGGGCTCAGTTCTGAGGCAGAGAATATGAAGATTTAGGGGGAGGGGAGACCAGTCGCAGCCCAGCTCCCCACCCTCCCCAACAACCTGTTGACATTTTTTTTTTTTTTTTACAGGGACAGAGAGTGAGTCAGAGAGAGGGATAGATAGGAACAGAAAGACAGGAACGGAGAGACATGAGAAGCATCAGTTATCAATTATTTTGTTTCGACACCTTAGTTGTTCATTGATTGCTCTCTCATATGTGCCTTGACCACAGGCCTTCAGCAGACTGAGCGACCCCTTGCTGGAGCCAGCGACCTTGGGTCCAAGCTGGCAAGCTTTTGCTCAAGCCAGATGGGCTCGCGCTCAAGCTGGGGAGCTCGGGGTCTCAATCCTGGGTCTTCTGCATCCCAGTCCAACGCTCTATCCACTGCGCCACCTGTTGACTTCTGAAGAAGCGCTCCTCCAGAAAACCCTCCTGGAACTCCGCCTCTGCCACGTTGCTCCACTGAGCTCCCCACTGGGCCGTCAGTCCACTTTAACAGCCAGCCACAGGCATGTTCCTAGTGCACTCCAAACCCACCAGGCTCCTCAAATCCAGGTCTTCTGTTTCTTGGAACTCTTCCCGCTCAAATCTCCCCACCCAACCCCTATGCAAGCACCACTCCTGCGAGCCTGGTGCTCAATAAACACCTGTCAGTCAAATGCCCAGCTCAGCCTCAGCCCTAGGAGTATCTGCCAGGTATGCTTTCAATAATTTTTTTAAGAGAGAGACAGGAAGGGAGAGAGATGAGAATTATCAACTCTGTAGTTGCATCATTTTAGTTTTCATTGCCTCTCATACATGCCTTGTTGGGAGATATCGGAGGACTGGTGGTGCCAGGATGGTAGCTGAACCAGCAACCCCTTGTCCAGCCAGCGACCTTAGGCTTCAAGCCAGTGACCATGGGGTCATGTCCATGACCCCACGCTCAAGCCAGCGAGCCTGTGCTTAAGCCGGTAACCTCAGCGTCCCAGGTCGATGCTCTATCCACTGCTCCACCACCAGTCAGGTTGCTGTAATTGATCTTATCCAGCAGTCAGAATTTGAGACTTTTATGTGTGAATCAACATCCTGTCTCTTCCATTTTGTATTTACCAGCGCCCTACTCCTGCACACACCCCTGCCCCTCCGCCCTCATCCTCAGATTCCTCACTCAGGGTTTAATCATCTAAGAGTGAACCTCTGGGACATTTTCCCATGAGAGCCAAGGGGAAAAACCTGAAAAGACAAAGTATCTTAAACATTCTCACTTGAAGTAAAAGAAACCCTTACTACTATGACTAATGCGAACTAGCATTACTCTTTCTGACAAAGTCACATTATCTGTGACTAAAACCCTTATTTATTTATTTTTACAGGGACAGAAAGAGTCAGAGAGAGGGATAGATAGGGACAGACAGACAGGAACGGAGAGAGGTGAGAAGCATCAATCAGTTTTTCGTTGCCATTGCGACACCATAGTTGTTCATTGATTGCCTTCTCACATGTGCCTTGACTGCGGGCCTTCAGCAGACCGAGCCACCCCTTGCTGGAGCCAGCGACCTTGGGTCCAAGCTGACGAGCTTTTGCTCAAGCCAGAGAGGCCTGCGCTCAAGCTGGCGAGCTCAGGGTCTCGAACCGGGGTCATCCACATCGCAGTCCGACGCTCTAACCACTGTACCACCGCCTGGTCAAGCAAAACTCTTATTTACTATCAATTTTTTTAATTTAGCTCACAAAAGCCCCTCTCTCTCTCTCTCTCTCCTGGAGATGACTGTCATTTTTCTGTGAAAGCAGAGCTGGTGCTGTGATCCGATCATGGGTCATGGGGTGTGTGCATCCACCCACCCAAGGGGCCCTCGCCTTGTCGAATCCAGGTCGGGGTTGGCCTGGCACAAAAGGTAAAGATTTCAGATACTGGGACAGCCTCCAAGATTCTCTGCCATGATCCTAGGGGCCCAGCAAGGCCTGCCACAGCTCCCTTGCAATGGAGGTGTTGGTCCAGGGAGCTGGCTCCACTCACCTCCACCACTGGGGAGGTGGAAGTCCAGAGAAGTGGCAGGTGTGTCTCTCCCCACCCCCTCCAGCCACGTGTAGCGTGATTCACTGACTTTGAACTCAAGAGGAGTTCCCAGGCCTGAGCCCAATGTGTGCGGGTGTGCAGTGCACTGCTACCAGCTCTGGGCCACGAACCCAGGTCACGCCCACCCCAGATACCCAGCCAAAGGAAGAGCTCCGCCAGCCAGCAGTTACACTCTACATGCTTTTTTATTACAAGACTATCGCGCATACGTGTAAAATTCATCATCCGGCAAACTACATCTTCTAAAGCACAAATATTCAGAAAAAAAATTCATTAAATTATGATAATGATTAAATCATTGACCAAATAGAAAATTTATATAAGCCAGAAAAAAGTTGTAAAATATAGTTTACAATAATTATTCACATTCAAGGCTGTACATCAATACATATAACAACATGGCCCCGAACATGAATTCAATCCAAATAATTCATATATTAATTTTAAATAACACAGACTGAATTAGAGGCCAACAATAGCCAGCAAATAACCTTATATAAGAATAAAAATACAAAAGTGTATATCCTAATATTGCATTATTTGTTTTTCATAAGGTTTTTTTCCTTAATGTTTGCTTTGCCTGTACATCACAGTTACAGCTACAGACCAGGTAGAGTATCACACATGTTCTGACCGCCACCAACCTGAAAAGGATAACGTACGATTGACTCATCTGATTCTGTGTTAAGGAGCAGGTACAGCAGCTCTAAATACTGCGACATTTAATTCTGCCAAAGTCTAATCAAACAGGGTGGTGATAGAGGCTTTTCACCTGCGAAATTATCCCTATTCATAGTCACTCAGCCAGGCGGGTTAGACTTGAGTGGATACACAAATAAAAAAGGTTTGCCTTTTGTAAAATGTGCTCTACATAAATTTGGTATTTCCTCATATGGGAGAGATGAGTTACGGGGAAAATTCAGGTCTACGCGCAGGCTGGTTCAGCGGCACATCACAGCTGTCTGAGCCGGGGAGAGAACTGCTCTTTGCTGGAACAGCTTCCGCAGAGACCAGTTCTCCCCAGGCAGCCTGCTTGACAGCCCTGCCAGGAGCCTGCGCCTCTCAGACTCTGGGACTGACTCCTGCCCCGATTTAAAGCACTTGCCAGGTAGGCTCCCTGAGAGGCGGGGGCCACACCCACTCGAGTCAGCATCGGTTCAGGTTAGGTTTGGATGTGAAAAGAAACAATATGGAAAAGCACGTATGGCAACATCTCCAAGAACAGTACCGTCACCAAACTCTCCCAGAGGCTCCAACCTCTGCTGCCTGGACAGTGAGCACCCGCAGTCTATGGACTGGCCAAGGGAGGGGAGGGTTAGGGTATCAGAGGAGGGTAGGAGACCTTCTTCCAAACAATTCAGCCATAATCTTTGGCAGAGTCATGTGGCACTAAGCAAGATACCGAGAAAGCCTCTTGTGCATGTTGCCCTTTAGAATCAACGGACTCCAAACAAAAGTGGAGAAACTAAGAATGAAACTAAATTTGGGTGGTCTGAACTTGAAGACAACTAGACAACCTGCAACCCTGTGGGTGGGGAACGGGGAGAAGTCCTTAAACCCTTCTTAGCCCGGACAACCACATTCTACCATGAGAAAGCCTGGCCATATGCTGCCCTGAACCGAGAGGACCCTCTGACCAAATCCCAGGATTTGAAGCCCACGGGGCACACATGCTTCTGTGAAACCCAACTGTCTGCGTGGTTCTATTTCAAATAGAGCCTTCGCTCTTTTACTGATTCCAAATGGCCCAGCACACTGAGCCTATAACTAATGAGAAATCTTCCACTACGCATGTGGCAAGATCAGCTCAACACTGTATCTGCTGACTGTGCAGATACAAATTCAGTACCATTGTGGACACAAGTACAAGATTCTGAAACTATCTTCAAGTTCTTGAAAGCCATAGCTGCAGGGACACGAAAGTAACTAGCATGCAAGCAAGCACATCAGATTCTTTCGATGAAAAGAAGGAAATCAGCTTTTGGAAAAATCTGTCACAAGTTGAAGTAATGACATCATTTTAGCATTAAATAAAGAGCAGTCTTATTCAAGCATTGTTTATAAATAAGAGTTTGAACAGTTTACCAGGAATTCATTTCTTTAGAATCTGAAGGAAATAGCTAAGGAGGTCCCATGTCCGAGAACTGTGAGCTTCTAAGCATCAGATCAAAACTGAGAAAGAGATTAATTCTTTTAAATGAAAGAACTCTTACTCAAAAATACCACTTCTGGGAATGGGGGGAGGAGGGTCAGAGTAAAAACATCAAAGATTTAGAAGAATAATCATCACAGTATTATTTAAATAGTGAAAAACCAGAAACCATCTAAATGTTTTATAACAGAAAAATGATCAGATAAATTATGATCAATTTTATAACTATTCAACTCTACAATCATTAAAAACAATGTTTCTGAGTCCCTGCTCATGACACAGGGAAACAGGTAAGTAGCGAGTGAAGAAGGCAGGTGCAAAGCAGTGTGTCATATGTTCCCGGTCTAGACAAAAAGGAAACAGATGGGGGGGGTGGTGGTGGCTATACGCCGACATGTTCACAGTGGTCTTTTCTGCGTGGCGAGCCTAGGGCTGTTTTCAGAAAACAAATGTTTTAAGAAAGTACTGAGTCACCCAGAGCCCCACGCTGGCACAATGCCTGGTGCGTGGGCGCATGTGCGCACCATGGGGCCATTTTCCGCAATTCCTTCAGGCCCGGGCCACAGATACCACAGTGTGTCCGTCCCAGGGGGCTGGGATAGGTGCAGTTCCCACCAGCTCCGGCATCACCACAAGAGCCATTCTTCCCAAGCAGCTGCAGAGTCAGGTTCAGAGCAGACCGCTAGTGGAGCCAGGTAACTGGGGCTCTGTGCTCCACAGGCGGCTGCCCGTTGCCCCGACTGGGCCCACAGCAAGGGGGAAGGAGACCGCCCTACGCAAACCCAGCCTCGAGTTCCCAGAGATAGGCCAGGCAAAGAGGAGAGCACGGAGCATCCTGGCTGTCCTCCCCCTTCGTGCGGAGAGGCCACGTGGGATGGAGCTTCTAGTGGACGCTTGGTTTGACCTGTTCTTGCACTCTCAGCGAGACACTTGTCTCCTGGGCCTATTCAACAACAGGGCATGTTTGTTCTCACTGTGGATAAACCCACACTTGAATTTCCATGTACGTCTGTGTATGTACAGACCAACACCCTCGTGCACATCTCAGAATGTAAGGCACCTGCATGCCAAGACAGTGGTGGGTTTTTAGGTCGGGTACAACTCAAGGTGACAGAAGTACAAGGCAGGAGAAGAGGTGTGGGCCTGGAAAACATGGGCTTCGAGCGAGCGGAGATGCTGGCTCAGGCAAGGGCGGTCGCTGCAGCTGTGAGCTGACCCTGAACCCCTTACTCTCTGGTTCCGGAGGTTAGGACTCAGCTTGCTGGGTAAGCCCAGGAGGTAGTGGCGCCATCCAGGGGGCAGAATGTGAGGGAGGACGTGTCTCCTGAGCAGCCCAGCCGAGTGCTCTTTTTGAGCACAAACCCTAGCTAGGCTTGTTTCCCTGTGACAGACACCTGGGAGAGACACCGCACAGAAACGCGCTCCTAACTTCTAGCTGCACACACACAGGCCAGCGTTTTGCGAAGAGTAAAATGTAAATATGGGAACAGCTTGCACTGAGACCCCTGAAAGGGCCAGGCCAGGCTCACTTTCGGAAAAGCAGGTAAACACAGGTAAGCCTTTCCAAAGCGAGGAGGAAAAGCAGCAAAAGGGAGCTAGACTCAAGGACAGGCACACCTCAGCACCCTGGCGTTCTCCCCTGCACAGGTGGGGCCGCCTGGCTCTCAGCTGTCACAGGGCGGAGGACAGGAGCGAGCAGAAACCAACAGCAAACCTGGCTCCCGCCTCTGCCCGGCCTGCCCCGCAAAGCGCAATTCCCTGCATCCACACCCTTCCCAGTTTAACGACGGCCACTCTTGTCACCCAAACAGTGTGAGAAAGGCCTTTCCTTCGTGATGGATGGTGGGTCTGAGATCGGAGCCTGGGGCAGGGGTGTGGTCAGGGGTCTTTCCTGTGTGAGCGGCTGGCTGGTGCTCTGGTGCAAGTCTGAAGGAACAGGAAAAGGTGTTCACCCCCTGGGGACAGACTGGTCTGGGAGCAGCCAGCAGGGCCTGCCCTTCTCCCACCTGGAACGGAAGACTGCCCTCCAGAGACACCTGGTCAGGGAGAGGGATGGCCAAGACCCCCTGTCCAGGGAGCAGCAGCAGAGAAAACTGAAGGACCGGCAGAGCCTGGACCACGTTTTCAGTAGGGCAGGCGCCGTTGCTAAGCAGCCCGAGGGAGCCTGAAATGGAAGGAGCGCAGGCCAGGCCTCGGGCTTACGTACGGTCGGTGTTCCTGCCCCTCATGCAAGGCGGCTTATTTCCAGGCAAAGTCCACTGGTGGGAACCAGATGAGCTGGCACCAGGAGGAATTTAAATTCTCCCTGCTGGGATGCAAAGCTGTTAGGTGGTGAGAATGGTCAATCACAACAGGAAGGGTGTGTGTGCCAGCCGGGAGCTCCCTCCCGCCTGGACGTGCTGAGGGTACTGTCCAGCTGTGAAAGCAGGAGTCTCCTGGCTCCCACTTAACGGTCTGGGGAGGCCTGCACCCTTCACCCTTACACAGCCCCAGGAGAGGCCGGCCAGCTTTCACTCCTCCTCAGGGGGACCAACAGGCGCCCTCAGCCCTGGCTCGGCCCCCAGCCCCGGAGGGCAACACCGCCCGGAGGGGTGAGAAGCCAGAGCCCTGCGAGCCTGCCTGGCGGTCACTGCATGCGGAGCACCTGCAGACAGCAGAGCCAGAGCTGCTGCAGGAGGGAGGCGCAGCCTGCAGGCCGGTGGGAGCACGAGTCAGGGACGTGAGAAGAGCACACGGACAGAAGCCAAGGACCCTCCCATCCCACAAAGACCAGGGGCCACCCCGACAGAGGCACACACAACTCCCGGTGCAGAGTTCTGTGGTCTAGGAAAGAGCCCAGGGCCACACCCTGCACCCTAGGCCACAGCAGGACTGGCAGGCGACTGGGACGCACGATGGAGAGCTGGCCACGCTGGTCCTCTGGTCTAGTGGGAATCAGGCAGACGTGCATGGCGCTGGGTCCTGATGGCAAGGACAGAGTGGGGAGGCCTCCATAGAGCACAGAGAGCAAGCAAAGCAACCCTGGATTCCTGTTCACTATTGGTTTTGTTCTTTGTGTGGTTGGGTATTTTTTCTTTTCTTTTAAATAAAAAAGCTGCAAGGTTCTGCTGTCTGCATTCCCCTTGAGATGGCTGGCAGGTGGTCTGGAAGCGTCCCGGTGGCGGTGAGCCGCGCTTGGGTGCGTGTCCTGGCAGCGAGGGCCGCGGCTGTAAACTGTCACTGCACAGCGGCGTCCGGGTGGCTCTGATATCTGTGCCTCCACACCTCCTGGATCTTTTTGCACCATTTGTGAGCATTACCACTTGGGTCCATCAGGTAATATGTCCTGTTCGGCTGCAGAGAAAGAAACCATTTAATATCCTCAAAGGTGTCCCCCCCAGATCAGCACCTCAATCTGTCGGGCAGAGATCACAGAAGAAACTGTTGTCCCACTGCAACCACTGCAGTACCTTCTGGAAGCATGTGAACGTGTGCACTTCTTCCTACCGCCTATGTGCAGAGATTAAATATGCATGTGATGCTATACAGATTCCTCAGGTCACCCCCAAAGTGAAAAACAAACACAGGTGCCTCCCAGTCCAACTGAGGACTGAGCCATAAACATGGGGCCTGGGAAAGGGGAGACAAGGGCCATGACTGCAGCTTCCTCTTCAGGCTACAGCACCTGGCTGCTTCAAACACAAGTACAAAGACCTCCGCCTGCCCTGCAGAGGAGCACCGTGGGGACAAACTCACTGTGTGCACAAAGAAGGTTTTAAAATTCTTGGCCTCTGGTCGGAGTTCTTGTGACCACGGAATTTCACCTTTCAGGACTTTGTTGACAGGATCCACGTAATATAAGTGTGGCCCTTCTGTGAGCAGTAACTGTCGTCGCCGCGCAAATAAACCCTGATGGGGAAAAATAAGGGACCCTGTTTGTCAAGGCTCAGAGGTGGCTGATGACAGTGCGGACCGCTGCCTCAGAGGCTGGACTGTCAGAACAGCTCAGGGGCCGACCTGTCATCTGCCCGCTCGCCGGGGACAGAGAGTGCACCCCCCCCCCACGCGGCCCAGCCTTGGGTAGGATAGGATGGAAACGCTCACTGCTTGGTTCTGGGGAGCGGGACCCCTTGCCCCCCGAGCTGGACGTCTCTACTATGGCTGCCTCGTGGGACCGGCAGCACAGGGAGGCCAGCGGCACAGGCAGTGGTGGGGTTCAGGTAATTTACTAACTGGTTCTCTGCCCTAATGACCGTTTTAAGTATAAAAAAAGATATACCAAAAAGGTAGTTTATTTCATGCATTTAATACTTAAATAAGAATAAAAGAGGTACATGAAACTAGATTGTTATAAAAATGGTTTAAAATATTAATGAGAAAATATTAAATAATACCTGACAAAAAACAACACAAGTTGTCACCCCCTAGTTTTTTGGCGCCTTTTCTCTTTACATTATATGTTTTACTGAAGTAACAAACGCAAGGGAATTAAAATGTATTTCATCAAAGATATGAGTTTTATGAAATGCATGAATAAGTATTAAAAGCTTAGTTCCGTCAACTGTTTCTCACCTGTGGATGGGATGAACATGCCTGCAGGTGTGGAGAATACCCTTGTTGGGCAGATGAACATTAAACAAGAGTGAGGAATGTAAATCTGTGATTTGCACATTGGCTAGCTGCCCAGGCGCCCACCTTAGAGAGAACCCTAGTGACAAGTGCCGTTTTAACAACCGGTTCGCTGAACTCAACAAAATATTAAGTACTGGTTCTGCCGAGCCGGTACGAACCGGGTGACTCCCGCCACTGTGCACAGGTCCCTGCTGCTGAGCCAACTGACAGGCACACCGTCAACGGTCAGCCTGCACTGCACCTGCTGCCTTCGTGCGGCTCCGCACTGAGGCACAGAGCTTTGCCTGCCGTCACCCACACCTCACCCACCTTCAGGGAGGTTTCCATCCCCTGAGAGTGCCCCAGGGTGGGTCAGGGATGGAGGCCAGGAGCCCAACCTTAGAAGTGACCATGCAGGATGGAGAACATTTAGGAGTCTGACAGGTTTTGATAAAAATAATCCATTTTATTAACCCATAAAACACAATAAATAACAATTTTCAAAAACAATTCTAATGAAGCGACAGATGACTTGTGGGGATGTCAAGAAGAGCCCCCTCACGGGGACAGAAAGTTTGACATCAACAACCCAGCCTTGCGGAGCCACCAGAACGCTGGCCCCCAAAAACAAACGAGAGGCTCTATTTCCGTTTGCTACAGCTTGCCTGTGGGGCCTCACTGCCTGCTGTTTAAGTAGCTGAACCTCCCTGAGCTATCACATCTAGGGACGACCTCTAAAAGGGCACCAAATGAAGGATGCTCTACACAAGTTACAGCATGGACCCGAGAGGAAGACATGATTGTGAGTGAGAAACAAGACAAAGACACAGACGCACAGGAAGAAGCAGTGGGAGGACGACTCACCTTTCGTTTATCTACTGGACCCATTTTTAGTATTAAATTATTTTCTACAAACTGGTGCCTACAAAAGAAGAAAACAAGAATGAGACACTCACGAGTCAGAGACAGAAATTCTCCAAACTCCTCCCTTCAAAACAAACTTCCCAATGGCATCTGTGAACTTTGCTTTACCAAAGCCTCTCCCTTCGCAGATCCAAACTCTCGTCAGTAACAAGGAAACTCCAGATCTGTATTTGAGCCAGACACCAGAGATACTGCCTGCTACCCCACTCTGCAGCCTTCACACAGGCGAGGAAAGGTAGAGGAGACAGGGCTGCAGAGTGGGGTCCCTCACACAGTCCTCATTACTTTTTTCTTTTTAACTTTGATTGAATGGTTTTAGAGAGGAGGAGGGAGAGGGAGGGAGGGAGAGAGAGGGAGATATAGGGAGGGAGAGGGAGGGAGGGAGAGGGAGAGAGGGAGATATAGGGAGGGAGAGGGAGAGAGATATAGGGAGGGAGAGGGAGAGGGAGAGAGGGAGAGAGGGAGAGAGAGGGAGAGAGAGGGAGATATAGGGAGGGAGAAAGAGAGGAAGGGAGGGAGATAGAAACATCAATTTGTTGTTCCTCCTATTCATGCTGTCACTGGTTGATTCTAGCATGTGTCCTGACTGGGGATAGAACCCTGTGACCTTGGCATATTGGGACAAGGCTCTAACCACTGAGCAACTCGGCCAGGGCAGGTCCTCGTTGCTTTAGACACAGCAGGATCTGAGACATGAAACCCCTCCAAAAGGGCAGAGCCCATTGGGAGTCAACCTCAGGATAAGGAGACCCCAGGTCACTGTTCAGAATCCACTAAGTCGCTTAGAATCATAAATCCCTAAAAGACCCAAGTTGGGTTTGGTTTAAGAACATCTTATCTAGTGTTTCTACCATAGTAATAAAGCAATTTTATTCAAACATGGCAGGAATTTGGAAGAGAAAGCTTCAAATACAGAATTTAATTTAATACACATAATTACCAAAGTATACGTCCCCCCTTTGATTTATTAATATCTGCAGACTATCTTTTTTGGCTAAAGCTAACAGTGACAGGTTTATGTACTGATTTTACTAAAATTCTTTTTATTTCCCTGGAAGTTAGAAGTGGGGAGGCAGTCAGACTCCTGCATGTGCCCAACTGGGATCCACCTAACATGCCCACCAGGGGGTGATGCTCTGCCCATCTGGGGTGCTGCTCCTTTGTGGCCGGAGCCATTCTAGTGAATGACGTGGAGGCCATGGAGCCGTCCTCAGTGCCGAGGCCAAGTTGGCTCCAATGGAGCCTTGGCTGCAGGAGGGGAAGAGAGAGACAGAGAGACAGGAGAGGGGGAAGGGTAGAGAAATAGATGGGCACTTCTCCTGTGTGCTCTGACAGGGAATTGAACCTGGGACTTTCACATGCCAGGCCAATGCTCTACCGCTGAGCCAACCAGCCAGGGCCTGATTTTATTAAAATTCTTGACCCAAGGTTCTACTGTCGAAACACAAAATATTTTATATTAGAAAAACAAGTAAGACAGCTGTCATCTCAAACAGTGATAATTTTACCATGTATCTGAGTGTATCCATACGCTTCCCTGGCTCCTTTTAGGACCTAATACGTGTGCAAGGAGACTGGCTGAGCTGGTGGAACCATGTTCTCCCACCGAGTGTGCCAGCTCAGCCTGACCCAACCAGACCAACTGGGCTTGCCTGCCAAAATCCCATCCCCAAGGAATGAGCTCCAAGCAAAATGACATAGGATGGAGTGGATTTTGAAAACAACTAAGAAAAAACTTGACAACAAAAAAGGGCTATGACCTATATGAGGAGAAGTATAGTCCTTCACTCTCAAAGGTACTTTATTATTATTTTTAGGTGAGAAGGAAGATAGTGAGGCAGACGCCTGCACGTGCCTTGACCGGCATCTACCAGGCAACCCCATCTGGGGCCAATGCTCGAGTACTAAGCTATTTTTAGCACATGAGACTATTGTACTCCGATGGGGCTAGCCTTAGTGCTAGGGGTTCGATGAGTCGGTCTCAGGTGTTCGGAGAAGCCTCTGCCAGGAAGGCCAGAATAAAGTAATACCGTCATTTGTTGTGAGTTCATGCACTTTGTTGGTTTTGTTCTTTGAGCAAGGTGATGTTCATGCACGGCTCATTTTGTGCACCAGTAAAAAAACATATACCTATGTCTTGAATTTGGAAAAGAAATCATATTTTATTTATCACTAAAGAAGGGTTCCGTGAATGCGCATATGAAACTGGTGGGTTCGGTACCTCAAAAAAGGTTAAGAACCACTGCCTTAGTGCCTGGGCCCATGCTTGAACCAATCAAGCCACTGGCTGTGGGAGGAGCAGAGGAAGAGAAGGAGGAGAGGGAGGGAGAGAAGCAGATGGTTACTTCTCCTGTGTGCCCTGATCAGGAATCAAACCTGGGACAGCCACATACCAGGCCGATGCTCTACCACGAGTAAACCGGCCAGGGCCAGTATAGCCGCATCTTTAATACAGAGAGTTACTCTGTTGTGGACCATAGCAATACCAGGGTTTCTCTCACCAAGTTCCACTTAGCAGGCCCATGGCAGTGTTGATGGCTGAAAGCTTTTTCTTTTTTAAGCACGAGCGTGCGCAAGAGAGAGAGAAGGGGGTGCGGGACAGATAGGAAGGAAGACAGAGAGATGAGAAGCATCAATTATTCATTACAGCACTTGAGTTGTTCATTGATTGTTTTTGTTTGTTTGTTTTTACAGGGACAGAGAGAGAGTTAGAGAGAGGGATAGATAGGGACAGACAGACGGGCACGGAGAGAGGTGAGAAGCATCAATCATTAGTTTTTCGTTGCCCTTGCGACACCTTAGTTATTCATTGATTGCTTTCTCACATGTGCCTTGACCGCGGGCCTTCAGCAGACCGAGCAACCCCTTGCTGGAGCCAGCGACCTTGGGTCCAAGTTGGCGACCTCGGGGTCTCGAACCTGGGTCTTCCGCATCCCAGTCCAATGTTCTATCCACTGCGCCACCGCCTGGTCAGGCTTGATTGCTTCTCAAATGTGCCTTGACCAAGGGGCTCTAGCCAAGTCAGTGACCCCTTGCTCAAATCAATGACCTTGGGCTCAAGCTAGCGACCACGGGGTCATGTCAATGATCGCACACTCAAGCCAGTGACCCCAGACTTAAGCCGGGTGAACTCGCGCTCAAGCTGGCAACCTTAAGGGTTTCGAACCTGGGTCCTCAGCATCTCAGGCAGATGCTCTATCCATTGTGCCACCACTGGTCAGGCATGCACTTCCATGTTAGGCATAAAGAAAACTTCAGAATTTCAAAGAAAGGACTACTGAGTGATAAAAAGTTACATAATGGTAGAAGATATAACTGAAAGACAGCTACTAAGAGCCCAGTAGCAAGAAGAAAAACTTAATACTGTAAAAATGTACTGTCAAAATTTATGAGACTTAAAGACAAGACAGGCATTGGGAGGGCCTGTAGGAGGGGCTCTCTCATACCCTGTGTTGGCTGCAAAGCCCTATAGAAGAATTCCTGGGTTACAACAGAGCTCTATGCTTAGTCTTCCTCTTTCCCTCTGTAAAAACTTACTGATTCTTGCACATGGCTCTCTATAGCTATATGTATCAGATTACAATCCTTCTTTCCCACCCCCACCCCAGGAATCCTTGATAGGGGACCAAACCTGCAACCTTGTTTATTTATTTTTAAGATCTTATTTATTTACTTTAGACAGAGAGAGAAGAGAGAGAAGAGAGAGAGAGAAGAGAAAGAGAGGAGAGAGAGAGAGAAGAGGGAGAGAAAGGAGGAGGAGCAGGAAGCATCAATTCCCATATGTACCCTGACTTGGCAAACCCAGGGTTTCAAACTGGTGACCTCAGCGTTCCAGTTCTACGCTTTATCCACTTTGCCACCACTGGGCAGGCCCAAACCTGCAACCTTTTCATATCAGGAGAGTACTCTTACCTAACCGAGCCATCTGGCCAGGGCAAGCCCAGTTTTTAAAGCATTAGAATGCTCAAGGGCAGGCATGCCCATAGGGAAAATGAGGGTTCTCGGGCACGACAGATACAAACTACTACCTTCATTTTTAAAATTTGTTCATTTTGAGAGAGACAGAGAGAGAGATAGAGAAAGAGAGAGGAAGAGACAGAGAGAGAAGGGGGAGGGCGGAGCAGGAAGCATCAACTCCCATATGTGCCTTGACCACCCAGGGTTTAGAACCAGTGACCTCAGCTTTCTAGGTCGCCGCTTTATCCACTGTGCCACCACAGGTCAGGCTTCATTTTTACTTTTAAGCGAGCGAGAGAGAGAGATGAGAAGCATTAACTTGTAGTTGTGTCTCTAGTTGTTCACTGATTGCTTCTCATCCATGCCCTGGTGGGGTGGAGGTCAGTGGGCGGGGGGGTGGCCTCCAGCCAAGCCAGTGACCTTGGGCTGAAGGCGATCTTTGGGCTCAAGCCAGAGATCATGTGGTCATGTCTATGATCCCACACCCAAGCTGGTGAGCCCATGCTCAAGCTGGGGACCTCAGGGTTTCAAACCTGGGTCCTCATCATCCCAGGTCAAGGTGCTATCCACCACCTGGTCAGGCCAAAGTACTGCCTTCTTAAATGTGCACACCTTCACTCCACCTGCCATTCCAGGACGCCACCTTAAAATAAGTATCCAAACAAGTGGGAAGAGCTATGTGCAAGAGATGACTTACAACGCACAAATTCTGGAACACTCCAAACGTCTCGCCATGGATGGTGGTTATTTAAATCATGGTGAATCTATGCCTGAACACAGATGCCAGCATGCCTGACCGGCTGAGTGCCAAGAGCTGGAGCCTGGTAAGTCCCAGTGCACTCACTCCTGGCCCGAGCCTCTGAACACCCACTTCCAGTTGGACCCCTCGCAAGGCCTCACTGCAGAGTTACGGGCAGTTGTGGGAGGCGGCAGAGATAAAGGACAGGATGCCTGCCCTGTTTACTGCGCCTCGCGTTCCCGCTATTGCACTGCATTTCTAAAGGCAGCACTGCTTATGCCTGTAACGCTCTTTCTTAGAGAGAGAGAGATGGAGAGAGTGAGAAAGGAAGAGAGAAGCATCAACTCGTAGTTGCATCACTTGAGTTGTTCACTGATTGCCTCTCATATGTGCCCTGACTGGGGGACTTTGCTCAAGCCAGTGAGCTTGGGCTTCAAGTTAGCGACCTTTGGGCTCAAGCCCGTGACCCTGCACTCAAGTTGGTGAGCCTGTGCTTAAGCCAGATGAGTCTGTGCTTAAGCCTGCAATCTTGGGGTTTCGTACCTGAGACCTCAGCGTCCCAGGTCGATGCTCTATCCACTGCGCCACCACTGGTCAGGTACCTATAAATTCTTACCAAGGGTTTCCATTGGCCTGCTTCTCCAATAATAACCTCTTCTCATCTTCAGAAAACTGTAAGTCCAGTTCAAAAGAATTAGTGTCCAGGTCGTGGATGTACTGCTCGATGTTGCTGCCCACCCTCTGTGGCAGCCCAGTGTCTGAGGCAGACAGGGAATGCGAGGAAGACGATGATGACACCTGCATGCAGCCGAACTGGCTCAGGAGGTTGTCGTACTGCACAGAGAAGGGGAAAGTGAGAACAGCACCTTCCTTTTCCCGAGGGTCCAGTGCTGCAGACACGCGCTGATCTACCCCACACCAGCATGCCCACGGCCTGAATGAAGACCGCGAAGCCTGGGTGGGAGACGAGCCGAGGAGCCGCAGCCAGCCCTGCTTCAGCTGCTAAGTGTGGACAGCTCTGCCTTCTCCTCCACTGGGGAGGCCACTGAATGAAGGCAGGGCTGGGTCCCCCCTCTGAGGGGGCTAACCCCAGTCCCCATCTTTAGGGAGGGAAGACTTCTGTGAGTCCCTGTGCTACCCTGACGAGAGGGGGTCGGGACGGGCACTTATGGCCCCAGAAGCCCCCTCCCAGGCGCAGAGGCTCAGTGGCAGGACCGTGGGAGCTCAAAGCCCTCCTCCTTTGGCCCTGTGGTCCTACGTCTCTTCAGTTGGTGGCTGTCACTACATATTCCAATATGACTGTGTTCAATTAAAAAAAAATACTCCTTTTAATCTCAGCAAAGATTAATTAAACTTGATAGACAAAATTGCCTGCTGCTGTTCTAAGGAAAGCTACAACTATTGGGAACACAAGACAAACAAACAAAAAGGAATGACTCACAAATGTGCCACACAGGCAGGGTCTGTGCACTCACACATCCCTGAGCTGCTGAACGGGCTGTGGAGCCCCAGCCAAGACCTGGGGAGAAGAGGCCCCCCCTGGCCAGCTGGTCCCACCACGGCTAACAAAGAGGAACAGGAAAGAAGCCACCAAGAATGGGCAGGATGGGAGAGCAGCCTATGTGTGGTCCTGTGCCCACGTCCTCAGGGGCACGTGCTGACCCAGTGGCCCCCCCCCCCGCCCCCGCCCCACTCCCCGCCTCTGCACGCTCACAGCTCCGGCAGCAACCTTCACCCGGCCTCACTGGCTCCCGGGAGGGAGTGAAACCGGGACACTCCAGGGCCCTCCATCTGAGGCCTAGCGCATTCTCCAGTTCCTCTCTTAAGACGCCTGGGCCGAGGGCACCTCTGGGCAGGGTCCTACAGTTTATAGACTCCCTGGGTGTCTCAACAAACCTGTGAAGCTGCTGTCATTATCCTCATTTCTGAAAGAGGGAAATGAGGCTCAGAACTGGCCCAAGGTGACAACCTGATCATCAACACTGAATTCAGAACTAGTCCTGTCTTGCTGGTGAAGCGACCACCTTGCTCCCATGCAGAACCAGCTGACCACTGCGTGCTGGGCAGGCCCTGTCTCGGGTGCTCCAGTGCCCCATCCCCGAGGAGAGCTCCAGATGCCTCAGCTCTGTCCTTGAGTCTTCTCCCATTAGCAGTACCTACTACAGACGAGCAGCACAAACCCCAAACCCAGAGAGACACGCGACAAGGGGCAACTGGACTGGAGTGGAGGTACTTCTCCATTCACAGCAGGGAAATACCCGACTGTGCTGGGTACCAAGCCTTTCTCCAGAGCGCCCCACCTGGGAGTCCAAGCACAAGCATCACCATCAGCCATCAGCACAGGTTAGGAACGCAGATGAGAATAGGGCGCCTGCTTCTTCATTCGCTGAACAAAGATGGCTTCTGTCCTTCACATTCAGAGGGAAATCCCTTTCCCGCTGAAGAGCACACAGACCCTCTTGGAGCCACGTGGACGGGAAGACTGCCCCTCCCTGGCACACTGGCGAGCCTTGCAGAGTGTCTCCTTGAGCAGGTCTTCTCTGTACTTGACACCTGGCCAGGTCAAACTCTTCTTCAAAGCTCACTAAACTGTCCAGACGTGGTGCATGCAGGTAGCTCAGCCCGGATACTTTCCAAGGCTTTCAAACCACAGAGCCTTCAAAGCTGAGGATGACCCATCTAACAAACAATGAGCTGTTAACTGATGAAGCTGGTCTTAGGTGGCCACGTTTGAGTACTGAGAAGCCAAAGCTCTCAACATGACAAAGGCAACGAAACAACAGACAGAGGGCGTGGAAAAGACACTCAAGGGTATATGCGCATACATACAACCTCACATATGCACACTCACACACACATGCTACATGAAGCCAAGCTTCCCAGGTACTGAGAGCTAAGACGATGGGGGCCTAATCGGCTTCATCAAAGACCAGCCAACAGACCGAGCTGCTCCCCTGGGACACCTTGCCAAAGGCACTGGACACACTAACAAGCTCCTGCTGGCTGAGGTTTAGGAAGGACAACAGGGCTGGGGGAGGAAGTGCTGAGGCTGAGCCCTCTGCAATCCGCACTCACAGAGGCCGCGGACAGCTGTGGCCACTGCAACATGGAAGTAGGTAAGGCTCCCTTTAAGCCTGGCACAAAGGGTATATATTTTTAGGAGAAGCAAAGGGGGATGTATTTACAACAGTAGGTAGGAGACAGAAGGAGCTCTTGATCTCCAAAAGGTGGTAGCAGTAATAACTAATTTGGCTTTGGATGACTTTTAGATAAAGTCTAGAACTCCCAAATCAACTAAAGTAGAATGCTGCACATAACTTGTTAGAATAGCAGTGATAGAACTCAAACCAGAGAAATGGATTATCACTGATAATAAAAACACGTGGAGGTGGATGGTGGGCGCACTGCAACCTATTGTACTCCCCAGCCCACGTCCATTGGCTTTACATCTTCCATTAAGAAAAATTTAAAGAACAAAGTGTACTCGGAACCTACGGCTGGGGTCAAGCAATTGACTATAGCTTCCTACATATGCCTTGGACTCATACCACAGTCCCTGCTTCTACCAGGCACTAAAAGCTGACACTGACCAGTGTCCATCCTCAATTCCACATGTCCCCAAAGTGTTCCAAGCTGCAGTACTCCAGGCTTCTCTTGCAGAGATCAGAAGCATTCCAGAACGTCTTTAGACACATGATTAAAAAGGTACCGGTTAAGAGCATAAGAAAGATGGCCGCCAGGAGACTGAACACCTAGAAGCCCGATGGGAAAAGTGGAGGCGGAGGGTGCTGCTCCCACTAGCTGCAGGCTCCCCCACCCAACAGGCTCTCATTTGATCCCTATGGGCAAAAATTAACTAGAAGAAATGAGAAAAGTGCCTGGAGACCTGCTCTTGGGCCGGATGTACAAACAATAGCCTTTTTAGGCCCAATCTCAGTGAGACTTTTTTAGGCCGCACCAAAGTGTTCAACTACCATCAGATCTAAGCTGGCTTCCCCTTGAGCCATTCACCCCAAGAATCGGTGTCCCATGGCTCATGGGTGTAAACTTCCAATGCCCAGAAGAACCATTTTCCTAAAACATGACAGCAGCCTTCATCGCTGCCTGGGTGGTGCCCAACACACACGAGCCAGCTTACGTTTCCGTAGCAGTCCTCGTCATCTTCCGACATGGCTGGTAAGTAAGCCGTGAGTTTCGGAGGTGTCTGAAGATGCAGATTCTCCCACGTGATAGAGTCAAAGAATGCATGAGCTTTCAGAGGGCCATATCCTTCCATTTCTTCACAGCCTAATCGCTTTGTGGCATCTAAAACCTTAAATAAAAGTCAAGCCCAGTCAATGTTAGGGTTAAAAAGTAATTCTGACAAAAATTATTTTTGAGTATTCTTTTCAATTCCCAACATCTCCTAGAAATAGAAAGGGCCCATGGCCCATGCCACCTAGTCCTAGTGAGGGCCGGGGACAGACTGAGTCACCCTCTGGGGTTCATTCCACTTTTCTTGAGTTTTTGCTTCTTTCCCTCTCATAGGTGAAAAGGAATCACAACCTTAAAATTTAATGAACAGCAGCAAATACTATTTTTAAATATACAGCTGAAAATCCTAAAATGAGAAAAACAATGAACGTACTAGCTTTAATAACACAGAGAAGGCAGAGTGTGGGCGGTAACCTACCACAGACCGGGAGCCAATAAAGCGCTGCCCCCCCTGCGCCTGGCCTCAGCGCCGGCAGTGGTCTCCCCCACCCACCGACCCACAGAGGGACAAGCTCATCTTCCCACTGAGGGGACAGACACAGGAGGGACAGGAGAGAAGAGGAAGACTATGGTGTTCTCCTACCACTGAGGCAGGACTGACTCTGATTCGCCAAGATCAAGTTAAGAGACGTCTAGAGGCCTGACCTGTGGTGGCGCAGTGGGTAAAGCGTCGACCTGGGAACACTGAGGTCGCCAGGTCAAAACCCTGCACTGGTCTGGTCAAGGCACATATGGGAGTTGATGCTTCCAGCTCCTCCCCTCTTTCTCTCTTTCTCTCTCTCTCTCTGTGTGTCTCCTCTCTAAAATGAATAAAATAAAATTTAAAAAAAATATGCTTAAAAAAAAAAAAAAAAAAAAAAAAAAAGAGACGTCTAGAGCCAAGAACTCCAGGGGCAAGGACAGCGCAATTTCCAGAACCTAAAGACACACCTTTTCTGGATGAATCTGTTTACCCTTTGCTATATCACCCGGGATGACCTTGAAAACCTCACGTAGCTCAGTCTAGAATTCGTATGTACAAATGTCACTAAGTAGGACTTACAACCACCTGCCATTGCAACACACCACTTGCTCCAGCATCAGGTAACTTAAAATGCTACGTATGTTGATGAGCACATGTGAAATGATACAGTAATTTCCTATCTGATTAAGGTCAAGATTCAGGCATTTGGAAATTGGAAAGAGCTTATGATGAGATGAGACAGGAGATACAAATCTATCCACAATCATGACCAACCCTTTAACAGCCTTTTAATAAACACAGGTGACTCCAGGAGAGCCCCTCTGACCACAGGGGTGGCTATCGGATCATCTTAGCAGAAGAAAATTAAAAATATTTACCAAAAGTTTTTCCACAAGATCTCTTGCCTTAGGAAAAAATTTTTCAGGAAAATCATACTCCAATTTAATGATCTTCTGAAATATAAGATATTCGTTTCTGTAAAATAAGAGAAATCATCATTCCAAGCAGAGTCACACAAACCTCCCAGAACTCTACCTTTCCTAGGACGGTGGTCTCCCCAAAGAGCCACTATATTCGGTATTCATTAAAGAATCCTTGTAAAAACCCTCCCATCTTGGCCCAGCCCCCTCCCACTTCTCTGGCCGCTTCCATGGCCACAGGTGTGGGTGTGGGTGTGGGAAGAAGGTGGGGAGTCTCTTACCCGGCTCGGAATGGTGGCAGTCCTGCCACAAGCTGGTATATTATACATCCAAGAGCCCAGAGGTCTGAACTTTAAGGCAAGGGAAAGACAAAGAAAGACATTGTAAAATGACAGTGACATGCATAGTTCCTTTCCATCTCTTCTGTTCATACCACCCCAGCTCAGCCTCTGATCTACTGCTCTTTAAAACCAGGTCAGTGCGAGGGTGAGACCCTGCTCCAGGCCCTTCGTGAGGTGATCTTCCTGGGAATCGGGGCCCACAGGACTGGGCGCACACCTCTTCTTAGTGCCAGTGGTTAGGGAGGTGCTGAGAGATTCCCTCATAATTCATTCAGTGTTTACCCCCAGGACACAGATGCAAGTTCACATACACCAAGGAGCCAAATCAGACAATCTACAGGCCATGCACAAAGCATGCCTTCTTGGACTCGCACTGCAAAGCCTCGCTATTTCTCCTTAATAAATATTTTAATTATACATTTCAAAAGAAGCACGCTGTAGTTCCAAAGTGCCCTAAGTCATTTCCATAACCAGCTGGTGGGAACCTTTTGGGGGTGGGGCAGCCCTGCTCTCTTTGCCCGGATGTCACCCCTTTCCCACCTGCTCTCATCCATTCTCTGTCCCCTCAGCGCCATCTCAGAGCTCACAGCTGACATCTACTTTGCATATTTGATTTCCTCTGTAGGTGTTGCATTCTATTCCCAGCTCAGCCCAACGAAAAAGAAGCATCAAGATGCTCCTCGCCCTGCACTGCCAGCTGCCTCTCCCTACGTCCCAGCCCAAAATGTATGTAGGGCTCAGGATGGCTGGATATAGTCAGTTTCTGGAAGAAGCCATAGCCTGGTATCTGGCAAATGAACTCAAAGGGCATGGGTGGAGACAACAGGCCAACTGCAGTGCCAGGACCCTGGGTGAAGGCTCCGTGTCATCAGCACTGCAGACCAGGGACAGATGAGGCCCTTGGTGTCGGTCAGAATAGGCTAAATAGAAAGTTATAGGCGTGACCTGTGGTGGCGCAGTGGATAAAGCATAGATATGGAACACTGAGGTCACTGGTCCAAAACCCTGGGCTTGCCTGGGTCAAGGCACATATGGGAGTTGATGCTTCCTGCTCCTCTCCCATCTCTTTTTCTAAAATGAATAAAATCTTAAAAGAAAGCTAAAAAGACATTAAAAAAAAAAGGGAAGCTACACAAGGAAAACACCACCTTTCTGTGTGGATGCAACCAGCCAGAGAATGGGCAGGGCTGTGGCTGGGGCTGCCCCTGCTGTTCTCACACGGTCACCTCCAGGGAGGAGTGCCAGCCAAACCTGCTTTGGGGCTGACTTTTTACCTAGCGAATTATTTTAATGTTTTATCATCGGTGAGTATCTTATCATTTAAAAAACTAAAAGAATATATATATATAATGAAAACTAAAGGGGGAGCCAGTATAACATTTCTGGAAACTAGTATGTACCAAAGAGTTTTTAAATGTTCAGGTAGGCCACGTCATCCTACTTCTTGAAGCTCAAGAGGTACTTGGGGCAGCCCGGGCACCACTTGGCAGATAGCCCTTCTCTCCCCCACTAGACAAGCAGGCAGGCCCTTCTGCCCCAAAGCACAGAACATACAGTGCACAGCAGGCATGCCAGAGTGTGTCGAATACACAAAACCCCTTCAACATCTAATGATAACGGAAGAGTTTGAGGAAAAACAGTAAATCATATGTTAGAAAACCACACAGCTATTAAAGATAACTGCAAGTAATTTTAGTGACATGGTGAAATGCTCATTATATAATAAGAAGGATTACATAATGAGCCATTATATACTTAATAATTAGATAATAGTCATTATACATTTAATAAACTCAAGGCCCTGGCCAGGTTGCTCAGTAGATAGAGCATCAGCCTGGCATGCCAATGCACCCATAAGCGCACAACTAAATGAAAGAAGTTACTGCTTCTCTCTCTCTCTTCTTCTCCACCCCCGACTCAGATCACTAAAAAAATTTAAAAACAAAACAAAAAACACTCAAAACTGGTTATTATGGGCCTGACCAGGCAATGGCACAGTGGATAGAGCATCGGACTGGGATGCGGAGGACCCAGGTTCAAGACCCCGAGCTCGCCAGCTTGGACCCAAGGTCGCTGGCTCCAGCAAGGGGTGGCTTGGTCTGCTGAAGGCCCGCGGTCAAGGCACATGTGAGAAAGCAATCAATGAACAACTATGGTGTCGCAATGACAACGAAAAACTAATGATTGATGCTTCTCATTTCTCTCTGTTCCAGTCTGTCTGTCCCTATCTATCCCTCTCTCTGTCCCTGTAAATAAATAAATAAATAAAACATTAAAAAAAAAAAACCCTGGTTATTATGATTCCAAGTAGTATAAAACAACATAGATAGATATAAAACCCATAGAAAAAATAACTGGGAAAATACACCAACTCAATATTTGTGACTGTAAGGGAGACCAGAGACTCTGAGTGTTTTTATGTTTTGTTTTGTTTTTACTTCAGTGAGAGGAGGGGGGGCAGACAGACTCCCGCAGGCACCCTGACCACCCGACATGCCCACCAGGGGCGACGCTCTGCCCTCCTGGGACCGTTGCTGCTCAAGAATGGAGCCATTTTCTAGTGCCTGAGGCAGGGAGAGGGCAGGGGTGGAGAGGCAGAGGGACGCTTCTCCTGTGTGCCCGGCTGGGATCAAACCCGGACGTCCACACGCGAGGCTGACGCTTGAGTATTTGTGTTTTCATTCTCCATACTTTCTAAAAACTTTTTCCAATGAATATTTATCAC
Organism: Rhynchonycteris naso; assembly: GCA_037038555.1. NCBI lineage: Eukaryota > Metazoa > Chordata > Mammalia > Chiroptera > Emballonuridae > Rhynchonycteris > Rhynchonycteris naso. The sequence goes on along the minus strand of CM073000.1, from coordinate 197,961,223 downwards.
TTTTAAAATAATTTAAAAAAACTATTTTTGAATATAATGTGTTAAAAACATTAGAAAGTATAGAAAGATATGCTTTTCTATCTCCCGCACAACCCTGTTCCCTCACCATCACACCAGTGTCACCCATTCCTGGTATATCCTCCCAGAGAGTTGTAAATGCAGGAACAGACAAAGCCAGGCAGTCTCCCTCCCATTCTCACACAGGAGGCACTCGTCCTGTGTCTCACTCAGTATAGCTTGGAGATCTTCCCCCATCAGTGCTAATGAACTGCCTTAACCTAAAAGTAAACTCGAAATTGAGAAGCAAGTTCTTAGGCAGCAAGGACATACACTCCGAGAATCTGGCCAATATACCCACAACTGGAAGGGGTGTCTCAGCTTCAGCAGTGTAGACACCTGGAACCAATCATTCTTTATTTATTTTTTTTGAGGGAGAGAGAGAGCCAAGAAGGGAGAGAGAGAGATGAGAAACATCAACTCATAGTTATGGCAATCTAATTGTTCACTGATTGTCTGTCATATGTGCCTTGGCCTGGGGGTTCCAGCCAAGCCAGTGACCCCTTGCTCAAGCCAGCAACCCCACACTCAAGCCAGTGACCTCAAGGTTTTAACCTGGGACCTCAGTGTTCCAGGTCAACACTCTATCCACGGCGCCCCCACTAGTCAGGCCTGAGGCCAAGCACCTCTGCACTACAGGGTGCTGAGCAGCACTCATGGCCTCCATCCATCGGATACGACTAACACTCTCTCCTAATCCTCACCAAGCTGTGTCTCTACACAGCTGAATGTCCTCTGGGGAGACCTGCCCCACCTAGGGAGACCTGAGCTACATACAGTAGCATCTAGGCCTGGTGAGAGCTCATAAATAAAGAGCATGGAGACCCAAGTTTAACCTTGCAAAGCACCCTTCCATCCTTCACTGTGCTTCTGACCCGTGGCTCCACCTCTTACAGCGTGTTTTGAAAACTGTTATGTTCAACACAGAGCTGCTGTCCCCAGAACCATTCACTCCTCTGTAGCCTCTGGCACTGTCACTCTGTTATTCTAGGAAGGCACCTGCATCCTGCCAATCCAGGTCACTGACCCTATGGCCCTCTGTCAACTCAAGGAAGGCTGCCAGCTGACCACATGTGTGGCTGGCCCAGGGCAGGAAGAATCCAAGAAAAAGTTTTAATGACAGAACCTGTTGCCACCTGGAGCCACTCCCCAAGCTCTGGAACCCTAGATTCTACTGCCACCTCTTAGTATTCCACCTGCCTCAGGCCTAGCAGACAGCTCCCAGACTTCTCCTCACGCCTGGCCACCAACACCCACCTCCCGCGTCCCTTTCATCCACAGCCCCACGGCCCTGCTAATGACCCTTCTCCCCTCTTCAGACTTCTGCTCTTGTGAGTAGAACCCCAGCCCCAGTGTCCTCCATACCCTAATTTCCTCTGCACTGAGAAGGCTCTCAACCCTGCAGGCACTGCCAGGCCTGTCCCAGGTCTGAGCACGGAGCAGGGTCGGCTTGTTCTGGCTGGGCCCTGCCAAGAAAGCAGCTCGGTCTCCTCCCACACAAACTGCCTTCTAGGCCTCGGCCCATAGTCTGCTGAGTCCAGATGCTAAAAAGCTGACCAATGCCAGTCTACCAGACCCAGAGGCAGCATCATGGATTCCCAGGCTCCAGGACAAGTAAGAAGCCTCGTAAAATAATACAGAAGTCTGCCACACTTCTCACCCTTGAATAGCTGTTGGAAGGGAACAAGATCCAATCTCAAGGCATAAAGCAACAATGGTCCCAGGAAGTATAAAGTGTAACAATAAAGTAGCACATGGGTTATCAAAGGAAAGGTACTGGTTAAAGGCAAAATGCTAACTTATTTCAAGTATAAAGGCCATGGAAGGTACTCCCTTAACTATTAATTTTACATGAAAAACTATATTAGAGAAAAGAGAATTGCCTGACCAGGCCGTGGTGTAGTGGATAGAGCATCGGACTGGGATGCGGAAGACCCAGGTTCGAGACCCCGAGCTCACCAGCTTGAGTGCGGGCCATCTGGCTTGAGCAAAAGCTCGCCAGGTTGGACCCAAGGTCACTGGCTCCAGCAAGGGGTTGCTCGGTCTGCTGAAGGCCCGTGGTCAAGGCACATGTGAGAAAGCAATCAATGAACAACTATGGTGTCGCAACGGCAACGAAAAACTAATGATTGATGCTTCTCACCTCTCTCCGTTCCTGTCTGTCTGTCCCTATCTATACCTCTCTCTGACTCTCTCTGTCCCTGTAAAGAAAAAGAAAAAGAGAGAGAGAAAAGAGAATTATGGAGGTGGGTGGAGGAAGGGGAATAAAGGGGGACAAATATATCGTGACATAATGATTTGACTTTGGGTGATGGGCACACAACAGTTCAAATGTTATAGAAATGTTTACCTAAAACCTATGTACTCATAAATATAATTTTCTAAATTAAGAAAATAATAATATAAAGAGAGAGAGAATTAGGAATCAGGAAAAAAGTTATGGAACAAAAAAAAGGGTGATAAGAAATAAGATTACCTTTTACAGGCCGACTTCTCTGTGAGCAGCTCCGGAGAAACGTACTGGGCTGTTCCCACAAACGAGTTGGCCCTGGCTGAGGAGAAAAGGACAATGGTCATGCTGAGACACCAAGCACTTACAGTCGTGCTCGTCCATCTATCAGGACATCCTGGTTGACACGAGCATAACATGGAGCTTTCTGTCCGCACAGCACTGGTCGCTTGGACTGTATAATCCCAAGAGCCTTACTTGTCCAGGGCCCAGCCTGCAGAACCCATTCTGAAACCCTCTCCTCCGCGGGCTGGCTCAAAGGTCGCCTGCTCAGTGACACTTGCCTCGACCACCAGGGCAACTCCTCTTGACCCCCCGTGCCTTATGTTCCCCTAGTGCCTCTCACCAACAGACTAGCACTCACCCAGCATTCTGTTAGCTAGAGCGGCTCGTGGTGCCTAACACAGCCTCAGACATGCAGCAAGTGCACAGTGAAGTTGTGCGAAACGTAGGGAAGGACTGGATCCCTTGCAGGCTGCGTGCAGGGCAGGGATACCTTCTCTTTGTAACAAACTGCTCAGGGAGGTCAGGGGCTATACAGGGAATGAGACTCATGCACCATGGCTGGGACCCTCCACAACATCTTACCACCTCCAGTACTGAACTGCGTGAAGCAAGGTTCACAGAGTTCAAGCGCAGACCTGGGTGGCAGCAGGACCCTCTGGACCCATGCATCATCAGAAAGAGGAGATGCTGACACCCGTGTCACCCCAGTAGCCCCCAGGGACCTCAGGGACCTGATCAGCGGCCATGCACCCCTGACAAAGAATCATGGGCATGAGCTGCCTGCCCCCCCCCCCACTGCTTCTGAGGCATCTGCCATTGGGCGTCCTCTGGCATTGGGGACCACACAGCTGCTCTTGGCCCTTCCCTAAGACCACAGGATGAAGGCTCATGGATTCTGGTGTGAGAGCCACCCGTCATCCAAGAACAAATCAGTTCTCTAAGGAGAACGGCCGCATGTCACTCACAGCAACCTGCCTTCCACATGTGACCTTCCAAGCTGGCACGGTGTCACCAGGATAGATATTTGCTGCTGACCTTCATAACTGAAATGTTTGATTTCACTGAAAGGTTAGTAATTTTCTCCTCTCCAACCTCATGGCTGGCTGGCTTCTGTATGTGACACCAGAGAGAGTATTAGAAAACCATAGAAGTCTTCTAGTCACCTTCCCCTAGAAGCTCAGAGACAAGCCAAAGGTCAAGTTTCAGCTATTGGAAAGCAAGGCCCAGAACTGACCACTGACCAACACAGCCTTCTCGATGCCACCAACCCCCTCACCTGTAGGCCACATAGTCAGGGGAAAGAAAAGGTTTTTGATCTGGGTTGCTGTCTCTAGCCTCAAAGTGGTTCAAAAAAAGTGACCAGCATCCTGGGCCATGGACCACTCTGGCCACACAGATGTGTAAGGCAGACTCTGAGGTGCCAGTGGGGAAGGAGTGACCCAAAGAACTGTTCCTGAGGTCAGGGGACACCCACACTCTATCCAAGCCCAAAGTGCAGACTGTTAGTGTCTTAAACCCACATGAAGCACAGCTAACATTCACAAAATGTGGTCACCTCTTAGAAGATGAAAAAACGAACTACCGCAACACATAAAAAGGCATCTGTGAGATATATCCCAGGAATGCAAGGGTGATTCAACATACAGAAATAAAGTAGGCCTGACCTGTGGTGGTACAGTGGATAAAGCATCAGCCTGGAATGCTGAGGTTGCCAGTTCAAAACCTCAGGTTTGCCAGGTTCAAGACACATATGAGAAGCAACCACTGGGTTGATACTTCCCAATCCTTCCCCCTCCTTCTCTCTTTCTCTAAAATCAGTAAGTAAAATGTTTTAAAAATAAGAAGTCAATCAGCATAGTACATTGGATCATTCGAATAAAGGACAAGGTCCTCACTGGCCAGCTTATTGGACAGAGTGCTGGCCTGGCATGTGGAAGTCCGGGTTGATCCCTCCATCAGGGCACACATGAGAAGTAACTGTCTGCTTCTCTTCCCCTCTTGCAGCTAGGCACTGAGGATAGCTCAGCTGGTCCAAGAGTGAGCCTCTGGTGCTAAGGTAGCTCAGTGGATTTGAGCATCGGCCCCAGACCAGGGTTACCAGGTGGATCCCAATCAGGGCACATGTGGGAGTCTATTTTCCCTCCTCTTAAAAAAAAGAAAAAAAAGAATAAAGGACAAAAAACACAAAATCACTTTAACAGATGCAGAAAAAGCACCTAACAAAAATCCAACATTCCTTCATGGTAAAAACACATAAAATAGGAACAGAAGGGAAATTCCTCAACCTGATAGAGGCATCTATGAAAAAGCCTCTCAACCCAACAGACAGCAGGGACAGATGCAGGCTCAGCCCCTTGCTGGAGAAACCCACTGGGACGAGGGTCTGTCTACAAAGACATACAGCCTGCCTCCTACGCGAAGGAAGATGAAACCTGGCCCAGCTGAACAACCTGAGCTCCTACCAACACTTTCCTTCTGGAGGCTTTAAGATGTTTTTAGGAAACCATCTCTGTACAAACGTTTTTTTAAAAAAAGCTAATACAGAAAAAAATTTTCAAATACTTCAAACAGAAAATGAGAGTAAGTCACTAAAATGAATCATTCACATAATTATATGTTCTTTCCTTTTCCTCTAGGAGGAAAAAAAGAAAGTCAACTCATTCATATACATGAGAAACTCTCCCTGGTTTACAATGTTAATTACTTTTAGCCTCCTGCTTCCAGAAAGAAAGAAAAGGAAGTTTATTTCACTCACCAATGCATTTAACTGCTTGTATTTTTTCAATGGCTACAGGGCAACAGGACTAGCCTGTGCCAAATATCAGATTCTGAAGGAACCCTACATGAAGGACAAAAAGACAGAGTAGATCCCGAGGGGGGCGGTGCCCAAGGCTGGCTGGGGGGTGGGGTGGGTAGATGGCAGAAGTCACACATGAGGCGATGAGCAGCCTATCAAGAACATTCAGTGATGTGAAGATTCCTGTTTGCTTCACTTCTATCATGGACAATACTAGGGTTATGGGTTATACCATGTCTACCAATACATGATTACCATAAAATATTACTATGCAAGAGGCATGGGTTGAATAGATCAAGGTTTTGGAGCAACTCACAAGTGCTAGTAGGACCTCCCGGCTTTGTGCATCTATGGTGAGAGGCCACCCATTCTTTGATGCCTGCTGTGGGAAGGGGGGAAAGGGAGATACAAAAAGCAGGCAAGGACACCAGGACTAAGGCTTGTTGAGAAATAAGAGTACCTTCCATAATTGCAGGTGTTGTTTCAGCCCCCAAAAGGATTTAAGAATCTTAGAGAAGTTCCCCAATCTAAAACACTGTCTTGGTGACTCAGTGAGTGTTTACGCAGAGATTAAAGCACCAACTGAATATTAACAAGAATCTTCACAACAACCCTCCATTTGAAAACAGGGGGGCTGGAAAAACACTCGAAAAGAAAAGGCACCCTGCAGAAGGAAACCATGGAGGCCCAGCCAAGCTCACCAGGCGCCGCCCAGCCACAGGTTTATGTCCCCACCCGTGTTTGGCTGGGATGAATGGACCCCAGGGGTCAGCGCAATAGCTGCCCAACATGCTGCTAATCCAGCCCAATTCAAGCCCAAGACAGAGGAGGCCTACCTAGCTGAACTAGAGTGCTTTCTGAAAAGCCAAGCTCCTCCCCACCACCACGTGCTGCTCAGTTTCCCTTTCCCACAAGTGAGCAGCAACAGTGAAATGGATGCTGTAGAAAACCTTTTCTCTGCTAACAAACCCTGTTCTCACACCCAGCATATCCATCCGTTAGCCCAAATGCTTTTCATAAGATCCCCCTCTCATGGCAGAGGTAGGTGCATGCACTATATCAGTGATGGGCAATCTTTTGAGCTTGGTGTGTCAAAATTCACCAAAAAACTGAGCATAACTCGGGTGGTTTGAGAAAAAACCTATAATTTTGCGATATTTATAGTTTAAATAACAAAAACGTTTTGGCCTACAGACCTCCAGCACAGAGTGTCTACACTACAGCAAATGTTTTATCCTTGGCTACTGCACCTGGCCGTGCAGTAGCCGAGGATGAAACGTCCTTCTCGGCATGCGGCCCCATACTTCTCTGGTATGTGGCTGTGTGTCATCGAAAATGGCTACACGTGTCATAGGTTCACCATCACGGCCCTGTATGTAGGTCCCTGCAACAGCCTCTTGGGTCAGGGTAACTCTGACAGTCACAACTGTCTCAGACCCAAAGTTCATTTTCAAGATCACATATTAACTTGCACAGTGGCTCCCAACTTCCCTCAAACCTCACCATTAAAGGCTCTATCTTTTCTCTACGCCAACACTTTTCAGAAGTAAAACTGCCATTCTTTATATTTCAGATTTTAATTTCCATCCAATAAACACCTGAAGGGCTGCGAGAGCCCCTGCCGAAATGGCCCCTGACTATCCAGGACACTCTTCTGTCCCAAGTTAGCAAGTCCTGCTATGGTTAAAGAGCTGTCACAATACATAATCCAATACTAGGAGTCATCCTAGGGGAACAGTGATTAGGACGCTTTGCAATCTGAAACATGCACTTGACCAGCAAGTAAAAACCAGGCTCTGCGGTGTGATTCTATAGAACCTCACTATGGGAGTGCCTAGGCCACCACTTGCAGCTGCACACAGGAGGTGGGGAGAAAGCCAGAAAGCCAGTGGGCAATGGAATACAGGGGGGGTGCCCCCACCGCCCGTCACAACTTGCAGTACTAAAAGGAAGAGCGGAGAGCTGCCCACATTGACCCCACACCCTTGCATGGGAGACCAGGAATAACTGTGGCACCCTCGCACCCTCTAACACTAGGGAGGCTGAGCCACAAGAGACTCCAGGGTGTTCAAAAGGACCTGTAACAACATGTAAAGAATGCCCAGTGACCCAACACCCCACTCAAGGCCAGGAGGAGCAACCTTCATGCGGTCTAGGAAGGCCCTCCCTCCACCCATTAGCCCGGGCACACAGCTTTCTCTGTGAGGGCTCAAGCGCCCATTTCACAATCAGCACAGACATAACAAACATCTGTCACTCCAATGAACACAACCAATTCATCTCACTAATAAGAGGTTGTTTTTGATCGATACACTAAGCTGGAAATAAAGCACTCACTCACCCACCTTGTTTACTCTCTGGGGATAATACTTTTGCTGTTCCAAAATCTGTGATCTGGATGTGCATATCTTCATTTAACAAAATATTTTCTGGTTTCAGGTCCCTGTGAAAGCAGATTTTTTACATTTGAAATAAATATTTAAAAGAGTAACTTATTATATACATACTCTAAATTTTGTTGAAAACAAAATGAACTGGTTAACACAGTGTGTCCGTAAAGTCACGGTATACTTTTGACTGGTCACAGGAAAGCAACAAAAGATGATAGAAATGTGAAATCTGCACCAAATAAAAGGAAAACCCTCCCAGTTTCTGTAGGATGATGTGGCAGCATGTGCACATGCGCAGATGATGACGTAACACTGTGTATACAGCGGAGCAGCCCACGGCCATGCCAGTCGACATGTGGACGGTACAGAGGAAAGTTCAGTGTGTTCTGTGGCTCGCTAAATTCGAATCCGTGACCAAAGTGCAACATGAATATCAGCACGTTTATAACGAAGCGCCACCACATAGGAATAACATTACTCGGTGGGATAAGCAGTTGAAGGAAACCGGCAATTTGGTGGAGAAACCCCGTTCTGGTAGGCCATCAGTCAGTGACGAATCTGTAGAGGCTATACGGGATAGCTACCTAAGGAGCCCTAAAAAATCTGTGCGTGCATGTGCTCGACAGTTACACCTAAGCAAGACTACAGTTCATAAGGTGTTAAAGAAACGTCTCTGTTTTACGGGGTACAAACTGAGGCTGTTGCACGCTATCAAACCGGCGGATAGACCCACACGATGTGCGATAAGGTGATAGGCCCATTTTTTTTCGCGGAGCAGTCTGTGACGGCAAACACCTATCTTGATGTGTTGGAATTGTACACAGTGCCACAATTTCCAGAAGGTGTCATCTTTCAACAGGACAATGCTCCTCCACGCTACGCCACCATTGTTTGTGAGTTTCTGGATAGAACATTCCCCCGGCGGTGGATAGGCAGGGGTTCTGTCAAGCCATGACCACCGCGATCCCCAGATCTGACACCCTTAGACTTTTACCTTTGGGGTTATGTGAAGCAACACGTGTACATTGAACGTATCAATGACATTAATCACTTAAAACAGAGAATCACAGACGTTATTCACTCTGTTACACCAGACGTCCTTACCCGTGTGTGGCAAGAACTTCACTATTGTTTGGATGTGTGTAGGGCAACAAATGGAGCCCACATCGAACTGCACTGAATAGGTATGAAACTGGGAGACTTTTCCTTTTATTTGGTGCAGATTTCACATTTCTATCGTCTTTTGTTGCTTTCCTGTGACCGGTCAAAAGTGCACCATGACTTTACGGACAAACTGTACTTAGCTTTACAGATTGACAACCAAAAATGTAAGTCTAAAGTTCACACTGAACAAATATCAACTGCATACAATGAAGACAAATTATATTCCTTCATAAATGCATTTTTTTTTTTTAGTGACAGAGACAGACAGACCAGAAGGTAGAGAGATGAGTAGCATCAGCTCATAGCCACAGCACTTCAGTTGTTCATTGATTACTTTCTCATACGTGCCTTGACCAGGGGCTCCAGCCAAGCCAGTGACCATGGGGCTTAGAACTTAGGTCCTGTGTCCCAGGCGAATGCTCTATCCATTGTGCTACCGCCTGGTCAGCTTCTGCATCTATTATTAACAAACTTTTTACTGAAGTATTATCTGTCACTTTTAATCCATAAAATGAGCTTTTAAACCTACTGTGGTAATCATTTCATAATACATGTAAATCAAACCATCATGCTTTACAACTTAAATTTATACAGTGATGTATGTTACTTGTTTCTCAATAAAACAAAAAAATTATTAAAATGGTAAATCTTATGTTGTGTATTTTACCACAATCTTTTTTTTCTTCTTTTTCAAGTGAGAGGTGGGGAGATAAAAAAGACAGATTCCCACACGCGCCCCGACCAGGATCCACCCAGCAACCCCCATGGGGGCTGATGCTCTGCTCATCTGGGGCCATGCTCACAACTGAACTATTTTTAGCTCCCGAGGCAGAGATTCCACAGACCATCCTCAGTGCCCAGGTTTGATGTGCTCAAACCAAGTGAGCCATGGCTGCAGGAGAGGGGAAGAAAAAGAAGAGGGAGGCAGAGTGGTTGGAGAAGCAGATGGTTGCTTCTCCTGTGCGCCCTGACCGGGAATCAAACCCAGGACATCCACAGACCAGGCCAATGCTCTACCACTGAGTTAACCTGCCAGAGCCTACCACAATTTTTAAAAAGTAATTCAATCAGGCCTAATTAGGTGGTGGCACAGTAGATAAGACCGTTGACCTGGGATGCTGAGGACCCAGGTTCGAACCCGGAGGTCACCAGTTTGAGTGCAGGCTCATCTGGCTTGAGCTCAAAGGTCATTGGCTTGAGCAAGGGGTCACTGGTTCAGCTGGAGCCCCCTGGTTAAGGCACATATGAGAAGCAATTAGTGAATAACTAAGGTGCTACACCCACGAGTTGATGCTTCTCATCTCTCTCCCTTCCTGTCTGTCCCCAACTCCTGCTAAAAAAGATAAAAGGTAAGTCAGTCAGTATGCAATATTCTTTAAAAAATTTTTTCCACTGATTTGTGAAAGAGAAAGGGAGAGGGGAAGGAGGGAAGGAAGGCGATGGAGAGAGAGAAGCATCAATTAACTTTTCCATCTAGTCTTTCATTTAGTTGTGTACTTACTCATTGATTGCTTCTCATACATGCCCCGACCAAGGATCAAACACAAGACCTCAGTGCGCTGGGACAACACTTCATTCACTGACCAACCTGGCCAGGGCTTAACCCAATTTATTATTATTTTTTTCCCCAGAAGTTAGAAGCGGGCAGGCAGTCAGACAGACTTTCGCATGTGCCTCACCAGGATCCACCTAGCATGCCCACTAGGGGGCGGTGCTCTGCCCATCTGGGGCATTGCTCCATTGCTGCAGGAGCCATTCTAGCGCCTGAGGCGGAGGCCATGGAGCCATCCTCAGTGCCTGGGCCAACTATGCTCCAATGGAGCCTTGGCTGTGGGACGGGAAGAGAGAGAGAGAGAGAGAGGGGAAGGAGAGGGGGAGGGGTGGAAAAGCAGATGGATGCTTCTCCTGTGTGCCCTGACCGGGCCGACACTCTATCACTGAGCCAACCGGCCAGGGAAAGCTTACCACAATTTTAAAAAATCAGTTAAAAAAAAAAAAGAGCTTATTCGATTTTTTAATGATTGATTTTAGAGAGAGAAGGAAGAGAGAAAGAAAAAACATTGATTTCTTGTTCCACTTTTCATGCATTCATTAGCTGATTCTTGTATGTGCCCTGACCAGGGATTGAACCTGCGATCTTAGTGTATCTGAACAATACTCAAACCAACTGAGCTCTAGTCAGGGCTAAAAATAGCTTATTTGAATACTTTCAATTTGACTCTATCAAAAAGTCATGGAAAATTACACCAAAAATACACACAAAAGCTACAAGTGACAAAAGCAGCAGTCAAGATGGGTAAGAAAACTGTTAGCCTGGCAAAAAAGATAAAAGAGGAATTTCATCTGAAGTTGAAGGTCTGTGAGGCTCTTGATGTCAGGGTCGTGTGAACTCTTCCTAGTTCTCACATGAGGCATCCCGCCCTCCCTTGAACAAACCAGAGCTGACCCGCCCTGTGAGCAGAGCATCCCCAGCTAGGTACCTGTGAATGATGCCCCTGCCGTGCAAGTATTCTAGAGCAGACACCATCTCGGCTGTGTAAAATCGCGTGCACGTCTCATCGAATGAACCAATTTTGCGAATGTATTTAAGCAGTTCTCCATTTTTGGCATAACTAAGCCCAAAATCTAAATATTGCACAGTTAAGGAAGAATGCAAGTTATTTTTTTTTAAAAAAAAACTAAGCTTAACAACCCAATAGAAATTTTTTAAATTAATGAAAACTGAAGGCACCTATGGTCCAAGACCGCTGCCTTCTTAGAGTCAAACTCTGCCAGAGTCAGAGACCCATGGCCAATAGAAATTCTAGACCCCAGCTTCAGGGCGAGGCCCCAGGGGAAATTTCTCATCCAGAACACAATGGCACAAACCTTTCAGCCCAAGTGCCTCTCCTGGACCCCACAGGCCTCAGAAGGCCCCTGTGGCACCAGTGAAGTGAAGCTGCCAGAGATGGCAGTCAAATGCCTTTTTAAAGGTTTCAGTCAAGGTGTGTGCACTGGGGCAGGGAGGGGGAAGGGAGGGGAGGGGGAAGGGAAGGGCGAGAGTGCCTCCATGGCAATCTAGTCCTCACACCTGCACAGGGTGTGCACATTTACTGAGCACCAGCTGCATTCCACATGCTGTACTAAGGGCCAATTCATGTAAAGGTTTCTCAAATGAACGCTCTTTTTAAAGTATAAATTGACAAGTTTTATTAAGAGAAATGCCATTTTATTAACTTCTTGATTCAATTCATTTGCTGGCGATCCATTGGGGAGAGACTCGAGGAACACAGTCATCTCTCATTTGGACAGAGTGATTTGTTTTATTTCTATTCTCCTTTGTCCAGAGAGGACTAATGGTTGCAAGAATAAATGGAACCCATATAACTGCTTCCTCGTAGAAGCACCAAACATCTGCCTACTAATGGAAATCTACAGGTATCTTGCTGTCCCTGGCAGCCTGGGACAGGAAGGGGCTTGTCTGTGCTCAGGGTGTCCCATCTCGCTTGTCTGCCATGGCACTGCCATCTTCTACCAAGGAGGAGCCTGAAGCTGCAGTACAGTGAGAAGCCTGGAGGAAGAGACCACCCACCAAGGCTGCCCAAACCAGCCTTGGAACCAGCCGTACCTGTGGCCACCCAGGCCCTTCCAACTAGGATGCTTAACAGGAAGCTGAGGCAAATAACCAACCTCACTTTGAGGGAATGCAAAGGGTCGCAGCCAGGCCCCTCCCCTCTGCTCTACTCTGCCACCTCCAGAAGGAAGGCTGCAGACTTTGACCCACCTGACCCCAAGGAGCTCAGCACTGCCTGCACAGGTAACCCCACCTGAACTAGCCAAGGAGCTTTGCCAGGTAGGAATACTGTCTCCCAGGAGCCTGCAGCCCACAGAGGCTCAGCCACGAGAACAGGCACAGCGCCTTTTCCTGCTTCATGGGTTCTGCCCCTTATCTGACTGTTCCCTTAGTTCTGACTTCCTATGTGACAAGTACTTTCAGTTCTCTGCTCAGCTGTGAAGCTAAGGTGATTGACAGGTTTTGAATACGACAGATGTTGAGGATCACAGCTCCAAGCCCACATTCCCTCCAACCACACATTTCTCATCCTCCAAAAGCACTTTTTCAGAACTTACTGGTGCATTTCCCACCCTATAATGTTCCTGCCTCCCTCAGCACAGCCTATGCCCCAGTGCACCGAGGAGTCCTCTACTGCAGCACACAGAGCGGATGCATTCCTAGCAGGATGAGCACAGACCAGGCCTGCAGCAGAGCCTGGTGAGCCCAACGCCTGCACTTCACAGAGGAACCTGGCCCAGACAGGCTAAGCAACTCAGCTAACTCAAGGTCACAAAGCCATAGGACAGGATTGGAGCCCAGCCTCCTTGTGGGCAGGTGCACTGCTCCTGTCCCCACACTGCAAGTCATCTATCTTGGGCATGTGAAGAGGGAAGGAAGAATGCAGGCTAGCCAAGTAACGGGCTCTGAAAGCCCTCAGCCTTCATCCCAGCAGGAGGAAAGGCATCCTTGCTGGTGCCAGGGCTTCAGCTCTCAGCCCCGCACTGCACCCTGGGAGTAAGGGTGGGGTTGTGCTCAGCAGTGTCTTGGTGCTCCGCTACCTTTCCTGAGAGCAGAGACTGAGTCTGGTCAGGCTAAACTTCCAGAGCCCTGGTTTCCAGGCTGCCACAGGCATGTCCCCAGATTGTGTCTCACCTGTCTTGAGGGGAGTTTGCCCCTGCAATTGGCTAAAGGGAGTGTGGTGTGCATACTGGGGCTTTTCTTCAAGCAGAGAGTTTCCTTTTCTTTCTCTCTCAATACAACATATGCCCCTAAGAATTTCAACCAGGGAAGAAGTCCCTGTTTTCACTCCTGTCAAAGGTAAAGCAAGTCCTCACAGCCTTCACAGGCGTCAGAATTTACCTTAACATTTAAGATCAAAAGTTACCGCTGGACATAGACCTTGGGCCCCCCTATCTACACTGCTCTGGCCAACCCTGTCTAAAATTAGACAGCAAGCTCACTCTAAGCTACTTAATCCCACTGCACCTGACCTTTGGAGAAGCGAAGCATGTGTGATCTGCTGGAGCCTCCCAACCAAGAAGACACTTTGTTCCATGGGTCCAACAAGACGCCCAGGCCTGGGCCTCCAGAAAATCTGGAAGCAAGAGATCCCCACAGGCTTCAAAAGGAGCATAGCCACATGGGTCCCAGGGAGCATGAGGAGCAAGGGGTCAAGGTGGCCTCAGAGGTGAAAGACATAGAGCAGACGTGAAGAGGACCTTTCAATTGTCCACAGAAGACCACTAATGGCTGCTGCATGGCATGACAGCAGAGAGGTGGGTACCAGGAGTGATGCCGAAGCCAGGTGGAGAAACAAACATTCTGTGACACCTAAAAACCCCAAGAAGGAACCCCCTCCCACCCCACATGCCCTTGGCTACTAGACCACTTTACTGTTCCCCTTTACAGCAAATCCACTGGGAAGAACTGCCTTGTGCACCACCTGCACTTCCAGACCTCTCAGACCCTGCTGCCATTTCTAAACTGCCACTGTCAACAACAGCTTGCACAGGAGCCAATCCATAGGTCAGGCCCAGGCCTCATGCCCTTGACCCTTGCAGCGTCTGGCCAGGCTGCAGCACCCTCCCTCAGAAATCATTTGGTCCTGTGGCCCCTGGGTCTCTCTGTCCTCTCAAATCCCTGTCAACAACCCCACCCACTCACCCAGCTTTCTAGTAGGGTCCCTTCCACGAGACCCGGCCTCGGTCCTCTCCCACTGCTGAGTGCCTTCCAGCGGCTGACCAGCCTGCTCAAGCAGTCCTGCCCCCTCCCTGAGCTCTGGCCGCCACGCAGCAGCCCACTTGGCCCTCTAGTAGTACGTACCTACGAATGTGTCCAATGCCAATGCGACATCTACTCCTGCCCTGCTCTCTCCCCAATCTTCTCCAGCTCAATTACAGAACTACTGCACACCCAGGTTCTGAGGTCCACACACAAGAGCCACCTTGAACCCATTCATCTATTCACTCATAAGATCCATCACTGAAGCAGCAGCCAGAGTGAATGGCTGCGCTGCTAGGGAGTCTCCTGGGCTCCCCACCACACTTAGAAGAAAATCTAAAATTCTCACCAGGCATCTGAAGCTCAAAGAACTGACCCATGCCCAGCCTTTCTGCTCCACCCACACATATGTGCTCCTGTCCTCACTCTGTCCAGGTCTCTGCCTGACACTGTCAACTCAGACCACTGAGCTAAAACAGTAGCATGCACCAACACTCCCTAGCTGGCTTTACTACCCTCAGTCCCTTGGCAGTCAACCACCTGTGTGGAAATCTAAGGTCTATGCCATGAAGGCAGAGCCCTCACTTTATTTACCAGAACATTCCCATCACCGAGCACTCAGCAAAGACTTCTCAATAAACAAAAGAACAAATTCAGCTGACAGTTGATGAAGCTAGAAAAAGGTAGTAAAGGGGAAACAGAGTTGAGCAAAGTTTTAACCCAGAGGAATTTATGTGTAGAAAGGAGGGAGGGAAAGGAAGCCTGAACTGATGGGGATGGAAGATTGAGACCCTTGGACACTGGACAACTTTGCCAGTGGTGTGGTGAGGGGGAGGGGCTCTGGATACCTTGAGGACAGGAGGAAAAGAACAGATGCCAAGACAGAGCTTTAAACCTAAACAAGCTCTGAACCAGCTCTGGCAGTCTAACCTCTCTTGGTCAAGTAGAAACCAAGAACATTTGCTGGGATTAAGAAGAGAGTCACCAGGCAAACCAGGAAAGCCTTGGTTTGGAAGAACAAATACAGGAAAGGGACTGAGGAGTGAGGAGAAACTGGCTAGTCTGGCTGCACTATAGGGAGGCCCAGAGATAAGCAGCATGGCATAGACATGTGGCCCATCCTCACTGCCACGGTGCCCTCAGATAAAGCGAAGAATCAGCGAGAGAAGACTTCAGGGAGAAACAACACCTAGGTACAGGGATTAAGGGTTTGGGCTCCTGTGCGTCACTCCTGAACTTCTCATCTGGGGCTGAGCCCGGTAAAGATGTCCCTTCCAACCAAACCCCATGTGCCCAAGCCAAAGAGGGCAGATATAAGTGCCCACCTTCTAGGAGCCCCAGGTCCCCAAGCTGATTCTTCCTCTCTCACCTCCCTGCTCTGACATAGGGCTTGATAGATACTCCAAGGACACTGGTTAAAGAGGAAAGACTTTGAATAAATGTGAAGCAACCACGGGGTTAAAATAATAACAATCATTTAAATACAATGCTTATCAATTTAAAAAAATCTAAAAAATGTTTGTGATGGTCCTTGTGAAGTCACCCCAGGGGCCCAACCATGCTGGGGATTTAGAATAGATAGCCTTTCTCCCTTCCAGGACAGGGGCTACTTGCAAAAACAACAATGGTGTCACAGTGCCAAAATAATAAGGGGCCACTCTGTATTTTCAGGACACTTTGATTATTCAAAGGATACACAGCTTTTCATCATCCTGAAACGTGAAGTAAAGTTTAACAAAGAAGGGGTGATCCAGGCGCGACATCACGTCTCTCTCTCTGGTTACATACGGGACCTTGTTCTCTTTGATAATGTGACGTTTCTCTAGAATTTTAACTTAAGGTAAGAGAGAAGTGAATTACCACGAGTTGAAATGGTAAAACAAAAAACACTAAAGATGCAACTTATAAAAATTACTGGTCTAAATGAAAAGTTTTTCACATAATGCAGCCACTGGCTTCATGGTCTCAAAGACCAAAAGTATCCTATCCCCTAAAATCAGCACAAAAACCCCCAAGCACTGGGAAGCTGGGTGGCTTTGTGCCTAGAGGTGTGCTATACCTGCATCTGAGACAGCTTGCTGGAGTCAGTACTTACTAGCATATTCCCTTGAGGTTGCCAGTTCTCGGGCCAGGACAACCTGTTATAGAAAGAAAAGGGGGAAAGAGAAAAAAACACCAAATGTAACCAGGCCATTGAGTCCCACAAGTTACCCCACAACCAATCATACAGACTACCCATGCCCTACTATAAAATTACATTTAAATATTATTGGTCCTGTGTTAAGAAATATTATCGAATGTCAATGACCAAGTTAATGCATTCTAATGGTTAACAGCAAACATGTACCTCTCCATTGTTTCCAGGAGGTTCTTAATCAGCTGTCAATCATCCCCACTGTGCAGTGAGGTGTACCTGCAGGGACATCTGGACAAGCGTCACCCTCCCAAACAGTAGGAAGAAGCAGAAAACAAAACCTCCTTGAGCGGGTATTGAGAATGTCTTTAACAAGTAACTAAGAGCATGTCCTCAGTATATGTGCACGCTAAAAGCTGCCCTTCTCCCTTCGGGCTTTTTCAAATTATTGTTACCACACATCTCACTTGCTGCCACTCTCAGACACCGTAAATACCAGCCCTTGCTATCAAGGGCACAGAAATATATGATAATATTTGTCTATGAAACTGAGAACACAAGGGACAACTCTGTCCGTGTGGCCTGCGGACAGTGACTCCTGGGAGTAGTGCTTCCTCATCAAAGACCATGGTCACATTCCCAGCTGTGTCCTCTGTGTGGCACACCTGAGTCTGGTGCTCAAACTCTACCTAGGGGACAAAGAGCCAATGGGGCATCACACAACATGGGAAAGACCTTTCTACACAAACCAACCCTGGGTGCAACCTTAGCATCAATTTCCAAATGCCCAATGAGCCCAGTCTGGTGGTATGCTGGGTGGCCCCTACCACTGCCAGGTGGCACAAATGCCTCTCCTAAGACACCTTCAGCAGGACAGGCTGAGGACCTGAGAGCATATGAAAACCTGCCCAACTCCTGGGATATCCCTGGGCCTTCTGGGAAGACCTCAGGAGGCCGCACAGGTTCATCCAGCTCCTGGGTATGAGTTACATGCCAGTACAGAATTCTTCACCAGACTCATCAGAAGCAACCCTGGAAAAGCACCGTGTGAAATGCCCTGTAGTCACTAAGAAGGAGGTTGGATTGTGCATACTCAAGTGGAAAGATCTCTCAAAGACCCTTTCAGAGTAATGGACCTGTGCGGACTATTTACAGATGCTGGAGAGCGATGGGGGAGTGAGCTGGTTATGTATTTATGCAACATTAAATTTCTTCACAGGAACACACACTAGCTATGTAAGTAGAAAGAACTGTTAAGAGTAATGTTTAATGAAAACCTTTCTGAAGGGGATAGTTATGTTATTTTTCTGTTGTGTGAATTCAGCATTTCACACGCAGGTTTCCTTATGGGCACAGGGCAGGCAGTGCCCTTCCTCCACAGGGCAAGGCATGACACATTCCTCCATGCCACTCGGGCTGATGGCCGAACTAATCGGGGCATCATGATCACCCTCAGGGAGCCAGACATGGGGAAGTTTCAAAATAAATCCTTCTTTCCAGTCAAAATTAATGTCCAATGAAGTAAAGTTGAGAAAGGAGAGAACTCTTCTTTCACTGGACCATTGTTAGAAACCGTGCAGAACACCAAGGTTCTTTTTTTTAACAGGGACAGAGAGAGAGAGAGTCAGAAAGAGGGATAGGTAGGGACAGACAGACAGGGATGGAGAGAGATGAGAAGCATCAATCATCGGTTTTTCGTTGCGACACCTTAGTTGTTCATTGATTGCTTTCTCACATGTGCCTTGACCGCGGGCCTTCAGCAGAGCAAGTAACCCCTTGCTGGAGCCAGCGACCTTGGGTTCAAGCTGGCGAGTTTTTTGCTCAGGCCAGATGAGCCCGCGCTCGAGCTGGCGAGCTCGGGGTCTCGAACCTGGGTCCTCCTCATCCCAGTCCGACGCTCTATCCATCCTGGTCAGGCTAAGGATGACTTTTAAAGCTTTCATCTACAAAATCATGGCTGAGACATTTTAGCCACGAGATCTACTTGGTGGCAAGTGACCTTCATAACAGGAAAGGAGCCCCCAGAGGCCTGAGACCCCCTTCCAGGAAAGACCACCACCCTGGTATCTGGGTCTCCCAGCTCTGAGCCTGGAAGATCAACCTGTCCAAGGAAAACACATTCATTCCATAAGCAACAACATGTACTCACTGTTGAAAAAGAGCCTTCACCAAGAATTTTCCCGAATTTAAAGTCTTCAGGCCGTTTCTTCCGAGGTTGTGGTGGTGGCTGCGCGGCATGTTGCAGCGAGTTGGCAGTTGCTCGGGACTCAGCGGCAGTGCTGTCCATACCGGGGCCCTGCCTGCTACCACTGCTGGGAACAACAGGGGCCGTGCCGGACTCAGTCTGGGTCCTCACCATTGATGGAGATGGGCAGGAACATAACACCACGCTGGACTGAATAGGAACAGTGTCATACTGGTGGACACAGGAAAAAGAGGTAAGACTCAAAACAGCTTACTCTTCCTAACATGACCTAAAACGTCGACGTTGCTGAAACACAAATGCCAAATACAGGCAGGCCATCTGACATCCTGCCGCATAGCTCAGGCCACTGTCCTCTCCCAAGACCCTTCTCTGCCCAGATCCCAGCTCTCCCTGTCCTGCTTTCCTGCAGACCCCACCCCCCAGCACCTGTCTGCCCTCACCCTCCTTCCTTAGTGCTGCATGGTTCTCCAACACTCCTCACCCCACCTGCCGGCCAGTTAGCCTGCCCATCACTGCCCAGCTTAAACGTCATTTGCAGCCAACCCGTTCACAAAGGAAATCAGTCCACACCATGTCTACTGTTCCAGAAGCCCTTGCCCTGCTCACCCACCCATAGCTGAGATAAGACTGGGTACACAAGCCTGACTAGGTGGTGGTGCAGTGGATAGAGATTCAGACTGGGACACAGAGGATCCAGATTCTAAACCCCAAGGTCACCAGCTTGAGCATGGGTTCATCCGGCTTAAGAACGGGCTCAGCAGCTTGAGCATGGGATCACAGACATGACCCAAAGGTCACTGGCTCGAGCAAGGGGTCACTTGCTCTGCTGTAGGCCCCCGGTCAAGGCACATATGAGAAAGCAATCAATGAACAACTAAGGTGCTGCAACAAAGAACTGATGCTTCTCATCTCTCTCCCTTCCTGTCTATCTGTCCCTATCTGTCCCTCTCTCTATCATAAAAAAAAGAAAAAAGACTGCGTACATGGGAAGACACTGACTTAGGGCTTGAACAAATGAGCTGGCTTGAGACTGCATCCCACAACTAAATAAAAATTTAACTAGGCAGCCCTGGCTGGATAGCTCAGTTGGTTAGAGTGTTGTCACTATACACAAAAGTTGCCAGTTTGATCCCCGGTTGGGGCACATACAGAAGCAGACTGATGTTTCTGTCTGTCTGTCTGTCTTTCTCTCCCTTCCTCTCTAAAACTCAATAAGTACATTTAAAAAATAAATAAAGAAGAGCAACACCACTACTAGGTGGGCCATGCAGGTAGGTGAAGAGGATGCAGTGCTGGACCCCTGCTCTCCACACTCCTTGCAGCACAACGAGGACGCATATGAGAGAAAGAGCCACAAAGAATCGCGCCCGGGTCAGCACTGGGGACCTGGCAGCCTAAGACCCGCATGTCCGAAGTCACCAGCTCAGCATCACTATCATGTTACACAAAAAGAATTAAATTAAAATAAATTTTAACCTGGCAGTCCTAGAACACAGAAGTATAACTTAATGGAAAGAAGAGTTCAAGAACTGCTAGTTACACATAAAAGTTAGAGTTGATAAAAAAATAAGTTAAAATAAAACTGTAGTGGGGTAACTGGTTAACAATTTAAAAGATAACTGATTCAGAAACAAACTGTTCCCTACACACCAAACAAATTCAAAATCTGAATTTTAAAACGTATGCCCTGGTGGATAGTAGCTCAGTTGGTTAGAGCATCATCCCAAAGCGCGGAGGCTGCCAGTTCAATATCCTGGTCAGGGCACATACAGGAACAGATCAATGTCCCTGTCTCTTCCTCTCAAAAAAAAAAAAAAAAGAGTTGTATCACAGTTGACTGATTAATTTTATAAGAACTCGTTCAGCCTGACCAGGCGGTGGCACAGTGGATAGAGCGTCAGACTGGGATGCGGAAGACCCAGGTTTGAGACCCCGAGCTCGCCAGCTTGGACCCAAGGTCGCTGGCTCCAGCAAGGGGTTGCTCGGTCTGCTGAAGGCCCGTGGTCAAGGCACCTGTGAGAAAGCAATCAATGAACAACTATGGTGTCGCAACGGCAATGCAAACTAACGATTGATGCTTCTCATCTCTCTCCGTTCCTGTCTGTCTGTCCCTATCTATCCCTCTCTCTGTCCCTGTAAAAACAAAAGAACTCATTCAAATCTATAAATTACCAAGACTTTTAATGAAGAAATGAACAAGGAATAGGCACCAAAATACCTAAACTAACCAAAAGATGAAAATGTATATGGTATTCGAAGACAATTTACAGCAACTAGAGACAGCACAGTATACTTTAGGAGGACAAATTAATAGATAAGAATGATTAAATGTGTTTTCAATACACAGGGACACCTAATGCTGGCTAGAATGAAGACTAAGAAAAAAGCTAGTATGCTCCTATAACTGCAGCTGGCACCATAAACCTGTGCTGCTGTGAAAATGTTTCTGGAAAGCAATTTGGTAATTTGTCAACAAAGCAAAACAGAACAGTTGTCAATGAGATATAGAAATACTGAAGAGAAGTGGGTATAAATACAGTTAAAAATTTAGGTGGGCATTAAGAAAGGAGATGAGATAGCATCAACTCAGAAATACATAAAAGTTGCACCCACAACCATAAAAAAAGTTTCTAGCTCTGACCCCGAAGTGTTTTAGCGGTGACATCATTCATATGACATATTTTGTGTTCACCAGATTGCTGGAGAACACAAAATAAACTCTGAGCACCCAGATCTGTTTCTAATAGTACTCTCTGTTAAAGAACCCAGGACAGCACTTGACTCCATGTCTTGGAACAGAAGAAAGACAATCAATATGATGCAAGAATCCTTTGCTGGGTCTGAAAAGGAAGTACCTTCACAAGTTATGGAAGCAGAAAAGGACAGGGAAGCTGGCCTGTAGGGGCTGCTACTGGCCAAGTTACACTGTAAACACTTTAAAAAGACCAGTAAGTATAGCTGATCAGAATAAGCTGAAACTGGGAAAAATCACTGAGTCTGTAACAATTCATACAGGTGATGAAAAGTATATAATATTATAACATAACAATTGAATGCTTAATTTTATAAGTTTGAATATGTAAGGGAATGCAGCCATACAAAGCTGTTGTTGCTTGTACTGTGTATATATCTGTTCATAGAAAATAGACAAATTTCCTCTCTCTACCTAAGCAGGGAAAGGAGACACAGAAGGCTAGGAAGAAGTCCGTCCTGCAGAACCTGCACCAAGAACAGGAAAGACAGGTGGGCACAAAGTAATCAACAGTGTACAGTAGGTGACAGCTCAACCACCACAAGACGCTCATCTTGAGATGCGCAAAACACATAACAAAGTCAAAAACAAATCTAGACAGGACATCCTGTAACCCAAACATGACAAGCACGGAGGTGGAGAAGGGAGACAGCAGATGGCAAGAACAAGCAGGAGCATGGGCAATCCCCGCAGTGCCGTCTAAACCTCGGCTCCACATGGCAGGCAGACTCAGGCAGGGTCACCCCAGAAAACACACTTCATCCCTGCTCCCAACCAGGAAGCCATCATCAAGGACTCGGAGCTACAACACAGCCAGGTGGAGGCAGGCATCTTTTACTTCAAAGTCTGCTAAGATTATTGTAACTCCAGGCAAAGTATGAAAATATAAGGAACTAACCAAACATGTATCAATGAAATATTGGGAGAATATGACTGACTTTGTAAAAAACATCTATGAAAATCTGATTTTTTAAAAATATTTTACTTATTGATTTTAGGGAGAGATAGAAAGGTGGGAGGAGGAGGAGGAAGCATTCGAATTGCTTCTCATATGTGCCTTGATCAGGCAAGCCCAGGGTTTCTAACCAGCAATCTCAGCATTCCAGGGTCAACACTTTATCCACTGCACCACCACAGGTTAGGCTAAGAGAATCTTGATTATTTTAAAAAACCTTTTTTTTTGGCCCTGGTCGTGTGGCTAAGTGGATAGAGTATAGGCCCGGCATATGGACGTCCTGGGTTGATGATCCCATGCTAAAGCTGGGTAGCCTGTGCTCAAGCTGGTGACCTTAGGGTGTCAATGACGCTCTATCCATTGTGCCACCACTGGTCAGGCTCAGACATGCAATTTTTAAATAACAAAGTGTGACAGGCTGATTTATGGATCTGGAAAAATGTCATAATGCTTCTGGACCATAGATAATCCAGCAAAGGTGCCAACATATCTGTCACAGAAAGGTTTCTGGCACAAGCAGGGAGGGGAGAGGCCGTTGCTTCTCCTCAGCAGGCAGAGCCTCAACACTGGGACGCCATAAGTGACGTCCAAGAACACTGTTTCCCAAAGGGTCTGCTGCAATGATTGAGGAGGCAGGGCACAGCAGGTAGCAGGTGTTTGTGAGTCCACAGGAAACAAGGAGGCACTGAAGATCTGGGTGTCACCACCATCAAACAGACAACGCTGATTCTCAAATGCTCTTAGAGGGGCTACCACAGTGAAGGGGGCTGCAGGAGCCCTCACAGAGGCAAGCTGTCTTCAGCGCAAGCTTCCTGACTGCTAACTGAACACAGTGCCGGCGCAGAAAGCAGTCCCCAAACAACGAGAAGGTTAAGTCTAATGAAACTCTGCTTTATAAGCACAGGTTTCTGAGAGCTTTCTTTTCTTTTTGTCAAAGTGGTTATCTTTTGTTATAAAAAAAGTCTCTAAAACAGACCTTCAAAGGAGAGCACTGTCCTTTAGAAAATAGAGGTTTGCACCCAATCTGGGCTAGGCCAAGCCTGAGTGCCGGAACGAACCAGGTGGACGGCCCTAACCCAACAGACCCAGTGACATGGAGCAACACCAGGCCACCAACCGAGGAGGGAGAAAGTGGAGCATTGCACAGGCTAAAACCTGCTCATTTCCCCCTCTGACACTTGTCCATACTTGAGGGTGTGTCATGGAAAACGCCCAGGACACCTGAGGAAGTGAGAGAGGAGAGAGGAGATGAGAAAAACACTGAGATTTGAAGGCTAAAAAGTGAGAATTTTGTTGTCACCGGTGGTGTTTGTTAGGGTGGCAGACAGTGGGACATGATTCAGGCAGAAAGAGTAACAGAGATGGCACTGCAGACTGCCCATCTCTGCAGAATTTAAGTGACAGATGTGCTGCTTCGTGTCCACACATGTGGACGTAGAGGACTTCAAGCTTGACACTGCAGCAGCCCAGCCCCAAAAGCACATGCTCAGACCAGATATGCTACTACAGTTCCTTCCCCAGGTAAGCACATGTGTCCACTACATGGGAAGAGATTCAGTCCTCACCCAATGCGGGGTTCATCCTGGGAACTACCGTGTCGACACCGAAGTACAGTCCACTAGTAGGAAGCCCATAGCATGAGCTCTGGGCCTCAGGGAGTTTGGGGACCCTGATGCATATTCCATACCAGTGTTCTCAGCTGGGGCAATTCTGCCCCGTCCCTGCCACAGACCTTTGGCAATGTCTGGAGATACTGGGTTGGGTTGCCACAACCAGGGAAGGAAGAAAGTGTTACTGGCATCTAGTGCATAGGGGTAGGGATGCAGTGATGCCCTACAGTACACAGGACAGTTCCCGTTTGAGAGGTCCTGATCTACCCTGGAGACTCTACTCTCTTTCCTAAAGAACCCACCAGGGGCACAGTGCCTGCCCTCAAAGCACTCAGCAGCAGGGCAGGCCCTGTGTGTAGTGCCACCCTGCGCTACCCCTTATAGCAGAGAGAGAAAGAAGCCCAGCAACAGGAAGCTGGTTTCCACAGAAGTAGCTGTACCAGGTTAAAAAGACGTGTTTAAAAAAATCCTGGCCCAGGCTGCTGGGGAACTGACTCAGTAGAGAGAGCACCATCCCAGCGCGCCAAGGTCACTAGTTTGACCCCTGGCCAGAGGGTCTCGGGGAGCGGCTAAAGAACTGCAGCACTGTCGGGGGGTGGGAGGGGGTGATGGAACCTTAGATGGTACTGTGATGGCCAGGACAGAGAAACTAACACACAGAAAGTGAAGCGCAGTAAGAGCTATTCATGCACCACACATTTTACAGTTTCACTTTCCCCTTTGTTTTAGATTCAAAACACAGCAACCTCATGAGTCACAAAGAAAAACCAGTCATTCTGAAACCAACATCCAAGTGAAATATAGAAAGAACTTGGCACTTTGGAAATGGAAACAATAGATGATGTAATACAGTCAAAAAGACACACAGCCGCTTTTCCATCACATGCTTTATGTGAAACGGCAGGCCCTCCACCAGGACCTCATAGCAGCTCCAATGATTTAAGGTAAATGCGGTGTTCTTGAGACCACACTGCTTTTATCCACTCCATCAGCAATGGCTCACTGAGCACCTGCTGTCTGCCGCACACTCTCCTGGACACTGGAGAGACAGCAAAGAACAAAACCAAGTCCATGTCCTCAAAAAGCCCACATTCTAGTGGGGCAGAGAGACGTCCCAAAATACAGAAATCAAGTAGGAGTTAGTGTGTCATACGGTGACAATTACCGTGAAAAAAACAGGAAGTATTTGGATGGGAGTGGTGTACATATGAACAACAGAGAAGCCCTCACTGGGAAGGTGACACCTGAGCCAAGACCCAAGGAGGTGGGAAAAGCCCCAGGGACACCTGGGGAGGGTCCTCCCCTGCCCCGGCAGAAGACTGGCCAGTGCAAAGGTCCCGAGGCAGGAGCAGCTCCAGGCTCATACTGAGCCAGCTTGGACCACGGCACCGACCACCTCCAGACAAACCCGAGTGCTAGGCAGGAACCTCAGCCCCTAAAACACCCTCTCTGAACACCTCAAACCACAGGGGTGGGAGCCTGAGAAACAAAGCTGCCCATGAGGATTCAGGCACCTCTGGAACTGGAGTGTGATGACAGCCTACCTAAGGCTGTACTGTCTGGCATCAGCCCAAGGCTTCGAGATACTGGTCACTAGAACACTGCCGTTCCAGAAGCACCCCACCAGTGTCCTCTCTGCTCTAGCACTACGGGCAGCACTCTGAGCACGATGACACAGGAACTCATCACGAACAGCCTTACCCTTTGTGGAATTATGTGATTTCCTTCCTGCTTGCTCACTTGCACTCAGCACACGAGCAGTCTCAGGGCCTCCACCAGACAGAGATGCTTACAGAGTCGACTCCACGCTCTGCTTTCCCTTCCCACAGGCTAACTCACTGGCCCGGGTAGGTTTGATAAATAATTTTACTTCTGCAGTTAAAGAAAATGATGACTGTAATGCTACTTTGTAAAGCATTTCCTAAGCATCAACTGTGAAATGAAATGCGAAAGGAAAAAGCCCTCTCCCAAGGTGAAAAGTCCAAATGTTCATTTGTACCATAGATGTTATTCCAAAAGGCTACTGTTTGAAAACATCCTCAGCAGTAATCAAGCTGCACAAACAGCACTCTGACACCTCCAGGACCTGGGGGACACTTGCTGAGTGGCGGCCGTGTCAGGTGGGTGGGAGTCGGGTCGGGCTCTTGAGGCACCCCCTCCCAGCCTGCCAGCCCTGGGCCCGCAGAGGCAGCCCAGCCCAATCAGCGGGCCACCCACCTGCTGACCCAAACTTACACAAGTAAACATCCTGGTTACTCAATAGCTCTGAAACGTAAATCTCTGGAGAAATTTAAAGCAATAAAACCCTAGATCCTCCCTGACAAAATGGAGCTGGGCACACAGATATTCTCAACAACGTGGCCCCCTGCCCGGTCCTGCAGGCACTGGGTCACCGTGAGAGTTATAATAGTTGGTCTTTCTTACACACAGACATGCATGCACCGCAAATCCAAGCCCATCACACCCAAGGGAAGGCTGTGGCCACCTGTGGCTCCCTGTGGCCAAAGCCCTACATCAGTGCCACTCCTTTCCTGCCAGGAGACTGCCATGGACCATGCTCTAGTCCCCACTCTTCCTACCCTACATCCCACTAACAGCACTCCCAGGATGGGACCCCTCCTGTGCCTCTCCCTCTTACATCCCACGGGCTGTCAGGACAAGCTTCCGTACCTTCACCCCTTCACCGCCCCCGAGAACTGGGGTGTGTGTGACCAGGACAGAGCTCTACCAAGAACAAGGAAGGATGGCTGATCATGCACTTGGTTAGGAAGAATCAGCCATCAACAGTGGCACTTTTGGAGTCTCTGGAAAAGTAGGTCTCACCATGCATAGCCCCACAACTCTGCTCAATGTAAACCTCCTTTTCTCCTGTTAGCGTGTCATGGTGAATCATTAAGTAGGACAGTCGCCTGCTCTGCTCATGCCCCCTTTTCAAAGTGGCACACAGGGTTTTAGAGAGGACTATAGCCATCTCTTCGCAAGAGCATCTCTGACAGGAGGACAAGAACAAGTTTTTTGTTTTTTTTTGTACAGGGACTGAGAGAGAGTCAGAGAGAGGGATAGATAGGGACAGACAGACAGGAACGGAGAGAGGTGAGAAGCATCAATCATCAGTTTTTCGTTGCCGTTGTGACACGTAGTTGTTCATTGATTGCCCTCTCACATGTGCCTTGACCGCGGGCCTTCAGCAGATCGACCCACCCCTTGCTCAAGCCAGCGACCTTGGGTCCAAGCTGGTGACCTTTTTGTTCAAACCAGATGAGCCCACACTCAAGCTGGTGAGCTCAGGGTCTCGAACCTGAGTCCTCCGCATCCCAGTCCGACGCTCTATCCACTGCGCCACCGCCTGGTCAGGCAAGAACAAGTTTTAAACCACTGACTTCCATATGAATTGAAAATATAGTCCGTATGTAAACTGAGCATTTTCTGTAGATTCAATTTGTTGCACACAATTTGTACTTAAGAACTTAAAGAGTTTTGCCTGCATGTGGTGGTACAGTGGATAGTGTGTTGGCCTGGAACACTGAGGTTGCCGGTTCAAAATGCTGGGCTTGCCTGGTCAAGGCACCTATAACAAGCAATCAATGAACAAACTAAAGTGAAGCAATTATGAGTTAATACTTCTTGCTCCACCCTCCTTTCTACAAAGAAAGAACTTAAGAAGAACTTATGAGTTTCAACTTCTTTGATTTTTGGGGTACTGGGTTCAGCAGTATCCTCTTAATAAGTAGAAACTCTCAAAGAAAATCACTTTGAGATCAAATTACATTTTCATAGCCAACAAAAACATATCAAGGTTCAGTTTAACTATGTAGTACCTTGCTTAGCCACTGAGCATTTAAAAAATATCATCAAAATATCCAATATCTCCTGACCTGTGGTGGTACAGTGGATAAAGCATTGGCCTGGAATGCTGAGGTCACCGGTTTGAATCCCCAGACCTGCCCGGCCAAGGCACAGACAAAAAGCAACCACTATGAGTTGATGCTTCCCACTCTCCACCCCTTTCACTTTCCCGCTCTCCTTCTTTCCTTCCTTCCCTCCCTCCCTCCCTCCCTCCCTCCCTCTCAAATCAATAAATAAAGTCTTTATTGTTTATTTTGTTTCAGCCAGAGGGAAGAAAGAGAGAGGGAGAGAGGGAGACAGGAAGGGAGAGAGACCAGAAGCATCAACTCAGTTGTGGCACTTTAGCTGTTGATTGATTGCTTCTCATATGTTCCTTGATGGGGGATGGGGGGCTTCAGCAAAGCAAGTGACCCCTTGGTCAAGCTGGCGACCTCGGGGTTCCAGACCTTGGACCTCGGTATGCCAGGTTGATGTTCTATCTGTTGTGCCACCACCACCAATCAGGCAATAAATAAGTTCTTTAAGAAGAAAAAAAATCCAGTATCCAATATTCAAACCTGCTAAATGTAATAAACATTTGATTGGCAAATAGATTGAAATGCAAATGAATTTGGGGCAAGGAAAAAAATCACCCACAGATTTTGGGGGGAATTTCTTTTCCCCCTGCCATCAAGTCTCACAGCAGACATCTTGCCTCCTCCAAAGCTGCAGACATCAGCTTTCCTAACCCTTAGAAGACTGTCAGAAAGGTGGAGGCTGAGTTTTATAATACAGAGCCATGTTTTTAAAGCATAACTCACAGTTTTTAATTACCTGGCGAGAGGACAGTGTTGCACTGGGCAGATGAAGAAGTGGAGAGGTGAGACAACACGTCCAGGTTTCAGGTCACTGCAAGTGTCTGAGGGAGAAGCCAACAGGAGGATGCTAGGAACGGATCCAGGGCTCCTGTACCTGTCTACACAGGGGAGGGGGACCAGGTGAAGAGGCGCTTTCATCTCCAAAACGGTTTGCAGAAATTGTGTTAGGATGGGAGACACATGGTTTCTCCTCCTTGGTTTTGAAATGAAACACTTGACAATTACAAGTGATTTATCCATTCATTCCAATAGCAGATAGTCACTGAGCACCTACCTACCAACTGCCCAATCCTGTCTGAACCCTGAGGACTAGAAGAACCCCGAGTGAGCCCTAGGAGGCCAAGGAGTTGAATTTGGGGGAAGAGGGTTGACTGATGTTCCTCAGATCCCTCAGCATCTTTGTTTGTTGTATACCTTTATCTCTTTAGCAAGGATAAAATGCAAATTAAGGATTTCTATAAAGACTGAGCTTGGGGAGTTTGCAGCTTGACTCAGGGTCAGTGCAATGAGTCTTTCATTCTGAGAGGAAGCCTTTAGATCTGCACAGAGAACAAGGATTCAAAACTGGGGGCCTACATAACCCATGTTTAAGCAACTACAACTGGATTCTTCTTTTTTTTTAAATGACTTATTTTAATTTCTTTTTTTTATTTATTTTTTTTAGAGAGGAGACAGAGAGAGAGAGAGAAATGGGGGAGGAGCTGGAAGCATCAACTCCCATATGTGCCCTGACTAGACCAGTGCAGGGTTTTGAACTGGCGACCTCAGTGTTCCCAGGTCGACACCTCATCCACTGCGCCACCACAGGTCAGGCTACAACTGGATTCTTTAAACCTGTCTTGGCTCTTAAGAGTTTTATTTTTTAATTTCAACAAACATGCTGAGATAGACTCTAACTCCAGGATTATCAAAATAACAGATTGAAAAGCTTAATCATTAGTCACTACCCGGTGTAAACCTTTTTTTGTCTATAAACTAGCCATGGGTCTCGAAGACACAATTACAGTTACAGGTACAAGCAGAAAGGGTTACTACAGGACTGTTAAAACCTGCTCTCTGCGGGGTTGAGCACTGCTCCTCACTAGCTGTCTCAGAACAAGTGCTGTCACCTCTCTGTGGCTCAGATCCTTTACCTCATAGTCAGGAATGAGGACAATTCCCAATGAGTATGAAAAGCACTCAGGCTGACTGGGAGGTAGCAGGCCAGGAGCACTTTTACAATGATATAACAAGGAAGATACAGACACTAAGTTTGTTTAATTGGGTGCCATCAAATCATTAAAAAAAGCCCCTGGACCCCTCTCCAAGTGCTGTTTATTCCTCTGTAACTAAAACTGATTTAAGTATATACTGTATTAACAGGCCCAATTTTTACTGTGTCAGAAAAAGAACAATATAGAAAGGCCGAGCTCCTGTAGCACCCCAGGAGACGAAAGACCAAAATCAGGGCCTTGTATGGTCAAGATGCTGCCACAAAGCTTGAGGCTCTGGCCAGCAACAGCAAGGACCCCAAACTCAGTAAGTCAAGCTGCCTTTAAGTGGTGCCTGCGTGGAATGTGCTCTGGAGGTCTGAAGGAACTGGACCAGGTACCGCCAACACAACACACAGGGGGAACACCTTCAACAGCATGTGTGTAAAAGGGGTGGGAGGCTGCTATCAAATCCAACAGCTCAACCCTAAAGGGACTCTGCTCTCAGGTCAGCTATGCTCACCGGCAAATAACATTCTGCTAAGAACCTCCTCTCACCCCAGGAGATTTCACAAAGTGAGGCTTTGCACAGAATACCAGTTCGAGGTAAGGACAGTCACCACGCTGCCTCTCCCACACCCAGACTTCCACCATGAAGAACTATGGTGGAACAGCAAAACAGAGGACCCCAGTTCCAGGTCTGTGACTTAGCAGACACTAGGGGTACCCAGGGGTGAGCCATAGTCCGAGCCATAATTTATACTCTTCTATGAAATGAGTTTGATAACATCGATCCGCGCTGCCTGAATTCTGCTGGGCGCCAGAAACAAACACACGAAGGGACTTTGTGAGTGAATTATGCCATGCGCTCGCAGGGAAGACAGGGCATGACTTACTGGATCAGGTGGTGGGAGGGGATTCTTGGGTGGAGATCCTGCCTACATGCTCCTAACATGAACCGTGCCACATGCTCTATCCACCTTGGCCTTTGACAGCTGACTGGGGGCTGGCACACATGAGAAAGCCAAATGCTCTTGCACAGCACAACACAGCAAAATGCAGCTTGTCCTAACCAGTGTAGAACCACCCTAAGGAGCTGAAGTTCCAGGTGGCTGGCTGGATTTAAAGGAAGACCAGATTAAGACTACTTCTACTGTTCCACACAGCAGGGTGGGCAGAAGACAAGAAGGGAGGGAGAAGCGTTCAATGGGCGCCCCTCCCCAGGTGGTCACCTCATCTGACCTCCCACTCTCCCCTACAGCCCACTGGAGCCTCTCAGACTAGGTGGGCAGAGTACACAATGTTGGGCTGCCAGCAGCCTCAAGTCTAGTCCTCAGGCTTAACTGGTCTCAGGACTCGGTAAACGCCACGTCTGTGCATTTTACTAACCTGCACCACCAACATTAACTGTGGAGGTATGTCACCACAAACATATCGTGAAACACTGGAATACAAGATTTCACTGCATGGATGTTTAAGCTCTGCTCACTTATTAAACTTTGGAAGTGCCTAATGATATACCTTACACAACATGAACTTGATTAACTTGAACACAGGATGTGTACAGGCTATCTCTGAACCAGAGGGGGAAAGATTACAATTAGAATGGCCACTCAGAGGACTTCTAAGAACTTAGCAAAATCCTACGTTTAAAGCAGGGTGGTGGGCACAAGCAAGTTTGTTTTATGTTCATACTTAAAATTTTCCATAGCCTGACCAGGCGGTGGCGCAGTGGATAGAGCATCAAACTGGGATGTGGAAGACCCAGGTTCGAGACCATGAGGTCGCCAGCTTGAGCACGGGTCCATCTGGCTTGAGCAAAAGCTCACCAGCTTGGACCCAAGGTCACTGGCTCCAGCAAGGGGTTGCTCGGTCTGCTGAAGGCCCGCGGTCAAGGCACATGTGAGAAAGCAAGAAAGCAATCAATGAACTAAGGTGTCGCAACGAAAAACTGATGATTGATGCTTCTCATCTCTCTCCGTTCCTGTCTGTCTGTCCCTATCTATCCCTTCCTCTGACTCCCTTTCTGTCCCTGTAAAAAATAAATAAAATAAAATTTTCCATATAGTTACATACACCCTTTATAGAGACAATGTTAAAGACTACTGTTCAAGATAAAGTTAATGAAACGCCATTTTCTCTACTTCTAAAAATCCTAAGTAACATGTAAGTGCTTATAGTCTGCCATGCACCCTACTAAGCATTTTACATGTGTTATCAATTCTTGGTGTGAAAACTACTGGCATTCTTTCCACAGATGGGGTCGCTGAGGCACAGAACAGGTAGGTCCTTGTCCATAATGCCAGGCCCAGCAGTGAAGCCTTATTCAAACTCCTGGCTCTCAAACCTTCCCAGTTAGTACCACTTAGTAGAGGGTGCATGTGACGCTGATACTCCGTGTCAGCCAGGGACAGAGAAATAGGGGCCCTAAACTAAATTGGCAGGACCTTCCCAAGAAGCATTTAGTAATCACCACTATATCATACCTCAGGCTCTTGCCCTTCTGACCTGGCACATTTCTCTACACGGAATCTAGCCAAAACAGTACAAAATCCTCAAAATAAGATTTACATTAAGAAAATAATCAGGCCCTGGCCCATTGACTCAGTGGTAGAGCATCAGCTTGGTGTGTGGATGTCCTGGGTTCAATTCCCAGTCAGGGTACACAGGAGAAGCGTCCATCTGCTTCTCCTCCACCAACCCCCCTTGCTTGTCTGTCTGTCTTTCTGTCTCTCTCTCTCTCTTCCCCTCCTCTCCTGCAGCCATGGCTCAACTGGAGCAAGTTGGCCCCAGGCACTGAGGATGGCTCCATGGCCTCCACCTTAGGTGCTAAGAAGAGCTTAGGAGCAACACCACAGATGGGCAGAGCATCACCCTCTAGTGGGCTAGCCAGGTAGATCTTGGTCAGGGTGCACACGGAAGTCTGTTTCTGCCTCCCCTCCTCTCACAGAATAAAAAAAAAACCATTCATTAAGAAATGACTCCTTCCCTGGCCAGAGGCTCAGCTGGTTAGAACATTATCTGCAAGTGCAGAGGTTGCTGGTTCGATCCCTGGTCAGGGCACATACAGGAACAGCTCAATGTTCCTGTCTCTCTCCCACTTCCTCTCTCGCTAAATTCAATGTAATGTATAAAAATTTAGGCCCTGGCTGGTTGTCTCAGTGGTAGAGTGTTGGCCCAGCATGTGGATGTCCCAGATTTGATTCCTGGTTAGGACACAGAAGCAACCATCCACCCCCACTCTTACCCTCCTACAGCCATGGCTCAAATGGTTCAAGCAAGTTGGCTAGCGCTGAGGATGCTCCGTGGCCTCTACCTCAGGTGCTAAAAAGTGGCTCCATTGCTAAGCAATGGAGCATCGCCCCCTAGTGGGCTTGCCAGGTGGATCCCGGCAGGGCACATGTGGGAGTCTGTTTCTCTGTCTCACCCCTCACTAAAAATTAATTTAAAAATATGTAAAAATTAAAAAAAGAACAAAAATAATGACTCCCAACAACTGGAAATGGCCTATGTAAATGTCCACCAGGAGGA
Organism: Rhynchonycteris naso; assembly: GCA_037038555.1. Lineage (NCBI taxonomy): Eukaryota > Metazoa > Chordata > Mammalia > Chiroptera > Emballonuridae > Rhynchonycteris > Rhynchonycteris naso. The sequence goes on along the minus strand of CM073000.1, from coordinate 197,927,464 downwards.
CAGTGACTACTCTGGTTCACCCAGGGAGAGAAGTACTAGGCACTGTGGAGTGTGAAAGTAATGCCCATGCATAAGTGCGAAAGAAAAACATCAGGAGACAAAACTGTCAGGTATACAACAGAGGTCCCAATTTGATTAAAAGACAGAAAGGAAACCATGATGACCTCTGGGTGAAGGAGAGACAGATCATCCAGCTGATTCCCTGTAACGACTAACCTTGACAGCTGCAGAGGACAAAGGACAAAGTCGGACATAAGCAGGGACAGCAGAAACGGCAGAGGAGGTCCCCGTGGGCATGCCCCTCTGAGGGGCCATACCACTGACATGGGGCCCACAGACCTTCTGAACTCCCTTCCATGTTCATCAGTTTCTATACTCAGGAAGGAATCAGATGTATAAGGAGCATCTGCTAATGAGCAGATGAATAAGCCAGTATTTCAGACACACCCTATGTGAGGGGCAGACCCACCCCAGTGACTACCAGGAGGGGCACAGCATGGAGATTCACTGCTTTTCAAGCCTGTCATCCTAGAGCTGCATCAGAAAAATCAGCAGCAATTCAAAGATAATTAACTCAATCTACATACTTAAGAGTCCATCTGTGTTAAAAGCTTTACTCAGTAAAATCTATTATTAGAAAACAATACCAATAGCCTCTTGCTTTCTGTTTCGCTAAATTTAACAATTTAACATATTAAAGTTGACAACTAAAAGAAAAACCAAGTTTCTAATCTAAAGTAATGTGAAGTACATCCTGCTTAAATACAAACCTTTCCCTGGGAATTATATTCATGCACCAAACATTTCCCCCCATGATCTAGTTTAGGAATTTAAGGGATACCTAACTTGACCAAATACAGGTTATCTGATAAGTGATGTGGTGAGGCCAGCAGATGTTGAGCTGTTTCCTCCTCTTTCTAGCTCTCCAGCTTCCAACCCTAGGACCTTACAGGAAACTTCCTTCAGTCTCCAAGATAACAAGGTCAAAAGGTGAAATAAAACCCAGAGTATGTGGGTACTTCCAATGAACTGAGAGGCCTTCTCTAGGGTCCCAGCTCTACCAATCCCTCCATCACCCCTCCCTGTCCGTGGTCCCCCTCTGCTGAGCTGGGGACCATCAGCGCTTCCCACTCCTCTGATTCCTGCAGAAGCCCCATCGCCTTCCCCGGGCTGACGCTGACACAGTAGCTCTGCTGTGCCCTCCTATGTACTTTTTTTTTTTTTTTTTAAATTTTCTTTTTATTTTATTCATTTTAGAGAGGAGACACACACAGAGAGAGAGAGAGAGAGAAAGGGGGGAGGAGCTGGAAGCATCAACTCCCATATGTGCCTTGACCAGACCAGTGCAGGGTTTTGAACTGGCGACCTCAGTGTTCCCAGGTCGTCGCTTTATCCACTGCGCCACCACAGGTCAGGCTCCTCCTATGTCCTTTAACCTCCATGTGGACTAAGCTGCACTCTGTCCTTGCCAGCCCATGGCTTGTGTACCCCCTGACACAGGCCAGTAAGCCAGGACAAGCGGAAGAGGGAAACTGAGACAGATAGGTAAATGGCCAAGCAATTTACAGCCATCCAGTAAATCACAAAATCCTAGCTTCTATAACCAAGTAATGTAAACAGTTTACACTTCTCCCCAAAGGGTAAAATCTTCAATCACCCTACTCAGGGAGACAGTAGAAATGTAATTAATACCATGTGTCAACCACACCCAAGAACAGATGAAGTTAAGGGAGAAAGAAAAATCTCATTTTGACACATCAGCACAAAACTAATGAATATTCTATTAGGACCCTCCCTTAAGACCACCCATACACTCTCAATCTTAAAAAACCCTCAAAACAGCCTGACCTGTGGTGGCGCAGTGGGTAAAGCGTCGACCTGGGAACACTGAGGTTGCCAGTTCAAAACCCTGCACTGGTCTGGTCAAGGCACATACGGGAGTTGATGCTTCCAGCTCCTCCCCCCTTTCTCTCTTTCTCTCTCTCTCACTCAGTATCTCCTCTCTAAAATGAATAAAATAAAAATAAAATTTAATAATAATAAAAAAAAAGCTAAGAAGCTCTTTAAAACAAAGGACCCAAGCACTGATCCAGTGGTTCTCAAACTTTGAAGTTGGGCGCATTTAAAATCCTACAAATAATTGTAGGTGCACTATATACAAATTTCTGAGAAATATGTTATAAGTTAAATATTAAAGAAAAAATATATAAAGTCCAAGCGTGCTTTTATGATAATTAACTAAACATGACAAAATTAAATTTATTCTGACATTAAAAAACATTTTTTATGTTACATTTTTTGAGTTATGCTTTTAGAATTCGTAAAAAATAAAAAAACGACAAAAAGTTATCTTTTTATATATATATAGATTCATTCTTAGTAAGATTTAGTAAATTCGGCAGGTCCTGGCACAAATGTGTTAAGTTTTCTCATTCTTGTGTTTCTGAGAAACATGAGCCTGATGTGTCCTAGCGACTTCTTCAATGTTTGGGCATATATTTGAAAGGCAAACTCTCATTTCCTTGTCAATACATTGAAGAATTCCTCTCTTTTTACTCTTAATTGCGTTGAGTGCAGAAAACCCCCACCATACATATCATCTTAACTTTACACCAAACAAAGGATAGAAGAAACTTGTCTCCAGTCTTTCCGGGGAACATGGGGGGTAGTGTAAACAATCCAGCACCACAGCTTAACAGCCTTTTGCAACCTAATCAGGCAAGTGAGGTGGGGGTTTGGGCAGACAGTCAGCTTACAGCCAATTCCCCACACCTCTGTCTCCCAGAAACCTAAACTCCAAAATCCCTGTTGGTGTTTTGGTCCCCACCAGGCATATATTTCTCTGGAATGCCATGGGGCGTACCTGGGAATCTTCTAAGGCGCCCCAGTACACACTTTGAGAACCACTGTACTGAAATGACAAGGTTGCAGGTCTGATACCTTGTCAGGGCACACATACGGGAAGCAACCAAAAAATGCACAACTGAATGGAACAACAAATGCTTCTCCCCACACACACACACTCTTCCCCTTCCTCTGTATAATCAACAGAAATTGAGCCAGCCCTGGCTGGACAGCTCAGTTGATTGGAACATCAGTTGGTTGGAGATTCATGCCAAAGCATGAAGGTTGATGGGTTGATTCCCCAGTTGGGTCACATATAGGAAGGAACAGCTTGATGTTCCTGTCTGTCTCTCCCCCCCCCAAAAAAAGTATTTTGTCATTCAGATGATAAAAAAACAAACAAAGCCTGACCAGGCGGTGGCGCAGTGGATAAAGCGTCGGGCTGGGATGCGGAAGACCCAGGTTCGAGATCCCGAGCTCGCCAGCTTGAGCGCGGGCTCATCTGGCTTGAGCAAAAGCTCGCCAGCTTGGACCCAAGGTCGCTGGCTCCAGCAAGGGGTTGCTCGGTCTGCTGAAGGCCCATGGTCAAGGCAATCAATGAACAACTAAGGTGTTGCGACAGCAACGAAAAACTAATGATTGATGCTTCTCACCTCTCTCCGTTCCTGTCTGTCTGTCCCTATCTATCCCTCTCTCTGACTCTCTCTCGGTCCCTGTAAAAAAAAAAAAAAAAAGCAAAGGACGCAGTGCTCTCTCACTCACTCTAGGGAGTAGGCCACACCTTCCCCTATACACCCCACTGCCCCCCTCACCATAACAGGAGTGTATTTCCTAAACTTAAAGGGTCCTCAAGAGACTTGCAACCAGGGAGCAGTAGGGAGCAGCAGCTCATTCCAGGCTAAACCCCTGAACCTATCTCCGAGCCATCCCTTTTCCTGACTTCCCAGTGTGGGCTCATTTCCTTCCCATAAAGGTTTTTCTATTCCAGGTCTTCCTTGGTTTACTGCCCCCATTTAATAAACTTTCAGAATGACCTGGACTAGTGTTGTGAAATTTCTCCTGCATGAAATCAAGAACCCACATATTACCTACTGGCTGGCCCTAGGCAGATCTGAAGGGGCCAGTTCTCCTGTCCTGTAACCGAGGAAAGAGCATCTCCCCAGGCTAGGTGCAAAATCCTTGAGAGCAGCACAGGGACCTGTAGGAACTTCCTACAGTCCTTAAGATGCCCTGGATTTCGTTTACCCTCCATCATTGTTTCCCACCCACAAACCTAGACCCACAGTGATGCGGATAAGTGGTCTAAGAACCCTAACAGGCTATCCTGTTAAGAAAATGGCAGATTCATGTGGTCAGACTTTTGTTCTTTAAAAATCAGAGGCTTCTTTCTATCTCCTTGAAACAAGAAAACAAACGAACAAAAACCCAAGTCATCCCAGAATGCCACTGGCCATATAAATAAATGTCATTGGGCAGGAGCACCCCTTCAGCAGTGTAAATTTCCATGGTATGCAATGCAGAAGAGAGCCCCAGCTTATTTCTAACCAAGAATGCCTACCCTGACACCTGAAAAGGCATCATAAACAGATGTTCTCCTTTCTTGGTTCCTTATCTGCAAACTTGGAATAAAGAGTTTCTCACTGGGAACCACAGTGGCCAATAACACACAGAAAGACTTTTTCACAGTCTTAATGGCCAACTGCCACAGTAAAACTTCCCAACATCATCAGCATGCAGAGAAAGATCTCTTGTGCCTAGCATGACATGTAACCACACCTCTACCACTCACCAATTCTCACTTCATATATGGAAAGAAGCAAAGGAGGATGAAAAGTAGGGCAGGCAGCCAGGCCTGTCTACATTTCACCTTGTCATGGCCAACTCGGAGCAACTGAAACACCCCTGCAGAGAGGCCAGAGTCCCGGGATGAACCCTTAACACCTTGAGGACTATCCACCCAGTGCCAAGAGCCATCACCATCATTTTATTCAAAGTGCTTTCCTTCCCTTCGTATCAGTGCCCATCTTTCTTCCTACCAAACCCCACCTTCCTGTCTTGCTTTTGCTGTGTTTGTACTGAAAAGAAATTGGAGGGGCAAACTGGATAATGGATGGGAAAACAAACCAACCAAACTCATGACTTTTCAGAACTGCCTATCTTCTGAATTCTGGCTATAAGAAGCTCCACATTTAGCTCTTGGTTCAATCTATAAACCTCAAAGTAACAGTCCACAACTTAAGTCTGTGACTTGAGACAAGGTCCTTAGACCATAAATAACACTGTAAATAACATAAATAACAGCTTCGCCTAAACGAGGTAGAGGAGAACATAGCAGAACCCACCACCTACTTTCACAAACAGCCTGGACACAAAGCCATCCTCTTGCTTGCAGAGAAAGTGCCAAGAGACCCAGTGCACAGTCCTGAGCTGCAGGTCGCATGAATGCTGATGGGATCCCAGCACATGCTCCAGAGGGACGTGGCACACCTCTGACTGGAAACCAGTTTCATCACTGAGTTCAGACCCACTCTGCACCTGGGGACATCTGTCCTTGAAAGTGTCCAGGAGTGTCCCTGTCTGCAGAAAGTGGCCAGAACAGACAGGCGCCCAGGTCCCATGCAGGCTCTGACCCAGTACATCTAAGTCCGCAGCCCTTCAGGTCCCAAGTGTCTTCATCTAGAAAATGGAAGAACTCAACAGGGCACTGAGCATTAAAATTCTTCAGAAATAAAAATACTGTAGTCATGCCATGGCCACCAGCAGCACATATCAGAGAGCAGGGCCAGGCCCTGGGTCTAATTCCAGTCAATCAGCACTAAGCTTTTTCCAGCTCGACAATGTCAGTGGGCATAAGACACCCCTGACAGTATGCACTAGGGGCACGAACCTCCCTGGGGTTTTTTATGAGCCAACCTTGTCACCAAAACACATCAGACAAACCCAAACTGAGACACAGTCCACGAAATACCTGTTCATTATTACTCTTCCAAAGCATTGCCTTCATGAAAAACAAGGAAGGTCTGAAACTGTCCTAGACCAGAGGAGACCAAGGGGCAGGACTAAATACAATGTGGCCCCTGAATAGGGTCCTGGAACAGAAAGAGACACAGGGGGGAAACTGACACAATCCCAGACAGGTTTGCAGTTCAGTTAATAGTGGTTCCCAGGTCCATTTCTTGGTTTTGACAGATGTGGCATGGCTGTATAGCTTTAACATGAGGTAAAGTGGGGTGATAGGTATTATGAGAACTCTGTGCTGTCTTTGCAACTTTCCTAAACACCTAAAATTATTCCAAAATCAAGTTTATTGTAAAAATAAGTTTGGAGACTATTTTGATAGTCCTGAGCAAACTTAATGGATCTGAAAATATCCTGTGTCATTAAAAACCTGACTCAGAGTCACAGCTCAACACCACCCTGAAAAGCGTAGGGCCACTGAAGGAAAATAGCACACTTGAAAAAAAGGGAAGAAAAGCAAATACAGAAGTTTACTATAAATTCCCTATCCCCATCACCTCCTTCAGCTCGCATTCTCCAAAAGGCCTCCATGTTTGTGTACAGCAGTCTCCCTGTACAAGCACCAGCCAAGCACAGCCCCGCCTGGTCGTCCCAGCACGCCCAGTGCCTTCCTCCTCGCACTAACAGCACTTGGCCACATCTGGCTCCTCTGCCTTCTGGGTACCCCAGCCTCCTGGGTGCCACGTGCACTTTGGGTCCAGGCTCTTCTGGCTCCTCTCAGGAGCAGCCCCCACAAAGGCCAGAAACTGCCCTCTCTCCTTCAGGCACTATTGGTAATGGCTGTGCTGTGGACTGCTTCCCTTCAGCCCCTGGAGGAGGGGGGTGGTTGGTGGGGCTCACAGAGAAGCGGGAGCATATGCAGGTTGCCCCCACCCACTAAGCTGCAGATTCAGTCCTTTCACCCAGGATTCCTTAGGCCAAGCACGGAGCCCTATTCTGCTCACACCTCTTCTCCTAACCCACCACCAGCCCATCCTCACCACCTTCCACCCCAGGGACACAAAGCTCAGTGACAAAAGCTTCTGGTATAAAAAGTTTTCTAAGATTTAAAAAAAGAAAGAAAAAAGAGAGGGCATTTAAAGTATGAGTTTTGATTTTTTTTTTTAAGGAATGAGAATAAAATGTATTCACACCAAAAAAAATCTGTCTTTACATGCACATCTTTAACTTTAAGAATAAGCTATGTACTTATAACCTGACCAAATGGGGGAAAAAACATGAAAGAAAATGCCAAACTGCAGAAAGAAAAAAATGAGTTATCGATGAAAACAAAGGGCAGTAAATAGTACATTTCTGAGACTGTGCACAGAGGAGACCATTCATTCTCTCAGCAGCCTGTCTGGCCTAAGTCAACAGGCCCCTGGGGGAGAAAAATGCAGAAAGGCTAAGTGCTGCCCCCAAGAAGGAAGCACGTTAAAAACAACAAAACCTTGGAAATGAGCAGTTATCAAGCTTCTTAGCTTGATAAAGAAGTTAGCTTGCTGACTTACCTGCTTCCCCAGGATCTGGATGCTGAGGCTTTCCAGAACCTAAGAACATGGCTGAGCAGAGCCAGTATTTGGGCAGCTTTGCCAAAGACGGGGCTGCTCCAATCCTTTCCCAAAGGAGAAGCCCCCACAGCACCAATGGACAGCCAATGGCGGCACACGCTGGGTCTAACCCCCCCATCCACGCCCGCCCTCCTCCGAGGCTGATGGTGCTCTGGCCCACCATGCTCACTCACGGTGCATCCGTGCACAGGTGTATGGCGCGAAACCCGGAGAAAAGGTGGGCTACTCAGAGAAAGAGTCCTGGGGCTCCCCCACGACCACCAGCTGCAAACCATTTCTGGAGGGTGGCACCTCTGGCACCTGGGGACACAGCCGTGGTGCTGCATATAGCTGCACTCACCCATGGAGCACATGCTGCCCCTGGGACGGGACACTCAGAAAGTAGAGCAAAGCCGAGGCCTGGGGAAAGCCCTCACTGACCTTCCCCAAATGGCAGAGAGAGGTGTGCCAAAGGAACCAAACACCAGAAGGGCCATTTCCCCAGCTCCCTCTGTCGCCAGGGAAAAGCAGCTTGGCTTCCGGTTACAGGGACTGCCAGGGTGATCCTGAGCCTCAGAGATCTTCAAGAAGCAGTCCTCCCGATGGGAAAACAACTGCCTTGGGAGGGGCTGATCCTATGCAGGGTCCACATCACCAACACTGGCCCCTCTATGGGTTAGGTACTCGGGGTCCTGCGATGTGAGGGCAGTAGTCCAAGGCAGGCCTCACCCACCATGACAGCAGTGCCAACATGGAAAGCTTCAGCCCAGGATACTGTTGGCTTGATCCTAACAACTGGATAAACCAGATTTAACCCAACATTTGATTGCTAAGATTTCCCAGGAAGGGCTCCAGTATAAAAAGGAACCAATGGCTTTAAGCTTGACCTGTGGTGGTGCAGTGGATAAAGCATTGACCTGGAACACTGAGGTCGCTGGTTTGAAACCCCGGGTTTGCCTGGTCAAGGCACATATGGGAGTTGATGCTTCTTGCTACTTCCCTCCCCTTCTACCTCTCTCTCTCTCTCTCTAAAATGAATAAATAAAATCTTAAAGACATTTTTTAAAAATTTAAAAAAATAAAAAGGAACCAACAGCTTAAAATATAAGCTCTCAAGGGTCAGATAATGCATATACAGGAAAAAGACTTACCCCCCTTTTAAACAAAATTTTCTTAGAAAAATATTTTATTTCTTTATTCAATGAAAAAATGGAAAAGGCACCCCTATTTTTAACCCTCTTTTTCCTACGTTTTCATGTTGGGCATTAACCTGGTAAACGCTTTAGAATGAGGCCTCGTACCCCTCACACATACACAGCTCTCATGCAGAGGAGTCAGAAGGTACATGCAGGATACAGACAGGGTTCTGTTAATAAACAGCAAAAATGGTACGATTAACAAGCAAGTGACAAACACACCACAGGAAGACCAGACAACAGAGCCTGGAGCAGAAAGTGTGAGAAAAAGTAACAGAAGCCATCTAGAAAAAACTCACCAGCTTGGACCCAAGGTCGCTAGCTCCAGCAAGGGGTTGCTCAGTCTGCTGAAGGCCCGCGGTCAAGGCACGTGAGAGAAAGCAATCAATGAACAACTATGGTGTCGCAACAGCAACGAAAAACTAATGATTGATGCTTCTCATCTCTCTCAGTTCCTGTCTGTCTGTCCCTATCTCTCTCTCTGACTCTGTAAAAAGAAAAAAAAAAAAATCAAAATCAAAAAGAAAGTTTGCCCTGGCCAGATGGCCTGGCTGGTCAGAGTATCACGCCAAATGCAGAGGTTCCCTGGTCAGGGCACATACAGTAACAGATCAATGTTACTCTCTGGCTAAAATCAATAAAAATAAATAAATAAATAAAGGTTTAGAAACATAACATAGCAAGGTCCAGAACCCATCTTAGAGAAACACAACACTTCTGAATACATCACAAACCCTGGTATGTGGGGTCTTATAGTGATTGGTCAGAAAAGGCTTCCCAGCCAGTTTTGGGGTGGGGGAGGGTCCCACTAAGGAGAATTTCTTCAGGCTAAAAGGGAGGGCCTAGAGAGAAGCTGGCAGTTGAGAATTTCAGACACTGCCCTGGCTGAGCAAACTGGGAACAGAGGCTACATAGCAGGGGGGTCTGAGAGGGACCCTTACCAAGGGGAAGCAAAGTGACAAGCCAGGAGAGGTTGAGAAAGTCACAAGAGCGCTGGAACCTGTGGACGAGCCAGCAAGCTCTAACCCTAACCCTACTTCCTCCCTCACCAGGAAAGGGGGAACTAGGAAGAGCGTGTATCAATGTTTTCAGCCCCACCAGGTCAGAGTATCAGATGCACATGCAGTGTGGATACGTCCCTTACTGCAGGACAGCACCCACAGCTATGCTACAATCCAGCACACACACCATATTTCAGATGGGGTTCAAGAGCAAGGACTGCTAGATACAATGTTCTCCTTGGCAACTCACCACACACAGAGTTCTCAGGTCCGCTGCAGGTGCTGTCCTCCCAATTCTCCCAGAAACAGGGAGGAAAAACAGAAAACTTAACTGCAAGACCCTTTTCCCACAGGTTTCCACTGCAGGTCAAAGCACTTCAAGAAATTTCACTGAGGTTTCAAGCTCCCCTGTGAATCTTATCAGCCTTCCCTGCTAGCATCCAATACACACAGCTGTCACTTTGAGATACAATTCCTGCTGCAGTAAAATTAATTCCAAAATAGAAAAACAGGTTGGAGAATGAAAAGTTAACAATGAATTCATTGTAAAAGCTAAGCATTCATCCGGATGAACTCTGACTGTAACATTGCAGACACACACACACAGTCCTCTGCATGCAGCCTCTCAGCAGCCTCTCCAGTGTGGGCAGGCCCGCCACCAGTTCCACAAACATGCAAAGAACAAGGACCTCCGGAAAGAACTTGGCATCCAGACACTTCTTCAAACCACGCCTGTAAATGTTTTGATTCCTTGCAGGCTGAAGGTGATTTAAAGCCCAGTGCCTGGTACAGAGGCCATGTGATGCTATCTCTGTGGACTCAGGAGGTCACTGGGCCATCAGGAACTATGTGTCCACCTTCACCAGGCCCCTTGGCAACACTCCAGCAGAAAGCACACTTGTCTGTTCTTCAGTGGCCTATGTGCCCGGTCATGGCCATGTGGGGCATTAACCTGGTAAACGCTTGAGGACAAGGTCCTGTGCCCCTCACACATCCATAGCTCTCATGCAGGAGAGTCGGACCTGTCCATCTTTTCTCTCACACAGTTTGCAGTGCGGTCAGTTTCTGCTGCTGTGGGCCTGTGTGAAACCCAGTTACTTACACAGAAATCTGACTCACTTGCTCTGCTAAGGGATTTGGAGCCCTTACATGTAAACCCTTTGGAATGAACTATCTCCCCAACACAGGCAAAACAACCTGAAATTTCTTGGAGTAAATATTTCAGCTTAAATCAGAAAAATTTCCTAGATGGAAACAGACTTTGTGCAACCAAATAAAGGTCATCAGCATGAAGCACTGAACAGACTCCAAGACCCTTGTGAACCCAACAGGCCTTTTTCCTCTAAGACAGGGGTGCCCACACTTTTTCAGCTTGCGAGCTACTTATAAGATGACCAAGTCAAAATGATTTACCTACAATAAAAATGCAAAACATAAATTTATTTCTTCTATATTATCATTATTTAAGTTACTATTATTACTATTTAATATTGTGTATTCTTCTTTCACCTTTCTCCTTCTCAGCTCTCTTTTCGGAGGAAAGTCAATGTCATAGTTTTTATGAACAGTCCGAAAAAGCCGCTCCACATTTCCCTTCTTTGGAATAGCAATGGCACACAGACAGATGAGGCAAACGCACTTAGACATAGTGAAAAAAATCCCCTCCCATTCTGTATGAAAGTGGTAGGTTTTAGGCTTCTTACTTGGACCAGCTACGGCACTCTTTTTTTTTTTTAATGTTTATTTTATTGATTTTTGAAAGAGAGGAAAGGAGAGAGACAGAGATGGCAGGAACACTGATCTGTTCTTGTACACGCCCTGACCGGGGATCGAACTGACAACTTCTGTGCTTCAGCACGATGCTCTAGCCAACCGAGCTATCCGGTCAGGGCGGCACTCATTTTTATACCCTTTGTTGTATTTAGTTTGAATAAATTGAAGGCTAACTACGCAGCAATGTAACTGAACAAGTTAGCACGGTTTAACGCGCATGCGTAGGGTGTCAAAAGTTCAGATGTCAGATTGGCTACCCTGTATGCCAATCAAAAGACAAATGTCTTTTTAATGTCATGCAATCTACTCACACTTCCTTCGCGATCGACCAGTAGATCGCGATCCACGTATTGAGCACCCCTGCTCTAAGACATTAGCATCAGAACACATTCTCCACTACTCTTGAGAACCCGCACCTGCCTGTTACGTTGACTCAGCTAGTGATGATCCATTCAAATACATTTTTCTTGAGGCCCTGGTGTCACAGCGAAAAGTAAAGAATGCTATCTGGTTACAGAAGACAAGAATGATACTTGTCCAAAACTTAATAGTTTCCACACTAGCACTTCCTCCCTGGTGATCTGCCCTTTGAACTTGCCTTCAAAACAACTGCACTCCACACCCCTACGGCCATCTGTCATTACAAGGGCAGGCATACAGAGCTGGCACACATCAGCCCTAGTTCTCGCATCTGCTGAGGGAGTCACTTCTGCTCCAAGTGTCCTCAGCACTGGCTCCTTGCTCTAGTCAAAGTCCATTTCCACAGAATGCACCCCCTTAGGGCGGGGCATAGTGGAGTAGCCAGAAGGTTCTCCACACACCATCCCCTCAGAAGGAACAGACCTTCCTGACCACCCCCACCCATTTTGCAGTGCTTTCCAGGTCACCATGCACCTGCCCTACATGCACCAAACCTCGCAGCAGGTGGTCAGGAGACGAGGGCACAAACTCAAGGGAAACACCCCAAGAGAAAACTTTTCCTCCACCCCTAATTGTGTTAAAGGCAGCTTAGAGGCCCAGATCTGCTTTAACTAGCTGCCCCAAGCCTCCTTTCTTTCAGGCCCCACATCTCTACAGGCTGCTGCTGCGACCCCTCTTATGAAACTCACGTCCAAAGAGAATAAACCTACACTTCCACCTCTTATTAGCAGGGCCCACCCCACCTCGCTGGAGGGCATCGTGGGGACAGAAATACCCTCACGGTACATGAGACCACACAAGCAGAAGCAACCCAAAACAGAGAGTGAAAGTCAAACCCATTTCTCTTTTCTTTAAAAAAAACCCTTTTCTATTGATCAGAGAGACACAGAGAGATAGGGCGAGAGTGAGGGAGGGAGGGAAGAAGAGGAAAAGAGAAAGGAAAAAAGAAAGGGGGAAGGGAAGAGAAGCATCAACTCATTGTTTCACTCAGTTCCATTTAGTTGTGTACTCATCAATTGCTTCTAGTATGTGCCTGGATTAAATGGCAAGAGGTGTCAAAAACTCAACCTCTAGCACGCCAGGTCGATGCTTCATCCACTGAGCCGCTTGGCCAAGGCCTCCTTTTTTGTGTTTTTATTTATTATTAGTAGTAGTAGCAGTATTTTAGAGCGAAGAAGAGAGCAAAAGATAGAGGAGGGCAGGGGGAAGAGAAGGAGAGGGACAGAGAAAGATATTTGTTGTTCCACTTATTTACGCATTCATTTATTGATTCTTCCATGTGCCCTGACCAGGGATCGAACCCATAACCTTGGCATATCTGAATGAAATTCCAAGAAACCCGTTCCCATGTTCTCTGCTTTCCCCACTGCATGCCCCCAGTAATAACCACTGCTGCAAACACGCAGCCATCCTAGAGTTACAGAGAACTACTTTGCCTATTCACCAATTTTACAATTAACAGAATCATTACACAGTTCTTTCTTTTTTTTGACAGAGAGAGAGAGAGAGCCAGACAGGGCCAGACAGACAGAAAGGAAGAGAGATGAGAAGTATCAATTCTTCCTTGTGGCCACATAGTAGTTCATTGGTTACTTTCTCATATGTGTCTTGACTGGGGGTCCAGCCAAACCAGTGATGCCTTGCTCAATCCAGCAACCTTCGGTTTCAAGCCAGCAACCACGCTCAAGTCGGTGATCCCACGCACAAGCTGGATGAGCCTGCACTCAAGCCAGAGACCCTAAGGTTTTAATCTGGCTCCTCAGTGTCCCAGCCCAATACTCTATTGATTGTGCCACAGCCTGGTCAGGCATGGCTTTTTTCATTTTATTTTTCCATGATTTGGGGGAGGGGGAAAAGGAAAAAAGGAAGGAAGAAGCGAAGGAAAGAAGAAAAGAGAGAGAGAGAGAAAGGAGAGAGAAGTATCAATTTGTTGTTTCACTTTGTTGCGATCTCATTGAATGCTTCTCCTACGTGCCCTGACAGTGAAAGTCAATGTTTTTATTCACTGGGCCACTGGGCCAGGGCCCACAGTTCATTTCACAGAGGGAAGATCCCAAGCGTCACCCATTCAGAATATCAGCCCTCAAATGAGGACGACCCAGAGTCTCTTTCCAAACGGCTGCTTTCTGACAGTGAGGCTGCAACAGGCTCCAGGGCTCAGAGTTCAGCTATCTGCCCAAAGAAGTAAGTGTGCTGTCCTTCCATCCGACAATGTCCCTCTCCCCTCCAGCACAGTCAGGACATTCGGGCATGACCTCCGGGGCAGCGCACTGAGGACTTCTTTAGACTGAGTGCTGCACTGAGCTGCCCAGCAGATCCTCCCTCCTCACGTGAGGGGCAGGGTGGCACTCGGGCCTCTGCCATCCTCAGATGCACGCTATTTACCAGAGAGGTATTTAGCCTCTCTGCACCTCAGTTTCCACACCTGTACAATAGGAACGCCATCTACCTCGCAACACTGCTGAGAAAACCAAGCAACACGTGTGAGCTAGCTAGCCCAGTGCCTGCCCTGACGGAAGTGCTCCATCAGTGGTACAGCATGGGACACACCTGACTATGAAGCTGGGCCAGACCAACTTCACACTCGCAACACCAAGTGCTCCCCCTGTTGGCCCTACGTGCTTCAAAAAATGGGAAGATTAATCATCCCCATCTTAAAATTCCAACTTGAACAGCAAACTCACTTGACACGTGTAAATCTATCTGTCCTCGTGTGAAAAATCCAACATTGGAGGCGTCTGTGCCATTACTGACAGGGAACCGGGCGCATTCGCACAGACATACGCTCACGTGAAGGAACCAAGCTCCAGACACAAAAATCTCATTCCTCTCACTTCCTGACCAGAGAGCTAACCTTTTCTGCACTTCATTTCTTCTTGTTGGATTCCACCGTTTTTGAACCAAAACGCTGCCTTATGCAAAGAAAACTGCAGATGTCTAACGTCCATCATGAGGAACTACCGACACTAAGAAAATGCGCTTATTCTTCCGATGGATGCCATAACGTGCACACCTCACATTGCAACAGCATCGCTGTGCAAAAATCCTTTTACAAAAGCCAGGATTATCATCAGTCAGCCTCCTAAATGGCGTCCTTGCGTGTCAGCCCAGGCACCACGTGTCGCAATAACCAAAGACATCCCTTTCCCCTTTCACCTTTTTCCTCAACAGAACAGGTCCTCCCGCTCTTAGACTCTGGATTCTCACCCATCTCTACAAAGCCGAGTGTTCAGGACACGAAGTCCACGGGTGAGCTGCAGAGGGGTCAAGACCTTCCTGAAGTCATTACAAAACTCGGTGTGGCATGCGTTCTTCTCAGGAGACGTTGCATACCTGCCATCAGATTCCCAAAGGTGCTCATGTCCCCCCCCACCCTCAAGATGAGCGGTCAAGTACATTTCCCGGGTCTTCCTTCATTTAAGGGATCTGCTTTTTGAACCAAACTTGACAAGCTGTCTAGACATTCTTCCATCATCCACTTCACATTTGCACACAAGGTATAAATCCTTAAACCCGCTTCCCAAGGGTGCAGAACTTAGCAGAGAAAAAACATAAGAGCACTGGGGAGACTTTCAGCGACAAAGAGAAAATACAGAACCACTAGCGATACTTTTAACCAAACATTTAACTCAACAAGCGCGTTTTCTTTTTCTTTCCCCCTAAAATCCCTCCTCCCTGTCACGCTCCCTTTCCCCTGGCGGTAGGTTCCAGCCCAGCTCCCAGGGACTTCCCACAACAACGGTGCCTATGCCGGGCGGAGCGCGGACTCGAGGCAGGAGAAGCACCCGCCGCGTCGGGAAAGTGTCTCCCACTCCACGCCAACCGGGAACCTGGGAGGCTCGGAGCATCAGATCCTTTGAGCAAGAGCTCGCACTCCTACTTCTGCTGCGGGCGGGGCACCGGGACCCCGTTCCTGGCGCAGCCCCCCGAAGGCTCCTCCGCAGACAGCACGAAAGGTAACGCCGGAGGCTCGGCTCCAGGCCGCGCGGAAAACAAACTTTCCAAACACTCGAACCGCGGCGAGCCGGTGACATTTCTAGGGCTTCCCCCGCCCTCCGCGTGCCTGTCAGCGCCCCCGCCGGGCCAGCGCCCGCCTCCCGGGGACCGGGCTCCCTCGGTGGCTGCGCGGCGTCCGCACGCTGCCCACGGTCCTCCTCCCTGCTGCCCGGCCCCAGCCAGGTGAGACGCCACCCGGCCCTCGGAATCACGGGCCGCCGCGCCTCACCGGGCCCGAGCGGCCGCGGTTCTCGGAGGGACGATAGTCTGGTGAGCGGGGGTTGCCGCCAGCGCACTCACCAGCTGGCTGGTCGTCCTGGCCATAGACCCCACGCCGGCTCCGGCACTCGGCTGCAGCGCTGCGCGGCTCGGCGGCCCTTCAGCGTCGTCCTCCCCGCGGCGGACCTCCAGCAATGGCCGCCCTCATCCTGCGCCCGCCCCGCCGTTCGCCACCCCCGGCCCCGCCCCGCCCCCGCGCCACGCTGGGCGGAACTTCCGCCGATCCGCCGCCGCCGCATGTACCCATTGGCCATTCTCGCTGTCGCACCGCCGCGGCCCCATTCGGCCCCGTCGGCACCCCACGAGCCGCATTTCCGGGTGGGGCCCAGCGGGCTCGAGCCACGGGACCCCTGCCTGGGCGGGCGGGGCCGCGACCCAGTGGGAACCAATCCCAGAGCCGCAGGGCGGTGCGGGGAGTGGAGGGCGAGCTGTCATCCCAGGCTCCCTGGACCGGGAAAGGAGGCTTGCAGGGGCCCAGGCTCGGGAAGGTTACACCCGAATAAGAGGCGAGGCTGGGCTCCAACCCACCGCTGGGACTCAGAAGCCGGGCTCTGCATAAACACCTAGAGACGAAACTTTACTAGTTACAAAACTGAAAAGTGTTCAAGATAGGAAATTTATGCTATCAAGTCGTATTTATAAGACAGAAAACAATTCTGTCTCTTTTCCGCTAATAGTCTCTAGAACACTTTCAGAACTTATTTGCATATAATTATTTTTGTAGTTGATAACGATGATGAGCTTTTCTGTTTTTTAATTTTTCTGAAGTGAGAAGTGGGGAGGCAGACAGACTCCCCCATGCTCCCTACCTGGATTCACCCGGCAGGCCCACCAGGGTACGATGCTCTGCTCCCTGGGCCGTTGCTCTGTTGTAACCGCAGCCATTGTAGCGCCTGAGGTGGAGACCATGAAGGCATCCTCAGGACAAGGGCCAACTTTGTTTCAACGGAGCCTTGGCTGCGGGAGAGGAAGAGAGAGACAGAGAGAAATGAGAGGGGGAAGGATGGAGAAGCAGAAGGGCACTTCTCCTATGTACCCTGGCCAGAAATCGAACCTGGGACTTCCATACACTGGGCCGATGCTCTACCACGGAGCCAACTTGCCAGGGCTGATGATGAACTTTTTGGCAGTTGATGATTATATTACTGTTGGTTTTCAAAATTGTGGTAAAACACACCTCAAATTTACCCCATTAACCTTTTTAAATTACACATCAGTGGCATGAGTACATTCACACTGTTGTGCTTTGGTGATGATTTAAACAAAACTATGTAGAATCATCTTTGTTAGTTGAAGGTTTGCATATTTTAAAATAACTTTTTTTTCCTATTTTTAAAAGACATACATGGCCCTGGATGGTTGACTCAGTGGATAGAGCATCAGCCCGACCTGTGGACATACAGGGTTCAATCCTCCATCAGGGCAAACATGAAAAACGAACATCTGCTCCTCTTCCCCTCCTTCTCTCCCTTCTTTCTCTCTTCCTTTCTGGCAGCCACTGGCTAGATTGGTCTGAGCATTGCCCCAGGCACTGTGGGTAGTTTGGCTGATTCCAGCATTAGTCCCAGAGAGGGGTTGCCAGGTGAAGCTTGGTCGGGAGTATTCAGGAGTCTATCTCCCCTCCGCTCAAATAAACAAATAAGTAAATAAAATACATACGTGCTTATTTTTTAAAATAACACTTTAGATAATACAGCAGTTGCAACAACAAAAGATTTTAACCCTTAATTTACACTGGCCAGAATTTTTGCGTAGTGACAACATCCCTGCTAACATTTACTCAGCCTTTACTCTTAGTAAGAAATTTTCATGTCTCATCTCATTTACTCTAAACAAGAATCCTGTTACTGTTGCCCAACATTTTGATGAGGACTCTGCGGCATAGCGCGGTTCTGTAACTTGCTCTAGGTGTTGTAGTACCTGAACCAGGATCTTGATACCAGCCTGCCAGGGGCTATATATCTTGGACCATTGGGCTATATATCTTGTTTTGGACTGTCTGGACTTCCAGTCCTTGGCACATTTACTTACCCTTAAAAAAATAAAAAGGAGGTCCTGGTCAGCTGGCTCAGTGGTAGAGCATTGTCTGGCGTGTGGAAGTCCCAGGTTCAATTTCTGGTTAGGGCACACAGGAGAAGTGACCATCTGCTTCTCTACCTCTTCCCCTTCTCTCTCTCTCTCTGTCTCTCTTTCCCTCTTGCAGCCATGGCTTGGTTGGAGTAAGTTGGCCCCAGGCACTAAGGATGGCTCCATGGCCTCGCCTCAGGAGCTAAGATAGCTTGGTTGCTGAGTAACAGAGCAGCAGCCCCAAATGGGCAAAGCATCGCCAGATAGGGGACTTGCTGTGTAGATCCCCATCCAGGCACATGCAGGAGCCTGTCGGTTTGTCTCCTCGTCTCTCAGTAATAATAAAAATAAATAAAAAGGCAGCCCTGGCTGGATAGCTGGGTGGGTTAGAACATCATCCTGAAGCACAGACAAGTTTGATCCCTGGTCAGGGCACATACAGGAACAGATTGATGTTCCTATATTTTCCTTCTCTCCTTTCCTTTTTCTAAAAATCAATAAAATAACATGAAAATAAAAAAGGCAAATGTTACCTCTGTCCTCCAGAAGGGCTCCTGCTGCTTTGGCACTTAATGTATCATACAAGAGGACTCTACTGGAAGAAGCCTATAGCTTATAGGACCATGTGTAAATAAAGTTCCCTCCTGCTTACATTGAAGCAATTCCCAGCCTTTCCCCCATGAACAAGGTCCTGCACTTAAATCCAAGCATACTCATACTTACTTTCTTAGGATAAATTCTTAATAGATGAAACTGTTGGGTCAAAGTGCAGGTATTCCTCTCAGAACTTTGGTTACATGCTGCCAATCATCCACTGCTGGCCCCGCTCCAGACACTCTCACCTTCAATGGACACAAAGACAAACTCAAGATAAATACCAGCACCTGCTAGCTACCAAGCCACATTTCATTTGGGGACATTTGGGAACATTGAGCACATTAACTTATACCAATATCTCCTATTTTGTATTAAGAGTAGGTACTCTGACCATTTTCACTTTTTTAAGGTGACCAATCGTCCACCTTTACGGAGGACAGTCCTTCTTTTGTAAGTTCCATCCTCCCTTGAAAAGTGTCCTCCTACATGTCTTCCTTTTTTAAAATAATTAATTAATTAATTAATTAATTTCTACAGGGACAGAGAACCCAGAGAGAGGAACAGACAGGAACGAAGAAAGGTGAGAAGTATCAATCACCAGTCTTTCGTTGCCGTTGCGACACCACAGTTGCCCATTGATTACCCTCTCACACATGCCCTGACCACAGGCCTTCAGCAGACCAAGCCACCCCCCGCTGGAGCCAGCCACCCTGGGTTCAAGCTGACCCCCTGCTCAAGCCAGATGGGCCCGCGCTCAAGCTGGCAACCTCAGGGTCTCGAACCTGGGTCCTCCGCACCCCAGTCCGACGCTCCGTCCACTGCGCCACCGCCTGGTCAGGCCATGCCTTCCTTTTTGATATTGGAAGACTAATCTGTAAATATCCGTATTTGATCGATGCAGTCAATCCATTGCGTGTGATGTGACGTATTTGTATTTGACAGGACGATTGGTCAAGGATCAGTACAGCACAGGGAGACGCGATTATGAGACGCATGCGCTCCGCACTGGAGACCTTGAGAGAGCGCGCAATATACGGAGCGCGCAATATACCAAGCGCGCAAATAGCTTTGTGCACTTCTTACTGAAACGCGACTCGGCACACGTGACATTGTAGATTCACAATTATTTCTTTCTCAGTGAATATTCAATCATAGACAGGTGAGCACAATTCACGTTTTATTAATTTGTTATCTATTTAATAATTTCCAAATACGTATAATTTTATTTACAAGTATTTTCCTGAAATTCGAGTTTTAAAGTGAAAATCTTACCTCAAACCATACCTATTAATAATGCACTTTGATTAAATAGTTGCATAAAACAGATGTTTTTAAATTAGAAGATTATAAATACACCCGAATATCACTCCAAATTAGTGGTTTTGTTTGATATTTAGTTTTGTTAATTTAGCTTCGACAAAATTCGCCTACCATGATGTAACGTTTTCAGTTCCTAATGTGCTTGCATTGTTCGTGTAGCTCTATATTTTATTTTAAATTTCATTTAAGGAATGGAAAAATTAAAAAAAAGAGAAAATGCCATTTCAATGATAAATTGAAAAAGGAATTTCCATTTCTCGTATCAAAGAAAGATATCCTTGTTTTCTGCAATATTTGCAGCAGAAAATTTTGTATTGCAGTTGGAGGCAGAGCAGCGATAATGAAACACTTTACCACCAACAAACATAAGGAATCATTAGATGCAACAGCTTCCATTTGTAAAGTAACAAGGTTTTTTAAAACTTCAAATTATTCTGAAGATGAAAAACAGTTGGCTGCAATGAAGTGAACATTTGCATTTCATACCATCATTCACAAAGTTTTAGTAGTATGGATTGTACAACTAAATTATTGAAAAAGTTTTACAATGCAAAATTTTCATGTGCCAGGACAAAATGCGACGCTACTTTGAAATCAGTATTTAAAAATTACTGTGACAAAATACTTACAGAGGACTTGGAAGCTTGCAGCATTTATAACGATTTTATCTGATGCATCAAATCATAATGAAATTATATTGTATCCAATAATAGTAAGATATTTTAATGTTACCAAGGGCATTCAGTAAAAATGTTAAATTTAGAATCCATTCAGGGCAAAACTTCTGAAATTTTGTCAAACTATACAGAATAATAAATGAAAACAATTTGAAATCAAAAGTTGTTGCACTAATGGCTGGTAATACAAATACAATATTTTGGTGGGCGAAGATGCAAAGGGGTGAATAAAGTGTATGTAAAATTACAAGAGTTTCTCCAAAAGAAAATACTAGGAATAGGTTGTGATGCACAGATTTTGTCAAATGCAATCAACACAGCGTCATGTGCCATGCCAACTGATGTACAAGTAATAACTACAATTTATTTGCATTTTAGACGTTTTACCATTCGTGTTGTTACTTTAGGATAATTTTGTGATGAGCAAATATTGAATACAAAAAACTTTTAGGATATTCAAAAGTTAGATGACTTGCTATAACATCTGCTGTAGAGTGTGTTCTACAATTATTTAAGCTTCTCTGTTCATATTTTTTAAGTTTAGACAAATCTCTTAAAATCCTGGAATCATTTTTCAATAACAAAATATCTGAGATATTAATGTATTTTGTACATAGTCAAGCATCTATTTTTCACAAAAGGATTCAAAATATTGAAGGTGAACACATTTCAGCTACAGAAGTTAGTCTTATTTTGAATGACTTTATCCTTCAATATAAATCTCATTTTGAAGAAAAATTTCTTCCTTTAATTATAAAAAGAAAATTGTCAGACTTAGGAATAAAATCCTGGCATAACAGAAAAGTTTATCAAAGAAGTACAGAATTTTTACCAGACATGTTTTCATATCGAAGAATGGTTTGAAACAAACATCATGGGAAATAACAGTTTTCAATGGTGTTTTTCTACTTCATCGCAAGTATTTTGGACAGATATTGAATCTTGTCTTGAGTTTTTAATCTAAAGAAATGCCAGACATCAAAATAGATGAAAATTGTCTCTTTGAAGAAATTAGAAGACTGAATGTATATTTAAATTCTGAAAAATTAATACAATAGGAAAATGAACACGTCAAAATTGATAACAGATGGGTGGAAATATTCAGCCATTTCAAAAATGAACATATTCCATGTGAAAATTTATTTATTCTAGTTCAATTTACATTGTGCTGCCCTGGAACTAATAATGCAGCAGTTGAAAGAGTTTTTTCAATTGCTAATGATTTTTGGACAAGTGAGAAATTGAGATTGAATGTTGATACTCTTAGCTGCAGCACTTGCCTTAAGTTCAATATGAAGGATGTATCTTGTTCAGATATTTCCAATATATTGTTACAAGATAATACATTGACAAAAAAAATTCATTCAATGGATTATTATAATTATCATTATAAATTAATAGGCATATAAGCATAATACAATATAAAATATTACAAATGTTTTTATTATGCACTTATAGTGTATTATTGTTGCAATGAATAAAATGTTTCTTTTATTTACAATATTGTTTTCTTCAATTTATTTTTGTCTTCCTTTTCATTGTAAAAAAATTGGTCACCTTAATTTTATTTTTTACAGAGACAGAGAGAGAGTCAGAGAGAGGTATAGATAGGGACAGACAGACAGGAACAGAGAGAGATGAGATGCATCAATCATCAGTTTTTCATTGCAGCACTTTAGTTGTTCATTGATTGCTTTCTCACATGTGCCTTGACCAGGGGGCTACAGCCGACCGAGTAACCCCTTGCTGGAGCCAGCGACCTTGGGTCCAAGCTGGTGAACACTTTTTTTTTTCTCAAACAGATGAGTCCACACTCAAGCTGGTGACCTCAAGGTCTCGAACCTGGGTCCTCCGCATCCCAGTCCAGTGCTCTATCCACTGCATCACGGCCTAGTCAGGCGGTCACCTTAACTTTTTACTTGAAAAAACTGAGGCTTCAAAGAAATTAAACAGAAAAAAAGAAAAGAAAAGAAAAGCCCTGACCAGTGGCTCAGTAGATACAGCATCGGCCGGCATATGGACTTCTTGGGTTCAATTCCAAGTCAGGGCACACAAGAGAAGAGACATTCTGCTTCTCCCTCCCTCCCTCCCTCTCCCCCTTCTCTCCCTCTTCCTCTCCCACAGCCAGTGGCTCAGTTGGTTTGAGAGTGGCCCTAGGGTGCTGAGGATAACTCCATTGGAGCGCATCAGCTTCAGGAGCTAAAAATAGCTAGGTACTCGAGCATCCAGCCCCAGATGGAGTTGCCGGATGGATCCTGGTCTGGATGGGAGTCTGCCTCACTGTCTCCCCTCCCCTCACCTAAAAAAAAAAAAAAAAGAGAGAAAGAAAGAAAAGAAAAGAAAAAAGAAAAACTGAGGCTTCAGTGACCTGTGTACTCTCAGTCATAGAGTTTCTAGGTCACAGAGTACAAGAATCAAAACCACCCCTGACCAACCATGATGCCCTGCTCTCAGCCACTGTACTCAACTGCCTTTGCTTATTTTGTATTTATTTTATTCCTTACAAAGTCATAACATGTTCTCAGAGAATGTTAGCCACTTTTTATTAATTCTCATCACAACCTTATGAGAAAGTCTATTACTATTTTTCATGTGAAGAAATATGCCAGACTGTACACTAAATATGAGTGTAAATATATATGTAGCTATAAAATCTAAAAATAATTATCTCATAAGCACCTTTTCTCAAAAAGTTACTGAAGGATGTACTCCACTAAATGAGGAAATAAACCAAGGAAAAAGGCATAAGACCCAGGAAGTAAGAAGAAAGAAAACACATAGGAGGGTGATGAAGGGAAGTCCCAGGATTTGTCCATTATACAAATATGTATTAATCATTCCGATCAGACCAAGCACTGCGCTAGGTATTGGTGATTCATTGGTGACAAAACAAAAATCTCTGCCCTTGTGAAACTCTGATACCACCAGCGTTTGGTTGGGGGTGGGGGTGTTGAGAGCAAGGCTAATAAATAAACAAACCTATGGGATTGTAGAAAGTAAAAATAAGTGCTGTGGGAGAGAAAGAAATCAGGTAAGGGAGGATTCAGGAGTGCTCAGGGACAAGGTACAATTTTAAATAAATAATGAGGAGAAATCTCAGGATAAAAATGGGCAACACACAGAGTCAGGGGATCCAGAAAAATACTGAAAATGATAGATTCTCGTGTGGGTTTTACCACATAAAAAATTGAATTATGAAGCTGACAGAAAGGCTCTGGCTGGATAGCATAGTTGGTTAAAGTAATTGTCCTGGTGTGCAAAGGTTCCCAGTTTGATCCCCAGTCAGGGCACGTACAGAAACAGATCAATATTTCTGTCTGTCTGTCTCTGTCTCTCTCCCTAAAATCAATAAATATATTTTTTAAAAAATACACTTTTGAAAAATTGAGTTAAGAAGCTGACAGATGCCTGACCTGTGGTGGCGCAGTGGATAAAGCATCAACCTGGAACGCTGAGGTTGCAGGTTCGGAACCCTGGACTTGCCTGGTCAAGGCACATACAAGAAGCAACTACTATGAATTGATGCTTCCTGCTCCTCACCCCCTTTCTCTCTCTGCCCTCTCTCTAAAATCAATCAATAACAAAAATATCTTTTTTAAAAGAAGCTGACAGAGAGATGAGAAAATTCTAGAAAAATAGCCATACCAGAAAGGAAGCACAAATACAGTTTTCTAGGCATCTTACTCATCTCAGCTGTGCGTGTTATTTATAGTCATAATACGGGTGCATTGATTCATCTGGTAATTATCATTCTCTACCTTAGTAGGACTGGAGACGGAGGGAGGTATGAGTGAGCTGACTCAACCCTTTTAACAGAAAGGCAATAGATAATGACTACAAGTGCTGAGTCAAGACAAAGATAATATTTAGAAAGATGGACATAAATAAATCACAGGAAGAATGCTGAAACCAGTAACAAGTAGAATATGAGTACGTAGGTAGATATGAGGCAGGAGCTTGTGCTTCTCATTGAAAGCCTTTTTAGAACTATTTGGCCTTTTCAACATTGATACAAATAAAAATTAATAAAATGGGTATGATGGGAGGTAGAGGAGGGTATGGGGGATCAGTGGTGATGTATAAAGACAAAAAATAAAATGATATAGTAAAATGGGTAGATCTTCTTTGTGGAAATTATAAGAAACTTACTGTAAGGCAGGTTGCCATGGCCACCATCACAGCCGCCTGGCCCGTGCAGGTTCACATTTGATTCAGACAGACAGTAATGAAACAACAGAGCCAAGAACTGGTGGGTCATTAGCTTTAATCCTAGCTTGCACCTGGCGGGCAAGAAATACACACAGTGGGGCCTGACCAGGCAGTGGCACAGTGGATAGAGTGTTGGACTGGGATGTGGAAGACCCAGGTTCGAGACCCCGAGGTCGCCAGCTTGAGCGCGGGCCCATCTGGCTTGAGCAAAAGCTCACCAGCTTGGACCCAAGGTCGCTGGCTCCAGCAAGGGGTGGCTCGGCCTGCTGAAGGCCCACGGTCAAGGCACATGTGAGAAAGCAATCAATGAACAACTAAGGTGTCGCAAAGGCAACGAAAAACCAATGAGTGATGCTTCTCACCTCTCTCCATTCCTGTCTGTCTGTCCCTATCTATCCCTCTCTTTGATTCTCTCTCTGTCCCTGTAAAAAAAAAATTAAATATTAACAAATACACACAGTGGGAAAACACTTTCCTTTCCATTCATGCCGCCCAAAGCCACTGACTTATCCAAGTTTCCTAGAATCAAAGGTTTGTACCTCACCAGCCTTATTCACCTCTGTTCCTCACCTCCTTCTCTCTGCACAAACTGGCTTTTCCTTCAGCGCTCCACCATCTTGGCTGCTTCTCCTCTCTTCCACATGGCCTTTCTCTGCTCTCCTTCAGCATGGGCTCCTCTGCCCCATTTTATAGTGTAGAAATCAAAACCTTTAATCCAATATACAAATAAGGAAGTCTCTGATACAAAACCATTTATCTGAGGCATAATGGGATTCCTCATGAGAGTGCACCACCCCATATCATGCAACAGTCAAGCATGTGGGAGAAAGCTTAGTTTTGAAAAGATCTTAATATTAAAAGGGTGGGAAAGGCTTAGTCTTAAAACTAAGCCTTAGACTATAATGACCCTGCCTGCTTACAGCCTGTCCCCCACACCCAATGCAAACTATAAGTGAGCAAACATATACATCATATTTACAAACTTAATTGACCAAAACTTACTCATGAATATAGAGCTGTGCAAGGATCTTTGTGACAGCATGGCTTTATGTGATGTAAAAAAAAGAAAAAAATTTTATCAACAGGAGAATGGTAAATGATGGCATCTCCATCCTGGAGATTTCTGGGCAGCGACAGAGAGGGAAACGGAAGGCAAAGCAGCAAGTTGCAGAATATGAACTGGTGTCTTTACCTTCTTTTAAAATTAGAGCATATTCCACCAAAGCATGTGTAAAGCCAGTAGCCGGGGTCAGGATCACAGCAGCCTGACCCGTGCAGGTTCACATTAGATTCGAACAGTCGGTAATGAAACACCGGCGCCAAGAACTGGTGAGCCATCAGCTTTAATTCTAGCTTGCACCCGGTGGGCAAGCAAAAACACACACTGGGCTCCCAAACCCACTCATTCAGTGCTCACAAAGCTACTGACTTATCCGAGTTTCCTAGGATCAAAGGTTTTTAGCTCACCAGACTTATTCACCTCTGTTTCCCATCTCCTTCTCTCTACACAAACTCTGCACAAACTGGCTTCTTCCTCAGCACTCCACCATCTTGGCTGCTTCTCCTGGCCTCCATGTGGCCTTAATCTGCTCTCCTCTCTAATACCTCAGGAACCAAGAACGAGCAAGTTCCTGGCCTGCCCCACTTTATAATGTAGAAATCCAAACCCTTAATCCAATCTAAAAACAAGAAAGTCTCTGATACAAAGTCACCCATCTGAGGCATAATGGGATTCCTCATGAGAGTGCACCACCCCACATCATCCAATCAGTCAATTGTGTGGGGAAAAGCTTACTCTTAAAACTAAGCCTTAGGCTATAATGACCAGGCCGGCTTACATTACAGCCTTTCCCCCACACCCATCCCAAGCATAAGGGCAAATAATATTACCTGGGTGACAGGCTTCTATGTGGGCAGTGCCATCTTTAACAAAGTGAGCATATTATATTTTATCTGCCCAACAGCATGGTAATGTAGTCCTTGAGTAACTCAGCACAGGGAGGGGAGAAAAACACGGTGAGTGCTAGAACCCAATGGAGCAGCAGGTGGAGCACACCGTTTCCCAGTCAGCCTAGGGGAAGGAAGGGGTGAGAGGAGAGATGGGGAGGCAGTGGCCTGAACAAGGCAGCTGAGCAGGCGACAGGAGCAGGGCAATGGGTAGCAGCTAAAAGAGGAAGGTAAGAGAGTTCTCAGTTCTTGTGGGGTGTATGGCCAGTAGCTGTGGCCACCATCACAGCTGCCTGGCCCGTGCAGGTTCGCATTTGATTCGGACAGACGGTAATGAAACAATGGAGCCAAGAACTGGTGGGCCATTAGCTTTAATTCTAGCTTGTACCCGGCGGGCAAGAAATACACACAGTGGGAAAACACTTCCCTTTCCATTTAGGGCTCCCAAAGCCACTGACTTATCTGAGTATTTTTAGAATTAAAGCTTTCTACTTCACCAGCTTTATTCACCTCTGTTCCCCATATCCTTCTCTCTGCACAAACTGGTTTCTCCTTCAGCACTCCACCATCTTGGCTGCTTCTCCTCTCCTCCACATGGCCTTTCTCTGCTCTCCTCCAGCATGGGTTCCTCTGCCCCATTTTATAGTGTAGAAATCAAAACCTTTAAGCCAATATACAAACAAGGAAGTCTCTGATACAAAGTCACTTATCTGAGGTATAATGGGATTCCTCATGAGAGTGCACCACCCCACATCATGCAACAGTCAAGGATGTAGGGAAAGCTTAGTTTTGAAAAGATCTTAGTATTAAAAGGGTGGGAAAGGCTTAGTCTTAAAACTAAGCCTTAGGCTATAACGACCCTACCTGCTTACCGCCTGTCCCCTACACCCAATGCAAACTATAAGTGAGCAAACATATATATCACATTTACAAACTTATTTAACCAACATTCCACCCCTTTTGCTCGCTTACAATCTAAAGCACAAGTATTCCTGCGCAAGTAAATTAGGCACATTACACAAATTACAACATGACAAATTATACAATTTCAACAATTACAAAGGTACATTTCACCAGTCTCTCAGCACTTTGCCAAAGGCACAAAATGTCCTAAGCCTTCTTTCTAGCCATTTGAAAAGGTTCCCGGGGCAGGGGTAGGGCCTCCAGCAAAGCCGCCTCCCCACCCCCATCAGGGTATTTCACATTGTTCAAGATCCATAAGCTCATCCAACAAAAAGGAGCCAGTGCCCACTCTGGTCGTAGTCCAGGAATCAGTCCACGCACATGGGACCTCAGCCACACCCCTCATTCCTGCCATCCTGGTGGGTCTTACACTGTCCCAAAGAGGAGCATGTGGCAATGGCAGTCAGCATTTCCATCTCTGCTCTGGAGAGCATGATGGCATCCACCCCTATGTCCGAAAATCGCAGACCTACCAGGGGTATAGTAGGTACTCCTTGCTGCTGGGCTCTCATCTTCTGGAGACTGTGCATTACAACTCCAGCCCGATTCTCCTCATCCTCCAAAGAGGAACTGAAAACACCAGCTTCCACTGCCAGGCTTGATCCCCAAGCTGCTGCCTTCTGCTTCATAGGCCTTGCAGCCCAGGCCCTGGCCTCAGCCTCAGCCTCAGCCCTAGCCTCCTGCCGCTGCTGGCTCTCCACAATGTCCAGGGCAATCTGCAACTCACAAACCTGTGATTCATTGTCTAGGGGCTCCTCCATTTCCAAGTGAATCTCACGAACCTGGTCGGCCTCCTCCTCTGGTGCCTGCTCTAGCTCCAGGGTCAGCATCTCTTTCTCCCACGTTTGCTCCAGCTCCTTCCACTGCTCAGTTTGCAGGTCCCGGGAAGCCTTTTCCGCAGAGCTCTCGGTTTCCTCATGCATGGCTGTAAATAAAGGTCAGCCAGCTTACGGCCCCCAAAAGGACAGCCATGGGGAACCATAACGGCAGCCAGTCCTCTACTCCACCGCTCAAAGGTGGTGGCAGCTCCATAACGATCTGTATCAAATTCTGCCGACTATGCTAAATGTATGGCCAGTAGCCATGGCCACCATCACAGCCACTTGGCCCATGCAAGTTCGCATTTGATTCGGACAGACGGTAATGAAACAACAAAGCCAAGAACTGGTGGGCCATTAGCTTTAATCCTAACTTGCACTCAGCAGGCAAGAAATACACACAGTGGGAAAACACTTCCCTTTCCATTCAGGGCTCCCAAAGCCACTGACTTATCCGAGTTTCCTAGAATCAAAGTTTCTACCTCACCAGCCTTATTCACCTCTGTTCCCCATCTCCTTCTCTCTGCACAAACTGGTTTCTCCTTCAGCACTCCACCATCTTGGCTGCTTCTCCTCTCCTCCACATGGCCTTTCTCTGCTCTCCTCCAGCATGGGTTTCTCTGCCCATTTTATAGTGTAGAAATCAAAACCTTTAAGCCAATATACAAACAAGGAAGTCTCTGATACAAAGTCACTTATCTGAGGTATAATGGGATTCCTCATGAGAGTGTACCACCCTACATCATGCAACAGTCAAGGATGTGGGAGAAAGCTTAGTTTTGAAAAGATCTTAGTATCAAAAGGGTGGGAAAGTCTTAGTCTTAAAACTAAGCCTTAGGCCTGACCTGTGGTGGTGCAGTGGATAAAGCATCAACCTGGGAACACTGAGGTTGCCAGTTCAAAACCCTGTACTGGTCTGGTCAAGGCATATATGGGAGTTGATGCTTTCAGCTCCTCCCCCCTTTCTCTCTCTCTCTCTCTCTCTCTCATTCTCTCTCTCTCTCTCTCTCTCTCACTCTGTGTCTCCTCTCTAAAATGAATAAATAAAAAATTTTTAAAAAAGAAAACAAACAAAAAAAATTAAGCCTTCGGCTATAACGACTCTACCTGCTTACAGCCTGTCTCCCACACCCAATGCAAACTATAAGCGAGCAAACATATGCATCATATTTACAAACTTATTTGACCAACATGGGGCCTGAGTGGTAGCCAGTGTGTAAAGCCCAGGCCAGGCTGTTCGCCTTTCCTGACAAAGCGCAGGGTACCCGCTCTGTGGGTTGCCTCTGACTGCCCTTCCCAGTGTTGTAAAGTACTCTATCTTAATCCATGGGTTAAAAAAAGATACCAAGACTAAATGAATTTTTGAGGAGTTTATTAATTTGCCAGCTAGCTACACGGGGCATAATCCCAAATCATGTAGAAAGTCCGTACCATTCTGTGGCTGATTTTATAGACCAAATCACGTACCGGTTGGGGTGGGTAAGAAGGGGCCTGTGATCCTTTTGTCTAGAGGTGTACATTACTCTCATGACTTTAGGATGGGAGGGTGAGTCAGAGTGTAGGAATTCTTAATTAAGGTGCATAAACATTGTTTTCTAAGGTTTTTAGATAAGTTCTATCTTCTTTGCCCTGCGTGTCAAGTGGCCCCAGGCACCCTTTCAGAGAATTCTAGGAATCAGCTGAACTATGACTAGGTGACCCAGTTGTCCTTGTAAGCCAGGAAGCTCCTGCATTCTTCTCTTTCCTTTCTCCACGGAAAGGAGGGGGTAAGAGGCCTGACTTTACCTCTTTAAAATGGCGTTGCTAATACTAAGTTTTACAGTTCCTTGGTACCTTATCACCCCAGGACAGTGGGCAGGAAGAAAGATGGACACATTGTTGGGCAGATAAAATATATTATGCTCACTTTGTTGAGGATGGCACTGACCACGTGGAAGTCCGTTGATATTAATCTGTGTTGGGGGACAGGCTGTGGGCAGGCTGGGTCGTTATAACCTAAGGCTTAGTTTTATTTATTTATTTAAAAAAATTTTTTTTAATTTTATTCATTTTAGAGAGGAGACACAGAGTGAGAGAGAGAGAGAGAGAAAGAGAGAAAGGGGGGAGGAGCTGGAAGCATCAACTCCCATATGTGCCTTGACCAGACCAGTACAGGGTTTTGAACTGGCGACCTCAGTGTTCCCAGGTTGATGCTTTATCCACTGTGCTACCACAAGTCAGGCAAGGCTTAGTTTTAAAAGTAAGCTTTTCCCCACACCTTTGACTGATTGGATGATGTGGGGTGGTGCACTCTCATGAGGAATCCCATTATGCCTCAGATGAGTGACTTTGTATCAGAGACTTCCTTGTTTATAGATTGGATTAAAGGTTTGGATTTCTACACTATAAAGTGGGGCAAACCAGGAGCTTGCTCTCTCTCGGTTCCTGAGATTAGCATTAGAGAGGAGAGCAGATTAAGGCCACATGGAGGCCAGGAGAAGCAGCCAAGATGGTGGAATGCTGAGGGAGAAGCCAGTTTGTGCAGAGTTTGTGCAGAGAGAAGGAGATGGGAAACAGAGGTGAATAAGTCTGGTGAGCTAGAAACCTTTGATTCTGGGAAACTCGGATAAGTCAGTAGCTTTGTGAGCACTGAATGTGTGGGTTTTGGAGCCCAGTGTGTGTTTTTACTTGCCTTCCGGGTGCAAGCTAGGACTAAAGATGATGGCCCACCAGTTCTTGACTCCATTGTTTCATTACCATCTGTCCAAATCTAATGCGAACCTGCATGAGCCAAGTGGCTGCTGTGATGGTGGCCGCGACTACTGGCTTTACACACACCTGGTCTACCAGAGTTCATTGGCATACTGGCTGAAGGAAGGGAAGGGACAGCCCCCAGCCTCTCTCTGTCCTTTCTGTATGCAGAGCTTCTGTTCCTGGCAGAACGGTGATCTCAGGCCAAGAGTGCAATAGCTGGCCTGACATTGTGAGGTCATGTTCCACCCAGAGAGGGGAAGGAGGATGGCCATAACTATCCTGGGAGAGGGCTGAAAGGCTGCCTTATGTATATAGCCTATTTGTATGGGGTACATACTGCAAACCAGGCTCTGTGCTCGCATATTTCTCACTCATTTCCATAACTCTTGTGGCGTAAGGGAAGAAATGGGGTTCAGAGCTGATGGAACTTGCCTAATGTCACACAGCCAGTGTATTAGTAATCTAGTACTGTGTAACAAGTTGCCCTAAAACTTAAAGGCATAAAACAACAAACACTTATTTTCTCATGGTTTCTGAAGGGCAGGAATCCAGGATCATCTTGGGTGGTTCTGGTACAGATTCTCTCATAATGTTCTTGTCAAGATGGATGTTGGAGATGGTCTGAGTCATTTAGAGTTTTCACTGGTGCTGAGTGTGTGTGTGTGTATGCGCACATGCGTGCTCGAGAGACAGAGACAGGAAGAGAGAGAGATGAGAAGCATCAACTCATAGTTGCGGCACTTTAGTTGTTCATTGATTGCTTCTCATACGTGCCCTGATGGGGGGGAGGATGCTCCAGCCAAGCCAGTGACCCCTTGCTGAAGTCAGTGACCAAGGGATCATTTTGATGATCCCACGCTCAAGTCAGTAACCTTGGGGTTTCTAACAGGGGACCTCAGCCATTCACCCAGCTGTTGGTAGAGACCTTAGTTCCTCATGGGGTTGAGGTATGCTCTCCAGAGGGCT
This sequence comes from Rhynchonycteris naso, assembly GCA_037038555.1. Classification (NCBI taxonomy): domain Eukaryota; kingdom Metazoa; phylum Chordata; class Mammalia; order Chiroptera; family Emballonuridae; genus Rhynchonycteris; species Rhynchonycteris naso. Next base: position 197,895,111 of record CM073000.1, on the reverse strand, counting down.
ACCTAGTATCTTCATACTCTCGCAGCTGGCTTTTCCCAAAGTGAATGTTTTGAGAGAAAGAGCACTCTGGCAAGGTGGAAGCCACAATGATGTTTATAACCTAATCTCAGAAGTCATACAGTATCACTTCTGCCACATACTATGCATCACACAGAACAGCATTAACATTAAAAAAAAATTAATGGTTTTTAAATTGATTTAGAGAGAGAAAAGGAGAAAGCAAGAGAAAGACAGGAACATCTATCTGTTCCTGTGTGTGTCCTGACCGGGGATTGAACCTGGCAACCTCTGTGCTTCAGGACAATGCTCTAACCAACCAAGCTATCTAGTCAGGGCATCATGAACATTTTTTTTTATTCAGTGAGAGGAGGGAAGGCAGAGATAGACTTCTGCATGCACCCCTATCGAGGTCCTCCTGGCAGACACACTAGGGGGTGATGCTCTGCCCATCTGGGGTACTGCTCTGTTGCTCAGCAACTGAGCTCTTCCTAGTGCTAGAGGGGAGCCATCCTAAGCTGCTGGGGCCAACTCGCTCTAATTGAGCCATGACTGCAGGAGGGGAGGGGCGGAGGGTTGGAGAAGCAGATAGGCACCTCTCCTGTGTGCCCTGACTGGGAATTGAACCCAGGACATCCACACGCCCGGGCCAACACTCCACCACTGAGTTAACCAGCCAGGGCCAGCATTAACATTTTTTAACATGCCATTTTCAACCTGGGCACAGCTACTTCTGCTTATCCCAGCGTCCTGTGCTTTGGCTTTTTTCTTTATTCTCTTCTAAGGCGTACAGTGGTGGGTTTAAAACAGGGCCTTCCCTGCTGCTGAGTGCTTTGAGTCACTGTACACTTGTTGGGGTCCTTCCTACAAGAAAGAGGGTACAGTCTATAAGGATAGATCAGGATCTCTCAAATGGCGAGGAGCAGAAAGCATCAACTCCCATATGTGCCTTGACCAGGCAAGCCCGGGGTTTTGAACAGGCGACCTCAGTGTTCCAGGTCGAAGCTTTACCCACTGCACCACCACAGGTCAGACTACCTGTTGCTTATTCTCAAGCTCACACTGTTAATTGACTAGACACATGACCTTTGATAGCATATCTGTTCCCGGGTCTGGGCTGCTGCAGCATCAACCTTTGAATATTCTACATACAAACATGTGGACATGAATTGTCATACCAGGCATTTAAAAAACTTTTATTCAATAATTTTTAGAGAGAGAAGAAGGGAGAGAGAGAAACATTGATTTGTTGTTCCACTCTTCCACTCATCCATACACTCATTGGTTGACCCTCATATGTGCTCTGATGGGGTTTTGAACCTGCAACCTTGGCGTATTGGGATAATGCTCCACTCGGTTGGGGCCAGAGCCCTGACATTTAAATTCTTCAGAGAGAAGGGTAACTTTGCAGTGCCATCTCTGTGCCTTCAAGTCCAGACCACCCATATTTAATTTCTCCACTTTTTGGAGTCCATTACAGTAATTTTAAAGGGCAACATGCACGAGAGGCTTTTTCGGTATCTTGCTTAGTGCCACGTGACTCTGCCAAAGATTATGGCTGAATTGTTTGGAAGAAGGTCTCCTACCCTCCTCTGATACCCTAACCCTCCCCTCCCTTGGCCAGTCCATAGACTGCGGGTACTCACTGTCCAGGCAGCAGAGGTTGGAGCCTCTGGGAGAGTTTGGTGACGGTACTGTTCTTGGAGATGTTGCCATACGTGCTTTTCCATATTGTTTCTTTTCACATCCAAACCTAACCTGAACCGATGCTGACTCGAGTGGGTGTGGCCCCCGCCTCTCAGGGAGCCTACCTGGCAAGTGCTTTAAATCGGGGCAGGAGTCAGTCCCAGAGTCTGAGAGGCGCAGGCTCCTGGCAGGGCTGTCAAGCAGGCTGCCTGGGGAGAACTGGTCTCTGCGGAAGCTGTTCCAGCAAAGAGCAGTTCTCTCCCCGGCTCAGACAGCTGTGATGTGCCGCTGAACCAGCCTGCGCGTAGACCTGAATTTTCCCCGTAACTCATCTCTCCAATATGAGGAAATACCAAATTTATGTAGAGCACATTTTACAAAAGGCAAACCTTTTTTTGTTTTTTTTTTAGCGAGATAGAGAGAGACAGACAAAAAGGGAGAGAGAGACCAGCTCAACTCATAGTTGTGGCACTCTAGTTGCTTATTGATTACTTTCTTATATGTGCCTTGACAGGAGGGCTCCAGTCATGCTAATGATCTCTTGCTTACGCCAGTGACCTTGGGCTCAAGCCAGTGACCCTGCACTCAAGACAGCAAGTTTGGGGTTTCAAACCTGGCTCCTTAGTGTCCCAGGTCAACGCTCTATCCACTGCACCACTGACTGGTCAAGTGAAAAGGCAATCCTTTTTAGGTTGCATATCCACCTACCTAGTCTAACCCACCTGGCTGAGTGACTACGAATAGGAGTAATTTTGCAGGTGAAAAGCCTCTATCACCACCATAAATTTGATTAAACATTGACAAAGTTAAATGTTGCAGTATTTAGAGCTGCTGTATTTGTTCCTTACCACAAAATTGGGTGAGTCAATAGTAGGTTATCTGTTTTTCTGCTTGGTGGCAGTCAGTTAGAACATGTGTGATACTCTCTACCTGGTATGTAGCTGTAACTGTAATGTACAGGTAAAGCAAACATTAAGAAAAAGAGAACCTGCCTGATCAGGTGGTGGCGCAGTGGATAGAGCATTGGACTGGGACGCAGAGGACCCAGATTCCAAACCCTGAGGTCGCTGGCTTGAGCACAGGCTCATCTGGCTTGAGTGTGGGCTCACCAGCTTGAGCACAGGGTCGCTGGATTGAGCATAGGATCATAGACATGACCCCATGGTCACTGGCTCAAGCCCAAAGAATGCTGGCTTGAAGCCCAAGGTCACTGGCTTGAGCAAGGGGTCACTCACTGTGCTGTAGTGTCCCCCCCCCCCGTCAAGGCATATACAAGAAAGCAATCAATGAACAACTAAAGTAGCCGCAACAAAGAATTGATGCTTCTCATCTCTCTCCATTCCTTACTCTCTCTCTCTGTCACCAAAAAAACCCCCCAAAAAACAAATAATGCAATATTAGGATATGTATTTTTTTTAATTTTTAAATTTTATTTAAAAAAATTAACTTTAACAGGGAGACATTGATCAGTATTTTTATTCATATGTAAGGTTATTTGCTGGCTATTGTTGGCCTCTATTTCAGTCCATGTTATTTCAAATTAATATATTAATTACTTGGATTGATAAAAAAGCAAAACAAAATATTCCTGGCTGGATAGCTCTGTTGGTTAAAGAATCATCTGGAAGTACAGAGGTTGCTTGCCAGTTTGATCCCTGGTCAGGGCACATACAGGAACAGATCGATGTTCCTGTCCCTCTCTCCTTCCATCTCTCTATAAAAATCAATCAAAAATATTTTTAAAGAGAATTATTTGGTTTGAATTCACATTCGGGGCCAAGTTGTTGTATGTACTTGTTACTGGAATAAGCCTGGGTTTGAATTGCCCATCAGTGCCAGTCAATCACAGAGATGGATCTAAGTGATATATGAGTGTCTTTTATTCAGATTGCCAGAAGGCAGAGGACTCATATCTAAAAGTATTGCCTCCTTACTCTCCTAGTGCTGACTTTTTTTTTTAATTTTTTTTTTATTAATTCTAATGGGGTGACACCAATAAATCAGGGTACATATGTACAATGAAAACATCTCCAGGTTATCTTTTTATTTTATTTTATTTTTTTATTTTATTCATTTTAGAGAGGAGACACAGAGTGAGAGAGAGAGAGAGAAGGGAGGAGCTGGAAGCATCAGCTCCCATATGTGCCTTGACCAGACCAGTGCAGGGTTTTGAACTGGCGACCTCAGTGTTCCCAGGTCGACGCTTTATCCACTGCGCCACCACAGGTCAGGCTCCAGGTTATCTTATCATTCAACCGTGTTGCATACCCGTCACCAAAAGTCAAATTGTCCTCTGTCACCTTCCATCTGGTTTACCCTGTGTCCCTCCCCTCCTCCCTATCCCACCCTCTCCTCCCTCCCCCCACCCCATAACCACCAATCTCTTGTCCATGTCTCTTATTCTCACTTTTATGTCCTACCTATGTATGAAATCATGCTGTGTGCTGACTTTTTATAGGGTTCAGGGGCCATTAGTAATGGCACAAGGGTAAGGTGACCACACGTCCCACTTTTGGCGGGACAGTCCCGATTTTTAACAATTTGTCCTGCAGCCCGCGGCGTTTTAAAAAAGTCCCAATTTAAAAAAATATATTACAATACTATTTTTGCATTCTATGAAAATTTTTTTTTGCTCCATAGAGACCAAATTTTTAATCAAGAACTGCCCTCCCCATCAATGGTGTCCTGCTTTACCAAATTTTTTTTAATTTATTTTATTACAGGGACAGAAAGAGAGTCAGAGAGAGGGATAGATAGGGACAGACAGACAGGAACGGAGAGAGGTGAGAAACATCAATCATTAGTTTTTGTTGCAACACCTTAGTTGTTCATTGATTGCTTTCTCACATGTGCCTTGACCGCCTGCCCGAGCCACCCCTTGCTGGAGCCAGCGACCTTGGGTTCAAGCTGGTGAGCTTTTGCTCAAGCCAGATGGGCCCGCGCTCAAGCTGACGACTTCGGGGTCTCGAACCTGGGTCTTCCGCATCCCAGTCCGAGGCTATATCCACTGCGCCACCGCCTGGTCAGGCCTGCTTTACCAATTTTAAAATCTGGTCACCTTACACAAGGGGCAAAGTCCATGAAGTTAGTCACACAGTAGTGTGTGGGAGTTGGGAGTCAGATTTGCTGAAGTGTCTCCCTGGAATGTCCTCTGACACTGACACAGGTCTATCTGGTGGCCTTAATGTTGCTCCAGAACAGCCCTGGTCTGGCACCTCTAGGAGTCATCTGTGCCTTTGAGTGCTTTCTGCAAGAGAGCTTCCTGTATAGACAACAAAATAAAGATTAAGGTTTGTGAACTAAGCTTCTAGTTATCTATAGTGCCTTAACCTGTTACAGTAAATTCTGACTGAGCCCTTACAAGAAATTATTATAATTTAACCCCTTACATAATCTATTGATTACAACTAAAAGCTACTGAAGCCAAATTTCTAATTTTTGAGTTCCCCTATCATACTGATGTACAGCCTTGAATGTGAATAATTATTGTAAAGTACATTTTACAACTTTTTCTGACTTTATTATATAAATTTTCTATTTGGTCAATGATTTTATCAAATCATAATTTAATGAATCTGTTTCTCTTTTTTTCAAATATTTGTGCTTTAGGTGTAATTTGCCAGATGAGTTTTACATGTATACACAGTAGTCTTGTAATTAAGAAAGCACGTAGAGCAGTGATGGGCAATCTTTTGAGCTTGGTGTGTCAAAATTCGCCAAAAAACCGAGCGTAACTCAGGTGGTGTGTCACTTCAAGAAAAAAACCATAATTTTGCGATATTTATAGTTTAAATAACAAAAATCTTTTGGCCTTCAGACCTCCCGCACAGACTGTCTACACTACAGCAATCCTCGGCTACTGCACTTGGCCGTGCAGGAGCTGAGGATGAAACATCCTTCTCCGCATGCGGCCCCATACTTCTCTGGTATGCGGCCCCGTGTCATCAAAAATGGCTACGCGTGCGCGTGTCATAGGTTCGCCATCACGGGCGTAGAGTGTGGACGCTGGCTGGCCGAGCTCTTCCTTTGGCCAAGGTACGTCTTGGTCCCGACCTGGATTTCGGCCAGAGCCAGGGGAGGCCAGCAAGACTGCTGATCCCTGCACCTGGCCACCCCGACCACGCCGCACCTGACTTCGGCCGGAAGGGGGCACGATCGCCCGCTTTTCCGAACCTGAATTTCCACGTCCGGCGCGTGACGCCCGGGAGGGCGCTTTACTAGGGCGGACCCGTGGGCGGGACAGATCTCAGAGGAAGGTATTAAAGGCCGGACGCTTCCGGTGGAGGGGAGCTGTGGCGGGGTTTGCTGGGATCATGGCGGAGAATCATTGCGAGCTTCTACAGCCGACCCCAGGCAGTTTCGGGGCGGGGTTGGGGGGCGGCCTGTGCCGCCGCTGCAGCGTGGGGCTCGGCACCCTGGCCCAGCGCCCCGGCAGCGTGTCTAAATGGGTCCGGCTCAACGTCGGCGGCACGTACTTTCTCACCACCCGGCAGACGCTGTGTCGGGATCCGAAATCTTTCCTGTATCGTTTGTGCCAGGCCGACCCCGACCTGGACTCGGACAAGGTGAGGGCTACGCAGGCTGCCCAGGAAGGGCCGGTTCGCCCTGGCCTGTGGCCCGCCGCACACCCCCTGCCCCGTGCTGAGGAGACCCATTCCGGGCTCCGAGACCTGCACTCCCCTCACCACCGGCTCGACCAGAGCCCCCAACTCCCTGGCCTGGGCTGGCGAAAGAGAGGATGGTGCACTGCTAGCACCTACTACTCTCGAGGATCCTCAGCCGCTCAACCTCGCGTCCCTCTTTCTAGCCCTTAACTGCTGGTCGGTGGAGGATGTTTCCCACATTCCGGACTGTGCATCTTTCTTTTCCTCCCTAGATTCTCTTGCCTCTGGTATGTGAAAACCTCTCTCTGTCTCACAGTGCTTACTGGGTTTGGAATCACAACGCCTGCGTTCTTTTTTCACCTTCCAAACGTTTGACTTGATGTTGGGGGGGGGGGGCTGTTTGACACGGTGGCCTGTCTTTGCCAGTGACTTGCATTTAGAGAATTGGTGCTCCATCGTTTTCAGCCACGACTCGCACCCCATGCATCAGTCTAAGAAGGAGCTGTCTATAGAATAGTCTTTTGAAGGGAATGTTGCTTGTTAAGGGGTGGATTGGGGGTGTCAAGGAAGGGCCAGGTAGGACATCTTTTTCAATCTGCTTTCTAATTATCCTACTTTTTCCACTGCCTTTGCAAAAGGATAGACATTTCTAGGTTGGTTTGCCGCTTGTCTTTCATCAAATATAATGCACACACTGTTGTTCCAGATAGTAATAGAAATTATTTTGTTGATGACCATTACAAGACTTGTGTGGCTGAGAAAGAGTATCTTGGAAGCTGTACACGCTGTACAGGATTAAAACTCAGAAAAGGCTCTGTTAGAAAAAGTTATCTATATTTATTTTAGGGAATTCACAAGCCTTACTCTTCCTGGGACTTTCAGTTGGGCTACAGGATAGCACTTGGCTTTGTTCCTTGTGAACCCAACATTTGCCACGTATAAGGCTGCCGTGAAAAATTTACATCCTTTAAGTTTGTGAAGCATGATGGAGACCATCCTCAGGGTGACATGACCTATGTTCAGGAAATGAGAACTCTTGAGTTAATGCAAAACTACCCATCATGGATAGAAATCAGAGTTGGAGATGCCAGCCCTCTGGCTCTGTCCCCCAACCCCCCACTCCGTCCCTCAGCTGTTTCCATTGCTCATTTGACCAAGCTCTATGAGAATTGACCTCCCAGAAAATGACAATCATCTCCAGGATAGAAATAGGCATTTGTGAGCTGTGATTTTCCTTTTGTAGAGTGGGTAAATATTTACTGTTTTTCTTTTCAAACAGTGGGTCTTCATGGTCATTCGCTACCATTTCTGTTCCAGAGTTCCTGTTCTGTATACCGAATCAGTTGTTAAATTGCTCTTGTCCATTGGGTTGTTTTGAGGCACTGGCTAGTTATTCAATACTGAAACAGTTGATAGGGAGCCAATTAACTATAGCTTTCACAGTTACATCAATTCATTTATTTTACTGTTTCAAGACTACTTAAAAAAATTGTGCCTTACTGTAATAGGAGTGGAGTCCTCTGGGGAGGGCAATTAATTTATCAGAATATATCTATTCTGTTGCTTCTTCAATTACCATGCATGGTACTATATTTGTTTTCTAAACTAGAACAGAAATGTAGAACATGAAGGTAAAGTAGCAGTTACAGTTTCAGGAAATATATAGTTGATAGTAAATAAGGGTTAGTTTTAGTCCTAAGATAATGTGAATTTGCCAGGAAGAATAATGCTAATTGCATTAGTCAGGATTTTTTTTTCCCCTTCAAATGAGAAGGTATTTGAGATACTTTGTCTTTCCAGGTTTTTTGCCCTTGGTTCTCATAAAAGAATGTCCCAAAAATTCACTTAGATGATTAAACCCTGAGTGAGGAATCTGAGGATGAGGGAGGAGGGGCAGGGGTGTTTGGAGGAGTAGGGCGCTGGTAATTACAAAATGGAAGAGACAGGATGTTGATTCACACATAAAAATCACAAACCCTGACTGCTGGGTAAGATCAATTAAAGCATACCTGGCAGATACTCCTAGGGCTGAGGCTGAGCTGGGCATTTGACTGACAGGTGTTTATTGAGCACCAGGCTCGCAGGAGTGGTGCTTGGATAGGGGTTGGGTGGGGAGATTTGAGCGGGAAGAGTTCCAAGAAACAGAAGACCTGGATTTGAGGAGCCTGGTGGGTTTGGAGTGCACTAGGAGCATGCCTGTGGCTGGCTGTTAAAGGTGGACTGACGGCCCAGTGGGGAGCTCAGTGGAGCAACGTGGCAGAGGCGGAGTTCCAGGAGGGTTTTCTGGAGGAGCGCTTCTTCAGAAGTCAACAGGTTGTTGGGGAGGGTGGGGAGCTGGGCTGCGACTGGTCTCCCCTCCCCCTAAATCTTCATATTCTCTGCCTCAGAACTGAGCCCGGGACCACTGCCACCCCCCAAACCCCTAAACCCTTAACCTCTGTCTCACACTCTGACTCTGGGGCCGCTGCTACCATGAAGCTCTCTCTATAGACAGCACAGGTGTGAACTCTCTTTTCCTCCATCTGGGCTGAGTCTGTGTTATTACGTCAGCTGTCCTGGGTGACATTTTCTCCCCTGCTCCCTCAGGGGCGGGCCAAGGTGTAACTCTCCTTCCCGGAAGTGTTTCATACATACTTGACGTGTGATTCATTTTGGTTCTGCCTCTGAATTCCATGGTACCTGACCCACAGGGGTTGTTGAACAGGTTAGACTTTGTTTAGAGCTGCATCAGCCGTTTCAGTGTGGAGATGCTTTAGGAGTTTAAGGGCAACAGGAAACAGGACATAGGAACGAAGTAGGATTTGAGAGGGTTTGGTCACGGTTAGCTAAGCCAGGCCTGGAGAAAACTGTGGGTTTCCCATTTACTGCGGTCCTCTGACGGACGTTGTCCTGGCTGTGGGGTAGCAGACTCTGTGGCATCGGACGGGCTTTGGGGGTGGGGCCGTCACGGTGCTCCTGATGCCCGTGTAGTTCTTTGTGCCCACCCCCGGTGTACTTGGTTGGCAAGAGCCTCAGGGTTGAAAGGAAACCGAAGGGAATTTTATAGACGAGGTAGGGTGGGGTAGTGGAAGTAAGATATACTTTTTAAAGATTTTATTTATTAATTTGAGAGAGAGAGAGGGAGAGAGAGAGAGAAGGGGGAGAGGAGCAGGAGGCATCAACTAGTAGTAGTTGCTTCTCATATGTGCCTTGACCAGGCAAGCCTGGAGCTTCGAACGGGCAACCTCAGCCTTCCAGGTCGAGGCTCCTTCCACTGCGCCACCGCAGATCACACAGGAAGGAAGAAATTCTAAGCCACCTGGCAAGAGAAGTGGGGATTATTTTGAGTGGAAACGGTGTAACTGAATCAGTGGTGAAGGGCCCCGTGCGGAAGTCCTGTGAGTGTCTCATGTACCGATGAGAGCTGTGCCAGCCTGTCTGAGGCCAGGAGCGGTGCCCGGAGATAACAGTGTGCTGAGGCAGTGGCTCTGGCTCTGTCTTCGCCCTGAGCACCCCTCATGGCTGGTTCAGTACCTAAAGGAATGGATGGGGCCCTTGCGCTCGGGAAGCAGCCCCCCCACCCCCCCACTGTACAGCAGGCACTTGCTCCCAGTGAGTGCTGGGCCCACCTCTCCACAAGGTGCCTAACTTGAAGGCTCCTCTGACCTGAGCCAGCTCGAGTCAACTTGCTGTTAAGTCCGAGCTGCTAAGAAAGCATGAGAAGAGCTTTCCTCAGGACCTGGGCCCCAGGCCATCAGCTGTCCCACCCCCAGTCATCTGAGCAAGTGGGGGCGGGAGGAGGAAGTGGTGTCAGCCACAGCAGTTCCTCTTGCTGCGAGTGCCCATGCCCCTCCAGCTCTTCTCCAGCAGGACAGTGACTGGTCCTGGTTCAGAGCAGCGGCCAGAACACGGTGGTGCAGCTGCGTTTGCGCGTAGACTTGTAGGGGTACAGAGATGCCCGCCTGTGGCCCGGCCATCAGTGGCTGCTTCCACCTGCGAGTAGGTGCTCACAGCTCCTTTCCAGGGACTCTCCAGGTCAGCGGGACTGGCCAGCAGGCTTTCAAGTGCTCTCAAGGAGCTGACCACCTGACACCAAGGGAAGGGTCTGTGTGGCAAGGGTGCCAGCAGGCCGCCTGAAGCACCAGTGCTCTCACCAGGCCCTAACTGGGCAGCTCTCCCCACAGGACAGAGCACCCAGAACATTGCAGTCTGGAGTCAGTGGGATGTGGGTATTGGGTGGAATGGTGCATTTTCCCCGACTTGGACTCTGCCCACAGCTTAACTGGCAGTGTGGCTGGGTGAGTTAATGTCCCTCTCTACATCATGGAGGCATTGTGAGCATTAAGGAAGATGGTGAATGGACCACCTGGCCAGCCCAGTGCTTGGTGCTGGGTTATTGCAGTCGGTAGAGTCTGTTCTCAGTGTCTTGACTTTCTACTTTATTTTTAGAAAGAACACACTGGGAATGCTTTTTACTCCCCCTCATGAAGTTTGTTGTTTGTCTCTTACACACTCAGTCACCCAAAACTCATGGTGCCCCCTGCCCCCACCCCCACCACACCGTCCCCCAGCTGCTTCCCAGCTGCCTCTTCATTATCCACTCAGAGCCCCTGGCTGGTCTTAGGACAGGCCCTGTCGGGCCTGTTCCTGCTGCGGGCTCAGGAGCCCGTGCCCTGCGGGAGGGGCACAGCTTCCAGGGCAGCCACTGGGGTTTCTTGCAAGAATCGGGATCCCTTTGGGCCAAGAGAACTCTGCTCCAGAGTTTACATGCCATCGTCATGTGTGTTGGAATGGGCTCGATGCACCTGGCTGGCATCTCAGTGGGGGACACACTGACTGTCTCTCCTGCACAGTGGGGTCTCCTGTAGGGCAAAGTAAGTCAGAACCCGCTGGCACTCGGCACGTGGGCAGCACGGTTGCCGTGTGAGGCACCAGCCCAGCTCTGCGCATCTGGTGCCAGGCACAAGCCTCTGTTTCCTCATTTGTTATCGGGGATGTCTGCCACTTCTGCTCAGGTATTTGAGAAACTAGAAAACAAAGCAGAAGAGAGGCCACAGGTGAAGGTTTTATGTGCAAATTTGAAATAGATAATTTCAGAATAAAACGAGGTGTTTTTAATTAGGTTAATTGCAAATATTTGTGCACACAAAATCCTATGCTTTTGCGTTTAGATTTCAATGGAATTTGACAGAGAAACTATATCTCACATTTAACATAGGACACCGAGCCCTCTCAATTTCAAGTCTGGTGCCCGTCCCTCTTCTCCTGCAACAAAGCAGTGGTCGTGTCCATTTGCTAGTTCTGTTCCGGTGGGTTCTGGTTTCCTCAGCATTGGGCTCCAGGGTCTTGGCCTGCCCTTGGGTGGCTGAGGATGGTTCTGGAAGGATGAGCTGGGCCAGCCACTCATTTCCAGTAGATAGGACGAGGTAGGTCTTTCCAAACAGGAGGTGCAGGGGCACTGAGCGCCAGGCAGTCCTTGGGGAGGAAGGGATTGGGAGCAGCCACAGGCCTGCCCTTTGGTCCCAGAGCAGAGCGAGCGGAGGACAGGTGGACTCTGCCCCAGATGGGCCAGCAGGAGTGGAGCAGAAGACGGGTGGACTCTGCCCCGGATGGGCCAGCAGGGTTGAGTGAAGGCCGAGAGTAGAGGCCGCCTGGGAGCGGGCGATGGCCATGGAGAGAGCGGGCAGGGAGGGCTCCGGGGACCTGAGCAAGCAGTGGGCCGGGTCTGAACCCCAGGCCAGTGTCCTGCCCGCAGTGTGCTGCCTTCCGGCTCTGTGGCTGGTGCCCAGGGGACTGGAGACTCTGGCCCTGAGGAGGCCTCCCTCCTGCACTGGCAGAACCACTGCAGGGTGTCCTCAGCCAGGGACCCTGCTTCTTCCAGCCAGTGCTTCCTCCCCACGGACACTGTTCTCACCTGCTGCCACCTCTAGTTGTTTTCTAATGCCAGCACTTTTTAAAAATATTTTATTTGATTTGAGGGAGAGGAGAGGGAGAGAAAGGCAGGGGTGGAGGGAGGAACAGGAAGCATCAGCCCCTAGTTGCTTTTCTCGTGGGCCTTGACCAGGCAAGCCCGGAGTTTCAAGCCAGCGACCTCAGCACCCCTGTTGACGCTCTGTCCACTGCGCCACTGCTGGTCAGGCATAATGCCAGGGGATTTATGTGCAGGTGGTCTGTATCTGAGATATCTCTAGGGAGGGACGTCTCCTTGCCTTGTGACATCAATGGTCATAGCTGTGACCTAGGCAGGGGGCACTGGAGCTGGCATGTCCACCACAGCATTCTGCTCATGATGGCCCTCCCTCCTCAGCCAACCTTTTCTAGGTGTGTCCAGTCCCACCGAACTGAAGGGGGCCCTGTGAGCCATCTCCAGTACTGTCTCCACCTTTGCTCCTGGTGACCCTCATTTGAGTCATGTGTCACCCCAATTCTGTATCTAACTACATGGAATGGTGTCTGTCTGAGGCTGGGGTGGCAGCAGGGGGATCAGGGCGCTGATGTCCGAGGGAGTTTGTTCCCATGGGAGGTGGCCAGGGGCAGTGCTGAAGGTCGGAATCACCTGGACCCCAACTATGCGCATATACATGGTTTTTCCAGGACTCCCCTAGGGTGCCTGAGGGTTTCAGCTCTCTGGGTGCACACAGGGCACAGTGGGGTCTCCTGTAGGGCAAAGTAAGTCAGAACCCGCTGGCACTCGGCACGTGGGCAGCACGGTTGCCGTGTGAGGCACCAGCCCCGCTCTGCGCATCTGGTGCCTGGCACAAGCCTCTGTTTCCTCATTTGTTATTGGGGATGTCTGCCACTTCTGCTCAGGTATTTGAGAAACTAGAAAACAAAGCAGAAGGGAGGCCACAGGTGAAGGTTTTATGTGCAAATTTGAAATAATTTCAGATTAAAACGAGGTGTTTCTAAATTAGGTTGATCGCACATATTTGCACACAAAATCCTATGCTTTTGCGTTTAGATTTCAGTGGGAGGAATTTGACAGAGAAACTATATCTCACATTTAACATAGGACACTGAGCCCTCTCAATTTCAAGTCTCTGGTGCCCGTCCCTCTTCTCTTGCAACAAAGCAGTGGTCGTGTCCATTTGCTAGTGTTTTTGTGGACACCTGGAGGTGACCGAAGGGACCAAGTGCAGACACTGTAAAGTGCACTCGCAGAGCTGGAGTGTGACATGTGAACAGGGTTATTTTCTGGTTAGAATCTTGTAGGAGAGCCTGACATTCTTGGCCCTTTTCCTTGCCATTTTCAAGACAAGCATGTGGTTGTGTCACAGAGCGGCAGCCCTTAGGGCCAAGTGGCTTCCAGTTTACCCAAGAGGCTTATCTTGGCAGTGCGTTCAGTTCTGCCACGAAGGGCCAGGTTTACGGCTGGGCACGCAGCACGGGCAGGGAGAACTTGTTCTGGGGCTGTTTGAGTGACCTGGTGCCTTACTGATCTCAGAGCATTGCTGGGTGGTAGTCGCTCAGTGGTTCCCAGTCAGGTTGTCTTCTCTGCTTCCCCCAGGTCAGGGGTCCTGGCTTTGCCCACCTGCCCCTCTCCTTTTCCTTTTTTAAAACTTTTTTATTAATTTTAGAGAGAAAGGAGGGGAGAAGAGAGAAAGAAACATTAATCCAATTATGCATGTGCCCTGACTAGATATTGAACTGCTCTTCGGGATGAAGTTTTAACCAATTGAGCTATCTGGCCAGGGCAGCCTGTCTCCTCGAGACATGTCTGCAGGCATCGTGCTGCAGGTGGTGGCCCGGGCCTCATCTCTGTGTCTTGGCATCCGTCCTGCTCAGGATCAATGGTCCTATGGCCGGGCTCACAGATGCAGGCAGGGTTCAAACTTTCTCTGGAGGCCAGTGCTTAGCTCAATTACATCTGGGTTCCCACAAATACACTAGCAAACGGACACAAACACTACTTTGTTGCAGCAGAAAAGCCATGGTCACTGGAGACTTGAAATTAAGAGGGCTGGGTGTCCAGAGCTAAATGAGGGTTATAGCTTCTGTCAAATTTCCCCATTGAAATTGAAATGCAGAAGCATAGGATTTTCTGTGCGCAGATGTTTTCAATCAGCACCCCTTTGGCCCCTGAGAGTGGGATTCAGAGATTCAGCTAACCTGGCATCAGCGAGCCACCCCCACTCCTCAGTGTCTGGATTAGAGGGGGCATATGCTGGTTTCCATTAAATATTCAAGAGCCATGTCCAGCAGTTCTCTTTTTTTTGCCTTTAGGGTAGATGTTCGTTTATTTATTTATCTACTTATTTATTTATTTAGAATGGGCCAGAGAGTGGGAGGGGTGGGGCTCCAGGAGGGGAGGAGCAGGGTGGGGTTTGGTGGGAGGGCCTTAAGGGATGAGGTGCCAGAGTAGAAGTGTTTTTTTTTCCCCTTTGTGTGTTTGTTTTCAGAGGGGGAAGGACACACAGAAAGGAAGAGAAATGAGAAGCATCAACTCATAATCATGTCACTTTAGTTGTTCATTGATTGCATTCTTATACATGCCTTGACCAGGAGGCTCCAGCAGAGCCAGTGAGTGACCCTTTTGCTCTAGCCAGCTACCTTGGGCATTAAGCCAGTGACCATGGGGTCATATCTATTATCCCATATTCAAGCTGGTGAGCCTTTGCTTAAGCTGGGGTTTTCAAACCTCAGACCTCAGCATCCCAGATCAACGGTCTGTCCACTGCGCCACCACCTGGTCATGCTGGATAGAAATGTGTTTTTAAAGCCAGCACTTCTGCCTGACCACGCGGTGGCGCAGTGGATAGAGCGTCAGACTGGGATGCTGAAGACCCAGGTTCGAGACCCCGAGGTCGCCAGCTTGAGCGCGGGCCCATCTGGCTTGAGCAAAAACTCGCCAGCTTGGACCCAAAGTCGCTGGCTAAGCAAGGGGTTACTTGGTCTGCTGAAGGCCCGCGGTCAAGGCACATGTGAGAAAGCAATCAGTGTACAACTATGGTGTTGCAACGGCAACAAAAAACTAATGATTGATGCTTCTCACCTCTCTCCCTTCCTGTCTGTCTGTCCCTATCTATCCCTCTCTCTGACTCTCTCTCTGTCTCTGTAAATAAATAAGTAAAGCTGCTATGAAGCCAGCACTTCCCAAGTAGGTCAAATGCCAATCCAGCAAACAGAGGGGAAGGTCAGTCGTGGGAAATGATTTGAAGAGAATGCAGTCTTATTAATTCCGGCTATTCCCCCACCTCCCCCACCCCCCAATAAAATGAGAAGCGCAACCTAGCCACTTTCAAGTAGCTTGTGCTTGTGATATAAATCAAGGAAAGAACAAAGAGGGAGACAGAAGACAAATCCAGGAGTCTTGCCACCGAGCCAGTGTTGAGTCTGGGTCAGTTCCTTGCTCTGTGAGTGTGGCCACCCCACGTGTTCATCATCAGGCTCTCCTTCCGGGGCTGGAGCAGCCGTGTGGAGTGACAGAGCGACGTTAATGCAGCGTGCTGACAGCCTGACAGCCGGGCCTCGGTCACTCCCCAGTTGCTAGTGCAGGTAACTCTGTGGTGGTTCTCTCTGGGAGCATGCACACATGAGCCTAAGACTTCTGCATTTGGGGTGACTTGTATTTCGTGTTCTATCATTTCCTTTATTTCCACATTGGCAACACAAGCACGTGAGGTTTTGAGGGGCTGAGGCCTGGCATATGTGTCAGCCGCGGTCTGGTCGGCTCACCCAGCAGCGCTGTCTGAGGGTGTCCATGGCCGCTCTTGCCGGCAGCGCTCCTCGACTCTGGGTCGTGCTGCTCACGCTCAGGTTCTTGGAGATGGGGTTTTTACAGAGGCTGCTCTTCTGCTTCTAAGTGACAGTCATTCTGTTCTCATCTGGGCTGCAGCTGGAGATCAGGGCCTGTGGAGTTTCCTGGTCATGGAGTAGGTGCCCTGGCACTTCTCGCAGAGGTTGAAATCTCTCTTTTGGGCCATGGCTGGTTGGCTCAGTAATAGAGCATCGGCCTGGTATGTGGCTGTCCCAGGTTCAATTCCTGCTCAGAGCACACAGGAGAAGTGCCCATCTGCTTCTTCACCCTTCCCCCTCCATCTTCTCTCTCTCCTTCTCTCTTTTCCTCTCTTGCAGCCATAGCTCAATTGATTTGAGCGCATCAGCCCTTGGTGCTGAGGATGGCTTCATGGAGCCTCTGCCTCAGGTGCTAAAAATAGCTTGGTTGTGAACATGGTCCCAGATGGGGGTTGCCAGATGGATCCGAGTCAGGGCTCTTGTGGGAGTCTGTCTCTCTATTTCCCCTCCTCTCACTTGCAAAAGAAGAAGAAAACAGTGAAATCTCTCTTCTGGTGAGGCCAGTGTTGAGAGTACAGCTCCCCTATGCTGCTGCCTATCCCATCCTAACCCTGCCATCTTGGCCCTGTTTCTTAATGAAGCCCATCTGATCAAAACAAGTCCATAAGAAGAAATCGGGCCAGAGAGCACTGACGTGACTCCATGGAGGAAGCTGCTTTTCAGTCTCCTTACGTGCTGCTCATCAGTGGCAAAGCTGGACAGGCAGGCTGTCACTGGTAGAGAGGAGGGTGCAGCCTGTCCAGGCCGTTTGCTCCTCAACATCTCAGGACTCCCCTGTGACCCCCTGGGTCCAGGCCCAGGGGGGTGGGCCTTGAGGCATCCTGGCACGTGGGCTTTGTGGCCTCCCTCCTGGGAGCAAGTGTTGGGGCCACATTGCTGGGACCAGTGTGAAGGGAGCCACTGGGCTCAGTGTCCTGCCCTCGGTCTGGCGATGCCTGGGCCAACCTGGAGCTCAGAGTGGTGTCACGTGTGAGAAACAGCATGATGAGGGTCCCTTTAGAAGCCCGCTCAGCTTGTGCATGTCTCCGTGGAGGGCAGCCCAGCAGCAGCCGTGTGTGGAATGATGGCAGGCTCAGGATGTCCCTGAGAGCCGGTGTGTTCTGGAAGTGTGGCGTGGTGCCTCGCTCTGGGCGGTCGGAGTTCTGTGTGAGTGTGTACACCTGGCCCCTGGGCACCTCTCTCTCTAAAGGTGCTCCTGGCCTGAGCTTTCTAAATCAGTGCGTTTGATCGAGCATCTCAGGGCAGTGTCTGCAAGGTTTTGGGGAAAACAGTTTGTATTAAAAATAGAACAAGGATCACCTGACCAGGCGGTGGCGCAGTGGATAGAGCGTCTGACTGGGATACAGAAGACCCAGGTTCGAGACCCCAAGGTCGCCAGCTTGAGCGCAGGGGCCATCTGGCTTGAGCAAAAAGCTCGTCAGCTTGGACCCAAGGTTGCTGACTCCAGCAAGGGGTGGCTTGGTCTGCTTAAGGCCTGCGGTCAAGGCACATGTGAGAAAGCAATCAATGAACAACTATGGTATTGCAATGGCAACGAAAAGCTAATGATTGATGCTTCTCACCTCTCTCTGTTCCTGTCTGTCTGTCTCTATCTATCCCTTTCTCTGACTCTCTCTCTGTCCTTGTAAAAAAAAAAAAAATAGAACAAGGATTCAAGTGTAAATCCATATGGATATTTGTGTGTGTGTGTGTGTGTGTGTGTGTGTGTGTGTGTGTGTGTGTGTAATGGAGACAGAGAGAGGGACAGATAGGGACAGACAGACAGGAAGGAGAGAAATGAGAAGCATCAGTTCTTTGTTGCGGCACCTTAGTTGTTCATTGATTGCTTTCTCATGTGTACCCTGACCGGGGGGCTACAGCAGAGAGTGACCCCTTGCTCAAGCCAGTGACCTTGTGCTCAAGCTGGTGAGCTGTGCTCAAACCAGATGAACCCGCACTGAAGACGGCAACCTTGGGGTTTCGAACATGGCCCCTCCATGGCCTACCCAGTCCGATGCTCAATCCACTGTGTTACCACCTGGTGAGGTCACATGGATTTTTAAGGTGAGCCACACAAGGCGCTGCTTTAACTGACTCAGAGCTACTTAGCTCAGAAAGGGACATGCAGCATGTCCCTTGAAGCCCTCCTCATCCATGCCCCTTTGCGGATAAGCCTCAGATTTTGACGCCCAGCCCCAGTGTCAGCTCCTCCATGCCCGATCCAGGCTCCCCATTCGGGTTCTGTCCTTGCCCAGGCTGCTGTCCCTCCCCCTGACCTCCAGTTGGCTGTATGCTGCAGTTCTGCTGGCTCTCCTGCTTTTCCCTCCTCTGTCCCTCCAAGATTTTTAGGCCTGGGTCACCTTTCTGTATCTTGTGCTGCTTAGTTGTTGGCACTCGAATGTCCTTTTCTTCTTCTGCCACGTCCCAGCTGCAAGTGCAGGGGTTTTGGGCTTTTGTTGCCTTGAGTCTGGAGTCTGAGCACAGTGAGCCTGGCCCTGAGGCCCAGGTGCCTTGTGACAGGGAGGCTCCCTGGGGTGTCCTGATGGTGGAGATGAGCCTCATCCCCTCTGATCTTTCCTACTTGACCTTCTGCCAACTGTCTGTGAGGTAGCAGCGGGCTGATGAATAATTCCTGAGCTCGGTGATGTGCAGATGTCATGGTGCGGCTCTTTCATAAACATGGAGTGCCCCTCCAGTCCATGTTTCTGCAGTTTCGTTTCTCTTTCCAGACCTTGGCCCCTTTGTAGGAATTGGTGTCTGTTTTCACCAGTAGGAAGGCATCTGAATCACCATTTTTCCAGTAGTTGGTCTGTGGGCCCTTTAACCTTGCTTGGAACATAGCAGAGGCCCAGAGGGCTGGGAGTCAGGGCCCCGTAGGACAGTGTGTGACCAGTGCTTCCTTGGATGGAGGATGGGTGGAATCACATGATAAATTTGGGAAGTCTGTGTGGTTGGGACACTGCCTTGGGGGACTAGAAGTCCACGGTGGGGGAAAGGGGAGCAGGCAGTAGCTAGAAAATGGGCCGAGTGCCGGGCCTACGGGAGAGAAGGGCCCAGGTGCTCTGGGCTGAGGGAGCAGGCCTGCACACAGACCAGCAAGGCCCAGGCCCAAGTCTCTCCACGTTTAGAGCCCTGACTGATCTTACCTAAGAACAACTTTCTGAAGGCGAACTTAGAGAAGAAATCCCTAAAACTATTGGTTTTATCACACAAATACCCCAATTTAATGTTCATGAATGAAAAATAGGGTCCTAACATGGAGTACTGCTTTGTGGTCACGCCTCTTGCCTCCTCATTTTCTCTGTGGCCTGTGGGCATGTCATGTCTAAGAGGTGTAGGTGCCACCTCCCCTGCAGAGATGCCTGATGCTATCCGGGGTCTGTGGCCATCAAGCTGCTCTTGTGTTCTTTGTGGCCCTCAACTCCTGTGGACCCCTTGTGAGCCCTGAGAGTCGCTTTCTGGACAGGGAGGCCACATCAACTCTCAGTTTGGTTTTCGGAGTCACAGTCTCAGCATGTAGACCTCAGCACTCTCTGACCTCCTTGGGGCTATTGGGGGGAGCAAGGTTCTCATTGGCCTGAATGAGCTGGTGTGGAAGGAGAAGCTCTTCAATTCTTCATCCACCCACTAGCCCTACTGGAAGCTGCCTGGCTGGGTCATTCATCAACCCAAATCGGGTATGCAGCCAACACGTCTGTGGTGTCCTGGCAGCATCAGATCCATTGCCTCAGGAGGATCCCAGTCCTGGTCATGCCGGTGTGGCTTGTTCACCATAGATTCCTTCACACCTGTTACTCTGCGCCGCCTCCATGGGGTCTACTTTGGTGGTGTCATTGTTTGGGGACTGCCCCACTGTAGTGTCTACTTGCCTTGGCCACAGCTGCAGCAGCCAGAGAGGCTGTGGTTGGAACTGACTCTGAAGACTCTCCAGTGGGTGGCAAGGGGTCCCTGATTCTCAGAAAGGCCCCTAATCCCGGGGGTGGAACCAGGGCTGGCCCAGGTATAGGAGGAACACCCTCTGATGATCTGTTTTGTAGACAGCTTGGACTCTAGGACCGTTGCCCAATGGGTGAGGCTCCTTTGGTGTTCAGGGTCACTGGGAAGCTGGGGAAAATGAGGTTCTGTTCCATGTGCCTCTGATCTGAGCTATCGTTCCCGACAACCATTCCTGCACACACTTGCCCAGGGAGGAGCCCCAAAATGAGAAGGGCAGGCCCTGGCCACAGAGGCTCATGTCTTGGTGTCCTTCAGAAATGCACCTGTCAGTGTCAACCCTGCCTTTAAGAGCTGTTCATGAAGGAGAATCTGTTAGTCACTCTTGTGGGGTGGCTTCTAAAATGAAGAAGGATCAGCTCTTCCTTAGATGTCTTTGGACCTGTGAGGAAAGAGGCTTCATACATAGTCACCTTACCTCACAGTGAATAAAGGAAGGGCACCTTGTTACAAAGTAGAACTTAACTTGGCCGAGACCTGAAATGGTGACGGATTAGAGTTGGAGGCTGGAGATGTAGGAGGCATGCAACACCACTTACAGGTTCCCTAATGTGCCATGAATGTTGAACTGGTTGTGGGTTAGACACAACCCACATGCTTCTAAAACACCTTTTATTTATTTATTTATTTTTGCCAGCATGTCAAAAAGAACCTTTATTACTTTTATAATAGCCTCTTATGTTCTCATGCTTTCTTGCCAGATGCCTTGGGAGCAGGTGCCTTCTGGGCTGGAGCTTTCGGACCCTTCTGAGCTTTTGGAGGCGCTGCCTTCTGGCCGGCAGCTTTCTGGGCAGGGGCCTTCTGGGCAGGGGCCTTCTGGCCGGCAGCCTTCTGGGCAGGGGCCTTCTGGGCAGGGGCAGCTTTCTGGGCTGCAGCCTTCTTGTCCGCAGCGGGCACCCTTTTGGCTGGAACCTTTGCAGCGGGCACAACCGCTGCCGCTGCCCCTTTAGCAGCTGGTGCGCCTTTGGCAGCAGCTGCTTTTTTGGGTGAAGCTTTCAGGAGAGCTGCCTTTTGAAGCTTCCTAACTTCAAGCTTGATTATTCGGTTCCTCATTTTCTTTGCCTTCATGACTTTGTAACGATCAAAATCTGTCATCTTGGCTTTCTTTCCTCTGGCTTCAATCTTCTTGGCCCATCTCGTGGTTGCCCATTTTGTATTGATATCCGCCTTTTGCCAGGCTTGTCGAACATACTTCTGGCGGGCACTGTGTGGGAACTTGAGGATGAAGTCAGTGAGCTGCGTACATTTGAAGGGCATAGCCTGTCTCCTTACTTGAGTGCAAGGTCCATCAACCAAGGCCCTGTTCTGATCGATAACATCTACAATCGCGACCAGCTTCCCGGCGTGTGGACCGAAGGAGACGTAGGCCACCCGGCCAACCTCCACAAAACGCCCGAACACCATGTCGGTGGCGCTCGGCGAGAAGGAAGAAGGCCTAAAACACCTTTTAAATGTGGCCTGGCCTGGATCAGCTGTGTGACGACTGCTTTCTTGTCCAAGATTCACATTGGTGCTTTGTTCTTTGCAGGATGAAACAGGTGCCTATTTAATCGACAGAGATCCCACCTATTTTGGGCCCGTGCTGAATTACCTGAGACATGGAAAGCTGGTCATTAACAAAGACCTCGCAGAGGAAGGTGAGCTGAGGGCCGGATCCAGTGAAGGTGCTGACTGGATCCCTCTGGGCTTGAGCGGCCCTCAAGATGCAGGCCCTGTGCATTGGAGGCCAGGCTGGCACCCAAGCATCTCTGCCTCTGGCAGAAATCCTAGATGCCCAGGTCCGCTTACTCCCCTGGCCTCCTCACAGATGTGTTCCGTGAGGCAGCAGACACTAGTGGCAGGGAGGTGACGTGGCCTCTTCCCCTTCTCTCCTTCAAGAAGCAACTGCTTATTAGAGCCGGCTGGCCCATCAGGACAGCTGTAGCAGAAGGGCGTGGGGGCTTTGATCCAGGCCCCTGCAGCCCGACTCCCTGGCTGCAGGGTCCCCTGGCTGTGGGTGGACCTGTGGGCTCCCTCTTTCAGGTGTCTAGTTAGGGATGTGTGAGGGTGGGGACTCCTCCCTCAGGAGACCGCCCATTCTCACAGCGCCCTGCCTAAAACTGTCTGAGGGCCACGTGTTAGGAATGGGGAATAGGGAAACCCACGTGCCAAGTGACTCGGAGACCTACGTGAGGCTGCCTGACTAGGCCTGAGCCTCTCGTCGAGGGGAGGGGAGAGCTGACCGGCTAGAGCCGACAGCTGTAAGGGAAAATGCCTGTGTTTCGTCCTCCATGCCCACTGTGGAGTTCCCAGTTCGTCCTTACAGACCTGACTGTGAGCCAGATGTCCTGTGTGTGAGTTCTGCACCCATCAGGTCACTTGGAGGGATTCATGGAGGAGTGTGTTCAATAAACACGTTTTCCATCTGAGCCGTGTGCCCCCAGTCCTGGGGAACCCCCCTGAGAGCCAACATTGCCTACATGGACACTGTTAGGGTGTTGGGATGGGGGCTGAGGAACCTTTAGTGGGCCCGGCATAGGCCACAGGTCCACAGTGGGGCTGAAACGAAATGTTTATTCTTTGATCTGGTGAAAATTGTAGTTATTTTCCTCTATTCCAGGAGTGTTGGAGGAAGCGGAGTTTTATAATATCACCTCATTAATAAAACTTGTAAAGGACAAAATCAGAGAACGAGACAGTAAAACATCCCAGGTAAGTGCAGTGACGAATGTGTGGAAGCTTCCACGTCCGAGCGCGTGTGTGCGGCTCCCTCCCCTCCCGCTTTTCTGACCAAGGGCAGCTGGTCAGCCTTCTCATGAGGCCTTGGAATCTGGCTGTCCGACTGTCCTTTCTTCTTTTCTTTTCCCTTGTATTTTTCATAGCGATAGAGAGAGATAGAGACAGGAAGGTTGAGAGATGAGAAGCATCAACTTATAATTACGCCACTTTTAGTTCTTCATCAATTGTTTCTCATATGTACCTTGACTGGGGGGCTCCAGCCAAGCCAGTGACCCCTTGCTCAAGGCAGTGACCTTGGGCTTAAGCCAGAGACCGTGGGATCATGTTGATCATCCCATGCTCTAGCCAGAGACCCCGCGCTCAAGCCGGCAACCTCGGGATTTTGTTTGTTTTGTTTTTGTTTTTTTACAGGGACAGAGAGAGGGGGGGATAGATAGGCACAGACAGACAGGAACGGAGAGAGTTGAGAAGCATCAATCATTAGTTTTCCGTTGCTGTTGCAACACCTTAGTTGTTCATTGATTGCTTTCTCACATGTGCCTTGACCGCGGGCCTTCAGCAGACTGAGCACCCCCTTGCTGGAGCCAGAGACCCTGAATCCAAGCTGGCGAGCCAGATGGGCCCGTGCTCAAGCTGGCAAGCTCGGGGTCTCGAACCTGGGTCCTCCGCATCCTAGTCCAACGCTCCATCCACTGCGCCACCACCTGGTCAGGCAACCTCGGGATTTTGAGCCTGGGTCCTCAGTGTCCCAGGTTGACACTCTATCCACTGTGCCACCACCAGTCAGGTCTGGCTGTCCTATCTTGATGGCCATCTTCCTCTCTCATCGTATTAGTGCCTAATGGCACAGTGGCAGGCATGAAGGGTGAGTGTATCTAGCTCTGTCCAGCCTATCCTTAGGGCGCCCCAGCCCAGAGAGATGGGACAGACAGGAAAGGAAAGTCAGTGCGGGTGAGGACGCGGTGGGGAAGAGGGAAGCCCCTGAGGGCAGTGAGTGTGGACGTGGAAGGTAGGGCACTCAGGTACAAAGGGCCTGCAGGCTGTGTGTGTGAGGTGGAGAGCAAAGGGGAAGCTGGCTTGAGCTGGGGGCAGGCCGTGGAGGCGGGGGCCCTAGGACTTGTGTCCATGTGGTGAGGACTCAGCTCTACCGGGAAACAAGTGCTTGTCGGTTCTCTTTGTGTCACTTGTGTGCCTGGCGGTACCAGATCCAGCACAGCCAGTGCCGTTTGAAGTGGCCTGTGTCTGGCACCCCTGTGGAGGGAGGCAGCAAAGGGTCTACGGCATCAGTCTTTGCTGCTGCACCAGCTCTGTGCCTGAGAGCACAGCAGCAGGCCCGTGCTAGTGAGCTCAGTTCCCCCTGAAGTGGGTGGGCCCTCAGAGCTGCTGTTAGTTTTGTTTATTTACTTATTTATCTTTAATAAAGTTTATTTTGCCTGACCAGGCAGAGGACCCAGGATAAAAACCCTGAGGTCGCCGGCTTGAGCACAGGCTCATCTGGCTTGAGCACAGGCTCACCAGTTTGAGCACAGGGTCGCTGGCTTGAGCAAGGGATCACTGGCTCAGCTGGATCCCCCCCACCCCCCAGTCAAGGCACATATGAGAATGCAATCAATGAATAACTAAGGAGCCACAATGAAGAATTGATGCTTCTCATCTCTCTCTCTTCCTGCCTGTTTTTCTCTCTGTCTCGGTCACTAAAAAAAAAAAAAAGTTTATTTAGAAAGTCAGAGGTAGTAGTAAGCTGTAGAAGAAATGGGCTCAGGAAATAAGTTACAGAGGCAAAAGAACAAAAGAAGGTCCCTGGCAGCTTAGCAGAAGTAGAGAGGCAAGGAAACCGCGCCTGGGGGAGGCAGGTGGGGAAAGGCGCCCAGCTCCAGGGCGGGAGCCTTCAGGGCTGCTGTTACAGCTGGAGAGTCTTGTCCACTTAAAACCCTTTGGCTGTGGCCAGATAGCTTGGGTGGTTAGAGCGGTATCCCCAAGTGCACGGGTTGCCAATTTGATCCCCAGTCAGGGCACATTCTCTCTCTCTCTCTTCCCCTTCCTTTCTCACTGAAATCAACAACACAATCTTTCGCACACCCCTTGCCACCCACTGTGGGCACCTTCAAACCCTGAGTCAGAGCCCTCGGTCTTTGTGAAGAGGCTCACTGACAGCCTGGCCACTGAGTGACTGGTCAGGGGCTGGGCCTGGGGAGGGCCCACTGCAGTGATAGCCTGGGAGGTTGGGGTTACCCCCCACGTAGTCCCCAGCCCTGCTGTGGGAGCCACTCGGGTGCCAGGACAGTTGGGAGCAGACGTGTTTGTGAGCTCCCGGTCGTCTCCAGCCCGTTGGCCTCCTCTGCCCAGCAGCCCCACATAACGGGCTGTGTTACCACAGCCAGCACAACGTGTGCCTGCGTCTTCCCTTGCGCAGTGGAGGTAGAGGAGCCCCTTGTCACAGGGCCAGTGAGGATTAGAGGGTTCAGGCCAGGTAGTACGCCATTGTCACTGTCTCACAAATGAAAGCACTGTACTTGTAGGCTGTGATGTGACCCTACCCTGTCACTTGAGTGTCACAGGTATGCATCACTGCCTTAATGTCAGAGAACAGCCTGGTGCTCCTACGGCCCCTTTCCCTGGTTGCACATGTGTTACCTGGGGTGGCTGCCTCCTTCTGCTGGAGCAGCAGCTCCATGGGGCCCGACATGCCCTGGGGTTCCCAGTACCAGATGCCCTGCCTGGAGTGGAGCCTGGAGAAGGTCCGGTGGTGACTGAGTCAAAAGATACATCAATTTTTTTTGAAGCCAGTTCAGTCCAAGGGAGGGCTCGTGTCTGAACTGCTGTGCACATCTTAAAGCGTGGCTGGGAGCAGGGGCCGGGCGGGTCCTACATTGCTCTCGGGCCTCCCTGTCTGTCCCTCCCAGCTGGTGGATTCAGGGCCTTGGTGTGGTTCCCCTGTGGAACAGAGATGGATAGTCATGTGCAGGCACGTTTAGACACAGGTGCTCTGAGCACTTCTGGGACATGGCTCATTTTATTTTGAAATTTAGAAATAGAAGTATATTTGGAGGCAGACGAGGAAGCAGGAAATGGCAGCGGCCCCAGCATCTTTGTTTTGTTTTGGTGTATGTGTTTGGGGCTTCTTTTGGCATCGTGACTTGAGCCTGAGAGGTGGAAGGAAACGTCAGCCTCATCAGTTCTCCTGCTGGGCTCTCTCCAGGATCCGCAACCCAGGCAAGGCTGCTGGCCTGGGCGGGAGCCGCAGAGCGTGTAGGCTGTCTCACCTGTGGCCCTTGTTCTTGCAGGTGCCGGTGAAGCATGTGTACCGTGTACTTCAGTGTCAGGAGGAAGAGCTCACGCAGATGGTGTCCACCATGTCTGATGGCTGGAAGTTTGAGCAGGTAACCCCCCCCCCCATGCTGCGTTGATGTGAGCCTGTTAATTACAGTGGCCCCTCCTGGTTCCTCAGGGCTGCTGGCCCCAGGAACCTGTAAATAATGAGGCATTGGGTGCCTGTGGGTCCTGGAAGCATGGTTTACTGGCACCTCTCACAAACTTCTTCCATGTTTGGCTGAGGAGGGTGGATTTGTTCTTAGAGCGCCTCCCCTCCACCTCCTTCCTCCCCATTCGTTCTGCAGTTACTCTTCTTGCTCTAGCCCATTCTTTTGAGGGCAGCTGTTCTCTGAGCTTCCATCTGGTGTCTAGTATGTGTGTGGTCGGCATCCTACCTACATCCTGGCCTGGCTCCACCTCCCTGTCCCTCCTCATGTCCACCCGGCCCCTCCTGTGTGGCTGAGCAGATGGTGCCTTGAGTTTCTTTGTGCTGGGAGTGGCATGGATGACCTTCCCGATGGGGCTGTCCTGCAGCCCTCCAGCCCCTTCTGGAAAGATGCTGATGCTGGTCGGCTGTGCCCCTCCATGTCCCTCAGCTCTGCTCTGCCTGAGACCAGGTCTGATGGGACAGTGTGTGGATGCTGGGTCCTCCTCTCTGTCTCCCTGCAGCTCTACATGCTGCTCTGTCCTGGGCAGCCGTGGCCGGGGACACATAAGGCTGTTTTCTGAGTGGCTAGCACCTTTCCTGCCAACCTGTCGCTGCTCTTCCACTTTTTCAGGAAGTAACTGAGGTTTGGGCTAGTGACCCTGTTAGGCTCCAGCCCGGGGTACTGGTTGTGAAGGGTGGACACTGAGTCTGTGATGCCAGCCCCATGTAATGACTGTCCCGCTCACTGGGCCCCTCTAGCCACTGGGAGTTTCCTCCATTGCTAGCTTTCATCCGGGTTGGGTTCTGCCCACAGTGAGTGGTGCTCCCCAGAAAGAGTATGGGGAATTACACGGTCACCCGAGTAATTCTCCTGATGAAGTCTATCCCTGTTCTTTGGGTTTTTTGAAATAATGGATTGCATTATAGGCTGCTCTGCGTGTCCTTGCTCTGACGGTATTGCAGCTTGCCCTGCCCTTGCAGTGGGGGGTCCAGGCGGGGTCCTGTGGTTTCCATGTGTGTTTCTTGTGCTCTGACCTCATCGGAATTCCGCCAGAGACTTGTGCAGGAAGAGAGGTCTCCTGCTGCTCTCCTGCTGCCCCTTGGTGTGCTGGCTGGGTAAGGGCTGGGAGATGGGAGCTGAAGTCACCAGTTAGGATCTGTGAACTAGGTCACCTTCCAGTGGAGCTCAGCACCTCTGTGGCTCCTGCTGGGAGGGAGAGAACACCGCGTGCCTTTTGCACGGGCTCTGTCCCGTGACCAGCTTAGGGACCTCGTCCTTAGCTCCTCTGAGTGGATCCTAAATCCATTGAAAAGAGCAGGGTCCTCTCTTCTCGAGTCTTATTCCCTTTGCCAGGTTTATCCCTTGGGGACATTGTTTATGCCAGCAGAAGCCCAGAACCAGTCTTGTTTCTTTAATGAGAAACACTGTACTTTCAGAAGCAGGAGCTGGACCTGCTGCAGGGAATGTGGGGCAGAAATTTGGGCCCAACGAGGTGGCTTGACTGAACCCAGGTTCACCCAGTGGTCAGTGACAAGGCCAAGACAAGGTTCTGAGTGAGGTGTGGAAGAGATTTGCATGCTGTATGGGAACATGGGCTCCGGGCAGGCCCAGTTATAAGTGACTGCACACTCAGCCCTGGGCACCACTGTGGTTCCAGTGTGGCAGGGTCCCTCTCCCGAGGGGTGATTGTGAACCTAGAACAACATTCCAGAGACACAGGGAAAGCCTCTCCACCCCTTCGCCATGGGCCCTATGCTTTCCCCTCCTGGCCCCACTGGCCTCAGCACTCTGAGCACCCCTCACTTGGCTGCGCCTGCCACCCCCTCATGTTCTTCCTACACCCTTGTGCTCAGAGCTCCCTGCCGCCTCTGGCCTCTCCAAGTACAGATTCAGACCTAGGGAGGCCAGAGATGGAGGGGCCTCCCAGGTGTTTGCTGCCTCAACAATTACACCATTGATGCTCTCACAACAATTTTAGTGGTTTTCTTTTGATTGACTTTGCATTTAAAAGCACAAAAGGCCCTGACTGGGTAGCTCAGTTGTTTATAGCATTGTCCTGACATGCTGAGGTTGTGGGTTTGATCCCTGGTCAGGGCACATACAGAAGTCAACCAGTGACAGCCTGCATGGGTGGAACAACAAATTGATGTTTTTCGTTGTCTCTCTCCCTCTCTCTCTAAAAAAATAAAAAGCACAAAAGGCCTTGGTGGCCCTGGGGTAGGCTGGAGCAGGTAGGTCGGCCCTCGGCCCCTGCATCGCTCTAGTCCAGGGGTCCCATGGACTTTTTACACAGGGGGCTAGTTCACTGTCCCTCAGACCGTTGGAGGGCTGGACTATAAAAAAAACTATAAACAAATCCCTATGCATACTGCACATATCTTAAAGTAAAAAAACACAATGGGAACAAATACAATACTTAAAATAAAGAACAAATAAATTTAAATCAGCAAACTGACCAGTATTTCAATGGGAACTATGGGTGCGGATGCATCCTGTGCTCCTCTCACTGACCACCAATGAAAGAGGTGCCCCTTCCGGAAGTGCAGCGGGGGCCGGATAAATGGCCTCAGGGGGCCGCATGTGCGGGCCGTAGTTTGGGGACCCCTGCTCTAGTCACAGACAGAGAAATGCGGGAGCCACAGCTTCCTAGCATCTGCCCCTGAGATTCAGGCGCTTCCGCTCTCTTGTGACCCTGCTCGGTCAGCCTTTCCTCCGGCCAGCAGAGTAGGCCTTCTCCGTGAGGAGCCCCAGGGGAGGAGGTCCATCCTAGCTTCTCCTGGGAGGGTCACAGTGAGAATAAGCAGAACGCCTGGTACTTGTCCTCGTGCGTGCGTAAGTGTGCGCACACATGTGCCCTGGGCCTGTGTGGAGGGAGCAGCTGGTGTGCTGGATGCCCCTGCAGTGCTGTCACCTGCTCCGAGGGGACCAGCCAGCCCCTAGCATGCCGCCCTGCCCTGTCGTCCTCTGCACCCTGCTTCGCGCCCCTTCTCCCCGCGGTCAGTCGGCATCCTCTGTGGCCCTGAAGCCCTGCAAAGAGCTGACTGTGTTGCAGAGGCCCGTCCTGCATGTGGTATGTGCATGTGGAGGAGTGCCGCCATGGGGGTGTGTGGCACGAGTTTATTAAAAATGGCTTGGATGAGCCCCTGGCCGGCTAGCTCAGAGTGTTCCAAAACACCGGTTGTGGGTTCAGTTCCCCTGTCGGTGCAGACGGGAAGTGACCAGTGAATGCACAACTATGTTGAACAACCAACAAATGCTTCTCTCCCTCCCCCGCCCCTCTTGACCGCCTCTTCCTCATTCTGTCTCTATAATCAATCAATTAAAAGATAAAACAAATACAGTATCGTTTGGCCGAAACCTGTCCCTTTGCCTCCCTGTGTTGGCTGTCTTTGCTGCGGGTTTTCACAGGTTGGAGCCTCCTTCCCGGTGGGTGGGCTGGTCTGGAGCCAGGCTCTGCCCATGTCCTACCTGCCTTCTCTCCTCCCAGCTGGTCAGCATCGGCTCCTCCTACAACTACGGGAGTGAAGACCAGGCCGAGTTCCTCTGTGTGGTCTCCAAGGAGCTGCACAACTCTCCCTACGGCACGACCAGCGAGCCCAGCGAGAAGGCCAAGGTGAGTGGCTGGTGGCCGGTGGGCGGGTGGCGGCCATGGGAGGGGGCTGCTGAGGGCAGAAGACCCCTCTGTAGGGTTGAGTTTTTCCTCAGAGCTTGATCATTTTTTCCTGTTTTCATCGCACTTTTGCAGTGCAGGCTTCCTGGAGACTTGCTCACCTGGGCTGCTTGTTCACCATCACAGAATTCTTGCATGAGTGTCAGGAGCAGAGTCCTGAAACAAAGGACAGATACGTCCTGCGGGATGTGGGTGGTGGATCAGGGGTCTCTGGACCCAGGCACCCTCACAGGGTGAGCCCCTCTGGCTTCCTCAGCCCACGCCTTCCGGCTCCTCTCTTTTCTGATGAGCAGAGCTCCTGGAAGTGTGGTGGCTGTGCTTTTAAGTGATGCCACCACAACAGTCTGTTTCCCTGGGGACATGGGGCCCGTGAGTGGCACCTGCCTTGGCCCCACCCGTTCAGAGTCAGGAGCGGAGTGTGGTTTGTGAAAGGAGTGGATCCTGCGGGCTCTGTTGTTTCCGAGTCTGTGGGGCGTGGCCTCTCTGGCACTGGTGGTCCCTGTGGATGCTGGCACCACCTTCTGCAATCTCATGGGGAGGGCAGTATAGCCAGGGCAAAGTGGGACTGCCGTGCCATCTGCTTCTGGGTTAGCCTGTGGCTGGAGCAGCCGCTGGCCTTCCCGGAGATGGGAGGTTTTAGGGCCTCTCCTCTGGGCTCGTTTCTGAGGTCAAGGGTTCCAGGGCAAACAGAATCCAGCATTGGTCAGAGCTGGCTCTGCCTGGTAAGACTTTTGGACCTTTGAGCCAGGTAGTGGAGGGACGGCCCTGCAGCCAGCTCTGTCGGGGACTCAGGGGCCCCCAGGGGTCTGAGTAGCCATGGCATAGCCCAGGAGATGGGAGCAGGGCTCTGGTGAAGGCTCAGGGCGTTGCCAGCCAAAGGATGTTTGAGTGAGTTTGGGAAAAGTCCAGAGCCAGAGGATTTTAACAGACACGAAACAGGCTCTCAGGACTTTTTCAGACTTAGCCAGGGTGGCCACTGGCTGGCTACCACCGGCTCAGAACCATCTCTGTGAACTTTTTAGGGTCTTTCATGGAACTCATGGAGTCACTGTGCCTGCTGGCCGTCTTCCACCTGCTCCAGGCGGGTTTTTCACTGTAGTGGGAAGTCCTGTGTCTTTACACCTGGGTGTTGATCCATGCCCAGGAGCCTCCAGAGTCCTCCTGGCCCCGCCCTGCCCTCCTGCAGGCCTTGCAGCTAAGTGTTTGGGTCTGGGCTGTCCAGGGCAGCACATGGGTTGCTGCAGGTCCCTGTGAGGTTGGGCAGGCGCAACAGGGGTGAAGGAGACCTGGTGCTGGGCCTGGGGACAGTCTTCCTGTTGACTCGGATAGAGGTGACCCCACCTCCCTGCAGTCCCCCTGCCTCATGAGGAGGCACATCTCTGAGCATTTGAGGACTCTTTTATTTTATATATATATTTTTAAAAGTATTGATTGATTTTAGAGAGAAAAACAAACATCAGTTTGTTGTTCCACTTATCTATGCATTCATTGGTTGATTTCTTTATTTTTTTAGAGAGAGAGATAGAGAAAGGGAGGCAGACAGGAAAGGAGAGAGATGAGAAGCATCAGCTCCTGGTTGCTTTTAGTTGTTCATTGACTGCTTCTTATACATGCCTTGACTAGGGGGCTCCAGTTGACCCCTTGCTTAAGCCATCGACCTTGGGCTTCAAGTCAGTGACCTTTGGGCTCAAGCCAGCAACCATGGGATCATGTCTATGATCCCACACTCAAGTCGCTGACCTTGGGGTTTTGAAGCTGGGAACTCAGCTTCTCAGGTTGATACTCTATCCACTGAGCCACCACCGGCCAGGCTCGTTGGTAGATTCTTGTATGTGCCCTGACTACGGATCAAACCTTCAATCATGGCATATTCGGATGACACTAACCAACTGAGCTACCCGGCCAGGGTGCAGGGCCATTTTGTAAGCTGTTTATTTTTAGAAGCTTTTATATTTGAACTTGAAAAATTGTCATAGCTGAGCTCACCAAGGCACTGCCTGAGCTTATAACCCACAGGCGACTTTTCGGCTGCAGAAGGAATGTTTCTGTGCTGTGAGCGAGCTCCAGGTGTGACCCCAAATCCCTGTGCTGTTGAAAACACCGCCCTGTTTCTCTGTCTAAAAATACCTGGCTCTGAAGTGTGGCGGCTCCAGTCACTTCTAAGTGAGGGCAGTGGTGGGAGCTCCCCAGGATGCGGAGCAGCCCCATTGTTTTTTCCATGTCCTCCGGAAAGCCAGGGAAGGCCCCTGGGGCTGGACTGGGGGCACTGCTTTGGGGGCGCCCGTGTGGAACCTGGTTGTTCTCAGGGCAGTGACTGTCACTTCTGTGGACCTGCTCGCCAGGTAATAGCCTGCAGCACTGCAGCACGTGCTTGCTTCCCAGTAGATTTGGTGGATCAGCCTCCCTTGTCAAGGTGGAAGTGGCCGGACAGAACGGGTGGGGGTGCAGCAACTCAGCAAGGGGGCGGTCCGAGTCTACCACAAGCTGCGGGCTCCGGGACTCCCCAAACTAGTCGTCAGTTCCCTGGCTTGCCAGGGACTCAGAGAACTGACCACTGCTAAGCTCATGGTTACAGTTTATTACAGGAGGTATAGAGGGAGGGTTTAGATGCGTCGGGGAAAGCACATGGGGTGGGGACCAGGAAACTGGCCAGGCACAGGGCTTTTGTTTGTTTGTTTCTACATAAAGTTAATGTTCTTTTGCAAGTAAAAGACACCAGAAACAAAATGAAAAGGAAAAGTGAGGGAAAATGTTTGCAATTAAAATGACAGAAGATAATATATTAAGAAACTGAGATCCCTACAAACTAATAAACAAAAGACAACACAATAGTAAAATGAGCAGTGTTATGAAAAGGCAGTTCATAGAAGAGGAATTAGGAAAAGGTGCTCAGTCTCACTGGGAGTCAGATAATACAGTGAACTCATGAGTATTATGAGTGGTTGCCCAGGGAGAGCTTCTTTGTGAATGCTCCTAATGGAGTCAGGATACATGGCAGCATGAACAGAGCGGTGCCCACCAGTGTGCCCCCTTTCCCTCAGTCCAGAGATTTTACTGGGCTCAGTCAGTCACACAGACATGATTGATCGATGATTAGTCATCACCTACCTGATTGCAGTCTCCAGCTTCCCTGGCCAATTGATTCTGCCCCCTTCTCATTGTTAGATGGTCCAGTGTGGCCTGGAGGTCGTGGTTTCCCAGGAACCGAGGGGAAAGTCCAGGCCTCCGTTTGGGCAAGGTTTCAACCTTCACTGCGAAGGGGGAAGGTTAATTCTGGCACTTTGGGACAAGGGGACAAGGGAGATCCCTGAGCCCCATGTTGCTCCATGGTGTGATCTTGGCACGTGCGTTGGGGACCCGGGCCCCCCAAATGAGGCTGGCCTGTGCTTTGCTGCGCAGTACAGCGGGAGTTCCTGCCCTGGGCTCCCGTGGTCCCTGAGGCCCCCTGGGCCGGCTTCCCTCTGCTGCCTTGCCCTGCGCTGACGGTATGCTCTTTTTTCCCTCCCTTGCTGCATGCTGTGTGCCAAGCCAGAGTGATGACGAGGAGACGGGTCACGATGGGAATGACTCAGATTAAGTGTAAATGTCCTGGTGAGCTCTTCCGCCCTTGCGCTGGACCCCATACCTTAGTCTCCTTGACCCAGCCCCTCTGCTGTATCTGCCCCATGCCTGTAGTTGACGGAGACTTGCCATCTAGATGCTAACTGTGTAGATCTGTAGTAGAGCCAGCCTGTCTGGGAGTGGGGCTGTCTGTCTGTCTGTCCCCTGTAGGACACCTGCCGGGTGGGATTGGGACTTTGGCTGGAATACCTGAGAATGCTCTGCGTCAGGCCTCCTCACTGTGGATGTCAGTGGGCAAGGACATGGGCTTGTACTTCCTGGGGATGGAGCCACCCCCAGCCTGCCAGCCTGTTAGCCTTCTCATCTTCCCACCACCCATCCTGTTGCTGGGCCATGAGCTCGGGGCCTAGGAGTCGGGGCTGTGCTGCAGAGTGGACTCCAGTCCTGAAGCCAAAGCCTGCAGTACCCCTGCTCCCCAATGTCTTGGCCAAGGGGTGTTGGTAGAGAGTCTGTCTGCATCCTCCTGTTTGCCTCCTTAGCCCCTAGCTGCTCCTCACTTCCCTGCCACCTCCCAGCCTCTTCTCATTGCCTGAGATTCGTAGGCCCAGCTAGTTCCAAAACCCAACCATACCCTGGCCAGATAGTTTCATCCTGAAGCACAGAGGTTGCAATCCCCAATCAGGGCACACACAGGAACAGATCAATGTTCCTGTCTCTCTCTCTCCCTTTTTCTCTCTAAAATCAATAAAGTAAACATTAAAAAGAAAACCAAACACCTGATCACGTTCTCTGCTAACCTGGCCTATTCCCTTGTCTTGTACACAGGAGTGAAGGCCCAGAGAGCAGGTTGCAGGTGGGTGAGCCAGGCACCACCCTGGGCTCCCCCAGGGCCTCCCTCGTTGGCCGAGCCCTATAGGTTGGGATCCTCAGCCTCTGTCCTGGGGGGAGCTTGGAAAGGCATGAGGCACTATTAGGCCGGCCCTCTGGCCATGAGGCATTTAGACTGGGGGCTTTTTTAAAAAAAATAATAAACTTATTTATTGATTTTTAGAGAGAGAAAGGGAGAGAAACATAGATTTGTTGTTTCGCTTATTTATTCGTTCATTGGTTGATTCTTGTATGTGCCTTATCCGGGATCAAACCTATAACCCTAACCAACTGAGCTATCTGGCCAGGGCAACTGAGGGTTTTTTTAATACATTCAGTGGTTGGTATTTTAGTTTTTTGGGGGTGTGATATAAATACATAATATTCTCAGTTTTGCTCTTTGACCCACAATCCTAAATTTTTACTATCAGACCCTGTAAGAAAATGTTTGCCGAGCATGAGTCTGGACCAGCTTAGGGCCCAAGGCTGTACAGCATGAGGTCCATCTGACCTTTTAAACTGTCTAGTAGCCACGTAAAGTAAGGAGAAATGTGCAATTTCTGCCAATACTCTTAATCCACTACATGCAAAAAAGATTATCAATTCAACCTTAAAAACCATTGAGGTCCTTTACACATCTCACTTTGAAGTCTGTAAAATCAGGCGTGTAGTTTGCATGTGTGGCCCTGCTCAGTTTGGGGTGGCCACATCTTAGTTGGCTCAGGCGCACATGAGCAGCAGGCCTGCCCTGATGGTTAGTGGCAGGTGCTGGGACACTGGTGGGCCTAGGGGAGCCTGCCTGAGCTTGGAGGAGCCCTTCTTGCTGGTTGGCTGCCGGGTGCCGGTACTGGGACGAGGCGGCTTCTTTCAGATCCCCTTCTCAGGAATAATTTTGCACCTGCTGGCCAGAGCTGCTGTGGTGCTCTCACTCGGGCGTGGGCTGTGGGAGGGGTGGGTGCGGGTCAATCCCAGAGCAGCCCTGGAGCTAGCTGCCTAGGCCAGCCCGTGGGGGTGCGTGGCCTCCCCCGTCCCTTAGGGCGGTGGCCCAGGTGAGAGCTCTGTCCAGGCAGACAGGGCTGTGACTGATGCAGGTCTTGGGAGGGAGGGTCTGTCCTCATTGGGAGAGGGTTGTTGGGGCTTCCGCTCTGGTGAGGCAGCCCCTCCTGTGTTGTCCTTTTGCTCCCAGGCCACCTTCTAGTTGTGTGGGCCTCACCGTGTGTACTCTCTGTTTTCAGCGCTTAGTCTGATGAGCTCAGGTACGCCCTGTGCTCTGCTGGGCTACCACAAAGTGAGGGTGGCTCTGTGCTTCTTGAACCCCCGCAGGCCCTAGCCTTCCCTGTAAACAGCAAAGATAAGGGCCCAGCAGACTCTGCTGGGGCTGGGACTAGTGCCTTGGGGGCAGGAGGGACCTCCAGAGGCTAATGGCGCCTCCTGGGCTTTCCCAGTGAGGCGGTGAATCCTGCTAAGTACGGGGCTTGCCTTGGTCTGGCCTGAGGAGGGGAGTGTAGTCTGGGCCTCTGCTCCCCCAGCACAGTGGGAGGAATGCCTTCCAGGGACTAGAGAAAGGGCGCTCTGAGCAGCCCCAGAGCTCTCAGAGCCTTGGGGCCCAGGTCTGTGGACCGGCAGGGGGTGTAAGGTATCTGGGAACAGCTGGAACAACTCCCAAGAACTTATGCCTTCTCTTGAGCTACTCTAATGACCCTAGGTGCCTGTGAGGAACTGGTGCCCTGCTGTGGGCAGCTGCCTGGCTGGTGAGTTGGGGCCAGCGGGACACTTGTGGGCCTGAGAACTTTGCCTGCTTCCTACAGGGCCTTGCTGGGAGGCAGTAAACCTCAGCCTGGCCAGAACATGCATGTGGGTCTGAGCCAGGCGTGAGCAGGGCGTATCCCCATGCTGCGTCTGGGCCCCGTGGCTCGTGGCTCGGAAGCCAGTGCAGAATGCCCCCGGGCAGCTCACTCTTCCACTGCTGATGGGATCCCAGGGAGCATCTTCTCACAGCATTGGCTTTGGCTAGGGTGGGTAAGGCTAGGGCTCGGTGGCCTCTCTGTCCTGGTTACTTGTTTAGCAGCCATACTTGATGTATTGAAACAGCAGTATTTGCCAGCTCTGAAGCCCTCACGTGAGGACACAGGGTAGTCCCACCCCTCCACGTGGGCTCTGTGAGGTCTGACTCCTTAGGCATTTGCTGTGCCCAGGCCTGTGCCCAGGTGGCTCCATGCCTTGAGGAGCTCCCCAGTCCAGTTTGGAGGTGGATAGAATGCACAGATGAATCCAGTGTTGTGAGAAGGGGGTGGGGTGGAGGGCTGCCCTGGCCCTGAGGTGCCAAGGAAGAATGGCAGGGAGAGGGGCAGCAGGCTTTTCCAGCCTGGCAGTGGGTAACATACATGTTCCAGAGGG
The DNA here is from genome assembly GCA_037038555.1 of Rhynchonycteris naso. NCBI lineage: Eukaryota > Metazoa > Chordata > Mammalia > Chiroptera > Emballonuridae > Rhynchonycteris > Rhynchonycteris naso. Next base: position 197,858,404 of record CM073000.1, on the reverse strand, counting down.
TCCTGCCTGGCTGTAGCAAGGAGGAAGCTGGCACTTTCAAGGTGGGCAGTTCAGTCACTGGGGGCCAAGCACTGTGTAGCAAGACATGAGCTCAGCCAGGTAGCATGCAGGGTAGCTGGTGGGTATGGGTGTGGCAGTGATGGGACAGTCCTGGGGGCCTAAGCTTCTGTATGGTGTGACTGAATACAGTGTGGAGCCTGCATGCTTTGCAATGGGGCATGAAAGAAGTAAGAGGGGCAGCCCTGGCTGGGTGGCCCAGTGTGTGGATGTTCAGTGTTTGATTCCTGTCAGGGCACACAGGAGAAGCGCCCATCTGCTTCACCCCTCCCCCTCCCTTCTCCCTTTCCTTCTCCCACCCCCCCCCCTTTCTCTTTCTCACCCACACCCATGGCTCAACTGATTTGAGCATATTGGCCATGGGCACTGAGGATGGCTCTGTGGAGCCTCCACCTCAGGTGCTAAAAATAGCTCAGTTGTGAGGATGGCCCCAGATGGGGGTTGCCAGGTGAATCCCGGTTGGGGCCCATGCAGGAGTCTGCCTTTCTATCTCCCCTCCTCTCACTTGGAAAAGAAGAAAAAAAGAAGAAGAGGAGCAGATTGGGGTGGAGACCTCTGCAATCTTTGGATCCCCAGTTGTACATATGTGTCTGCAGCCTAGGATCAATCTAGGCTGGAGAGGAACTTGGGAGTCGGTGCCTATCAGGTGGGCAGTTAGGTACCCATGGGGGGATCTGGCACCCTTGGAAGTGTCACAGAAGGCACCATGAGGGGAATGCTGCTGATAGTCCCTGGGGCGTGACAAGGAGCTATTGCCCTCCCTGTGGCCATGTCTGCCTGTCTCTGGCCTCCTGAAGGAAGCCCAGGGAGGCACCTGGTGGAGTTGGGGGTGTGCCTTTAAGATGTCAGGTTGGGGCGGAGAGAGTTGGAGGGGCCAGCCTCCTGTGTAGGCCAGGAGGTAGTGAGCCAGGGCCCCACAGCAGGGGCCTGCTGGGCTGGGTCCCAGCCTGTCCTCAGACCCTGGCTGTGCTGCTGGCTTTGAGGCCCCTGAGCCAAGCAGTCTTTAGGGCACTTGGTTCCAGGGCTGCATAGTTCCCGCCTCCCTGTGCAAGGCCCACATCCTCATTCTCTGCATTTGGCATTTTCAGATTTTGCAAGAACGGGGTTCAAGGATGTAAGGAGCACGGTTTTGATGGTTGAAGAAACATTTTACTTTTCCCAAAATGCAACAAACTGCCGTGTCGAAGAAGCTTGGCTGTGAGAAGAAACCTGCTTTTGACAATTTCTATGGAGATCTGGGTGTGACTCCTTTTTTGCCTCTGAGGTGGGTGGTGAGAGACATGATCAGCTGTCTGAGGCCAGGCGTCCCCCACCAGGAGGAGGTATGCTGGCTGGGTCAGTGTTCCTGCGGGGGCCTTCGCTCGGTCTTTCCACATGCCGCACAGGCCCGAGGCAGGATATGCCTGACCAACCCCTTTCTCAGAAGAAGATCATTTAAAGGACAGAGTTCTTGGTGCTACATAAACAGTCTGTAATGGAGCCTATGCCTCACTGGTAGGAAGTGGCCACAAAGCGGTGGCCCTGGGCCCTGGTGTCTTATGGTCACCCACACCACACCAGGCCCTGGTTCTCCAGTCAGCGAGTCATGCCCAGGGGTGGCTGGTTGGTAGTTTCTTACAGCCTTGGGCAGCTTTTGACAGAGGTGGCCTCTGTGTGTTCGCCACTCTCCAGACTCCCACCTCAAGGCCGGGCCTCCTTTGGAGCCGTGCCCCCTGGCTTGACCTGGCCAGGAATGGTCAAGGCTTCTCCATTTGTACGTCCCAGGCAAGAGACTTTTGCATCTCTTTTTTCCCAGTCTGGATAGACTTCCCAATGTTTTTACTTGTTAGACATGCCTCAAAGTGTTGCTACAGTTTGGATTGCTCTCTTAAGTCACTTAAAGGGAGGTAGAACTTTTTTGTCTTGTTCATCCCACCCACGGGCTTGTGTGGGAGCTGGCGCTCATCGGTGCCTTTGTCTTGCCCGGGATGGGGGCGGGGCGGGAGGCCTGTCCACCTGGCTACTGGGGCTGAAACTCCAGGTGATGATGAACATTGGATGTTTACAGCGCATCACAATATTTCTTTCTTGCCGGCTCTTTCATTTTCTTTGTATAACTATGCAGTTCTCTCTGACATTTCTGGGATGTTTGAGACTTCACACACAGGCTCTGCCCACCTGACATGAATGGGAGCTACTAGGATTCCTTTAAAACCGGCTGTCCATAGGCTTTGAGAACAGACAGACCTTTTGAAGCTGGTTGTGGGGACTGTTAAGAGTCTGGGGGACCCGGCTCTGACAAGCAGCTCTCCTTCCTGACCTCGGGCTTCCCAGAGGAGCTGTGCACTGAACCCGGGGCTGCTAACACGTTGGGCAGAGGCTCTGACTCGTCTAGTTTCAAATGCTTCCAGAGGCATCTCACCGGTGCCCTCTTCTCCTTTGCCAATAAATAACCCGATTAACAGAGTTCTCCAGCACCTAGGACTTACCCACTCCTGTTTGTCAGGTCTGTTGTATGTTGTTAAATGTTTGGCTTCACCCATTTATAGCAACCTTTCTATAGGGCATATTGAGCCCCAGGGACCCGTTCTCCTCATGGAGCCTTGGGAGGAGGTGGCCTCTGCTGGCCTCAGGGTGCACCTGTGGGCGCTGCTGGCCGCTTATTGTCATTTAATTTGTGACCTTGACATTATAGATAGGCCTTTTTCTTTTTTTTAATTTAAAGATGTTACGACTTAATTCACTAAACTTTATTCTAAGGGGATATTTATACTTTTATACTTTTTTAGGTATTCGTATTTTATCAGCTTACAGTTTAATGCCTAAGTTTCCCCTGAAAATAGCAAATAAAATTGTGTATTTATGAATGAGCAGAGCAACTGTTAGTGTCTTTAAGAATGCATGGAAAAGCTCTGGGTGACACTGGGCATGGTCAATAGGAGGCTGGAGCCGGGCCATCCACCTGTTACCTTCCAGCCTGGGGTCTGGCTGGGGATTAGCGCAGCACACACCTGGGGACAAGAAGGTCATCTTTGAGTGACTTTTTAAAAGTATTGATGCGTCATCAAACCAGTGCACCTGTCTCGTCATTCTTGCCAGAAGCACCAGCTTCGAATTCCTTTGCGTCTTGGGCATTCTGAGCCCCCCAATGCCCACCCCCAATGCCCTGCTGTCGCTCTGGCTTCCACTGGCCACTGCTGGGTGACAGCTCCTGGGATGCTGTCCACACTGTAGGGAAATCCCTGTTCCAGTGTCCCCTGGAGAACTGGTTCTCTGAGGCTGGCTAGGATGTCCTTGGTCCCAAGATGCTGGAGTCTCAGGCCTTCCAGACTTCTAGCCTCTCAAAGTGTATGTCCTGTTTCCAGTTGTGCAGCCAGCCTGGCCAGGAGCCCAAGGGTCCTGATGGGACACCTCTTCTGCCTGCCCAGGCGGGAGGAGGAACTGTCTGTCTGGGGGCTGGGCTCTCCAGCACTTGCTGTATGGCCCAAGTCATGTGAGGGAGGCCTCCAAGTTCTGCTCTGAGGAGTGTGCTTTCCTAACAGACAGCTTGGCATCACCCAGCTCCCTGATGCCAATAGCAAACCTGGACGTGACTCTGGTCGCTCTTCTAGCTGGGTGCTTGGGAGAGGTTCCAGAGTATCTCGGGTATCCCCGTCAAAGCCCTGAGCTTGTCTTCTGTTTGAGCAAAGGACTGGAAAAGAGACAGCTATCTGATCCAGGTCCCGAGGTTGAGGAGGGAACACTGCCCCTTGGACTTCAAGCTCCAAGCATAACCTGCCTGCCTGGGGTTGTGTGGGGAGAGGAAAGTGACAGCCTTTGGGGCAGCGTCAGGGCCAGCAGCCCTGTAGCTCTAGGAAGCCGGAGGATAGAATGGGAGGAAGGTGGGTGCTTGTTGTATGCAGGCTCCCTGTGTGGGTCTCCAGCTGCTGGGTGCACAGAGCCCACACCTGGAACCTTCCAGGGCTCTGCACAGGGGCAGGTGTTCCCCTTGCCCCTTCTCTCCCCTGTGTTCGCTTCTGTCCACCCAGCAGGTGCTTCTGGCATCTTTTGTCCTTCCCTGAGCCGGTGGCAATGGCTGGCTGTTGCCTCTTTACTCATTTGTCCCTGAGCCCAACTGAGGGGGGTCAAGGGCTGAGCCTGCAGGGCAGCTGTTTGTTGATCCCACAGAGCCTGTGTGCTCAGGCCTGGGGGCTCTGAGGCCCCGGGACCTTGGAACCTGTGTGGTCTGCACCCTTCAGCAGAAGCAGCTCCACTCCAGCACCTTTGGGGACGGGTGTGCTTCCCTGAGAAAAACTGAAAGTCTGGACACTGATGCACAGCCCCCCATGGGGAGAGGTTGGTCTCTGGCTCTGGGGGCTTTGGTTTCAGTGACCTGTTCGCCTTCCCTCCTCCATGCCTCCCGAGCACCTGAGCTCTGGGTGGTGGTATCCACCCTAGGGCTCGGCTGACTGGCTAGTTCTTGGGGCCGGAAGGGGTCTGGGGTCCTGGCCCAGCAGTGTTCCTTCCTGGGGCGCCCATGGGCTGGTGGTTATAATGCTTCTGTGCGCATGCCCTGTGAGGGAGTGTGTGCGCGCATGTGTGTGTGCGTGTGCATGTGTGGATTTCTGGGCTTTGTTGTGGCCCACAGCAGGGGTGTCTGGCTCCCTCCAACTCTTGCTTCACCTGTAGGCTGCTGCAGCTGCCCATGGAGGGCCTCTCATCACGGCCCTGCCCTGTGGTGGGCCTGCTCCCCTCTCCCTCCCAGCAGGGCAGCAGGCAGCCTCGGTTCCCCAAAGCTGATCTTGCCCTGGTGCCGCCACCCACCATCTGGCAGGCGGCTCCGAGGCACTGCTTGGCGACAATATGGAAAGTTGTGTCTGAGCTGCCCTCCTGCCGAGCGTGGGAAAGGGGACTAGTGACAGATAGGGGCATGTCTCTCCTTAACCTTTCACACTAAGTGTGCCCAGAACTGTGAATGGCGTGAAATAAACTTTTTTTGTTTGATGTTTTCACGAGTGTCTGCCCTTCCTTTCCACAGCCCTCTGGTCAAGCGTCTGTCCCGGAACTAGGCAGGGACAGTGTTGGGGGGAGTCCAGGGCTGGGGGAGCTATGCCCTAGGTCATGTACTGGCCACCGCCTCAGATGGAGTAGCTTGTGGCTGATTCAGGGGCCCCAGCCAGGACCCCAGATGCCTCCCAGCCCCACTGGGTGTGGTGTCACCAGGGACTAGGCTGTCCTGGCCTCTGTTCCCCTCCTCCCTGTAAACCACACAGGACCTGACCAGGCAGACCTCTGTCCTGTAGGAGATCAGGGCGGGGGGTGATGGGATACCGAGTTCTGAGCAAACATCTCAACCTTCAATTCTTGCAAACCCCAGGGCAACCAGAAGGCAGGGCCACTAGGCAGAAGGAGGCAGAGGCGGGGTGGCAGGTCTTCCGAGGGGAACCTGGTCCTCACTCCATCCATGCCGTGAGGCTTCACTCGGGCCTCCCCACGAAGTGCAGAGGGGCTTCCCCTCAGAGACCGCCTAATCTCTAAGCAGCCCCCTCCCACAGGGTCTGAAGCTTTCTCATACCTTCGGGGTCCGGGATGGAGTTCGGCCTGACTTTTCTCCAAGGCTGCGGGACCCAGGCCAGACCCTGGTCCCAGCTAGGATGATCAGAACTTGCACACACACACACACACACACACACACACACACACCCTTGCCTAGGCCCTAGTGTGTCTGCTGCCTCCTGAGGGCCTTGGCACCCTTCTCTGGTCTAGAGAAGCATAGCAGACAGCCCGGTCCCCAGAGGGTCACAGAGAATCACAGAGAAGCCAGCTGGGCAGTAGGGCCGCTGGGCCCAGCCTCGGCCAGTTGCTGCACCTCCCAGCCCTTCCTGCCTGGAGGCAGGAATGCACTGCACAGAGTGGATGGAGCACAGAGGGAATTACGTATGTGTTCTCACTCTGTCCCCAGGCACAGTCCACAGCAGATGCTTGCTGAGTGCTTATTGATTCATTCCATAAATACCCAGGCTTGCTTTCTTCCTGGCACCAGGTGGGCAAGCAGGTGTGTGTGTGGGTGTGCATGTGTACACTGGTATGTAGTGCATGGGTGTATGGACATGTGTGAGTGGAGGCGTGGGTATGCACACGTCTGCATGAGTGTGCACATGTGGCATGTGGATATGTGTGTCAAGGCAGCAGTAGGCGCATCTCTGCCCTCCTAAGAGTCTCGTCTAGTGCATTATTGCTGAACATGGCAGGTAAGCTCAGGCACCTTTTGAGAGTTGGTAGAGCTGACCAACAAGCCACAGAGGCTTGCTGTGGACGCTCTTGGGCCACCCCGTGCACCAGAGGCTGCCCTGTGGGCAGACATCCATCACAGCAGAGCCAGGGCATGCTGGGAGCCAGAACTCTGGAGACCTGTTTGTGCTGGATTCCTGGTAGTGACAGGCTACAACAGGGCACACTGGAAAGGAGGGGAAGGTCTCGGAAGACTGTGTGCCAGCAGATGACAAGAGAAGGCTGGGGCCATGGAGCTAGGCCCAGGCTGGGTGGCAGGCTTGGAGGAGGGGGCTCTCCATGCAGGATTCTGACTCCTTTTTGAATTGGGGGAAGTGTGTCCTTGCACAAACCATTAAAGACTCCAGTAGGTATGACCTGAACCGCAAACCCTGGAAGGAGGAAGGAAGGGGTCCCAGCCCAGGAAGCCACTAAAACCTCAGCCTCCGTGGCCTTAAGTGGCCTGGGTCTTGCCTTCTCTGTGTGACACTGTCATAGCTCTGACTGCCCAATACACTGTGCAGACTTGAGGCCACAGTGGTCCCTGCATCCCAGAGGTGTGGGGAGGGCCGCCTCGGGGACGTTGGGTCTACAGGGCCCAGTGAAGCTGTCCCCAGGCAGTTTCAAGGGGGGAGGGTATAGAGCCGTGGAGGGAAGCAGGCAGGCACAGAGTCCAGGGCAGGACCCACATGGCTGTCTTCCTGCCACCTCTGGCAGGTTCCCCATCCACCCAGTCAGCCCAGAGGCAGATGGGGATGCTGTCCAGATGACGGGAGAAAAACTGGCTCAGGGGGCAGCGATTTCTTGTTCAAATGTCTCCCAGTGGATGTGAGCCCCAACTCCAGCACCCTGCTACAACTTTGGACCCACTGGGGGGAGGTGGAGGCTGAGGGAAGAGTGGAGAAGCTCAGGGTCAAGGGAGACCAGGAGAACAGGGAGCCCTTGGAGGTGGCCCTGCCTCCTCCCAAGGAGATAGGAAAGCACGGCTGTGGGGGCATCACCCCTAATGTTATTTGGAGAAGTCTTGGGGTAATTCAGACATAGAAAGTGGGGACTATGAGTCCCCCACATCCCACAAAACCCTCCTCCAGGACCCTTTGCCAGGTCCCCATTTTTTCCACTGGTGCAGTTGCTGACCCCAGTGCCCAACCCAAGGCGTCCTGGTGAGGGTGGCATTGACAAGGACAATGAAACTGGCAGGGAAGTTGCCTGTAAGGAAGAGGGTCTTGGAGGCAGGTGTCACAGGGGCCACTGAGGATCTGGACTCCAGTAACATTCAGCTTCCAGTGTGCCTGCTGCAGCTCCCACCTCACTGGGAGCCTTGCCCTCCCCCCGCCGCCACCACCCCATGTTCTCCACTTACAGCTCCTCAGTACATCCCCCAGCTATCAGGTGCGGCTCCACTCCCCTCTTGCCCCGAGGGTCCATACCTGGGCAGCTGGCACTGAGGTTGGGTTTTTATTGGAGGGTGAACATAAAAATAACTGGGCATTTGAGAGAAGAGAGAATCAGAGAGCTATTTACAAATGTACACATGGGCTCTGGGGCTGCACTCACCCACCTGCCTGAATGGGGCTCAGAAGCAGGTGAGCAGGGCCACAAGGACCAAGAAGATGGTGTGAGCTGCCAGGCAGGGTGCAAAGTTCCGATCAAGGGGCTGCTGGACCCGGGGGCCCCTCTTCTGGCCGTCAGACCTGGCCTGCTGGAACTGCAGTTCTGGGATGATTTGATGGATCCAGTTATGGTGGGAGGTAACCCGGATGTAGACACCGGGGCGGTTTCGGCGGGCACAGCCTTCACCCCAGCTGATCACCCCAGCTTGCATCCACAGCTGGCCCACAAGGCACACCAGAGGGCCCCCCGAGTCACCCTGCAGGGGAAGCAGAGGCACTGTCAGAGCCTACAAGGGCCCGAGAGCCATCCGGCACACATGCACGTGCACACACACACCTACCTGTTTTTTTACATTTGTCCCTCTCCTTAACTCCCCACCCTAGGAATATGTCTGCCCAGATCACCTCACCCCAAGGGCTATCTTTCCTCATCTGATCTGGGGTGCCCATTTCTCTAGCATCCCCAATCCACCTGCTCAGATTGGTGTGCTGAAAATGTATTTTCCTGGGTCCCACTGCAGACCTACTCACTGACACCCCTGGATGGGATCCCGGAATCTGCTTTTCCCGCTGAATGAGTATGCGTCTGGTCTGGACTATGGACCCACCTGGGACCTAATCAGGCTGGGCTGGCTTCCACCTTGACCTAGGCCTAGCAAGCAGGGCTCAGCCTCCAGCAGCGCCCACCCCAGCCCTACCTTGCAGGCATCTTTCTTGCCCTCGGCGAAGCCAGCACACAACATGTCATCCTTAATGGTTTTGGGCTGAAAGCCGGACTCGGCATCTTTGCTGTAGAGTAAGTTGCACTTGGGCGTGTCGATGATGGGCACAGCGAGTTTCTGCAGGATTCGGGGGTTGGGCAAGCGGTCTGGGGAGGGGGGGAGGACAGCCTGCAGCTCAGCAGACAGGTCTTGAGAGCCATAGCTCCATCCCTCCCCATTTCTCGCTTGGATTTAGAGCATGTCTCTCAGGGCTTTGTGAGACAGAATTCCTTCTCCTCTCTTCTATGCCTGGCATGGGCTCTCTGTCCTCTCTCCACTTTCTCATGGCTCCCTTCTGCATGTGCCACCCCTTCCCTACACGAACTTCACCCATTTGAGTAGAAATCACGTGTATCAGTATCAACAGGAGAAGACGGTTGATTTAGGGTGGCCCCAGCCTGCCTGGGACCCTCCCTAGGGACGCCCCCCCACCCCACCCCACCCCCGTTTCTTCTGACCCTGCCCCATTACCTTGCTCACTGGGGCTGCCCCAGCCAGTGACCCAGCATTTCATGCCCGTCTTAAAGATGACCGAGTAGTCAGGTACACACACGGGGAGGATATAATTGGTGAAGGTCACGGGTGCCTCCAGCTCCACCAGGGCCACATCGGCACTGGAGGCCATGCCCTGGTACAGGGGGTTGCTCTCCACCCGCTTCACCTGTGCATACTTGGCATGCAGCCCTGGCTTCACCAACTGCCGCGCCCCCAGCAGGACCCGGTACAGGGATGTCTCAGAGGTGCTGGCGGGAAAGAGCAGAGAGCTGGTGTGAGGCAGCCCCTCTGGAGTTTCCAGATGGGGAGCGGCTGCAGGTTAGATGAAGAATGGAAGGAGCGAGGAGTTAGTGTGGTCCCTCTGCTGCCAGATACCTCCCTCCTGGCCTGCAGCTTCAGTGCCCAACATCTCTTTGCACATTATCTTCAAAAAAGTAATCTCCAGGGAGACACTCATCAGGATGAGGTGGTTAAGGGTGTTAAGGTGTTAAGCTAAAGCAGCTTTAATTTCCGGTTTTAATACCCAGATCCACGCCTAGCCAGCTGGGTGGCATGGGGCAAGTCACCTGTCAAGTTCTCTGTGACTCAGTTTTCTTGGCTGAGAAGTGGGCATGTAAAAGGCTTGCTGTAAGGGGTGAAGGAGGTAAGTGCCCGCAAGAGTACAGCTGGGGCCAGCCAGCTGGGAAGTGGACCCAGCCCTTCCCGTGAGCCTTGGTCAAGTGGACTACTCCCTCTGAACGTGCATTGCTGAATTTAAGATGTGAGCTTTTAAAGGAATTGCAGAGCTGTGGGGAGGCAAGAGCTGAGGTCCTTGGGATACCCTGAAGGTAGGGGCCAGGAGGTACACAGTGTGGTAGCACGGATGGGTAGCCGGACCCTTGGGTTAGGAGTGGCATGGGTGACCTTAGACAGGGTGAGGAGGAGGAAGGTATAGTCCACTCCAGACTTTGGGCTCATCTGTAACCAGAATCTCAGCTGGAAAGGGACTGTCCTGGATTTGCGGTATGGGGCGGAGAAATGCCACCGCGTGGAAGGAGCCTGCCAGCATTAAAGGGACAGGGCCCCAGGCCTGGCCAAGCACCTCACTGGCAAGACCAGCAATGACCTCTCAGCTGGAATGCAGGGAGCAAAGGCTGGGAAGCAGCGATTGCAGCTGGAAGTTCGCCTGGAAGTTGGACCTAAGGAGAGCTCTGGCCAGGAAGGTTGGTCAGTACTGGACAGGTGGTGGGTGCTGTCCGAGGTGCTGAAGTCTGACTGGGCCCAGGGCTCTGTCAACAGTGCCCCTGGTGCAGAGAGAGGCATGGCAGACAGAGGCAGTGGGTAGTGAGGGAGAGTGTGGGGCAGGGTACTCACTTGGAGAAGCAGTGTGCTGCAGTGAGGACCCACCGCTCTGTGATGAGGCTACCCCCGCAGAAGTGGCTTCCATTTCGCTGGATGCTGACCTGCCATGGCCACTCACCCTCCAAGGCATCCTGCCCACCCACCATCCGGTTCAGCAGCCTTGGGCGCCCGCAGACTAGGGGAACATAGCCAGGGAAGCAATCACTGGGGGTCGGTTCCATCAGCTGAGTTTCTACCCCAACCCCACATTTCAGCTTTCACTTTCTTCTCAATTCGGGACCCTCCCTGTCCCTGACCTGCTTGGGGACCTTGGGCAAGTCATACCCTTCCCCGCTTTGGGTAAGGACCTCCCCCCATGGGCATGACACCCCTCACCCGTGAAATGGTAACATCGTAAGGAGGGCTGAGATAACACATGTACAGCCCTGGCCAGATAGCTGGGTCGGTGAGAGCATCATCCCGAGCTGCTGAGGTTACCGCTATGGTCTCCAGTCAGGGCATGTACAGGAGGAGACTGATGTTTCCTTCCTCTCTCTCCCTTAAATCAATTAAAAAATGCCTGACCAGTGGTGGCACAGTGGATAGAGTGTCGACCTGGGACACTGAGGTCCCAAGTTTGAAACCCCGAGGTCACTGGCTTTAACACAGGCAATTCCAGCTGGAGTGCAGTGTCACCAGCTTGAGTGCAGGGTCCTCAGCTTGAGTGCAGGATCATCAACATGACCCCATGGTTTCTGACTTGAGCCCAAAAGTTGCTGGCTTGAGCAAGGGGTCACTGGTTCAGCTGGAGCCCCCTGGTCAAGGCACATATGAGAAGCAATCAACGAACAACTCAAGTGCTGCAACTAAGAGTTGATGTTTCTCATCTCTCTCCCTTCCAGTCTCTCTCTCTCTCTTTCTCAAAACAAACAAAGAAACAAAAAAACACATGTAGGGGTCTTATCCCATGACCTTACAAAGAGGTGCTCTCAATAAGATAGTGGGTATTGTGAGGGTCACACATGGGGTGGGGGACCCTGAGGGAGTCTGCTATTGTTACAGGAGAACAATCTTCAGATTCTATCCTTAGGTTCTTTTTTATTTTTTTGTGACACAGGCGAGAGAGTCAGAGAGAGGGACAGATAGGGACAGACAGAGAGATGAGAAGCATCAATTCTTCGTTGTGGCTCCTTAGTTGTTCATTGATTGCTTTCTCATATGTGCCTTGACTAGGGGGCTACAGCAGACTGAGTGATCCCTTGCTCAAGCCAGCGACCTTGGGCTTTAAGCCAGCCACCTCTGGGCTCAAGTCAGCAACCATGGGGTCATGTCTATGATCCCACGCTCAAGCCAGCAACCCTGCACTCAAGCTAGCGACCTCAGGGTTTCGAACCTAGGTCCTCCACATCCCAGTCCGACGCTCTATCCACTGCGCCACCGCCTGGTCAGGCAATCGTTAGCTTCTTTCTTGTTACTTTTTCCTGCCCCCACTCCATGCTTCATGCTTCAGTGGCTTGTCTGTGCCAGCTGCTATGTACATCAGACCTTTTTCCTGTCTGGGCACTAATTCCATTGAGCCAGAACTTTCCCTTACTTTGGGACTCCCTGTGCACTGCCCATTGATTCAGGGTCTTTTTCTGGGTGAGTGTGAGAGCCTCTGGCCAGTCTTGCTGCTCTCAGACAAGCCTGCTCCTGCCCCCCCCCCCAAAGGGCCTGGGTGCTTACCGCTCGATGCTTTGCCCCTCTGAGTCCCTGGAAGGGATAAAAGGACGTGATCAGCCAACTTTGCCGAAGCCAGAGTCTGCTACTCCTGTCCTCACTGCTGGTCAGGGTCCCTCCTCCACTTCATATGCAGCCCTGTGAGGACTCAGGACAGTCCACAAGGGGACCCAGCAGGAGAGGCCAGGGGCCTTCAGGTTCCCTGCAGGCCTTCATTTTGAGGTCTACAGCCCAGGCCTAGGGACCAGAGCTCATCTGCAAGGACAGACAGACTCCTTACCATGCGGGAAGCTAATCATAAGATGCCAGTGAGGAGACCTTATCATGGTTCGTCTCTCCCACTTAGGGCAAGATGGGTCCTCTCATCCCCACAGAGCTCTCGTCCTCCACACCCCACAGCCCTCCTTGTGGGAAGCTCCGGAGAGGATCCAGCCTTAAGCCAAGGTGCTGGGGTCTGTCCCATTTCCCACCTCTGACAGAAGGGTCCCTGGGAGGTGCTTTGCATTTCTCACACACTCTGTCCTGTGGAGCAAGTCTCCCATCTAACTTCGGTCCTGAGGTTACCGCCCATCCCCATCCCCACAGTTCTCTCTTATCTCAGGGGAGTAGAGAGAAGCCGGCCAGCAGGCATCGTGGGTCCAGTCTTTCCGAGATTCCAGATTCCCAAGAGCTGACCCTCTCAGGCCTTTTGCTCTGCAGTTGAAGCCCAAGACCAGCTGCTGGGCCATGGCACCCTGAGATGGGGAAGACGAGGGGACAGGCGGAGAGGTGGGGCTCGAGCTGTTCTGGGGTTCATCTTCCCAGAATCTATTGCCTCCCACATCTCCAGACATAGGCACAGGGCCTGCTGCTCGGCCTTTACAGAAACCTCAACCCCAGCCTTGAGATACCAGTCAGGGCGACAGCCTTGTCCTGTGCCAGCAACAATCTGGAAATACCTGCCCCTTGAGTGAGGTACCCGTCGCCAGCGTATCTGGTTCACCGGGGCAGATCTGGCCAGTGCTGTGGTGGGGAGCTCAGGACAGCCTCTCCTCACCTCAGCCCTCAGCGTTTCTCCTACATCTCAACTCCTGTCAAGGCCTGAATGGTGGAGCAGCTGCTATGGAACCTGTCTTCACTCTGACCTGAACGGTAACTGGCCCCACGGAGGCGAGGGACTCCTGGGGCGAGAAGCGCAGGGCTGAGCCACGTGTCTCCGTGCGGTGGCCATGGACCCGGGGTGTTTTTTGACAGGATCCCCATTCTTTCAGCCAGACTCCCAGTCCAAGGGGTGCGCTCCCCAGTGCTGAGGTGTTGATGTTGGATGATGCCGAGACCGGGGAGCGATGGATGTAGCAAGAGGAGGAGATGGAGACTGCAAGGGCTGGGAAGGCACAGGACTGGCTACTCCTCAAAGCAGGGGTGCCAAGCAGCAGTGCCAGGGACAAAGGTGGGATCAGCCTGGGCCAGTGAATGGAAGTTTGTCCTGGACTTTCTGTTCATGGATTTGTGTTCACAAGGTGCTCTTTGAAAAGGCAGATGTCCCCTGGGAGAGCTGCTTCCTCATCTTAGTACAATAGAATTTAGTTAGATCTATAACATATAACACCTGACCCCTGCTCTTTCTGAGTCCTGATGCTTCTGCTTTGCACACGATGCTCCCGTCTGCCCTGACTGCTCACCAGCACTCATGTTATACTTCCAGGCTCATTTCCACCCTGTGGGAACTTTTGAGAGCCTGTCCTGCTTCTCCCTACAGCCATCTGCCTTCCCATTTGTGCAGATGGATCCAAGGCCCGCCCCCAGGGCCAAGTAAGTGTGTGTGCCTGCAGCCTGGGCAGGACCCCTTGGAGGCTTTGCAGGTTTCCACATCCCAACCCAATGCAACTCTGCTTCTCATTCCCCCGAGTCCTCTGGCCTCCGAGGGTTTGCTCACCACAGCCCTCTTCCTGGAGGCTCTTTACTTCCGGTCTAAGTCCTATAGATCCTAATCCAAATCGAGGCCTAATTGCAATGCCACTTCCTCTGGGCAGCCCTCTTGCTTGTACTGTTGTCTGGGAAGACTGGCTCCCTCTCCTGAGCTCTTCGTCCTCCCTCCAGGCCGCGCAGAGCTCTGCCCGCTTCACTCACCTTGGAGGTAGGTGAGTGAACCGACCAAATGAGGGGGATTGGAATCCCCATGGCACACGGGGCTGATGTCACCCCTTATCTCAACTGTTGGCCCAGGAGCTCCTTGCAGGCAGAGCCCACATCCAGAGGCCTGAGCGCAGGGAATGTAGAGGCACAGAGCAGAGTGGCTGCGGGCGCTAGGCTGACCAGGACAGGGTCAAGTGGAGACCTGGGCTCTGCAGGTAGGTTTCCTATCAGGAGCTGTGTGAACTGGCCAGGGGGTCGAGCCCCTTGTCTGGGCCCAGGACCTCCATGCTCCTGTAGCTGGGGGTATGGGGTCTTGGCTGCTAGGGTGGGAGAGGCCGAAGGCTCCAGGAGGGAAGAGCTAGAGTTGGGGGTGAGGAGATAGTTGAAGAAGTCAGGCCTCTGGTCATAGTTGTTGGTGAGTCAAATGCAGGCTTCTGTTTCCACTTTGGCAATGATCTTGATTACTCAACCCATCAGGAGGGATCACTGTGCTACAACTGTGTTACAACCCCTACAGAGATGGGTTCCCTCAATAAACAGTGTTACTCTTATGCCAGGAGACTAGGAGGGCAGGCCTGGGGGGCCAAGAGGCTGGCCCTCCACACCAAAGTGCCATCCTGGTGCCCTCCAAATCTTGGTAGGAAGCCTGGAGCCATGGCTGAGTTGCAGCCTGGGGTGACCCAGCTCAGCCCTGGGAGGTGACTTGAGGACAGGGAAGTGAGGTGGTGGCTGGGCTGGCCAGGCTAGGCCAGGAATGTGGGAAGGTTTCCCTGATAGAGAGTAGCCTGCCCCACCAGGAAAGGCCGAGCAGATGGGGCTCCCTGGGTGATACCTGCTGAGCCTGACCCAGGACTGGAAGAGGGGACAGGGATGCGGGGCTTGCTCCTCCCCATACCCTCGCTTTCTTGTGGGAGCGGGAGCCTGCATCCCTGGCCCTCACTCTCCCCTGGTTCCCTACTAAGTCTCCACCAGCTTCCTGGGGCTCCCAGGCTCAGGCGGCAGTTTGGCCTGCTGGGGACCTAGCTGATGGCTGTTAAGGGATTTGGAACCCAGTGGCCCTGAGTTCAGGTGCTGTATTCATGGAAGATAGGGAGAGGCCAGATGATAAGCAGAGGCAACAAACCCATAGCTTGGCCCATGAGCGTGAAGATAAATGGGGGGAAGGAAGCAAAGCCTCCCCACGTCTCTGCCTCAGGGGTCCTCTTGGGCCTGTGCCCACACCACCATCTTGCCTTCCCTCCTTCATTGCCCTAGGTGGGACGTCTGGACCTTCCCACCAGCCTGGGAGGCCCGACCATTAGGGCCAGGAAGAGAGGCTTGTGCTGCAGCCACAGGCCTAGCCAGGGAGTGGGGAATTTAGCTAGAGCTCCAGGCAGGACAGAGGAGGCCCCTCTGGGAGCGGAGGGATGACTTTCTGCAACATCCAGGACTCACCAAACCGCAGCAGCAGCAGCAGCAGCAGGAGCAGGTCCACAGCTGGCAGCCACCTCATGGTCTCAGGCCTGGCTGGGCGCGGGGTGGGGGACAGCAGTGGTGGGATCTCCTGGAGCGCTAGAGTGAGGTGCCAGCCTCCATGAAGTGGGTTTTTATGCTGGATGGAGGTGAGTGTCAGCTCGGCTATGCTGCCCAACCTGTCCGCCTGGCCTGCCCAGCTCCTGTTGGCAGGAAGGAGGCACCCCAGAACCCCAACTCCTCCATGACCTGGCCCTGAACCCCCTCACCCGAATACAACTTAGGGTCTTGGAGCAAGGGTGCACCTCCCCCATTTGGGCACTTGTGGCCTGGGGTTTTCTGCCTGCCACCATAAACTGACCACAGACACCTCCCTGCCCCCCCCCCCATTGAGACAGGCCTCACATAAGCAAGCTGACTGCAGTAACCCCGTAGAACTTTCCTGTTTCATTTATTTATTCATTCATATTTATTGAGAACCTACTATATACCAAGCATCAGTGAACCAGAGTCCAGGCGGGGGCTTACATTAATGTTTGTGTGTTGGGGGGAGGTGGGGGGAGTCCAAATCACCTGTACTCATGGAACAAAGAACAGGGGAAGGAACTGGGACGTGGCGGGGGTGTCCCCAGCTGATCCCAGTGCCCTTCACGGGCTCTCCCCCAGGAAAGTGGATCCCAAAGCGTCCACCCAAACGTGTTGTCCCGGGACCCACCCCGGAGTGGCCCCAATACCCCGTCGCCTGGGCTGCACCCTCCTCCCCGACCGGGGGCGGAGTGGGGGAGAGGGCTTCCCGGAACCCGCGGGTCCGGCAGGCTGGTCGGGCGGGGCGGAAGCTGGTTCTGGGAAGGCCGGGGCCTGGATGACCGTCCCCTGCGTCCCTGCCCTGGGTGCGGCCAGTCCAGCTCCAAGGACGTGTGGCCACGGCGGCGGAAGCAGCTCGGGGAGGAAGTTATTTGGCACACGGGGCTGACGTCAGACCCGGGGTCGCGCGCGGCTCGGGTGGCCACACCCCGCCGGGCCGCGGGGTTAGGGTGGGGCGGGATCCCTGGGCAAGGTCCGGCGCTGCCCGCTAGGCCTGGAGTTGGGGGCGTTGTGTGTGGGGGGGCTGGATGGCAGGCAGAGCCCTGCCTCAGTTTCCCCACCTGCCTAATGGATACGTGCGGGGATTGGGTGTGCTTTGCTACACCGCAGGAAGTAGTGGGGACCCAGGTCCCTGGCCCTGGGCGGGGTTTCCGTAGCCACCCCCACACCCCTGGCTCGAGCTTGGCATTAAGGGGTGCTTCCGCTCAGCGTGGCCCAGTTGTCTAATGGACCCAGTAGCAGTGCGGGGCAGGATACGTGGGGCGGGGGTACCCTCAGTTAGGGACTGACATCCAGGTGCCGCCTTTTGCTGCTCCCTGCCTCCTCTGCCCCTCCTCCACACCCCACTTGCATTGTTCCTGGGCGAACTGGGCCACTGATGGGACTGCAGGGAATGAGGGAATACAGAGTGTGGGAAGACGGGTTCAATGCATTCATTCGTTTATTCATTCGTTCCTTCCATAAGTATTTTCTAAGCACATTTGATACTCAACATTATTCTAGTTACTGGGAATAGTGAGGTGAACTCCACACCTTAAGCTAAGGACTGGAAAAGATGGCAACATATAATTTATGGGGAAAAATGTCTAATCACAAACTGGAAAATGTTTCTAAATGCCCAGAACCACATTTCCCCAGGCACCTGACGATCAATTACCCTATCTCAGAAGGGGTTCAGAGTCTCCAGCCCTGCTTCCTCTCAGGCACCTTTAGTAGTTTTCTCTGCCTTTTTCTTTCTTTCTCTCTTTCCTTCCTTCTTTCTTCCCTCCCTCCCTCCCTCCCTTCCTTCCTTCCTTCCTTCCTTCTTTATTTCTCCCTCCCTCCCATCTTTCTTTCTTTCTTTCTTTCTTTCTTTCTTTCTTTCTTTCTTTCTTTCTTTCTTTCTTTCTTTTCTTTCTTTCTTTCTTTTCTTTCTTTCTTTCTCTCTTTCTCTTTCTTCCTCTCTTTTCTTTTCTTTTTTGGCAGTTCTTCTAAGGACAGGCAGCTCTGCCTTAAAATTAAGCAAGCAATAAAAGTTAAGATGTGATTAGAAGGTGAGGATGCCAAAGAAAGTTGAACTCAGAGAACTTGGTGGACCCAGGTAGTCCCTCCAGTGACTAGAGAACAGCAGGCCATATTTAATCCTGCACCCTTGGGCCTGATCCCTGGAGCCCCAAGGCTGAGCAGAAAGCTGGGCTGGGGTGCGGTGTGGGCAAGAAGCCAGGTCTCCTCCTGCTGTCCACCAAACAAATGAGGGGGATTGGAATCCAGAGGGATTCAAAGACTTAGATATGTTTTTAAGAAGTCAATCCATTCTCAAAAAAAATTATATATGTATGTATATATGTATGTATATATAGACATTTATCAACTCTGAAAGGGAAAGCAATTTCTAACATTGGGAGTCATAAGGGGGCATCACAAAAGATCAGAGATGTGGGTGGCCCTTAAACTAAAAAAAAATAAAAGGAATATTGGTAACAAAATCAAAGGGCAGACAATAGGAAAAATATTTACAAGAAATGTAACAAAGTTCTCCAGAAATTGATCGGAAAAACACTACCACCCTAATGGTGAAGTGAAGGAATGACAGAGGTCACCAAAGAGGAAACCAAGTTGGTTAATAGACTTACTAAGAAATGTTTGGCCTCAGCAGTTAAATGAATGCAAATCAAAACCATGGCAAAGACACGCCGATTCTCTGTGGAGATAGCATGGCAGTGCAGGAATGCTATTAGTCAAGCATGTGGGGAAATGGGCCAGCTGGTGGGCATGTAACTGGCACAGCCCTATTATAAATCAGTTTGTCAGTCTATGGCTTTGGCTTTTTAAAATAGTTACTCCCTTTAACTCAATGACTTCACTCCTAGAAGTCTAGCCTAAGAGGAATAATATAGAAAAATTATTGTGGCCAAAGATGGTAGTGGATAGATTATTTATAGTTGCAGAACAAACCAAAAAAACTTCCCAAAACAATAAACAAATAAAACATTAGTGATGGGTGATGGTAAATAAAAAGTCCTCTGAAAAGAATTTATTAGAATGACATTTTCATGAAAGTTGGGTAAATATGGGAAATGCTCATGATATAAAGGCAAATTTAAAAAGCACAGGTATGAAGATTTGTAGAAAGAATAACTATGAAAAAATTTTGGCCCCAGATGGGCAGAGCATCAGCCCCAGATGAGGGTTACCAGGTGGATCTCGGTCAGGGCACATGCAGGAGTCTGTCTCTCTATTTTCCCTCCTCTCACTTGGAAAAGAAAAAAAAATTAATTTCAAGAGATCAGCAGCAACATCCAAAAGAAAAGTGGCAGAATGTTCAGCAACGGCCAGCCAGGAGTGGTTCTGTTGTCATGTGGCTTTCTTTCAAAAGTGGTGACAGTAACTTAGAATCATGGAACACAGTGGGTATTCATGGGACCTTTGGTCCTGGTTGGTGGGACCCAGTTCGTGGACTGTCCTGGGATGTACTAGTTGAAGGAAGAACTGCAGGACCTGGGGTGGTTCTGACAGCCTCCCTTATAACCCCCAGGATGTTTTGCCTCTCTCTGTTGGTGACTGCATTCTATAACCCCCAAGACGACTCCCCAAGCTGGGAACAAGGCCATTAGCGCAAATCTATTCCTCAAGGAAGGCCAGCTAAAAGTGCCAGAGCTCCTCTTCTCGTCTGTAGAAAGATGGTTCATTTAGAATGAACAACCCCAGGGAAGGATATTAATTGGCCCAGCTTGACTCCTGGCCCTATGAATAACCCAGGATGGCCACAGGACAGTTTGTACACAGAAAGGAGGAGGAGGGAAAGATGCTCATCAGTAAGAAGCGATAAACACCACACTCAGTCTAGTGTGAGAGTGAAATAGACATTTTCAGACATGGGCGATATAAAAAAATTTACTCTCTGCCATGCACCATTCTTGAGAAGCCACTAAAAGAATGTTTTCTGACTAAAGAAGAAATAAACCAAGAAAGTAGGACATGTGGGCTGTAGAAAACAGATCTAACACAGAAAAGAAGTGAAGAGAATCACCAGGATGCTGGTGAAGAGAGATTCCGGAATGACAGCTGTGCCACAAGCATAGAAGGCAATCAGTCATCATTGGAACACTGTGTGACACAAGAGACAAGAATGCTGACATTGACATCATTATGCCCTCTGCTATTGCACTATCTTTTCAATCTGATGAAACTATTGAATTATGTGCTCCACCAAAACAAGATGTACATGAAGAAAGGAAGTCGAAAGACCAAGGGCATAGGGAATCCAAACCAGGAGAAAGGCAAATAGAATTCCAAGGACGACATCTAAAGGAATGTCTCAGAGAAAAGGAAAATAGGGATCGCAAGGAGGAATGCAACAGAGAATAAAAGAAAAGGAAGTGATATATTTCCTAAAGGGATTGACCTTGTGGAGAATTGGAAAGTCTGGGTAGGTACAAAAAAATTAATAACAATAACAACTTTAGTAACAACAACTTTAGTAAAAAGTTAAGAAAGGAAATATAGTATAACTACAAGGTTTAACCAGCACCCTAAAGTTTTATCCATTATTGTATCAGCCAGACTCGAGGTCCAGGATCTTGTCAGTAAATCAGGTTCAGGTACAGGTGGGGCTTCTTGGACATGTTTTCTCTCAGTCTGAAGAACTGTGAACTAGAGTTTACTTTGCCCACCCAACATACAATGGTGAGGAAGGGACAAGATAACCATAGATAGTCCCCACATAGCAATCACTGGTCCATAGAATTTCTGAAACCCAGCTAGGCACATGCAGCTACTTTTTCCTACTCTAGGAGCAAGGAGTATGTGTTGTGCAGAGACCCTGGAAGTGGTTCTTCATGACTCTCAGCTCTACCCTCTGGCCTTTTGGCTCTGGCTTCTGAATCATCTCTCCTTTTCTATAAGAAATTGTCCAGCCTGACCAGGTAGTGATGCAGTGGATAGAGCGTCAGACTGGGAAACTGAGAACCCAGGTTGCTGGCTTAAACACTGAACACAGGCTTACCCTGCTTGAGTGTGGGGTTGCTGGCTTGAGCATGGGATCATAGACATGACCCCATGGTCGCTGGCTTGAGCCCAAGGTTGTTGGCTTGAACAAGGGGTCACTTGCTCTGCTGTAGCCCCCTGGTCAAGGCCCATATGAGAAAGCAATCAATGAACAACTAAGGTGCCGCAACGAAGAATTAATACTTGTTATCGCCTGATCAGGGGTGGTGCAGTGGATAGAGCATCGGACTGGGATGCGGAAGATCCCGGTTCGAGACCCAGAGCTCGCCAGCTTTCGCGCGGACCCATCTGGCTTGAGCAAAAGCTCTCCAGCTTGGACCCAAGGTCGCTGGCTCCAGCAAGGGGTGGCTCAGTCTGCTGAAGGCCCGCGGTCAAGGCACATGTGAGAAAGCAATCAATGAACAACAATGGTTTCGCAATGGCAACGAAAAACTAATGATTGATGCTTCTCATCTCTCTCCGTTCATGTCTGTCTGTCCCTATCTATCCCTCTCACTGACTCTCTCTGTCCCTGTTAAAAAAAAAATACTTCTTATCTCTCTCCCTTCTTGTCTATCTGTCCCTCTCTCTGTCTCTGTCAAAAAATAAATTGTCCATGTCTGTTGCTGAATAACTCTGCTAATCTACAGTGTGTCCGTAAAGTCATGGTGCAATTTTGACTTAAAGTGCACCATGACTTTACGGGCACGCTGTACTACTTGTCTGTAAAAAGTTAAGACTCTACAAAACTGTCTCTTTCAGTTCAAGTTCATATAGTTCGATGACTTCTCATTAGAAATAATGGAGTCCAAAAACAATGGAATATCTTTAAAGTGCTGAAATAATGATGATGATGATACCCGTCAAACCATAACTCTATACCCAACGAAAATATTCTTCAAGGACCAGTGGCCCTAGCCTGGCCTGTGGTGGCACAGTGGATAAAGTGTCGACCTGGAATACTGAGGTCACCAGTTCAAAACTCTGGGCTTGCCTGATCAAGGCACATACGGGGAGTTGATGCTTTCTGCTACTCTCTCTCTCTTCTCTATCTCTCTCTCCCCTCTCTAAAATGAATTAAAAAAAAGAATTGGGGGCCCTGGCTGGATAGCTCAGTTTGTTACAATATCACCCTGCAGCATGGAGGTTGCTGGTTCAATCTCCGGTCAGGGCACACACAGGAACAGATTGATGTTCCTGTCTCGCTCTCTCCCTTCTTCTTTCCCTAAAATCAATCATTAGAAAAGCTAAAACAATAATTGGGAGAAATAGGCAATTCCAGATAAATGAAAACTAAGAGAACTTATTGACAATAGCCTATAGTACAGGAGAAGCCAAAGGACAGTTTCGTGCTAGAGGTAAATGATCCCAGATGCAATTGCAGATTTTCAGAAAGGAATAAGGAATACTAGAAATGGAAAATAGGGAAGTAAATATAAAACACTACATATTTTCCCTCTTGCTTTCTTTAAAATGCATGAGCATTTAAAGCAAAGCCTATATTTGCCCTGGCCGGTTGGCTCAGTGGTAGAGCATCGGCTCGGCATATGGACGTCCCTGGTTTGATTCCCTGTCAGGGCACACAGGGGAAGCAATTATCTGCTTCTCCACGCCCCACTATTGGTTCAAGGGAGTTGGCCTGGGATGCTGAGGATGGCTTCCTGGCCTTTGCCTCAGGAGCTAAAAAAATGACAATGGCCCCAGATGGGCATAGCATCGCCCCCTAGTGGGCTTGCTGGGTGGGTCCCAGTTCGGGTGCATGCAGCAGTTTGCCTCCCCTCCTCTCACTGAAAAATAAAAAATAAAAGAAATTAAAATTAAAATAAAGCAAAATCTATAGCCTTGACTAAATAGTTTGATTGGTTAGAATATCATCCCCATATGCGAAAGTTGTGGGTTCGATACCCAGTCAGGGCACATACAGAAATAGATTGATTTCTCTGTCTTTCTCTCCTTTTCTCTCTCTCTAAAATCAATAAGTAAGTTTTAACAAAAAACCTATATATTGCTAAGTTGTGCACCTGAAACCTGTATAATTTTATTATCCAATGCCACCCCAATAAATTCAATTAAAAATAATAATAAATAAAGCAAAACCTATATTGTGGGGTCTTCAACATATGTAGCTATAATAAGACAACTGTAGTAGGTGGGCCTATAGAATTGCAAATGTCATACGTTTTACATGAACTGGGACAGTATTAACTTTTTAAAAGTGTTTTTATTTATTCATTTTAGAGAGGAGAGAAAGAGAGAGAGAAAAAATATATATATATATATATAAAGGGGGGAGGAGCAGGAAGCATCAACTCCCATATGTGCCTTGACCAGGCAAGCCCAGGGTTTCAAACTGACGACCTCAGTGTCCCAGGTTGATGCTCTATCCACTGTGCCACCACAGGTCAGGCAGTACAATATTAACTTTAAGTAGATGTGAAAAGTTAATAAATTCTGCCTGACCTGTGGTGGCGCAGTGAATAGAGCATCGACCTGGGACACTGAGGTCCCAGGCTTGAAACCCTGAGGTTGCTGTCTTGAACATAGGCTCATCCGTCTTGAATGCAGGCTTGCCAGTTTAAGCACAGGATTGTTAGATTGAGCATGGGATCATAAACATGATCCCATGGTCATTGGCTTAAAGCCCAAGGTTGCTAGCTTGAGCACAAGGTTGCTGGCTTGAGTGAGGGCTCACTGGCTCGGCTGGAGCCCCTCAATCAAGGCATGTATGAGAAGCAATCAAAGAACAACTAAAGTGTGTTAAGAACGAGTTGATGCTTATTTCTCTCCCTCCCTCCCCCTCTCTTTTTCTATCTCTTTCAAAACAAACAAACAAACAAACAAGAAACAAAACAACAACTAATAAAAGTTGGCCAATCTGATCCTTAACACCCTCCTAATTAGGGCTGAATTGATTAGAAAATTGAATATAAAGTATGTTCCACCTATTTTTCACAATACTTGTGATGGTTCTCAGACTTCTGCCTTTCACTGCTGTTTGATTTTTAGGTGCTTAAAATACTGCCTCAGAACTATTATTTTGAACTAGTATCCAATTAACCACACTGTGTCAAAAAAATAAAGAGACTAAAGCCTCATGGTCAAGTGTGGTCCTTTTTTTTATTTTTGTTAGAGATAGAGACAGAGAGAGGGATAGACAGACAGGAAGGGAGAGAGATGAGAAGCATCAATTCTTTTTTTTTTTTTTTTTTTTTTGACAGAGACAGAGAGAGAGATAGGGACAGACAGGCAAGAATGGAGAGAGATAAGAAGCATCAATCATCAGTTTTTCGTTGCAACACCTTAGTTGTTCATTGATTGCTTTCTCATATGTGCCTTGACCGTGGGCCTTCAGCAGACGGAGTAACCCCTTGCTCGAGCCAGTGACCTTGGGTCCAAGCTGGTGAGCTTTGCTCAAACCAGATGAGCCCACGCTCAAGCTGGCGACCTCGAGGTCTCAAACCTGGGTCTTCTGTATCCCAGTCCGACACTCTATGCACTGCACCACTGCCTGGTCAGGCAAGAAGCATCAATTCTTCATTGAGGCACCTTAGTCACCTTATTTGTTCATTGCCTGCTTTCTCATTTGTGCCTTGATGGGGGTGTGGGGGCACTACAGCAGAGCAAGTAACCCCTTGCTCAAGCCAGCAACCTTGGGCTTTAAGCCAGTCACCTTGGCCTCAAGCCAGCAACCATGGGGTCATGTCTGTTATCCCACGCTCAAGCTGGCAACCCCTTGATCAAGCTGGTGAGCCCACACTCAAGCCAGCAACCTTGGGGTTTCGAACTTGGTTACTCTGTGTTCCAATTCAGCACTTTATGCATGTGCCACTGCCTTGTCAAATAAGTGCGGTCCTTTAGGAACTTGTTTTGAGGGGAGTGATCAGAAAACTTCTTTTTTTTTTTTTTCTTTCTTTCTTTCAGCAAGAGAGAGAGAGAGACAGATGAAAGGAGGGTGATGAGAAGCATCATCTCATAGTTGTGGCACCTTAGTTGTTCATTGATTACTTTCTTATATGTGGCCTTGACAGGGGACTCCAGCTAAGCTAATGACCCCTAGCTCAAGCCAGCAACCTTTGGGCTCAAGCCACCAACCATAGGGTCATGTTTATTATCCCATACTTACACTGGCAACCTCTTGCTCAAGTTGGTGAGCTCACATTCGGGGTTTCAAACCTGGGTCCTCAGCATCCCAGGCCCATGCTCTATCCACTGCGCCACCACCTGGTCAGTCATGATCAAGAAATCCTAATGAGGAAATTGATGTACATCTGGATGAACTGAGAAGGTGCTGATGGAAGACAAGGGCAGATGTTACCAGGATGTAGGCTGTCACCTATTGGTTTAATGAAAATTGGTTTCATTATATGTCACTTTACTTAAAGTCGCAGAACCTATCTAAGATCTTAAATGAAGACTTACTATACTGATGTAATTTCCTTTAGATGTATACTCAGAAGTGGGATTGCTGGGTCATAGGGTAGTACTATTTTAAAAAATTTTAGAAACCTCCATAGTCTTTTCCATGTCTCTACAAGTTTATATACCCAACAACATTGTACAGGGTTCACTTTTCTCCAAACTTCAGTAACACCTGTTAGTTCTTTTCTTCTTGATAATAGCCATCCTAACAGGTGAGAGATGATAAACCTGTTGGCCATTGTACATCTTCTTTGGGAGAATGTCTATTCAGGTCCTTTGCCCTTTCAAATTGGGTTATAATCATTATTATTGCTACTGAACTGAGTTCCTTATATATTTTGGATATTATCTTCTTATTTTATATATGGTTTGCAAATATACTACTCCCCAAAATTGGGGAATATTTCAAAATGAATACGAAGCTATAAAATATCCCTTAATTTTTGCAAGTAGTTTATTTCTTCCCATTCCATAGGTTACCCTTTCATTTTGTTGACTATTCCTTTGCTCTGTAGGAGTTTTTCAGTTTGATATAGTTTTATTTATTTATTTATTTTTAGCATGCATGTGTGAGAGAGAGACAGGCAGGCAGACAGACAGGAAGGGAGAGAGATGAGAAGTATCAACTCCTAGTGTGGCACTCTAGTTTTTCATTGATTGCTCCTCATACATGCCTTGACTGGGGTGGGGGGGCTCCCGCAGAGCTAGTGACCCCTTCCTCAAGCCAGTGACCTTGAGCTCAAGGCAGCAACTTTGGGTCTAAGTCAGTGACCTTGAGCTTCAAACCAGTAACCTTTGGGCTCAAGCCAGCGACCACAGGGTGATGTCTATGATCCCATGCTCAAGCTAACAACCTTGGGATTTTGAATCCGAGTCCTCAGCATCCCAGGTCGATGTGCTATCCACTGTGCCACTATCTGGCCAGGCTCATTTGTTTATTTCTGTTTTTGTTGCCAGTGTTTTTATTGTCAATTCCAAAAAGAAATCACTGTATTTACTAATGTCAAGGAGCTTTTTCTCCGTTTTCTTCTAGGAGTTTTATGGTCCTAGGTCTTATATTTAAGTCTTAATCCATTTCAAGTTAATTTTTGTGCATGGCGTAAGAAAGAGCCCCATTTCATTTTCATATGGGTATATCCATTGAAAGCACCATTCATTGAAGAAATTATCCTTTCTCCATTGTATATTCTCATCACTCTTGTCAAAGATTAGTTGACTATATATGTGTAGGTTTACTTCGGGGCTCTCTCTTCTGTTCAGTTGTTCTATGTGTCTATTTTTATGCTAGTACTATATTGCTTTGATTACAGTAGCTTTGTAATATAGTTTGAAACCAGAAAGTACAATGCCTTCAGTTCTGTCTTCTTTCTCAGGATTGCTTTGGCTATCTGCAGTCTTTTGTGGTTTTATAAGAACTTTAGAATTTTTACTATTTATGTGAAAAATGCCATTGTAATTTTGATTGGGATTGCATTGAATATGTATATCATTTTGTGTAATGTGAATATTTTAACTATTAATTCTTACAACCTATGAACAGGGTTCTCTTGCCATATATTTTTGTTATTTTTAATTTATTTCATCAATGTCTTATACAGTGTGTCTGTAAAGTCATGGTGCACTTTTGACCAGTCACACGGTCAAAAGTGTACCATGACTTTACGGACACACTGTAGTTTACTTTTTTTTTTTTAAATAAGAGAATGGGAGATATTGAGACAGACTCCCACATGCACCCCAACTGGGATCCACCTGGAAACCCCTGTCTGGGGCCGCAGCTCAAATCAACAGAGCTATTTTTAGCACCTGTGGATGATGCACTTGGACCAACTGAGCTATTCTCAGCTCCCAGGGCCAAGGCTCAAACCAATTGAGCCACTGGCTATGGGCTAGGGGAAGAGGGAGAAAAGGAGGAGAGGGAGAGGAAGAGAATCAAATGGTTGCTTCTCTTCTATGCTCTGACCAGGACTCAAACCCAGGACGTCCATATACTGGGCTGACACTCTATCCACTGAGCAAACTGGCCAGGGCCAATGTCTTATAGTTTTCAATGTGCAGACCTCTCACTTTTTTTTTCACCTTCTTGGATAAGTTTATTTCTAAGCATTTTACTCTTTTTGATGTTATTTGTAAATGGGATTGTTTTCTAAATTTCTTTTATGGGTAGTTCATTGTTATTGTCTAGGAATGCAACTGAGCTTGACTGGTAGTGGTGCAGTGGACACAGTGTCAACCTGGGATGCTGAGGTCCAAGGTTCAAAACCTCCAGGTTGCCTGACCAGGCAGTGGCACAGTGGATAGGGCATCAGCCTGGGATGCTGAATAGCCAGGTTTGAAACCCCAAGGTCGCCGACTTGAGCACGGGCTTACCAGCTTGAGCGCGGGGTCACTGGCTTGAGTGTGGGATCATAGACATGACCACATGGTCCCTGGCTTGAGCCCAAGGTTGCTGACTTGAGCAAGGGGTTACTGGCTCAGATGGAGCCCTCTGGTCAAGGCATATATGGGAAGGCAATCAATGAATAACTAAAGTGCCACAATGAAGAATTGATGCTTCTCATCTCTCTCCCTTCCTGTCTGTCTCTCTCTTATGCTAAAAACAAACAAACTAACAAACAGAAAATGCCTCGAGGTCGCTGGCTTGAGCAAGGAGTCACTTGCATGACTTGAGCCCCCCAGTCAAGGCACATATGAAAAACAATAAACAACTAAAAGTGAGGCAACTATGAGTTGATGCTTCTTGTCTCTCTCCCTACCCCTCTCAAAAAACTAACTAAATAAATAAATAAAAAGGGTACTTCTTGCCTGGCCTGTGGTGCACAGTGGATGAAGTGTTGATTTGGAATTCTGAAGTCACCAGTTCAAAACTGGGCTTGCCTGGTCAAGGCACATAAGACAAGCAATCAATGAACAACTAAAGTGAAGCAACTATGAATTGGTACTTCTCATTCCTTTTCCTTCTCTCTCTCCTCTCTCTGTAAAATCAATACATAAAATCTTTTATTAAAAAAGGTACGGTTTTTTGTTTGTTTTGTATTTTTCTGAAGTGAGAAGCGAGGAGGCAGACAGACAGACTCCTGCATGCGCCTGATCGTGATTCATCCGGCATGCCCACCAAGGGCTATGCTCTGCCCATCTGGGGCATTGCTCTGCTGTGACTGGAGCCATCCTCAGCACCTGAGGCGGAGGCCATGGAGCCATCCTCAGTGCCCGGGCCAACTTTGCTCCAATGGAGCCTTGGCTGGGGGAGGGGAAGAGAGAGATAGAGAGAAAGGAGAGGGGGAAGGGTGGAGAAGCAGATGGATGCTTCTCCTATGTACTCTGACCAGGAATCTAACCCAGGACTTCCACACGCCGGGCCGACACTCTACCACTAAGGAAAATGGCCAGGGCGAAAGTACTTTTTTTTTTTTTTTTAAGTGAGAGGACGGGAGATCGTGAGACAGACTCCTGTATATGCCCCGACCAGGATCCACCCATCAATCCCTGTCTGGGGCTGATGCTCCATCAACTGAGCTATTTTTAGCGCCTGAGGCTGATGTGCTTGGACCAACAGAGCCATCCTCAGTGCCCAGGGCCCACATTTGAACCAATTAAGCCACTGGCTACTGGAAGAGAAGAGAGGGTAAAGGGGGAGAGGGAGGAGGAGAGAAGCGGATGGTCACTTCTCTTGTGTGCTTTGACCGGGAATCAAACCCAGGACATCCAAATGCCAGGCTGACACTCTATCCACTGAGTCAACTAGCCAGTGCCCAAAAGATACTTCTGTAGGAAGAAAAAGCATTGAAGATATGAATTATAAAATGTCAATAACTATATATATATGAACAATCATTTTAAATATAAATCAATTAAATGTTCCAATTAACAGACAGGGTGGCTGTGGCTGAATGGATAAGAAAACAGGACCCTTACATATGCTGCCTACCAGAGACACACTTCAGACCAAAAAACACACACAGACTGAATGTAAAGGGATAGAAAAAAATATTTTATGGAAGAAAAGAAAAGCTGGGGTAACAATAGTTATCCCAGCCAAAACAGACTTTAAAAAAAAGGTTATAATAAGAAAGAAAGAGCGACCTAGAAATTTCACTTTTTTATTTTTTTATTTTATTTTTTATTTTTCTGAAGTTAAAAGCAGGGAGGCAGTCAGACAGATTCCCACATGCTTCTGACCAGGCTTCACCCAGCATACCCACCAAGGGGCAATGCTCTGCCCATCTGGGGCGTTGCTCTGTTGCGGCCAGAGCCGTTTTAGCGCCTGAGACGGAGGCCGTGGAGCCGTCCTCAGAACCCAGGCCAACTTTTGCTTCAGTGGAGTCCTGGTTGCAGGAGGGGAAGAGAGAGATAGAGAGGAAGGAGAGGGGGAAGGGTAGAGAAGCAGATGGGTACTTCTCCTGTGTGCCCTGGCTAGGAATCGAACCTGGGACTTCCACACGCCGGGCCAACACTCCACTGCTGAGCAAACTGGCCAGGCCCAGAAATTTCACTTTTGGGTATTTATCTGAAGGACCCCAAAACACTAATTCAAAAAGACATATGGATTCGTATGTTCATTGCAGCATTATTTATAATAGTAACCAAGTTATAGAAGCAGCAGCCTCAGTGTCTATCAATAGATGAACAGATAAAGAAGAAATGGTGCATATATACACTAGAATATGACTTTGCCATAAAGAAAGAATGAAACTTTGCCATCTGCAACCACATGGATGAACCTAGACATTGTTGTGCTGAGTGAAATACGTCAGACAAAGACTGACTTATTTGTGGATTTCACTTATATGTGGAATCTAAAAAACAGAATAAATGAAGGAGACCAGAGCTCTCTCAAGCACGTGAGAATACAGTCAGAAGGTGGCCATCTGAAAGCCAGCGAGGGTCCTCCCCAGAATCAGTCCATTGTGTCACCTTGATCTTGGACTTCCAGCCTCCAGAACTATCTTCTGTGAATCTGCAGATTTGACAAGATTTCTTGTGCTTACCAAGAGGTTTGATTTTTTATCCTATTGATGATTAATAAACTAAACAAGATTAAAATGTAAAACTTGATGGTCCTGGCTGGTTGGCTCAGTGGTAGAGCGTCAGCCCTGCTTGTGGATGTTCTGGGTTCGATTCCCAGTCAGGGCACACAGGAGAAGTGACCACCTGCTTCTCTACCCCTCCCCCTCCTCTCTCTCTCTCTCTCTCTTTCTCTCTCACAGCCAGTGGCTCAATTGGTTTGAGCGCATCAGCCCCGGGTGCTGAGAATGGTTCCATGGACCTTCCACATCAGGTGCTAAAAATAGCTTGGTTGGGAGCATGGCCCCAGATGAGCAGAGCATCGGCCCCAGATCAAGGTTGCTAGGTGGATCCCCATAAGGGCACATGCAGGAGTCAGCCTCTCTATCACCCCTCCTCTCACTTGGAAAAGAATAATAAATAAATAAATTTTAAAAATGTAAAATTGGGTACTTATGTGCAGAGGACACTTTCCAAGACTCCTAGTGGGTCCCTGAAACCATGAATAGTACAGACTATGTTTCTTTTTAGACAGACTTACCTATATTTACTTTATAAATTAAACACAGAAAGAGATTAACAATAAGTAATAATAAAATAAAATGCAAAAACAAAGTAAATAAACACAAAAAAATAGAAACAAAATAATTGATACAGAGAACTTTTTTTTTTTTTTTTTGGTACCAAGTAAAGGAAGAGTTTATTGACCATGCAGGAAGGAGGTTAGAGGAAAGGGAGCCTTGGAGACAGACAGGTTCAGGGGCTTAGTCCGGGACAAGCTGCTGCTGCCCACTGCTCCCTTGGTTGCAAGCCTCCTGGGGTCCCTTATTGCTTAGGAGAAAAAGAGGGGCGAGGAAAATGCCCCTGGAAGAGGAGAAGGAAGGCTTGGCTGTGGTCCCAAAAGGGAGAGTGCTACAGAGAACATTTTCATGGCTGCTAGATGGGAGAGGGGTGGATGAAAAGGGGGAAATAATTTAAAAGTACTCATGGACCTGACCTGTGGTGGCGCAGTGGCTAAAGTGTCAACGTGGAATGCCGAGGCTGCCAGTTTGAAACCCTGGGCTTGCCTGTTCAAGGCACTAGTATGAGTTAATGCTTCTGGCTTCCCCTACCCCGCTTCTCTTCTTTTCCTCTAAAAAAAATAAAATCAAGAAATAAAATATTATGTATTTATTTATTTATTTAAAACAATTCCCTTCACTTTTATTTTTATTTTTTTTATTTTATTCATTTTAGAGAGGAGACAGAGAGTGAGAGAGAGAGAGAGAGAAAGAGAGAAAGAAGGGAGGAGCTGGAAGCTCAACTCCCATATGTGCCTTGACCAGACCAGTGCAGGGTTTTGAACTGGTGACCTCAGTGTTCCCAGGTCGACGCTTTATCCACTGCACCACCACAGGTCAGGCTATTTATTATTTTTAAAAACTATTTTATTTGACTGATTCTACAGGGAGAGAAGTGGGGCGGGGGGCAGGGCTAGAGAAGTATCAACTCATAGGTACTTCACTTTAGCTGTTCACTGATTGCCTGTCATGTATGTGCCTTGACCCGGCATGCCCGGGGCCTCCAACCAACAACCTCAGCATTCCAAGCATCCCAGGTAGAACCTTTATCCACAGCACCACCATCTGTGAGGCCTAGAAAATAAAATCTATTTTTTAAAAAGTACAAATTGGTAGTTACAAGATAGTTGTGGGGATGTAAAGTCTCTCATAGGGAATATAGCTACTAAAATTGTAACAATTATTTATGGTGTCAAATGGGTACTAGATTTACTGGGGTGATTGCTTCCTAAGTTATATAAAGAGTTAATCACTTTTTTTATACACCTGAAACTAATGTAATATTGTATGTAAAAATTTTATTTTATTTTACTTACTGATTTTAGAGAAGAGAAAGAAAGAGACATCTATTTGTTGCTCCACTTTATTTATGCATTCATTGGTTGACTCTTGCATGAGCCCTGATTGGGGATTGAACTTGCAGCCTTGACATAGTGGGATGATATCCTAACCAACTGAACTATCTAGCCAGGGGAAAAAAAATTATTAAAAACCTTTATCCACTACACCTGTGGTGGTGTAGTGGATAAAGCATCAACCTGGAATACCCTGGGCTTGCTTGGTCAAGGCACATAGGGGAGTTGATGCTTCCTGCTCCTTCCCCCCCTCTCTTTCTCTCTCTCTCTCTAAAATGAATAAATAAAATCTTAAAAACAAACAAAAACCAAAATAACCTTGACCTGGGCAGTTAGCTCAGTTGGTTAGAGCATTGTCCTGAAACATCCCCGTTCCCTTAGCCTTTCCATTCCAACCCAACCTCCAAGGAAGGCTCTCTACAAACCCAGGCCTTTGCCTAGGCAGTGTTCTCAGCCCTAGGCAGTGTTCTCAGCCCTAGGCAGTGTTCTCAGCTTGGGAGCTCCACTACTCTTTTTTCTTTCTTTTCCTTTTTTTTTTTCAGAGACAGAGAGAGTCAGAGAGAGGGATAGATAGGGACAGACAGATAGGAATGGAGAGAGATGAGAAGCATCAATCATTAGTTTTTCGTTGCCATTGCGACACCATAGTTGTTCATTGATTGTTTTCTCACATGTGCCTTGACCGCGGGCCTTCAGCCGACTGAGCCACCACTTGCTGGAGCCAGCGACCTTGGGTCCAAGCTGGTGAGCTTTGCTCAAACCAGATGGGCCCGTGCTCAAGCTGGCAACCTCAGGGTCTCGAACATGGGTCCTTCCGTATCCCAGTCCAACGTTCTATCCACTGCGCCACCGCCTGGTCAGGCTGCTCTTTTTTTTCTTTTGACAACTTTTCTGTGCCTACAAGCCCCACCTGTCTGGGCTGGGTCACAGCTTCCTTGCCTCCTCCATACAGAATGACTCATCATTTGGCACTTTGACCTGCCCTTTTCAATCTACTTATTACATTCATAGTAATTGTTTACTATCTCTTGCTCCATAAAATTGAGCTGCCTGAAGCCATGGATTGTGGCTTACATTGATCTCTGCAGCCTGGTCCCCACACAGGTCTGACACACCATCTTGAACAGTCTTAAATAGTCCCCCTCTTCTCTTTGTTCTTTTCCTCAACCTGTCCTGCATATATTTCTGATTCTTACTTTAAATCAAAGTTTGGATTATGTCACCCCCCCTCCCCCCACTTAAACTCCTTCTCTGCTGACCTTGATCAGGGAAACTCTCAATTGTTGACATTCAAGGCCCTGCAATGTGAGCTGTTAGGACAGTTATTGGGAAAAAGGTTCAGGTGAAAGGCACAGTCAGGGGCAGGGTTAGGCAAGTTGGTGGGAAGCAAGCTGACAGAGAGCCCTGTTTAGCACATAATTCCCCCCCCCCCTTCCTCAAATATACATTGAGCATCATGGTCAGGACCACTGCAGGTAGGAGGGGTTAATAAAGAGGAAACTGATTCTATGTCTGTGCTGCTCATAAAAGACATTGGCCTTACTCTCTTGTCACTCCACCCTGACCATTGTTTGACTTAAGTGGTGTGCTGGTGAAGGTTTTAACAACCAGGGGAGTGATTTCTAGTGTTTACCCATTTTATGGTGTAAATATTCCCACCATGACCCAATGTCAAGCTACTAACATGGTCACTAAATGTGGGATTGGAAATAAATGTACTATAGCAACCATTATATAACATTTCCACTATATCTATATAAATAAAAATGTAAATGTTCGTTTGTTCAAAATCTTAAATCTCTGAAAGTTCTCCACTGATTGTTTTGAAATTTTGACACAATGTTGCATTTAAATACGCATGTGTTTTTATCCCAAAATGACATAGCCTTAGCTCTTGTGTCGTCCAGAATAGCTGTGACATTGCTACCAGGTGGAAGAACTGCTCATTCCACTTTGAAATTGCCATTAAACATGCAATTTATTGAAACCCCCACATGCAACATTTCCAAAACATCCAGTATGGGAAAAGTAGTACAGAAATAAAAACTTATTGTTTGGGATGAATGCACAATTGCGCACAAAAAATCGCTGGAGGCTCTCGATTGATTATTGCAAGGTTTGTGTAGAAACATCAGACCATTTGGGAATGCATTAATATTGCTTGCAGGAGATATCAGGCAAACATTACCTGTAATTTCTCGATCGACACCAGCGGATGAAATAAATGCTTACCTGAAATACTCTACTTGTGGCCACGTAAAGACATTAAAATTAACTACAAATATGTGTATCCAGTTGCAAAATGATCGATCAGCTGAGATATTCTCACATCAATTGCTGGAAATTGGGAATGGAAAGGTGCCAGTTGATCTGACCTCAGGAGGAATTTCATTGCCTCATAACTTCTGCAATTTAGTAACAAAAGAAGAATTGGTTGAAAAAGTATTTCTCAATATTCAATTATAAGAATCACGACTGGCTGAGTGAACAAGCTATTCTTGTGGCCAAGAACAAAGACGTCTACAAACTTAACAATATTATTCAGTCTAACATTCAAAGCGAGGCAGTCACAAGTTCATTGACACTGTTGTGGAAGCAGATGAAGCAGTTAATTATCCAACAGAATTTTTTATTTCACTTGATCTGCCAGGGATGCGACCACATGTACTGCAATTGAAAATCGGCATGGCAATTATCATTTTGCTAAATATCAACCAGCCAAAGCTTTGCAACGGCATGCGGCTTGTAGTAAAAAAATTAATGAGCAACGTCGTAGAAGCAACAATATTGACAGGACCTTTTAAAGGAGAAGATGTCCTCATTCATCGCATTCCTATGATTTCAACGGATACGCCATTTCAATTTAAGAGATTGCAATTCCCAATTTGACTGGCATTTGCAATCGCCATCAACAAAGCTCAGGCCCAATCTTTAGACTTGTGCGGTTTAGCTCTAGACACGGATTGCTTCTCACATGGACAATTACACGTTGCGTGTTCTAGAGTCGGCAAACCAGACAATATGTTTGCACAGACAATGGAACAACAAAAAATATTGTATAACCACAAGCATTGTGAAATTAAACATATTAGAAACGTGCGCTTTCTCTTTTCTTACTTTTCCATTTAACCAGACTGAGCCACAGTAACACGTGGCCGGGTACAGCTAGTATATATATGAACAGACACAAACAGCCTGGGTGGGATAGGTAGATGGTTAGAGCATCATCCTGAAGAGCGGAGATTGCCGGTTGGATCGCGGGTCAGGGCACATACAGGAACAGTTCGTGGCTTTCTCTCTCTCACTCTCTCAATTCAATAAAAAAACAGACGCAAACACAAACATCTCAAGAAGATAGATAATAGTAAAATGTAGCAAAATAAGAAGTGATGAATTTTGAGTTTTTGCTACCTTTGCTTTTAATTATAATTTATTTCATTGTAGATTTATAGAATTTAATTTTTAACAATGACTTTATAAAAATGAATGTATTGGCTTGACGAGGTGGTGGCACAGTGGATAGAGCATCGGACTGGGATGCGGAGGACCTAGGTTCAAGACCCCAAGGTCGCCAGCTTGAGCACGGGCTCATCTGGTTTGAGCAAAAGCTCACCAGCTTGGACCCAAGGTCACTGGCTCGAGCAGGGGGTACTCCGTCTGCTGAAGGCCGGCGGTCAAGGCACATATGAGAAAGCAATCAATGAACAACTAAGGTGTCACAACGAAAATCTGATGGTTGATGCTTCTCATCTCTCTCCGTTCCTGTCTGTCTGTCCCTATCTATCCCTCTCTCTGACTTCCTATGTCTCTGTAAAAAAAAAAAGAATGTAATGAACATCGAGCTTGCAAAATTCTGAAAATTTAAGCCTAAACTCTGGCGACTTGGTACAATACAAGCCTGTTTCGGCACACTTGGCCTCCTTAAATGGCTCATACTTCTTGAACTGGGCTTTTAAGTGCTGGCCAACTCCAGGCCAAGAGGAGGAACCCGGATGACTGGTGAGAGCCAAGGTCGGCTCTAGTTAGTTCCTCACAACGGCCACCGGGTGGCGACAGACACAGGCTAATACGCAGCCAGGGGCCAAAAGCAGAAGCCCCCGGGTTCTGCGGCTGCTCCTCTGCTCTTGCACCAAGTAGACGCCTTTCCTCCAGTTCTGGTGCTCCCGCCCAGGGGACGGATGGCAGGGGTCTCGGGCGAGGAGGCGCCGTCCCCAGGGCGAATACCGCACTCGGGATAAGACCCTGGTCTGGAAAAACGGAGTCTCAGTCCGTGGATCCCCTCGTAGTCCCGGAGCCCCCGCAGCGTAGTCCTTAACGCCCACCCAGCGCCTGTGGCTGAAGCCGGCTCGCACCTCCAGCTTCCCGGCATCCCTCGCGCAGGGACCACGCTTCCGCTGGCTCGGGAGCCAGAGTGAGTTTAGGTCATTAATTGGCTGGAGCTAATTAATCACCGCGCACTTAGCTTCTGTTTTTCCCGGGATGAGTGCAAGAGGGACGAGGCACAGGACCTTCCCCTCCTGAGTCAGCCTGAGGCAGCAGGGCTGGGAGACCAGGAAAGGCCACCCAGGCTTCGGCTGCGCGTGCGGGAGCGAGCGAAGCTCCGCGCTGCTGCAAGGCCGGGACTTGGCTGCGGAAACCCGCATTCTCCCAGGTCTTCTGCCAACTGAGTGAGTGTGGACAAGGCATTTAAACCTGATGGAGCTTGGTTTCTGCAGCAGACACTCCCTAACATGTGTACCCTTTTCTTCCTTGTCAAAAGCTGGCTCCCTGAAAATACCATCAAAACGACATGCTGCTAAGATTAAATGAGTTTGTTGCTTCTCTTGTTCAGGGAGAGCACTACGTTGAAGGAGTTCTGCCCTGGCTGGATAGCTGGGTTGGTTAGAGCATCATCCGGATATGCCAGGGTTGGGTTCTATCTCCAGTTAGGGCACATACAGGAACAAGGCTATGCTCCTCTCTCTCTCTCTCTCTCTCTCTCTCTCTCTCTCTTTCCCGCTAAAATCAATAAATAATAATTATTTTTTTAAAAAAGAGTATTGAGGCTTCAACATTATTTGATGCCACTTGCTGAAAATTATGTGGTTTTAAGACAAATGGATTTTTCTGAAGTGAAGGAGTAAGGCTATTTGCACCTCTCGTTTTCCTGGACAGGTGTTTGCAAGGATAATGAGGTCAGAATCATACGGTTATGTTGTTTTGTTTCAGCCAGTGAGAGTCACAGTCCTCTGTTATTTGCGCCCAGAGGAATCCTGTATGTGTTTTTCTTTTTATTGATTTTAGAGAAAGAGGAAGAGAGAGAGAGAAACAACGATTTGTTGTTCTATTCAACCGTACATCCATTGGTTGACTCTTGTTTGTGCCTTGACTGGGGATTGAACCTACAACCCTGGCGTATCAGATGCTGCTCCAAACAACTGAGTTACCCGACCAGGGACCTGTGTATGGTTTTCTTGTGTG
Source organism: Rhynchonycteris naso (assembly GCA_037038555.1). Lineage (NCBI taxonomy): Eukaryota > Metazoa > Chordata > Mammalia > Chiroptera > Emballonuridae > Rhynchonycteris > Rhynchonycteris naso. The sequence goes on along the minus strand of CM073000.1, from coordinate 197,820,797 downwards.
TGAAATGGAGATCACAATGAAGGGGCAAGGAGAGGTCATACAGTGAGAATACCAGGGTTTCAGCCTATTGTAGCCTTTTAGTATTCTCTTACAGGAGGGTTTATAAAGGTGTCTCGGTTTTAAAAATTAATTCTTACTCTCAAATAGGAAAAGAGAGCTTCCTAATGGAAATAAACAGATGTTTTTTAAATGTCTCCAAGACATAACTATGTCCACTAGGCAACTGCAACTCAAAGCATATGGCTACTTGTCCATTGCATTTACTCTGTAGACAGAGGTACATGTTCGTGTTTGATGCCATGTGGTGGGGACCCCAAACCTAAAAATGCTCTAGGCTTATCAAGATCTCTTTTATCTTTTTTTAAGTGAGAGGAGGGGAGATAGTGAGACAGACTCTCGCATGCGCCCCAACCAGTATCCACCTGGTAAACCTCCTCTGGGATTGATGCTCCCAACTGAGCTATTTTTAGCACCTGAGGTGGAGGCTCCATGGAGCCATACTCAGTACCTGGGGTCAACATGCCCAAGTCAATTGAACTATGGCTGCAGGAGGGAGAAAGAGAGAAAGAGAAGGGAAGTGGGGAGAAGCAGATGGTTGCCTCTCCTGTGTACCCTGACCAGAAATCTAACCCAGGACTTCCACATGCCAGGTCAGTGCTCTACCACTGAGCAAACTGGCCAGGGCCTTATCAAGATCTTAAAATGATCCTGGGACATTTGACTCCTGCCCTTCCCACTTGCCCTGTGAATTGGGGTGAGTTCCTCCCCTGTATGAACTCATTTCTTCATATGTACCGTGCAGAAGACTATGCTTTGGCCAGAAGGAAGAGGATAAAATGAGGTCATGTGTTGAATATGGCAACCAGCAGTTGGAACCAAGGTCCAGATGATTCTGAAGCAGTGTCAGCTCTTATCAGTGTGGGTTGCTCTATAAATTGTAGATTTAGGATGATAAAATATGAGAGACAGTGGGCCCCAATGGAAGTAAGTTGGAAAGGACTCAGGGTTAGTCATGTTGAGAAAGAGCAGAAGAAATGAACTTGATAGTAACCACTATTCCAGTTCAGAGAGTCTGGACTTATTGAAATCAGTTCCAGTACTGCTCCCTACCCCTGACTCCCAGGACAAGTGCAGAGACAATATCAAAAATATTTAACCAGTTCTTTTTTTAAAAAAAAAATTATTTATTTATTCATTTTAGAGAGGAGACACAGAGTGAGAGAGAGAGATAGAGAAAGAGAGAAAGGGGGGAGGAGCTGGAAGCATCAACTCCCATATGTGCCTTGACCAGACCAGTGCAGGGTTTTGAACTGGCGACCTCAGTATTCCCAGGTCGACGTTTTATCCACTGCGCCACCACATGTCAGGCCTTAACCAGTTCTTTACAGGCAGAAACAACCAGAACAGGCTTGCTGAAGCCCCCTATCTAAACAGGCATCAATTCTTTAATTGCTAGATTTTGAGGGTGGTGAAGGGGTGGGCGGGAGCAACTGGGCATTAAGGGGCAATTGGGGGGCTTCTGGAAGTGGCTGTTTACCAACCTGTAATTGCTATTTAGTTTGACTCTATCAGAGCATCCTGGCTGAAAATCTGCTTTCTTTGGAGAGTGTGTGGGTTGGGGTTTCACATGTTTGACAAGTGGAGGTTAGCAGTATAGCCCTGTGCAGGGCACGCGTGGTTGGGGCAGATTCTGGTCAGGTGAGTCTTCTCTGGGCACTCCCTAACTCTTGCACCGGAAGGCTGGAGTCTTCCAGTGAAGCCTCAGCTTGCTGCAGCTCACCCTCACATAGAGCTTTGCTGGCTTTTTTTCAGGTCCTCTTATCTTTTAGACTTGGGAAATCCTGCCCCTTCCTGTTCCCAGTGAGGTTCCTCTCTCTTTCAACATGTGCCCTACTCTTTGACAAGATCTTGATGGCAAATTAGTTTTTTGTTTTTTGTGGGGTTTTTTTGTATTTTTTCAAAGTGAGAGTGGGGGTGGGGGGGAGGTAGGCAGACAGATTTCTGCCTGCACCCTACAGGAATCCAACCGGGATCCACCTGGCATGCCCACCAGGGGGCGATACTCTGCCGATCTGGGGCATTGCTCTGCTGCAATTGGAGCCATTCTAGCACCTGAAGCGGAGGCCATGGAGCCATCTTCAGCGCCGGGGCCAGCTTTGCTCCAATGGAGCCTTGGAGCCTTGGATGCGGGAGGGGAAGAGAGAGATAGAAAGGATAGAGGGAGGGGTGGAGAAGCAGATGAGTGCTTCTCCTGTGTGCCCTGGCCAGAATTGAACTTGGAACTTACACACGCCAGGCCTCCAGGGCCACAAATTAGGTTTTGAGACCAAGTCATTAGCAACTGAAGCTAGTTTTCCTTTCCTCAAAGGCAAGAAAGACTAAGTCTTCAAATACTGTCAGGATATGAGGATAAAATGTTTGCATTCTATTTTTCTGTGATAAAGGGAAGAAAAAGAAATCATTATACAACTTTAGAAGTTTTTTAAGAAAAGAGAGTGGTTAAAAAGAAAAAATATTTTTGGCCTGACCAGGCGGTGGCGCAATGGATAGAGCGTTGGACTGAGATGCTGAAGACCCAGGTTCGAGACCCCGAGGTCTCCAGCTTGAGCGTGGGCCCACTGGCTTGAGCAAAAGCTCACCAGCTTGGACCCAAGGTCGCTGGCCCCAGCAAGGGGTTGCTCAGTCTGCTGAAGGCCCGCTGTCAAGGCACATGTGAGAAAGCAATCAATGAACAACTAAGGTGTCGCAATGGCAACGAAAAACTAATGATTGATGCTTCTCACCTCTCTCTGTTCCTGTCTGTCTGTCCCTATCTATCCCTCTCTCTGACTCTCTCTCTGTCCCTGGGGAAAAAGAAATCTTTTTTGTAATTGATTTCAGAGAGACAGAGTGAAAAGAGAGTAGTTTTACAATACATATCAAAAGCTGTAACTAAGTTTATAACCTCTGACCTAGCAATTTCCCTATTAGGAATATAACTTGAGGAAATGATCAGAGAGAGATGTTTTTCAAAAATTTTATGCACAAGGCCTAACCAATGGTGGTGCAGTGGATAGAGTGTCGACTTGGAATGCTGAGGTCGCTGATTGAAAACCCCAGGCTTGCCTGGTCAAGGCACATATAAGAAGCAACTACTATGAGTTGATGCTTCCTGCTCCCCTGTCCCCCACCCCCTCTAAAATCAATAAGTAAAATCTTAAAAAAATTAGTAGTATGGTAAAGACCAGCTGGAACTTTAAGCAAACATGATTAGTCAGGAGTGTCTATGGAAGGAGCTAGGGCTTATGGAAGTTCTTATACTCTATGTAACCACAAGAACCCTATACATGAGAACGCTACAGAAAGAACTCTGTGTTTATAATAAAGCTATATGATGTAAAAAAATTTTTTAAAAATTTTTTAGTGATAGAGGCAGAAGAGACACATGGAGATAGAAACATCAAGCTGTTCCTATATGTGCCCTGACCGGGAATCGAACTGGTGACTTCTGCACTTCAGGATGATGCTCTGAACTATTCAGCCAGTGCTTAATTTTTAATGATTGTTTGATTTTTAGAAAGACAGAGAGAGGAAGGGAGAGAGAGGAGGGGGGAAGGGAAGCATTTACTTGTTGTTCCACTTAGTTGTGCATTCATTCATTGGTTGCTTCCTGTATGTTCTCTGACTGGGCATCAAACCCCGCAACCTTGTCATTTCCGGACGATGCTCTAACCAACTAAGCTAACTGGCCAGGGCCAAATCTATGTGTTCTAACTTCTTCTTTCTTTAAGTTCCTTTCCCTTTAATAAATACCCCTCTGACTTGGCACGCAGGCTAGAGTGTGCACATGGTTGCATGCATTAGGTTGCAATCCTTTTTTTCCAAATAAACCTTTTTTTATGATATACCTAGTCAATATTAGTTTTCAGTCAACATTCCAATATTATAAAAAAGAAAAATATATTATCTGTAGCTTGTTTTATCAAATAAAATTTATGAACTGTTTTATTCAATCCATCAATTGATTTTAAAAATAAACAACAGGGGAGAAGGTGCAAAATATTACAAGCCAAGCACTGAAAATATTATAGTAAGCTGTTAAAAGTGTAATTTCCAAAAAGGGAAAAGCCTGACTTTCAAATAAATACAAAATGGGCATATATGTCAAATATTTTTGGCTCATTAATGGAGGAAGCCAGCAAGATGTTAAAACTGGTCTAAGCCTGACCAGGCGGTGGCACAATGGATAGAAACTGGGACGCAGAGGACCTAGGTTCGAAACCCTGAGGTCACTGGCTTGAGTGCGAGGTCACTGGTTTGAGCAAGGGGTCACTCACTCTGCCATAGCTCCCTGGTCAAGGCACATATGAGAAAGCAGTCAATGAACAACTAAGGTGCCGCAATGAAAAATTGAAGCTTCTCATCCCTCTCCCTTTCTGTCTGTCTGTCCCTATCTGTTCCTCTCTGTGACTCTCTCTCTGTCCCTGTCAAAAAAAACTAAACAAAAACAAAATCGGGTCTAAAAGGGAATCTGAAGAAAAAATATATATGAGAATTCAGGAATGTTAAAATCAATTTGCTAATGGGTGCAAAACTGGTCAGTATCCTACAGAGCAAGAAATGTAATGTTTGAAACAATCTTTTCTGCAAAATGGAGGACAAAAATTTGTAAACTAGCCGAGTTGCGACAAAGGCACAAAGACCCCTGTAGAATCATTCAGCTCCCAAGGCTCTAGACAAGGCTGAGCATTCCAGTGAAAGGACACCCACTTGTTTTCTTTGCCCATTTCAAAGTCCTCTACAGTTAGTTATTCCTTTAGTTATTTATTTTTAACTTAGTGATTGATTTTTTTAGAGAGAGAGGAAGGGAGAGATATGGAAACATGGATCTGTTTCTGTAGGTGCCCTGACCGGGATTGAACCAGCAACCTTTGCGTATCAGGACAATGCTCTAACCAACTGAACTACCCAGCCACAGCTAGTTACTCCCACCAAGCAAAAAAAGTTCCTATTAGCCCTGGCTGGTGACTTAGTGGATAGAGTGTCATCCTGACATACAGACGTCCCAGGTTTGATTCCCAGCCAGGGCACACAGGAGAAGCAACCATGTGCTTCTCCCCTACTCCCCCTTCTCTCCCTCTTCCCCTCCTGTAGCCAGTGGCTCAGTTGTTTTGAGCGTGGGCCCTGGTGCTGAGGATTGCTCGACTGGTCCAAGGGTGTCAGCCTCAGAAACTGCAAATAGCTCAGTACTCAAGCATTGGCCCAAGACGGGCTTGCCGGGTGGATCCCAGTTGGGGCGCATGCAGCGGTCTGCCTCACTATCTCCCCTACTCTCACCTAAAAAAAAAGTTCCTATTCTCGTGGAAGTTTAATATGACAGTTTATAAATTTAAAAAAGCCCATAACTTTAATGAGAAAAATGTACAAAGTGCCATTAAAGGATAATTTTCACAAAAATGTAAAATTATGACTTTTTTAAAGTTTATCTCAAAGATTTTATTCAATTTATCAATTGAGGAGGGAACCAGTAGGATATTACAACCTGTTCAAAACAGGACTCAAAAAGTACCACATATCTATAGTCGCAGAAAAGGGATGCTGAGATGCATTTGCCAACCGATGCAAACTGGCAAAGCTGTCAGTCCTCCCAGGGTAACAACCAGTGGCATCGGTGGCATTGATTCGCTTTGCTAGGCGCAGTTGTTTGCTTCCTCTCCGTTTCCCCCAGTTCTGTCTCTATAGGTTGTGAAACAGCTTAATCAGAGACAAACAAAGCACACATTCCTATAGAATCAGATAAGCCCTGGAGGCTCCAGCATTCCACTGGAAGGATAGTCAGTAATCTCATTTGCCTATTTCAAATTGTCCACACTTTTCCCTGTATAAAAAAGCATGGATGATTTGAAACAGGGCTGAGAAAAAGTAAAAGAAAGGGTGTTACTTAAACTAAGACCTAAGAGAAGGTGCCAATTTTCTAAAATTGAGGTTAAGACCTTCCAGATAGGTGAAACAGCACGTGCAAAGGCCCCGAGCTGGAAAAGGGATTAGAGGAAGTAGAGGACCAGCACGGCTGGACAGGAGTGAGCTAGGGCAGTGATGGGCAATCTTTTGATCTTGGTGTATCAAAATTCACCAAAAAACCAAGCATAACTTGGGTGGTGTGTCACTTAGAGAAAAATGGCCGAATCGGAAGTCCCAGAACTAGACGCTCTGTGCATTGGCCTACAGACCTACACTACAGCAAATGTTTTATCGTCGGCTACTGCACCTGGCCGTGCAGGAGCCGAGGATGAAACGTGCTTCTTGGCATGCGGCCCCATACTTCTCTGGTATGCGGCCGCATGCGGTCGTGTGTGATTGAAAATAGCTACGCGTGTCAGCACTGACACGCGTGTCATAGGTTCGCCATCACGGAGCTAGGGAGAGAGGTCAGCCTGGGGGTGGATAATGCAATGCCTGTAGGGAGGAGACCGAGAAGTTTAGATTTCCAAGTGCAACAAGCACCATTAGAGTTTTAAACTGGGAAATGCCATGATCTGGTTTGTGTTCTGTTAAAAATCTCTGGTTGTGTGGGAGAAGAGACTGGTTGGGAAGCAGGGGACACGTCAGAAAGCTGTTGTAGAGTCCGGGAAGTAGCAAAGAGACTTGTGCTGATGAAGAGAAAGGCCTGGCTTCTCCTGCTCGTTCTACGCTGGAAACACCATGACTTGCTGATGAATTGGTGTGAAATAATAAATATTATTGCATCAGTCTTAGCCTATCTATAGTGACACTATAGGTTAGGGATGTTTGAGGCACTCGTCTGGACCCGTACTACTTATGGGAGCCCCTGTGATCATGTTGTGGCCGGACTGGCCCTTGCAGTTCTTACCGTACATGATTGCAAGATACACCTCAGTAACAACCATCTGAAGTGGGGACAGTCTTGTGGGACTCAGTCCTTAACCTGTGGGGTCTGCACAAACTCCATTTGGGGCCTGAATTAAGTCAGATGACACTTAGTGTCCACAGAGAATTAGACGGTTGGTGTGGAAAACCGCACACACCTGGTGTTAAACATATTCTGTGTGTACGGAGACGTTGTTTTTCCTTTTCAATTAGAGACGTTGTTTTTCCTTTTCAATTAGATATGGGTGGGGAAGAAGGGGTGAATAAAGGGTGACTCAGACTTCTGGCTTGAGTTCCTGGGAAATGTGGTGCCACTTTCTGAGATGGGGGGGCTGGGGGATGTCTGGATTCAAGGGAATCTCAGGGTTCCCAGTTTAAGATGCCTGTTGGGAGTTCAAGCACCCAGACTGTGGCTTGGAGGGGCCCTGTGGTGTGGAAGTGGGTGCCTTGTATCTGTCCCAGGCTCTTGGCCTCGTCCTCCACAGGCCCCAGCACAGAGCGGTGTCCCAGTTCCAGCAGCCCACCGACAGCTTACACACATGTGCCACTTGCTCCAGAGCGGTCTGTCTTCCTGGCTGGAGAAACCTCCACACTCTGACTTACCCAGAGCCATTCATTAGCAGTAATTAGCACAGTCATTCACTTCCCTGGAGCAATGTGTGGGGAGAAGGAACGTGGTTGGAGGTGGCTCTCCACCCTGTGTGGGAGGCTGGGGCTGGTTTCTCCATGCTTCCTCTCCACCAGCATGCTTGCATGACGTGGCTTCTCAGGTCACGGGGTGCGAGGGGCTTGGTCACGGCTCAGAGGGTACCCCGACCCCCAAGGCAGGGCCAGGAGGACCTGCAGATCCTAGCCACGAATCCAGCTCACTTCCAGAACTGAAATGGGGCCGCACATTCTGCATCTACCCCAAGTCAGGGCTATTCCTGCGCCGTCAGTCGCTTCCTCCCCATGAGCCTTTGACTATGACCTTTGACCCCACCACCCTGAGGTCCTGTCCTCTCTCCGAGTCACTGATGCTTCACCACAAGTGCTGGAAACTGCTCATCCTCATGATGAGTACCCAGCGAGTCAGCTCACCCAGCTTGCCTGTCTCCCTCTGCCCCTCTCAGCTCACCTCTTCCTACCAGTAATCCAGGCCGAGTCTTTCCCAGTCTGGAGCCCTCTCCCTTCTCTGCTTCTTGGTCACGGAGGAAGCGCAGTTCTTCCGGACTGACTTCTCAGTGCTGTGGTGAGAGTAGGTTCCACCTCAGTGATGGGCAATCTTTTGAGCTTGATGTGTCAAAATTCGCCAAAAAACTGAGCATACTCTGGTGGTGTGTCACTTCAAGAAAAAAAAACCCATAATTTCGCGATATTTATAGTTTAAATAACAGAAATGTATAATTGTAATATATAACTGTATTTAATAAACCAAAAACTAATTATTTAACTTACCTGCTTAGTGACTTCTTTGTTCACCTGTCAGTCGGTTTCTTTTGTCGGTCTTGATACTATTTAACTTGTGTGTGGTGCCGTGAACTAAGAGAAGTGAGGGGGAGGGGAATTCTTTAACTAAGCTGCGTATTACTGACTTTTTTGTTGCTGAATTTCATTGGCATTCTGCTGCCCCCTGCTCCGCCGGCCGGAAGCGAGGTCAAAGATCCCCTAATGGCCTAACCGGAAGTCCCACAACTAGACGCTCTGTGCCGAAGTTCTGTTGTTTTGGCCTACAGACCTCCGGCACAGGGTGTCTACACTACAGCAAATGTTTTATCCTTCTTGGCATGCGGCCCCATACTTCTCTGGTATGTGGCCGCGTGTCATTGAAAATGGCTATGTATGTCAGTGCTGACACGCGTGTCATAGGTTCACCATCACGGCGCTGGTTCTAGGTAGAAGAGAGAGAAATATGCATGACTGTTGAAGTCTGGCTTTAGAATACGCTGGTCACATGGTGGATGATACTCAGGGGCGTACCAGTTAATATTTCACAGAGACTATCTGAGGGGGAAAGACCTGTTTTATGGCATTTGCTGATTTCCATGGTATAAATTGCATAAATGCCATGGTATAAATTCCATGACTGATTTCAAGGTCAACCAATTGCAAAATTTCTGAAAACTTAACAATCAGCTCTTGCTAGCCAGTAGGAGCCCATGTTAGCACGTCCCTTTAATAAATGTTATTTTAACGGTAAACAAGCAGGCAAAAGCACAGGTGTCTTCAAGGTCACCTGTGATCAATTAAATTAGCCAGACACAAGGAGAAAATTCTTGTGGAGGTGGTGAGGGGTACAATCAAAGGGTTTTCCATTAATTAGAGGAAACCACATGTAGACTGGGAAATTAGGAGTCGGGATTCTGATGCCCAGAGTGGACAATCCAGTGACATTTCTACAGAAAGAATGACCACCTTTCTTCCTGAACATTCTCAGTCCAGGTGGTTGCGGTATTTTTCTATGGGAACAATATGGAAAATAGGATTAATTCTAAGAATCCCAGTATACAACCAACATTTTTTTTTAAGCATGAGAGAGAGAGAGGGACGGACAGACACAGACAGATGGGAAGGGAAAGAGATAAGAAGCATCAGTTCATAGTTGCCTCACTTTAGTTGTTCAATGATTGATTTCTCATATGTGCCTTGACCAGTGGGCGTCAGCTGAGCCAGTGACCCCCTGCTCAAGCCGGCGACCCCATGCTCAAGTCAGATGAGCCCACTGTGTCCTCAGTGTCCCAGGCCGATGCTCTATCCAAGATGCCACCATCTATGGGTCAGGTACAACCAACTTTTCTGAAGGAGTAAAAGGTTGTGAACAAAACCTAGGAGAGTATCCTAAGCCATGGAAGGAAAACTGGAGGAAGCTGACATAGAGAGAGATAGAGTAGTAAGTGAGGGAGGAGCAGGTGTAAATGCAGCTAAAAAAATGCCTCTAAGACCACAGAACTAACAGTTCTCTCTGTCCCAGGAAGATATTAGCCAGAATGAAGATACTTGGTGCCACATAATTTACACCCGGACCTTAGAAGTCCAGCTTTCAAAGAGTCAGACAGTGGGGGGGGGGGGGCTCTGCATTTAGAAAGTATGGGGTTGAGAAAGAGACAGGAGAAGAGGGATTCCTAAGACTAGAGAACTAGCAAAGTGGGGGTGCTCATCTTCCATTTTAAAGAAATGTCAAGAGGCCTGACCTGTGGTGGTGCAGTGGATGAAGTGTTGACCTGGAATGCTGAGGTCACTGGTTCGAATCCTTGGGCTTGCCCGGTCAAGGCACATATAGGAAGCAACTACTATGAGTTGATGTTTCCCACTTCTCCCCCCTCCCCGTTCTCCCTCTTCTCTCAAAATCAATAAAATATAAAAGAAAAAAGAAAAGAAATGTCAATGATGTTATAAGATGGAAACATTTTTATTCCCCAGAATTAGACGTGAGGATGTGGAGGCTGGGAGAGCCAGACCACACAGCCAGGCTTGGAGAGCCAGACGCTGGCGAAAGGGGTTGATGTACATGCAGTGTGAGGCTGGTTTTCCTATGGAGGGTAGAAGGTCAGAGCTTTGGGGACAGGACTAGAGTGGGAAAAACTGAGAAGGAGGAGCCCGAGCAGAGGTGGAGGAAAATGCGGGTTCTGGAGCACGGGAGTCGGGGGAGGGCTCCGAGAGGGATGTGGGACTTGGGGCTTGGACAGGGTTGGACCCGAGTCTCCAAGAGGCAGGGAGTCCCGAGCGACATCTGGTTTCCAGGACAGTCCAGCAGTATGGTTAGATGAGAAGAAGGGGCCCTGGCCAGTTAGCTGTTGGTTAAGAACGTTGTTCTGAAACAACAAGGTTGCAGGTTTGATTCCTGGTCAATGGGAAGCAACCAATAAACGCACAACTGAGTGGAACAACAAATGCTTCCCTTCTCCCTTCTCTCTCTGTCTTTTTTTTTTTTTTTTTAAGTGAGAGGAAGGAAGATAGAGAGACAGAGTCCTGCATGCGCTTGGACCAGGATCCACCCACAACACGGGTCTGGGGTGGCCGATGCTCTATCAATTGAACTATTTTTAGCACCTGAGACCAATGCTGGGACCAACCAAGCCACTGGCTTCGGGAGAGAAAGAGAAAGAGAAGGGGGAGAGTGAGGGAGGAGAAGCAGATGGTTGCTTCTCTTGTGTGCTCCTACCGGGAATTGAGTCTAGGATGTCCATATACCGGGTGATGCTCTATCCACTGAGTGAACCAGTCAGGGCCACCCCCTCTGTTTTTCTTAAAAAAAAAAAAATCAATAAAAATTAAGCCCTGACTGGATAAGCTCACTTGGTTGAAGTGTCATTCTGGAGCGCAGAGGTTGCTGGTTTGATTCCCCCAGTCAGGGCACATATAGGAGCAGCTTGATATTCCTGTCTCTCTCCCTCCCTCCCTCTCTCTCTCTCAAAAATAGCAAAAGAAGGAAGAAAAAGAAAGAAAGAGAAAGAAAGAAGGAAGGAAGGGAGGGAGGGAGGGAGGGAGGGAGGGAGGGAGGGAGGGAGGAAGAAAGGAAGGAAGAGGAAGGAAGGAAGGAAGGAAGGAAGGAAGGAAGGGAGGGAGGGAGGGAGGGAGGGAGGGAGGGGAGGAAGGACATCCCTATGGGAAGGTGATGAGATACCAGCTGGTGAGCAGTATCCTCAAATATTCATGGCACCAGCCAGGCCAGGTTCCTTAAACCATTAGTGTCCCTGCTCTGGGTGGATAGCTCAGTTGGTTAGAGTATTGTCCAAAAGCACAGAGGTTGCCAGTTCAATGCCCAGTCAGGGCACAAACAGGAAGAGATAGATATTCTTTCTCTCTTTATCTCTCTCCCCCCTTCTTCTCATGAAAATAAAACAAAAACATTAGTGCCTGGAAATTATGCAGGCCAGCACAGCCCAGCCTGTTGCTCAGTCGGCACTCAGCTTTGCAAGCCACCTGCCAGCTCTTCACACCTGAGGTGTGACAGTGCTGACTGATCTTCACAGATGGATAAACTGAGGCCCAGGCTGGATGAAGGAGCCACTGTTTACATGGCTTATTTGCAGGGCTCTGCTCACTCTGGGAGTTTAACTTGAGTTGCCTGAGGCGGGATGGAGAATCTGCTCTGTCCCAGGCCCTGCCACCAAGAGCAGGAAATTCCCGGAGACCCAGGGCACTCACCGGTGGGGCAGAGTGGGGGTGGGCGGGGCGGGGCTGCTCTCAGGGCTACTCAGCCACTGGAGCCTGCCTCGCCACAGCTTCCAACATTCATGAAAAGTAGATATTCAGATTTTTGAAGCTTTACTAAAATGTACATAATAATTACCATCTTAACCATTTTTTTTTCTTTGAGAGGAGGGGAGATAGTGAGATAGACTCCCGCATGCGCCCTGAACAGGATCCACCTGGCAACCCCCCGTCTGAGGCTGATGCCTCGAATCAACCGAGCTATGTTTAGCTCCTGAGGCTGAGGTTGGGACAACCCGAGCTGTCCTTAGCACCCGGGGTGACATTCGAACCAACTGAGCCACTGGCTGCAGGGTCAAAGAGGGAGAGAAGTGTGTGTATGGGGGGGAGACAAGCAGATGGTCACTTCTCATGTGTGCTCTGACCAGGAATCGAACCTGGGACGTCCATATGCAGGACCGACGCTCTATCCACTGAGCCAACCGGCCAGGGCTACCATCTCAAACCATTTTAAGTGTGCAGTTAAATGTCATTAAGTATGGCCTGACCTGTGGTGGCGCAGTGGATAAAGCATCAACCTGGGAACACTGAGGTCGCCAGTTCAAGACCCTGCACTGGTCTGGTCAAGGCACATATGGGAGTTGATGCTTCCAGCTCCTCCCCCTTTATCTCTCTCTCTCACTGTGTGTCTCCTCTTAAAAAAATATGAATAAATAAAAAGAAATTTAAAAATTTAAATGTCATTAAGTATATTCACAATGTTGTACAGCCATCACCACCACCATCTCCAGGACTCTTTTAGTTTCTCAAACTGAAACTCTATCCCGATTCAACACTAACTACTCACCTTTTCCCTTCCCCCAGCCCTTCGTAACCACTAATGTACTTTCTGTCTTAATGAGTTTGATGACTCTACGGACCTCACGTAAGTGGAATCGTACAGTATTTGTCCTTTTGTGTCTGGCTCATTTCATTGAGGTTTGTCGATGTAGTATAGTAGCCTGTGTCAGTGCTTCATTCCTTTCTGTGGCCAAATAATGTTCAATTGTATGAGTGAATCACAGTTTGTTTATCCATTCACCCATCGAAGGACACTTGGGTTGTTGCCACTTTTGGCTATTATGAATAATGCTGCTACGAACATGGGTGTTTGAGCAGGGACTCAGGTGGATACTTGTACATACATGTTACAGCAGCGTTAGTTAAAATTCAGATTTAAAAAATGTCGATTTGCCCAATATAGAAAACCAAACAACTCTGCAGGTCCAACAAAACCCACCGGAGGGCTGGATTCCACACCTGGTTTGCAGCTACAGGCTCAGAACACAATGCTCGAACCAAGAAGAAGGTGGCTCTGTGAGGCCAGGTGACTTACCTGGCATTCAGGGTGGGCTCACGTGGGGGACTCACCCTCCCCAAGCAGAGCCAGGCCCCCTTAGCCACTGTGTCTCTCCTTTGCCATGGCTCAAATCTGCCAGTCCTTCCCACCGGAGCTGTTCTGGGGGCTGGAATGGTCAGTGGTGGCACCCACAACTCTTACCCCCTCTCCTACAAGTCTCAGCTCAAAAGTGAAGCACTGCCCTGGGCTTCTAATTTAAGATCTCAACTCCCCCCCCATCCCCGCCCCATTGCCCCCCTTGCTCTCCTCACCCCCTCCTATTTTGGTTTTCCCCACAGATCGTATCATCTATGATCTACTGTTTTCCTCCAGCGTCCCTGTGGTAAGGGCAGGATCACCCGTGCTCTGTGCCCTGCTGTATCTCTGGCTTGCAGGGCAGCACCTGGCACATAATAGGTACTCAGGAGGTTTTGGTTGATGATGAATGGATACCCTTGTTTATATCTCTGCCCTGACCCCAGTGCCCACGTCTGAGATGCTGCTGGTGAGTCACTTCTCTGGGTTGAACATTGCCGGCCCAGCTGCTGTTTTATGTAAGGCCTCTGCTGCCCTATCTTGTCATCTACAACTTGTTTTGGATTAATCAGTGGCCCTGAGATGGCCTAGCAGGGACACGGTAGAGTGGGTGGCAGGGTGGACAGCCCATCCATCTCATGTCCAGCCAGGGTGCCCGGTATAGGTCCAGCATATGGTAGGCACTCAATATTTTGTTGAATGACTGTTGAGTCGTGCCAGGGTCTCCACTCCCTGGGAACTGGGGAGCCGGTCTCTGGGGCCCTTGCCCAGGACTTGTTTGAGAAAGTCTTCACTGGCTGGCTGTTTAGGGTCTCCTCTGACACCCCCGGGCCCTGCTTCTCAGGGCCCTTTACGTGCCCTGCTTCTCAAGGACATCAACATCTTTTTTTTTACAGGGACAGAGAGAGTCAGAGAGAGGGATAGATAGGGACAGACAGACAGGAACGGAGAGAGATGAGAAGCATCAATCATCAGTTTTTCACTGCAACACCTTAGTTGTTCATTGATCGCTTTCTCATATGTGCCTTGACTGTGGGCCTTCAGCAGACCAAGTAACCCCTTGCTGGAGCCAGCAACCTTGGGTCCAAGTTGGTGAGCTTTTTGCTCAAGCTGGCGACCTCGGGGTCTCGAAACTGGGTCCTCCGCATCCCAGTCCGACGCTCTATCCACTGCGCCACCGCCTGGTCAGGCTCAAGGACATCAACATCTTGAGGTATGTGCCTGCCCCTTGGATCACCTGGGCAGTGATCCAGGTCTCATGAAAGGTGGGAAAAGCTGGAACAAAGAGGAAACTGGAGAGGTAGGAGGCGGGAGCATCGGTCCCCAGTGGAATCCTCCACACTCTCCTCTTCACGCTTGTTTAATCATTTAACAAACATCCATTGCGGCTCAGCGTGTACCAGGTACCAACTGAGAATCCGGGGATCCACGGGGAACTTCCTCACCATGTCCCTCCCCTCGGGGACTTGCAGCACACAGCACCCAACTTCAGGGGGGCCCTTCCAGGTCTCTGCCCACTGCTGCCCCTTTCCTGACACTCCCTCCCTGGCCCCTGTGCCTATCCTCCATAACACCTCCCTGCCACGAGTCGTTCACCTGCTGCCCACCCCCTCAGCTAACACACAGGAGATGTGTGTTAGCTGAGGGTGGGACCTGTGTCTTATCTGCCACTGGGTCCTGGCACCCAGCATAGGGCCTGGCACCCAGCATAGGGCCTGGCACCCAGCAGCTGTCCAGTAGATGCTTGTCAAGTGAGGCAGGGAGGCCAGCCACCTCCGTTTCAGGAAGGAAGTGTGTTGGGAGAGCACGAGGGGCATGGCTAGCCAAGGCGCAGAGGTGGACCCAGGACAGTGAGCAGCGGGGAGGAGGGCACTGGGCAAATCTCTGTTTGGCTGCTGAGGGGCCCCATAAAAACTGCCCCTCACAGAGACTCTGTGTGGGTGTTTTTCTGTTGTCCCTCCTTCCCCTAGTCCTGGGACAGAGGATATTATATCAAGGGGGGGGGGTTCAAGGCTCCTATGCCCCAATCACTGCTTGTCTTTGGGTACGGTAGGATAGGGGCTCTTCCCTACAGCTTAACCTGAGTTGCCTCCAGCCCCCCAATCAAAGCAGGGCTAGTGAAACACACCATGACCCCTTTTGGTACTGACACCCCCCAGGGGGAGGCTGTCTGTTGCGGGGTCTCAGGACCCTGCCGCCACCGCAACCCACCAGCCTGAGGGGCAGGCAGCATGGAGGTCCACCCCTGGGGCAGGCTCTGGGGGCAGAACGTGCTGACTGAGCTGGGGTCTGCCCAGCAGAGGGTGCTTTGAGGATCTGCTGTCGCAGCCCCCAGCCCTTTCTAGCACCCTGTCCTGTCCCTCTGTGCTCCAGCCTCAGTCACCCAGCATTCGTTCCCTCTCTCCTCCAAGCCCTTAGGTCTGGTCCCCCTCTCCTGACGCTCTCTCCCCCGCCTCTAGGGCCAACCTCAACTGCTCCTCCAGGCCTCTGTTTAAGGGTCTTCCTTTTCTTGGCAGCCATCAGTGGCCTCCTGAGTGCAGTCAGGTGCTTCCTCTGGACTCCTGAGACCCCCAACCACCCTCAAGTATGACCTCTGGTGACAGTTATCCATCCACTGGCCTGAGGTCCCTCAGGCTCCACTGAGTCTAGTCCAGTCACCTGTTTCTGGGCTCAGGGTTCAAAAGGGCTAGAGGACCTTGGGCAAGTCTCTCACCTTCCTAGGTGGCCTCAGTTTCCTCATCGGCAGAATGGGATAATAATAAGAGAATCTGAGGATAAAATGAGGTGATGCCCGACACACTAAAAGCTGTCAGCTGTTATTGTTATTTCTCTTGCCCCCGCCCCCCAGGCATAGCAAGAGCCCAGCTTTAAGTCTGTTGATCAAACGAAAGAAGAGACAAAGATACATGCCTGCTTCCAAGGAGGTAGAGCCTGCTTCTCCTGCTTGGGCTGTGGATGTGGAGGGCAGGCACTGAGTCAGGGAAGACCTGCCCCAGCCAGGGTAGGGGTCTCGGAATCAGGAGGACAGGTTCCGCAGGAGGAGGGGAAAGCCCCTTGGGTTCAGCACCTGACCTGGGCTCCTCTAGCGATTGCAGCCCAGTGGCCCTTTGACCCCCTGGAGGGTGAGGGGCTTCCAGTAGCTCAGGGGTGGGGCACAGTGAGGGCGCCCTGGTCCCTCAGCCCTTCCTGGGCAGTCTCATAAGTCATAGCCACTGGAGCACCTGGCTGGCCCCTCCCACCCAGGCTGCCTGGGAGTACAGGTGAAGGGTGAGTAGAGTGAGTAGTTAGGCTTCTGAGTGACAGGGCCCACGGGAAGGTGGCCTAGACTGACAGCCACTGGGGGCCTGATTCATGGCTTTGCAGTAAGTGGGTTAACGGGATCCCAGAGCCCCGGGTTGGGCCAGGTCTCCCGCATGAGTCAGGGCAGCTGGTCCCTGGAGACGGTAGTAGTCTTACTGAGTCTCTGGGCAAACCCCTTGCCAGCCCCTCCCCCCATTTCCCCAAAGCCCTGCGTCTTCTCCAACACCTCCTACCTGACCTCCCACTGTTGAGGACCCAGGCCCTGGGTCTGAGCACCTGCCCTTCTCCACCTAGACCAGCTGGAAGGACCTTTCTCTGCAACCCCCTAACTCTTTAGTCAACGTCAAGGCCATGGTCCAATGCTCCTCTCCTGCCCTCCGGAGGCCTGATCCTGGGCTTACAGCCAGAGCCTGAAGTAGGAGTCTCAGCTAGAGACCCCGCTTCCCGTTAAGGCTCATTTCCTCCTGGCAGCCCCGCCCCCCCTCCCCCTGTGACCTACAGTGATGGACAGACAGAGTCACTCACTGTGGGGACTGGTCCAACAGCATTCCACCTCCCATGATAAAACCTGGGGTGACCTGCAGAGAACTCTGCACACTTCTGGTGGCCAGCACAGCACAGCTCGTCAGGCTGTGACCCCACCCCCACCCAACATGCTTGTTTCCAGAACCCCCCCAGCCTTGGGTGGGAGCTGTCTTAGGATCTTAACCTCCCTGCTGTTTCTGGCTTCTATGGGTGAGTCCTGAGGACCTGCTGCCCCTTCTTCTCTTCCTCCCTCCTTTTCTGCCCCTCCAGAAACTGTCTCCTCCTCCTCCCTCTCAATTTAGCCACCTTCCCTCCGGGCCTTGTCTGAATCCTGTCTCCTCCTTTGAGCATTCTCTCTCTCTCTCCCCACACACACCCTCCCCCCTCCCACGACCTTTCACCCTCCTCTCCCTCTCTCTCCTGTTACTTGACTGCTCTGTGCCTCACTTCTCTCCAAGGCCATACACTGCAGGTACTAAGAGGCCCAAATATTTCTGTTCTTGTGGTTATTATTGATCAAATTCATCATTTTCATTATCTCCCTCCATACCGTTCCTTTAGTTTTCTGGGGCAGCAGCATCCAGGCTTTGGGTTTGGCAGAGGTTGGTGCCGGGAGTCTCTGTCACTGATTTAGGTCTGAGGGAGGAAGCCTGGGAAGTTGGTTCCCTGGCCCCCAGCAGGTGGGATTGATCCTGGCACAAACTGGAGAAAGCTGGTGGGACGAACAAGGTTCATCTTCTGATGAGAGCACGAGGGATCTGTCCACCTTGCTCAGGCTCCAGGAAATGCCCTACCTGGGAAGGCCTGGAGGGCCTGGGAATGAGAGACTAGAGAGGATCACTAGGCTTGGGGAAAGGTGGCCTTCTCTCCACCAGGCGCTGGGAGCTCCTCTCCACCGGGCACTGGGGGCTCCTCTCCACTGGGCATTGGGGGCTCCTCTCCACCGGGCACTGGGGGCTCCTCTCCACCGGGCACTGGAGGCTCCTCTCCACTGGGCATTGGGGGGCTCCTCTCTACTGGGCACTGGGGGCTCTCCACTGGCTTGAACCTTTCCTTCTCTTGTCCTCAGTCATCCTCAGTGCTGCCAAGACATCTGGTGAGTAGGAGCCACTCTGAGGGAAGGGGGATATGGAGGAAGCCTGAAAGGCTGACAGAGGGCAAGAGGAGTTGAACTAGAGAGCAGGCAGGAAAGGAGACCCAGAGGGCAGAGCAGAGACTGGGATGTGGAGGAGAGAGGGCCGAGTGCAGCTGGAGTCCAGGAGGGCGGATGGCTGAGAAGATAAAAGGAATAGAGTTGTGGGTTGTGGGCAAGGTTGAGAACCAGGTGGAGGGGAAAGGCCAGCCAGAGGGAAGGCAGAAGTAGGACAGCTCAGGGGCTAAATAGCAAAGGAGGGGGTATCTGCAGGGCAGAAGGGCAGAGGGACAGGCAGTGGAGCACAGGCCTCAGCACTGGAGGTAGGTAAAGGGCCGATGGAAGAAAAGCACTGTGCTGAGAGTATGGACCCTCCTCCACCAGCCCCCCCAGCCTGTGGGAAGCCCCAGCAGCTGAACCGGATCGTGGGTGGTGAGGACAGCGCAGATGCTGAGTGGCCTTGGGTTGTAAGCATCCAGAAGAACAGGACGCACCACTGTGCAGGCTCCCTGCTCACCAGCCGCTGGGTGATCACCGCTGCCCACTGCTTCAAGGGGTATGACAGCCAGTCAGTCTCCTCTACTGGAGTCCCCCGCTTCCTGCCCCACACTCAGGCTCCAAACGCAGCCCTGGCTGCCAGGCCCTGGTCCAGTCTGGGGTCCCTCAGGAGGGACCCTGCTCCTTCCCAGAAGTCTCTTTTGCTTTTGTGAGGACTTCTTGTGTATACTCTTCCCCAGACCCCTCTCCCAGGTCCTTCCTGGCCATCCATGGTGCCTGGCTAACCCCATCCCCTTCACTCTTCCTTCCAGCACTCTGAATGAACCATCCCAGTTCTCTGTATTGCTGGGTGCCTGGCAGCTGGGGAATCCTGGCCCAAGGTCCCAGGAGGTAGGGATTGCCTGGGTGCATCCCCATCCTGTGTATTCCTGGAGGGAAGGCTCCCGTGCGGACATCGCCCTGGTGCGCCTTGAGCACCCCATCCAGTTTTCTGAGCGAGTCCTGCCCATCTGCCTGCCTGATTTCTCCGTCCATCTCCTTCCGAACACCAACTGCTGGATTGCAGGCTGGGGAAGTGTCCATGATGGAGGTACGCTTCTTCCCCACCAGGTGGCTGGGGATGGATAAGGACAGAGGATGGTGGGCACTCTAAGACACAGGTGCCATGGCAGCAAAGCCTTGAGGCCAGAGGCATAGCATGACAGACAGACAAAAAGGGTCTGCATTCCAAAGATGTGACATCACAGAAGCCTAGGTGGACAATTTAAGTTTATTTCCAATTAGCAGGTATCTTTAACTGTGTTCTGAGGCAACAGCAGCCAGATCAACAATGCTGTTAAGTGATCTAGGAATGCCTGAAAGGAGGCATGTGTGGGGCCAAGCTGAATATCATAAATATGGAAACAGCCCTAAGATTACAAAGTGGGAACAGGGGCCCCTGGTGGTAGCATGCTATAATTGCAGGAAAAATTCCCTGGAGGAAATACAGTCTCAGTAACTGTAAAATATAATTGCAAACTAAGTTTGGAGGTTTGGAAAAGATCATTTAGGAAAACAAAGCAGATTATATAAAGGAAGAGGCCATGAAGCACAAAAATATAGATGAGAGAGCGAGATATTAAGAAAGAACATGTCAAGGCCTGACCTGTGGTGGCGCAGTGGATAAAGCGACGACCTGGGAACACTGAGGTCGCCAGTTCAAAACCCTGCACTGGTCTGGTCAAGGCACATATGGGGGTTGATGCTTCCAGCTCCTCCCCTCTTTCTCTCTTTCTCTCTCTCTCTCTCACTCTGTGTCTCCTCTCTAAAATGAATAAAATAAAATAAATTTAAAAAAAAAAGAAAGAAAAAGAAAGAACGTGTCAGAAAAATGGGACTTTAATCAGATTCCAGAAGAATTAAAAGAAATGACACTGTTTGGGGTATCTAGAGATCCTACTGACTGAGACTGCAGTCAGCCTCCCCATAGTCCTCCTAGGGGGCTTCTGTGAGACAAGGAACTGTGGACTGGGAGGGTCTACAACACCTCTCACCCCCGGCTATCAGGGAATTCTTCAAGTCCTCCCAATTTTCCACACTGAGTGCTCATTTATTTAATTTACTTCATCGGTAGCCATCCCCATGCTGGAAAAAGTACTGCCCGAGACAGGACAAACCCGGACCATTGATTCTAACCATTTGGGGGCATCAGAGATCTTAACCGTTCAGAGCTTCAGGCTGCGTGTTCATGCTCCCATTCAGCAGGTCCAGAGGTAGAGCCCAGGAACTTGGGTGTTCTGCAACCATCTTGGGAGAACCTGACAGAGGTGGCCGAATGGCTGCTTAGGGAAGAAGTGCTGCTTAGGGAATGAAGGGAGGAGGGAACTGAGGAGGCAACCAGGAGATGTTCTCAAAGCTGACTCTCTTCTCCCTGCTCCCAGTGCCACTGTCCCAGCCTCAGATCCTGCAGAAGCTGAAGGTCCCCATCATCGACTCTGAAATCTGCGGTCGCCTGTACTGGCGGGGAGCTGGGCAGGCAGCCATCACTGAGGACATGTTGTGCGCCGGCTACCTAGAGGGGCAGCGGGATGCCTGCCTGGTGAGCACTCCACCTTTTCCCCATCCCTGTCCCTTTTTCAGTTTCCTCACAGCTGGCTGGCAGGGCCTCTCCCAGAATCAGCTGTGACCTGCAGTCTCCTTAGGTGCCTGTGGAACAGGCCTCTGCTGGGTTCAGTCACTCACCCATCTGTTCATACCTCCAACATACACTGAGCACGTCGGGTGTCCAGACCCCTCTCAGGGAGCCTGCACTTTTTCCTGAGGTGGGCGTCCCACATTCTCCACCACAGCTCTGTCACCGTGGTGCAGGATGGCAGGATAGTCTGTGGTCAACGCCTGGGCTCGGACATTGTAAAGCGTGGTTGCAATTCCTACTCTGCTGCCCGTGGCTGCCAGCTTGTGCTAGTCACTTCTTTCTGAGGCTCAGTTTCCTCATGTGTGAAACAAGTAACAATACTCTCTGCCTCACTTGGGAGGGAGGAGGTATCACACAGAAGTGAGCCTGCAAGGCATGTCCTACCTGGCCCTTCCTGCCTGGATGCTGTTCAGGTGGCCGCCTCCAGGATGGAGAATTGCTCCTCAAACCCCCCAAACAAAAAGAACCGGCTGCCATCCGCTGTGTCAGGTCCTGGGCTGTGCCCACTCCCTGCGTTACCTGGGTCCCTAACCTGCCCTCCTTTCTGTAGGGTGACTCAGGAGGCCCCCTGATGTGTGAGGTCGATGACACCTGGCTGCTGGCCGGCATCATCAGCTGGGGTGAGGGCTGTGCAGAGCGCAACCGGCCCGGCGTCTACATCAGCCTGGTGGCCCACCGCTCCTGGGTGCAGAGAATCGTACAAGGGGTGCAGTTCCGCGGACACTCGCAGGGGAGCGGGTCGTCGGGGTTAAGACTCCGGGGGTACAGGGCGGCCCGGGGTTCCCCAGCATCCTAACCACGAGCAGTTTCCTCCGTTGTAAATAAGCCATCTACCTCTCCTCCGCGTCCGCTTGCAGACTCGGGGTCGGGGGTCGCCTCTGCCTGGAGACCCCACCCTCGCCCCGCCCGGACTCAGGCTCCACCCCGGGGCCCTGTGAGCGCCTTTGTGTATATACGTTAATAATTTTTACAGTTATTTGTAAGCCCGTCTGTATATATTATTTATTCCCCAAATTTCAATAAATTATTTATTCATCAGGTTCTATTTTCCCCCCTTGTATGGGGACATTGGGGCAGGTAGGGGTCCTGTCTACCTGATCAACATCCTGATCCCTGACCTTTGCACTGTCCTTCCATGGAGAGTGGGCAAGAGACCCAGCTCTGCACCGAGAAAGGCCCCCAAGGGCACGGGGGCTGCAGAGCCCTGCCTGTTGGGTTTCCAAAACAGGGCTGGGTGGGAGAAACCACCGCTATGAGAGTGGGATGTCCCTTCCCCTCCCCCTGCGCTCAGAGGCCTGTCGCCTGGATTTGAGCTGAGGCAACCTTGCCTCTGCACCCCCAGGAGCTGACTCACCAGTGACTCACAGCTGATTCTGTGAATCCTCCCAGTGGAGGAAGGAGCATAACAATGAGACAGCAGGGCGCTAGCTAGGCCCTGCCTCATCTTGGGCTTGAGTCACCTGCCTGCACCCATAGGGGTGCGGTGAGAGCAGGCCCAGGCCACAAGGAGTCTCCTGGCTACCTGCCCTGAGGGAGACCCAGCTAACACTCCTGTTCCCTTAGGAGGGCTTTTTCCACCATCCACTCTTCCGCAGCTAGGCCTCTGGCCTCCAGCCTGTCCCGCCCCCACATCTGGAATCCTGTCCTAGTCCACCTGGGCTTCCTCAAAATAGTTAACACAAAAGAGGTTCATTCTAAAGCACAGTCAAGAAAGCAACTAGGCCCAGTCATGCTAAAAGAGAGAAGCATCTCCAGCCAGAACCAGTCGGTGAAGTGAGTTTTTGAGAAGGCAGTATAGGTTTTTGTTTGTTTCCTGGTATCCTTTATTAGGAGTAGTGTTCTAAAACATTTGTTCCTATTGTTCCGATTAATTACCCTTAGGTTATTACCAGATCACAGTCAGTGTTGTAGGGTTGGCCTTATTAAAATAAACAAACAGAGGCTAAACTGGCTTCCTGCTCACCTGGGAACCAGCCTGGGGAGTGAGTGGGTGGCTCAGGTGGGAGCTGAATCCCAGGGCCTCCCTTTTGTGACCTAGTACCCTCTTTACCTGTCACTCTACCTCTTTGGTCTCCTTCCACTCCTCCCTTGCCTTCAGTTCCCTTCCTCATTTGCTACCTCTGCCCCTCCCTCCATTTCTTCTTCTATCCTGCAGGCTCTCCCTTTTCTCCTTGCTCCCTCACCTTCCACCCCTGAGCACTTTTCCCTCATTCTTTCTCCTTCTTTCTCCCTCCTCTCTGTCCCTCGGCCTCTCTCATGCCTGTCTCTTACCCCAACTTCTCCCTCTCCTTCAATAAACAAGAGCCCCTTCACCTGGCACCCTGACAGAAGCCCTTGAGAAAGGGATGCCTAGAAACATCTGCCAAGGTGGAGAAGTTGCCCCATAAGTGGCAGGACACTCCTGGGTGAGGTGGTGTAAAGCCAGTGGCAAAGACCCCCATCACCACAGCCGCCTGGCCAGTGCAGGTGCGCATTAGATTCGGACAGTCGGTAATGAAACAACGGAGCCAAGAACTGGTGAGCCATCAGCTTTAATCCTACCTTGCACCCGGCGGGCAAGCAAAAACACACACTGGGCTCCAAAACCCACTAATTCAGGGCTCACAAAGCTACTGACTATCCGAGTTTCCTAGCATCAAAGGTTTCTAGCTCACCAGACATATTCACCTCTGTTTTCCATCTCCTTCTCCCTGCACAAACTCTGCACAAACCGGCTTCTTCCTCAGCACTCCACCATCTTGGCTGCTTCTCCTCTCCTCCACATGGCCTTAATCTGCTCTCCTCTCTAATGCTAACCTCAGGAACCAAGAGCAAGCTCCCAGTCTGTCCCACTTTATAGCGTAGATTCAAAATCTTTAATCCAATCTACAAACAAGGAAGTCTCTGATACAAAGTCACTTATCTGAGGCATAATGGGAGGATTCCTCATGAGAGTGCACCACCCCACATCATCCAATCAGTCAAGGGTGTGGGGAAAAGCTTACTCTTAAAACTTGCACGTGGGCAGTGCCATCTTTAACAAAGTGAGCATAATATATTTTATCTGCCGAACAGGTGGGTTGTCTCTGAGTTGGGCGATCAGCCTCCGGGAAGCCCCTGAGCCCGAGGATACCCTTGTGTTCATCTCAAAAAAACTGAGGGACAGGCTGGGCCTGGAGTGGGGAGAGACCATCTGGTCCAAAGTTTGACAGAATTTTCAGTGACTACCTCCCCAAATCAGGGTCAGAGTCCATGTAAGGCCAGTGGCAGAGGCCGAAGGCCATGCAGGTCCACACTGGATTGGGGTAGACCAGGGGTGCTCAATACGTCGATCACAATCTACTGGTCGATCAGGAAGGAAGTGTGGGTAGATCGCATGACATTAAAAAGACATTTGTCTTTTGATTGGCATACACGGTAGCCAATCTGACGTCTGAACTTTTGACACCCTACGCATGTGCCTTAAACCACGCTAACTTGTTCAGTTACATTGCTGCGTAGTTAGCCTTCAATTTATTTAAACTAAATACAACAAAGGGTATAAAAATGAGTGCCGTAGCTGGTCCGAGTAAGAAGCCTAAAACCTACCACTTTCATACAGAATGGGAGGGGATTTTTTTCACTATGTCATATTCTAAGTGAATTTGCCTCATCTGTCTGTGTGCCATCGCTATTCCAAAGAAGCGAAATGTGGAGCGGCTTTTTCGGACTGTTCATAAAAACTATGACATTGACTTTCCTCCGAAAAGAGAGCTGAGAAGGAGAAAGGTGAAAGAAGAATACACAATATTAAATAGTAATAATAGTAACTTAAATAATGATAATATAGAAGAAATAAATTTATGTTTTGCATTTTTATTGTAGGTAGATCATTTTGACTTGGTCATCTTATAAGTAGCTCGCAAGCTGAAAAAGTGTGGGCACCCCTGGGGTAGACAGACAATACAGGAATTGTGAAGCCAGAAGATGGTGGGTATAAGGCCAGTAGTCACGGCTGCCATGGCCATGCAGGTGCAGGTTCCCAGTAGATTCAGGTAGACGGTAAGGAAACAGTCGAGACAAAAAATGGTGGGCCATTCCTTTATTCTAGCCTCGTAACCAGCCGGTGAGTAAACACACAGCAGGAAAACACTTCCCTTTCCATTCAGGGTTCCCAAAGTCACTGACTCACCTGGTTTTTCCTAGAATCAAAGGCCCCACCAGTCTTAATCATGCTTGGTTTCCCATCTGCACACCTTCTCCCTTCTCCTCTCTGCACAAACTGGCTTCTTCTTCAGCACCCTGCCATCTTGGCTTCCTTCTTCCTCTTCTCCTTTTTTTTTTTTTTTTTTTCCTTTTTCCTCCTAAAAAACTACCTGGGCCCACAAAGACCCCTCCTCCAGCACACATTAGCATAACAATGGCCCTTCCCAAGCAGGAAGGCAACCAGCAACTTCACAGACCAGCACCATTTTTAACAATAAAAGTGAGCAAACTCAGAAAATACAGATTTTACAAACTCATTTGCCCAACAGTGGGTCATTCCTGTTTATTAGTCTCGTAAAGGTGTTAGAGCACACAGGCAGGGAAGACCGCTTCTCTCTCACTTAGGGCTCCCAAGCCCATCAACACTCCGGACTCATGGGACTCATTCTCCAGATTCACCTGACTCACAGGCCCCCACCAGCCTCAGCACTCCCTGGTCAGACAGGCCAGCCAAAAATACCCCTTCTCCAGCAAACATTAGCAAACAATGGCCCCTCCCCATGGAGGCAGGCAATCCGCAATTTGCCATATGCAGCCCCGAGGGCAAGCATCTCACCTTCCACAGACCACACACGGTGCTGCCCTGCACCAATGCAACAATTAGGCAAAATATAAGTGAGCAAACCTAACACACAGGCTACAAACTTGTTTGCCCAATAGTCCAGAAGGTGGAAATGTAGTCAGCCCAGCTCTGGCAGGGTCCACACCGGGATCACAGAGGAGCCCTTCTGCTCCTTGGTTGGAGATGGGCCCAGAAACATGCCTCAGATCTAGACCTCTCTCTGGGTGGGAAGGCCTCACTATTTTGGCTCCACAGACACCATCTGCCTCTGGAGGCTGCAGCAAGACCCCTGGCCTGCCCAGCTCTCTCCCCCAGGAGAGGTCACCTCCAGTGGCAATGGGGCCAATATGACCATCCAGGCCGATGCCACTACTCACCTTGACCTCCCACATGGAACAGCCCTTTATAGAGTCCTCCTTACTACCCTGAGGGTAAGAGTGGATACAAACGAACCACAGTGACAAATGTCATTACAGCAGGAACTGCCTTAGCTGCAGGCTGTGAGGTCTGGCTATAGCTCCTTCACAGCTCCTTAATCTCCTTAATCTTTTTTTTTTGTTGTTTTTGTTTTTTTTTTAGAGAGGAGACACAGAGTGAGAGAGAGAGAGAGAAAGATAGAGAAAGGGGGGAGGAGCTGGAAGCTCAACTCCCATATGTGCCTTGACCAGACCAGTGCAGGGTTTTGAACTGGCGACCTCAGTGTTCCCAGGTCGATGCTTTATCCACTGTGCCACCACAGGTCAGGCTAATCTCCTTAATCTTTAAGGAGAGTTTCCCTACCAAGCCTCAGACCTCCCAACTCTTCTTCACTCTGCATCCAGAACAAGTAAAAAAGACCTGTATTTAACCCACAACATTCCCTGAGGAGACAGACTTCTTTGGTTGGCTAAATCAGCATCCATTCCAATCCCCATTCTTTGCTTTCTTCGCCTTAGAGACTGGAAAAACTGAACACTCACTTCTGCAATCTCGGTGTACCTATGGGACTCTCCTAAGTGCCTATAGGACTGAGGGTTGGCCAATGAGATGGAAGCACGTGTCTGATGGGTGGTTTTTGGGGAAGACTTTTTTCCTGATAAAAGAATCATTATCCTTTCCCACCTTCCTCCTTCTAGTCTTGAATGCAGGTGAAGAAGTCAAAGTCAAGAGACTATATACTGGCCCTTGGCTCAGTGGATAGAACATTAGCTAGGCATGCAGATGTCCCGGGTTCGATCCCCAGTCAGGGCACACATGAAAAGTGATCATTTGCTTCTCTTCCCCTCCCTCTCCTGCTACTCTCCCTCTTCCTCTCCCACAGTCAGTGGCTCGATTGGTTCCAGCATTGGTCTCAGGCACTGAGGATAGCTCAGTTGATTACAGCACCAGCCCCAGACAGGGTTGCCGGGTGAATCCCAGTTGGGCACATGCGGGAGTCTGTTTATCTCCCCTCCTCTCACTTAAAAAAAAGAGGCTATATGTTGTATGATTTCATTTATATGACATTGTGGAAAAAACAAAACTGTAGAGATAGAGAGCAGATAGGTTGTTGCCAGGGGCTGGGATAGGGGAGGGATTGACCACAAAGGGATTTTTTTGGAGTAATGAAATTGGCTCTTTCTCTGGGTTTTTTTTTTTTAACAGCCTAAACCCCACTAATTTTTTTTTTACTTTTTTTTAATTTATTCATTTTAGAGAAAGGAGACAGAGAGAGACAGACAGACAGACAGACAGACAGACAGAGAAGGGAGGGAGGAGCAGTAAGCATCAACTCCCATATGTGCCTTGACCAGGGAAGCCCAGGGTTTTGAACCGGTGACCTCAGTGTTCCAGGTTGATGCTTTTACCCACTGCGCCACCGCAGGTCAGGCTCTTTTTCTGGATTTAAGTGGAGGTTATATAACTGGGTGCATTTATGGAAACTTATAGAGCTATACACTTAAAATGATGAATTTTACTGTGTAAACTACTTGTCCATAAACCTGATTAAAAAAAAAAAAAACCCAACAACACAAAAATGTGGAGTCCTCCTTGACTCCTCTCTTTCTCTCATTCTCTAAATTCAAACCATCAGAAAATCCTATTTGTTCTATCTTATCTTCAAATTATGTTCAAATCTGGCCACTTCTTCCCATACTGGCCCATGCCACTCTCCTATTCTATAGTAGCCTCCTGCCTGGCCCCACTGCTTCTGCTGTTGCTCCCACTAGTTCATTCTTAGCACAGCAGCCAGAGTGGTTCTCTTAAAACCTAAGTCTATCATGTCATTCTTCTATTCAAAACCTTCTGATGGCTCCTTACTTTACTCAGAGGAAATGACATCACCTTTCTGGCCTCCTTTCTCACCTCTCCCTTCCTTTCCTCCCTGTGCTCCAGCAACATTGGCTTCCAACTGGACTCTGGAACACAGTAGGCATGTTCCTGCCTCAGGGCCTTTGCACTTGCAGTTTCCTCTTCCTGCATATGACTGCATGACTTACTCCCTCACTTCCTACAGATCTCTGCTCAAATATCACCATGTCACCACCCTGTTTACAAGAGCAGTGTTCTCCGCCCCCTTGTTTCTTTCCTTCTTTCTCTTTTTCTCAGGACATTGATCACTATGTGACATAGTATATGTTTTACTTGTTCTTTGTTTATTGTCCCCTCCAAAACACACATGGTGATACACGGACTGGGTGACAAAGTGTCAGACAGGCAAATATCAACAGCATTTAAGAGGCTTAGAGATAAGGCTCTGTCCCTGTATTTGCCATGTTCTGTTTTTACTGATCACTAGACTATCTTAACCAAGAAATCTTTTGAGTTATTATTAGAGGTTAGATCTTTATCTTATCCACCTGGTATAGTCGGTGTCCAGGAAAAGGGCCCGGTCAAATAGCAGATGCAAATGTTTCACGGATCAACGATAGAGAGCATACTCTATTTTATTCTCTCATTCGCAGAAGTGCATTCTCTCTTGAGACTGCCCCACTCTGTCTATAAATTGCCTAAGAGTCCCAGGGGTTTACTCAGTCCACAGAGACTAGTCCTGTGAGACCTGGAAAGTTCAGCAATCCTCCAATTTAGTTCTGTTGCTTGGGTCAAGGTCAAGTGGTGATACTGATGAACAGGGGCCCCCACCGTCTGACAGGCCAACCCCCACCTCTCCTCACATGCCCTGGTGAGACTATTGGTCATCTGGCTGAAAGCCAGCCCTGCCCTGGTGTCCTATGTGTGGGAACTAAGGTTGCAGGCCTTGAAGGTCATACTGACCAGCCCAATCATCGTTTCCCAGAGCAGAACACCTGGGTGGCCATGTCCAAAGGGCTTCTAACTTCAGCCACATGCTGTCATGCTGTGCTTGATGCCCTGGGTCATTTGGGGTTCACTTCCTGTTAACGGCCCAGCGGAACTATTCCAAGTTATTAGGGAAATACTAATAATATCAAACCTCCCTAAATTCAACTTCCATGACTGTTCTCCTAACTGTATTTAATTCAGCTATTTTATGCTTTATTCGCCATTGGGTTTTATTACCATTTCTTGTTTTTTTCCCCTCCCATTGAAAGATTTTGCATTCAATCTTTTTAGTTGCTTTAAGTTTCCCATGTGTGAGTAACACCTTTTAAATTTCCTGTTTTGTGATGATATGGGCTCCAGAAAATGCTGCTGATACTTACCTGTGCTGGCTGTTTGTCACCCCGCCTGTGTATCTTGGTGTGTGGCCAAGAGATACTGTGTTTAATCCACATACCAGGAAGTAGTGGCCATCTCACAGGGGACCCCAGAAAGGGTAAGGACAAGGTTCCTTTTCAATTTTTTAAGACAGAGTTCCTTTCAGACTGCTCCTTAACTCTATTATAATTTACTTATATCATCACTCAGATTTGCAGATCAAGGGGTCTCAGGTCAGCTCGGGCCTTAGCAGTCCACAAAGTAAAAGGTCCTTCCACCTCTTTTTCCCACGAGAGTGGTGCTTAGTAGTCTAATGTTAGCACAACTAAGGGGGGTTCCTTACATATAATTCCACCCCAAACTAAGGTAAATGAGGCATATGGGTTGGCCTTCATCCAATATGCCCAGTGTTTGTTTTTTTATTTGTTTGTTTGTTTGTTTTAAGAGAAAGAGAGAGAGACAGAAAGGGAGAGAGATGAAAAGCATCAACTCATAGTTGCAGCACTTTAGTTGTTCATTGATTGCTTTCTTATATGTGTCTTGACTGGGGGTTTCAGCTGAGCCAGAGACCCCTTGCTCAAGCCAGCGACCTTTGGGTTCAAGCCAGCAACCACGGGGTCATGTCTAGGATCTCACACTCAAACCAGAGACCCTGCGCTCAAGCTGGTGAGCCTGCTTTTAAGCCAGTGACCTCAGGGTTTCAAACCTGGGACCTCAGCATCCCAGGTAAACACTCTATTCAACTGTGCCACCAATGGTCAGGCCTGTCTGGTGTTCTTTTTTTTTAAAAGATTTTATTTGTTGATTTTAGAGAGAAAAGCAAGGGGAGGTGTTGGAAGCATCAACTCATAGTAGTTACTTCTCGTATGTGCCTTGACTGGGCAAGCCCGGGGTTTTGAACCAGAGACCTCCACATTCCAGATCTATGCTTTATCCATCATGCCACCAGAGGTGTTCTTTTAAGAGGAGCATATTTGGATACAGACATGTACTATGCACAGAAGAAAGGTCAAGTCATCCAGTCTGTGGTATTTGTTCTAACAGTCTGACTCTTCCTGAGCAGATCAACCACAGAAGACTGAGAAAAAAATAGCTCCTCAGCTCAGAAAGTTTAAGAAGTAGTGCCCTGGGCAGTGTGACCATGCATTTCTTCTGCATATGTTCCCTGTTAAGGTCACAGCATGTCTTCACTTGCTTGGGACAGTCTTAGGTGATTTCTGTCCTGGTGTGATTGCTAATACTCTCATACATGTCCAAAAAAGCTGAAAGATAAATTACTCACCCCAGTAAGGCCTAGCCCCAATCCCTGAAGCCTCGTGGTTTTTAATCTCTTGCTTCCTTGTATGGTCATCATGGCCACCAACTAGCTGCGTGAGGCTTTCACGTCCCAGCTCTGGCCAACAGTGAATCTACCACCTCCAACCCTCCCTTTCAGTGACACAAAGGCAGTCCACAGAGGCCCTGGGAGCTATTGCCATCTTGGTAGCCAGCACCCTCTGGCTGTGTCTTAGAAGCAGGGACAAAGCCATGCCTGACAGAGCCAGCTCAGCACTGTCTTCAGGGAGACACACTGGGAACGCCTCACAATAAACTCCCACAAACTTTGCGAGGTAAGGTGGTCCCGTTTCCAGTCCAATTAGCCTATGAGGGCCGGGGAGGAGGACTACCCACTGGGAGCTGAGCTGTGTCCCCCATGCCCCTCCCCTCCCTGGAGGTGGCTGTCTGAAACATTTCACTGAAGAGCGCCACAAGGCCAACCCAGGTTCAAAGCCAAGAGCTCAGGACTGACTGGAATTGTCAGCTCCACAGAGAGGGACAGGATGGGGGATGAGCAGTGGACTTGTCAACTCTGCTGCCTCTGCCTTTCCAGAGCCCAGACAAGCCCGGAAGCCTCTGAATTAGAACCAAGAGGACTGAGATTAGCCTGCTCCCCAGAAGGCTGGCTCTCTTTTAGCCACACACCCAGGGTGTTCTGGGGTGCTTGTTCCTTTTCCTTATGGTGTTGCCTTCAGAGCTCTGTTCTCTGCTCTCCCTCCCACTGCTCCTTTCCCTGCCCCTCCCCCCTCATGCCCTCGTGGGTAGGGCTGCCCCCTGAGTGGGCCTCACTGGACCCCAGGAACTCCCATCTGTGTCCACTGGAGGTTTCCCAACTCTCTGACTCCTTGTATTGTCTAGTAATTTCCTCTCACTACTAACCGTCCTGTGTTACTTTACTAATGAATTCTCCCGCTCTTCTTTCTTCATAATAACCCCAATTCCAGGAGCAGTGAGAAGGGAAGGATTAAAACAAAACAAAACCCTCCATTTTGTTGGCATTTGTGCCTAACCTTGTATCTGGCCAGTCTCCCTTGCCTGAGCCCCAAACCACCTCAGAGATCTCTACTCCCCCCTCTCCTCAAGTGACCAGTTGACCAGGACCTCCACACCATGCGGCCCTGTGCCAGGCCCCCCCCCCGCCCAGATGTCCCTGCCAGGCTGCGTGTGTCTTTGTGGATGGATCTGTGTGTGCCTCAGAGCTCCCCCACATTTTCTGGCTGTAGACAGCCCCAAATGCTCCACTCACCCCTGGAAGATGCTCCCCCCAGTCTCCCCCTCCCGCAGGCCTCCCACTGCTGCCAACAGCGAATTAAAAGGAAGGAGCCTGAACCAACACAAGCTCACAGAAAGAGTTTTTCAGCCTGACCTTGACTGCAGCACAAACAGAAGCCCCTTTTGTCTTCCCCTCCCCTGGCTCATCCACAGGTGGTGTTTGTAGAGGATTTAGAAGACTGACAGTTCTGCTTATAAAACTCCACCCCCAGCCCCAGCTGACTGCAACAGACAAAGAGGGCTCTCTTGGTGCCAGGGTGGGGGGGTAGGTGTGGGCCTCGCACCTGGGACGCAGGGTGAGGGGTAGGTGCAGAGCTGCTGCTGCACGACCCCCAGCAGCTCCTCAGCCTCTGGCGGCCTGGCCCATCCTAACTGCCCAGTGGGTGTCCTTCAAGGGCACCCCCAGTGGCTGACAGTCCATACACCCTGGTGAGCCTCTGGCAGGCCCTGGGATTAGTGACCCAGCTCAGGGACAGACAGGTCAGTGGTGGGAGCTGCACAGCTGGGAGATGCCTGCTTCAGTGTTGTGTAAGAAGCAGCAATTTGTGGCCAATACACAAATGTCCCTTGTGGGGCTGAGCCAGTGCATGGATAAGGAAGTGATTATAACTTACTCAGATGTTCCGGAGGCCCACAGTCTGACTTCTGTCCAAAGGCCAGACTTTTGGGCTGAGGAGGAGGAGCAGGAACCAAGCTCAGGATGAACCGTGCCTTCCTCAGCTTGGGCCAGGGGCTCAGGCCCCGTACAGGCTTACCTCTGAACTTGTAGATGAGTCACTGGGAAGGAATTCACAGGGACATGGAGGCTCTGCCAACGCACTGCACTGTGTGGGCCTTGTCCCCAGTCCCCTAGCTCCTGAGCAGCAGAAAGCACCATGCATGGAAAGCCCCAGATACGTGAGTGCCAATGTGATTGGGCACTAGGGGTGCAGGAACTTCAGGAAGGGTCATCTCTCCCCCCATGATGGTGGCACTGGGCTGATTCCTGGGAAGGGTATGTCAGAATGATGGCGGGATTTGGGTTTAAATTCCACCACTCACTGGGTAAATTAACTCTCTCAGCAGGGGCTTCCTCCAGTGTAAAACTAGGAGACTAATACTCACCCCACAGGTGCCTGTGAGGATTAAATGAGGTAACAGTTGTGAAAGCACCAAGCACCAAGCCTGGTCCTGAATAGGTGCAGGATGAATGCTAGAATTCCTCCAATCCATTCATCCATCCATTCCCCTCAATTCAGGAAAAAGATCCTGTAAAGCCAGTAGCCCTGGCCACCATCACAGCCGCCTGGCCCCTGTGGTTCGAATTTGATTCGGACAGACGGTAATGAAACAACAGAGCCAAGAACTGGTGGGCCATTAGCTTTAATCCTAGCTTGCACCCGGCGGGCAAGAAATACACGCAGTGGGAAAATACTTCCCTTTCCATTCAGGGCTCCCAAAGCCACTGACTTATCCGAGTTTCCTAGAATCAAAGTTTCTACCTCAGCCTTATTCACCTCTGTTCCCCATCTCCTTCTCTCTGCACAAACTCTGCACAAACTGGCTTCTCCTTCAGCACTCCGTCATCTTGGCTGCTTCTCCTCTCCTCCACGTGACCTTTCTAGGCTCTCCCTCAGCATGGGCTCTTCTGCCCCATTTTATAGAGTAGAAATCAAAACCTTTAATCCAATATACAAACAAGGAAGTCTCTGATAAAAAGTCACTTATCTGAGGTATAATGGGATTCCTCAAAAGGGTGGGAAAGGCTTAGTCTTAAAAGTAAGCCATAGGCCATAACGACCCTGCCTGCTTACAGCCTGTCCCCCACACCCAATGCAAACTATAAGCGAGCAAACATATACATCATATTTACAAACTTATTTGACCAACAGATCCAAATCACGGAGTCTTGCTAGCACACATCACAAAACACTTCCGGAGAAACAAGTTTCCAAAAGCAGCACTTAGAAACAGTCTCTTCCTGCACAGAACTTCTCATTATTGTCTAACCCCGTCTGCTCCTTCCCTTCCCTAGTCCTTTCAATCCTCAGCTTCACGTGGGGTCTGAAAACACCAAGATCTGGATTCTCCTGTCCCTTCTGCCATGTTTCAAGTCATCGTGGGCAACTTTACTTTCTGGACACCTCCTCTTGTCCTCAGAGAAATTCTGTCATCCCTAAAGTCAGCTTCAGTGGCTGGGGGTTTGTAAGGCCAGTAGTCCCAGCCATCACTGCCATGCACATGCAGGTTCCCATTAGATTCGGGCAGACGGTAAAGAAACTGCAGAGCCAAAAAACTGGTGGGCCATTCCTTTATTCTAGCTTTACACTTGGCGGGAGAGTAAAACACAGAGGGAAAACACTTCCCTTTTCACTCATTCAGAGCTCACAAAGCTACCGACATATCCGGGTTTTCCTAGAATCAAAGGCCTCCACCAGTCTCAGTCACCTCTGGTTCCTCATCTGCACACCTTCTCCCCTCTCCTCTCTACACTAACTGGTTTCTCCTTCAGCACCCTGCCATCTTGTCTTTCTTCTTCTCCCACTCTGCAAAAAATAGCTTCCTTCTTCCTCCTTCTTCTTTTTAAAACTTAAGTTGTGAAACCCCTCCTTCAGCAACATTAGCATAACAATGGCCCTTCCCAAGCAGGAAGGTAATTAGCCCTTTCACCTGGCAGTGCCATTCATGTGGGCAGCGCCTTTTTTAACAAAGCGAGGAAACATAAAAATCACATTTTACAAACTTATTTGCCCAACAGGGTTCCATCATAAAACTTAAACCCTTTTATATGTATAAAGGCATTCTAAAAATATTGGAATGAGATAGTTAAAATGTCAACAGTGAGTACTTCTGTGTAGTGGGACTTCTTTTCAATTTAGCTGCATTTGCTAATTTCTGCAATATACATGTATGACTTTTTAATAGGAAAAAGAATATATATATATATATATATATTTACAGGGACAGAGAGAGCCAGAGAGAGGGATAGATAGGAACAGACAGACAGGAACAGAGAGAGGTGAGAAGCATCAACCATTAGTTTTTCGTTGCTGTTGTGACACCTTAGTTGTTCATTGATTGCTTTCTCACATGTGCCTTGACCGCGGGCCTTCAGCAGACCCAGCAACCCCTTGCTAGAGCCAGCGACCTTGGGTCCAAGCTAACGAGCTTCTGCTCAAGCCAGATGGGCCCGCGCTCAAGCTGGTGAGCTTGGGGCCTCGAACCTGGGTCTTCCGCATCCCAGTCCAACGCTCTATCCACTGCACTACCGCCTGGTCAGGCGGAAAAAGAATATTTTAAAAGTACATTTCATAGAAGAGTTTATTTTAATTTCTTTAAAATATTAATTTTTAGCCTGACCAGGCGGTGGCACAGTGGATAGAGCGTCGGGCTGGGATGCAGAAGACCCCGGTTCGAGACCCCGAGCTCGCCAGCTTGAGTGCGGGCCCATCTGGCTTGAACAAAAGCTCATCAGCTTGGTTGGACCCAAGGTCGCTGGCTCCAGCAAGGGGTGGCTTGGTCTGCTGAAGGCCCGCGGTCAAGGCACGTGTGAGAGAACAATCAATGAACAACTAAGGTGTCTCAACAAAAAACTGATGATTGATGCTTCTCACGTCTCTCCATTTCTGTCTGTCTGTCCCTATCTATCCCTCTCTCTCTCTCTCTCTCTCTCTGTCCTTGGAAAAAAATAAATTAATTCAAATATTAATTTTTAAAAGATTTATTTAGAAAATTAAATTTAACAGAGTGACATTGATCAATAAGAGTACAAAGGCTTCAGGTAAATGTTTCTATAGCATTTGAACTGTTGATTATGTTGTATACCCATCACCCAAAGTCAAATAATTTTCTGTCACTGTATATTTTTTCCTATTTACTTCCTTCCCCTTCCCCCTCTCCTACATCCCCCTGGTAACCACTTCAATTTATTTTAAATAGTTTATTTTTATTTTTTACAGGGGCAGAGAGAGTCAGAGAGAGGGATAGATAGGGACAGACAGACAGGAACGGAGAGAGGTGAGAAGCATCAATCATCAGTTTTTCGTTGTGACACCTTAGTTGTTCATTGATTGCTTTCTCACACGTGCCTTGACCGCGGGCCTTCAGCAGACCAAGCAACCCCTTGCTGGAGCCAGTGACCTTGGGTCCAAGCTGGTGAGCTTTTTGCTCAAGCCAGATGGGCCCGTGCTCAAGCTGGCGAGCTCGGGGTCTCGAACCTGGGTCCTCCGCATCCCAGTTCGATGCTCCATCCACTGCGCCACCGCCTGGTCAGGCATAACCACTTCATTTTTATCTATGTCCATGAGTCTCAGTTTCATATCCCACCTATGTGTGAAATCATACAGTTCTTAGCTTTTTCTAATTTACTTATTTCAGCCAAAGTGTGCTTCAGTAAAGGATTGGGGGGGAAATGTGGTGCATTATACAATGGAATACTACTCAGCCATAAGAAATGATGATATATTGTCATTTACACAATAACATGGATGGACCTTGAAGACATTATACTGACTGAAATATGAATTTAAAAAATTTTTTAAAGATTTTATTCATTCATTTGAGAGAGGAGAGAGAAAGAGAAAGAGAGAGAAAAGGGAGACAGAGGGGGGAGGAGCAGGAAGCATCAACTCCCATATGTGCCTTGACTGAGTAAGCCCAGGGTTTTGAACCGGCAACCTCAGCTTTCCAGGTCGACGCTTTATCCACTGCGCCACCACAGGTCTGGAAGAAATATTAATTTTTTTTTAATAGAAAAAGAGGAAGGGAGAGAGAGAGACATTGATTTTTTGTTCTACTTATCTATGCATTCATTGGTTGATTCTTGTGTGTGCCCTGACTGGAGATTGAACCTGCCACCTTGGTGTATTGAGACAATGCTCGAACCAACTGAGCTACACCTGGCCAGGGCCTGATTTCAATTTCCATTTCCTCTCTTCCTGCTGCCAAAATGCCTTTTCCTTTTTGCCAACTTTGGAATATCATATATTTTTTTTTTTTAAGAGGAAGGGAGAGAGAGAAGCATCAACTTGTTGCTCCACTTCAGTTGTGCATACATTGATTGCTTCTCATCTGTGCCTTCACCTGGAATCAAGCTAGTGACCTCAGTGCTCTGGGTCAATGCTCTATCCACTGTGCCACCACTGGCCAGGCACATCAAAAATGTTTTTTAGAAAAAAAAAATGTTTTTTAGTCCACTTATCAAATGACTTTTATGTCAAGGTAGCAGGGATATTTCAAACTTCCATATCAAGGCCTCAGAGAAACTCCATCTTCTGCAGGACAACAGACAACCCTGCTCTCAAGCACACCGGTTTGCATTTCTCTGTGTTCTGTGAGGCCTGTGGGTGAGCTCAGGCAGATGTAGATCTAGCGCTGTGTGGCCGGTGAATCACTAGGTCCCCTCTTCACCTGATGCTCCAAAATAGGCAGAAAGAAGAAGAAGTTCAATATAAAAAAGTAAGTAGTGGGTTTGGGGTGAGACTTCGGAAAAGAAGATGTATGGGCGGGCAGAACGCACACAGAAAGATGCCCATCATTAGTTTCAGGATGGCCCAAACGTAACAGACTGACAATGCCGAGTGATGCCAAGGATATGGATACAGCCACTGGAATGCTCTTACATTGCTGGTGGGAATGCAACACTGAACTTTGGATAAGTGGTTTGGCAGTCTTTTTTTTTTATTTTTATTGAATTTAT
Organism: Rhynchonycteris naso; assembly: GCA_037038555.1. Taxonomy (NCBI): domain Eukaryota; kingdom Metazoa; phylum Chordata; class Mammalia; order Chiroptera; family Emballonuridae; genus Rhynchonycteris; species Rhynchonycteris naso. The sequence continues at coordinate 197,783,067 of CM073000.1, read as the reverse complement.
GTAGGTGCCATCGGTTAATAAAATTGTACAGGTTTCAGGTGCACAATTTTATAACACATCATCTGTATATTGCATTATGTGTTTACTGCCCCAAGTCAAGTCTCCTTTCATAACCATCTATCCTTCTTTATTCTCCTTCAATCTCTACACTGTTACCTGTGTCTATAAGGTTTCTTTCTTTTCTTAACCCCTTCACCTTTTTCACCCAGCTCCTCAACCCCCAGCCCCTCAGTTAGCTGTCAGTCTGTTCTCTGTATGTTTGGCAGTTTCTTATCAACTTAAACAGACACATACCGCAACAGTCATCAGTTCCACCCCTAGATATTTACCAAAGAGGAATGAAAACGTATGTCTATCCAAAGATTCATGGACAAATGTTCACTGAAGCTTTGTTCATAAAGACTTAAAACAAACAACAACCAAAAAGTTCATCAGCTGGTAAATGAGTAGATTAAATGAGGTATAAATGAAATGAAATGCTATTTCACAATAAAAAAGGAACACACTACTGAAATACAAACAACATAGGTGAATCTCAAAATCATAACATTGAGCCTGACCAAGCAGTGGCGCAGTGGATGGAGCGTTGGACTGAGATGCGGAAGACCCCAAGGTCTCCAGCTTGAGCGTAGGCCCATCTGGCTTGAGCAAAAGCTCGCCAGCTTGGACCCAAGGTTGCTGGCCCCAGCAAGGGGTTGCTTGGTCTGCTGAAGGCCCGCGGTCAAGGCACATGTGAGAAAGCAATCAATGAATAACTATGGTGTTGCAACGGCAACGAAAAACTAATGATTGATGCTTCTCACCTCTCTTCGTTCCTGTCTGTCTGTCCTTATCTCTCCCTCTGTCTGACTCTCTCTCTGTCCCTGTGTACCAAAAAAAACGCCAAAAAACAAAAAAAAATCGTAACATTGAATGAAAAAAGCCAGACACAAAAGAATATGTATCATATACAGGCAGTCACCAGGTTATGAACGAGATAGGTTTTGTAGATTTGTTCTTTTTTATTTTTGTTGTTGTTACAGAGAAAGAGACAGACAGACAGATAGGGACAGACAGACAGGAAGGAAGAGACATGAAAAGCATCAGTTGTTTGTTGTGGCACCTTAGTTGTTCATTGATTGCTTTCTCATATGTGCCTTGACTGGGGAGCTAATCAGAGTGAGTGACCCCTTGCTCAAGCCTGCGATCTTGGGCTTAAAGTCAGTGACCTTTGGGCTCAAGCCAGCAACCATGGAGTCATGTCTATGATTCCACGCTCAAGCCAGCAACCCTGCACTCAAGCTGGTGAACCTGTGCTCAAGGCAGCGACCTCGGGGTTTTGAACCTCTGCATTCCAGTCTGATGCTCTATCCACTGCACTAACCCCTGATCAGGCTATAAGTTTGTTCTTTTTTTTTTTTTTTTACAGGGACAGAGAGAGAGTCAGAGAGAGGGATAGATAGGGACAGACAGACAGGAACGAAGAGAGGTGAGAAGCATCAATCATTAGTTTTTCGTTGCCGTCGCAACACCTTAGTTGTTCATTGATTGCTTTCTCACATGTGCCTTGACCGCGGGCCTTCAGCAGACCGACCAAAACCTCGCTGGAGCCAGCGACCTTGGGTCCAAGCTGACGAGCTTTTGCTCAAGCCAGATGGGCCCGCGCTCAAGCTGGCGAGCTCAGGGTCTCAAACCTGGGTCTTCCGCATCCCAATCCAATGCTCTATCCACTGCGCCACCGCCTGGTCAGGCTAAGTTTGTTCTTAAATTGAATTCGTATGTAAGTTGGAACAGGTACATTTATCAATTAAATGCAACTTAGATGTTTGTTTTAACATAGTATTTATTCTTACCTTTCTGTGCATATAAATACTTAAACATTTTTAAACCTACAGAACCTATCTTGTTCATAACCTGAGGACTGCCTGTGATTTCCTTTATATGAAATTTTCAAAAAGGCAAATCTAATTTATAGTGACACAAAGCAGATAGATTTCCTAGAACTGAATTTGGGAGGAAACTGAGTGCCAAAGGAAAACAGAGCACCTCTTAAAGATGACAGAAACTTTCTATATTTTGAGTGTGGTGATAGTTACATAGATGTATACATTTGTCAAAATGCATCACACTGTACTATTAACATAAATGCATTTTATTATATATAAATCATGCTTCAATAAAGATGATTAAAAATATAAGAAAATTCAAACCCTGGCCAGTTGGCTCAGTGATAGAGCATCTGACTGGTGTGTGGATATTCCAGGTTCAATTTCTTACTGGTCAGGGGACACAGGAGAATCAACCAACTGCTTCTCCACACCTCCCCCTAACACTTCGCTCTTCTCTCTCTCTCTCTCTCTTTCCCTCCCACAGCCATGGCTTAATTGGTTCAAGCACATCGACCCCAAGTGCTGAGGATGGCTCCATGAAGCCTCTACCTCAGGTGTTAAAAATAGCTAAGTTGTGAGCATGGCTCCCACATGGGTGTTGCCAGATGGATCCCTGTTGGGGCATATGAGGGAGTCTGTCTCTCTATCTCCCCTCCTCTCACTTGGAAAAAGAAAAAAATAAAATACAAAAAATTCAGAGAGAATACAGTTGAATATCAAAATTCTATAGCCTGACCAGGCAGTGGCACAATGAATAGAGCATCAGCCTATAATGCAGAGAAACCAGGTTTGAAAGCCTGAGGTCGCTGGCTTGAGCATGGGCTCATCTGGCTTGAGCACAAGCTCAAGGGATCACCAGCTTGAGTGCAAAATCACTGGCTTAAGTGTGGGATCATAGACATGACCCAAAGCCATTGGCTTGAACAAAGGGTCACTCGCTCAGCTGGAGCCACCCCCCAGGTCAAGTCACATATGAGAAGTAATCAATGAACAACTAAGGTGCCTCAGTGAAGAAGTGATGTTTCTCATCTCTCTCCATCCTGTCTGTTTGTCTCTATCTGTCCCTCTTTCTGTGTCTCTCTCTGTCTCTCTCTCTTTAGCTAAACAAACAAACAAAAAACAAAAACCCAAAACAACTCTACAGAGGCTCTACTCTAGAAGAAGTAGACAAAACTATAAAGGATGAAAGGCCTCGCCCAAGTGAGTGCTTCATCAGTGGGCATTATTGTGAGCCCTTGGACCTGCAGTGGAAGAGATCTGTTTAGTAGGGAATCTAGAAAGAGCCTAAGCAAATTCTTCCCAATGAGGAAAGAACAGGGGGCTGGTCCTGAACATCCTCAGTGACTGGATTTCTGCTCTGGGCTGTTGCTTCTGTGTCTCCGATACCTGGGGGGTCATACTGGGTGGGACCTGTCTGCTTTCTTCCTCCTCACGTGCCGTGCCAAGGGCTCTGCCAACACCCCTTGGCTTTGGACCATCCTTTGCCTTGGTTGGTCACTGTGACTGTTCTTAACCCTCATTACCTCTTCCTGTGTCCCATGGGCTTGGTCTACGCTGTGGGGCTCATTGTTCTGGGGGCCTGTGGACAGGAACACAAACACTGCAGCCAGCACCCCTCCAGGACTCCGCACACAGAGTCCCTGACAAGGACGAGTGTCCTAGGCCCCACTGGTAGTGGATGTAGCCTGACGGTCTCTGGGCATAAATGGACAGGCTGAAAGACACAGACCACACAGCAGGTAAAAGAGGGGCTGGGGGCCCAAGGGAAGTGGAGATGGAAGCTGACCCATCAGGCAACTGACCCATCAGGCAACTGAATCAGGATCTTCGGGAAATAGAGTCTATTCCAGGGTCTGCTGCGTACTTTGCGGGGCCCAGTGTAAAATGAAAATCTGTGGCCCCTTGATCCAAACTTAGTACAATGTATAAGATGATCTGACATTAGAGTATCTGACAGCGGTGGGGGGGAGGGGCTGTCTGAGCGACTGTGCAGGTAGCACAGCTGTGAAGCAGCCCAGACCCTATCTTCTCATCAAGACCTGAAGCTTGTGGGAAAAGGAGGTCCCCTCAGTTTCCGTTACCATATCTCCAGAGGCCACAGGGCCCCTCAGACCAGACCTTCTCTCCCAGAGCCTCCCCGGAGTTTCCTCTAAGCCTTTCGCTCCTGACCCCTAGGTTCAAGTGCTGGGGCGCCACCTCAAAGCCTGCTGTTGTTCCTGGTCCTCTCTCTCCTCCCCAATCCTGCCTGCAGTGCCCAGGGTGAGAGCCGCCCTTCCTGTCCTCACCTACCCAGCCAAGCCCTGGCCTCCATACTTGCGGGATGCAAAGCTGGAGCAGACATTTCAAGATGCCTGGCCCCACAAACCGGCCTGGCTCCTCAGGCCCTGCCCTGCTCTCTCTGGTACACATCTGCCTGCAGAGCTGCGGGGCAGGGCCGGGGCTCCCTTCTACATCAGGAGAAGAGCAGGAGGAGCTCCAGGGGGGTCTAGATCTTCGTGGTGATTACGGGTCTCATCAAGGGGTAAGACTCAGGGTCCCAGGGCGGCGCCCCAAGGTATTACCTCTGTGCTGCTGCTCTGAGGAGGGTTTCAAGCCACTGGAGCCCGAGAGCAGGTCTGGCCCTCCCAGCGCAGACTTGCTGCTGACTCCACCCAGCACACCCTCTGTCTCCCCGTCTCCCCCTGACCTAGGGCTGGGGCGCTTGAGGGAGAAGGGAATGATGTTCTCTGGAGTAGGGCAGAGCAAGTCCTCCATGAAGCTGCTGAAAGTGCTCCAGGTTTGGAAAGACTCACGCACACACGTGCGTCCGGATGGGAAGACTGAAGGATCCCTTCTCCAGGTTTTCCTGGTGCCTCAGTGCCCTTGGTAGTAAGCGGCAGAGACCTGACCCACGTGCAGTTCTGACTCCCTGACCTGTCCTTTGCTCTGTCCTAGAGCAGTGATTCCCCATGACAGGCCCAGCCGTCACACTCCCACCAGGACTCACAGTGCTTCAAGTGTCTCGGGTTACGGTTGCCAAATTCAGCAAATAATAATACTCCTGTTATTTACAGCTGTTATTTACACAGTCATATTTACAACATGTTAAATATGACTTTCAGATGTACAACAAATAATTCTTTTAGTATAAATATGCCCCATGCAGTATTTGGGATGTGCTTATACTAAAAAAAATAAAAATCAATATTTGGGACATAGTTATACTTTTTAAAGATGCAATGTGTGATATGTACTTACACTAACAAATCATTCATTGTGTACCTGAAGTTCACATTCAGCTGAGTGTCCTGCATGTTTCTGGCCTCCTTACTTGGGACGTGTCTTGCACTGTAAAAGCAGAAATAGCTCATTTAGCAAGCCCAGGGCCGGGCCGAAGGACCATCGGGCCATCTCTCCACCTCTGCTGTTCTCTGCTCAACAGTTTCCAGCCCCTCAGTGCACAGGCTGCCCTACAGCCCTCTGTTTACACGTGACACAGCAGACATTGCAGGACCCAACTTGCTCACCCCTGACACTGAGAATAGTGGCTCACTTTCGGCCACATCAGCCTGTGGTCCACAGGGCTTAGGGGGTGGTGTGGGCCAAAGGGCTCAGTGTGGCCCTGGTGGGTTGGCTCAGTGGATAGAGTGTCGGCCTGCATTGGATGTCCCCAGTGGATTCCCAGTCCGGGCACATGTGAGAAGTGACCATTTCCTTCTCTTCTGCTCCTTTTCCTTCTTCACCCCTCTTCTCCTCCCACAGCAGTGGCTCTATTGGTTCCAGCCTCACCCCTGCTGAGAAGCTTCAGAAGCTAAAAATAGCTCCATTGATTTGAGCATCAGCCCCAGGTGGGAGTGTCCTGGTGGATCCCCACCAGGGAGCATGTGGGAGTCTGTCTCACCATCTCCCCTCCACTCACTTAAAACGAAACAGAAAACATAAAAACACACAAAGGGCTCCGTGGGGCATCCTCATCCTAACTCCGGTGATTATGGGAGGGAACTGTCAGAGGAAGGTCACACTGGAAAAGCTGCCCCACACTACTACAGAGTCTCTCCCACCAGGACAGAGGAGGCCACTGCCCACAGCACTCTCAGCTGTGGACTCTGCCCTAGCCAGCTTGCAGCTGTCCACTGGACCCACCAGGACACGCAGGAATAGACTCAGAGGCAGCCCGGGAGCCCAAGTCTACAGCTGTGGGTCTCACGCCCACACTTAGGGCCAGACTTTTTAGGAATTAAAAAGGTGGTTGGGCCTGACCTGTGGTGGCGCAGTGCATAAAGCGTCGACCTGGGAACCCTGAGGTCGTCAGTTCAAAACCCTGCACTGGTCTGGTCAAGGCACATATGGGAGTTGATGCTTCCAGCTCCTCCCCACCCCCCTCTCTCTCACTCTGTGTCTCCTCTCTAAAATGAATAAAATAAAAATTAAAAAAAAAAAACTTAAAAAAAATAAAGGTGGTTGGGATGTGTCCCAAAGAGGCCTTCGCAACTTTTTAGAGGAAGCGGCCATGAGGCCATGATCACTGATCTGGAGCACAGAGCAGAGCACTTGTCCTGGAAACAGAGCTGCAATTAATGAATGGGGAGAAGCCCCTGGGGCTGCCCAGATGCTGGAGACTGTTACAGAAGGGTGAAGTGGCCCCTCCCACTGGGTGAAGTGGCCTGCCAGTTCAGCTCAGAAAACTGGCGGATGACAAGAAGGTCTTCTTAGCCTTGGGGCTGGCCGAGCTGGGAGGAGGGATGGCGGGGACCCAGCCATGGAGCCTGCCGTATTTCTAGAAATCAGCTGAGTTTTGGGGACCACTGGAGCCCGCGGAATGAGCCCCTAGGCAGCCAGTCACAGGAATCCCTGCTGTGCGTGGGCTGGGGAGCACATCACTGCGGTAGCCTGCAGTGTGCGTGCCTGCGTCCAGCACCTGCTCTGGAGCGCCAGCAAGGAGTGACAGGCCACCTTTGGGTGTTCCACAGGCCCACGGGTGAGTGCCCACTTTCCTGCAACCCTGCAGCCGCGAAAGGCCAGCAGGGACACTTCTAGAAGCCTCACAGGGATCGGCTTCAAGTGGCGACCTTCTTAGAAAAGCCTTCACCCAGTGACAGGAGAGTCGACTACGGGAGCTGGAAAAGGGTCCCAGCAAGGTCACCTGAGAGTCCTAGGTCCCACCACAGGCAGCATCCTCGTGGCCAGGTGCACTCACTCACCTGGCAAGGCCAGGATAAAGATGACTACGGCTAGAACCATTAGCATGGCCAGAGCACCTCTGAATGCCCGTGTTGAATACAGGTTCTGTGTTGGAAGAGAACCAAAGCACCGAGTAACTTCCTGTTCCCATCCTGAGGAAGTGAGGGTCGAGACCAAGCATAAGTGACTGAAAGCAGTCGTGTCCAGGGAAGGCCCAAGGACATGGGTGCTTGGCCCAACGGGAGCTTTCCGCAGGGCAGGAATCAGACAGCAGGTGGTGTGGTGTTATGTCTCAGGAAGGGCAGGAGAAATCTAACCAGTTTTGCAAAACTAAATAATAAAATTGTACTCTGTATTCTCCTTGTTAGTTTCTTACGCAAGATGACATATTTCTGCTTAATAAATTGGATAACTGATCTTTTCCAAGGCACCTCAATCCTGGAGAGATTGGGGTCCTCCACTTGCAGTAGCTGCCTCATTCCTTTGGGGCTCCTCTTCATGAAACCCGGAACATTAACAACAGAACTGCACATACGGGAACCAGCGTGGTTCTTGTCACCATAAGAAATGTGCCTGGGCTCCGTCAAGCTCCTACACCCACAGTTCTGGCCTTGACCCAGCACTCTGTGAACGCTGCATCCTGAGGACCCCCAGGTCCTGAGAACAGGTGGAGCATCTCTACCACCACTGACGCCACAGTGCCACGGAGACCACAGCAGGGAGGACACACTGTGTTTTCTGCCAGAAAGATGGAGAACTTCCTGAGATCTGTGTCACAATTAAGAATTGACGGTAGCACCAGCTGGGCTTCCCAGTTTCTGCCCAACAGACCCTGAGCTGGTGCCCTTGATATTAAAAGACAAGTCTGAAAACAGTCGTATTCTGAAGTAGTGATGAGTGTATATTTCAGGACATCCGGGACAACTGTAACTAATATGACAAGATCACAGGCAATGTTGATGAGGTGAACAAGGTCACATTCATACTTGAAGTAAAAACAACATTTCCAGTAGAAGACAATGAAAATAAGGAGGTGATGTTTTCTTTTTTTTAAGTTCATGGATTCCCTAAATTATTTCCACAGACTCCCGGTTAAGAACTATAAAGTGGCTTTCTGCCATCATTTAAAGTTAAAATGAGAGAAAATAAATACGTGAGCTCTATCTCACACAGCAAGATGAGAATCGGTTGGGAAATCTCTGCCTTAGTCTGTGGTTCCGAGCCCAGACTTTGCAGCCAGCCGCCTCAAGCTGAGCCTCTTTTTCCGCCATGTACTGCTGTGTGACCCAGGCCAAGCCACTGTGCTCTCTGAGCTCCAGTATTCTCCTTTTGCAAATAGCAATAATGGAAGTCCTGTCCTGACAGGGTTGCTGTGAGCAGGGATTCAGGTGGGACAGGGCCTGGCACTTGGCCTGATCACTGTTTGGCTTTTGCAGTTTGATAGATGTGTGTGCACTTTGTGTTACAATATGGAATGTGTTTCTTTCTGTGAGTCATGATCCTAAATGTTTGGAAGCCTTGTCCCTGGAGGATTCTGGGACTCAGTCCTTGGCAAGAGCTCATGTGGGATTCCAGCTTGGGAAAGGGGATACAAAGAATGTGCAAGGTCTGGGATCTGCACTAGTTTCCCGTTGCTACTGTAACCATTTACCACACTTCAAGGGGCTGTCTCTTCCTCTCATCTTTGCCCATGTTGATCCCTCCACCTGGAATGACCACTTCCTTTTGTATCCATCTGACATGTTCTCACTCAGCCTTCAGGACTGAGCTCAAATATTGCCTCCTCCAGGAAGGCTTCCCTTACGCCCACCTCCACCATTCCACTTCTGGGAAAGTGCCTATGCACGATGCCCTGAATGTATCCTTATCAATGCAGATGCCACAAACAACTGCCACCACCTTCTTCTCCAATCACCTTCCATGGGATGAGTGCCTTTCAGCTGAACACCTGACCTCTTCTTCTTTACACCCCCAGTGCCCAGGAGAACCTGGCTCGGGTGAGGTCTTGGCAATTGTGCACTGTGTGAGTGAGTGAGTGGCTTCCCTGGGGCCCCTTGCACACTCAGGGAATCCTGGACCTGAACCTGCGCCAGCAGATGCCAACTGGCTGTGCTTGGGGCAGAGGCTGCGGGGCATCCTTGGAGCCTAGAGTGCTTAACAACTGTGTGGTCACCCCAGGGTTGGTCCTGAATCTTGGGTAGAATCACCAGGGCCTAGGGTGTCAGCCCCACTTCCATTTTCATACTGAAGCTCTGTTTACTGAGCTCCAACCCAGAGGCCTGACCCCCAGTGGTTCAGACTTATTTGGTTGTATCCTAAACCAAAGAAACATACCCTGATGCACTGTTCCCGCAGAAGCTTTATTTATTGGGTTCTGATTTAGCACCCCGACTTGGCTATCCCAGTGCCACTACCAGTCCAACAGCTTCAGCAGGGTGACCCATGCCCCCATCCCCAGGGACCCCGAAGCACTCATGTGGTACTTTGTGGAGTGACCGACTCTAATGGATAATCCCACTTAAAACCGATGCCTGTGATGCCAAGGTTCTTATACTGGCCGAAGACTCCTGTTAGCACCTTTCCAAACTGGTCGGGATAGACCACAAAGTTTTGGCCATGTTCTTTCCCAAATGTGGCCCAGCGCCCGAAGCTGGTGTATACAACCAGGTACCGGATGTAAATCCTGTGCGAGCCATACATCCCTGTAATGTGTTCACCTGGAAACATGAGGAATTCCTGGGTGCTCCCACCTGAGATGCCATATGTTTCGCTCCAGTTGAGTCCACTTCTCACCTGGATACTGGGAGAAAGAGGAAGGTTGGAACACTGGACCCCGGCTGACTCACCACTCTGCAGGTCCTCCAATCCCACACCCAGCCTCTCCCCACAGCTGTCAGCAAGGAGAGCAGCCCTGTCACTGTAGCAGAAGTCCCTAAGCACATGGCTCGGGGTCCTGAGACAGACACGCTGGTCTCAAATCTCTGCTATGCCGTTTTCAGTCTCTGTGGTCTTAGGCTTGTTACCTGGCTTCTCTGAGCCTCGCTTTTTTCATTTGCAAAGTGGCAGTGACTATTCATCAATTTTAGAGAGAGGAGAGAGAAGAGGGAGAGAGATGGGGGGTGGGGAGCAGGAAAAATCAACTCATAGGTACTTCTCATATGTGCCTTGACCTGGGTTTCAAACCGGCAGCCTTGGTGTTGCTGGCTCACGCTTTATGCACTGCACCACCACAGGTTGGGCTTACACTGAATTCCTTTCCTTTTGACCCTAACTTCCCCCTGATTTTCCCACCAGGGATTCTTAGATTGAGAGGCTGTTTATGGGTGAATTGTGTTCGGGTTGTAAGGAGAAAAGAGAAAGTCCTGGCCCCGGCCCGAAAGTTCAGTTGGTCAGAGCATCATCGTGATATGCTGGGTTGTAGGGTTTGACCCCGGTCAGAGCACACACAAGAATCAGACAGTGACTGCACAAGTAAGTGCAACAACAAACTGATGTCGATTCTTTCTCTCTCCCTCCTGCTCTCTCTCAAATCAGTAAATACAATACAATTTTTTATAAATACAATTTTTTTATAGCCTGATTGTAGTGGCACAGTGCATAGAGTGTCAACCCATAATGCTGAGGTTTCTGGTTCCAAACCCCGACGTCCCCGGCTTCAGTGTGGAATTATTGACACGATCTCAAGTTTACTAGCTTGAGCCCAAAGGTCTTGGATTGAGCCCTAGGTTGCTGGCTTGAACAAGGGGTCACTGGCTCAGCTTGAGCCCCCCTCCCTGGTCAAGGCATGTATGAGAAGCAAGCAATAAACAACTAAAGTAAAGTAACTAAGGGTTGATGCTTCTCATCTTTCTCCTCCCTACTTCTGTCTATCACTCCCTCTAAAAAAGTTAATAAAATAACTTTTAAAAGGAGAAAATAGGGAGAAGCATCCTCTATCCCAATGGTTCTTAACCTGGGTTCTATCGAAACTTAGGGGTTCGATGAGTAGGTCTCAGGGGTTCAGAGAAGCCTCTGCTGTGGAGGCCAGAATAAAGTAATACCGTAATTTGTTGTGAGTTCATGCACTTTGTTGGTTTTGTTCTTTGAGCAAGGTGATGTTCATGCACGGATCATTTTGTGCACCAGTAAAAAAACATATACCTATGTCTTGAATTTGGAAAAAAAACCCATATTTTATTTATCACTAAAGAAGGGCTCGGTGAAAGCGCATATAAAACTGGTGGGTTTGGTACCTCAAAAAAGGTTAAGAACTACTGCTCTATCCACTTTTTTAGATCAGCCCAGGAAGCCAATGTCTGGACTTGCCGGTAGAGACAGAAAGATGTGGAGCTGGTGTGCAGGAGAGGGGGCAGCGGAAGAAAAGGGACAAACAGAGAGGTGATGGCTGGTGGCTCCATGACTTCAAGGACTCAACTGGCCTCAAAGAGTCATCAGGAGCCCAGTGAAGGTCTTGGAGAAGAAGCGCTAAGTCCCCGCCCCCAAGTTCCCGAGAGTGTGGCATGCGTTGGGGCACAGTGCTAGGGCTTAGGGCCCTGCTCTCACTCACCTCCTGAATATGCCTATAGGACTTATAGACACCCGAATCCCGGTTATGACATTTCCACTGTCCGTAGGGGTACTGAAATACATGCCTCTTCCATTCCCGTACATCTCTAGATGGATGAAGAAACCATGTTGGGGGAGGGGATATCACTCAGTGATATATAGGTCATCTTTGCGCAGAAGTGGACAGAACCCCTCCAGACAAATGAAACAGCCCTGAGACTAGAGTTAGACAAGGGCTGGGCCCAGAACCCGAGGTGTCCTTGTGGGAGGTAGTGAGGGTGGCCACCAGGGCGATGGGCTACAGGGAGGCAGACCCAGTCGGACTTACGGTCTGCCCAGCAGACGGTGCTCCACAAGGTGGTGAGGGTCAGCCACAGCAGCATGGTTTCTAGCTGTTGGGTCTCAAGGTTCCTGGAGGGAAAGGACAGGTCACCCAACCCTCAGAGAGGGGTCCTCTGTGACCCTGCCAAGGCCCCATCCATGGAAGGGGAACACCACCCTACCTGGTCAGGAAAATCTCGTTGTCCAGTCTTGGTGCTGGGGAGCCTTGCATCTGGGCACCCTCCACCTGGCCTTTTATATCCTCCCATCCCCTGTGGGCCCCCATCCAGAAGGAAGGAGCAGGAACCACCACGGGGACAAAAAAGGATCTGGTCGGTGGGGGCTCTTCCTAGGGTAATCCCCAGAGCCATCCTGGGGGAGGCTCCCGGACATCCTGTGTTTCTTGTCTTGGCCCCAGGTCCTATACAAACATAATAGAATATGACAGGCATTTTGCTATCACCTCTGAGTCTCTCTTTTCAGCATCTGCACTGGGTCTTGACTTCAGAAATCAGGGGAGGTTTGCTGACAACCCTTCCTAGGTTGGCAAGGTAGGTTTCGGCCCCATGGTGGGGCTATAGGTGGAATGTCCACAGAAGGTCCATGGGGACCAGAGCTTTTGCCTTGTGCACAGTTGGGTTCAGGACCTCATTCAGGTCTGGAGAGAATCAGGTGTCCCTTATGCTTTCAGGATCCCAAGTCGAGCTCCCCACTAACACTCAACCCCGAGTAGAATATCCAGTTCTGTGTGCCTGGGGCGAGGTGGAAGAGCTAACCCAGGCACTGGCCTTTCAGCCTCTGTCACTTGGAAGATGTCTGTGATCTCTCCGCTGTGCCCACTCTGGAAGTAGGTGAGGATGAGCCAACCTTAACGGGTATGGGATGACCGAGAGCAAAGGTGCCACGTCAGGGGCACAGAGGATCGGGGCAGGTGAGCCTCCAGGCCAGTCCTTCTGAGGGCTCCTGGGGCCCAACCTAAAGGTCAACTTTATCTGGAGGAAACAGGGTCCTTCTCAAGATTCTGGGGACCCTGCTAGTCCAGGCTTTCTGTGAGGAGCTAGAGCTAAGACTGTCTGCAGGATCTTCACAAGCTTTTGAAAGAGCCACAAGGTCATAGTCATCAAGATAGAGGCTGCTTGTGGGCATGGGTGGAGCCAGCTCAGGTCCAAATTCTGCCTTTTGTACTTATTAGTCATGCGACTGGGGGAGCCTTGTTTGTTTCATCTGATATATATGATAACAATAGAACTTACTTACAAGGTGTTATGAGAATTCAACAAGATGCTTCTCCAACTAAGGGCTTGAACACCGAAGACTTTATGCCATGCGGGCCGGTGTACAAGGTCCTGCTATGAAGCATCCTTTGTAATCACAGATTAGAAACAGCAGACTTATACATGTAGAGGTGACCCATTAAATAAATGACGGTGTCACCTGTGCAGTGGAATTTACACAAGCGTGAAGAAACAATGGAACACTCTTGCTGCACTGACAAGTTGCCCAAGGACCCAGGCTAGTGGGGACTCGTGGGTTTAGAAGGTCCCCATTTGGTTACACGGAAAAGAAGAATGGCCTTGTGTGTGCACAGACAGATTGGCTCTGGGAGGGCTGGCTCCCCTGGAACTGAAAGCTCTGGTTTCATTGGGATGGCAGTTCTGGAAGGAGTGGGGGGTGGGGTGGAGGCCCTGCTTAGCTGGCACCTCCAATGCCCACACCGGGTTCCTAGGGCAGGATGGTCAGCCTGTGGCTAAATCCATCCCTCTGCCTGTTTCTGCACAGTTTCTGAGCTACAAACACTTTTTTCATATTTAAGTGGTTTTATAAAACTCAAAATAAGCCTGACCAGGCGGTTGCGCAGTGGATAGAGCGTCAGACTAGGATGCAGAGGACCCAGGTTTTAGACCCTGAGGTCTCCTGCTTGAGTGCGGGCTCATATGGCTTGAGCAAAAAGCTCACCAGCTTGGACCCAAGGTCGCTGGCTCGAGCAAGGGGTTACTTGGTCTGCTGAAGACCCGCGATCAAGGTACATATGAGAAAGCAATCAATGAACTAAGGTGTCTCAACAGAAAACTGATTATTGATGCTTCTCATCTCTCTCCATTTCTGTCAGTCCCTATCTATCCCTCTCTCTGACTTTCTCTCTGTCCCTGTAAAAAAACAAAAATATAAAAATAACCTCAAAATAAGAATAACACTTCATGACATATGAACCTTCTATGAGATTCCAGTGCCATCATCCATGAATAGTGTCATCAGCCCAGAGTCCCGCCCGCTCATTTGCATGTTGTCTGGGGCTGCTTTCAACTACAGGCAGAGCTGAGTCAGAGAAGTTAGGACTAAGGAAACCACAACGTGGCCCTTCAGCCACTAAGTCAGCAGACCCCTGGTGATCTGTATTTCCCTCCTCTGGACCATCACAGCCCTGTTCTTGGTGCTGGCCACCTGGGGATTAGGGGGTAAGTGGGGTTGCATTCAATAACCACCCTTTTGGGGAGACCAGAGCAAAGAGGCACTCTATCCTGAAAACCGCTCCCTTTCCTCTGGGCCAGGAGTCGTCTCCCTGGAGACGCTTGTTGGAGCTCAGGCCCTCCCACCCCAGGCCCTCGGCACCTCTGGCTAGAAGGAGGCAAGGAGGCCCAGGTCTCACAGCACCACGAGACAGGGGCAGAAAGGCTGCACAGAAGGTTTTGTCCCTGCCCCAGCCCAGCCTGAGGGAAATTTGGGGAGTTTTGCTGCCAATTTAGGTGTCTTCTCCCAGCTCCAGGCCGGCAGGGTTTGGTGTCCAGAGCAGGGCCTGTCAGGGCCTGGACTCCAGGAAGTACTACCTGGGTGGGAGTCAGAGGAAGAGACAGTTTCTGGCCTGAACAAGGAGGGAATGACAAGGTAGCTTGAAAGTACACACAATGGCCTGCCGGTTGGCTCAGTGCTGGAGTGTCGACCCAGCATGTGGATGTCATGAGTGTGATTCCCGGCCAGGGCACACAGGAGAAGCAGCCTTCTGCTTCTCCAACCCTCATCCTTCCCCTTCTTTCTATCTATCTATCTATCTATCTATCTATCTATCTATCTATCTATCTATCTATCATCTATCTACCTATATATATTTATCTATTTATCTCTCCCTTCTCCTCCTGCAGCCAAGTCTCGATTGCTTTAAGCACGTTGACCGCAGGCACAGAGGATGACTCCACGAAGGTTTTGCCTCAGGTGCTAAAAATAGTTGGTTGTGAGCATGGCCACAGATGGGGGTCACAAGGTGGATCCCTGTTGGGGCGGATGCAAGAGTCTGTCTCTCTATCTTCCGTCCTCTCACTTGGAAAAAGAAGAAAATAAAATATAGGGAAATTTAGAGAGAAAACAGTTAAATAACAGAACTCTCTATAGCCTGACCAAGCAGTGGCACAGTGGATAGAGCGTTGGCCTAGGATGCAGAGGACCCACATTTGAAACCCTGAAGTCGCTTGCTTGAGCGTGGGTTCATCAGACTTGAGCACAGGCTCATGGGCTCAACAGCTTTAGTGTAGGGTCGCAAGCTTTAGTATAGGATCATAGACATGACCCCAAGGATCCTGGCTTCAGCAAGGGGTCACTCGCTCAGCTGGAGCCCTCACCCCCAGGTCAAGTCACATATGAGAAGTAATCAATGCACAACTAAGGTGCCTCAATGAAGAATTAATGTTTCTCATCTCTCTCCCTTCCTGTCTGTCTCTATCTGTCCCTTTGTCTCTCTCTCTCTCGCTCGCTAAAAAAAACCCAACAACCCCAAAACAACTCTATAGAGGGTCTACTCTAGAAGAAGTACATGAAACTATAAAGGATGAAAGACCTCGCCCAAGTGAGTGCTTCATCAGTGGGCACTATTGTGAATCCTTGGACCTGCAGTGGAAGAGATCTGTTTAGTAGGGAATCTAGAAAGAGCCTAAACAAATTCTTCCCAAAGAGGAAATAACAGGGGCTGGTCCTGAACATCCTCAGTGACTGGATTTCTGCTCCGGGCTGTTGCTTCTGTGTCTCTGATACCTGGGGGGTCATCTCTGATCCGTGGGTGGGACCTGTCTGCTTTCTTCCTCCTCACGTGTCCAGAGCTCTGCAAACACCCCTTGCTTTGGACCATCCTTTGCCTTGGTTGGTCACTGTGACCATTCTTAACCCTCATTAGCTCTTCCTGTGTCCCATGGGCTTGGTCTACGCTGTGGGGCTCATTGTAATGGAGGCCTGTGGACAGGAACACAAACACTGCAGCCAGCACCCCTCCAGGACTCCGCACACAGAGTCCCTGCCAAGGACGAGTGTCCTAGGCCCCACTGGTAGTGGATGTAGCCTGACGGTCTCTGGGCATAAATGGACAGGCTGAAAGACACAGACCACACAGCAGGTAAAAGAGGGGCTGGGGGCCCAAGGGAAGTGGAGATGGAAGCTGACCCATCAGGCAACTGAATTAGGATCCTCGGGAAGTAGAGTCTATTCCAGGGTTTGCTGCGTACTTTGGGGGGCCCAGCGTAAAATGAAAATCTGTGGCCCCTTGATCCAAACTTAGTACAATTTTTAAGACGGTGACATTAGAGAATCTGACGGGGAGGGGGGGGGCTGTCTGAGCAACTGTGCAGGTAGCACAGCTGTGAAGCAGCCCGGACCCTATCTTCTCATTAAGACCTGAAGCTTGTGGGAAAAGGAGGTCCCCTCAGTTTCCTTTACCATATCTCCAGAGGCCACAGGGCCCCTCAGACCAGACCTCCTCTCCCAGAGCCTCCCCGGAGTTTCCTCTAAGCCTTTCGCTCCTGACCCCTAGGCTCAAGTGCTGGGGCGCCACCTCAAAGCCTGCTGTTGTTCCTGGTCCTCTCTCTCCTCCCCAATCCTGCCTGCAGTGCCCAGGGTGAGAGCCGCCCTTCCCTGTCCTCACCTACCCAGCCAAGCCCTGGCCTCCATACTTGCAGGATGCAAAGCTGGAGCAGACATTTCAAGATGCCTGGCCCCACAAACCGGCCTGGCTCCTCAGGCCCTGCCCTGCTCTCTCTGGTACACATCTGCCTGCAGAGCTGCGGGGCAGGGCCGGGGCGCCCTTCTACATCAGGAGAAGAGCAGGAGGAGTCCCGGGCGGTCTGGATCTTCATGGGGATGGTGGGTCTCATCAACGGGTGAGTAAGACTCAGGGTCCCAGGGCGGCGCCCCACCCCCATGTACCACCTCTGTGCTGCTTCTCTGAGGAGGGTTTCAAGCCACTGGAGCCCGAGAGCAGGTCTGGCCCTCCCAGCGCAGACTTGCTGCTGACTCCACCCAGCACACCCTCTGTCTCCCCGTCTCCCCCTGACCTAGGGCTGGGGCGCTAGAGGGAGAAGGGAATGATGCTCTCTGGAGTAGGGCAGAGCAAGTCCTCCATGAAGCTGCTGAAAGTGCTCCGGGTTTGGAAAGACTCACGCACACACGTGCGTCCGGATGGGAAGACTGAAGGATCCCTTCTCCAGGTTTTCCTGGTGCCTCAGTGCCCTTGGTAGTAAGCGGCAGAGACCTGACTCAGTGCAGTTCTGACTCCCTGACCTGTCCTTTGCTCTGTCCTAGAGCAGTGATTCCCCATGACAGGCCCAGCCCTCACACTCCCACCGGGACTCACAGTGCTTCAAGTGTCTCGGGTTACGGTTGCCAAATTCAGCAAATAATAATACTGTATAACATGTTAAAATTGACTTTCAGATGTACAACAAATAATTCTTTTAGTATAAATATGCCCCATTTAGTATTTGAGATGTGCTTATACTAAAAAAAAAATAAAATTAAAATCAATATTTGGGACATAGTTATACTTTTTAAAGATGCAATGTGTGATATGTACTTACACTAACAAATCGCTCGTTGTATACCTGAAGTCACATTCAGCTGAGTGTCCTGCATGTTTCTGGCCTCCTTACTTGGGACGTGTCTTGCACTGTAAAAGCAGGAATAGCTCATTTAGCAAGCCCAGGGCCGGGCCGAAGGACCATCGGGCCATCTCTCCACCTCTGCTGTTCTCTGCTCAACAGTTTCCAGCCCCTCAGTGCACAGGCTGCCCTACAGCCCTCTGTTTACACGTGACACAGCAGACATTGCAGGACCCAACTTGCTCACCCCTGACACTGAGAATAGTGGCTCACTTTCGGCCACATCAGCCTGTGGTCCACAGGGCTTAGGGGGTGGTGTGGGCCAAAGGGCTCAGTGTGGCCCTGGTGGGTTGGCTCAGTGGATAGAGTGTCGGCCTGCATTGGATGTCCCCAGTGGATTCCCAGTCCGGGCACATGTGAGAAGTGACCATTTCCTTCTCTTCTGCTCCTTTTCCTTCTTCACCCCTCTTCTCCTCCCACAGCAGTGGCTCTATTGGTTCCAGCCTCACCTCTGCTGAGAAGCTTCAGAAGCTAAAAATAGCTCCATTGATTTGAGCATCAGCCCCAGGTGGGAGTGTCCTGGTGGATCCCCATCAGGGAGCATGTGGGAGTCTGTCTCACTATCTCCCCTCCTCTCACTTAAAATGAAACAAAAAACATAAAAACACACAAATGCTCCGTGGGGCATCCTCATCCTAACTCCGGTGATTATGGGAGGGAACTGTCAGAGGAAGGTCACACTGGAAAAGCTGCCCCACACTACTACAGAGTCTCTCCCACCAGGACAGAGGAGGCCACTGCCCACAGCACTCTCAGCTGTGGACTGTCCACCGGACCCACCAGGACACACAGGAATAGACTCAGATGCAGCCGGGGAGCCCAAGACTACAGCTGTGGGTCTCACGCCCACACTTAGGGTTAGACTCCTTAGGCACTAAAGAGGTGGGGTGTGTCCCAAACGGGCCTCCCCAACTGTTTGGAGGAATCCTCAATGAGGCCATGATCACTGATCCGGAGAACAGAGCAAAGCACCTGTCTGGAAGACGGAGCTGCAATTAATGAATGGGGAGAAGCCCCAGGGGCTGCCCAGATGCTGGAAACAGTACAGAAGGGAGAGAACTGGCCCCTCCCACTGGGTGTACTGGCTGCTAGTCTAGCTCAGAAACTGGGCAGATGGCAGGAAGGCCTTCTTAGCCTTGGGGATGGCTGAGCTGGGAGAAGGAATGGCGGGGACCCGGCCAGTGAGTCTGCCTTCTTTCTAGAAACCAGCTGAGTTTTGGGGATCCTTGGAACCCACGGAAGTAGCCCCTAGGTGGCCAATTGCAGAAATCCCTACTGTGCGCGGGTCTGTGAGCACATCACTGCGGTAGCCTGCTTCATGCAGGCCTGCATCCAGCATCTGCGCTGGAGCGCCAGCAGGAAGCCACAGGCCACCTTTAGGTGCTCCGCAGTGCTGCGGGTGAGTTCCCACTCTCCTGCAACCCTGTAGCAGCCAACGGCCAGCAAGACATTTCTGCCTCGCAGGGATCGGCTTCAAGTGGTGATCTGCCCAGAAATACCTTCGCCAGTGACAGGAGAGTGGACTACCGGAGCTGGGAAAGGGTCCCAGCAAGGTCACCTGAGAGTCCTAGGTCCCACCACAGTCAGTGTCTAGAGGCCAGGTGTGCTAACTCACCTGGCAAGGCCAAGACAAGTGACTACGGCTAGTACCAATAGCATGGCCAGAGCACCTCTGAATGCCCGTGTTGAATACAGGTTCTGTGTTGGAGGAGAGACAAAGCACCGAGAGACTTTCTGTTCCCATCCTGAGGAAGTGAGGGTCAAGACCAAGCATAAGTGACTGAAAGCAGTCATGTCCAGGGAAGGCCCAAGGACGTGGGTGCTTGGCCCAACTGGAGCTTTCCGCAGGGCAGGAATCAGACAGCAGGTGGTGTGGTGTTATGTCTCAGGAAGGGCAGGAGAAATCTAACCAGTTTTGCAAAACTAAATAATAAAATTGTACTCTGTATTCTCCTTGTTAGTTTCTTACACAAGATGACATATTTCTGCTTAATAAATTGGATAGTTGATCTCTCCAAGGCACCTCAATCCTGGAGAGATTGGGATCCTTTATTTGGAGTATTGTTGCTGCCTCATTCCTTTGGGGCTCCTCTTCATGAAACCCGGAACATTAACAACAGCTCTGCACATATGGGAACCTGTGTGGTCCCTGTCACCTCAGGGAATGTGCCTGGGCGCCCTCAAGCTCCTACACCCACAGTTCTGGCCTTGACCTAGCACTATGCAAACGCTGCATCTTGAGGACCCCCAGGTCCTGAGAACAGGTGGGGCATCTCTACCACCACTGACGCCACAGTGCCACCGAGAGCATGGCAGGGAAGACACACTGTGTTTGCTGCCAGAAAGATGGAGAACTGTGTCAGAAATAAAGATTGATGGTGCCACCCTCTGTGCTTCCTATTTGTCTGCCCAACAGCCCATGAACTGTTGTCCTTGATATTAAAAGACAAGTCTGAAAACAGTCGTATTCTGAAGTAGTGATGAGTGTATATTTCAGGACATCCGGGACAACTGTAACTAATATGACAAGATCACAGGCAATGTTGATGAGGTGAACAAGGTCACATTCATACTTGAAGTAAAAACAACATTTCCAGTAGAAGACAATGAAAATGAAGAGGTAATGTTTCCTTTTTTAAGTTCATGGATTCCTTAAATTATTTCCACAGACTCCCGGTTAAGAACTATAAAGTGGCTCCCTGCCATCATTTTAAGTTAAAATGAGAGAAAATAAATACGTGAGCTCTATCTCACACAGCAAGATGAGAATCGGTTGGGAAATCTTTGCCTTAGTCTGTGGTTCCGAGTCCAGACTTTGCAGCCAGCCGCCTCAGTTGAGCCTCTTTTTCCGCCATGTACTGCTGTGTGACCCAGGCCAAGCCACTGTGCTCTCTGAGCCCCAGTATTCTCCTTTTGCAAATAGCAATAATGGAAGTCCTGTCCTTACAGGGTTGCTGTGAGCAGGGATTCAGGTGGGACAGGGCCTGGCACTTGGCCTGATCACTGTTTGGCTTTTGCAGTTTGATAGATGTGTGTGCACTTTGTGTTACAATATGGAATGTGTTTCTTTCTGTGAGTCGTGATCCTAAATGTTTGGAAGCCTTGTCTCTGGAGGATCCTGGGACTCAGTCCTTGGCAAGAGCTCATGTGGGATTCCAGCTTGGGAAAGGGGATACAAAGAATGTGCAAGGTCTGGGATCTGCACTAGTTTCCTGTTGCTACTGTAACCGTTTACCACACTTCAAGGGGCTGTCTCTTCCTCTCATCTTTGCCCATGTTGATCCCTCCACCTGGAATGACCTCTTCCTTTTGTATCCATCTGACATGTTCTCACTCAGCCTTCAGGACTGAGCTCAAATATTGCCTCCTCCAGGAAGGCTTCCCTGACGCCCACCTCCACCATTCCACTTCTGGGAAAGCGCCTATGCACGATGCCCTGAATGCATCCTTATCAATGCAGATGCCACAAACAACTGCCACCACCTTCTTCTGCAATCACCTTCCATGGGATGAGTGCCTTTCAGCTGAACACCTGACCTCTTCTTCTTTACACCCCCAGTGCCCAGGAGAACCTGGCTCAGGTGAGGTCTTGGCAACTGTGCACTGCGTGAGTGAGTGAGTGGCGTCCCTGGGGCCCCTTGCACACTCAGGGAATCCTGGACCTGAACCTGCGCCAGCAGATGCCAACTGGCTGTGCTTGGGGTAGAGGCGGCGGGGCATCCTTGGAACATGTAAATTGCTTCCAGAAGCTTAAGCAAGCAAGTGAACTGGGTACAAATACTCAGCATCATAGCCAATATGGAGGTGGAGGGAGGAGAATTTAGCCTTTTGCTAAGCCTCAAATGTAGAAAGGCTTTTTGCCACTTGCAGTCTAAAACAGTATATATCAGATGAAACAAGCGAGGCTCCCCCAGTCGCATGACTAATGAGTACAAAAGACAGAATTTGGACCTGAGCTGGCTCCACCCATGCCCACAAGCAGCCCCTATCTTGATGACTATGACCTTGTGGCTCTTACAAAAGGTTGGGGAGACCCTACCAAACAGCCTTAGCTCTAGCTCCTCACAGAAAGCCTGGACTAGCAGGGTCCCCAGAATCTTGAGAAGCGCCCTGTTTTTTCCAGATAAAGTCTGACCCTAGGAGCCCTTGGACGGACTGGCCTGGAGGCTCACCTGCCCTGATCCTCTGTGCCCCCTGACGTGGCGCCTTTGCTCTCGGTCATCCCATACCCGTTAAGGTTGGCTCATCCTCACCTACTTCCAGAGCGGGCACAGCAGAGAGATCACAGACATCTTCCAAGTGACAGACGCTGGAAGGCCACCTCGCCCCAGGCACACAGAACTGGATTATCTACTCGGGGTTGAGTGTTAGTGGGGACCTCGACTTGGGCTCCTGAAAGCCCAAGGGACACCTGACTCTCTCCAGACCTAAATGTGGTCCTGATCCCAACTGTGCACAAGGCAAAAGCTCTGGTCCCCATGGACCTTTTGTGGACATTCGACCAACAGCCCCACCATGGGGTCGGAACCTATCTGACCAACCTAGGAAGGGCTGTCAGCAAACTGCCCTGACTTCTAAAGTCAAGATCCAGTGCAGGTGCTGAGAAGAGAGACTCAGAGGTCACAGCAAAATGCCTGTTATGTACACTTTTGTTTGTATAGGACCTGGGGCCAAGACAAGAAACACAGAAAGTCTGAGAACCTCCCCCAGGATGGCTCTGGGGATTCCCCTAGGAAGAGCCCCCACCAACCAGCTTCTTTTTGTCCCCATGGCGTCTCCTGCTCCTTCCTTCTGGATGGGGGCCCATAAGGGACAGGAGAATATAAAAGGCCAGGTGGAGGGTGCTCAGATGCAAGGCTCTCCAGCGTCAGGACTGGATGACGAGATTTTCCTGGCCAGGTAGGGTGGTGTTCCCCTTCCATGGATGGGACCCAAACAGGGTCACAGAGGACCCCTCTCTGAGGGGTGGGTGACCTGTCCTTTCCCTCCAGGAACCTTGGGACTCAATGGCCAGAAACCATGCTGCTGTGGCTGCCCCACACCACCTTGTGGAGCACCGTCTGCTGGGCAGACCATAAGTCCGGCTGGGTCTGCCTGTCTGTAGCCCATCGCCCTGGTGGCCACCCTCACTGCCTCCCATTAATATACATCCACTTCTGGGCCTAACCCTTTGACTAACTCTAGTCTTGGGACTGTCCTATTCACCTGGAGGGGTTCTGTCCACTTCTGCGCAAAGATGACCTATATATCACTGAGTGATATCCCCTCCCCCAACCTGGTTTCTTCATCCATCTAGAGATGTACGGGAATGGAAGAGGCTGGTATTTCAGTACCCCTACGGACAGTGGAAATGTCATAACCGGGATTCGGGTGTCTATAAGTCCTATAGGCATATTCAGGAGGTGAGTGAGAGCAGGGCCCTAAGCCCTAGCACTGTGCCCCAACGCATGCCACACTCTCGGGAACTTGGGGGTGGGGATTTAGCGCTTCTTCTCCAAGACCTTCACTGGGCTCCTGATGACTCTTTGAGGCCAGTTGAGTTCTTGAAGTCATAGAGCAACCAGCCATCACCTCTCCATTTTTCCCTTTTCTTCCGCTGCCCCCTCTCCTGCACACCAGCCCCACATCTTTCTGTCTCTACTGGCAAGTCCAGACATTGGCTTCCTGGGCTGATCTAAAAAAGTGGATAGAGGATGCTTCTCCCTACTTTCTTCTTTTAAAAGTTTATTTATTGACTTTTTTAGAGGGAGAGATAGACAGTAAAGGAGAGAAAAAGAGGGAGAAGAGAGATGAGAAGTATCAACCCATAGTTGCTTCACTTTAGTTGTTTATTGCTTGCTTCTCATACGTGCCTTGACCAGGGAGGGGGGCTGAAGCTGAGCCAGTGACCCCTTGCTCAAGCCAGCAGTCCTGGGCTCAAGCCAAGACCTTTGGGCTCAAGCCAGTAAACTTGAGATTATGTCAATAATCACATGCTGAAGCCAGGGATGTCGGGGTTTGGAACCAGGAACCTCAGCATTATGGGTTGACACTCTATGCACTGTGCCACTACAATCAGGCTATAAAAATATATTGTTTTTAATTTACTGATTTGAGAGAGAGAAGGAGAGAGAAAAACAATCGACATCAATTTGTTGTTCCACTTACTTATGCAGTCACTGTCTGATTCTTGTGTGTGCTCTGATTGGGGATCAAATCCTACAACCCGGGCATATCAGGATGATGCTCTGACCAACTGAACTTCGGGGCTGGGGCCCAGACTTTCTCCTTACAACCCGAACACAATTATACCATAAACAATCTCTCAATCTAAGAATCCCTGGTGGGAAAATCAGGGTGATTTATTGCTTTGGAAGAGTTTCTGTTTTTGCCTCAGATGTGTAACTTTGTATCAAGGACTTTCTTGATTTGCATATGACTATATAATAAAGGAAACTGGGGCTATGGGGCACTCCGATATTGCCATCAGCATTGAAGAGGCCTCCCAATAAAGGGTCTGTTTTGTTAATTCCGCACCGTTCTCACTCAAGACCCAGAATTATGAGCCGCGCTGGTCCGCGGCAAGTGGCGCCCAAACAGGGACTTGAGTAGGAGAAAACTAAACCGAAGGCGGGTGACGGAACTCCCCACGTGTGCACAGTGAGTAAAGAAAGTTTTGGGGGTAAGTATAGTAGGGAGTAAAAAATTATGGGGCAGTTATTGTAAAAATAAGAAACCTTCTTGTAGAAATGTTTCTGTATGAGGACAAATCGTTGTCTGAAGAGTATCAGGGTGAGCTGGAAACAGAGGGATGTGAATACGAAGACAATTTGGAGTCTGAGGATGATTCAGGGGATAAAAAATTCGCGACTATTGCTGCCTCAGCTGCGGGGCCTCTGCTGCCCTCGGCTCCTTCCTATATTCAACCTTCTACTCCTCCGTTCCATTATCGGGCTGATTCCAGAGTCTGTAGCTCAAAATCTGGGAAATCCCCTCTCCAACAATCTATAGACCAGGCTCAAAATATAGGGGAAACAATAAATGGCTTTACCTGTTTTCCTGTTGTAGAAAGACAGGACAATATACATGAGACTAGTGCAAGAGCATGAGCCCATACGTTTTAGAACTCTGAAAGAGGTTAAATTCCCTTGTGTTCAGTATGGGCCTACTGCCCCTTTTACAGTTGGTTTATTAGATAGTATTAGTGCAAAGGCTCTTCCCCCCAATAAGTGGAAGGCGATTGCTCGTGCTTGTCTCTCCGGGGGTGATTATTTGCTGTGGAAGTCATACTTTCATGAAAAGCATGTTGAGGTAGGGGAAAAATCTCAGCATAGTCAACCTGAGCCGCTGGTTACAGCGACTATAGAGTTTGAAAATGGAGAGGAGACTCAGGTATTAGGAAAGTTACAGCTTTTCCTGCTATGGTCTGATTTGCTTTAATGTTTTAACTACAATCTTCTGAACTATCATTTTGTTTCTTTCTTATTCTTTGCCTGGAAATTAAGGCAGGGGACCTGTGTTGGATCTGACTATGGAAAATACCCCAGCAGCTGCCGAGAGCAAATTTTCTCCGGGAGATTTTGTTTAGTCCCATCCTTCAGTTCCTCTGTCAGAAATGCACTGACTAAAATCAGGCAGGCATCTTTCTAATCTGGTTGTGCTCTGAAATCCCGGGTTTCTCTCTGGTTTGTCTGGTTCATCTAATTCTTGTTTCTGTTTAGTCTTTGTTTAATGTTGTCTAAAATGTGTCTGTTTTTAAGGCCTGAATTAAGTTTTCTTTTTTTTGCATGCAAAAATTGGAAATGCTGGCTCTAATATATATATTTTTTGAACTGTTCTTTTTTTAAATTAAGTTTATTTTATTCATTTTAGAGAGGAGACAGAGTGAGAGAGAGAGAGAGAGAAAGAGAGAAAGGGGGAGGAGCTGGAAGCATCAACTCCCATATGTGCCTTGACCAGACCAGTGCAGGGTTTTGAACTGGTGACCTCAGTGTTCCCAGGTTGTTGCTTTATCCACTGCGCCACCACAGGTCAGGCCTGGCTCTAATATTTTGAAAAAATAAAATGATTTTAGAACTTGTAAGGAGCGCTCATTTAAATTTAAATAGAATAGAATGTAGATCCTTAAGACTTACTAATTTGGTTAGTGCATTGTGAGGTGTGGTCAGAGTTAAGAGCCAAATAGCAATTCAAGTATAAAGATTAATCAAAGTAATATGTTATACTTGTGTTTTTTGTGCTTAAATTGTCTTATTTATGTGTAAGGTTATACTCAGGTAGGTAAGACAAAGGAATTGAGCAAAATTAAGCAGGGCCCTAATAAGTTATTACAAGAATTTGTGTCAAGCTGCTTCAGGCAATTAGAAGAATAGTATAAGAATGTTAATTTTGCTTCTTGGGCCAAACCCTGCAAAAAGGACCCTGAGAAAATCAAGGATTTGGCTCCACTGATTTTGCCAACTGGATTCAAAAAACGGTCAGGAATGCCCTGAAATGGAACTAACAATACAAGGGCATAAATTTGAAGGACTTTTAGATACTGGGACTGATGTATCTGTTATTGCTAAGCTACATGGCCTCCTTCCTGACCCACTCATGCGTCAGCCACAGAATTACAAGGTATAGGGCAGAGTAAATCCCCTCAACAAAGCTCTAGTTTTTTACAATGGGAAGATAAAGAAGGTCATTCTGGACCTTTTCAGCCTTATGTGCTCCCTGGACTGCCAGTTAATTTGTGGGGTAAGCTGCTTTTGAAAAATATGGGAGCATTGCTTATCAGTCCTAATAGTTTAGTCAATACTCAAGTGCTTAATTGGGAATTTTTGCCCACTTAAGGGACTAGGAAAAGAACAGCGGGGAATTCTCACCCCCATAGAAGTGGCGCCCAATACCAAAGCGTAGATTAGGGTATCAAAATTTAGCATAGGGGCCTTGGCAGCTCCTGCTACCCCAGTAATACATTGTGCAGACCCAATTACTTGGAAATCAGATAAACCTGTATGGGTAGACCAATGGCCCCTCTCTCAGGAGAAACTTAAGGCAGCTGCTCGATTGGTACAAGAGCAGTTACAGCTTAGGCACATTGAACCTTCTAATAGCCCATGGAATACACCTATATTTGTTATTAAAAAGAAATCAGAAAACTAGAGGCTATTACCGGATTTGAGAGCAATAAATAAGACTATGGAAATTATGGGTCCTCTCCAGCCAGGACTCGCCTCTCCTACTGCCATTCCATGGGATTTTCACCTTATAATTATTGAAGGATTGCTTTTTTACTATTCCTTTAAGCCCTCATGATTGCAAGCGTTTTGCATTCAGTGTTTCACTTAATTTCCAGGCTCCCATGGAGCGATACCAGTGGAGAGTTCTGCCTCAAGGTATGGCTAACAGTCCTACCTTGTGCCCAAATACGTTACTCAAGCTATCTCTCCAGTGCGAAGGCAGCACCCTAAGGCGTACGTGATTCATTATATGGATGATATTCTTACTGCTCATCCAGATAAAGACACTGTGCTGACCATTTTGCAACAACTAGAATATTCTTTGAAAGAATCAGGACTTTATATAGTTCCTGAAAAGGTACAGCAATCTTTACCTTTCTCTTATTTAGGACTAATTATTATTACTATTATTATTATTAACAGGGACAGAGAGAGAGAAATAGATAGGGACAGACAGACAGGAACGGAGAGAGATGAGAAACATCAATTATCAGTTTTTTGTTGCGACACCTTAGTTGTTCATTGATTGCTTTCTCACATGTGCCTTGACCGCAGGCCTTCAGCAGACCAAGCACTCCCTTGCCGGAGCCAGCGACCTTGGGTGCAAGCTGGTGAGCTTTTTGCTCAAACCAGATGGGCCCACGCTCAAGCTGGTAACCTCGGGGTCTCGAACCTGGGTCCTCCGCGTCCCAGTTCGACGCTCTATCCACTGTGCCACCGCCTGGTCAGGCTAGGACAAATTATTGAGGGACAACAAATTCATCCACAAAAATTAGAAATCAGGACAGATCATCTGCAAACTTTAAACAATTTCCAGAAATTATTAGAAGATATTAATTGGCTTAGACCTTCCTTGAAAATACACTCCCAACAGGGCTATTGTGGCAAGCTTCAGGTCCTATTGAATGGATTCATTACAGCTTATAGGTTTTGAGCCTCAGATTATTGTTGTTTTTCAAAGGACCAACAACAATGGCTCTGGGATACTTCCACTAAATGGCAAATTGCTTTTGCAAATTTTACAGGCCAAATTGATTCTCACTACTCAGCTGATAAAATAGTTGAATTTTCATTAATTACTACATTTGTATTTCCTAAGACAATTGTTAATGAGCCTATTTCTGAAGCACCTAAAGTCTTCTCTGATGGGTCCAGCTCAGGAATGGCAGGCTTAATAATCGCTGGACAAGTTTATACTGAAACAGTCGCCTTGAAATCGTCTCAAAGAGTAGAATTACATGCCATTATCATGGCTTTTCAGCATTGCCATGTTCCTACTTTAATCAGCATACAGACAGCAAATATTTACTTATGGCTGTTTCCACTATAGAGACTGCTGTCTTAGGGCCAACTGCTGATGAAGAACTACTTCAGCAATTTCTCCTTCTTCAAAGACTTGTACGTCAACATAGAGCTCCATGTTTTATAGGACATATTCGAGCTCACTCCATGCTCCCTGAAGCTTTAGCACAAGGGAATGCCCTTGTTAATCAAGCTACCCAAAAGAAAATTATTGGAGCAACCATGACAGATCAAGCAATTCTGTCTCATACTATTCATCACCAGAACGCTGCAGCCCTGCGTAAACAGTTTCAACTTTCTCAGGAAGCAGCATGGCAGATAGTTAAGTCCTGTCCAAGGTGTCCTATACTACAATCTGTCCCTTCATTTGGAGTTAACCTTCGAGGACTCCTAGCAGGACAACTTTGGCAAATGGATGTCACTCATATACTTTCATTTGGCAAACAGTCCTTTGTCCACGTTACAGTGGATACTTACTCTGGATTTATAGTAGCCTCTGCCAGAACAGGAGAGGCTGCTAAGCCTGTTATAGCTCATTGTCTGTGTGCATTTTCTATTATTGGACTTCCTAAACTGGTTAAAACTGACAATGCTCCTGCATATGTAGGAAAAGCATTTACTATATTTGTCAAACCTTTCAAATTACAATCTTTAAAGTCAAGGTATTATTAAAGTGTACCCAGCAAATATTTAAGGTCAATTTTAAAAAATATATGAGGAAGTCATATCCTGGAATCATGCCTTTTACTTTAAAATTTTTCTTTTGAATGCTGATGTACAGGAGACGCCAAATCTTTTTCTTCTGCAAACTTCTACCCTGTTTTATTTGACTCAGCTAATAACACTGTTTTGTCTTTTTCCAAATAGCTCCAGATATATAGGCGGATAAGGATCCTCAAACCCCTCAGCAAGATCTTCTTGGTTTGGCTTTTAAGGTCTATAGTGACCAAGAGGCAGAAAATGCCAAAATAGATCAAGTGAAATACCAGCTCTTGGCATACACCCATAAAGGCTCCCAAAACCCCGAGGGGGCCTCATAAGACTCCATCTGGGCCCTGCTTCAATAGTGGAAAGGAAGGTCATTGAGCTAAAGCCTGCCAGGTTTACATGCCTTTGCTGTGGGAAAAAGGGACACTGGAAGGTAGGCTTCCCCCTCACTCCTCTAAGGGAGGGTTCAGTCTCTTCCAACCTTGCTCCAGCCACCTGTGACCTAACCTTGCCCAGCCTTCTGGGACTTGCCACTGAAGGCTAAAGGTGCCCAGGGCTGTTGGCCCCATCTCACGTCATTGTGGATGAGCCTAGGGTATTTCTTCCAAGTAGCAGGTAAACTGATCTCATTTGTTACAGACACAAGGGCCACTTACTATGTCTTGCCTGAATATTCGGGTTTTTATTCAACCCTCAAAGATCTCTGTTGTTGGTGTTGATAGTCCTATTTTCTGCTGCTTTGTTTGTCTCCTTTATTTCTCTTGCCTCAATGCCCATACCTGTTTAGTCTGGGACCTGCTCCTAATTTAGACACATTTACCTGTGCCACCCAGCACAGTGTATCCCAAGGCTCTCCTCACCGCGCCATGGTTGCAGAGCTCGAGGGCAAAGCACCCTGGTCTCATCTCTCCAGGCTGAGGAGAACAGAAGCTCCATCTCCACACGTGCTGCACTTGGCTTTTCCTGAATCATTACCAGCAAGAAGCAGCAGTCATTGGGACTTGGATGTGAGCTGCAAATTATAGAAATGTGACAAAAATTCCAGTGCCATGTGGACATTTCCTGGACTTCTTTCTGCTCCTTGTGACAGCTCTTAATGGACTGAACTGGGGTTGAGTTGCATTTGCTGGGATGTGGAGTGGTGATGGCGCCAACTTGGAATTGGTGAACATGTCAAGGATATTCAAAACAGCAAAGACTCTTTTATAGATCCTGTTATATCGGCTAAGAATTTGCTTAAAGGCTTTGATCCCTGTAATGTATTAGAATACTTGTTTTGGGTATCTGTTAACATTGGCTATAATAATTTTGTGTTTATTCTGTATTTTTCCAGTCTGCTTCCAAATTAGAATCTGGGAAACTAGGAAATTGGATGAGTACAAATCTCAGCACACAAATTCAAAAGAAAAGGGGGATGTGTTGTAGACTGAAAATGGCAAAAAGCCTTTCTAAATTTGAGGCTTAGCAAGAGGCTAAGTTCTCCCCCCTCCACCTCCATATTGGCTATGATGCTGAGTATTTGTACCCACTTCACTTGCTTGCTTAAGTTGCTGGAAGCAGTTTACATGCCCTTCCTCTTACTCAGTTGTTTGTTCAGTTGTTTGATTTCGCTTATGCATGGTGGTGGGATTCCTATTTATTGCCTTGGGAGAGTTCCTGTTTTTGCCTCAGATGTGTAACTTTGTATCAAGGACTTTCTTGATTTGCATATGACTATATAATAAAGCAAGCTGGGGCTATGGGGCACTCGGATATTGCCATCAGCATTGAAAAGTCTTCCTGATTTCATCCCTTTTACTGTTTTGTTAATTCCATACCCTTCTCACTCAAGACCCAAAGACCCAGATTTACGAACCGTGCTGGTCGGAGGCAATATACGATAACAATAGAACTTACTTACAAGGTGTTATGAGAATTTAACAAGATGCTTCTCCAACTGAGGGCTTGAACACCGAAGACTTTATGCCATGCAGGCAGGTGTACAAGCATCCTTTGAAATCACAGATTAGAAACAGCAGACTTATACATCTAGAGGGGACACATTAAATAAGTGATGGAGTTACCTGTGCAGTGGAATATTACACAAGCATAAAGAAACAATGGAACACCCTTGCTGCACTGACAAGTTGCCCAAGGACACAGGCTAGTGCGGACTCGGGGGTTTAGAAGGTCCCCATTCGGTTACATGAAAAGGGGAATGGCCTTGTGTGTGCACAGATTCTGGGAGGCTCTGGGAAGTCTGGCTCCCCTGGAACTGAAAGCTCTGGTTTCATTGGGATGGCAGTTCTGGAAGGAGTGGGGGGGGGGTGTGGAGGCCCTGCTTAGCTGGCACCTCCAATGCCCACACCAGGTTCCTAGGACGGGTCAGCTACTATGGCCTGTGGCTGAACACATCCCTCTGCCTGTTTCTGCACTGCTGCTGAGCGACAAACACTCTTTTCATGTTTAAGCGGTTCAAAAAACTCAAAATAAGAATAATACTTAAAAAAAAATAATAATACTTTATAACACATGAACCTTCTATGAGATTCCAGTGCCATTGTCCATCAATAAAGTGTCATCAGCACAGAGTCCCGCCCGCTCATTTGCATGTTGTCTGGAGCTTCTTTCAACTACAGGCAGAGCTGAGTCAGAGAAGTTAGGACTAAGGAAACTGAAATGTGGCCCTTCAGCCACTAAGTCAGCAGACCCCTGGTGACCCATATTTCCCTCCTCTGGACCATCACAGCCCTGTTCTTGGTGCTGGCCACCTGGGGATTGGGGGTTATAGGGGGGTTGCATGCAATAACCACCCTTTTGGGGAGACCAGAGTAGAGAGGCACTCTATCCTGAAAACCCCGCCCTTTCCTCTGGGCCAGGAGTCGTCTCCCTGGAGACGCTTGTTGGGGCTCAGGCCCTCCCACCCCAGGCCCTCGGCACCTCTGGCTAGAAGGAGGCAAGGAGGCCCAGGTCTCACAGCACCACGAGACAGGGGCAGAAAGGCTGCACAGAAGGTTTTGTCCCTGCCCCAGCCCAGCCTGAGGGAAATTTGGGGAGTTTTGCTGCCAATTTAGGTGTCTTCTCCCAGCTCCAGGCCGGCAGGGTTTGGTGTCCAGAGCAGGGCCTGTCAGGGACTGGACTCCAGGAAGTACTACCTGGGTGGGAGTCAGAGGAAGAGACAGTTTCTGGCCTGAACAAGGAGGGAATGACAGGGTAGCTTGAAAGTACACACAATGGCCTGCCGGTTGGCTCAGTGCTGGAGTGTCGACCCAGCATGTGGATGTCATGAGTGTGATTCCCGGCCAGGGCACACAGGAGAAGCAGCCTTCTGCTTCTCCAACCCTCTCCCTTCTCTTTCTCTCTCTCTTTCTCTATCTCTCTATCTCTCCCTCTTCTCCTCCCACAGCCATGGCTCGATTGGTTCAAGCATATTGACCGCAGATGCTGAGGATGACTCCATGGAGTTTTCACCTCAGGTGCTAAAAATAACTGGTTGTGAGCATTGGCCCCAGATAGGGGTCACAAGGTGGATCCCTGTTGAGGTGCATGCAGGAGTCTGTCTCTTTATCTCCCCTGCTCTCACTTGGAAAAAGAAGTAAAAGAATACAGGGAAATTCAGAGAAAATACAGTTAAAAAACAGAACTCTATAGCCTGACCAAGCAGTGGCACAGTGGATAGAGCGTCAGCCCGGTATGCAGAGGAAACAGGTTCAAACCCTGAAGTCACCGGCTTGAGCGTGGGCTCATCTGGCTTGAGCACAGGTTCACAAGCTCACCAGCTTGAGTACAGGATCGCTGGCTTAAGTGTGGGATCATAAACATGACCCCAAGGTCTGTGGCCTGAGTAAGTGGTCACTGGTGCTCCACTGGTGCCCCCCCAGGTCAAGTCACATATGAGAAGTAATCAATGAACAACTAAAGTGCCTCACTGAAGAACTGATGTTTCTCATCTCTCTCCCTTCCTGTCTGTCTGTCTGTCTCTATCCATCCCTCTTTCTGTGTCTCTCTTTCTCTGTCTCTTTAGCTAAAAAAAAAAAAAAAAACCCAAAAACAACTCTATAGAGGGTCTACTCTAGAAGAAGTAGACAAAACTATAAAGGATGAAAGGCCTCGCCCAAGTGAGTGCTTCATCAGTGGGCATTATTGTGAGCCCTTGGACCTGCAGTGGAAGAGATCTGTTTAGTAGGGAATCTAGAAAGAGCCTAAGCAAATTCGTCCCAATGAGGAAAGAACAGGGGCTGGTCCTGAACATCCTCAGTGACTGGATTTCTGCTCCAGACAGTTGCTTCTGTGTCTCCGATACCTGGGGGGTCATACTGGGTGGGACCTGTCTGCTTTCTTCCTCCTCACGTGCCGTGCCAAGGGCTCTGCCAACACCCCTTGGCTTTGGACCATCCTTTGCCTTGGTTGGTCAATGTGACTGTTCTTAACCCTCATTAGCTCTTCCTGTGTCCCATGGGCTTGGTCTACGCTGTGGGGCTCATTGTTCTGGGGGCCTGTGGACAGGAACACAAACACTGCAGCCAGCACCCCTCCAGGACTCCGCACACAGAGTCCCTGCCAAGGACGAGTGTCCTAGGCCCCACTGGTAGTGGATGTAGCCTGACGGTCTCTGGGCATAAATGGACAGGCTGAAAGACACAGACCACACAGCAGGTAAAAGAGGGGCTGGGGGCCCAAGGGAAAGTGGAGATGGAAGCTGACCCATCAGGCAACTGAATTAGGATCCTCGGGAAATAGTCTATTCCCGGGTCTGCTGTGTACTTTGGGGGGCCCAGTGTAAAACGAAAATCTGTGGCCCCTTGATCCAAACTTAGTACAATTTTTAAGACGGTGACATTAGAGAATCTGACTGGATGGGGGGGCTATCGAAGCGACTGTGCAGGTAGCACAGCTGTGAAGCAGCCCTGGACCCTATCTTCTCATTAAGACCTGAAACTTGTAGAAAAAGGAGGTCCCCTCAGTTTCCTTTACCATATCTCCAGGGGCCACTGGGCCCCTCAGACCAGACCTCTTCTCTCCAGAGCCACCCCGGAAGTTTTCTCTAAGCCAGGGCTCAGGAATCTGTTTGGTTGAAAGAGCCATGAATGCCACATATTTTAAAACGTAATTCTGTGAGAGCCATACAATATGTTTAACACTAAATATAAGGAAATGTGTGCATTTTATGTAAGACCAACACTTTTAAAGTACAAAAAGTCTCTGAATTCTTTTTAATAATGTTGTTATGCTGTTGCTAACCAATGATGAATAAAGTACTTTTTACCATTAATGCAACTCCTGGTGCTGCATGGTTTTGCTGACAGCTTTGTAGTCTGGTTGATATATGGTGAGGTTAAGCTTCATGCAGGTGTTGAGACTTCCACCCGTTAAACATGACCATAGGTTGGTCTTAACGTTCTTTAGATGTGAGAAAGACTGCTCACGTGCATATACATAGAGCCAAACATTGTCAGTACAGCAATACCCACATGCTGCAGTGTGTGGTATGTGACGGGAAGTGAGTTCCAAGTTTTGACAATCAGCTGGTCCGTGGGTTGATGTTTTTTCATTTCTCCCCACTTGTGTTTGCTTGCCTACTCTGCTTGCTGTAGTGCAAGTCTTTCCAAATCTTCATTCAGGGACTTGAACTTATTCACCCACATGTCTGAGGCCTTCAGGTCAGCAGCTTGCAGCTCAAAATCTCTGACGGAGACACCGGGAATGTAACTCAGGTCGGCGCTGTCCACTGCACACTCGTGTGGATGGGTGATGAACTTAAAAAGACAAGTGTGCTCACGAAATTCCCCAAAGTGCGCTTTGAATGACTGCAGGAGATTAGATGTGAAGCCCGCTAGCTGCTGGAGATCAAGATGTTGAGCAGGGTCACTTGCTGTGCATGCATCTTTAAACTCTCCCAGTTTTTCAAAGTGTAGTAAACGACCTGCTTCAATGTCAGCGACGAAGAGTTCCAGCTTGTTTTCAAATGCAAACACTGCTTGTTGAAGGGATAAGACTGTATTTCCAACACCTTGCATTTGCACATTGAGCTGGTTCAGATATTCAGTCATGTCCACAATATAATAGAACTTCAGGACCCACTCAGTGTTAGCTAACTCAGGATGCTGACGTTTTTTATTTCAAGAGAAGTCAGGATTTTGCTCAGACAAGCCGCGAAACGGCTGAACAACCAACGCACATTGCTGTGCGGAAGCAGACCAGGACAATTATTCCCAACTTCATCCAGCAGTCTTTTAAACTGGCGATCATTTAAAGCTCGGGCAACAATAAGTTGACCACCTGAAT
Source organism: Rhynchonycteris naso (assembly GCA_037038555.1). Classification (NCBI taxonomy): domain Eukaryota; kingdom Metazoa; phylum Chordata; class Mammalia; order Chiroptera; family Emballonuridae; genus Rhynchonycteris; species Rhynchonycteris naso. Next base: position 197,747,784 of record CM073000.1, on the reverse strand, counting down.
GACCAGCGACATCACCTCACCCAGCTGCTCACCACACATCTGAGCACAAAGTGCCTCCTGATGTAGGATGAAGTGAAAACTTAGGATGGGTCTCTTTTCATGTTCACAAAGAAGCGCTACGAATCCTCTGTTTTTCCCCACCATGCACAGAGCACCATCAGTACACACTGAAATAAGTTTATACATCGGTAGATTTTTTTTTCTTTAGCGAACTCAGTGAATAAATAAATACTTCCCTCTTGTTGTCTCTTTCATAGGCAAAACAGCAGGACTTTCCTCACGTAGTGTGTCACCGACAGCATACCTTGCAATCACGCTGAACTAGGATAAATGGCTTACGTCTGTTCACTCATCCAAAGCGAGAGAAAAGAATGGTGCTACATTTATGTCCTTCACTTGTGTTGCCTCAATTTGATTTGCCATCACGATGGTACGATCATGAACAATTCTTGCCAACAAAGGCATGTCTTTTATTCGTTTGATTATCTTGTCTTTATCCGAAAAGTTGTCAAAAAAGTTCATTGGCAACATCAAGCATGAATGTTTTGGCATACTCCCCATCTGTGAATGGCTTTCCATTTCTCACAATTGATAAAGCACCAGCAAAGCTAGCCAAATTCCAGTCACCTTGCTGGGTCCAAACACGGAGTTGCTGCTGACTAGCTTGCACTCTGCACAGTAGCTCTTGACATGCTTTCTTCCTGCTGTCCCCTGCTGGATATTTCGATGCAAATGTAGAATGGCATGTGTCAAAATGTCGCTTTATATTTGACTGTTTCATTGATGCAATTTTATCATTGCATATTAGACACACTGCAGAACCTGCTCTCTCCACAAAGGTAAATTCCTGTCTATTCCTGCTGAAAAGTATAATACTCCTCATCTTTTTTTCTTTTAGCCATCTTCTTCGTCAAAAGGGTTTCTGCAATTAGCTAGCTGACTACTTGATTAAAAGGAGGGAAGTTTACTTCCTAACCTCACAATGACCTCTGTACATTACGCATTATTCAATAAAAATTTGGTGTTGTCCTGGAGGACAGCTGTGATTGGCTCCAGCCACCCACAACCATGAACGTGAGCGGTAGGAAATGAATGGATTGTAATATATGAGAATGTTTTATATTTTTAACGTTATTTTTTTTTTAAAGATTTGTCTGAGAGCCAAATGCAGCCATCAAAAGAGCCACATCTGGCTCAGGAGCAATAGGTTCCTGACGCCTGCTCTAAGCGTTTTGCTCCTGACCCCTGGGCTCAGGTCCTGGGGCACCACCTCAAAGCCATGCTGTTGTCCCTGGTCCTCTCTCTTCTCTCCAATCCTGCCTGCAGTGCTAGGGTGAGAGCCGCCCTTCCCTGTCCTCACCTACCCAGCCAAGCCCTGGCCTCCATATTTGTGGGATGCAAAGCTGAAACAGATATTTCAAGATGCCTGGCCCCACAAACCGGCCTGGCTCCTCAGGCCCTGCCCTGCTCTCTCTGGTACACATCTGCCTGCAGAGCTGCGGGGCAGGGCCGGGGCTCCCTTCTACATCAGGAGAAGAGCAGGAGGAGCCCCGAGCGATCTGGATCTTCATGGGGATGGTGGGTCTCATCAACGGGTGAGTAAGACTCAGGGTCCCAGGGCGGCGCCCCCCCCATGTCCCATTTCTGTGCTGCTTCTCTGAGGAGGGTTTCAAGCCACTGGAGCCCGAGAGCAGGTCCGGCCCTCCCAGCGCAGACTTGCTGCTGACTCCACCCAGCACACCCTCTGTCTCCTCGTCTCCCCCTGACCTAGGGCTGGGGCGCTAGAGGGAGAAGGGAATGATGCTCTCTGGAGTAGGGCAGAGCAAGTCCTCCATGAAGCTGCTGAAAGTGCTCCAGGTTTGGAAAGACTCACGCACACACGTGCGTCCGGACGGGAAGACGGAAGGATCCCTTCTCCGGGTTTTCCTGGTGCCTCAGTGCCCTTGGTAGTAAGCGGCAGAGACCTGACTCAGTGCAGTTCTGACTCCCTGACCTGCCCTTTGCTCTGTCCTAGAGCAGTGATCCCCCATGACAGGCCCAGCCCTCACACTCCCACCAGGACTCGCAGCGCCTCAAGTGTCTCGGGTTACGGTTGCCAAATTCAGCAAATAATAAAAATATACAACATGTTAAAATTGACTTTCAGATGTACAACAAATAATTTTTTTAGTATAAATATGCCCCATTTAGCATTTGAGATGTGCTTATACTAAAAAAAATAAAAATCAATATTTGGGACATAGTTATACTTTTTAAAGATGCAATGTGTGATATGTACTTACACTAACAAATCGCTCGTTGTGTACCTGAAGTCACATTCAGCTGAGTGTCCTGCATGTTTCTGGCCTCCTTACTTGGGACGTGTCTTGCACTGTAAAAGCAGGAATAGCTCATTTAGCAAGCCCAGGGTCCGGCCGAAGGACCATCGGGCCATCTCTCCACCTCTGCTGTTCTCTGCTCAACAGTTTCCAGCCCCTCAGTGCACAGGCTGCCCTACAGCCCTCGGTTTACACGTGACACAGCAGACATTGCAGGACCCAATTGCTCACCCCTGACACTGAGAATAGTGGCTCAGCTTCGGCCACATCAGCCTGTGGTCCACAGGGCTTAGGGGGTGGTGTGGGCCAAAGGGCTCTGTGTGGCCCTGGTGGGTTGGCTCAGTGGATAGAGTGTCGGCCTGGCATACGGATGTCTCCAGTGGATTCCCAGTCCGGGCACACGTGAGAAGTGACCATTGCCTTTTCTTCCCCTCCCTCTCCCCCTTCACCCCTGTACCCTTCCCACAGCCAGTGGCTCTATTAGTTCCAGCCTCACCCCTGCTGAGAAGCCTCAGGAGCTAAAAATAGCTCCATTGACTTGAGCAACAACCCAGGTGGGAGTGTCCTGGTGGATCCCGATCAGGGAGCATGTGAGAGTCTGTCTCACCATCTCCCCTCCTCTTACTTAAAACAAAAAGGCACACAAAGGGCTCAGAGTGGCATCCTCAGTTTAACTCCGATGATTGTGGGAGGGGACTGTCGGAGGAAGGTCACACTGGGAAAGCTGCCCCACACTACTACAGAGTCTCTCCCACCAGGACAGAGGAGGCTACTACCCACAGCACTCTCAGCTGTGGACTCTGCCCTAGCCAGCTTGCAGCTGTCCACCGGACCCACCAGGACACGCAGGAATAGACTCAGAGGCAGGCCGGGAGCCCAAAACTACAGCTGTGGGTCTCACGCCCACACTTAGGGTTAGACTCCTTAGGGACTGAAGAGGTAGGATATGTCCCAAAGAGGTCTCCACAACTTTTTGGAGGAATCAGCAATGAGGCCATGATCGCTGATCTGGAGCACAGAGCAAAGCACGTGTCTGAAAGATGGAGCTGCAATTAATGAATGGGGAGAAGCCCCAGGGGCTGCCCACACGCCGGAGACTGTTACAGAAGGGAGAGAACTGGCCCCTCCCACTGGGTGAAGTGGGCTGCCAGTTCTGCTCAGAAACTGGGCAGATGGCAGGAAGGCCTTCTTAGCCTTGGGGATGGCTGAGCTAAGAGAAGAGATGGCGGGGACCCTGCCAGTGAGCCTGCTTTTTTTCTAGAAACCAGCTGAGTTTTGGGAAGCATTAGAGCCTGAGGAACAAACCCCTAGGGGACCAGTCGCAGGAATCCCTACTGTGCGATGTCCAGTGAGAACATCGCTGCGGGAGCCTGCAGCATGCATGCTTACCTCCTGCACCTGCTCTAAAGCACCAGCAGGAGGCGACCGGCCACCAAGGGCGCACCGAAGGCCCGCGGGTGAGTGCCCACTCTCCTGCAACCTGCAGGAGCGAAAGACCAGCAGGGACACTTCTGCCTCACAGGGAGCGGCTGCAAGTGGCGATCTGCCCAGAAAAGCCTTCACCCAGTGACAGGAGAGTCGACTACCGGAGCTGAGAAGGGTTCCAGCAAGGTCACCTGAAAGTCCTAGGTCCCACCACAGGCAGCATCCTCGTGGCCAGGAGTGCTCACTCACCTGGCAAGGCCAGGATAAAGATGACTACGGCTAGAACCATTAGCATGGCCAGAGCACCTCTGAATGCCCGTGTTGAATACAGGTTCTGTGTTGGAGGAGAGACAAAGCACCGAGTAACTTCCTGTTCCCATCCTGAGGAAGTGAAGGTCGAGACCAAGCAGAAGTGACTGAAAGCAGTCGCGTCCAGGGAAGGCCCAAGGACATGGGTGCTTGGCCCAACGGGAGCTTTCCGCAGGGCAGGAATCAGACAGCAGGTGGTGTGGTGTTTTGTCTTAGAAAGGGCAAGAGAATTCTATTCAGTTTTGCAAAACTAAATAATAAAATTGTACTCTGTATTCTCCTTGTTAGTTTCTTACACAAGATGACATATTTCTGCTTAATAAATTGGATAGTTGATCTCTCCAAGGCACCTCAATCCTGGAGAGATTGGGATCCTTTATTTGGAGTATTGTTGCTGCCTCATTCCTTTGGGGCTCCTCTTCATGAGACCCTAAAAACTAACAAGAGATCTGCACATATGAGAACCCACGTGGTTCCTGTCACCACAGGGAATGTGCCTGGGTGCCGTCAAGCTCCTACACCCACAGTTCTGGCCTAGACATGGTACTATGCGAACGCTGCATCCTGAAGACCCCAGGTCCTGAGAACAGGTGGGGCATCTCTACCACCACTGACTCCGCAGTGCCACAGAGAGCACAGCAGGGAGGACCCACAGTGTTTTCTGCCAGAAAGATGGAGAACTTCCTGAGATCTGTGTCACAATTAAGAATTGACGGTAGCACCCCCTGGGCTTCCCAGTTTCTGCCCAACAGACCCTGAGCTGGTGCCCTTGATATTAAAAGACAAGTCTGAAAACAGTCATAATTCTGAAGTAGTGATGAGTGTATATTTCAGGACATCTGGGACAACTGTAACTAATATGACAAGATCACAGGCAATGTTGATGAGGTGAACAAGGTCACATTCATACTTGAAGGAAAAATAACATTTCCAGTAGAAGACAATCAAAATAAGGAGGTAATGTTTTCTCTTTTTAAGCTCATGGATTCCCTAAATTATTTCCACAGACTCCCGATTAAGAACTATAAAGTGGCTCTCTGCCATCATTTAAATTTAAATGAGAGAAAATAAATACATGAGCTCTATCTCACACAGCAAGATGAGAATCGGTTGGGAAATCTTTGCCTTAGTCTGTGGTTCCGAGCCCAGACTTTGCAGCCAACCACCTCAAGCTGAGCCTCTTTTTCTGCCATGTACTGCTGTGTGACCCAGGCCAAGCCACTGTGTTCTCTGAGCCCCAGTATTCTCCTTTTGCAAATAGCAGTAATGGAAGTCCTGTCCTTACAGGGTTGCTGTGAGCAGGGATTCAGGTGGGACAGGGCCTGGCACTTGGCCTGATCACTGTTTGGCTTTTGCAGTTTGATAGATGTGTGTGCACTTTGTGTTACAATATGGAATGTGTTTCTTTCTGTGAGTCGTGATCCTAAATGTTTGGAAGCCTTGTCCCTGGAGGATTCTGGGACTCAGTCCTTGGCAAGAGCTCATGTGGGATTCCAGCTTGGGAAAGGGGATACAAAGAATGTGCAAGGTCTGGGATCTGCACTAGTTTCCCGTTGCTACTGTAACCGTTTACCACACTTCACCGGGCTGTCTCTTCCTCTCATCTTTGCCCATGTTGATCCCTCCACCTGGAATGACCACTTCCTTTTGTATCCATCTGACATGTTCTCACTCAGCCTTCAGGACTGAGCTCAAATATTGCCTCCTCCAGTAAGGCTTCCCTGACGCCCACTTCCACCATTCCACTTCTGGGAAAGCGCCTATGCACGATGCCCTGAATGTATCCTTATCAATGCAGATGCCACAAACAACTGCCACCACCTTCTTCTGCCATCATCTCCCATGGGGTGGGTGCCTTTCAGCTGAACACCTGACCTCTTCTTCTTTACACCCCCAGTGCCCAGAAGAACCTGGCTCGGGTGAGGTCTTGGCAACTGTGCACTGTGTGAGTGAGTGAGTGAGTGGCTTCCCTGGGGCCCCTTGCACACTCAGGGAATCCTGGACCTGAACCTGCGCCAGCAGATGCCAACTGGCTGTGCTTGGGGCAGAGGCTGCGGGGCATCCTTGGAGCCTAGAGTGCTTAACAACTGTGTGGTCACCCCAGGGTTGGTCCTGAATCTTGGGCAGAATCACCAGGGCCTAGGGTGTCAGCCCCACTTCCATTTTCATACTGAAGCTCTGTTTACTGAGCTCCAACCCAGAGGCCTGACCCCCAGTGGTTCAGATTTATTTGGTTGTATCCTAAACCAAAGAAACATACCCTGATGCACTGTTCCCGCAGAAGCTTTATTTATTGGGTTCTGATTTAGCACCCCGACTTGGCTATCCCAGTGCCACTACCAGTCCAACAGCTTCAGCAGGGTGACCCATGCCCCCATCCCCAGGGACCCAGAAGCACTCATGTGGTACTTTGTGGAGTGACCGACTCTAATGGATAATCCCACTTAAAACCGATGCCTGTGATTCCCAGGACCTGATACTGGCCGAAGACTCCTGTTAGCACCTTTCCAAACTGGTCGGGATAGACCACAAAGCTTCGGCCATCTTCCTTCCCAAATGTGGCCCAGCGCCCGAAGCTGGTGTATACAACCAGGTACCGGATGTAAATCCTGTGCGAGCCATACATCCCTGTAATGTGTTCACCTGGCCATAGGATGAATTCCTGGCTGTGCCCACCTGAGATGCCATATGCTTCGCTCCAGGTGGGTCCACTTTTTACCTGAATACTGGGAGAAAGAAACATCTTTGAACACTGAAGCCAGGCTGACTCACCACTCTGCAGGTCCTCCAATCCCACACCCAGCCTCTCCCCACAGCTGTCAGCAAGGAGAGCAGCCCTGTCACTGTAGCAGAAGTCCCTAAGCACATGGCTCGGGGTCCTGAGACAGACATGCTGGTCTCACATCCCTGCTTTGCCCTTTTCAGGCTCTGTGGTCTTGGGCTTTTTACCTGGCTTCTCTGAGCCTCGGTTTCTTCATCTGCAAAGTGGGAGTGATTATTCATCAATTTTAGAGAGAGGAGAGAGAATAGAGAGAGAGGTGAGGGGTGTGGAACAGGAAGGATCAACTCATAGTTGCTTCTCATATGTGCCTTGACCTGGGTTTCGAACCGGCAGCCTCAGTGTTGCCGGCTCACGCTTTATCCACTGCACCACCACAGGTTGTTCAATGACCTGAATTCTTTTCCTTTTTGACCCTAGCTTCCCCCTGATTTTTCCAGCAGGGATTCTTAGATTGAGAGGCTGATTTTGGTTGAATTGTGTTCGGGTTGTAAGGAGAAAGTCCGGGCCCCAGCCCGGAAGTTCAGTTGGTCAGAGCATCATCCTGATATGCCCGGGTTGTAGGGTTTGACCCCCTTCAGAGCACACACAAGAATCAGACAATGACTGCATAAGTAAGTGGAACAACAAATTGATGTCGGTTTCTCTCCCTTTTTTCCTCTCACTCTCAAATCAATAAATTAAAAGAATTTTTTTTTTTTAGCCTGATCTGGACTGGCACAGTGGATAGAGTGTCAACCCATAATGATGAGGTTTCTGGTTCCAAACCCCGACATCCCCGGCTTCAGTGTGGGATTATTGACACGATCTCAAGTTTACTAGCTTGAGCCCAAAGGTCGTGGCTTGAACCCTAGGTAGCTGGCTTGAGCCCAGGGCAGCTGGCTTGAGCAAGGGGTCACTGGCTCAGCTTGAGCCCCCTCCCTGGTCAAGGCATGTATGAGAAGCAAGCAATAAACAACTAAAGTGAAGCAACTATGGGTTGATACTTCTCATCTCTCTCCTCCCTCTTTTTCTCTCCTTTACTGTCTATCTCTTCCTCTAAAAAAGTCAATAAAATAACTTTTAAAAGAAGAAAGTAGGGAGAAGCATCCTCTATCCACTTTTTTAGATCAGCCCAGGAAGCCAATGTCTGGACTTGCCAGTAGAGACAGAAAGATGTGGGGCTGGTGTGCAGGAGAGGGGGCAGTGGAAGAAAAGGGACAAACAGAGAGGTGATAGCTGGTGGCTCCATGACTTCAAGGACTCAACTGATCTCAAAGAGTCATCAGGAGCCCAGTGAAGGTCTTGGAGAAGAAGCGCTAAGTCCCCGCCCCCAAGTTCCCGAGAGTGTGGCATGCGTTGGGGCACAGTGCTAGGGCTTAGGGCCCTGCTCTCACTCACCTCCTGAATATGCCTATAGGACTTATAGACACCCGAATCCCGGTTATGACATTTCCACTGTCCGTAGGGGTACTGAAATACCAGCCTTTTCCATTCCCGTACATCTCTAGATGGATGAAGAAACCAGGTTGGGGGAGGGGATATCACTCAGTGATATATAGGTCATCTTTGCGCAGAAGTGGACAGAACCCCTCCAGGTGAATAGGACAGTCCCAAGACTAGAGTTGGTCAAAGGGTTAGGCCCAGAAGTGGATGTCTATTAACAGGAGGCAGTGAGGGTGGCCACCAGGGTGATGGGCTACAGGGAGGCAGACCCAGCCGGACTTACGGTCTGCCCAGCAGACAGTGCTCCACAAGGTGGTGAGGGTCAGCCACAGCAGCATGGTTTCTGGTCGTTTAGTCCCAAGGTTCCTGGAGCAAAGGGACAAGTCACCTAGGCCTCAGAGCGTGGTCTTCTGTGACCCTTCCCCCATCCATGGAAGGGGAACACCACCCTACCTGGCCCAAAAAATCTCGTTGCCTAGTCTTGATGGTGGGGAGCCTTGCATCTGAGCGCCCTCCACCTGGCCTTTTATTTCCTCCTGTCCCTTGTGGGCCCCCATCCAGAAGGAAGGAGCAAGAGACGCCATGGGGACAAAAGGGATCTGGTCGGTGGGGGCTCTTCCTAGGGAAATCCCCAGAGCCATCCTGGGGAGGCTCCGGACGTCCTGTGTTTATTTTCTTTGCCCCAGGTCCTACACAAACAAAACAGAATGTAACAGGTATTTTGCTGTGACCTCTGAGTCTCTCTTCTCAGCACCTGCACTGGATCTTGACTTTAGAAGTCGGGGCGGTTTGCTGACAGCCCTTCCTTGGTTGGCCCGATAAGTTCCGACCCCATGGTGGGGCTGTCGGTCGAATGTCCACAGAAGGTCCATGGGGACCAGAGCTTCTGCCTTGTGCACAGTTTGGATCAGGACCACATTTAGATCTGGAGAGAGTCAGGTGTCCCTTGTGCTTTCTGGAGTTCAGGTCGAGCTCTCCACTAACCCTCAGAACCCCGAGTAGAATATCCAGTTCTGTGTGCCTGGGGCGAGGTGGCCTTCCAGCGTCTGTCACTTGGAAGATGTCTGTGATCTCTCCGCTGTGCCCGCTCTGGAAGTAGGTGAGGATGAGTCAACCTTAACGGGTATGGGATGACCGAGAGCAAAGGTGCCACGTCAGGGGCACAGAGGATCAGGGAAGGTGAGCCTCCAGGCCAGTCCTTTCAAGGGCACTTGGGGCCAGGCCGAAGGGTCAGATTTTATCTGAAGGAAACAGGATGCTTCTCAAGATTCTGGGGACCCTGCTAGTCCAGGCTTTCTGTGAGGAGCTAGAGCTAAGGCTGTCTGCACGGTCACCCCAACCTTTTAGAAGAGCCATAAGGTCATAGTCATCAAGATAGGGGGTGCTTGTGGGCATGGGTGGAGCCAGCTCAGGTCCAAATTCTGCCTTTTGTACTCATTAGTCATGCGATTGGGGGAGCCTTGTTTGTTTCATCTGATATATATGATAACAGTATACTTACTTTACAAGGTGTTATGAGAATTCAACAAGATGCTTCTCCAACTGAGGGCTTGAACACCGAAGACTTTATGCCATGCGGGCCGGTGTACAAGGTCCTGCTATGTAGCATCCTTTGTAATCACAATTTAAAACAGCAGACTTATACATGTAGAGGTGACCCATTAAATAAATGACGGTGTCACCTGTGCAGTGGAATTTACACAAGCGTGAAGAAACAATGGAACACTCTTGCTGCACTCACAAGTTGCCCAAGGAGCCAGGCTAGTGGGGACTTGTGGGTTTAGAAGGTCCCCATTTGGTTACACGGAAAAGGAGAATGGCCTTGTGTGTGCACAGACTCTGGGAGGCTCTGGGAGGGCTGGCTCCCCTGGAACTAAAAGCTCTGGTTTCATTGGGATGGCAGTTCTGGAAGGAGTAGGGGGTGGGGTGGAGGCCCTGCTTAGCTGGCACCTCTAATGCCCACACCAGGTTCCTAGGACGGGTCAGCTACTATGGCCTGTGGCTGAACTCATCCCTCTGCCTGTTTCTGCACAGCTGCTGAGCTACAAACACTTTTTACATGTTTAAGTGGTTTTAAAAACCTCAAAATAAGAATAACACTTTTTGTTTGTTTGTTTTTTGTGGCAGAGACAGAGAGTCAGACAGAGGAATAGACAGACAGAAAGGGAGATGAGAAACATCAATTCTTCGTTGTGGCTCCTTAGCTGTTCATTGATTTCTTTCTCACATGTGCCTTGTCTTGGGGGGACTACAGCAGACTGAGTGACGCTCTGCTCAAGCCAGCGACCTTGGGCTCAAGCTGGCAAGCTTTGCTCAAACGAGATGAGCCTGCACTCAAGCTGGTGACCTTGGGGTCTCGAACCTGGGTTCTCCACATCCCAGTCCGACGCTCTATCCACTGTGCCACTGCCTGGTCAGGCTTTTTAATGTTTTTTTGTTTGTTTGAATAACACTTTATGACACATGAACATTCTATGAGATTCCAGTGCCATCATCCATGAATAGTGTCATCTGCCCAGAGTCCCACCCGCTCATTTGCATGTTGTCTGGGGCTGCTTTCAACTACAGGCAGAGCTGAGTCAGAGAAGTTAGGACTAAAGAAACTGAAATGTGGCCTTTCAGCCACAAAGTCAGCAGACCCCTGGTGATCTATATTTCCCTCCTCTGGACCGTCACAGCCCTGTCCTTGGTGCTGGCCACCTGGGGATTGGGGGTTGTAGGGGGATTCCATTCAATAACCACCCTTTTGGGGAGACCGGAGCAGAGAAGCGCTCTATCCTGAAAACCGCGACCCGTCCTCTGGCCTAGGAGTCGTCTCCCTGGAGACGCTTGTTGGGGCTCAGGTCCTCTCACCCCAGGCCCTCGGCACCTCTGGCTAGAAGGAGGCGAGGAGGCCCAGCACCATGAGACAGGGAAGGAAAGGCTGCACAGAGGGGCTGTGTCCCTGCCCCAGCCCAGCCTGAGGGAAATTTGGGGAGTTTTGCTGCCAATTTAGGTGTCTTCTCCCAGCTCCAGGCCGGCAGGGTTTGGTGTCCAGAGCAGGGCCTGTCAGGGCCTGGACTCCAGGAAGTACTACCTCGTGTGGGAGTCAGAGGAAGAGACAGTTTCTTTCCTGAACAAGGAGGGAATGATTGAAGTTTCTTGAAAATACACACAAGGCCCTGCCGGTTGGCTCAGTGTTGGAGTGTCGAACTGGCATGTGGACGTCATGAGTTTGATTCCTGTACAGGGTACACAGGGGAAGCAACTTTCTACTTCTCCATCCCTCTTCCTTCCCCTTCTTTCTCTCTCTCTCTCTTCCCCTTTTGCAGCCATGGCTCGATTGGTTTGAGCGAATTGACCCCAAGTGCTGAGGATGGCTCCATGGAGCCTCCACCTCTGGCACTAAAAATAGCTCAGTTGCGAGCATGGCGCCAGATAGATAGAGCATTGGCCCCAGATGGGGGTTACCGGGTGGATCCCAGTTGCAGCACATGAGGGAGTCTGTCTCTCTGCCTACTCACCTGTCACTTGGAAAAGGGGGAAAAAGACCAAAAGGGAAGTACACACATGGTGCATTTTCATAGAGCCACGAGCAGTTATAATGGACGCATACACACACTCATGTGCTCACACATGGAGGCACCCTAAACACACACACACTTGCCCACTTGCACATGCCCCTTCACACACGTGTCTACACTTGTGCACACCTGTGTAGGAAGCCCTAATCCTGGAAGAGACCCACCTCTCATTCACTCTGGCCCAGTGCTGGCCCCGAGCCTGAGGAAGACTCAACACAGGCCCTTTGTCCCTCGGCATTAGGGTTCCCCACTAGGGGATTTACTAAGCATTTACAAGGCTATAATCTCCTCTGTGGGCGTGCCACAGAATTCAGTCTGCCAGGAGCCCAGAACAATGGGTCCTTCTCCCAGCAGAGCAGCTGTGGCCTGGCTGGCTTGTTTTTTGGATGGGTGAGTCAGGGATGGCTCCCTGGTTTCCCTGCTTCTTGAGTGTGGGGTTTGGGCAGCCTGAGGCAGAGCAGACAAGAGGGGTTCCATCTCTGACCCGCTCAGCTGTTCAGCCTCCCTGCCACCCTAAGCAGGAAGCCCCCAACTCCCCTTGGAGGCTGGAACCTGTGTCCCTGGCTTGGGTCTTGGGTTTCGGAGGGATGCCTGGCCTGGCCTGGGCAAAGGTAGGGGAGCTGGTTCTCCACGTGGACTCATCTGATCCCTGATGATCCCTGGGACTCCAGGAATCAGAGGGAAGGGGGGGGGGGTGAGGCTGGGAAGGGCTGGGGGTTGGGCGGAAGAACTTTGCATACTTTGTGGCTTGCCCTTGAATGCTGCCAGGCTGGAGGGCTCTTCCTAAGGGGGCAACCCACCTTTGCATTTCTGGAACTCTCAGTGCTTCCGCACTCATTTACTCACACACTTATCTAAATTCTGTATTGGATGCTGAGATATAAACTAAGAATTTCTCTTCACTCTTCCCTAGAGAAATTCAATACTTTTCTTGGAAAATCAGGACACCCAACCACATAGCACTTTTTTTTTTTTAAGGGAGAAAGATCTTTGATGTAATTAAAATTCTATTAGTGTAAGTGGTGAAAATAAAATGAAACTCTACCCAAGTGTCAAGCTGAGGAGACCCAGGGTTTGATTCCCCAAGGCCGCCCTGGGATGTGCATTCGTTCCCTGCTGTATTAGCTCTGCTGCTGCAGCGAACACCATCAACTGGACAGCTTAGATGGCCGGCCGGCTGCATCCCGCCTGAAGCCCCAGAACCACAGCCCCGCTGGGGCCCCTTTCCCATCTGCCTCCATCCTTAGAGCGGCTCCACCACACCCCTGAGGCCCAGCTCTCTTAGACAATTACTCTCCTTGTAAACCTCTCCTTGCTGTTTTCTAGAGTTTGGAGGTGTCTTAGACAAACAGGCACATATGTCCAGGCTTCCATTGGGACCCACACCCTGGCCATACTTACATCTGCTTGCTCTTGAATCTTGTTCTCCAAACAGATTTCTTTTTCCTTTATTATTCTTTTATTTATTTATTTATTCTTTTAGAGAGGGGAGAGAGAAAGGAGGAGAAGCAGGAAGCATCAACTCCCATATGTGCCTTGACCAGGCAAGCCCTGGGTTTTGAACCAGAGACCTCAGCATTCCAGGTCGATGCATTATCGACTGTGCCACCACAGGTCAGGCCCCAAACAGATTTCTGAAATAACATTCAAACAAAACTATGGTTCTTTCCAGATGATGGATTTAGGACAGTTCTCTACTTTTTTCTCTGTCCTTTTTTGTGTTGCTTCAATTTCTTTTTTTACAAGACTATACCAATTTTACAAAAACAAAGTAATTACTTTTTTTAAAAACAGAGATGCATTTTTTTAACCTACAAGTTCACAAAGGATAGAAGTGGAAGTCCTCAGCCTCATTGGTGGTGGCACAGTGGATGAAGTGTTGACCTGGGAAACTGAAGACCCAGGTTCGAAATCCTGAGGTCATGGGGTTGAGCGTGGGCTTATCTGGCTTGAGCGCAGGGCCGTGGGCTTGAGCCCAAAGGTCGCTGGCTTGAGCAAGGGGTCACTGGCTCAGCTGTAGCCCTCCACAGCCTAGGCACATAGGAGAAGCGAACAATGAACAACTAAAAGCGCTGCAACTACGAGTTGATGCTTCTCAATTCTCTCCCTCCTTGTCACACTATCTCTAAAAAAAAAAAAAGGTGGAAGTCCTCAGTGTCAGAAATACTTTGGAAAATGGGTCACTCTTACTTTGCTGGGGGAATATACTTGGGACCCTCTCATGGTTTAAAAATCTAAAAACATGAAGCCCATTTGTCTGAAGCATTACACCCAAAGGAAAGTTATCCTAAGGAACGGCTGGGAAGATGTGCCAATGCCTGGCAGGCGGGGGCGCAGTGGAAAAAGTGTGACTTGGGATGCTGAGGACCCAGGTTCAAAACCCCGAGCTCGCCAGATTGAGTGTGGGATCATGTGGCTTGAGCGTGGGGTCGCTGGCTTGAGCAAGGGGTCACTTTCTCTGCTGTAGCCCCCCAATCAAGGCACACATGAGAAAACAATCAATGAACAACTAAGGTGCCACAACTATGAGTTGATGCTTCTCATCTTTCTCCCTTCCTGTCTGTCTGTCCCTCTTTCTGTGTCTCTTTCTCCCTTAAAAAAAAAAAAAAGTGCTATGCCAAGGTTTATAAATAAAGATTTACATAGAGATATCTTTTTTTTTTCTTTTAGTGAGAGAGAGAAAGAAAGGAACAGACAAGGACAGACAGGAAGGGAGAGAGATGAGAAGCATCAATTCTTCATTGCAGCACTTTAGTTCTTCATTGATTGATTTCTCATATGTGCCTTGACTGGGGGGCTACAGCAGAGCGAGTGACCCCATGCTCAAGCCAGCGACCTTGGACTTCAAGCTAGCAACCATGGGGTCATGTCAGCCAGCTTACCCTAGGAACCTGGAGGAAAGAAAGGTATAGATTTTTCTTGGTTTGGTTCATTTATTTGTTGACTGGCTATGGCCCCAGTGAGGAGGTGGTGTTCCTGAAGGAAGGTCAGCAGGCCCGAGTCTGTCTGGCTTCCTCATGAGTCACGAGCTCCAAGAAAAGGGTACTGTCCTCCCCACCCCCGCCTCTGCAACAAGACCTGCACTGGGTCTGAGGCTCCTAGTTTGGGTCGAGTTTCCCCTAGGCCCCTGAGTGGTCCGGTCAGCTGTCCTGCTCTTCTCTTCCAGCCATTTCTTAGGTGGTCTCAACCAGTGCTGTTCCTGGCTGGGCCTGTCTTCCTGGTGTTGACTCAGGTGCTCCTGGGCCCAACCCCTGCTGGCCCCACGGACTCCTGGCCAGGTTCCAGTGCTGCTCCCTAGGGAGGGAGCATTGCCAGGCTCTTGTCACCTCCTGGACATGCAGTGTGCTTGAGAGCTGGGCCTGAGCACACAGGGCTGGCTGCATGACGGGATCCCGTGGTCCACCTCTCAGGACCTTCCTCTTCCCACCTGCTTCCTAACCCCAGGGGCTTATTCTTGCCCAATGGGGAGCTTCTGTCTCCCCAGGACACTGGGGGTCTCTCACAGGAACTTCCCCAGCCAGCTGGGAGTGAGTGCGGTCACCTAGGACATCTGTGCAAGTCAAAATTCCCATTCTGACTCTCTAGGGAGTTGTTGTCAGATGAATGCCACTAGGAGGCTCCCTTTCTCCACCCTTTTCCTGCCCTCAAGTTCCTTCCGAACCCCAAGCCCTCTTCCACTTCCACCTAAAGGTAGGTCCCTGGTGCCTGGTGGATCTGATGGACCCTTGCTCTCCCACACACAGCTGGGCAGCCTGGCTGTTTCATGGCTAAAACTAGAGGACATATTATTTCATTTTGGACCTTCAGTTTGTTGCCTAGTCCTGACCTTCTCAACCCAGCATTACTCATTGTCTTTTTTCTTGCAATTTCTTGTTTATTTTATTTCTGGAATCTATTCCATTTCACAGCTTGACTTTTGGTTCTGATTTGCTTTCCGGTTCTGCCACACTGTCATCTTTGAATCTCTTTTTAAGCCCACTGGGTAAGTTTCACAGTTTTTCTATTCTGAATTTTTGTCCTGGGCTTGCAGGAATGCAAGTGTACATAATGTATTACTTTTCTATTGCTGCTGTAACAAGTGCACACGCTTAGTGGCCTAAAACACAGTCCTACAGTTTATAGGCTGGCATTCCTTTTTTATTTTTTTTTAGTTAAGTAAGAGGCGTGAGGTGGGGAAACAGAGACAGAGTCCTGCATGCACCCGGACCGGGATCCACCCAGCAAGCCCCCTACAGGGCTGATGCTCTGCCCATCTGGGGCCACTGCTCCACTGCTTGGCAACTGAGCTATTTCAGCACCTGAGGCAAGGCCAGGGAGCCATGCTCAGCTCCTGGGGCCAAACTGCTTGAACTATTCGAGCCATGGCTATGGGAGGGGGGAGAGAAAGGAGAGAGAAGAAGAGAGGAAGAGAGGGGGTGGAGAAGCAGATGGTCGTATTCTGTGTGCCCTGACCTGGAATCGAACCTGGAATTTCCATATGCCAGGCTGATGCTCTACCATTGAGCCAACTGGCCAGGGCTATGTAGGCTGGAATTCTGACAGGTATCTCACTGAGCTAAAATCAAGCTTTCAAGCAGTGCTGCATTCTTGTCTGGAGGCTCTAGAAAACCCGTTACCTTGCCTTTTCCAGCTTCTCAGCCCTGAATTTGTGGCCCTTCCTTTGTCATCAAAGGCAGCAATGGTGGGTTGTGTCCTTCTCATACCATATCACTCGGCTTCCTTTCTGACTTCCTTCCCATCTGAAGGACACTTGTGATTACACGGGGCTCACCTGGATCACCCAGGAAATTCTCCCCACCTTATGCCCTGAATTTAATGACAGAAGCAGAATCCCATGAAGGTCAAGAGAGAAGTGCCACACCTCCAGGGGCCCAATGCTGGGGCACATGCCTCAGAGCCCCAGCAGGACTGCACCTCAGTTGCCCACACAGTTAGTTCCTCTTTGGGGCAAATGTCTGGGTTCGTCTCTCTCTGCCTTGGTTTCCCCACTCCTCACTGGGGCTTCTTAGTATCAGCTCCCAGCTCCCCAGTAAACTCCCTGCGTCCCAGTCCAGGCCCCAGGTCAGCCTTTGAAGGACCAGAGTAAGACCAGGAGGACCTGGCATCTGTGTGTGATGGGGCCACCGACATGAGCACTGGGGTGTTCAGGGGTGTTTCCTCCCCAGTACCGCCACTCCACTCTTCCTAACCCCCAGGGACCTTGGTGCTGCTAACGTCCTTCCATAAGTTAGCTTTCTGACTGAACTAACCTGAGAGGGTTCTGCTGTTTGCAACCCACACCTGTAACAGTACAGATGAGGGGACACAGATTTAGAAGTTAGGCAGTGGTCTTGGAGTGGACTGGTCATAGGTAACCAGGAGGGTGTCCAGGAAGCCACCTAGTCCACAGAATGCTTTGCAAGGCAGCCGTGTTTATTAGAAACAGAACAGAAGGGGACTGGGACTGATGGAGCAGATGGCCCTGACTCTCAGGGGCTCTGCTGGGCTCAGGTGGGCCGCAGGAATGGGGAGACCCAGAGAAGGAGGAGGTGGAAGAGTAGCAGCATCCGAGGCTCTGGCCTGCGGATGCTGCGGCCAGCTACCAGCGCCCGGACCCACGCGAAGTGCGTACTGATGTTCGTGTAGACGCCGGGCCTGTTGGGCCTACCGCAGCCCGCGCCCCAGCTCACGATTCCAACCTGAAACCACACCCCTTTCCTTTCGCAGGCCAACGGTCCGCCTGAGTCACCCTGGGGAGCAGAATGGGTGAGCCGGGCCTGGGCAAGGCCGGAGGGGTTAGCAGAGAGCCCGGGACGGAAGGCGGGGCAGCGGAACTGGACAGACTGCGGACAAATCCTACTCCTCCCCCAGGGAGCAACCAAGTATCTGCATCTGCAAACTGGGGTGATATTCCCCCCACACACACACACCCGCAGGGCCCCATAAGGACCAAGTGATACAGGTGGCTCTCAGGCCTGGGGCTGGGTTGGTGAGAGGCCAGGACCCAGAAGGGTGTCGCTGGAGTGGGGAGGGACACTCACGAAGCAGGCGTCCTTGCCACCTTTAGCATAGCCAGCACACATCATGTCTCCCCAGATGTCGTAGCGGAAAGATGAGTCTGAGTAGAGGCTGTGACACATGGCGGTGTTTATGATGTCGACCTGCACTTCCTGGAGGATGTAGGGAGACGGCAGCTCTGTGGAGAAGTTGAGGGGACAGAGAAAGACAGCATCCTGAGCCTCTCCTCTGCCATCTGGTTGGGAGAGATAGTGTAGGTTACAGGGTGGGGGGCTGGGTCCCGAGGGTACCCATAGTGCCTTGATGAGTCCTCTGCTCTAGCCCGGCACCCAGCACGTCGTGGGTGATGAGCAATATCACAGAAAGGAACAATGGCTGGACAGGCTGTTACAGTTCCTTCCTGAGACTCAGTTTCTCTACACGCAGCATGCAGAGGACAGCCCCTGCCAGAGCCAGTGCAGAGAGACCTGAGCATGTACAGGGAAGGGGCTAAGGCAGCTGAGGCAGTTTAGAATGAATACATTTCAGGACGTGAGCCAAAAGCTTTCCTAGACGTTCTTAGTTCTCCCACAACAACCCTAGGACGCAGCCTAATTGTAGCCCACTTTCAGGTAAGGAAAGATGCACCCAGAAAATGGCAGAGCCTGATGTGAACCCAGGTCTATCCCATTCAAGAGTCCAGGCCGAGGTCACCACTTTATCCTGTAGAGGATGGTGATCACAATAATACCAAAAACTGACGTGTCATAGAGCCTCCTGTCTGTCCGGCACTCTGTTAAACCCTATGCATGAATGCTTTGAAACTTCAGAACCAGCCTATTAGGTAGAAACTGTTACTACTGCATTTTACAGGTGAGAAGCGGCAGCAGTTAGATCAAGTGCTTGCCCAGGGTCTTTCAGCTAGCACATGGCAAAGGTTCACACCAGTCAGGGAGGCTCCAGAAGTCACCTGCCACCTGTGAGAATGAGGGTGGAGCCTGGAGATGGATGTGACACCTGTAAGCCTTGGGCCAGGGAGGGAGGAAGCACGGTTTGCCTGGCTGGGCCCCTGCCTTACACCCACGCTGCCTTTTGGGCCCAAGGAGGTCTGCGACAGGGGCACTTTATGCAGCCCTTTCTAGGGGAAAGGAAAGGACCCCGACTCTAGAAGGAGGCGGGTCTAGCGTTGACTTCTCTATCTCCACTGCCAATTCCAGATGTGTGACCATAGGAACACATTACCCCTCTGGGCCAATGAGCCCTGGCTTCTCCACTGACTCATTCTAGGGCCCTGGGCAATTTTTGTACCCTTGTCAGCTCCCTCGTCTGTAAAGTAGGTACACAAATGTTCCCAGCCTCATCTGCGGGCACGCTCCTAAAAGAAGATAGGTGGTACCCTGCACACTCCGGTGCCCTAACCTGGAACAGGGCCAGGTCCATTGTGCAGGCAGGAGCTTCCTTTGCTGTTACTGTTACTGTGAAGGGGGAGGCAGGACTGGGCCATGCGAGGGAGCAGTGTAAGGGACAGGCCAGGGGAGGCCCTGCGGTGCCCCCTGCCCCACGGCCCTGCGGTTTCAGGGGATTGGTGGTGAGAGATAAGCGTGGCAATTCATGCTGGTTCAAGGACCTCCTGCAGAGCCAACGTTAGAGAATGGTTTGACATTTTGAGGACAGAGAAATAGACTTAGCGCTCCGGGAGAGCAGGACATTGTAGATAGATAAAGAAGGGAAGGAGGAGCCAGAGCTGGGAGGTTGGATGGCTGCGGGAGGGGTGAGCACCAGGCTGAAGCCTTCCTGATGGGCCCTCCCATCCCCCACACCTCTGCAGGCTGAGAGTATTGCCTGGGCCGGGCTGGCCTCCCTCTCCCCAGGGGCTTCTGGCTCAGAGTCTCTGACAGGGACGGGGACAGGGAACTGAGCATGGGCACTGAAAGTCCTGCCCTTTCAGGGGGAGCAGGAGTGGACAGCAGGTGGGAGAAAATACTGAGCAGACCCATGGGAGGTCTCGGTTGTGCACAGACTAGGGTGGGGCTGGTGTGGCCGATGAAGCTGGAACAGGTGGTAGATCATGGCCCTGCTCCCTCGCCCCACACCCACCGCTTGTCCCCAGCCTTACCCTCCTCTTCTTGGATGTCCCCCCAGCCAGTCACCCAGCAGTCAGTCTGATTCTGGAACTCCAAGGAAGAGGCAAAGACACAGATGGGCTGGATGAACTTATCGTAGGTGACAGGGGTGGACAGCCTCAGCACAGCAATGTCATAGCTTCCAGACCCCAGATACTTGGGGCTCACAACAATCTCTTCCACCTGGTAACGGTTGTAGTAGGCCTGCAGGTTCCAGAGAGATGGCATGGCAGACAGCTCACCAAACTGGACTGTCCACTCATAGGGGTTGTTGTTCCTGGTAGGGAGGAGAGAGCGGTCAGGAGGCTGTAAGGGAGGGAGAGGCCCCCCCCCCCCCCCCCGTGCATTCCTGGGGCCTGTTCCCAAGAGTGGTTACAGCCCAGGGAGGCTTCACCAAAGCCCCAGAACCTGCAGACTCAGGGGTGGGGATAGGGCAGGAGACTGCCTCCCCTTGTCTGATCTGGCCAGTCACTTAACCAGCCTGTCACCTCTCAGTGCCATCCTTAAAAAAAAAAAAAAAAAAAGAATAAGCAGAGGCACAAATGGCAAAGTGGGGCATTCAGCAGGGTGGAGTGAGGACAGGCACCAGGCCCCTGCTGCCACAGGCCAAGCTCTGTGCCCAGCACCCACCCACCTCAGCTCCCCTGGGGTGTGAGATGAAGAAGGTGAAGGATGGTGGTGCCATTTGGGGAGAAGAGGAAAGAACAAAACACAAATGCGTGCAGGAATGTTCTAGAAGACCCTTCTGGAAAAAACTGAACAAGGTTCCCAGCAGGGGAACCATGGAGAATTCATATGGGTGTCACCAGCTGATCAGGGCCTGGGGCTTAGGAGAACACGAGGGTCATATCCGCGTACAAAGTGCGTTGTGCGGCCCCAGAGTCCCCACTCAGCGGGCCTTCCCCGAGACTCGCCTCTGAAAGCAGTGCGCCGCGGAGAGTACCCAGCGCCGGTTGAGCAGGCTCGCTCCGCAGGTGTGCGACCCCCACAGGCGCAAGCTGCCCTGCCAGGGCCAGCGCCCGAGCTCTGCGTCCTTTCCACCCACTATGCGCGTCCCGATGGCTCGCCGGCCACATGGCCCTGGGATGGACAGCCCGACCTGGTGCTGAGCTACAGAACACAGGCCCATCCGCCCATCTCCCCGCCCCCGCCCACTTGAGAGCACGAAGGTGAGGGGCTCCCCAGGAAACCATCTGGGGCACGCAGGCAACAGAGAAGGGCACGCTGGGGACCCTCTCCACGTGGTCTGCAGGAGGCCGCCCCTCCCCCCAGGGGCCCCTCAGTTACATGTGAGCAACGACGAGTTCTCGAAACCTGGGGCAAGAGAGATGAGAAGATGAGGCACTCTGGCTGTAGCCCAGGTGTGCTGCGCAGGGAAGCACACGTCCTGGGCTCCTTACCTGGAAGCATCAAGTCTTCATCATGCCAAGCTGGGGGGGAAGGCGGGGGGAAGGCGAGAAGGTGAGCTTCCCTAGGTCTCCATGCGCCCCATCCTACCCCATCACCCTTAGGTCAGCCAGCAACTCCAGCGTCAGCTCACCCAGCATATGGAGTTCAATGTGCACGAACAGCTGCACCAGCAGCAGCGCCACGAGGCGAGAGCCCATGGCCTCCTCTCCCGTCGCTTGGCGCCCCCTCTGTTTCTGTTTGTTCCTGAGCCTGGCTGAGGCGCCCCCTGGGGGAGGCGGAAACCCTGGCCACCACCTTCTCCCAGCTTGATCTCACCTGGGGTGGGGTCGCCAACCACACTCCCTTGATATAGCCCAGGGACCAATGCGCCTAAACATTCCCTTTCTTGTCTGCAAGCCTGGGATTCTGGTTGCCCACCTTGCTGCCCCCTTTTCTACCGACTCCACCTTCTAGGAAGGCTTGAGGCCCTGGCCCACAGCCAGGACTCCTGTGAAGGCACACTAACAAGTCCTCACTGAGCACCTGTTGGGGGCTCAGGCTCTTAGGCTGGTCCAGGAAGGGAAGATCCCTTCACACGGCTTTCTTTGGGAAATGATGGCCTTGCAGACGTCTTCAAACTTTTTATAAAAACGGTCCACATTTGCAGTGCTGGTCTACCTGGTCCCTACCGCCCACTAGTGGGCGTTCCAGCTTTCATGGTGGGCCCATCGTGGTGCCCTTTGGTTGCTCCACTACTGCCCATCATGAAAGCTGGAACACCTACTAGTGGGCAGTAGGGACCAGGTAGACCAGCACTGCAAAAGTGGGCCGTTTTTATAAAAAGTTTGAAGACCTCTGGTTGGGTCTTGTCCCTTCTTGAAGAAGCAGCCAATCTATGCCCCCACTTGCCCAGGCTGCCCCCTAGTGGCAGGCCTTGACCCCTCTCATCTTCCTCTGGATTAAATCTTGAAAATTAATATGATCTTTTAAACACACTTTCCTGGGGTTCTGGAGGAAAGAAAATCACCAAATTGGGAGAGAGAGATACCACTAGGTTGTCCCTGCCAGTGTCCTTGTGACCAGTGACTCTCTGTATGGGGGTCAGGAAGGCTGTGCCAGCTTGGTGGATCTTCCTGTGGCCTGAAACATCTCCAGGGGTCTCATGGGAGTCAGGGGTCTCATGGGAGTCTCATGGGAAACCAGCATTGGTTTCTGGAAGACTCTCCAAGCAGGGACTCGCACCAACAGCTGCATGACCAGCAGCACCCTGACCAGAGCACCTATGGATTCCAAGGTAGGGGCTGTAGAAGGTGGAGAGTCCTTGGCATGCTACCCTGGAGAAGGAAGTGAGAGCTGAGTGACCACTTCGTCAGCCATGGTAGGAGAACCAGGCTTAGGCTGAGGAGTTTGAGGTGTCCTGGGACAAAGGCTGAGGCTCCCGTTCAAAGGGTCTCAACCTACCTTTCTCTCCACCTATCTCCTCTACGCTGTGAAGTGGCTCACAGGGTCCCCTATTCACACACCCGCCTTGCCTCTTCCTTAGTTCCCAGCCCTGTGCTTCGTCCTCCAGGGGCCAGCTGACCTATCTCTGCCATGAACCAGCATGGCTAGTAATTCCAGGTCCTGAGTGAGAACGATGGGGAATGAAGAAAATAAACTTAAAGAGAAATAGGATGGGATGGGAGGCCTCTGCAAGCTGATGGCAAGATAGAGAGAGCTCTCCAGCCCCAAACCTGCTTTGTTCATAGGGCGAAGTAAAGTCCTTAGCAAATCAAAGAGATTATTAAAACAAAGTCACGCCTGACCTGTGGTGGCGCAGTGGATGGAGCGTTGACTTGGGAACACTGAGGTCGCCAGTTCAAAACCCTGCACTGGTCCGGACAAGGCACATATGGGAGTTGATGCTTCCAGCTCCTCCCCCCTTTCTCTCTTTCTCTCACTCTGTGTCTCCTCTCTAAAATGAATAAAATAAAAATAAAATAAAATTTAAAAAAAAAAAAAAAAAAAAAAAACAAAGTCACATTTCCAAGGCAAGCCAAGAATTCTCCCAAATGCAGAAAACCCCCACCATACATAACATCTTAACCTCGCAAAACAAAGAATAAAAAGAAAGTTGCCTCCAGTCTCTCTGAGGGACATGGAGGATGGGAGGAGTAGAAACAATCCAGCATTACAACTAACATGGAAGTGTGGAGAAAAACTTAGCCTTTAGCAACTTAACCAAGCAAGTGAGGTGGGGGTTGGGCAGACTGTCAGCTTACTGCCAGTCCCCCACACCTCTGTCCCCCAAAAATCTAAACCGCAAGGACACTGTTGGCTTGCGGTCCCCAACATATCTCCACCAGTTCCCAGGATTCCCTGGAAAGATGAGTTGGGGAAAGAGGGAGAGACAGAGAGCAAGCTGAGGCTGACTGGCCTTTGCCACTCACACCTGGGGTTATGTGGATTTACTTGTGACTCCAGGATGCCCATGACACTGCCACTGAACTCCTGCAGGCCTACTCATGACCCTGGACTGACGCCCAGGACCTCCCAGGTGTTACTCTGCCACCCACTGAGTCTAGGGACAGGGCTTCTGGGGAAAGTTTGCAGCGTTCACTTTCCCTGTCTGAAAAATGGAGGCAGTAGAAATTGTTGTATCAGAACAGCAAGAAAGAGACGTTTTGCCACACCAATTAAGCCAAATTAAGGAGTCTTTATTTTAAAGCCGGCGACCGCATGGACACCTGTCATCGGCCCCGAACACAGTTTGGAACCAGCTTTTAAAGACAGAATCACATACTGGTTGGGGTAGGAAGGAGGGGGAGCATGGTACAAAAGTCATTAATCTCACTAACAAGTTCATTGGATTTTACTGTCTTGTTACAACGTTTATCTATAGGATCCATTAAAAGGAAAAAAACATTTCTATACACTAAGACCATAAGATGATAACACAGTAGTGATGTTTCGCATATCTAGCAAAAACATTCTTAAACATTCTAGGTTTTACAACCTATCCCTGACACCACAGTAGTGGGAAACGTTCAGTTTAAGATAAGGAGAGAAGCTAAATGAAGTTACTTTTGCTAAGAGTCTTTAAATTACCTATTTGCTAAAACAAAACAAAACAAAAAAAACCCCACTTTCTTTTCTATATTTCAGTAATGTGCACCTCCCAGGGCTGCTGGGAGAGCCCTCACACATACCCTCCAGCCCCCGAGGCCCAGGGAGGACAGCTGCAGGAGGTGTGGCCCTCTGCCAGATTGTCTTTATTGCTTTTCAGACAGACAGGCCTGCAAAAGAACCAGCCCAGAATGGGGGGGGGGGCTAGAAACCTCAGTTCCAAGAGTCCCAGAAACCCCCAAAGGAATCTCTGAGCCTGGGTGCATTCAGGGACTCGGCCTTGGTGGGTGCAAAGCAGGGAACACTAGGTCTGTCCCTGGCGTGGGGCATCCACAGGCTGGCAGGGCGGTGAGGGCAGCTATGCGGGCACAGGAGAGGTCTGCAGAGTGAGCGGTGTGGGGATATTAGGGTGCGGGGCGCTTCTCGAGGGGAAAGGAACAGACAAGTTCCCTGGAGGACAAAGAATTCGGTGGGGGTGGATGGCTCTCCAGGAAGGGCTGGGAGACCCGGTAAGAAGCTGGTATTGCATTCCCAGCAGGGAGCAGAGAGAGGACCTGAGTTTGAAATGTGGGGACTGAGGTCTCAGGGCTGAGCTGCATGGTTAGGCAAGCCCCAGGGAGACGTAGGTACCCCCATCCATTGGTCCCAGAAACAACAATAAAGCAGTGAGAAAGGTCCCAGCAAGGCCTGGAGAGAAGCTTCTGTCATCTGGGGCTGAGCTCTGGATCGTGCTGAGAATCCATGGGGTGTAGACACTGACATTGGTGTAAACACCTGGCCTCTTGGGGAGGCCACAGTCAGACCCCCAGCTCACTACCCCTGCCTGGATCCAGACGCCATCAATGTCACAGACCAGGGGGCCTCCGGAGTCACCCTGGGGAGAAAGAAGAAGTCCAGAAGTGTAGGCCGGAGGACCATGTGTTCAGGGAGAGCCACCCTCCTTACACAGGGGGAAACAGGCCTGCAGGGTGCCCCCAGTCCCACCAACTTCCCTCCAGAGCCGCTGACCAACTCTAGTGGACAGAAAGAGCATCGGTGGCTTGGATGTTTCTGGAAAGCAGCAGTAGGGTTGGCTAGTTTGGGAATTAGGGACAAAATTTCAGGCAGGCGGAATAGGCAATGTGATGGAAACACCCTATTCTCTGCATAAAACTGTTTTTCAGAGTAGGGGCTGGGAGGAGGAGCACTTTGGTGTTGCTAATAGTACTGTTTGCTTCATTTTGATGAAAATATCTGTTTGAGATAAAACTAAGAGGCAGTGGGAGATAAAGTACATTTTGTTTATAAGAGCAGAGAAGGAAAGGCAAGACCAGCCCAGCTCAGAAGTGACCTGCTTCGTAGGAGAACTGGTTCGAAGCCTTTGAGTGTTATTTTTAGGAAAGAAAAAAGAAAGTTCTGTCCACAAAGGGAAAGCTTTAAGAAAAGGGATATGTCACAGTTTGCTAAAGCTCACTTGCAGGTCTGATAATATTTATATGATACTTGAAATGAAGACAGAGTTTAGAAACATATTTTCCCTTTTTGAATTGACCCTTGTATTTTAAAAAACGTTGCCCTTGTCTGCCCTGGGGCCCCCACTGGGGTGCTTGCTCACCCTGCACGCGTCCTTCTGGCCACTCTCAAAGCCGGCACACAGCATGTCCTCCAGGATGATGGGCTGCTGGCTGGGCGTGACGGAATTCTCATGGTAGTAGGTGTCACAGGTCTGGGTGTCAATGAGGGGCAGCTTCAGCTCCTTCAGGGTGAAGGGTGGAGGGAGTGCTGGGGTGGGGAGCAGAGAGCAGAGCTCAGATGGGACACGATGGCCTACTGGCTCTCAGCTGGCTTGCCCACATTTTGATGGGATAATGACAAGACGTCTTTTTGGCCTGACCAGGTGGTGGTACAATAAATAGAGCATCAGACTGGGATGCAGAGGAGCCAGGTTCGAAGCCCTGAGGTCACTGGTTCGAGCGCAGGCTCATTCGGCTTGAGCGGGGGCTCACTAGCTTGAGCACAGGGTCACTGGCTTGAGCGTGGGATCATAAATATGACCCCATGGTCACTGGCTTGAGCCCAAAGATCGCTGGCTTGAGCCCACGGTTGCTGCCTTGAGCCCAAGGTCGCTGGCTTGAGCAAGGGGTCACTCGCTCTGCTGTAGCCCCCCAGTCAAGGCACATATAAGAAAACAATCAATGAACAACTAAGGTGCCACAACAAAGAATTGATGCTTCTCATCTCTCTCTCCTCCTGTCTGTCTGTCCCTTTCTCTGTTACACACACACACACAGAAAACATCTTTTTGTGTGTCACTCCTCTGCTCCCCAAGGAAGGGGAACCTGTGTTTGTGTTCAGGAAACCCCAATGAACACACCAGCATGGCAAGGTGAGCCTGTGTTTAACACTCAGAACACCAGGAAGACATTTTCTCCTCCTCCCCTAAGCAGGGCTTGCACAGGTGTGGTGGGCCCTTCGGCCCCCTTCCCTGGGCAGAGGAGCGGCACGGACACACCACAGGGGCCGAGGAAAAGCTAGGGCCCAGTTTTAGGGCCTCGCTCTGGCTGTGGACTGTGCTCAAGTCATTTCCACCAAACACCCCTACTCTTGTTGGCTTTCCAAGAGCCAGGTCCCAAGTGGGTTGGCTAGTGTCCCTCAAAGCCCCATGTCCACCTGGAACCTCAAAATGTGACCTTAGTTGGAGACAGAGGCTCTGCAGATGTAACTAGTTAGGATGAGGTCAGACTGGGTTAGGGTGGGGGTGTCCTTATAAACAGGCAGAGAATGAGGGGACACAAGGACATGGCCCAGGAAGACGGAGGCAGAGAGTAGAGTGATACAGCCACCAGCCAAGGAGCCACTGGGAGAGGCAGGAAGGATCTCCTCTAGAGCTTCTGAAGGGAGGGAGGCCCCGGGACACCTTGGTTTCAGATTTCCAGCCTCAAGAATCGGGAGAAAATGAATTCCTGTTGCATTAAGCCACTCAGTTTGTGGTCATTTGTTATGGTAGCTCCAGGACACTAATCTGAGGTGATATTACAAACATGATGATGATAGTGACCACCAATGATAGCTGCTGGTCAATATTGAGAACTCACTCTTGCTTGGACCTGTTAGAAATGCCTAAAATACGTCATTCCATTGACCCCATGAGCTTGGCACTTGAGAGCTCCACTTGCCAGAGGAGGAAACCACAACCTGGCAAAGCTGATGGAGGTCACTCAGCCAGGGCGAGACCCAGCAGTCAGGTTCTGACCCAGACCCGTGTGGCCAGGGGGGAGGGGGGAGTTCAGTAAACACACCGGTGGCACAGGCACTAGCCCGTCAGAACGGTCTGGGCCTTGCATCCCAGAGCCTGCTGGGCCTGGCATTAATCCTTTGGTTATCCTGATGCTGGGAGGATGGATCAGAGAGCCCAAGGTGGGGTGGGGCTGGCAGGCTGCTTCTGCATTGGCTGGGGTTGTGCCAATGAGTGAGGGTTCCGTGCCCTGCCTGAGTGGGTGGAGGCCCATGGCAGGAGCAGCTGGCCCTATGGAGCATGTAAGGACTAGACCCCACTGAGTCACTCCCTGCCCCCCCCACCAGCTCTGAGTGTCCTTACGTAGATTCGTGTTGATGTTCCCCCAGCCAGTGATCCAGCACCAGGTGCCATGACCCAGGAGGTCTCTGGGTTTGGGGAGGCAGACTGGAAGAATGAGGTCACTGAAGTTGACGGGGGAGGTCAGCTGCACCAGGGCGATGTCCCCACTGTTGTGCACCTCCATGTAGCTTGGGTGGGTGATGAACTGGGCCACGGGCCGGAGCTCCTGAGGCTCACCAGCCTGGGGGTAGGAGGAGATGGTTCCCAGCAGCACAAAGTAGGCGGACAGCGGCTGGTTCCTGGGGCCAAAAATCAAAGGGGTCTTGAGGTTGTGCCCAGTTCTCATGGGCAAAGGCTAACTACAACCTTAATTCTGAGGGTCTTAACATTGCAAAAGGATTATTTTTTGCGAGCTGAGCACACGCCAACAATGACAAACACCTTATTTAATCCACAAGCAACCCTGTTAGGTGCCCTGTTCTCTTTCTGTTTGGTGGGAGGTGAAGTCACTTGTTTAAATGCTGCCCAGCTGGTAAGCAGTGGGTTTGAAGCCTCGGATTTTCCAGGGATAGCCTGATGTGGGAGCTTTTGGTTTCCAGGAAATAAAAACTTTCTTGAAAGGGCCAGGGCTGAGTCTGTCTCCTCCCCCTTTTACTCCCCCGTGCCCAGCCTGGGGATTGGGGTAATCCTGAGTGGGTAAGTGAGAGCCTAGGACACATGCCTGGCCGGTCTCCTGCTCAGGCTTCTGTTCAAATGGGGAAGGGAGGGTGTCAGGGAGGGGCGAAGGGCAGGTCCCAGCAGGCCCTGGTTAGACCCTCACCGGTCAAAGCAGTGGGCTGCAGTCAGCACCCAGTCTTCAGTGATCAGGGAGCCCCCACACACATGCTGTCCATACTCCCTCAGGCTGACCTGCCATGGCCACTGGCCTGGCTGGGCATCCTGCCCTGACACAATCCGGCCTGCTGCTGATGGGCGTCCACACACTGCAGGGTGAGGGAGTGGCCTGGGTCAGACGAGGTTCCCTCTGAGCTCCCCTTACCCTACAGACCCACCCTCGTTTATCCCTGCCCTTTGTGGGCTGACATCTTATCTCTGATGCAGGACCCTCCTTTATGGGAGGCCTTATGACGCTGGGGGGAGGTGCCCATCAGCCGAGTTGGGGGAAACAGGACCTGGGGACCTGGATTGCTCAGCCCAGTTTAGTGGGAAATATGGTCAGGCCAGCTGGGCGGGGCTCTTGGGGAGGGTCCGAATGTGTGCTACACAGTGGGCCTGGCAGGGACATTTTGGTGGAAGCCATGAAGGTACATAGTCTGGGGGTTGGGAGGTGGGGTGGATGCCAGCCCCCAACGGCTAGGTTCTGTAGAGGACATGCCCAAGGTTATCAGGGGCAGCGCTGGGTTACATACCTCTCTTTATCCCAACAAACCCAGGCTCTCTCTCCTGCACTGCCTGTCTCCCCACCCCCGTACTTGTCCTACCTGAGTCCAGGTTTATTGCTCTGGCATTTGTCAGGGAGAGGTTGAACGTGAGAGCTGGAGGACTTCCCTGGAGGATTTGCAGGAGGAGGAAAAACAGGATGGCCATGAGGGCTAGCTCCATGGTACCTTGCTGTGGCCACTTCCGGGTCGACTCTTGGGGTCAGAGTCCTCAGACACTCAGGAGGAGAAAGATGATTGCAGCTCCAGCCCCAAGTTTCTGGTCTCTCCCTGGGGTGGGGCTGATTCCTCCACCGATGTTTTCAGGCCTTTGACCTCATAAGAATTCTTAGCTTGACCAGGTAGGTCGTGGCACAGTGGATAGAGTGTCAACCTGGGAAACTGAGGGCCCAGGTTGGAACCCCGAGGTTGCCGAGTGCAGACTCCTCTGGCTTGAGCGCAGTCGCCAGCTCGAGCATGGGGTCACCAATTTGAGCAAGGGACCATAGAAATTACCCCATGGTCAACTGGCTTGAGCCCAAAGGTCGCGTAAGCAAGGGGTCACTGGCTCAGGTGAGCCCCCTGGTCAAGGCACGTAAGAGAAAGCCATCAATGAACAATAAACAACTAAAGTGCTGCAATTATGAGTTGATGCTTCTCATCTCTCTCCCTTCCTGTCTGTCCCTCTCTCCTCCAAAAAAGAAAACAAAGAGAGAAAAGAAAAAATAATTTTAAATTAACTGTTTTATTCTTTCATCACTTTAAATATGTCATCCTATTATCTCCTGGCCTCCAGAGTGTTTGAAAAGAATTTGGCTGTTAATCTTGTTATAGATTCCTTATATTTAATGTCACTTCCCTCTTGCTGTGTATAAGATTCTCCCTTTGTCTTTTGATATTTTTAAGAAAATACATGTGGATCTCCTTGTATTTACCCTACTTGCAGTTTGTTCAGAGTGTATTGGTTGTTGAGTGTATAGAGTCATATCTAACATCAAAAAAATTTTTAAGGTTTTATTCTTTTTTTTTTTTTTTTTAGAGAGGAGAGAGAGGAAGGGGGAGGAGCAGCAGGAAGCGTCAACTCCCATATGTGCCTTGGCCAGGCAAGCCCAGGGTTTCAAACCAGCGACCTCAGTGTTTCAGGTCGATGCTTTATTTACTGCACCACCACAAGCCAGGCCTCTGATGACAAATTTGGGGAGTTTTTGCCCTGCATCCTGCAGCTGTAGTGTATTAATCATAAACATTTTCAGCTGCATTTTCCCCTGCTCCTGTGCATGCCCAGGTTTCTCTCCACTAGTTTGGTCAAGGGCTGTCATCTGCATGCTACAGATAAAACTGAGTCGCAATGCCTGACCAGGCGGTGGCGCAGTGGATAGAGCGTCGAACTGGGATGCGGAAGACCCAGGTTCGAGACCCTGAGCTTGCCAGCTTGAGCGCGGGGGCCCAGGGGTTGCTCGGTCTGCTGAAGGCCCACAGTCAAGGCACATGTGAGAAAGTAATTAATGAACAATTATGGTGTCGCAACGGCAACGAAAAACCAATGATTGATGCTTCTCACCTCTCTCCATTCCTGTCTACCTGTCCCTATCTATCCCTCTCTCTGACTCTCTCTGGGTGCTGGGTGCTGGGCTAGAGCAGAGGACTCATCAAGAACAATTGCCCAGGACAATTGCCCAGGCACTGAGGATGCCCCAGGGGCCTCCACCCCCATAGCCCATATCATTCCTCCCAACCAGATGGAGGGGCAGGTCTCCATCATAAACAACTCCAGTGTAACTACCGGTTTCAACAGCCCAATTTCTTCTATAGAATCGGGGATGACACCATTGGTGCTGGCTCTGAGGATGGCAGCTATGACACCTGCGGAGTGAGTGCCCCTACCCCAGCCAGGGCCTTTCTGACACCTGGCACCACCCCCTCTCACCCTCAAGCCTGAGAGCAACCCCATGACCAGCCCGCCCTCAGAGTTGATTAATGAGAAAAGATTGCAGCCCTTACTTACCCTGCCTGTAAAAGCTTCTCGTTTTGCATTAATTGTAACTCCTCTGATCCTCATGTGAAACCTGGCAGGTAGACTGTTGCCCCTTTGCAGACACAGAGACTGAAGCTTGGCCACTTCCAGAGGGAGGAGTAGGATGTGCACCCAGTTTACCCAGCTCCGTAGCCGCCCCCTACTCTGGGGCCTCTCTCCCCCGGCCCCTCCTGCCCTGCCCCAGGTTGGCCTCACTCACACTGCTCCCCAGGGTGACTCAGGGGAACCCTTGACCTGGGAAAAGAATGGACTGTGGATTCAGGTTGGAATCATGAGCTGGGGCGCAGGCTGTGTGGTAGGCCCAGCCTGCCCGGTGTCTACACCAACGTCAGTAGGTACTTTGGCTGGATCCAGAAGCTCATGGCTCACAGCACACGCAGGCCAGACCTCTTCCCACTGCTGCTGCTCCTCCCTCTGCTCTGGGCTGTGTCACTTGTGCAGCTGGCCTGTGCACAACTGAGCTTGTGAGGGTGCAGTAGTTAGCACTGTACTGGGCACATTTACCCAGGGCAGTGGACACCCCGGGGGCAGGACTGCCTATTGGGTCAGGGTCGCGTCCCCTTCTGCCTCCTTTACTAATGAGCATGGGTGCGTGCTTTAATTGATCCCTTGCAGAGCATTCTGTGGACTCATGTCGCTTCCTAGACAGCGTCATGGTCACCCATGTGTCATGCACCCCAAGACCACTTCCTAATTCCTAATCTTTCTCACTTATCTTCATTATACAAATTTTGGTTGCAAACACCAGAACCCTCTTGGGTTAATTCAATCAGAAAGCTAATTTATGGAAGGACGTTAGCAGCACCTGGGGGCTAGGAAGAGTGGAGTCGGGGTACTGGGGAGGAAACATCCCTGAACACCCCAGTGCTCATATCGGTGGCCCCATCACGAAGACATCAGATGCTCCTGATCTTACCACGGTTCCCCAAAGGCTCATCTGGGACCCAACTGGGGTGCAGTAGTTTATTAGAGAGGTGATACCAAGAAGCCCAAGTGAGGAGTGGGGAAACTGAGGCAAGGAAGAACCTGATGATGTTTTCCTGAAGGGGGAGATCACTGTGTGGACAACTGAGGTGCAGTCCTGCTGGGGCCCTCTGAGAAACCACAGGGAATGTCCACCTACGCTGGGCTTCGGGAGGACAGGACACTGGGTGTGGGCACTTCTGAGCCCCACAGATTGAGAGTTGTCCTGGGGGCACAGTTGCTCTGAGTTGAAGGAGGCCCCAGTGAGGACGCTGGTGCTTAAAGAGCTGCTGCAGCCCAGCAGGGAGGCCTGCTGGAGAGGGGCGGCATCAAATGCGTCTGGCTCCTCCCTGGTGTCAGAACGCAGCCTCAGCATGACAAGGGACCGGGCCAGCAGGACAAATGCAGGGGCCCCTTGAAACTGCTTGGGCAGATCAGCCTTTTCACAAGATCCCTGTGTACTGTGAGCTCAAGATACGTGAGCAACTACGGTCGGTCTGCGTTCCTCCCCTGGGTTCCCAACCCCACAGCCCTCTGCTGTGGAGAAGCAGGAGCAGGAGTCTTCAAGTTTCTGCACCAACCTGCTGGCAGCACAGGGGTGGAGGGCATCGCATGTGGGCTTTGTGCCCCAGGTAACCCTGTGAGGCTGGAACTTCCCTTCCCGCTTGTAATAATGAGGAAGCTGATGCTCACTGAGGTGACGGGACTGCTGGAGTCACACAGCTCACAAGCGCTCAGGTCCAGAGAGCACTTGGCCAGGCCTGGGGTCTAGGCCCCACATGGGGCCAGCGAGCGGGAACTTCTACCCAGAACAGCAGTACTTGGGTGCTTTAGCAACCAGCCCTGTGAGGGGCCAGGGGCCCGAGCTGCCAGGAGTCCTCTGGAGCTTCCTGGCCTGGCACAGGTCCCTTCACCCCCCACCCCTACCTTACTGCCCTGGCTGGGCCTGGCCCAGGCTCCTGCCCCCAGTTCTCAGCACCTTGGCCCAACCCAGGCTTCTTCTGAGAATCGCAGGTGCCCCTTTCCTGCCACCTTGAAAGTGCTGCTCAAAGAATCTTTGTTTGAGGCTGGACAGGTAAAGCCGCAGCCCCGCCCTGGTCTCCTTAATTATGCCCTGACCCGGGGCCCTCCCCCCTCCTGGCCTTTTAAGGCCTAGTCCTCCCCCAGCCCAGTCAACAGGGAGAGCACCCGGCTGTAAGGGTGAGAGCAGGGTCCAGGGGTGCCAGGGCAGATGGGGCCACTGCCGGACAATGGGAATAGAGCGTGGGGAAGGGCTGGGCTCCAGGGCTCGCCTGGAGGCCTAGGAACCAGAGTCCGGGCCACGAGGGTAAGTCTGGGACCAGTTAGGATGAGGACAGACAGATGGGCCGCTGGGGCCTAGTGCTCTGGGCTAGGACCCTCCCTTCCTCTCTCTGATGGCTCCCCCCAGAGTCCAAGCCCTGGGCAGTGCCACCTTCACCCAGCCCAGTCCTGAAGACAGAATGAGGGTGGCTTCCTGCCTCCAGGTCCTGTCCCTACTACTGCTGGGTGAGTGGGAGCAGGGGCTGTGGGTGCCAACCTCAGGGACTTTGGCTACCGGATGTCCACCTCACCCCTCTCTGGCCTGGTTCCCCTAGAGCACTCCAGGGTGTCCTCATCTTGGTTTCAAGTGCTCAAGTTCTGTCACTGACCTTGGGCTCTCCAAACCTGATGTGCTCATCTGCGTGATGGGTATAAGTCCCGACCTCGCAGTGCGCTGAAGAGTTAAACGGGGTAACTGGTTGCACAAAATCCTGGCACCAGACTAATGCAACAAATATGTTGCACCCTCCTTCCTAATCTGTAACCTTCCTTCCCCTCAACTGTTATCTGACACCAAACCCATAATCCAATCCCTTCCCTACTTCCTTCTCCAGGAGCTGCTGGGACCCTGGAGCCTACAGGTTAGGAAGCCTCAGGGTCCTCGTCCCCACCCCACCCCCACCCCCAGAGCCACCCCCTCCCTGCCATTGGCCCTTTGTCTCCCCACTCCCCTCCCAAGACCCCAGTCCTCCTCCCACCACCCCCCACATCCCCCTTGTCCTCTTGCAGCCTGTGGGCAGCCTCGTGTGTCCAGTCGGATCGTAGGAGGCCAGGATGCCCAGGCCGGGGAGTGGCCGTGGCAGGCGAGCATCCAGCACCGTGGGGTGCACGTCTGCGGGGGCTCGCTCATCGCCCCGCAATGGGTGCTGACAGCGGCACACTGTTTCCCAAGGTCAGCGGCCAGCCACCGGGTTCAGCAAGGGGAATACTGGGATAGGGTGAGGGTGAGGGCGAAAGCGGGGAGCAAGTCCCAGGGGAAGTGGGGCAGCAGCTGGCGGAGTTGTGGGGTGATGCCAGCTCTAGTGGGACTGAGGAGACTGGGGGTGGAGGAGGGCTGCTGTAATTAGCTCTATCCCTTCACGCAGGCAGACACCTCTGTCTGAGTACCGTGTGCGCCTCGGGGTGCTTTACCTGGGTGCCGACTCGCCCCACGCTCTCTCAGCGCCCGTGCAGAGGGTGCTGCTGCCCCATGACTACTCTGAGGATGGGGCTCGCGGCGACCTGGCACTGCTGAAGTTGCACCACCCGGTGCCCCTGAGCTCCCGAGTCCAGCCTGTCTGCCTGCCAGAGCCCGGGGCCCATGCACCCCCTGGTACACCGTGCTGGGTCACTGGCTGGGGCAGCCTCCTCTCAGGAGGTAAGGTGGGGCGGGGCACAGGGGTATTGGGAGCGGGCCAGGAATTCCCCTGCACCTTCTGACCAGGAATCCCACCCAGCACTGCCTCACCCTGACGCTCAGTGCAACCTCTAGGCACCCCAAACC
The DNA here is from genome assembly GCA_037038555.1 of Rhynchonycteris naso. Classification (NCBI taxonomy): domain Eukaryota; kingdom Metazoa; phylum Chordata; class Mammalia; order Chiroptera; family Emballonuridae; genus Rhynchonycteris; species Rhynchonycteris naso. Next base: position 197,712,576 of record CM073000.1, on the reverse strand, counting down.
TCCCAGTCCGGGCAAATTAGACTCTCAGGCCAGGCTTCTCCCACCCACCCCTGCTCACTGCCCCACCTGCTCTCATCCCTCATACGTCCCCTTCCTTCCCCCAGTGCCACTCCCAGAGTGGCGACCTCTTCAGAGAGTAAGAGTGCCATTGTTGGATGCTCACACTTGTGACCACCTCTACCACTTGGGCACCAACGTGCCCCATGCTGAGCGCATAGTGTTGCCAGGTAACCTGTGTGCTGGCTACATCCAGGGCAACAAGGATGCCTGCCAGGTGCGTGAAGCAGCCTCGAACCTCTGGAGTTCATGCTCCTGTGCCCAGCGCCCTTCCTCCCTTGAACCAAGGATCCAGGAGGCACCACCTCCAGGTTCAGTGTCCTGGCCCCCAACCAGATGCACCACCTGGGGGACTAGAGCCCTAGGACTGCCACTGTAGTCTCCAGAGGGCTGAGACCTAAGCTTGCTTTTCTCCTACAGGGTGATTCTGGAGGACCCCTGACCTGCCTGAAGTCTGGGCGCTGGGTCCTGGTGGGCGTCGTGAGCTGGGGTAAGGGCTGTGCCCTGCCTAACCGTCCAGGTGTCTATACCAATGTAGCCACTTACAGCCCCTGGATTCAGGCTTGCCTGAACCTCTGATATGGTGACACTGACCTGGAATCAGCTGCTGGGTCTCTCAGCTACTTGGTCCCTCTGGGGACCTGAGCATCCCACACCCCCACCACTTCTAACTTGAGACTCAGAGGCCTGGCAAAGCTAAGGGGCCATCTGTCCATCCATCCATCTGTCTGTCCCCTGCCTTCTTCTTGGGGCTCACCAAACCTGAGCTGCTAGCCCAGCCCCAGGAGCCTCCCATGTTTGGGGGTCTCACACTCCTGCCTTCCCCTTCCTGCTCCTTTACCCTCCTAAGCTCCAGCCAGGGCTGGACCTGGGCACCCAGAGGTGGGCAACCAATGGTCCTTCCTAGTCTCGCCTTGCGTGCCCGTCTTTCTCTGGAGGAAGTCAGGGAGATTCGAAGTGTAGAAGAGTCTGTGCTGACAGCCTTCAGGAAAAGGGAAACATCAGCACGATGACAGCAAGGAACTGAAACTGGATAACATCTGACCAAGCATAGAGGCGAATTCTTCCCCCAGCCTCCAAAGAGCCTGTCAGGCCAAGCCCTTGAGTTCAGCCTGGTGAGACCTTAGTCAGAGAACCCAACTAAACCCACCCAGACTCCTGGTCTACAGAGCTGTGATTTAATAAATTTGTGTTGTTTAAAGATGCTATGTTTGTAATCATTGATTACACAATAGGAAATGATTCTAGATTCTGCCTCACCACAATGGACGTACCTCAGGGTGGGGTGGGCGTCCACCAGGCTCAGGAGTCTGGGCCACCTGGCATCATACCCTCTGCCCAGAAGGGGCCAGGAAGCCAAGGCAGGATTGGCTGGAACATCTGCTGTCCTTGTTTTTGTCATTACCCCATCCATGCCCTGGAGGAGTCTGAGAATGGTCTGACCCTTGGCCAGAACCCTCAGGCCCAGTACCCGCAACATCTGTATGTGTCTTAGACCCTTCACAGCTCCCTACCGCCTTCATGTGCTTAGGACCTGCCATCTCCCCATCCCCAGGCCAAGGATCACCCATCCCTGTAAACAGAGATCAGTTTCTAAGTCAGCAGAAGAAACAAAAATCTAAACAAAGTTTGCAAAATCCCAAGCTTAATCTTCGGAGTTGACAGCAGAATGGAGACGGTAGCACCAGAGAGACGAGCCAGTGGACGGCCCCAGATGTCAAACGGCTCTCTGGTTGTTGGCTGCAGTATGAGAATTCTTGAGTGTTGACCATGTCCTGACTCAGAGGTCAGCCTGGGGCTGCCATGCAAGCAGGGAGCCACTGCCACCTTGAGGCACAGGGAGGAAAGAGTCACAGGAGTAGAAGGGACTCTAGAGGGTTCCTGAGGAGCCACAAGGCAGAAGTATAAAATAACTACAGTTAGAGTTTAGGAAACGTCTATTTACTTCTAACTCTTTGAGAGTCTCTACAAACTTTATAAACAGTTATTTTCCCATCTTAAAAAGGAGGAAACTGAGGCTTGGCGAGTGAGGTTAAGTGCCCAAAGCTGCAGTCAGCACTGGAACCAGGACTTGAATTCCAGCGGCTCTGAGCCCAGAGCTTGAGTGGCAAGCCAGCGGCTTGATTCAGGGCCACAGCAGCAGCATCTTCAGATTCTGCCCCCTCTCAAGAATTCTCAAATTGCAGCCTTCAACAGCTACAAAACTGTTTGATGTCCAGGACCATCCACTGGCCCGTCTCTCTCCGGGTCCCAAGGTGTGCATTTTCTGACAAACTCCAGCATTGATCTCGCTGAGGCTCCCCCTCTCCTGGAGAGCAGTTAAGTGAAAGAAAAGCCTCTATCCTTCACTGTAGTATAATTTCCATTTGGGGTGAAGCAAGACAGTGTCCAACACGCAAGAATGAAGGCCTAGGTGGTCAGCAAACTCATTAGTCAACAGAGCCAAATATCAACAGTACAATGATTGAAATTTCTTTTGAGAGCCAATTTTTTTAAGCTTAAATTATATAGGTAGGTACATTCCTTATCGAGGTAGTGCCCGCACGTGGTATTTTGTGGAAGAGCCACACTCAAGGGAGCCACATGTGGCTCACAAGCCAGTTTGCCAACTAGGGGCTAGGTGGTCAGTAAGGATGCCCCAGTAGGAAGGTGGCTAGCCAGGGAAATAAGTCTTTTTTTTTTTTTAAATTAAGTTAGAGGCGGGGAGGCAGATAGACAGACTCCCGCATGTGCCCTGATCAGGATCCACCCAGCAAGCCCCCTACCAGAGCGAAGCTCTGCCCATCTGGGGCCGCTGTTGCTCAGCAACTGAGCTATTTTAGTGCCTGAGGTGAGGCCATGGTGCCATCCTCAGTGCCCGGGTCCAACTTTGCTTGAACCATTTGATCCATGGCTGTGAGGGGAAAGGGATGGAGAAAGGGATGGAAAAGGGGGAGAGGGATGGAGAAGCAGATGGTTGCTTCTCCAGTGTGCCCTGACCAGGAATCGAACTGGGACTTTCACATGCCTGATAGACGTTCTACTGCTGAGCCAACCAGCCAGGGCAGAAATAAGTCTATAGGCCCTGCTGGAGCCCAAGTGGACCAAGGCAGGGAGGCTGGCAGGTGCCCAAGGCCAACTTCTGCCATGCCTGCTGTTTCTCCCTGGTGTGCCCGGTCCACTCCCTAACACCAGCAGCAGCTTCCTTAGGTCATTACAGGTCATAGAGCCTCTCTGAAATGGATGAAACAACCTTACACCCAAGACTGGCACTGGGAGAAGGGAGCACTGATATGGGAGCCCCAAAGTGAGAAATTTGGCTTCAATAATAGTAACTTTCAGTTGTAATGAATAGGAGCTATGTAAGGGTTAGGAAATAGTTAATCTGCTTGCTATGCTCTCATAATGGCTCCCTGGCCTTAACTTTGAAATGCAGTGAGAAGTTTTCCTTTGCAGTAATGTCTGGGAAAGGACCTGATAATTAGGGCAGTTTAAATCACAATAGTTGTTTGTAAAAACCTTTAAGTTACTGTTGAAAATTAAAGCCTATAAATTAAAAAACTTAGTGCTCATTGCCTGACCAGGCAGTGGCACAGTGGATAGAGCATCAGATTGGGACGCAGAGGACCCAGCTTCGAAACCCCGAGGTCGCCGGCTTGAGCGCAGGCTCACCAGCTTGAGTATGGGGTCACTGGCTTGAGCCCAAAGATTGCTGGCTTGAAGCCCAAGGCTGCTGGCTTGATGCCCAAGGTGCTGGCTTGAGCAAGGGGTCACTCTCTCTGCTGCAGCCCCTGGTCAAGGCACATATGGAAAAGCAATCAATGAACAACTAAGGAGCCACAACGAAGAACTGATGCTTCTCATCTCTCTCCCTTCCTGTCTGTCCCTATCTGTCCCTCTCTGTCTCTCTCTGTGTGTCACAAAAAGAAAAGAAAGAAAAGATCTTAGTTCACCAATCTTAAATCTTTACTTTGTATCCTAAACAAACAAACAAACCAGGGAGTCTTTTCACAGACAATTCAGATTCAGAGGCAGATGGTCCCAGAGATTGCAGATTCTGACTGTTCCTGGAAGATAACTGCCCCCACTGCCTTTAAGATTTACCAAGGATGCCTGACCAGTGGTGGCGCAGTGGATAGAGTGTCAACCTGGGAACACTGAGGTCGCCGGTTCAAGACCCAGGACTTGTCTGGTCGGGGCGCATATGGGAGTTGATGCTTCCTGCTCCTCCCCCCTTTCTCTCTCACACTCTCTCTCCTCTCTAAAATGAATAAATAGTAAATAAATAAATTAAAAAAAAAAAAGATTTACCAAGGACACCAGATCGGATCACGCTGATAAGGCCCGTCTTACATCAGAACTTGAAGAAGCAAAGGTCCTATAACTGAACACCCACCTCCTGCACAGTATTACATGACTAACTGCACCGGCTGTTTCTGTTCCTTACACCATTACTAACATCCTCTGAACCCTATAAAAAGTCAGCACCAGAAGAGGGTTAGGGTAGCTTTGTGGACGAATATCCTCTGCCTTCTTAGGCTGCTGGCTTCTCTGAGTAAAGATGCTCTTATACTCAGTAGCTATCTTTCATGAAATTGGCAAAAAAAAAAAAAAAAAGTGACAGACAACAGGAATCCTTGCTCTGTAACAGCAGTCATCCCATATGGTGGCCAATGTCCACATTTAAAACCTGCATAAAATGGCCATCAGAGCTCTGGATTCATAAGTCAGATCCCTCAACGTGGCAGTCATGGTCTCACTGAAATATGAATGTCTTGCTTCCCTGATGATCAAGAAGCATATCATGCCTGACCTGTGGTACAATGGATGAAACAGCGACCTGGAATGCTGAGGTCACCGCGTTACGGCAGAACGCCAAGAAAGCCAAGCGACACTTGGGCTCTGAAGTCTGAGCCCGACTGGCAGGGTCTCTGGGGTTTTGTGGTCACACAGTTGGGCGGGGTCACCACGGTATGCGGAAGGCGGAAGCAGGTTTACAGAAGCTAAAAAGCAGAATTAGTAAAGGCAGAACAAAAAGCAGTAACGGCCATATCATTCCCGCCTTTGATGCTCTGTAACTATGTCTATGGGGCATCACTATATAGATCAGGACTTGTGGGTCCTACTGGCTGATAGCTCTGGAGTGCTAGAATATGGGCTGTGGTGTTTTCTGGCTACAGTAGTCTCAATGAGGCGAATGATGGCATTAAAAATGCACGGCCCAAAAGTGACTAATAGGATTATTAGGAGAGGGCCTGCAGAGGTAGTAACTAAGATGTCCAGTTTCCTGAATTTTCCCATCTGCATTAGTTTTCTAATTCTTTCTCTTGTGGATACATTCTGAGTGTATCTTCCCTGTCATTATTCCAGACTGGCTGACACAACAGCAACACTCTTCTCCCAGAAACACGCACATCCCCCCCCCCTTTTTTCAGCAGTGAAGAGATCTAAAGCCCATCTGTTTTGCACTTTTGAAAAATTTTATTTATTCATTTTTAGAGAGAAAGAGAAACAAGAGGGGGAGAGGCAGGAAGCAACTCCCATATGTGCCTTGACCAGGCAAGTCCAAGGTTTTGAACCGGCGACCTCAGCATTCCAGGTCGTGCTTTATCCACTGCGCCACCACAGGTCAGGCCAAGCCTATCTATTTTGTAACGTTACTGCTGCTGGTGAGTTTAGTTGATGTTGGAGTGACACAAGTGAGTCTGCTACCCATTCCATGTCATCATCTAGTTCCTGAGACAGTTTATAATAGAAACGGGCAGATGTGCTGACGCCCCCTATTCCGGTCCCTACCCTCGCAGCTATCCCTGTTCAAGATAATAAGGGGATAAGCGCGGCCCCTTTTCTCCTGACCTGGGAGTCTCTATGTGGAGGTAAGGCTTCTTCTATCTGGGCTTCTGATAAGACCAAGATCTCTGGGGTTAGGAAGGCCCCCACACACAGTCCTGTCCACTTGATATTTAGGGAATTGTATGCAGTGTCTCCACACACAAAGAATACCCCGGGTGTGTTGCAGAGTCTAATTGTTTCCTACCACCTGACTTTTGAGGATACATTGCCTACTGGTTCACTCCTGTCTGTGTTGCTCAGACAGGACAAGTTTTGTGTGTGTGCTATCTTTATTTCAAATGCTACTGGCCCTCGAAGTGCAGTTCTATTGTCCTTAGGCTTCCCTAGGGTGGTATTATCCAGCTCCCATTCCTTCGGTACTGGTGTAGCCACATACACCCCTGGTGGAGGGGCAGACAGAGCCAGCAGGTCTGTGCTACAGAAGGGTTTGTCCTATTTAAGAGCTGGTATGTGGCATTAAGGAGGTGGAGGACTCAGGAGTCAGTTTCAACTGGTTGGGTAAGTTTTCTTAGACCAAAGGGATCTAACTCAAATACGGATCTGGAGGGGTTCTGCTTAGGAACTCTTTTACATTGTCGTGGTGCCACTGCTGGCGGGCCTGGTCCTGAACCCCTCCTCCATCGGACATCCCAAGCTGACCTCGATAGGTCCAACAAGCCTTTTTCCCATACGCTAATCTGTGGCAATTATTTCTGCCAATAGTTTACTGTTATACACGCACACCGTAGGTTCTTTCTGTTTGTAACATTGCTTTTGCATGTATGTGTAGGCGATGAAGGCCGTGCCGCGTGTCTGGCCCTGAGTTTTCCGTTTCCAAAAGCAGTCTTGGGGGCAGGAGGATGTGGGGGTGGCCAGCTGCAAGCCAGGACTTAACAGGATGAGCCCGATTATGATTCTGGAAGGATCTGAGCTAACAGGTTTCCCAAACATTTTACAGTAACAAAGCTTCCTACTATTAGTATACAAGTGACTATTATTAATAGTCTCTCTAGTCTATTCTAGTCCACGGGGGCACTTGCAGCTAGTCCTACGCCCAGAAGTAGAATCAAGATCCTGATGATGATCAGGAATGGCAGCTGGCAGGTCCTTACAGTCCTGGTTGCTCCTTGGGCTCCGTTGTCCTTTGCAGTGTTATCTGTAATGGCTTTGTGGGGGTCACTGTGAGTGGTTCAGGTCTCTGGTAGGTCTTCAGTACTGGCTCTTTTGACTCGGTTTATGGTGAATCCAGTGTGTCTACAGTCAGAGCAGCCAAGATAACCATGTGTGGACCTGTCCAAACAGGTTGGAGGGGTTCCTTTTCCTAGTCCTTAACCCATAGCATGTCTCCTGGTTGGTAGGGGTGGGCCCAGTTCCCTAGCAGAATTGGGGCTCTTTCTAAAACATCCCAGGCTATTTTGTGCAAAGTTTCTTCCAGTATCTGGCATTGGGCTGAGAGGCCTAATCCCCTACCTGTAGAGGTTCTCCTCTCCTCTTATGAATGATGGGTGGAGGCCTCCCGTGTAAGATCTCAAGAGGAGTACGCTGTCGGTCCACAGGTGCATCAGACCTGTAACAGAGCAAGGGGCAGCACGTCTGTCCAAGGGAGACCTGTCCCTTGACAAAACTTAGCTAGGGTAGTTTTTAGGGGTCAGTTCATGAGCTCAACTTTCCCTGAACGCTGGGGCTGATAGGCAGCCTGTAGGTTCCAGCTCATTTTCAGTATTTTTGCTACTGTCTCAACAATGTTCACTACAAAGGCAGGCCCATTATCTGATCCGATGGATAGGGGGAGTCCACATCACGGTACTATATTTCTCAGTAGGGCCTTCACTCCCTCTTGTGCCTTTTCAGTGCGGGTAGAAAAGGCTTCAACCCATTTTGAGTGGGTGCATACTAAGACAAGTAAGTACTTATGACTTTGGCATGGTTTCACTTCAGTACAATTTCAAGTCCTCAAATGGGGTTGTCCTGTTGATTGGATTCCTGGTACTGGTCTAAATTCTTGTTCTTGGCACAAATTGTACAGTCAGTGGGCACTGATTTGGGCACAGCATTGGAAGTCTGGCCATGTAATAGTACCAGGAGTGTGCCTGTTCTAAGGCCATCTCACCCAGTGGGTTAGTTCATGCTACTGTTTTGTTATACAGTAAGCCAGCCCCTTGGGGACAGTCTGATCTGGCAACTGCCACGATCCTTGATCAGTTTTTGCACTTCCCTCACTTTTTGCCCATTGATCCTCCTCCAGGGCGTATTTTGGCTCTTTGGGCAGATCTGGCACCAGTAGAATCTTGGCAGTCTGTTCTGAACGAGAGGTCGTACTAGGCTGTTCAGCGGTCCTCTTTGCCACTTGGTCAGCGGAACAGTTTCCCAAGCTTATTGGGTCAGTTCCTTTCTGATGTCCTTTACAGTGTATGACTGCTACTCTTCTGGGTTTCCAGACTGCTTCCAATAATTGAAAAATTTCTTCTTTGTTTTTGATTTCTTCACCCGGGCCGTGAATAGTCCCTTCTCTTTGTAGATTGCTCCATGTACATGCAGGGCGGCAAAGGCATATTTAGAGTCAGTGAAGATGTTGACCCTTTTCCCTTCAGAATGTTGTAGCGCTTGGATCAGTGCCCATAGTTTTGCTCTTTGAGCGGACCAACCCTGTGATAATGCTTTTGCCTTAATGACCCAGTCCTGGGTGGTCACTGCGTATCCAGCTTTCTGTTCCCCGGTTTGTATGAAGCTACTCCTGTCTGTGAGCAGTTCCAGTTCAGGTTCAGAAAGGGGGGCTGTCTGTTAAATCAGGTTGGTTTGAGTAGACCTCATCCATGGCTTCCTCACAGTCATGATCTTGTGGCGTGAACTCAGTAGGAAGAAACATGGCTGGGTTCAGTGTGCATACTGTCTCTAGTGTCACCCATGGGTTTTCGCACAGTAGTCCCTGATAGTGGGCCATCCTGACACTGGTGAGCCATCAGTACCCCTGGTTATTCATTAGGGTTGTCACCGCATGTAGGACCATCACATGGATGTTCTGGCCTAAGGTGAGCTTGTCAGCCTCTCTGACTAGCGTCACCATGGTGACTAGTGCCTGGAGGCAAAGGGGCTACCTGGTGGCCACTGGGTCGAGCTATTTAGACAGCCACTGGTCTCTGCAATGGCCCGACAGTTTGGGTGAGGACCCCTAGTGCTACGTGGTCTTTCTCGCAGACGAAGAGACTGAATTCACAATTTACATCTGGTAGTCCTAGTGCTAGGGCACTGGCAAGCAGTCTCTTTATATCTTGGTATGCCATCTCCTGTTTTTCGCCCCAGTCTATGGTTTCCCTCTGGCCCGCTTAGTACCTCATATAAGAGCTTTGACTTCCCTGGGATCCAGATGCAACAGAACCCTGCTGCTCCAAGGACCTCTCGGGCTTCCTTTTGTTGTCGGGTCTAGGGATTGAGCAGATGGTTTGTTTCCTCTTGGGTCTTGGGGTGCAACGTCCTTCAGTGATGACGAACCCGAGATATTGGACCCAGGGCCGGCATATTTGGGCGTTTTTCCATGATACTTTATACCCTGTATCGGTCAGTAACTGTAGCAGGATTCTTGTGCCTTTCCAGCAATCTTCTCAGGTGTCACTGGCCTGGAGATCATCTACATATTTTAGTAGGGCACAATTTATTTCTTCCCCTGGAAAGGCCGTGAGGTCAGCAGCCAAGGCTTCACCAAACAGGGTTGGTGAGTTCTTGAATCCCTGAGGCAGACATGTCCAGGTTACTTGAGTCTTCCTACCCATGTGTGGCTCTTTCCATTCGAACACAAATAGCGGCTGGCTCTTTGGGGCCAAGCGTAGGCAGAAGAAGGTGTCCTTAAGGTCCAGGCAGGTGAACCAGCTTGCTCCAGAGAGGAGAAGACTCATGAGGGGACTATCAGGTGCAGAGTAACAGCTGCGCTATTGACTACTCACAAGTCCTGGATTTGGCTTTTTCGCTGAGATGGTAAGCGGGCATGGTAGAGGTGTGCTATCTGTAACCAGGAATTTATATAAGGAAACTGATCTGGGTGACCAGGGTTGCCTGTCAAAACCCAGTATACTGCCTGAACCATTGGTAAAATAGGGTCCCTTCTGAGGGCCATCCAACCTAAAAGGTGGGCCATTCCAGTTCACAACCTGTTCGAAATTTCCTGGGGGCCAGTTTCGGGCCATAATCGTTGGAAAAACCATTCTTAATTTTTTTGATCATACAGTCTAATACAGTGGTCTTGACTATGCAGACCCCGTTTTCTCAATGTCTTAATGTGTGGCCCTACCTAGTGACCTCCCGTGTCCAGTGTAGCAGAACAGACAAAGGGTTGGGGAGCCTCCCAGGGGAAGCCACACAGTTGCCTGCCTGACTGCATCTCTCTCGAATCTTTATGGCGCGTCTTGACTAAGGTGTACCCGTATAAACCCCGGGCCTGGTCGTCTCCCAGAAGGAAATGCGTTACCGTTATGTCGTTATGTTGTATGACACCACCACGGACTCGCAGGATAGGGCCCAGACGGACTTCATAGCTTGTGCCATGGAGCCACAATCAGTCACTCACACATCCATTCATACAGAAGCTACTATTTTTCTCTCCCTTCCCAGGACTTCCCTATCTTGAGACGGTGGGAGGTGATCAATCTCCCTTTCGGACTGGAGACGGGCCTGACTGCGTGGACCTTATCTTGTCCAGATGCACAGCCCAAAAACGTTAGTCCGTCTCTTTGCTGAATCCGGTCAGTTCAGTCACTCCCTCTCCCCCGGGGCGTGAGAGCCTCCAGGAGGGAGGTCCCGTGGAAAATGTCAGGTGGCGCCGCCTGGTTCACACAGAAGGCTCCAACAGGTAGCCCTTGTTGCCGGGCCGGTGAAGCAAGGGACCAGTGCGGTTGGCTTCCTGATCAGGGAACCAAATGCTGTGGCAGAACGGAACAGCAAGGGAGCCAACGGCACTGGTTGAGCTGGAAAACCGGTTTACTACGCCAGCGGACTCAGGAGGTAGCACTCCGAAGTCTGAGCCCGGACTGGCAGGGTCTTCGGGGTTTTATGGTCACACGGTTGGGCGGGGTTATACTATATGCGGAATGCGGAAGCAGGTTTACAGAAGCTAAAAAGTGTAATTAGTAAACCAGAACAAAGAAGCAGTAACAGCCCTATCAGCCGGTTCAAAACCCCGGCTTACCTGGTCAAGGCACATACCAGACGCAACTACTACCTTCCTGCTCCTTCTCTACCTTTCTCTCTCTCTCCTTTCTCTAAAACCAATAAAAATATATATATAAATAAAAAAATGAAGCACGTCATTTATTTACCCTCCCTGGATTGTGGGAACACCCTAAGCTCATGAGGCTAGCCCCCAAAACAAAAGAAGGCTCGGCCTGCACTGGGACCTGCCCCTAAGTAATCAAGATGGGAAACTAGCTTTTGCCACTCCCAAGATGGCGCCACCTCTGCGCGGGCCCTCCGGCTCTCGACTACAACCAAAACTGCCACTGAGGCAACCGACACTGCCCCGCACTACGGCGTCAAGATGGCGGCCGGGAGTCACTAGTTTTCTGATCACTTAAAATGGCGGCCGCCGAGGGGGAGGGAAGGAAGGCGGGGCCTCTGGGAGCGGGGCACGCTGGGGGTCAGCGCGCAGGCCGCCGGGAACGGGGCGGAGCGCGACCGCGCCGGCGCGTCGGTGGGAGAGGCAGCCGCTGAGATGGTAAGCGGGCGTGGGGGGAGGGGTGCTGGGCCGGGGCCGGGGCCGGGGCCGGGGCCGGGGGCGGTGGGGGCCGTCCGCCGCTCGGGGGGCGGGGGGCGGAGGGGACAGGCTCCGTGTTCATGCCGGCCCACTGCCCCCAGGACGTGTTCCTAATGATCCGACGCCACAAGACCACCATTTTCACGGACGCCAAGGAGTCGAGCACCGTGTTCGAGTTGAAGCGCATCGTCGAGGGCATCCTCAAACGGCCGCCCGACGAACAGCGGCTGTACAAGGTGCGGCCCCGCCGGTCCCGGGCGGGCGGGGGTCTGGCGAGGGTCTGGCGAGGGCTGGGGCCAGAGGCGCGCGCTGCTCGGAACTGCCACCCCGAGCCTGGCCGTGGGCGCACAACGGCCTCGTCGTTGATGTAAACAGTAGTGGACGTCGCGGGCCGAACTCCCCGCGTGGGGCCGTTGTTTGGATTCGGGGAGGTGAAGCACCGGTAACATTTGCCACATGGGAGGTTGCTATGAGGGATGGCTTTATAGTCGCGCGCCAGGCCCTGTGCTGAGCGCTGGGGACCAGCATCGCATCTGATCCCGACGACGGCCCTACCCGCGATGTGCTGGCTTTTGACATCTCGTCTCTGTTGTTAAGGAATCTGAGGCTCGGCGGGGTGGCCACTTAACACTCCCAGGCCATTGGCAGAGCCAGGATTTTATTCCGGATGCCCTTAATCCTCTGCAGACCTGTCAGAATCACTCTGCCCCCCAGACACTCCTTAATATCAAGAAATGAAGGGTGTTTGGATGAGTTAGGTCCCACCAGTTCCTCACACAACTGTTTATTACTCCCCAACCTGCTGATGTTCTAAAAAGCTCCCACTTCTTTCCTCTTATAACCAACTGTAGTTACTTAGCAAGGATGGCTTGTGGTTTGGGGTTTTCATTGCAGAATCTGGTGTGTCGGCCTCAGATTCAGGTCTGGCACTATGAGGTCCTTCACCTAAGTTCACTAATCTGATACTGGCTGGAAACTGGGAAACCCGCCTTTTGCTTAAGGCTGAGACCACTCCTTTAGTCTCTAAAGGACCCTTCAATGATAAGAGTTTTTCCTGCCATCTGCCATAGTGTGTTGTATGTACTCCACTCATTGAAACCTTTTGGCTGCTCTGAGTTGGAAATATCAGTAATTCCCATTTTACAGATAAGGAACCTTCACATTGAAAAGGTTACTTTGTGCAAGACAGAGCTGAAATTCAAACCATGCTTGCCTGTGTCCATATTGAGTCACTGGATCTTGACATTAGATTGACTTGGAGTTTGGGGAAAAAGCATTCCAGAGCCCTTCCTTGGGAGGTTTCGATTTGGAAAGTCTTGAGTGTAACTCTGGAAACTTGAATAAACTCGGGTGGACCTGGGCCCTACTTTGGGCTGTCTCTCTAACCTTTCTGACTTCTGCTGTAGTTGCTGACCACAGAAGTCTTTGGGATTTGACCCTCCTAGGGTCTCTCCTGAAACTCAGCCTGCCTCTCTCCTCAGGATGACCAACTTCTGGATGACGGCAAGACACTGGGCGAGTGTGGCTTCACCAGTCAAACAGCTCGGCCACAGGCCCCAGCCACTGTGGGGCTGGCCTTCCGGGCAGGTGAGAGGGGCGGCCAGGCAGGGTAGAACAGCCCAGAAAAAGGGGTTGTCAGGGAGTCTGCAGTTGTTCTTCCAAGCCTCCAGGACAGTGTCTTCCCAGTCCAGTCCACAAACATCAGGCAATATCCTGTGACAGTGAATTTATCCCCACACACAAAAGAAGCAAACAAGATGCTTATAGAAATTGAAGTCTATTTAATGAAGAATTTGAACATCCTTAGTAACCTTACCAGCTTACATTTACAGAGGACTTTTTTTCCCTTTTTTTGATTCCCCCTCCCCTTTGGCACCATCAGATTGTTCTCTCTATCTGGGTCTGTTGTTTCGTTTATTCTGTTTTGCCTTTTTGTTTTTTCAGATTTCACGTATGAGTGAAGTTACAAGCTTTTTTCCCTTTGTCTGACTCATTTAGTATAATATTTCCTGAGTCCGTCCATATTGTTGGAAATGGCAAGATTTTATTCTTTAATTTTTTTAGAGAGAGAGACAGGAAGAGGAGGGGAGGAGAGAGGTGAGAAGCATCAACTCATAGTTGCTTTACTTTAGTTGTTTATTGATTGCTTCTCATATGTGCCTTGGTGGGGAAGAGGGGTGTTCAAGCTGAGCCAGTGACCTTTGTGCTCAAGCTGGCAACAGCCCCTTACCCCCCCCAAGCTGGTGAACCCGCACTCCAGCCAAGGAGCCTGATATGACCTCAGGGTTTCGAACTGGGGCTATCAGTGTCCCAGGTTGATGCTTAATCCACTATGCCACCACTGGTCAGGCAATTTTTCATTCTTTTTTTATTGCGGAATTATATATATTATATATATATATAAACCACATCCATCCAGCTATTGGATAGCTAGGTTGCTTCTGTATCTTAGCTATTACTGGTAATGTTATCTTATCCTGAACATAGGGCTGCATATATATTTTCAAGTTAGTGTTTTTGTTTTCTTTGAGTAAATACCCAGAAGTAGAATTGCTGGGTTGTGTGACAGCTGTATCTTTAATTTTTTGAGGCATCTCCGTACTGTTTCCCACAGTGGCTGCACCAGTGCACAGTCTCACCAGCACTTGTTAATTGTTGATTTATTGATGACAACCATTCTGACAGGTGTGAAGTGATATTTCGTTGTGGTTTTAATTTGCGTGATTAGTGATGGTGAGCATCTTTTTGTATGTTGGCCATCTCAGTGTCTTCCTGGGAGAAATGTTTATTCAGGTCCTCACCATTTTATTTAATTGGATTGTGTTTTTTGGTGTGAAGTTTTATGAGTTCCTAATATATTTTGGATGTTAACCCCTTACCAGCCTGACCAGGCGGTGGCGCAGTGGATAGAGCGTCGGACTGGGATGCGGAAGACCCCGGTTCGAGACCTCGAGGTCGCCAGCTTGAGCGCGGGCCCATCTGGCTTGAGCAAAAGCTCGCCAGCTTGGACCCAAGGTCACTGGCTCCAGCAAGGGGTTGCTCGGTCTGCTGAAGGCCCGCGGTCAAGGCACATGTGAGAAAGCAATCAATGAACAACTTAAGGTGTTGCAACGGCAACGAAAAACTAGTGATTGATGCCTCTCTCCGCTCCTGTCTGTCTGTCCCTCTCTATCCCTCTCTCTGACTCTCTCTCTCTCTGTACCTGTAACCCCTTACCAGAGGTATCATTAGCAGATAATCTTTTCTTATTCAGTAAGTTATCTTTTCTATACAAAAGCCTTTTAGTTGTGATGTAGTTCTATTTATTTTTTTGTTTCCTTCACCCAAGGAGACAAATCCAGAAAGATCCAGTGATTTTAAAGAGTTTGCTGCCTATGTTTTTCTTCTAGGAGTTTTATGGTTTCAGGGCTTACATTTAAGTCTTTAATCCTTTTTGAGCTCAATTTGGTGTACAGTGTAGGAGAGTTGGCCTAATTTCATTTTTTTTTGCATTTATCTGTCCAGTTTTCCTAATACCACTTATTGAAGAGACTGTGTTTACTTCATTGTATATCCTTGCCTTTTGTCGTAGATTAATTGACGAACTGTCTAAGTGAAACTCTCTATACATTCTATTTATCCATTTTGAGCCCTGGTCAGGTTGTTCAATGGACAGTGCATCCTTCAGTGTGCTGAGGTTACAGGTTCGATCCCTGGTCAGAGCACATACGAGAAGCAACCAATGAGTGCAAAAACTAAATGGAACAACTAATTGGAACAATGAATTGATATGCCTCCCCTTCTCTCCCCTTTCCCTTCCTTTCGCTCAAATCTATGTAAAAATTATATATCTGATTATTGTAGCTTTGTAGTGTAGTTTGATATCAGGGAGTATTGATACTTCCCATTTTTATCTTAAGATTTCTTTGACTATTCAGGGTTTTTTGTGGTTCCATATAAAGTTGAGAATTAGTTCTAATTTGGAGAAGAATGCATTGGTGTTTTAACGGGGATTGCATTGAATCTGTATTTTGCTTACTAGGACATTTATCAATGTTTGTTCTTCCAACTCATGAGCAAGGTGTATCCTTCCATTTACTTGTATCTTTAATTTCCTCAGTATCTTCTAGTTTTTAGAATACAGGTCTTTCACCTTTTTGGTTAAATTTATTCCAGGTATTTTATGTTTCTGATGTAATTGTTAATGGTATTGTTTTTGTAATTCCTCTTTCTGGTCATTTGTTATTGCTATATAAAAAAATGTAACAATGTCTGCATATTAATTTTATATCCTGCAACTTTAGTGAATTCATTTATTCTAATTTGTTTGTATGTGAAGTCTTTAGGGTTTTCTATATATATAGTGTCATGTTATCAGCAAATAATGAGAGTTTTACTTCTTCCTTTGCAGTTTTGATGCCTTTTATTTATTTTTTCTTATATCATTGCTGTGGCTAGGACTTCCAATGCTATGTTGAATAGAAGTGTCTTGTTCCTGATCTTTAGCTTGTTAACCTAAAAATAAAAAGCCCTTTTTAATTTTTTTAAAGATTTTATTTATTCATTTGAGAAGGGAGAGAGAAGGGGGGGAGGAGCAAGAAACATCAACTCCCATATGTGCCTTGACCAGGCAAGCTCAGGGTTTTGAACCCGTGACCTCAGCATTCCAGGTTGTCGCTTTATCCACTGCACCACCACAGGTCAGGTCTAAAAGCCCTTTCGAAGTGAGAGGCAACAGGTATTTATTTGAGGTAAAAAAAGAAAAGGATAGCTATTTGGGAAACACTGATTCATGCAGAAACCCAAATTGATTAGGAGACAAAGGCAATGGGTATTTATGAGAAAGAGAAGGGGAACTATGACATCGTCAGTAGAAGGAAGGTGTTTCTGTTTCTACAAATAAAATAGCAATGTTCATTCTAAACAGTGTTTTTGATTTTCAGTCCAGTAGTCTTCAGTCCAATAGTTATAATTGCTTTCTTACTGTCTTTGGGACACAATGTTGCTTTGGGCCCAGTCCAAAGGTTATTTTGCCTTGACATTCCAAAGAGTTGAGGCCTTAGATGAACAAGGCAGCGCCTCAGGCATGGCAGCTCTGACTCCATCTTACAGTGGCTGCATTTATTTTAATTTTTGTTTCTTTTTGACAAGTTTTCACCATTGAGTATGGTATCTGTGGGTTGGTCATATATAGACTTTATTATGTTGAGGTATGTTTGTTCTGTACTCAGTTGTTGAGAGCGTTTGTTATAAAAGGACATTCAATTTTGTCATGGTCATTCTGCATCTAATGAGATGATTGTGTGGTTTTTAGGTTTTATTTTGTTAATGTGATGTGCCGTGTTGATTGATTCATGGATGTTAAACCATTTTGAATCCCTGGGATGAATCCTACTTGGTTATAATGTATAATACTTTTAATGTAATGTTGAATCTGGTTTGCTAATATTTTATTGAAAAATTTTAAATTTATCTTCATCAAGGGTATTGGCCTGTAGTTTTATTTATTTTTTATAATGTCTTTGTCTGGTTTTGGTATTAGGGTAATGCTGAGTGAGTTTGGAAGCATTCCCTTCCTCTTCAGTTTTTTTTGGGGGGAGTAGGGGAAGAGACAGGAACATTGAGCTGTGCCTGTATTTGCCCTGACTGGGAATAGAAGCAGCAACCTCTGTGCTTTGGGACAATGCTCTAACTAACTGAGCTCTCTGGCCAGGGTCTCTTTTTGTTTGTTTCTGAGAGAGAGGGACAGACAGGAAGGGAGAGAGATGAGAAATATCAACTCGTAGTTGCAGCACTTTAGTTGGTCGTTGATTATTTTCTCATGTGTGCCTTGACCAGGGTGCTACAACTGAGTCAGTGACCCTTTGCTCAAGCCAGAGACCTTAGGCTCAAGCCAGCAACCGTAGAGTCATGTCTGTGATCTCACGCTCAAGCTGGTGACTTAGCACTCAAGCAAAGTGAGCTCACACTCAAGCCAGCGACCTCAGGGTTTTGAACCTGGGTCCTCAGCATCCCAGGTTCATGCTCTATCCACTGCACCACCACCTGGTCAGGCCAGGGTACTGTAATGTCATTTTCATTTCAGTTATTATATTCTAAATGTGTGCTTAATTCTTTTAATATGCTTTCTCTTTGTTGAAATTCTCCCAAAGTTCTTTTCCAGTCTCAAATTTGGAGAGCATCCTTACAACTAGTTATTTGAATTCTTTTTTTTTTTTTTTTTTTAGGTGAGAGGAGGGGAGATAGTGAGGCAGACTTCTGCATGCTCCCTGACCAGTATCAACTTGGCCGCCCCATCATTGGCCAGTGCTCAGTACTGAGCTATTTTGAGTGCCTGAGGTGGATGTGCTTCAGAGCCATCTTCAGCACCCGGGGCCATGCTTGAACCAATTGAGCCACTGGCTGATGTGGGAGATGAAGAGGGAGAGAAGTGGGGGAAGAAGCAGATGGTTACTTCTCCTATGTGCCCTGACTGGGAATCAAACCAGGGATGGCCAATATGCCAGGTAGTCGCTCTATCCACTGAGCCACCGGCAAGGGCATGTTTGAATTCTTTATCACATAAATTATTTGTCTCTGTTTCTTTCAGGTATTTTATTTCTAGAGATTTTTTGTGTTCATTTATTTAAGAGATATTCTTCTATGTTTGTTTTGTTTGACATTGTTTGTATGACTTAGACCAGGGGTCCCCAAACTTTTTACATGGGGGGCCAGTTCACTGTCTCTCAGACCATTGGAGGGCCGGACTATAAAAAAAACTATGAACAAATCCCTACACACACTGCACATATCTTAAAGTAAAATAACAAAACGGGAACAAATACAATATTTAAAATAAAGAACAAGTAAATTTAAATCAACAAACTGATCAGTATTTCAATGGGAACTATGGGTGCGGATGCATCCTGTGCTCCTCTCACTGACCACCAATGAAAGAGGTGCCCCTTCCCGAAGTGCGGTGGGGACTGGATAAATGGCCTCGGGGGCTGCATGCAGCCAGGGGCTGTAGTTTGGGGACCCATGACTTAGACAAAATAGCTATTCTAGTCTTGTAAAAGTAGCCTGAGGTAGAAGTTGCCTGGGTAGGCTGTGTGTACTAGATGGTTTTGGCAGGCTGGTAGGAGGCATCTGGGGTACTGGCCCACTGAGCCAGATGGGCTCCAGGTGGGGTTGGGCAGCTAGGTATGTACTACCCACCTGTTGATCCTGCTTGCTCCTTGTGCTCAGAGCTGGAATGGGCTTAGGCCATGTGTTTGGGAACACACTGCCGGGACCTACCTTATAGGTAGGCCACATCACCTGGGTGGAGGTGGACGTCAAACTTTGGGCAAACAACTGCAGCGTCTCCAATCTTACAGAATTCCTGCCGTCCTACGGAGCTCCAGGGGCTCCCACTCTTCTCTGTACAGTGTTTGTTGTACAGAAAGTGGGCTTGTGAAGAATGACATCTATCTAGTCTTTTACCTGGAGCACTGGCCTATGGGGTTGGAGTGGCTCCCGACAGGGAGACCAAGTGTTTGTGGTAACAGCCTGTTCCTGGCTTCTTCCTTCTGTGGGAAGCAAGAGACGGCACAGTGTAGCCAGGAAAACCCAGTGGTGATCTTGCAGGTAGGCCAAAGCAGCGCAATAGAGTGGCCCCCCCCCCCCCCGTCAAGTTTAGGGGAATGTAAATGATGGCACTCACTGGTTCCTTTGGCCAGAAGAGTCAGGTTTCCCAGCCTTCTCTATTTTTAACCTTATTTGTTGTTCAGAAGTTGTACATCCAGCCCTCTGTTGTCTTGCAGGAGTAATATCTACTTGTAGACTTAAGTTTATTCATGGGAAGGGGTATGTTTAGCCACTTCCTGTGCTGCCACCATTTTGGACCTTATAGAGAGGACTTACTGAATACCTGTGCTCTGCATTTAATTTTGATGTACTGTCTCACCCTCTTGATAGCTCTGGGAGGTAAGCATTGCCATCAAATACTGCAGACGTGGACACTGAGACTTGCCAGCAGTCATGTGGAGAGCCATGGTTCAGATGCAAGTTGCCAGGATCTTGCCTGAGCCAGACACCATGCCAGGCACTCTGAGCAGTGCATCGCTTAATCCTTCAGTGTCTCTGTGCAGGGAAGACTTGCACCCATTTTAAAGATGAGTAAACTGCACGTTATTTGCTAGGACTGCCAGATCTGGAATTCGACCCATAGCCTGTACTCTCTCATCAACCCATGTGCCACCCTGGTTAAAGTTTAGAAACTTGACGATTGGAGCTGGTGTACTCCCTCCAGTGTACTTTCTACTTCCCCAAACCTCCCAAAAGGGAGAGATTTTTCTTCTTTGTCTCAGAAGATTTAAAAGAGGTCATAAAGTGTTTCGGTAGCTGTGGACCCAGGAGCTGTGTGGATGGCTGGGTAGGTAAGCTTGAGTAAAAGTTACAACGAATAATTTTTCTGTCTTCCTATAAGAAAAAATTGCAAGGGCTGAGGAAGGGATTCTACAGCCTTAGCCACACTTTTAAGTTTCATAGGGAATAACTGCTTGGCATTCCCAGCTGTGTCCTCAGGCTTCACAGGCTACTTCACATTGCACTCCTCTCAGCCTGGTGTTACCATCATCTTCATAAAGGGGCGTGCTGCTAGGCATCTTATAGGCTTGCAGCAACTCTTGAAAGGTGTTGGTAGACCAGTTTTGCAGATGGTAGGGGTTATAGTAATGGACTGGATTTTAGCTGTTCTTTGCTTCACCCAGAGGCAAAAACACAGTCTGAGCAGGTCGTCGTTTCCTTGAGCAGCTTGTAGGACAAGACACTGGTCTATCTCCAAACTCACTTCAGTTAGGGATATGACAAAGTGTTCAACTTAGATGTTAAATGGCATCGTCCAGATTTTATTTCCAAAGAATGTGAAAGAATTGTCAACTGTGGATTTGTGGCTTTGAAAATGAATTGGTTATTAAGCTGGTTGGGTGACCTAACTTAAGCGCTAGTAACATTTGGGACTGGATGATTTTGTGTGGGGTTGTCCTGTGCTTTTAGGATGTTTAGCAGCATCTCTGACCATTTAGACACCCATTAGAGACCGTTTGAAGACCGCCCAAGTTATGACAACCCAAACTTGCCAGATGTGCCAGCTTTCCCTGGGGTGGGGTCTAATAGATTGAGAACCCTGAGGCAAGTAGAAGAAACCGTTTCCTGAGTGGAAGAAAGTACAGGAGAAAAGTGAGAGTTCATTTGCTCTGCGCTGTGACAGGAACACCACAGGGAAGGCATTCCTGGAGCCACTGTTCTAGTGGGGAAAGCCGCTGCTCAAAAGATGGGCATTTCACTAGTTAAGTACTTTCAAGGCCATGCACAGGGCGTTGAGATGTAGAGTGGTTATCTGAGATGATGTTTTGAGTTAAACCTTGAATATCACTGTGGCAGTTTCAGGAAGGACCAGCAAGTACAAAGGCCCTGGGGCAGAAAGAACTTGATGTGGGAACAGAATCGTGATTGGAGACATGATTTCAAGGACTTGATATTTTGTACACAATGTTAGAAGCTGTTGAAAGGTTTTAAGCAGGGATAGAACAGTATGGTTACGTTTAAATTAATATGAAGGGACCAGGGTTTGGGTGCAGATGGTAAAGGCCCTAGAGTGGCCAGGCTCAGGGAGGACAGCAGGGCCAGACATAGGAGACATTTCAGTAGACCTACTGAATCCAGGCAGTGGGGTGGAGGGGATCAGGGTGAGGGTGGGTATTTGGAGGTCACCTCCAGCTTTCCGTTCTCCTCTCCAGATGATGCATTTGAAGCCCTGCGCGTTGAGCCCTTCTCTAGCCCTCCGGAGTTGCCCGACGTGATGAAGCCGCAGGACTCAGGAAGCAGTGCCAATGAACAAGCAGTGCAGTGAGAGGGCCTGGGGCCCACCTCCCCCCAGTGCCCCCCCCCCAATAAAAGATTTGGGTGTCTGCCTGGTTGCTGCCTCTTTCTGCACACCCTCTCTGACTCCAGGCATCACCCTCACCAGGGCGGGGTTCCTTCCCTACAAGACTCCTGTCTCTCTCTTGCTAGGCTGCTGGTCCCTAGCAGTCCACCCCCAGCCCAGCCTGCCCCTCAAAGGCCACAGGCAGAGAACTGGACAGAACTCAGAGCCCCAGGCCAGTCTTCTCAGTCTGTTCCAGTCTGGGGACAAAAGGTTTAAGGCTTTGTTCCTTCAGTCCTTGCTCTCCCTCCCCCACCTTCTACCCTAGCACACTGGCCCCAGGTATGGCCCTCTCAGAGGCCAAGAGCAAAAATGGAGTAAGCCAGAACCAGTGTGTGGCTTTTGAGTGGGTTCTACATGGGGTTCATAGCTCCTGGGTTGCAATCAATAGAAGGGGCAGCTCTTCTCCCTGCCCCTCTCTACCCCAAATAAACAGTCTCTACACCCAGTTCTTGCATTTCTCATTTTTATTTGACAGAAAAAGTTGCTCTTGCTGTACAGATTTAAAAAAACCAAAATGCCTTTAAGAAACGTGAAGAAAAGTTGGGGGGAAGGGGCCACAATCTCACTGGGGGGCAGTAAGGGCCAACTAATTTCAACAACTGCCCCTTTCCACAACACTTCACACAAGTTCCCAAGTCCCAAACCATCACCTGCCCCCCAAACTGAGGAGTAAAGGGGAGACAGTGCCTCCCAGGGCCTTTCTGATTCAACCGAGAGTCCTGAACTATATCCTCCTGTCCAGCAACTCCCATTCTTATTCCCACCCACCCCAAACCCCCCAAAACATGTGAACCAGAAGAAACTCACAGATTAACATTTCACAGGAACAAAGGAAAAAAAGGGAGGAGGAAAAGAAGGAAACCCTCCCCCTCAAAATGCTGCCAGGGTTCAAAGGGGAGGGGTGGACAAGCACCCCTCCCACAGCTCTGTTGGGGAGAAAAGGGGCACTTCCTGTGGCTCCAGAATTGGGGTGTTGAAGGATTCCCCCGAAAACATTCATGGAGACCTGTAACAGAGAAGACTCATCAATGCGGAGGTTCCAGCCAGCCAGACCTCATAGGACAGGAGAAGGCCCAGTCCCCAAGTATGACAGCGCACCTAGAGGAGCGGTGCCGCACAGGGCGGGGGCTAGGTGTCTCTCTCCTGTGTTTGTGGCCTGGGGAGCGGCTCTCCCCACGCTGGCCTCTCCGGGAACCGTGTTCGCTGCTGCTGCTGCAATACAGAACCAATGTCAGACCACAGACACACACCAACCTCTAGCACCTTTGAGCCTCAAAACTTTTCATTGAAGTCAGTAGCCAAACTGGGCTGGCTGGTGGCAGGAGTCAAGAACCCATGGCCCTACCTCTGTTGGTCCCGTGGTGAGGGCTGGGGCGAGGGGCGATGGTGCTCCACGGGCGAGTAGCTCAGGGACCGGGAATCCCGGAGAGAGTCTATTGGCTTCCGGGGACTGCGGGACCTGGGGAGCAGAGAAGATCCCTATAGGGCCACACCCTTCCATACCCACCAGCCAGCACTCAGGACCACCCTCCCCAAGGTCTCGACCACCAAACCTCGCACCACACAGGGCCAGCCTCAGACCCACCTTTGTCTGCTCACTCACCCATCCGCCCGCACACCATCCACCGCGTGCCCCAATGGGCAGGGCATGGGGGGGTGGCAGCAGAGGACACAAAGATAAAAGAGTCCCTGCCCTTGGAGGGGCTTGGTCTGATGATAAAGGAAGGCCAAGGGAGGCACACTCAGCCCCATGTGTGGGAAACAACCCCGCAAGGACCATTACTGGTACATCTGGGGACCCAGGGAAGGGAGGTGAAGGGAAGGGGCAGGGTAGTCTTCTTGAAGGTGCTGTTTGAGCGGAGTCTTGCAGAACGAGGAGTTCACCAGGCGGACAAGGGAATTCCAGGCAGAAGGAACAGCATGTCCAAAGGCATGGGGTTCTCCTTAGACTGCAAGGCGCTGGGTATGGCTGGAGCAGAGGGCATGTGTGGGGGCGGGCAGGAGAGGAGAACACAGGGCAGGCAAGGCCAGTTGGTGGAGAGCCTCACACGCCATTCCTGCAGAGATGGGGCTTTATCCTGCAGGCCAGAGGGCGTCCCAGAAGGATTTGTGGAGTGGAGGGAAGTAACCAGATGTGCGTTTTAGAAAGATCCCTCTGGCTACATGTGGAAGAGAATGGCGTGGAGGCAGGGAGACAGGGAAGAGGCTGTGGACAGAGTCAGGAGAAGATGACGGTGGCCAGACCAGAGCCCTGGCAATAGCAATGGGGAGACTTAAAAAGCTAGACTCCCTGTGACCAGGCACCAGCGACTAGACTGCATGTCGGGCAGGGAGAGGAAGAAACCTAGAATTCCCCAGTTTTGGCTGAAACACCCAGTTGAACGGTGCAGCCCCTGTCAGAACAGGGCACAACAGAGTAGGCGGGGAGAAGAAAGCTGGACTCCGCCCCACACAACCAGACACCACAGAGTACAAGTGAGATCCCCAGCGGGAATCTCACACCCCAGGGTCACACCCCACCACTTCCTTCTCAAGCAAGGTAGCACTCACCTCCGCTCGCCTGGGGATGGCTTCTTGGGGCTTGCAGGTTTGGGCAAGGCCTGAGGGTCAGGCTTAGCAGGGGAAGGGGAAGAAGTAGAAGAGGAAGAGGAGGAGGAGGAAGAGGAGGAGGAAGAAGATGAAGAAGACGACGAAGAAGAGGAGGAGGAGGAAGAGGAAGAGGAGGAGGAGGAGCTGGAACTGGAGCTGCTAGCTCGCCTCTTCCGCTTGGCTGGGGTTGGCTCCTGAGGACGTCCCTCTCGATCAGCCTCCTTTGGGGTTGGGGGAGGACTAGGGACCCTGTGGGAAGAGCATAGTGTCACAAAGAGACAACCTGCCCCTGCCCTAATCCTACCTTCCATGGCTTGAAGGGCAGTGGGGGGAGGGGTGCCTGAGAAAGGTCCTGGAACTCTCTCAGCCAAAGCCAGAGGCCAGTGAGTGCATTCTCCAGAGCAGTGGCCCCAAGCTGACCCAACCTCTGCTTAACATAAGCAACAAGCTGGAGTCAACAGCACAAGGAATCAAGGTTAAACCTCAAGAATGTCCCTGAGGAAAGGAACACAGCCCCTGGGCTCAGGTGTGGGAGCAAAGTTGGGTGGTCTCCTTCCTTGGGAGAGCCAGCTTGGGTAGGCCCCTGTGTGTGCGAGCACGCTGGCTGGGGGAGGGGCCATCCTGCCTGGAGGCAGGGAGAGGGATGGGATGACCTCTGAAGATCCTTCCAGCCCAGGGAGTTCCTCTTGAGGTCTAACTGCCATCCCTCCTGCTGTAAAATTAAGTCCATTTCCTCTAGTTCTGTCCTCTGTAGAGATGGAAAACTTATCATTATCCTCTAGATAATTAACCTTTAGAGACTTCTGTCCCATTCCACTCCCCATCACCCCCACCCCAACATTCTCTTCTACCCCAGCTTAATGGTCAAGGTCCCCATACCTTCTCAATGAGCCAAGAACCTATGGATAGGGCTTTCCCTTCCCTACCCCGACCCATTCCCATAATGTTCCCCTTGGAAGTTCTAAAAGTCAAGACCCCTTACCTCTTCAGTGCTACCTCAGGTTGAATGGGAAGGCTAGAGCCCTCCGAGTCACTAGAACTGGAGCCAGAAGAGGAGGAGGAGGAGGAGGAGGAGGATGACGATGACGATGAGGAGGAGCTAGAGGAGGAGGAGGAAGAACTCCGCCGCTCCTTTGCTGGCTGCAGGGCCCCGGTTGAGGCAGGTGGTTCCCCACCCTCGGGGTGGGTCACCCCAGGGACAGGGACAGAGAGCATGCCATTGTGGTCACCAACAGAGGACGTGGCCTTTGCCACTGACCCAGAGGAGAGGGACTGAGATCCTGCTACAGGGGCAGTAGGGGCAAGCAAAGATCGGGATTGGTCAGAAAAAGCAGATGGCACAGGGGACCTAGGCCGATCCTGAGCTGGAGGGAGAACGGACTGTGAGGGAGGAGCCTGGACCATTTTAGAGACAGGAGAGGGAGCCCGCTCAGAGATCATTCTAGACTGGCTAGGGGCAGCTGGTGGGGTTCTGGACCTAGCTCGGTCGAGAAGCGGTGGTGAGGCTCTGCCACTAATGCGCTCATAGGCAGAGAGGGGTACCCTGGGGCTGGTGAGGTTTGCACCAGACAAAGCTGGAGCCATTCTAGCACTGGTGAGGTTTGCAGGGGCCAAGGTTGGCGGGGTTCTTGAGCTAGCAATATTCACAGGAGCCGTGGCATGTGCAGATCTAGGACCCACCAAGTTAGCAGGAGCTGGAGCCTGGGGTGTTCTGGAGCTGGAAGGATAGTTTGCAGCATTTGGGGGTGTGCCAGAGCCTGTGAGACTCAAAGCTGCCAAAGCCGCTGGGGTTCTGGCTCCTGCTAGGTTCACAGCAGGAGCTGTTGGGGTACGAGGGTCAGCAAGGTTCACGGCGGAAGGTGCCACTGCTGTTCTGGAACTGGCCAAGTTCATGGCCGCTGCTGCAGCTGGTGTTCTTGAGTCAGCCAGGTTCACTGCTGTTGGTATGGCAGGTGTCCTGGCACTGGCCAGGTTCATGGCTGCTGCAGAGGCTGCAGGAATCCTGCTGGCAAGGCTGGCAGCTGGGGCTGTTCTGAGACTCATGAGAGGCACTGGAGCCGGAACCTGGGACATTCTTGCAGCAAGGCCTGCAGCAGACATGGACGGAGGAGGCCGAGCAGTGCCAAGACTGATGGCTGTCAGGGCAAGTGCAATTCTGGACTGAGCATGATTTTCTGGCACAGATGTTCTAGGGTGATCAGGAATTCGGGAACCTGGACCATCCAGCATAGAGCCACCAGACTGCTGCAGGACAGACATGGGTGTTCTAGAGCTGCCAAGGGGCTCAAGCATTCCAGGTGATCTACAGCGGTCAAGAGGAGTTGGTGACATGCTAGGACGACTGAAGCAACTCATTCGGGAGCTACTGAGTGCCACTGGAGGAGTTCTAGAACCAGAATGATTTCTCGTTGCTGGAGGAGTAGCAGAACGTGAACGATCAGAACTACTCCCAGATACAGAACGCCTGCGGATGGCTGGAGGAGATCTTGTTAAGGACCTTTTGCCCCGAGTTGTTCGAGGAGTACGAGATCTAGAACGGCGGCGGAGAGCAAGTGATGAGCGACTTCGAGAACGTTTGCGTGGCAAGAGTGGGGTTCGAGACCTAGAGCGACGCCTAATAGCTGGAGGTGTTCTAGACCTAGAGCGGCGGCGTGTCACTGGAGAGGTCCGAGAGCGAGATCTCCTTCGAGTTACCGGAGTTGTGCGAGATCGAGATCTCCTACGGGTAACAGGGGATGTT
Source organism: Rhynchonycteris naso (assembly GCA_037038555.1). NCBI lineage: Eukaryota > Metazoa > Chordata > Mammalia > Chiroptera > Emballonuridae > Rhynchonycteris > Rhynchonycteris naso. Next base: position 197,685,711 of record CM073000.1, on the reverse strand, counting down.
CTGGATCTTGATCTTCTGCGAGTGATAGGTGAAGTTCTGCTTCGAGATCGCCTCCTTATTACCAGTGGAGTCCTAGATCTGGACCTTCTGCGAGCCACTGGTGGAGTTCTAGAACGGGAACGTCGGCGAGTTGGTGTTCTGGACCTTGAACGACGGCGGGTTACCAGTGGTGTTCTGGATCTGGATCGCCTTCGACTCACTGGGGATGCTCTTGAGCGAGACCTTCTTCGAGTCACTGATGTCCTAGACCTCGATCGTCTCCGACTGACTGGTGAAGTTCGAGACCTGGACCTACGTCGGCTGACCAGGGGTGTTCTAGACCTGGATCGCCGGTGAGTGGCTGGAGAGGCCCGGGACCTGGAACGTTTCCATGGAGCTGGTGATGTGCGTGAACGGGAACGCTTCCGACTGGTTGGGGGTGTCCGAGAGCGACCTCTTCGGCGTCGAGAAGAGGTTCGGGAACTCTCTTGCCGGGCAGGGGACCTTGAGTGGTAACCAGAGCCTCCTCTCCGCCTACGAGTAACCCGAGACCTTGACCGGCTCCGCTGTCTTCTCCGAGAGGTTGACTGAGAAGATCCAGACCTATCTCGACGTCGGGTGGTTCTGGTTTTCTCCCTCCGTGAACGGGAACGAGACCTCTGGAGCCCACGGGGCTTTGGTGAAGGAGATCGGCCTCTCCTTGAAGTTGTCTTAGTGCGGGGAGATGAAGCTGAACGTCGCCGACGTGAGGATCTTGACTTTTCAGGTGGCTCTGGGGAAGACACTGAGGGACTTCTTCGACGTCTTGGGGGAGTTCTAGAACGAGTCTCTGGTGAGGATGATGCAGAACGGCTCCTACGGGAAAGCCTGGTCTTCCTAGTTATCTCAGATGATCTAGAGCTACGGTGACGAGGTGAAGTACGAGACTTAATCTTGGGCTCCACTGATGACCTAGAGCTTCTCCTAGCCATTCTGGATTTTGGTGGGTGTTCTGGAGAGGACTCAGAACTACTGCTACCTTCAGAAGGACCTCTGCCTTTGCTTGATGAACCTGATCTGCTTCGTCTGGGAAGGACCCGAGGGGCCGAAGCCTTGGGTTCCGGAGAGGAATCAGAACCACTTTGTGCCCTGGATGCTATTCTTGGCTTATCTTTACCTTCAGGGGATGAGCCAGACCTACTGAGCTGAGGAGAAGGTCGAGATTTGCTTTCGACCTCCGGAGATGACCCAGAATGACTCCTCTGTCTAAGTGGCATTCGTGTCTTAACTTTAGAATCTGAAGAGTCTGATTCACTTCTTTCCTGAGGGGATGCAATAGGTTTCTCATCAAGTTCTTGAGAAGATCCAGATCGGCTTCTCTGCCCAAGAGGAGTCCTAGCCAAAGTCTTCTGTTCAATTGATGACTCTGATCCACTTCTCTCTCTCTGGGGGGTAAGACACTTGTTGAGTTCCGGGGATGATGGAGAATGACTCCTTGGCCTAGGAGTCTTAGGCAAAGCTTTTGGTTCTGGAGAAGAATCACATTCACTTCTTCCCCTGGATGGTGTTCTGGGTATATCTTTCATTCCAGGAGAGGACCCAGATAAGCTGTGCCTTGAGGGAGTCCCGGACCCATCTCTAAGTCCTGGAGAAGACCCAGACCTACTTCTCCTTGAGGGAGTTCTGGGTAAACCATCTTTCAGTTCAGAAGATGCAGAACTACTTCTTTCCCTTGAGGGTGTTCTACGCATAGTATCAAGTACTGGTGAAGAGACACTCTGACTTGAAGACATTCCTGCTTTTTCCATTATATCTGGGGATAACTCAGAACTGCTGCATCTGGAGGACCTCATCAACTGTTCTTTCATGTCTAGAGATGGATCTGTCTCCAGTTGATTAGGAACAGGTACAGTCAAAACTTCTTTAACCTCAGGAGAAAACCCAGTACTTATTTCTGCAACAGGGCCTGAGTTTCTAAATTCTAAAGGTGACCCATAACTATTCTCCCTAGGAGGTGAGTTAGATAGTTCTTTATGTTCTGGAGAAAAATGTGGCCCACTCCAAGCTGAGGTCACTGCAGGGACTTCTGTTTCCAAAGAAGCCTGTGATAACTGGCTTTGGTCAGGAGTCAAAGACACAGCAGGACTTTCTTCTATTTCGGGAGATGACTCAAAGTTACTTCCAGCCATTTCTTTAAGTTCTGGAGATAAATGGGACAAAACCTGGTTTGAGGATTCTACTAACACCTCCATGAATTCCTCATCTTGGCTTGGCTTAGCTAATACACTACTTTGGTCTTTTGTATCTGGAGATGACCCATCACCACCTCTTTCCTTTGAGGGGGTTCTAGGTGTCTCTTTGAGTACTGGTGAAGACTCAGTTCTATTTTGTACTGGACAAGAACTCACTTTGTCACTTAGTCTAGATGATGCATCAAAATCCTCCTGAAGGAGTAAGCTTGTTTTCTTTACTGATTCAGGTGAAGGTTCTAATCTACTCTGCCCCAGTAGAGAATTATAGTCCATTGCAGGATATAAGGAAGAGTCACACTGGGATCTGTTCTGCTCAGGAGACTTTCCAGATATAAGCCCAGGACTTAATGACACTCTGTTTCTATCTTGTGTTGTTGGAGATCTGGGTGCAGTCTCAGTGACTGGAGAAGAAGACCTGGACTGGCTACCCTTAGGTGTCTGAGATTTGCTCTGCAGAAACAGAGATTCATAGTGACTCTGTCTCATTTCTGGACTTGAAGTATCAGATTTAGGATCTAGTGAAATGTGAGATTGTCCTTCCTGTTGTAAAGATGAGCTGCCAAAATAGCTTTCTCCTGGTGGAGTGCTAGACTTTACTCCTGGACAGAGTGAGAAGGATCCAGAGCAACTTTGTGCTTCTGGTGAGTCTTTAGACTTCTCTTGGAAACATGGTGACTTTGATCCAGAAAGATTGTGCCCTGGTGGAGTCTGAGGCTTTACTTTGGGGCATGGCGAAGTAGACCCTGAGTGACTTTGTCTTGGTGGTGTTCCAGGTTTCACTTTGGTATCTGGTGAGGAGGACCTAGAATTGCTGTGTCTTTGCAATAATCTAGATTCCACCTTGGAGCAGGGAGACTCTGATCTGCTTTGTCTTGGTGGTGTTTTAGGAGTCACCCTACTAGAGCTTGGGGAAGATGAACCAGAATGGCTCTGGACTGGTGATGTTATTGCCTTCACTTTGGGTTGTGGAGATGACGACCCAGATCGGCTTTGTCTTGTAGGTGTACTAGATTTCACTCTAGTAGGAGAGGACTCAGAGCAGCTAAGTCTCAAAGGGGTCCTAGACTTCATCTCAGGACCAGGTGATGTTTCAGAACAGCTCTGTCTTTGTGGTGTTGTCGATTGTTCATTTGCCTGGGGACTTGTTACCAACCCTTGCCTTGGTGGTGTGCCAGATTTCACGTTAGATTGAGGTGAACTGGAACGACTTTGTCTTGATGGTGTTTTAGATTTCTGATTAGGGGGAGAAGAGCCAGAACGACTTCGCCTTGGTGTTTGTGATTTAGCTTTAGACTGGGATGATCCAGAGCGACTGCGCCTTGCTGGTGTCTGAGACTTTTGTTTAGGACATGGAGAGGACCCAGAAAGGCTTCGCCTCAAAGACAAGCGAGATTTTGCTTTAGATCGTGGAGAAGAGAGAGACCTGCTGCGCCTCGAAGAAACGCGAAATTTTTTCATTTCTGAACTTGAGTTGGACCTGCTTCTTCTCTGTGATGTTCTGGATTTGTTCTTCCGCTCTGATGATGAGCCAGACCTCCCTCTTCTTTGTGGTGTCCTAGAGTGAGATCTCCCCCGTCTAACTACACTTCTACTGTGGGATCTCCCTCGTCTTGCTGGTGTCCTAGAACGAGATCTCCCTCTCCTAGCTGGCGTCCTAGACCGAGATCTCCCTCTCCTGGCTGGCGTCCTAGAACGTGACCTGCCACGCCTGGCTGGGGTTCTAGAGCGTGACCTGCCATGTCTGGCTGGGGTTCTAGAGCGCGACCTGCCGCCTCTCCTGGCTGGTGATCTGCTACGAGACCTCCGACGTACTGACCGGGTCCTAGATCTGCGCCTGGCAGGTGTTCTAGATCGAGATCTGCCCCTTCGAGCTGGTGTTCTAGACCGAGACCTACGCCTGGTAAGTGTTCTGGATCGCGATCTGCGCCGGGCTGGTGTTCTAGAACGAGACCTGCCACGCCGGACTGGTGTTCTAGAACGAGATCTGCCTCTGGTGGCTGGGGATCTAGAGTGTGACCTGCCTCGCCTTGCTGATCTTGACCTGCCTCTTCTCTGGGTATTTCTGCTTCTGGACCAGCCTGGTCGCTGAGGAGACCTAGAGCGGCCACGTCGCTGTGGACTTCTAGATCGCCCCCACCGCTGTACAGACCGGGACCTATGCCACTGAGGGGACCGGGACCGAGAATGACCTCTCTTAGTAGGAGTTCGAGACCGTGATCGCCCCCTCTTAGTGGTGGTAGGGCTACGGGATCTCCCCACCCTACGAGGAGTATGAGAATGTGACTTATCCCGCTTTGCTCGGCCACGTGAGTGACTCTTGGACACAGGAGAAGAAGAAATGTCTCGGCGGGACCCAGGAGCTGGTGTGGGTTTAGGACTTTCAGGGGAAGAGCTGGCATGCCGAGAAACTTTGGTAGGTTGAGGGGATGGTGGACAGCTCTCTGAAGATGATTGGGGAGGTTTCTCAGGAGACTTAGTTGGTAAACGACCACGGGTTGGGGAAGCCTCAGAAGGGGGGTTCACTGGCTCCTGACTTAAAGGGGGCGTTGCAAGGGGTTGTGGGGAGCTGCCATGTTGCTCGGCAAGGAGCAGAGTGGGAGCAGATGGTTCTGGGCCAGCGCTGCTCCTTTCTGGAGAGGGACTAGGTCGACCTGCAGATTTCTAAGAGTGAGGGAAAAAAAGTAGAAATAGAGATATGTAAACACCAAAACTCCCATCACCCTTAAGATTCCACTATTATTTCCAATGACACTACCTCTACACACTCCATTCGACCAACTAATCTCTTTTCATAACAGGCCATCATATTCACTCAATAACAAGAGGCCATTTAACATAAAAAACATTGGGGGAAACCTCAAGGATATGGACAGTCTATGACCTCAAGAGTCTTATAACTGAGAAGAGAGACAATGCATACAAGAAACACACCACATTTTACAACAACAAAAAAACAGTATAAAATGAAGTAAAAACAGAAAAAAAGTACTTTTAAATAGTAATAAAGCAATTCACCAAAGTTGATAATCTGACTTTTTATCCTTGAAAAATAACTATTAAAATAGACAAAGATGGAGTACAAGAGAGAAAACATGAAAAATAGACGGGAAATAAGAATTTAGCAAACAGGAATTAAAATACACTGTTATAGGTGAAGCAGGAAAACATTAGGGTTTGAATTAAAATAGCATATATAAAAGACCAGGTGCTAAAAAGACCATTCTAGAGTAAGGTTTTCAGATTACAGGCAGCAACCCTGTGGGTTAAAACATTTTAGCTACAACCAGTATCTAACGAAATAAAAATATTAGAAGCATCTAAGTAATAAAGCTGAATTAGTATAAAGAAACTTTCTTTTGAGTTCTATATACATAAACATTGTAATAAAAAAACCTCTCCAGGCAAGTTTGAAAACCACAATTCTAAAGGATCTGCAGAATAAAACAATAACCAAAAAAGGAACATAGAAAAAAAAAACAACCCAAATTCATTTATCTTAATAAACTCTTACTTCTCTTCCTCACTTCAAATGTCTATCCTAAGCCCATAATCCGCAATGCAACAAACATCTATTAACTCAGGAACATACCTCCTTCTTGTCTTTGTCTTCATAAGGGCTACTAGGCTGCTTTGCAGAGGGCTCCGGGCTGCTGGGATGCCCAGTGTTGGTGGTACCTGGTTCTCTGGAAGGGGCGTCTCCCTCCCCTCTACATCCTGAAGCAGGGGAAAGACTTTGCCCAGTCAAGGCAGTTGTATGGGTTTTTGTTGCAGCACTTCGAGACCTGAGAAAGGTAATTAAGGATGGGGAAGAGAAAGGAAATCAGCTCAGGGGAGCATAGAAAACCCCCTCCCTAGCTCCCATCCACCATTCCTGACTGTACATAACCCTTCTCCAAAAAGCCTTCTCATAGTCACAAAACTCAAATCACTCACTGAAATTCAAGTCTGATTCACTTTGGTCCTTCTCTTCCCAACAGTCCCAAAAAACGTTCTCTACCCCTCTATTCACCTCCCTCAAACCTCCCCAAACCCTCCACCCAACCATTCCCTACCCACTTCATTCACAACTCACCTCTGAGCCCACCTCCTTCAGGAAGCCTTCCCCGATTAAGGAAGCCAGGGTAAGGATTCCTTCCTCCCCCAGACCACGAACAACCCCCCCCCTATTCTGGCAGTCCATATACATCAGAACAAAACAAAAAATAACAAAATAAACAAAAGAAAAAAAAAGAGAAGGGGAAATGTATATGTCTGTCCATCCTGTTGCTTTAGCCTGTCAGCTCCTACAGGGCAGGGACCGTGTCTTCCGAATGGTCTGTGCAGCGCCTAGCACACCGTGGGCGCTCAATAAATATTAAATTGATTAACCCACAAGTCCCTCTCCCTCCCTTCCTCCTGGACCACCCCTTACCGACTGCGGGAAGTATCAGAAGAAGAAGCAGAATCAGCAGAAGTTGAATGGTGGGCCCGGCGGCTCTTGGGCACGGGTGTTGTACTTCGCGACCTAAAGAAAGACAACCACCCACAATTCAGGGTGCTGTCACACCTGTACTGGATTACCTTCACTCATCCCTTAACCCATTACCACCAATCAGGTACATGACTGATTCTACCCTATCCCCCTAGATGGCATTCATCTACTTGCTCAACAAATTCTCCTCCAATTCACACAGATTCACTCACCGCTTCCTCTTCTTGTCCTTAGATTTACGTTTGCTCTTTGGAGTGGGAGACCTGAGAAATAAGATTAACAGTAATAAAAAATAAAATAAAATAAGAAATACAGAATTGAAAGATCAAGGAACTGAACTTTACTCCAAAAGATGACACCTCCCAACCCCCACTCAGAGAGCAAGCAAGGCAAACAAGCAATGGCTCACCGCTCTATGTGCCACCATGTCCCCATGCCACAAAGAGCTCTTACCTGTGCTTTCGTTTCTTGGATTCAGATTCTGACCTGTGGGGGGAAAAAAGATAAAGCATACACCAATACCTATGCCTGGACTCATTAAGCCTCTCCAATCACTCCACATACTCCCACCTCATACCTGTGCTTCTTCTTCTTAGAACTCTTCTTCCTCTCTCTTCGAGGAGAGCTGCTCTCTGACCTGCTAAAGATGAGTTCAGAAACAAGGTCATCCTGCTTGGCCTTTTCCCTGACCCTCCCACTTACAATACCACAATCTCCAAAGGCTTCTAAAGCACTGAATGACTCCTAAAGCACTGGTGTCCCAGACCCAAGCCCAAGACTTACTCTCTAAGAAGCATAGTTACCTCCTCCTTATATCAATAAACCTCAAAATGAAAAAAACCCCAGAAACCCAAAATACTCTTCCCCAGTTCTTTTTTTTTTTACAGGGACAGAGACAGAGAGTCAGAGAAAAGGATAGATAGGGACAGACAGACAGGAGCGGAGGGAAGTGAGAAGCATCAATCATTAGTTTTCCTTGCCATCGCCAACATCTTAGTTGTTCACTGATTGCTTTCTCACATGTGCCTTGACCGCGGGCCTTCAGCAGACCGAGCTACCCCTTGCTGGAGCCAGCGACCTTGGGTCCAAACTGACGAGCTTTTGCTCAAGCCAGATGGGTCTGCGCTCAAGGTGGCGAGCTCGGGGGTCTTGAACCTGGATATTCCGCATCCCAGTCCGACGCTCTATCCACTGCGCCACCGCCTGGTCAGGCTATTGGCCAGTTCTTAATTGAAAGAGCTACAGATTCAACTCTTCCCACTAAAAAAGCATATATACTCCTTTCCCAATGGAAACCTGAATGGTCCCCTCTCTCTCCCTGAGGTGTCTGACAACTCTCTCCTGATTTCCAGAAGAAAAAATTCTCTATGAAGACAGAGAGGAAGAGAGATTAACTGACTCACGAGAGAAGATGTATGCATGACAGGGCTGGTCCTCTAACATACGATAGTAACTTTCCAACCAACTTACCGTCCTCTATCTTTCTTCTTTTTCTTCTTCTTTTGCTTTGGAGTTGGTGAACGAGAACTGCTGGAATCTCGGACAAGGCTGGGGAAAAATGAAGAGGACAGGTGTTAAATTTTATTGGCTCTGGCCAGTTGGCTAAGTGGATAGAGCATCGGCCCAGCATGCGGACGTCCAGGGTTCAATTCCCCATCTGGGCACACATAAACCACCAGTGATCTTCTCCCTCTCCCTACTCTCTACCCCCCTTGCTGCCAGTGGCTCAAGGGGTTCGAGCATTGGCCTTGGTGCTGAGGATAGCTCAGCTGATTCTAGCATCAACCCCAGAAAAAGGCTGCCAGGTGGATCCCCGTCAGGGCACATGTGGGAGTCTATCTCCCCGCCTCTAACTTAAAAAAAAAAAAAGATGTATTTTCTCAGATTTCAGAAGATGTTAGAACAGTCCACCGAAAGAAATCAAGTTCTTAGAATTAGAAGAGAAGCTGACACTGGTTGCTTGGTCTTGAGTACCTGTAAGGTTTGGGAGGCTCGGGAGCTGGTTGTTTGGCTTCTCGAGCACGACGCTGAGGATCAAAAGAGCTGCCATCCACATAGGAATCACTGATGCCAAAGGCAGCACGAAGTCGCTCATTCTTCTTCTCATTCAATTCTGCCAACTGGTGAGTCTCGGTGACCCTAGAGAATAAAACAGCAACGGTGTGAAGAACTCAGAGCAAAGGGCACAGTCATTTTTACACAATTACAGGCAGGGGCCAAACAGGACCCTGAGAAAGAAGACAAGCAGGAAGTGGAGGTAAGAAGAAAGAACAGCAGAAGGAGCAATGTACAGTCCAGAGTTCATCAAAGGAGAGTGAAAACACTCACGCTGGCCTCTGCCCTGGGGTCTCCTCCTTGCCCCCAGGGTTCACATCCTTCTCCAGCAACATGAGTCGAAAGGTCGCCACTTTTTCCTGAATTTGCTGTTCCTCGTACCTAAAGAACAAATTCCTTCAGGGTTAGAGCTTGACTAGACACTGTCCCCAGTCCCAGGTTTACAGTTCCCTCCTTCCCAACAGGGTAACCTTCCTTCTCCATGCACGCATAGAACTTTTCACTCACTGTCACCCAGAGGGCCCTCCTCTTAAATCCATCTGATCTTTTCCCTGTCATCTTTCTCCCTTCCACTTACTACACCCTCTAGAACAGTGGATTTTAAACATGCTACACTCGGGCCAAGAGAAGAACGTTAAGCAGGCAGAGTACTAGGTGCTCCTCCTCAACTTCAATAAGAACAGGTCTTTCGTTTCATTTTCTAGGATTTCCACGTAAGGTGCAGGGGCGCCACTGCTGAAGTTTGAAAACCACTGCTCTAAAAGGCTTTCTGCCTGAATGTGCTCCTTTTCCAAAATTTCATTTCCTACCCAACCCATGATCCCCTCTTATCCAGCCAGGTCTTCTTCCAGTTCCTGTTTTCCTGCTTTTGCTACTTTCCAAGGCCTCAATCCTTAAATTCATTTACCTTCCTCTCTATCAACCACAACACCTGTCAGTTTACCTAGATCTTCTCTTGCCTGCTCTCGGCTTGCCCACCTCTACCTTAAGGCACATTTTTGTTCTCAATGGTCCCGTCTCTCCCCATGAGCCTCCATCTAAACTCACACTCCTTTAGGCTCCCTTATATGTCCCAGACACAGTTTCCTCATCTCCCATTCTAAGCTGTCCCTTAGCTCCTTTCAATTTGCTAATTCCTTTACCTCCACCCCTCTTACAACTCCTCTCCAGGCCTCTTTCAACAAGCCCTAACTAAGCTTCCTACACCCCAACTAACTCCCCCAGCTCTGCACTCATTCAGTGCTTGGCTCTCCCCCAGCCCTCCCCTCACCCCTGCTCTTCCATCATCTCCTCCAGCTCGAGGCATCGCAGCTCCACTCGCCGCTTGCGCTCGTGGTCCAGGATGTCAGGATTAGGCCGCTTCACCAGGGCAGCCTCCAGGCGCCGCAGTTCCTCCTCTCCCTTGTAGTCAGGCCGCTCACCCCGGCGGCCCCGCACCAGGGACAGGTTGCGCTGGACGTAGCCGTTGGTGCCGCTGCCCCGGGGCGTCGGCAGCCCGATCCCGTTGTACATGGCCCCGTGCCTGGGGGTGGGGGGGGCACCACCACTCCTGAGGGGGAGCGGGGAAACACGGGTCAGGCCCCTGGCCCCAAACTAACCACCTACCACCACCCAAATCCCTGCTCTCCATCCCTATTTTCAACATGTATCTCCACACTAAACAACCTTTAGCTGCATAATCCTGACCTAACAAAACCTTCATCCTTCCCACACTGCTTTCTACACTGCTTTCTTTCCACCAACTCATAGTCCAGCTGACAGCCCTTTCCTTCAACATGCAAGAACCAGTCCTACTTCCAACCAGATTTCTTCGCACAACCTAAACAAATAAAGATTGTTTCTCTCAAATTTCTGCATACTGTCCCTTTATTCTCCTTTCGCCCCAATACGAACAGCTGGTGTCTCCACCAACTACTCTAATTCCTAACCTCTGGTAACTGACTGAAGACTCCAAACTGGGCACAACAAACACTATAGATCTGTGGCACCCAACGGCCTACAGTTCAAGTCCAAAGACTCTTCCAAGAACCGACCTAAAAATTTCAGACTACCCTGTTATAAATACAAAATAAATTAAACAGCCCCTAGATATTTAAACAGGTACACCAACCGGCTCTTAAGATAAACCGAAAGTAACCTGGGCAGCCTCACACCCAGACTAAAGACCAACATGCCCATCAAAAACTCATAAACCACGGATAAACAATCCTTATATTTTACTTTCCAAGTAAGAGACCATTTCTTTGACTGTAAATATTTATAGCTCCTATCAACTATCCTGACCTATACCTTATTCATTCCTTCAATTTCCTTCCAAAAGAACTCACATGATTTACAACCCATCCAACTCTCCCTAGCACTCGTCAATTACCAGTTTTCAACTCAAAGCTCCAATACTTTAAACCAGCCTGCTGATTCAACTGTTCCCTTACCTTCTCTACACTCTTTGCCTTAAACTTACAATGAACCCCCACTCTTTATACCTCAATTTCACTATGTCACACTGTCCGCTTTCCCTACCAGTCCCCTGCATCTCACTTCCTAGTTTTTCTCTTCTAGTCCTGCCTTCTCTCTCATGCTGTGTTAACTCTATGCCTCCCACCAGGTTCTCTATCCTTTCAACCTGTCCAACCTCAACGTGAGTCTGAATAGCCCTTAAACCCCATTTTGTTGGTTAGAGTTCTTGGCTACATATAGTCTGCTCCTTTCTCATGCTATATATAACTCTACTTCTTTTTGCAGTTCACCCTGGCCAAAATAATTTCACAGACCAGAAATGTGTGAGGAAAGCTACCTACCCAAGGAACAAAGTGGATAGGTTATTGAAAGCAGAGGGAAAAGAAATCTGAGTGGGATAAAAGGGAAGACTGTTCTTTTTAAATCCAAAAATAAAAAAGCATCATACAAATGCCTGGGAAAATGTACTAAACAAACAAAAACGGTATGCTGAGATACTGAATGGAAGGGAGATGGCCCAAATCTAGAATAGTTTGGACCCCACCCCCCAACTCTTAGGCTGGGCCCCTACCCATCTCAATAACAGACTCCAAAAAAAAACAAAAAAATTGAAAACAAAAGAAGATAACCATACTAGGCTAAAGAGAGTTACAGATGAGGTCAAGTCCAGGAAAGGCAAGTGATTATATTATACACAAAGAAATAAAAAACTTCTTTATATAACACAAAATGTCAGTTCCTCTACTTTCCAAACCTCACTTTCACTTTCTCAAATACCAATCTAAACCTAGGTTCTTCTTTGCTTCTCTGTACCCCACCTGATTTTTCCCGTGTAGAATGCTTCTGATCTGCAATTAATTCAGTATAACCATTCACCCACACTTCCATACCACCTCACACAACAATCCTCCCACTCCCTAGGGAGATTAAACCAGTAGCTGCTAAGCAAAGGCTATTAAGCTACAACGAACTGGAGAACTTGTAAGGAATAAGCCATAAAAGAAAAAACAACAGAAAAACCCACAGCAGCCAAGGCAGTGCTCAAAACACAAAACAGGGGTACATTAATAACACACAAATCACCAAAACCAGATTAACTTCATAATTTATAAAATAGGGGATTCTTAGACTGGGAACCATATACTGTGGGCATGCAAAAATTAACCAAACTAAAGGCATAAAATGAAAACTACAAAGGAATACAAAAGAAAACTTTTTCTACTAGAAAACTGTCACGATGCTAAACTAAAGAGAAAGCACTCTTGAAATCTAGTACAATATTAAGGTATCCAAGAAACGAAAGGCACCAACCGGATGGGAGCGGGCAGGAAAAATGGACGTATGTAAGCAAAGCAAGCAAGCTCAGCACTGGGGCAATGTCTAGCTGAATTTTCACTATGGAACCCAGAAAGCTTAAGAGTTTAGATCAAGCAGAGACCTCAGCCCACACACTTATTTCGAGTTTTTAATCCAAAAGACAGCTCAAGCCAGGGTGAATGGGAACCAAGGCTCAGAAGCATTGCGCCCAAAAATGCCTCAGAGTCCAGCATTTTCTTCGCAAAGGAAGGTTGTTGCAACAGCCCCCTTCCTAACTTGAACAAAACTTCCGTGGAGACAGTAAGTTTAAAAAATAAAAAAGCGCAGGGTCTGCCTATACACACCCAAATTGAATATATAATTTTTTTAAACGCTTGGGGCTTTCTCTCCCTAGTATTTCCACGGCAAACCGAACCGAGTCCGCACGGTCTAAACCTCTCGGGCGTCTAGTTCAAGGCCTTCCCTACACTGGAACGCCAAGGCTTATTTTCGGCCCCGAGGAATGGGGGAGGGGGCTGTGTGGCGCCCTGAAGTCTGGGAGGCTCCCAGCCGGACCACAGGCCCCCAGGAGGGATGCAGAGGCAGGGAGAGCGAGAGAGAAAGGATTCTGGAGCAGGCCACAACCCGCCGCCGCCGCCCCCTCCCTACCTAGAAAATGCTCGAAGGGGCAGCTACCGGAGAGCCTCCTCGGTTACAGGTATGGGGGAGGCGAGAGGCCGAGTCCCGCGCGCAAGCGCGCTCCCCTCCTTTTGCCGAGCGCGCGCGCGCCAGCTTTAAAGCAATCGGCGGCGCGCGCCGTTGCCATGGGGGAGGGGAAGTCGAATGAAACCCCAAGCGCGACCGAGACCGCAGGAAGGGCGGGGGGTGGGGGGGAGGCAAGCGAGCGAGGGCGTCCGCGCGAGCTAGGGGAGGCGAGCGCGCGTGCGCGTAGCGGCCTAGACCGTTCTCCGCGCGCTTCGGCCTCGAGCCGGGGCCACCACCCCTCCCCCACCGGCTCGCGCGCTCCCTCACCCTCTCACCCGCCGCCGCCGCCGCCGCCGCCGCCGCTTGCCGCTTCCAAGAGAAAGAGGTGCTACCGCTACTCGAGCTCCCGAGTCTCTCGGGGTCTGGAGCTGCCGCCTCGCCTCGCCTGTCCGCCCGCCTAGCCGACACTGACGCCTTCTCGCTTCCTCGGGGGCCGCAGCGGGCTCCGACTGCGCCACTCGCACCCCGCCTGGGCCGCGCCGCACGTCAGCACGACTAAGTGCGTCAGTACGCAGCCGCGGGCGTCACAGACCCGCCGGGAGTCGTAGTACGCCTCGCAGCGTTGTGCGCATGCGCCGAAACCACACCGGGAAGTGTAGTTTCATAGAGCCCGAGGGAGGTTCAATTTTGTTGTCGAAGAACTACGAGTCCCTTCGGTCAGTGCGAGGAAGAGCTGAAGCCTGGGATTACAGCAGGAGACATATTCCAAGGTTTTCCACTAGCGGGGGCGGAGCACAGGGCCTAGCACCCCATCGAGCGACGCTGTAAAGCCCTTCGGCCGCCCATCTTCCACCCTGAGGATTCTGGGAGTTGTGTTTCTAATGTAGCCTGGAACTCGTTTGTGGTTTCGGCCTTGAGCATGACCGCCATTTTGTCTCCCCATGTTCGGAAGCGGATGACCCTGAGCCCAGAAACCCTGTTGCTTCCGTGTGATTGCGGGCCTCTCGGAGGAACCAACACCGCCGCCGACCAGGTCTTGCGGCGCACCTCAGGGACTCTTCCTCACAACCCCAGCTAGCAGGCTCCCCCAGGAGCCCAGGGCCTGAGCGAAAGCTGATCCAGCTGGCCTTTTTGTTCGCAGTTTTCGCGTTTGCAAATGGAGAGAACCGGGAACCGGCCGAACCAGGCCCTCTGCCCAGGGGGATAACTTTGTATTATCTTTGGGTGAAGTGGCCAGTAACAGTGCGACATATATATGTAGCTGGGCAAAACCCATAAAAACACCTTACATTTTTCACCCCTTTACAGAATGTCACCTGATAATTTTTTTGTTTAAGGCCTTTTTTTTTTTTTTTTTTTTTTCTGAGCCAGAGAACTACCCAGTCTGAGAGCAGAGCTGAAAGAAGCTGAGCTTCTCAGCCAGGCCAGAGTTCCACCCACTTGCCCATTAACCTTGGGCTCACACCCAGTGGTCTTGGTCATGGAAGGGGAGGGGGAGATGTCTTGCACCCTCTTAGCCTTTTAATACGTGGTTGTCTGTTTGATATTGAGGAATTTATTTGATACTGTTAAGTTCTTTTGTTAACCTGCCGGCATAACGTTAAACTCAGTTCAGGTACTCGAACTAGGAGACCGACTGTTTTCTGTAGGAGCTTACAGTGCCCAGTAGGTGTCCTATGCCTGCCTCCTCGAATTCTGGTTCCTTTGGATACCTTTTCCAGACTCCTTTAATCTGAAACAGTTCCTGACTCCTTGTAATTCGTGACATTGCCACTTGGAAGAGGACAGGCCATTTATTCTGTAGAATGTGCCTCCATTTCAGTTTCATCATACTAGATTCAGGTTATACATTTCTGGCAGGAAGTCTATGGAAGTGACGCTGGGTTCTTTCTAGGTGTACAATATGAAGAGGTAGGTACGGCCAGATAGCTCCCTTACTGCCAACACTGACTTTGATCACTTGATTAAGAAAGTGTCAACCGGGTTTCTCTGATGTAATAATTTATAGTTTGCCCTTCATAATTAAAAAAAAAAAAGTGTCTAAGTCATGGCCAGGTGCCTCAATTGGTTAGAGCGTCCTCCCAAAATGCCAAGGTTAATGGTTCAATCCCTTGGTCAGGGCACAAACAAGAATCAATCAATGATGGCATTAATAAGTGAAACAAGTTGTTTCTCTCTCTCCCCCTCACTCACAGTCTTTCTCCTCTGCTCTCTAAAACTTTAATGTTTATTTTAGTAATTTTAGAGAGAGGAAAGGAGCGAGACAGGAACATTGATCTCTTCCTGTATGTACTCTGACCGGGAATTGAACTGGGAACCTCTGACTTTTGGGACGATGCTGTAACCAACCAAGCTATCTGGCCAGGGTTCTAAAAATATTTTTCTCTTCCAAAGAAGAACAGGAGAGATAGACTCTCGCATGCCTCCCGACCGGAATCCTCTGGCAACCTCTATCTGGGGCCATGTTTGCAACTGAGCTATTTTTAGTGCCCGAGGTAAAGACTCCATGGAGCCATCATCAGCACCTGGGCCAATGTGCATGAACCAATTGAGCCATGGCTGTGGGAGGAGAAGAGAGAAAAAAAGAGAAATTGGAGGGGAAAGGGAGGAGAAACAGATGGTCGCTTCTCCTGTGTATCCTGACTGGGAATCGAAGCTGGGACATCTGACTGTTCGGACAGGAATGGCAACTGGGTCAGGACTCGTGCCAGCCTCTAGAGCAGTGGTTCTCAAAGTGTGTGCCAGGGTGCACTGGTGCACCCTAGAAGATTTCCAGGTGTGCCCTATGGTATTCCGGAGAAAAACATGCCTGTTGGGGACCAAAACACCAACAAGGATTTTGGAGTTTAGATTTTTGGGGGCCAGAGGTGTGGGGAATTGACTGTAAGCTGACAGTCTGCCCAACCCCCCACCTCACTTGCCTGATTAGGTTGCAAAAGGCTGTTAAGCTGTGGTGCTGGATTGTTTACACTACCCCCCATGTTCCCCAGAAAGACTGGAGACAAGTTTCTTCTATCCTTTGTTTGGTGTAAAGTTAAGATGATATGTATGGTAGGGGTTTTCTGCACTCAACACAATTAAGAGTAAAAAGAGAGGAATTCTTCAATGTATTGACAAGTAAATGAGAGTTTGCCTTTCAAATATATGCCAAACATTGAAGAAATTGCTAGGACACATCAGGCTCATCTTTCTCAGAAACACAAGAATGAAAATACTTAAAACACATTTGTGCCAGGACCTGCCGAATTTACTAAATCTTACTAAGAATGTATCTATATATCTATATTTATATATATATAAATGGCCTGACCAGGCGGTGCCGCAGTGGATAGAGCATCAGACTGGGATGCAGAAGACCCAGGTTCGGGACCCTGAGGTCGCCAGTTTGAGCACGGCCCGTCTGGCTTGAGAAAAAAGCTCGCCAGCTTGGACCCAAGGTCGCTGGCTCCAGCAGGTGTTGCTCGGTCTGCTGGAGGCCCATGGTCAAGGCACGTGCTAGAAAGCTATCAATGTACAACTATGGTGTCGCAACGGCAACGAAAAAGAAACTAATGATTGATGCTTCTCACCTCTCTCCATTCCTGTCTGTCTGTCCCTATCTATCCCTCTCTCTGACTCTCTCCCTCTGTCCAAAAATAAACCAAAAAAATTTTAAATTAAAAAAAATGACTGTTTTGTCGTTTTAGTTTTTAACCGCTCTTTTTTAAGAATTCTAAAAGGCATAATTCAAAAAACGTAACATAAAAATGTTTTTTAATGTCAGAATAAATTTAATTTTGTTTAATTACCATAAACACACACTTGGACTTTATATACACTTTCTTTAACATTTGACTTAATTATTATAACATATTTCTCAGAAATGTATATATAGTGCGCCTACAATTATTTGTAGGATTTTAAATGCGACCTGACTTCAAAAAGTTTGAGAACCACTGCTGTAGAAAAATCCTGAAATAGGCAACTCCTGCACATTAATACCCTGCATAAATCAGGAGTGTGTAGTCTCCCTGATTCTCATCAAGCCGCTGGGTTTCTCTGGCACAGACATGTTCTCGTTTCAGCCACCAAGTGACCAGCTGCATGTACAGAAGTTTACGTCAAAGATATGTACAGTGTATTAAACGTGCCAAGGTAACAGTTAACTTGGATGTAAGGTCAAAATCAGCAGTTAGGTCTACAGTTCACTGCTGAAATCACACAAGCTTCAAGGACAACTTTCTTTCAAAGGCAGCTTGCAGCTCTTCTCCAGAGAGGAGGGGGAGCCTGCAGTACCCGTCTCCTGCTCAAAGTCCAGGGCAATATAGTGGAGATGCTCCTTGATGCTTACATACCATTTACCACACACCCCGGTGGTAAAGCTGTAGCCACGCTCAGTGAGGATCTTCATGAGATAGTTAGCCGGGTCCAGGCCAGCTAGGTCCAGACCCAGGCTGGAGTAAGAGATAGATAGGCATAGCGTGGGTGCCCCCATCCCCAGAGTCTATAACAATAGCAATGGCGCAGCCAGAAGCGTACAGGAACAGCATAGCCTGGATGGCCATGTACATGGCCAGAGAGCTGAAGGTCTCGAACATGATCTGAGTCATCTCATGGGGTTCAGAGGGGCCTGGGTCAGCAGCACAGTTTGTTCCTCAGGGGCCACATGCAGCTTGTTGTAGAAGGTGTGGTACCAAATCTTATGGATGCTGTCCCATTGGTGACAATGTCATTTTCAATGGGTTACTTGAGGGGTCAGGATGCCGCACTTGTTCTCGGCCTCATTGCCCATGTAGCTGTCTCTCTGCCCCCTGCCCGCCATGACCCCGTGGTGTTGGGGGCATCTGATGATGGAAGGGAACACGACCAGGGAGGGGTGGGGCATTATCCCCAGCGAAGCCAGCTTTGCACGTGCCAGAGCCACTGTCGATAACAAGCACAGGGCTTTCTTCTTCCGTGGTGAGAGGAGGCAGTGGCAGTGCAAGGCAGGGAGGCGCACAGAGCAGAGCGCTGAGAGGAAGAGGAGCTGGCAGCTGCAGCTAGTGAGACGGGGTATGCTTGTTGTTCATCTGAAATAGGCTTTGATTCATTTATTCTGTTTGTATTAAGTTTTAGGATGTTTTTCTTTGTCTCTTGGAGATTTTACTTATTTTTTAAAATATTTAAAACAATAGTGGACGGCAAGATGGCGACGGAGTAGGCGGACGTACCAACTTCCACCTCCCAGAACCAAAGTGGATTATAACTTAATTTTAAGAACCATCACCTGGATAAACCAACTTTGAACCAAACTAAGTGGACTCTTCAACCAAGGAACGCTGAAGAAGCCACATTGAGACTGGAAGGGAAAGCAAAAACGCGAAGAGGGCTGCCAGCTCCCCGGAGCGAACGGCAGCCCGAAGAGACCCACGTGGTGGGAGGAGAGTTTGGCAGAGAGGGAGGGACCTGGGTCCCAGGAAGAAAGCCCCAACCTGCAGTCCCAGAGCCTAGAAGAGGCGTTTGGACAGTATTGAGCTGTGAAACAAGTGAGGATACTGTTTGTGAGAAAGAGACAGTTTTCTCAGATCCAAGATTCTTCTTAAAGGGACAGCGCAGAAAATCTCTCTCACAACCACTCACCCGGGGCTCCTGGGAACGGGGACAGAGGAGAGGACCAGAGCAGCGGGAAGAGAGTGTGGACTAGAAGGCACAGGGGGAAACACTCTGAGGGACAGCCACCCTAACCCCTGGGCTAAGTCACTTCCCTAATCAAAAACGAATATTTCCCCTGGAACTAGCAATACCAGCAAAGGGAGAGAGGACAACAGCCAAATAAGCTCTCCCGCGGCACTTAGAGCAGAGCTGCTTAGACGGAGGGAGCTTCCAGGACTATAGTATGGAGTGTTAGGGTCTGAGCTGCAGTGCACCCACCCACACTGCTGAGGGCTTCCTGGAGGGACGGTGGCGGAGGGACGCTGAAACGCGGTTCTGTCGGCGGGGGCGGAGGCCCAGCCAGTGTGAGCTTGGTCTAGCCCAGCAGGGGTGGAGGGGACACATGTGACAGCAGTCTGGCAGCTATGGGCCTGCCTGCATCCTCACCTGCAGGGGAAAAGCAGGAGGCCAGGAACAGGCAGAGATCTGCTCTGCGACCCTGGACCCTGTGCAAGCTGGCCCTGACCGTTGGGGCGGGGCTAGGACCAGGGACAGGAGGAGGTTCGCGGCTGAGCGCACACCAGCAGCCCTGCCCGCCCAAGAAACCGCAGTTTGCCATCCTGCGTGCAAAGTGAGTTGGCTCTGAATGCGGGGGCAGGGTTAGAGCCCCGAATGAGCAGAGGCTCACAGCTGAGCACACACCAGCAGCCCTGTCTGGCCCGAGGAACCATGGTTTGCAATCCTGCGCAGGCAGGCCCTGGCCTCAGGGGCGGGGCTAAAGCTCCAGACAGGCAGAGGCTCACAGCTGAGTGCACGTCAGCAGCCCCGTCCAACCCAAGCAACTGTGGCAAGCAGGCTCTGACCGCAGGAGCTGGGCGGAAGCCTAGGAACAGGCTGGGTCCACAACTGAGCAAAGGTGCTCACCTCTACCCTTGGTGCTGAGGCTTGTGGCTTGAGTGCAGTGCGCAACCCAACCTGTGGGGGCAAGGCGAAGGCCCAGGCATGCTGAGGCTTGTAGAGCCGGGCACCAGAACACAGCCCCTCCTGCAGGGGAGAGGCAGAAATCACAGCAACAGCCGCAATGCGCCGGCGCTGGCAACGCCCATACCCAACCCCCCTAGGCAGCAGCAGAGGGGGTGGCAGGCGAGCAGACAGACCACACAAAGGCAATACCCATTGGACTCCAGTGGCCACACCCTTCTTATATACAGACAAAATGGGCAGACAGAGAAATGCAACCCAAATGAATCAAGAGAAATCCCCAGAGAAGGACCTGAATGAACCAGATATAACCAAATTACCAGATGCAGAATTTAAAATAATGATAGTTAGGATGTTCAAAGAGATTAGAGCAACAATGGATAGTCATTACGGACACCTAAATAAAGAGATAACAAGTATAAAAAACGAAATTGAAATAATAAAAAAGAATCAGACAGAAATGACAAATACAATATCAGAACTGAAGACCACAATGGAAGGAATTAAAAGCAGGATGGATGATGCTGAGGATCGAATCAGAGAGTTAGAGGACACAATAAACAAAGGCACAGAAGCAGAGCAGAAAAAAGAAAAGAGACTCAAAAAATGTGAGGAAACTCAGAGCTCTGTGACAACATGAAGAGAAATAACATCCACATCATAGGGGTTCCTGAAGAAGAGGAGAGAGAACAAGAAATAGAAACTTTGTTCAATCAAATCATAGCAGAAAACTTCCCTAAATTAAGGCTGGAAAACATTTCACACGTTCAAGAAGCACAGAGAACTCCATTAAAGAGAAACCCACAGAAATCTACACCAAGACACATCATAGTTAAAATACCAAAGCTAAGGGATAAAGAGAAAATTTTAAAAGCTGCTAGAGAAAAAAAGGCTATCACCTACAAAGGAGCCCTCATAAGGATGACATCTGACTTCTCAACAGAAACACTTGAGGCCAGAAGGGAATGGCAAGATATATTCAAAGTAATGCAGAACAAGAACCTACAACCAAGACTACTCTATCCAGCAAGGCTAACGTTTAAAATTGAAGGAGAAATAAAGAGCTTCCCAGACAAAAAAAACCTCAAGGAATTCATTAAGCCAAACCAATTCTGCAAGAGATACTAAGGGGCCTGTTGTGAACAGTTCAAAAGGAGGAAAGAGCCTGACCAGGTGGTGGTGCAGTGGATAGAGCATCGAACTAGGATGCGGAAGACCCAGGTTCGAGACCCCGAGCTCGCCAGCTTGAGTGCGGGCCCATCTGGCTTGAGCAAAAGCTCACCAGCTTGGACCCAAGGTCACTGGCTCCAGTAAGGGGTTGCTTGGTCTGCTGAAGGCCCGTGGTCAAGGCACATGTGAGAAAGCAATCAATAAACAACTATGGTGTCACAATGGCAACGAAAAACTAATGATTATGCTTCTCACCTCTCTTCGTTCCTGTCTGTCTGTCCCTATCTATCCCTCTCTCTGACTCTCTCTCTGTCCCTGTAAAAAAAAACAAAAACAAAAACAAAAAGAAAAAAAAAGGAGGAAAGAATATAGCAAAAGAAGAATACAGCTTTAAAGAATAAAATGGCAATAAACAACTACATATCAATAATAACCTTAAATGTAAATGGATTAAATGACCCAATCAAAAGACATAGGGTAGCTGCGTAGATAAAGAAACAGGACCCATACATATGCTGTCTACAAGAGACACACCTTAAAACAAAAGATGCACATAGACTGAAGGTAAAAGGATGGAAAAAAATATTTCATGCAAATGGAAATGAAAAAAAAGCCGGGGTAGCAATACTTATATCTGACAAAATGGACTTTAAAACAAAGGCTGTAGTAAGAGATAAAGGAGAACACTACATAATGATAAAGGGAACAATTCAACAGGAAGATATAACTATTATAAATATCTATGCACCAAATATAGGAGCCCCGACATACATAAAGCAGACTTTGATGGATATAAAGGGCGAGATTAACAGCAATACTATAATAGTAGGGGATTTCAATATCCCACTAACATCACTGGATAGATCCTCAAGAAAGAAAATTAATAAAGAAACAGCAGACTTAAAGGATACACTAGATCAACTCTATTTAATAGATATCTTCAGAACTTTTCACCCTAAACAGTAGAATATACATTCTTCTCAAGTGCTCATGGTACATTTTCTAGGATAGACCACATGTTAGGACACAAAAATGGTCTCAACAAATTTAAGAAGATTGAAATCATATCAAGCATTTTCTCAGATCACAATGCCATGAAACTAGAAATTAACCACAAAAGAAAAACTGAAAAATACTGAAACACTTGGAAACTAAATAGCATGTTATTAAATAATGAATAGATTAACAATGAGATCAAAGAAGAAATAAAAAATTTTCTAGAAACGAATGAAAATGAGCATACATCAACTCAAAATTTATGGTACACAGCAAAAGCAGTACTGAGAGGGAAGTTCATTGCACTACAGGCATATCATAAGAAGCTAGAAAAAGCTCAAATAAGCAACCTGACCCTGCATCTAAAAGAACTAGAAAAACAACAACAAATAAAGCCCAGGACCAGTAGAAGGAAGGAAATAATAAAGATCAGAGCAGAAATAAATGACATAGAGTCTAAGGAAACAATATAGAGGATCAATGAAACCAGGAACTGGTTCTTTGAAAAGGTAAACAAGATCGATGAACCTTTAACTAGACTCACCAAGAAAAAAAGAGAGAGGACTCAAATAAATAAAATTAGAAATGACAGTGGAGAAATAACAACTGACACAACAGAAATACAAAGTATTGTAAGAAAATACTATGAAGAACTCTATGCCAAAAAATTAGATAACCTAGGTGAAATGGACAAATATTTCTTGAATCATATAATCTTCCAAAAATCAGTCTGGAAGAATCAGAACACCTAAACAGACCAATTACAACAAATGAGATTGAAACAGTTATCAAAAAACTCCCAAAAAAGAAAAATCCTGGGCCTGATGGCTTCACAAGTGAATTCTACCAAAAATTCAAAGAAGAACTAACTCATATCCTCCTCAAGCTACAAAAAATTCAAGAGGAAGGAAGACTTCCAAACTCCTTTTATGAGGCGAGCATAATTCTGATCCCAAAACTGGGCAAAGACAACACAAAGAAAGAAAATTATAGGCCAATATCCCTGATGAATTTAATTTATTTTTATTTATTTATTTTAGAGAGGAGACACAAAGTGAGAGAGAGAGAGAGAGAGAGAGAGAGAGAAAGGGGGGAGGAGCTAGAAGCATCAACTCCCATATGTGCCTTGACCAGACCAGTGCAGGGTTTTGAACTGGCGACCTCAGTGTTCCCAGGTCGACGCTTTATCCACTGTGCCACCACAGGTCAGGCCCCCTGATGAATTTAGACGCTAAAATTCTCAACAAAATATTAGCCAACTGGATCCAGCAATATATGAAAAAAATCATACACCATGATCAAGTGAAATTTATTCTGGAAAGGCAAGGCTGGTTCAATATTCGCAAACCAATCAATGTGATTCATCACATAAACAGAAGGAAGGACAAAAATCACATGATAATTTCAATAGATGCAGAAAAGGCATTTGATAAAATCCAGCACCCATTCATGCTCAAAACTCTCAGTAAAGTGGAAATACAGGGAACATTCCTTAACATGATAAAGACCATCTATGACAAACCCAAAGCAAACATTATACTAAATGGGCAAAAATTAAAAGCAATCCCCTTAAGATCAGGAACCAGGCAGGGGTGCCCCCTTTCACCACTCTTATTCAACATAGTTCTGGAAGTCCTAGCTACAGCAATCAGACAAGAGGAAGAAATAAAAAGCATCCAAATTGGAAAAGAAGAAGTAAAACTGTCATTATTTGCAAATGATATGATATTGTATATAGAAAACTCTAAAGTCTCAGTCAAAAAACTACTAGACCTGATAAATGAATTCAGCAAGGTGGCAGGATATAAAATTAATACTCAGAAATCAGAGGCATTTTTAAAGGTTTTATTTATTTATTTTTTACAGGGACAGAGAGAGTCAGAGAGAGGGATAGATAGGGACAGACAGACAAGAACGGAGAGAGGTGAGAAGCATCAATCATTAGTTTTTCATTGCCATTGCAACACCATAGTTGTTCATTGATTGCTTTCTCACATGTGCCTTGACCGCGGGCCTTCAGCAGACCAAGCAACCCCTTGCTGGAGCCAGCGACCCTGGGTCTAACATGGCAAGCTTTTGCTCAAGCCAGATGGGCTCTTGCTCAAGCCAAATGGGCTCACGCTCAATCTGGGGAGCTTGGGGTCTCGAACCTGGGTCTTCCGCATCCCAGTCCAACGCTCTATCCACTGCACCACTGCCTGGTCAGGCCAGAGGCATTTCTATATACAAACAATGAACTGTCAGCAAAAGAAATTAAGGAAACAATCCCCTTCACTATTGCAACCAAAAAAATAAAGTACCTAGGAGTAAATTTAACCAAGGAGGTTAAGGACTTGTACTCGGAAAATTATAAAACATTGATAAAAGAAATCAAGGAAGATACAAACAAGTGGAAGCATATACCATGCTCATGGTTAGGAAGAATAAACATCATTAAAATGTCTATATTACCCAAAGCAATTTATAAATTCAATGCAATACCAATTAAAATTCCAATGACATACTTCAAAGATATAGAACACATATTCCAAAAATTTATATGGAACCAAAAAGAACACGAATAGCCTCAGCAATCTTATAAAGAAAAAAATAAAGCAGGAGGTATCATTCTTTCAGATATCAATGTTTACTACAAGGCCATTGTACTCAAGACAACCTGGTACTGGTATAAGAACAGGCACATAGATCAATGGAACAGAACAGAGAACCCAGAAATAAACCCACAGCTTTATGGACAACTGATATTTGACAAAGGAGGAAAGAACATACAATGGAGTAAAGACAGCCTCTTTAACAAATGGTGTTGGGAAAATTGGACATCTACCTGCAAAAAAATGAAACTAGACCATCAACTTACACCATTCACAAAAACAAACTCAAAATGGATAAAAAACTTAAATGTAAGCCGTGAAACCATGAGCATCTTAGAAGAAAACATAGGCAGCAAGCTCTCCGACATCTGTAGCAGCAATATATTTGCCGATTTATCTCCACGGGCAAATGAAATAAAAGGCAAGATAAATAAATGGGACTATATCAAACTAAAAAGTTTTTGCACAGCTAAAGACAATAAGAACAGAATAAAAAGACAAACCACACAATGGGAGAACATATTCGACAGCACATCTGATAAGGGGTTAATAACCAAAATTTATAAAGAACTTGTAAAACTCAACACCAGGAAGACAAACAATCCAATCAAAAAATGGGCAGCCTGACCTGTGGTGGCGCAGTGGATAAAACGTCAATCTGGGAACACTGAGGTTGCCGGTTCAAAACCCTGCACTGGCCTGGTCAAGGCACATGTGCGAGTTGATGCTTCCAGCTCCTCCCCCTTTCTCTCTCTCTCTCTTTCTCTCTCTCTCTCTCTCTCTCTCTCTCTCTTCTCTAAAATGAATAAAAAGAAATTTTAAAAAAAATGGGCAAAAGAAATGAATAGAAATTTCTCCAAAGAGGACATACAGATGGCCAATAGGCATATGAAAAAATGCTCAACATCACTAATCATTAAAGAAATGCAAATTAAAACCACAATGAGATATCACCTCACACCAGTCAGAATGGCGCTCATCAGCAAAACAACAAAGAACAAGTGCTGGCGAGGATGTGGAGAAAGGGGAACCCTCCTGCACTGCTGGTGGGAATGCAGACTGGTGCAGCCACTGTGGAAAACAGTCTGGAGATTCCTCAAAAAATTATAAATCGAACTGCCTTTTGACCCAGCTATCCCACTTTTAGGAATATACCCTAAGAACACCATAGCACTGTTCGAAAAGAAGAAATGCACCCCCATGTTCATAGCAGCATTGTTCACAATAGCGAAGATCTGGAAACAGCCCAAGTGTCTGTCAGAGGACGAATGGATTAAAAACCTATGGTACATATATACTATGGAATACTACTCAGCCATAAGAAATGATGACATCGGATCATTTACAACAAAATGGATGGACCTTGATAACATTATACGGAGTGAAATAAGTAAAACAGAAAAAAACTGAGAACAGCATGATTTCATACATAGGTGGGACATAAAAGTGAGACTATGAGACATGGACAAGAGTGTGGTGGTTACGGGGTGGGGGGAGAGAGGAAAGTGTGGGAGAGGGGGGAGGGGCACAAAGAAAACCAGATAGAGGGTGACAGAAGACAATTTGACTTTGATTAATGGGTATGCAACATAATTGAATGATAAGATAACCTGGAGATGTTTTCTTTGAACATATGTACCCTGATTTATTAATGTCACCCCATTAAAATTAATTAAGAAAAAACAATAGCATGGTTCCAAATGGCCGGTCTATACAAAAAGTTATACTCAGAGAAGGGTCCTTTTCCCCATCTCCTCGAGCCTCTCCACACAGTTGCTGCCCACTATGTGCTGGTAATTAATATCGGATCTCAGTCCTCTCTGCCTTTTCCCTCCTAGGTTTCTTTATGTTCAAGTGAGTAGGAAAATGTGTATTTTCTTTCTTTTTTAAAACATTTTTTCTAGTGATTTGAGAAAGAGGAAAGAAAGGAGGGGGTAGGGGGAGTGTGAGAGAGAGAGTAAGCATCAACTCGCTGTTCCACTTAGCTGTGCACTCACTGGGTCCTTCTCATGTGTGCCCTGACTGGGTCAGGTTCCCACACTTTCAACGTGCGAGGATGGTGCTCTATCCACTGAGAAACCAGGCCAGCACAATGTAGAATTTCTTCGTGTGTGTGTGTGTGTGTTTGTGTGTGTGACAGAGACAGAGAGAGTCAGAGAGAAGGGAGAGAGATGAGAAGCATCAATTCTTTGTTGTGGCACTTTAGTTGTTCATTGATTGCTCTCTCATATGTGCCTTGGCCAGGAGGCTACAGCAGAACGAGTGACCCCTTGCTCAAGCCAGCGACCTTGGGCTCAAGCTGGTGAGCCTTGCTCAAACCAGATGAGCCCGCGCTCAAGCCGGCAACCTCGGGGTCTCAAACCTGGGTCCTCCACATCCTGGTCAGATGCTCCATCCACTGCGCCACCACCTGGTCAGGCTGTGGAGAGTTTTATTTGTGGTTCCAGCAAATAGACGGCCTCCTCCCGAATGTGCTCATCCTGTCATTCCCCTGGATGAGTAGCACTGCCATCCAAGCCAAAAACCCAGCATGTGGCACTATTTACATACCCAGTTAACCATGGAGTCTTACTGACATGGCCTCCACAGCCTCTCCTCTACATTGCCCTCTGTCTTCCAGCTGCTGCGGTCCAAATCTGGGCCTGGCCTCCAGCAACAGCCTTTTTCCCAGGCTCCTGGTCTCTGGGCATTGCCTCTAATCTCCTTGGGGCCTCCAGCATGATTTTTAAATTTACCTTAGAGGCTTTTATTTGTATCCTAAAGTATAGTGGGTTGAATAGTAGGCCCCCAAAACTTCATGTCCACTTGGAACCTCAGAATGTGACCTTATTTGGAACAAAAGCCTTTGTAGATATAATTAGTTAAAGTTTCCAGATGAGATCATTATGAATTTGGAGTGGATCCTAAATTCAATGGCTATAAGAAGAGGAGACACAGAGGTTCTGGCTGATTGGCTCAGTGGTAGAGCATCGGCCTAGCTTGTGGGTGTCCCATGTTCGATTCCCAGTCAGGGCACAGAGGAGAAGTGACCATCTGCTTCTCCACCCCTCCCCTTTCCCTTCTCTCTCTATTTCTTTCCTGCAGCCATGCTCAATTGGTTCAAGCACATTGGCCCTGGGCACTGAGGATGACTCAATGGAGCCTATGCCTCAGGCACTAAAAATAGCTTGGTTGCAAGCAAGCATGGCCCCAGACAAGGGTTGTCTGGTGGATCTTGGTTGGGGCACATGCGAGAGTCTGTCTCTCTGTCTCCCCTCCTCTCACTTGGAAAGAAAAGAGAAAGAAAATCACTGAGGTATAACAAATGAGCTGTAGAAGAAACAGGCTCAGGAAACAAGTTACAGAGGCAAAAGAAGCAAGTGCCCTTGGAGCTTAGAACTAGAAAGGCAAGGAAAAGCTGCCTGGGGGAAGTGGGTAGAAGGGCATGGGTATGCTCCATAGAGAGGGGCTCTCTGGGGCAGTAGGCTTGAGGGTATTTATCTGGAGGACTTGGGAGGATCACAATAA
Source organism: Rhynchonycteris naso (assembly GCA_037038555.1). Taxonomy (NCBI): domain Eukaryota; kingdom Metazoa; phylum Chordata; class Mammalia; order Chiroptera; family Emballonuridae; genus Rhynchonycteris; species Rhynchonycteris naso. Next base: position 197,657,662 of record CM073000.1, on the reverse strand, counting down.
AATATTCATCAGTTTCCTCCGTGTGTCTTTTCAGGATTGGTAAACACCAGGACGGGGTCATTCATTAGTCAATGCAGCTGGCTCTGATGTCAGCCATGGTGTCGCTTGTCTGGTTTTGCTGCTTGTCTGGGCCTGGATATTAAGGTGACCAACAATTTTACAAAGAAAAGGAAGACTAAAATAAATTGAAGAAGACAATATCGTAAATAAAACATTCATTGCAACTATAATACACTATAATATGATAAATGCATAATAAGAACACTTGAAATATTTTATATTGTAATTATTCTTACATGCCTATTAATTTTTAATAATTGTAAGGGAAAAGTACTCACTTAGATACAAATACACCACATCACACGCAGTGTATCGACTCTGCATCGATCGAACACAGACGTTTACAGATGAGTCTTCCAATATCAAAAAGGAGGACGTGTAGGAGGACACTTTCCGAGGGAGGATGGAACTTACAAAAGGACTGTCCTCCTAAAGGAGGACGATTGGTCACCTTACTGGAGATGAAACACAACTGAGGCCTAGCTGTATTGGATGTAGGTCAGAATCTCATTGTCCTCGGGGCTCAGTGCTCAGGGCTATTCTCTGGCCACTGTCAACGTAAGAAACGACCAAACTTGTAATAATTTTTATAAGTTTATTTGAGCCAAGCTGTCAACAATTTTGCCAGGAAGCAAAATCTCAACAGATTGGGAAAATTCTCTGGAAAATGAAGGTTTTTCCACTGACTTTAAACATCAGAATCAAAGGGGAAGCCCTAGGGCTGACATGAAATTGATTGGTGATAGATTAGGGAGGCAGGAGAAAGCAAGGATGGGGCTGAGGTCTCTGGGATTGGCTACAAAGTACAAGTGTGTATCCTGAGTCTTCTTTTACAAGGGCAGCCATAAGATAGCTGACAGTCGCCTGACCAGGCGGTGGCGCAGTGGATAGAGCATAGGACTGGGATGCGGAAGACCCAGGTTCAAGACCCCGAGCTCGCCAGCTTGAGCGCGGGCCCATCTGGCTTGAGCAAAAGCTCGTCAGCTTGGACCCAAGGTCGCTGGTTCCAGCAAGGGGTGGCTCGGTCTGCTGAAGGCCCCCGGTCAAGGCACATGGGAGAAAGCAATCAATGAACAACTATGGTGTCGCTATGGCAACGAAAAGCTAATGATTGATGCTTCTCACCTCTCTCCATTCTTGTCTGTCTGTCCCTCTCTGACTCTCTGTCCCTGTAAAAAAAAAAAAAGAAAGAAAGAAAAAGTAAAGAAAAGAAAAGATAGCTGTCAGTCAACATGATGAAACAACAGTGAGGGGGTATGCTCAGCCCTGCACTGCAGAGTGCCCCAGAGCCACAGGGGGCGCTGCTCACTGAAGGGGCCACAGAGCACCATGACGGCTTCTGGTTCACCAGAAACATCCATGTGTGTATGGTGTTGGCATAATGTCATAACAGGAAAAGTAGAAAATACGGGTACCTAAATGCCCATTGGTAAGGTATTAGTTAAGTTCATTGTGAAATAATCACGTATTAAAAGAGAAACTCTGACCTTACCAGTTGTGGCACAGTGAATACAGTGTTGATCTGGGATGCCAAGGGCCCAGGTTCAAAACGCCAAGGTCACCGATGGCTTGAGGATGGGCTCATCAGGCTGGAGCAAAAGCACACCAGCTTTTTGTTTTGTTCTTTTTTTAAAAAACTATATTTCTTTATTTTGTGACAGAGAGAGAGAGAGTCAGAGAGAGGGACAGACAGGAAGGGAGAGAGATGAGAAGCATCAATTCTTCGTTGCAGCACCTTAGTTCGTTGATTTCTTTCTCATACGTGCCTTGACTTGGAGGCTACAGCAGACTGAGTGACCCCTTGCTCAAGAAAGTGACCTTGGGTTCAAGTTGGTGAGACTTGCTCAAACCAGATGAGCCTGTGCTCAAGCTGGCAACCTCGGAATCTCGAACCTGGGTCCTCTGCATCCCGCTCAGACGCTCTATCCACTGCGTCACCACCCGGTCCGGCAAGCTCACTAGCTTGAACACGGAGTTGCCTTCCTGAGCATGGGATCGTAGACATGATCCCGTGGTTGCTGGCTTGAGCCCATAGTCGGTGGCTTGAACCCCAGATTCCTGGCTTGAACAAGGGGCCATTGGCTCAGCTGGAGCCCCGGGTCAAGACACACATGAGAAATAACCAATGAACAACTAAAGAGACACAACTATAAGTTGGTACTTCTCATCTTTCTCCCTTCCTGCCCACCTGTCTGTCTTTCATTCTGTCTCTCTCTCTATGTCTCTCTGTCTCGCTTGCTAAAAACAGACAAACAAGAGGAACTCTCCATTCTAATGGTTCTTTGAGCACAGATGTCGGGCAGCCTGCATTCTCATCAATGTTAAGTAGGTAGGTAGATGCAGAGATACAAAGATGGTGCGTGGTGGGTGGTAGATGGTTGATGAGTAGGTGGCGGATGGTGAGACTCAGTGGCGAGATTCAAATAATTTACCAACCGGTTCTCTGCCCTAATGACTGTTGTAAGTATAAAGAAAGATGAACTGAAAGGTAGTTTATTATTTCATGTCTTTACTACTTAAATAAGAACAATAAAAAAGGTACATAAAACTAGATTTTGTTATAAGAAAGTTTTAAGGGCCTGACCTGTGGTGGCGCAGTGGATAAAGCGTCGACCTGGGAACACTGAGGTCACCAGTTCAAAACCCTGCACTGGTCTGGTCAAGGCACATATGGGAGTTGATGCTTCCAGCTCCTCCCCCCTTTCTTTCTCTCTTTCTCTCTCTCTCTCTCACTTTGTGTCTCCTCTCTAAAATGAATAAATAAATAATTTTAAAAAAATAAAATAAAAAAAGAAAGTTTTAAAATATTAATGAAAATATGTTAAGTAATACCTGACAAAACCCAGCAAAACTGCTATTTAAGATATTTCCATATTGCTTCTTGATTGGCACCCCCACTTGCAATGTTTTTCAGCTATGGACAGAATGAACATTACTACAGGCGCTTAGAATACGCTGTTGCACAGATGAATGTTAAAAAAGAGGAAGGAAGGTAAATTTGTGATTTCTACATTGGGTGGCTACCCAGGCGCCCACCTCAGAGAGAACCCTGACTACAAGTGCCATTTTAACAACTGGTTCAATGAAGTCAACAAAAAGTTAAGTATCAGTTCTACGGATCAGTGTGAACTGGCTGAGTCCCGCCACTGTTCTTATCCCTCTTCTGCAGGACCTGTCCCCATAGGCCTCATTCTCATCAATGTTAAGTAGGTAGGTAGATGCAGAGATACAAAGATGGTGCGTGGTGGGTGGTAGATGGTTGATGAGTAGGTGGCGGATGGTGAGACTCAGTGGCGAGATTCAAATAATTTACCAACCGGTTCTCTGCCCTAATGACTGTTGTAAGTATAAAGAAAGATGAACTGAAAGGTAGTTTATTATTTCATGTCTTTACTACTTAAATAAGAACAATAAAAAAGGTACATAAAACTAGATTTTGTTATAAGAAAGTTTTAAAATATTAATGAAAATATGTTAAGTAATACCTGACAAAACCCAGCAAAACTGCTATTTAAGATATTTCCATATTGCTTCTTGATTGGCACCCCCACTTGCAATGTTTTTCAGCTATGGACAGAATGAACATTACTACAGGCGCTTAGAATACGCTGTTGCACAGATGAATGTTAAAAAAGAGGAAGGAAGGTAAATTTGTGATTTCTACATTGGGTGGCTACCCAGGCGCCCACCTCAGAGAGAACCCAGACTACAAGTGCCATTTTAACAACTGGTTCAATGAAGTCAACAAAAAGTTAGGTATCAGTTCTACGGATCGGTGTGAACTGGCTGAGTCCCGCCACTGTTCTTATCCCTCTTCTGCAGGACCTGTCCCCATAGGCCTCAGGCCTCTCTCCGGGCCTCCCTCAGGATATCCCTTGGTCACTTTCTTGCCAGGCCTAAGTGTGACCTCGTCCAAAAAGTCTCTCGGGATTGAAAGCTTCTGGCCCTGAGCTCCCAGAGGAAAAGTTTTCTGTCAAAACTGTTGGCTGCGGGGGTTATAAGTATTGGGGACGGGGAGGGCTGCGGACTGTGGTGCAGGGACTGGAAAAGAATGCTGGACCTGAGCCTCTGTTTACACAACAAGTTCGGGTCCTGGCCAGTGGTTCAGAATTGTGGAGTGTGGAGTGCTGGTCCCATCCCTCCACCCCCAGCCCTGCCTCACTGTCTTGGGCTTCACCCACATTTTTTCTCTATCAGCCATGTCAGGAGCCTGTGCAGAAAATGTCAGTTTTCTTTCTCTCCTTCTCCTTCCGTTGTCCTTAGATGTCTCACAAAAAGTTTTATTTTAATTGCATTTGTTTCCATGCAAGTAAAAAATAAATGAGTCATAATCATCTCAAGGAAATGTCACGTGATTTCAGTGAAATGACTTCTTTTCTAATAATCCACCTGTGGGTGCACAGGGTGGAGATTCAGTAAACAAGGTCTAAAGTCTTTCTCTGGGTCTGGCCCAGCCAGAGTCTAAGGGAGCCTGGAAGAGAGAGGTTGGCCTTTTTGCCAAGGTGAGAACAGGGTGGCTGGCTGGGAGGCCAGGGTCTGAGACTGCTCCACCAGATGTGGGAGTCCAACAGTTCATTATCCCAGTTCATTATCTGGGACAGAGCAGCAGGCTTAGCCGCAGAGATTGGGGTCCTCAGCCAAGGTAGAATAGGGCAGTGATTGGCATGCAGGAAAATCAGATTTCCCTTCCAGATGGGGCTACAGAAGACAGAGGGGAGAGCCAGGGTTCACTGAGACATCCTGGCTTTGGAATGTGTACCTTTGAATCGGCAGAGGTGGGGGAGTTGAGCAGAAAGTGTCAGTGGGTCAAGGACCCCTCCTGCTCTTTCTCTGCACCCAGATCTCCTTGGGGGTCACACAGCCCCCCACATTGCTCTAACCTGCCAGAGGACCATCCCCCTCGGGTCCTCCCCAGGTTTGTCCCATGGTAGGTTCTCAAGACCCTTGGGTCCTGCTTGGAGCATTGAGTTCGGGGAGGAGGGGTGTCAGGGTTCTGAGCAGCCAGATGAAATAGCCTGGTATAGGGACGGGCTGGCAGAGGGCTTCTGGGGGGTGTCCCTATTAGACCTGAGGAGCAGAGGAGAGGGGCCCAGGGGCCAAGCCTGCAGTTGCAAGGAATGCGCAGCAGCTGGGGGTGCTGAGGACATTGGGCAGGAGGTGCAGGCAAGGGGAAAAGGCCGCATTGTGGCCACAGGAACTCCCTCAGAGAACAGTTTCCCAGGTGGGTAAGGAGACAGGAAGCCATGAGGCATGACCCTAAGAGAAATGGTTATTGTTCATAGTTCCAAAGGGACCCCCGGAGTCCAGCCAGAGTGGCAGTCTTGAAAGGGGTGAGGACAGGAGCCAGACAACCACTGGCCGAACCTAGTGAGGTGGGTCAAGCTGATCTTCTCAGCTCCAGCCACTTGCTGTCACCCCCCACCACCCCCCCAGGCCCGGCAGAGCAAGGATGTGGGCAGGTGGAGAGCAGCCTCTGGGCGGGTTCCTGGTGTTCTCAGGCCTGGGGACAGTGAGAGGCCTTGTGGCAAGGGGCTCCAGTAAGGTGGCCCCGCAAGGCTGGGGAGCCCGGACAATGGGGGTTAGCTGAGCTCTTCCCCCAGGCCTGCAGGGGCGGCTCCTGACCCTGAGACAGCGCCGAGTCCTAGGACGTCCACAGACCCTCAGTGAATGGGCCTGGTTCCAGGACAATGACCCTCAGGTCTCTTGTCCCGGTGATCCCCTCCAGGGTGGATCCCTGTGAGGCAGAGACCGCCACCTTTGAGGAGCAGATCCCAGAGGCCCTCAGGGAACAGAGTGTGAGGGAAGACGACTTGGGGTGTCCTCTCTGCTACCAATAAGTTTGGATTCTTATCTTCTGATATGAATGAATTTAGACCAGGAACACTGATAAAAGCAAAGGCAGATTTATTGAGGCTCAGCAGAGGGTAAGAACCCTGAGACGGGGTCCCAGGCTCTGTGCTTTGAATGTAGGATTTAGGGGTTTTTAAGGCTTGAGGACACAGAAGTTTCTGGGGTTAAGCAATCAGGGAGTAGGTTAGCAGACTTCTCGTTTTTTGGAACACAGATGTCCGGTTATACAAACACTGATGCTCATTCAGGTATACATCAGTGAAGCAAAGGGTTCTGGGATTGTGCAGTGCTTATCATGGAATGCAGAAAGGGACTTTTCCAACCAGGTATTGCATTTGTCTCTGTGACTTGTGGCTTAGCTTTAGATCGATAAAACAAACTGAATAGAAGTCAAGTCAGTTTCTGGAACAGTGTTTTGTAGCTACCTATTGATAAGAGCCCTAGTTCTGGCATGGCTTGACTTGATGAAGCAATTTTGGGGAACATTTTATTCTACATGTTTATTTTCCCCATGAGAGATTTTATAGTCATAATGTTTTACTTGTTAGTGAATGGAGGTCTCTTTTTCTGTAGCTACTTCCTGTTGAGGAGGAATGGTGGCCTGCTTAAAAGAGTAAAATTTTTTTCTTATTAACTTTATATGAGATTCTGTTTCTGTGATTGGTCTTCATCCTTTTATTACTGTTAATTTGTTTCAGAATTGTTGTAACTTAGAAGAAATGAATTTAATTAAACATTGCAAAATACAAGGGCCAAAAATGAATAGCAGAAGGATGGTTAGGAGAGGTCCTAGGAGGGGGATAAACCAGGATGTGAGACTTTGTGTGGACCTTGGGAGTTGAGATTTCTTTTTAAGGTTGTGATCCTTTGTTAATGGGTTTTTGGTGGTTTTTTTTTGAACCTGTAAGGATTGATTGGCATAAAAATAACATGTTTCTGATAAGTGAAGACAGGTTCCCCTCTGACAGGCTGTAAGCAAATCTAAGTTTCTGTAGGTGTGTAAGAGTCCAGAGACTAAAGAGTTAATTTGTTCTGGGGCTCAGGTTAAAGAGTTGGCAATGATTTCTAGGGATGCAGCTGTTTCCTGAGCTAGGATTCTGTTACCATAGAATAAGTATCCTGCCAGGCCAGCTTCAGGTGACTGGGTTCTGGCTGTGAGCTCTAAAGCAAGAGGAATGAGGCTTATGTTTAATTCCTAGAGAAGTAGCTAGGCTTTGAGTAATTTGAGCTAGAAAAGAAAATCCATTGTCACTCTGAAGGGACTTTGGTAGTCCAAATGTAGGGATGACTTCTAGTAAACATTTGTCCCCTTTTCCAGTTCTGGTTGGCTAGGCTTCTACCCCTTTAGTTAAAGTATCTATAAAGACTAACAGATATTTGTATCTTTTGCAGAAGGGCTTAGCCATAAAATCAAGCTGCCAATCCTCTGGCCACACATCCCCTGGTAGTCTACAGGAGGAATGCGTGGTGGCAGATAGTAATTTTGGGGGTTATTATTAATACAGACCTTGCAGACCCTGGTAACTTGCCTTATGGTTGAAAGTGAGAAACCTTAAACCTGTAAATAGGGTTTCCTGACCATGGTGTGTGCTTTGGAGATATGTTTCTCCTACTTTTTGTTTTTTTACAGGGACAGAGAGAGAGAGTCAGAGAGACGGGAATATCAAACTGTTCTTCTATATGCCTTGACGAGGGATTAAACTGGCAACATCTGTGCTTTGGGCTGATGTTCTAACCAACTGAGCTATCCTGCCAGGGCAAGATAGAGCCTTTATTATTATTATTAATTGAGAGGTGGGAGGCAGCAAGACAGACTCCCACATGTGCCCCTACCTGGATCCACCCAACAAGCCCTTTACCTGAGCTATTCTCTGCCCATCTGGGACTGCTGCTCCATTGCTTGGCAAACGAACTATTTTAGTGCCTGAGAAGAGGCCGTGGAGCCATCCTCAGGACCTGGGCCAACTTTGCTCAAACCATTTAAGCCATGGCTGTGGGAAGGGGAGAGAGAAAGAGAGAGAGGGAAAAAGAGGAGATAGAGGGGTGGAGAATCAGATGGTCACTTCTCCTGTGTGCCTTGACCGGAATTCGAACCCAGGACTTCCACATGCCAGGGTGATACTCTCCTGCTGAGCCAACCAGTCAGGGCCAAGACAGAGCTTTAAAAGTAAGGTGACCAGATTTTAAAATTGTTAAAGCGGGACACCATAGACCGGGGTTGGGGGGGGGTTCTTGATTAAAAATTTGGTCTATATGGAGCAAAAAAAATTTTCATAGAATACAAAAATAGTATTGTAATATATATTTTTAAATTTCAACATAAGTACAATTTACAAATATAATACATTATAAAAACCATGTATAGTATTATTTTATTCTTTGGCATATTTCTCATTTGAGTGAATTTTTTTTAGTAGATTGTTATCATAGTTTAAAAGGTTATGAAATTTTTCACAAGAATTTGTTAAATTATATTTCACACATAAAATGGCTTTCAAAGTCACAACACTTAATTATGATTTTTCTGATGTCCACACTTTACTTACCATAGAAAAAATACGTTCAGTCGCGGCATTAGTTCCTGGTAAAGACAGCGCGTATTCACAATTTTTAGTGCATTATTGTATGGAACATGGTTTGTTTCAAAATGGTGAAATATTTCTAACCATTTGTTTTCTATTGTGATTTTTGCTGATGCCCATGATTTAACCTTCTCCTTATCAATATATTTTTTAAATAATGATACCTCATTAAAAAGGTCATTTTCAGAAATATTACTATATGAGAAATTTTGAGTAATATGATCAAATGATTTTTGCACATCATTCCAATTAAGTTCTTGTTTTAATGTAACCCAATGAAAATGTTCAATATCATTGTAATGTACCGTCCACTCTTCTAAATAATCTATGCAGTTACTATAGAACTTTTTAACGTGATTCATGATATCTGTACGATTTTTTGCACCTTGTTCTTCTAGCTGGCTTATACTATTACAGATAGTTAACGGAAGAAAATTATTTTCTAACTGCTCTTGACAGTCAAATTTTAAAGTATTAACTTCATTTGCTACTTCGATGAACAAAATTTTATCACCTTCAATAAGTTTTATAGCACTTTGAAAAAGAGCTGCTTGATTGTGTACAAACTCTAGCCAAATTTTTGAAGATTCTTTTTCGAAAGACTCTTCTAAAATTCTAGGACATTTATCCTGTGATAGAAAGTAGAATTTCAAAGATCATATATTTTCAAAATTCTTTCGACAGCTGGCAAAAGAGCTAACCAACGCGTTTTACTGTATCCAAGTATTTTCTGATATTCTGGTTCCGCAGTTTCACAAAATTCTTTAAGCATCTCAACGCACACAGTGTATATATAGAAAAAAGAATATATTTTAATAACAATATTATTCACATCTACGGGCAACAAGTCAGCAGCTGTTTGAATGGCGTTATGTATTATGTGCGCTGCACAACCAACAACAGTAATGTTTTGATTAAGGTTTTTGTTTAATTTAAAAAAATATTATTTGTACCTCTTCTTGCTTTTCCTCCAAAATTTGCGGTCATGTTGTCTGCACAATATGCAATCATTTTATGTTGTAAATTGTTTATTTTCAAAATATTAATAATGGAACTGAAAATTATTTCAGAAGTTTCGCCAGGCAAAGAAACAAAATCTAAAATTCTAATTTTTATTCCAGTTTCTGAATCAAAAAATCTAATAATGGTTGGGAATAACTTTATATCCTTATGATTAGATGTGTCAAAATATATGGATATAAAATTAATTTTTTCTAGATTTTTGTTTAATTCTGAAAATGCATATGGGGAAAGCACATTACACACAATTGCCTCGGATTTTGTTCTAGCACAGGCAAATTTTTTGTTGAATAACTTTTTTGACAACTTGTGATGTACAATCCATAGATCTGAAAGAATGATTGTGATTAATAGCATGAGAAGACATAAGTCCTTCTGCTAATGCTAATTTCTTTTCTATATCTCCATAAGTTGTTTTCCGAAAAACTTCCTGTATTTTGGAGGAAGATGCAGCAGTGTTTAAATATCTTTTATGTTTCTGTGTCTCCAAGTGCTTTGAAATATCATTCTTCCCGCTGTGCGAAATAGAAAATTCACCATTACATTTCTCATATTTTACCATTTAATCTCTTTTGGATTTTTTAATAAGAGGAAATTCAATTCTTAGATCATCGTTTAATTTGCATCCTCTTTTCTTACTCATTATGTTAAAAATCTAAAAAATATATTTTAAAATTATATTATTAATTATTATATACCTATTGCTTAAAATCACAGTAAGTAGGTACATAATTACATGAACATATTTTGTTAGTTTATAAATTAGATTGTTATAAAGTAACTATATTTTAAAAATTATTTTAATTTTAACCCTATATTTCTTTCTAAATAATAACAATACTAACTTGTATTATTTTTCCTCTGAACTTGCTGCAACGTAAGTCGGAGTGTCACTTTCAAGGTCGGCGCTAGACTTTTTGCCGCCACTATAAAATATAAATAATGAGTACTGTCTGCTAAATTCAAGAAAATTTATGTATTTACGAAATAAATTACTTATCTGAATAGCTGATTTTTGTTTGTTTTTTACAAGAACAGAGAGAGAGTGAGAGGAGGGAAAGAGAAAGAGAGTTAGAGAGAGGTAGATAGGGACAGACAGATAGGAACGGAGAGAAGTGACAAACATCAACCATTAGTTTTTCATTGCCCTTGTGACACCATAGTTGTTCATTGATTGCTTTTTCACATGTGCCTTGACCGCGGGCCTTCAGCAGACTGAGCCACCCTTTGCTGGAGCCAGTGACGTTGGGTCCAAGCTGGCGAGCTTTTTGCTCAAGCCAGATGGGCCCGCGCTCAAGCTGGCAACTTGAGGTCTGGAACCTGGGTCTTCCGCATCCCAGTCCAAGGCTCTATCCACTGCGCCACTGCCCGGTCAGGCTGAATAGCTGATTTGTTCACATCACTTGTATAACTAGCACTAGCACACAGTACGATGTGTATCATTTGAGAGACAGTTACAAAATGTTTTCGTCGTTGCCAATTCCAAAAAATGCCATTGTTCAATAAGTCCAAACAATGGTGGTCGAATTCTAACAACTGATGAACAATGCGAACTTTGATAAGCAGTTCTCGATAATCAGTTCTCAACAATTATATGTTATTATTAAAGTTGAACATTATAAAATTAACAAAAATAATAAAATAGTCATATCCTGGTGAAATAGCCACCTGGCTGCTGAAAACCATATATTCCCTTCCCTTTCTCCTGCCTTTCCCTAGCTTTTCGTACATTCTTTCCAAAAATGGGGACTTTTTTAAAACGGCACGGGATGTGGGACAAATTGTTAAAAATCGGACTGTCCCGCCAAAACCGGGACGTCCGGTCACCTTATCTAGGCTAACACTAGCGTATCCAGCCTTTCTAGTTTCTGTTTCTATGAAGCAGCTCCTATCTGTGAGCTATATTTTATCAGGATTTTTAAAAGGAATATCTTAGAGGTCATGTCTTGATGAATAGATTTTACTGATTATTTCTGAACAATGATGTTCTAGTTCAGGGTTGGGGGTTAAGGGAGTAGTTATGAAAGTAGTTGGATTGAGGTTTCGACAAATTATTATGGTTATTTTAAGGGTGTCCAACAGTAGGGCCTGGGATTATAATACTCTTCCTTTAGTTAACCATTTATCTTCTTTTATTCCTAATACAGGCTGTACTTGGGGAGGGGTATATATTTCCCCTGATGAGCCCATGTTAATTTGGAGACTTTTAAATTTTTTACTGATTGGATTTTAGAGAGAGAGAGACAGACAGACAGACAGACAGACAGAGAGAGGAAAACATCAATTTGTTGTTTCACTTATTCAAGTCATCATTGGATGTGCCCTGACAAGATTCGAACCCACAAACTCCTCAGGTCAGAATGATGCTCTAACCAACTGATCTACTGAGCTGGAGGCTTTTTAAACCAGCAGGGCTGTAGCCCCTACTGTATGTAGATATGCCGGCCATTCTTTAATACAGAGTCAAGTTGTTTGGAAAAGCAGGCGGGTGGTTGGAAAGCTGGTCCTAATTTCTGAACTAAACTGCCCAGGACTAAGCCTCATTTCCCTGTTCTGGAGAGAAGGAAGAACCTATCAAAGTTTGGCAGGCCAGGCTTGCAGGATGCTATTTTCAGAAGACACTGCAGACAATTGTCTCTGCCAGGAGCAAGGACAGTGGCAATGGCCTTCAAAATTGTTCAAATCTCCAAATGAGCCCTGGGTCAACTGGACAGAAATTAGGATTATCTTGTTTTTTACTTTCTTTCTTTTTTTTTTACAGGGAGAGAGAGAGAGAGAGAGGGATAGATAGGGACAGACAGACAGGAACAGAGAGAGGTGAGAAGCATCAATCATTAATTTTTCGTTGCGGTTGCAGCACCTTAGTTGTTCATTGATTGCTTTCTCACATGTGCGTTGACTGTGGGCCATCAGGAGACCGAGCAACCCCTTGCTGGAGCCAGTGACCTTGGGTCCAAGGTGGCGAGCTTTTGCCCAAGCCAGACGGGCCCCGTGCTTAACCTGGTGACCTCGGGGTCTTGAAGCTGGGTCTTGTGCGTCCCAGTGTGACACTCTATCCACTGCGCTACCGCCTGGTCAGGCTAGGATTATCTTCTTTAACAGCCTCGTATAAGGGTATAACAAAAACTCCATAATTGGGAATCCAAATTAGTTGTTTGTTTATTTGTGGGAGAACCAAATTTAATATAGTATTTTTTTGAAGGGGGATGTATAACATTTATTTTTCATCAAAAATCAGAAGCCCAGATATTTCACAGTGATTAGGGAGATCTGAGCCTTTTTAGTTGAGATTCCGTACCCCCTCTTGCCAAGTAGCTGTAAGACCCCGAAAGTGTCAGCCTGTGAAGCTTTCAGTAGGGCTAGCTCTTAATAGGTCATGTACACATCAAAGACAAAGAGGGGCTCTTTGAGGAAGTTGTATTTCCCTTAGCACTTTTTCTAATGCCCTTCCAAATATATGGGGGCTGTTAATAAACCCTTGAGGCAATCTACTCCAGCATAATTGGGTGGTGTTGTTTTTTGGTGCCAGGGTTCCTCTGTTCAAAGGCAAAATGAAACTAAGAAGAGGGGTGTAGAGGAATGCAGAAGAATGCCGATTGGGGAACGTTTTATTCTGTCTGTTTTACTTCCCACAGGAGTGAACTCTGATACCTTGAGAAGATGCAGAAAGTAAAAGGAGATGCACTAGCCTTCGCTGTGGTGAGTTGAGATATACCCCCCATCACCATCAGCCAAGCCCTGCCATGCCCAGCCACCAGCTTCTGAGACAGGAACGGACCTTGGTTATGTCCCTCATTGACAGGGTGCACCCAAGGTTGAAAAAAGGCCTATGGGGGGGCCCACTGCTTCTCCTGGGCTGAGACCCCAGGACTCCTGGGATGGGGTCTCTCAAACTACAGGACAAGAGTTCTCAGGGAACCCAGGGAACCCCTCAGCCTCCATCTCCCGCTAGGGGGTCATAAGCCTGGCCAGAGCCGTGCTGCGGGAGTCAGAAGGACCCCATCGCCCAGAGCCTGAGGCTCCGCTGCAGTGTGCCCAGCTCACCCTGGAAGCACTTCCACTGGCCTCCACACAGCCACCTGCTTTCTCCCTCCTGCCCAGGGGTGAAGAGTGCCACCCTCTGTCCTATGAGGAGGCAGGGCCTTCAGGGTCCAAGGGCCCACTCTGCTCACTGCAGAGGTGGGAGCAGAGCCAGCATCTGCTTTGGAGCTCACTCTTCCCACTGAGCTCAGTGAAATGGGGCCGTCTTGAGTGTCCCTGTCTTTTCTCTGGTTCCTTCCTTACCCCATCAGCCTGGGACCCCGATCCCCATAGTCCCCTCATTGTCTCTATCCTGTGTGGTCTGCCTGGTGTCACTGAAGTCGCCCTGCCCCATTCTTCCTCCATATAGAATATGGGTTTCTTGAGTTTGACTGCAGTGGCCACGGGTTCTGGGATATGGATCGCTGGCCTTTTGACTGTGCTTGCCCTGGGCGTCGCAGGATTCGCCATCTATAGTAAGGTCAGAGCACGCTAGGGTTTAGCACCTGGGAAGGTCTGGGGCTTGCTGGCGATGTGGGAAGGGGACTGTGCATGAGTAACACGGAGGCCTAGGGATGGTTTGGGGAAGGCACAGTTCAGATCCGAGAAGGTAGTGGGGCACTGCATTGGCCTAGAGGCCTGATGGCCTCTCCCAAATGGCTGCCCATACCCTCCTCCATTGTCTGCCCTGGGCCTTGTCTGACCCACCTTTCTTTTCTTACAGGGGAAATACAACTAGAATCATCAAAGTCTATTAATAAAAGTCTATTCAAAAGGACAGGAATCCTTTCCTGTCCCAGGCCAGAATTGAGGCCCTGCTTTCCTAAGGAATGTGGTGAAACAACATGCTATACACGGTTTATGTTTTGAGTATGAATAAAGTCAAATTTGGGCAAAATAAAAATTAATTGAATACACATTTATTGAGTACATACTGTGTGCCTCACTGTTGCAGAACCAGGCTCTGAATCCCAGGATTTGGGGTCCTTTAGACCCAGCACCAAAGCCTTTAGCCTTGAGGCCTCCCCTACCCAGCCAGCCCCCACCTGGCCCTTCCCCAGGTTGCCTGACCTGGCTCACCTTTCAGACCCAGGGCAGCTCTCTTGGGGCCTCCTCAGGGCCTGCGAAGGGAAATGACTGTTTCTCCTCTACCACACTCACAGTCACACACCAACACTGCTCACACTAGATGTGTGTGATTTCCCACACCAATAAATCTCGAGCTTTTGTGGATACCAACTTAGTTTCCTCTGACTTAATTCTGACACTAACACGAGTTATTGAAGACCTCACAGGTTAGGGGCTCTATCCCACAAGTCTGCCCCCATTTCAGACACCAGTTGCAGGTAACGGGGCCTAGGTTACTAACAAATTTTTTTCTAACTTGGCTATAGACCCAGGATTCCCACACCCCTCCTTGGGTTCACTAATTTGCTAGAAGGGCTCACAGAACCCAGGAAAATAGTAAAATTAGATCACCGGTTTATATTTTTAAATATTTTTGTGACAGAGACAGAGAGAGGGACAGATAGAGACAGGGGAAGGGAGAAAGATGAGAAGCATCAATTCTTTGTGTGGTTCTTTAATTGTTTATTGATTGTTTTCTCATATGTGTCTTGACCCGGGGGCTACAGCAATCCGAGCGACCCCTTGCTCAAGCCAGCGACCTTGGGGTTTCGAACTTGGGTCCTCTGCATCCCAGTCTGAGGCTTTATCCACTGCGCCCCCGCCTGGTCAGGCAGATCACCGGTTTATTATGAAGGATACGACTCGGGAGCAGACAGGTGAAAGAGCCTCACAGGGTAAAGTGTGGGGGAAGGGGCCAGGAGCTTCCATGCCCTCTGCAAGCTGCCACCGTCCCAGCACCTCCACATGTTCACCCTGGACGCTCTCCAGATCCTGTACTGTATGTAGCTCAAGGATTTTCGCGGAGGCTTCGTCATGTAGTCGCCATCACTTATTACCACAATCTCCAGTGCCTCTCCCCTCCCCGAAGGAGGGGCTGGAAGTTCCAGCTTCTAATCAAGCTTCGGTTTTCTGGTGACCAGCCCCCACCCGAGCGTCCACCCAGTGTCTCCACATTGGAACAAAAGATAATCTTGTGCCTGACCAGGCGGTGGCGCAGTGGATAGAGCATCAGACTAGGATGCAGAGGACCCAGGTTTGAGACTCTGAGGTTGCCAATATGAGCGCGGGCTCATCTAGTTTGATACTCTTTTTTTTTTTTTTTTTACAGGGACAGAGAGAGAGTCAGAGAGAGGGTTAGATTGGGGCAGACAGACAGGAACGGCGAGAGATGAGAAGCATCAATGATCAGTTTTTTGTTGTGACACCTTAGTTGTTCATTAACTGCTTTCTCATATGTGCCTTGACCGTGGGCCTTCAGCAGACCAAGTAAACCCTTGCTGAAGCCAGCGACCTTGGGTCCAAGCTGGTGAGCTTTTGCTCAAGCCAGATGGGTCCGCACTCAAGCTGGCGACCTTGGGGTCTCGAACCTGGGTCCTCCGCGTCCCAGTTCGACGCTCTGTCCACTGCGTCACCGCCTGGTCAGGCAAGATACTCTTGTCATCCAAGGAATTCCAGGGCATTTAGAAACTCTGTGTCAGGTTCTGGGGCCAAAGACCAAATGTTAGAACCAAAGATTCTCCTGGCACCTGTATCATTCCGGTAATTTAATGGGCAGGGCATTAGGAGCTCTGTGTCAGGAACCAAAGGGCAGAAACCAAATACATATTTCTTACGTTACAAGGATTCCTGCCTCAGGTTTCCTCAGCCTGGAAAACCAGCCATCAGCATGTTCATTAGATGATGTCCTTTAAGTTTATCCTCTTCCTAGTGACCTTGACCTGAAAGGGGGTGTAGGACCTCCAGGAAGGAAAAGGCCCCCATCACCTCTTCTTGGTGACCTATTCTCTGGCCAGCACTGCCTCCATCATTTTCAGTCCATTAGACAGTGGCTGCATACACACTGGCCTCAGAATAAAAGCTGACACTCCAGAGGCAGACACGGCCAACACAGCAGCCTCTAGTTCTGCACCTGCTAGGTGGGCAACCCCAGGCCTAAATTGGCGGGGCTCTCCACTGTCCTGACCCCTGCCCAGATGGGCTATGGCCAGGGCTTCAGCCTGTCACTTGCATCCAGAGTAGTGGGAAAGCTTCACAGTAGAACAATGTCCAACTCTGGGTCCACCCTTATTGGAGGCTGTAGACTTGGGGAAGCTGGGGAGGCTGACTAGAAGATGTGTGTTCTATGTGATTGGTTTGCGGAGCCCATTGGAATTTCTGCGTTAGTCCTGAGTTTGTAGCAAGGGCCAAATATAAAGAAGCTGTGGTCACAGGCAGAGTCCTGACCAAGTGAGAACTGCTGCGGGGGCTGTGTTCTGCCTTCCCAGGACAGTGGCTGTAGGAATTGCAGTCACGGTTCTCTTCTCAGATGTTCTGGCTACTTCTTCTTCCCATATTCTGCCTCTCCTAAGCAAGGTGCGCCCCTTCTGCCCCATCCCAGTCAAAACAGACAACACTGAATTAGCATCTAGATGACCAGAGTCCCTTCCTCTGGCCTGCTGCTGTTCTCCCAGTGCCCAGGCTTGAGCACATAGTAGGGGCTCACAGAGACTGGTGGGGTACACAAGGGTCCAAAATATTGGCCACAGGGCCGCCAAGTCACCTCCAGGGTTGACTCCAACAACTGTGTTGTGTGCTTTTCTAGAACGTTCGATTCTTCTGTCAGCAATCACCTGTAAGCCTGAAAAAGAAGACGTGCACTCAAAGTCCAAGGCAAAAATATAAAACCTTGCTCAGGTTGGGCCAAGGTCAGTCAAGAAAAGGATGCAAGGTGAAGCCAAAGGCGGGGACGGCAGGAGACAGGAGATGGAGGCAGAGGACGACTTGGGGGCAGGAGGAGACCAAGCGTGAGAGGACAAGGCTGGGTGTGTCTGGGGACAGAGACAGAGCATTCAGCTGCCTCTGTGGCTTGTGTTTCCTTGAACTTCTCTTTCCATCATTAACTGTTACACCACTGATGCTGCTTCACAGCCCACATCCCTCCGGGGCCCTGAGCAAGCAGAGGGGTCTGTGCTGCCAAAGCAAACAGCACTGCCCCTGGCCCTGAAGGAAGGAGGAATGGAATCAAAGAAGGTGAAGATATTAGCTGAAAACTTCTGTACATAACAAGGCTATACAGCCAACAGCACAGCAGCCAGCATGAAAGGGGTGGGGGCTATGTGGAAGTAGAGGGTAGGAGCTAAAAGGGAAATAGGGATGGAAAGAAACTTTGCAGGGGGCACTGTGCAGCCTGTAGAGGGTATTATATTGAGGGAGACACTTGAAACCATGTCAACACAATAGATTAAAATAAAAATTAAATAGCCCGGCCTGTGGTGGCAAAGTGGATAAAGTGTTGACCTGGAATGCTGAGGTCACTAGTTCAAAATCCTGAGCTTGCCCGGTCAAGGCACATAAGACAATCAATGAACAACTAAAGTGAAGCAACTATGAATTGATACTTCTTTCTCTCCCCACTTCTCTCTCCTCTTTCTGTATAATCAATAAATAAAATTTTAAAAATAAATAAAATAAAAAGTAAAATTAGCCTGACCAGTGGTGGCGCAGTGGATAAAGCGTCGACCTGGGAACACTGAGGTCGCCGGTTCAAGACCCAGGACTTTTCTGGTCAAGGCGCATATGGGAGTTGATACTTCCTGCTCCTCCCCCCTTTCTCTCTCACTCTCTCTCTCCTCTCTAAAATGAATAAATAGTAAATAAATAAATAAATAAATAAATATATATATATATTTTTAAAGTAAAATTAACAAAAAATGGGCTGTCAATGAAGATTTCTGGTTCAGGTGGCTATTGCTCTAGTTTGGCTATGATTTAAAACACAATATTTTAGGGAAGTGGGGTGGTTGAAAGAAAAGCAATTAGCTAAAGTTTAAAAAAAGAAAAGAGGCCCTGACTGGATGGCTCAGAGGTAGAGTGTCAGCCCAGTGTGCGGAAGTCCCAGGTTCGATTCCTGGTCAGGGCACACAGGAGAGATGTGACCATGTGCTTCTCCCCGCCTCTATTCCCCTCCTGTAGCCATGGCTCAAATGGTTCAATCAAAGTTGGCCTGGGGAGCTGGAATGGCTCCATGGCCTTGGCTTCAGGTGCTAAAATAGCTTGGTTGCTGAACAACAAAGCTGCAACCAGTTGAGCAATGGAGTTGTGGCCAGCAGGCAAAAGCGTGCCAGGTGGATCCCAGTCAGGGTACATGCAGGAGCCTGTCTCTGTCTCCTTGCCTCTCACTTAATTAAATAAAGAAAAAGAAAAAAGATTGATTCTGGGCCTGGGGAATATTACTCCAAGATGGGCACACTGCTGGGGCACTTGTGGGGGTGACAGTCCACCTGCCTGGGTCCCCTACCTCTCATTGCCTCCCCACCACCTCTTGTGCACCAACTTGCCAGCTCCCACATTGACCTTCTTTTCTTTACTCCCAGAGGTGAGTCCACAATAAATTATCAGCCACGCCAACTCCAGGTCACCCAAGGACCACAGAGGAGTCTGCACAAATATAGCTATGGGACCACAGCCAAGGAAGCCTGGCTGCAGAACCTGCTCATTTGTTGTCCAGGCTGGGCAGAAGCAGGCAGGTACCTGGCAGCTGTAGGGGAGCATTATAGACCTAATTCAGATCCCAGTTCTGCAATTTACTGTGGGACCTTGGGCAAGCTCCCCAACCTCTCTCAGACTGTCCATCTGGTGGGAGTCACAACACAGCTCTCTCATGGGCTGTTGGGAAGATGTAATGTGATCCTAGATCTGCCTTAGCACAAAAGAATCAGCAGAGAGCATGCACTGCCTGGCCTGTTCCCTGTCTTTCCTCATGACTTGAACTCACCACACCATCACCATCACACTCCAGAGGCACCATCTCACTCTCCAGGAGGGCAGAGATTTGTCTGTTTTGTTCCCGAGGCAAATACTACATAAATAATAAGAATGAATAAGTGGCTTACCTGTGGTGGTGCAGTGGATAAAGCAGGGACCTGGAATGCTAAGGTCACCGGTTCGAAACCCCAGGCTTGCCTGGTCAAGGTATATACAGGAGTTGATGCTTCCTGCTCCTTCCCCACTTCTCTCTCTCTCCCTCTCTCTCTTTCTTTCTCTCCCTCTGTTCTGTAAAATGAATAAATAATAATAATAATAAAATTTTAAATAAAAAGAATGAGTGAATGGATGGGGAAATGAATGCATAAGATTAGATTAATGACCGATTGCTGCCTTAACAAATTAGCACACACTTAGTGGTTTAAAACAACACAGATTATTTTTCTTTTTTTTTTTTTACAGGGACAGAGAGAGAGTCAGAGAGAGGGATAGATAGAGACAGACAGACAGGAATGGAGAGAGGTGAGAAGCATCAATCATTAGTTCTTCGTTGCCATTGCAGCACCTTAGTTGTTCATTGATTGCTTTCTCACATGTGCCTTGACCTCAGGCCTTCAGCAGACTGAGCCATCCCTTGCTGGAGCCAGCGACCTTGGGTCCAAGCTGGTGAGCTTTTGCTCAAGCCAGATGAGCCCGCGCTCAAGCTGGCGAGCTCGGGGTCTCGAACCTGGGTCTTCCACATCCCAGTCAGACGGTCTACCCATTGCGCCACCGCCTGGTCAGGTAACAACACAGATTTATTATCATGCAGTTCTGTGGCTAAAGGGAGGAATGGGGGATGATTGTCTATTGGTTTGAGTTCGTGTTTGGGTGGTGAAAATGGTTTTGAAATAGACAGTGCTGATGTAACTGTGAATGTAACTAGTGCCACTGAATCAGTTACTTAAATATGGTTAAAATGGCAAAAAGGGCTGTCCTTAATTTTGTGTGTGTAGGTTTTAGCAGTTTAACAAACAGATGAACAAGTAGATTATGTAAACTTTTCACAAAGAAGGGAAATATGCAAAGTAAACTGTAAAGTAAAAGCAGTCTTCCTATCCCATCCCCCATTCCAATTACAGTCCTCACTTCTGGTGAACTGGACCTTGTCCCTCCAGATACCTTCAGTGCAGACAATACAAATAGCTGTATTAGTCCCCTCAGGCTACTGTAACAAATCACCACAACTGTGTGGCTTAAAACAACAAACTTTTATTCTCTCTCAGATTTGCAGTTCTAAAATTTAAATCAAGGTATCACTCCCCCAGAAGCTCTAGAAGAGGATTCTTCCCTGCCTCTTCCAGCTTCTGGAGGTTGCTGGAGTTCCTTAGTTTACAGATTACTCCAGTCTCTGCCTCCATCATCACGTGGTCTCCTCTGGGTCAGGTGTCTACATCCCCATCTCCTTCCTCTACCTCTTACAAAGATGTCGGTCATTGTATTTAGAGCTGTAAAGCCTGTGACCAAGGCCACTATCATAGCCGCCCGACCCACGCAGGTTCGCATTTGATTCGAACAGTCGGTAATGAAACACAGGAGCCACCAACTGGTGAGCCATCAGCTTTAATTCTAGCTTGAACCCGGCGGGCAAGCAAAAACACACACTAGGCTCCAAAACCCACACATTCAGTGCTCACAAAGCTACTGACTTATCCGAGTTTCCTAGAATCAAAGGTTTCTAGCTCACCAGACTTATTCACCTCTGTTCCCCATCTCCTCCTGCACAAACTCTTAACAAACTGGCTTCTTCCTCAGCACTCTGCCATCTTGACTGCTTCTCCTGCACATGGCCTTAGTCTGCTCTCCTCTCTGATACTAATCTCAGGAACCCAGGAACCGAGAGAGAGATCAAGCTACTGTTCTCTCCCACTTTATAGCAGACTCAAAACCTTTAATCCAATTATACAAACAAGGAAGTCTCTGATACAAAGTCACCCATCTGAGGCATAATGGGATTCCTCCCAATATCACCACCCTACATCATCCAATCAGTCAAGGGTGTGGAGAAGAGCTTACTCTTAAAACAAAGCCTTAAGATATAATGACCCGGCCTGCTTACATTACAACTTTTCCCCCACAGCCATCACAAGTATAAGGGCAAATAATATCACCTGGGTGACGGGCTTCCATGTGGGCAGCACCATCTTTAACAAAGTGAGCATATTATATTTTATCTGCCAAACAAGAGCCCACCCTAAATCCATGATGATTTCATCTTAAGATCTTGACTAATCACATCTGCCAAGACCCTATTTCCCAATAAGATTATATTCACAGCTTCTGGGAAGAATAGGACTGGAATGTATCTTCTTAAGGGACACATTTGTACATTTTTTACACACAAGGGAGATCATACTATAAGTGTGTATATTTCTTTGATAAAGTGTGCAAATAACCTGAACAGGCAGTGGCGCAGTGGATAGAGCTTTGGACTGGGACGCAGAGGACCCACATTCAAAACCCTGAAGTCGGCCTGACCTGTGGTGGCGCAGTGGATAAAGTGTCGACCTGGGAACACTGAGGTCGCCAGTTCAAAACCCTGCACTGGTCTGGTCAAGGCACATATGGGAGTTGATGCTTCCAGCTCCTCCCCCCTTTCTCTCTCTCTCTCTCTCTCTCTCTCTCTCTCTCTCTCTCTCTCTCACTCTGTGTCTCCTCTCTAAACTGAATAAATTAAAAAAAAAAAACAACCCTGAAGTCGCAGCCTTGAGCGTGGTCTCACCAGCTTGAGCACAGGGTTGCTGGATTGAGCTTGGCATTATAGACATGACCCCATGGTTGCTGGCCTGAACCCAAAGGTCTCTGGCTTGAGCAAGGGGTCTCTCGCTCTGCTTTACCCCACCCCCACCCCAGTCAAGGCACATATGAGAAAGAATCAATGAACAACTAAGGTACCACAACAAAGACTTGATGCTTCTCATCTCTCTCCCTTCCTGTCTGTCCCTCTCTCTGTCTCCCTCTCTCTGTCTCAAAAAAAGAAAAGCAAATTGTAAAGCCAGTAGCCAGGGCCACCATCACAGCAGCCTGGCCTGTGCAGGTTCACATTAGATTCGAACAGTCGGTGTTTGGCAGATAAAATATAATATGCTCACTTTGTTAAAGATGGCGCTGCCCACATGGAAGTTCGTTGATATTAATGTGTGTTCTGGAACAGGCTGTGGGCAGGCCGGGTCATCATAGCCTAAGGCTTAGTTTAAGAGTAAGCTCTTCCCCACACCCTTGACTGATTGGATGATGTAGGGTGGTGCACTCTCTTGAGGAATCCCATTATGCCTCAGATGGGTGGCTTTGTATCAGAGACTTTCTTTATGTATAATTGGATTAAAGGTTTGGATTTTCTATGCTATAAACTGGGGCAGTCCGGGAGCTTGCTCTCTCTTGGTTCCTGAAGTATTAGAGAGGAGAGCAGAGTAAGGCCACATGGAGGAGAGGAAGCAGCCAAGATGGTAGAGTGCTGAGGAAGAGTTTGTGCAGGAGGAGATGGGAAACAGAGGTGAATAAGTCTGGTGAGCTAGAAACCTTTGATTCTAGGAAACTCGGATAAATCAGTAGCTTTGTGAGCACTGAATGTGTGGGTTTTGGAGCCCAGTGTGTGTTTTTGCTTGCCCGCCAGGTGCAAGCTAGAATTAAAGCTGATGGCTCACCAGTTCTTGGCTCCCGTGTTTCATTGCCATCTGTCCGAATCCAATGCGAACCTTCACTGGCCAGGCGGCTGTGATAGTAGCCTTGGTCACAGGCTTTACATTTGGCGTAGTCTGTGGCAGGATTCGATACAGATCGGCATGGAGCCACCACCACCTTTGAGTGGTGGAGTAGAGGACTGGTTGCTGTTTTGGTTTCCCATAGCTGTTTTTTGGGGGACTGTAGGCTGGCTGACTTTTACAGTCATGTGTGAGGAAACCGAGAGCTCTATGAAAAAGGCTGCCCAGGACCTGCAAACTGAGCAGTGGAAGGAGCTGGAGGAAACGTGGGAGAAAGAGATGCCGACCCTCGAGTTGGAGGAAGCACCAGAGGAGGCTGACCAGGTTTGTGAGATTCGCCTGGAAATGGAGCAGCTGCCGGAGAAGGAATCAAAGGGTCGTGAGTTGGAGATTGCTCTGGATGTTGTGGAGAGCCAGCAGCGGCATGAGGCCGGGCCTGAGGCCAGGTCCGGGGCTGAGGCCGGGGCTGGAGCTGCAAGGCCTGCTGAGCAGAAGGCAGCGGTGGCCCAGACCTCGTGCCCAGCAGCAGGAGCTGGTGTTTTCAGTTCCTCTTTGGAGGATGAGGAGAATCAAGCTGGAGTTGCAATCCACAGTCTCCAGAAGGTGAGAGCCCAGCAGCAAGGAGTAGCTACGCTGCTGGTAGGTCTGCGATTTTGGGACATAGGGGTGGATGCCATCATGCTCCCCAGAGCAAAGATGAAAATGCTGACTGCCATTGCCACATGCTTTTCTTTAGGACAGTGTGAGACTTGCCATGATGGCAGGAATGAGGGGGGAGGCTAAAGCCCTATGTGTGTGGACTGATTTCCTGGACTATGACCGGATGGGCACAGGCTCCTTTGTTGGATGGACTTACGGATTTTGGACAATGTGAAATACCCTGATGGGGGTGGGGATGGCTTTGCTGGAGGCCCTCCTGCCCCAGGAAGCTTTTCCCATGGCTAGAAAGAAGGCCAAGGACATTTTGCACATTTGGCAAAGTGCTTAGAGACTGGTGAAATGTGTGTACCTTTGTAATTTTTGAAATTGTATGATTTGTCATGCTGTTGTAATTTGTGTAATATGCCTAATTTCCTTATACAGGAATGCCAGTGGTGTAAATTGTGGGTAATAAAGTGAGCATAGGGGTGGATTGTTCGGCAGATAAAATATAATATGCTCACTTTGTTAAAGATGGCGCTGCCCACATGGAAGTTCGTTGATATTAATGTGTGTTCTGGAACAGGCTGTGGGCAGGCCGGGTCGTCATAGCCTAAGGCTTAGTTTAAGAGTAAGCTCTTCCCCACACCCTTGACTGATTGGATGATGTAGGGTGGTGCACTCTCTTGAGGAATCCCATTATGTCTCAGATGGGTGGCTTTGTATCAGAGACTTTCTTTATGTATAATTGGATTAAAGGTTTGGATTTTCTATGCTATAAACTGGGGCAGTCCGGGAGCTTGCTCTCTCTTGGTTCCTGAAGTATTAG
The DNA here is from genome assembly GCA_037038555.1 of Rhynchonycteris naso. Classification (NCBI taxonomy): domain Eukaryota; kingdom Metazoa; phylum Chordata; class Mammalia; order Chiroptera; family Emballonuridae; genus Rhynchonycteris; species Rhynchonycteris naso. The sequence goes on along the minus strand of CM073000.1, from coordinate 197,633,051 downwards.
AGAGGAGAGCAGAGTAAGGCCACATGGAGGAGAGGAAGCAGCCAAGATGGTAGAGTGCTGAGGAAGAGTTTGTGCAGGAGGAGATGGGAAACAGAGGTGAATAAGTCTGGTGAGCTAGAAACCTTTGATTCTGGGAAACTCGGATAAATCAGTAGCTTTGTGAGCACTGAATGTGTGAGTTTTGGAGCCCAGTGTGTGTTTTTGCTTGCCCGCCGGGTGCAAGCTAGAATTAAAGCTGATGGCTCACCAATTCTTGGCTCCCGTGTTTCATTGCCATCTGTCCGAATCCAATGCGAACCTGCATGGGTCAGGCTGCTGTGATGGCAGCCTCGACTACTGGCTTTACAGTCGGTAATAAAACAATGGAGCCAAAAACTGGTGAGCCATCAGCTTTAATTCTAGCTTGCACCCGGCGGGCAAGCAAAAACACACACTGGGCTCCAAAACCCATACATTCAGTGCTCACAAAGCTACTGACTTATCCGAGTTTCCTAGAATCAAAGGTTTCTAGCTCACCAGACTTATTCACCTCTGTTTCCCATCTCCTCCTGCACAAACTCTTAACAAACTGGCTTCTTTCTCAGCACTCTGCCATCTTGCCTACTTCTCCTCCACATGGCCTTAATCTGCTCTCCTCTCTAATACTAACCTCAGGAACTCAAGAACCAAGAGAGAGAGAGAGATCAAGCTCCCAGACTGCCCCAGTTTATAGCATAGAAAATCCAAACCTTTAATCCAATTATACATAAAGAAAGTCTCTGATACAAAGCCACCCATCTGAGGCATAATGGGATTCCTCAGGAGAGTGCACCACCCTACATCATCCAATCAGTCAAGGGTGTGGGGAAGAATTTACTCTTAAACTAAGCCTTAGGCTATAATGACCTGGCCTGCCTACATTACAGCTTTTCCCCCACAACCATCTCAAGCATAAGGGCAAATAATATCACCTGGATGATGGGCTTCCATGTGGGCAGTGCCATCTTTAACAAAGTGAGCATATTCTATTTTATCTGCCGAACACAAATATATATGGTTCTTTCTAATCACAAACTAGAATTTTTAAAATATTTTTGTTTTGAATAATTTTAGATTTACAGAAAAGTTGCCTAAAAAGTATAGATATTTCCCATATATTCTTCACCCAGTTTTCCCTAATGTTACCACATTACATAACCACAGTAATTAACCATAGAATTGAACATTGATAGAATTCCATTAACTAAAACCCCAGACTTGCTCAAATTTCAGATTTTCTACTAATGTCTTCCTCTGGTCCAAGAAAATCTAATCCAAGATCTCCAATGCATTTATTTGTTGTGTCTTCTTAGCTTCCTCCTATCAGTGACAAGCAACTAGAATATTTCATAGCTGTGATAAGATGTCAAGGAACTGTAAAAGTTAGCATTAGTGATGCCATTTTAAAGAGGAAAAGTCAGGCCTCTTACCCCCTCCTTTCCGTGGAGAAAGGAAAGAGAATAATGCAGGAGCTTCCTGGCTTACAAGGACAACTGGGTCACCTAGTCATAGTTCAGCTGATTCCTAGAATTCTCTGAAAGGGTGCCTGGGGCCACTTGACACGCAGGGCAAAGAAGAGAGAACTTATCTGAAAACCTTAGAAAACAATGTTTATGCACCTTAATCAAGAATTCCTATACTCGGACTCACCCTAAAATCATGAGAGTAATGTACACCTCTAGACAAATGAATCACAAGCCCCTCCTTACCCACTCCAGCCAGTACTTGATTCTGTATAAAAGCAGGCTCAGAACTATATTAGGCCCTACATGATTTGGGATTGTGCCCTGTGTAGCTAGCCGGCTAATTAATAAACTCCTCAAAAATTCATCTGGACTTGGTGTCTGTAGAACTCGCTGGTTACATTACAACATAGCCATTAGTAATTTGAAATGTTATGTCTGATCCAAGTTTTCATCAGTCCTACTTTTATTTCAAAAACATGAACCAGGGAATTGAATGATGCACAGTCTCATCTGTCAGCTTGCATATCAACAATAGCATGGCTTACATTTCAAGCTATTAATCTCTGGCCCTGTGGCTCAGTGCATAAAGCGTCCACCTGGCACACCAGAGGTCTCGGATTCAACCTCCGGTCAAGCCATATTCAGGGTACATATGAGAAGTGATCTCTTGAGTACACAACTAAGTGAAATAATGAGTTGATCTTTCTCTCTCTCTCTCAAATCAATGGAAAAATTGAAAACACTTTTTCAAGCTATTAAAAAAATATATATATTTAAGCTACATTTAATCCAGGATTGAAACTGAATAATACATTAGGAATGAGAATCATCTCCTATGGATATACCTATGCCTGAGTTTAAGGCACGTTTGTAATTTGATTCTGACGGCATACTCACTGAAGTGCATTCCTTCTTAATCTGAGTAAAGGTCACGACCTTTAAACGCTTGTACTTTCTGATAGAAAAATAGAGCCACACACAGGAGCTGGAATCCACTGAATCCAAGTGTTATCTGCGTCAGGGTTTCTGGAGAACTCCGAGAAGATCGAGAGAGGTCACCGCACAAAAAGTTCTCAGGGAGAGGTTACCTACAGCTGGTGCTCAGAAGGGCGTTAGCCCCAAGGGAAAGCAAGACTGGGCTGCTATCCGAGGCTGGGGAACAGTTTTAAAGAAATGGAGGTAGAAAAGGTGACTTCCAAGTGTGAAGTACATGGACGCAGGGACTTTGGTGCTTGCTCAGAGGAACTCCATGCCTTTTCTCAAGTGTAGAATGTCTCAAGAGCATGTTACTGCCCTACCCACGAGTGTGTTTTCTAGCATTCAAATGTGTGAGCGAAGGGAACAAAATTTAAGCTTACCAAATACATCTTGCTAATAGTGTAATGAATGGGTTCCTGGCTTCCTGCCAGCTGGGCTCAGGGAGTAGTAGCCTGCCTGTCTCCCAGGGGGTCAGGGTCAACACAAAATATAGCTCAGCGATCTTTATAAGTATTGTTGAAACAGTTTGTGATTTTAAAGTGAAAGAGGTTTAAGTTTTAAAGAAGTTGAGGCAGAAAAGGTGAAAATTGTAGAAAATTCATGTCTAGAATTAAAACAAGGTATTTTAGTTTTACTTTTGGCATTTAAAATAAAGTTATGTAAAATAAATGTAACTATGGCTGTAAAAACAACTTATGAGGGTGCAGCTCTAATATATCTGCCACTTTATTGATCCTTCACTTCATTTTTAAGATTTTTAAAATTCATTTTAGAGAAAAGAGAGAGAGAGAGAAGGGGGAAGGAGCAGGAAGCATAAACTCCCATATGTGCCTTGACCAGGCAAGCCCAGGGTTTCAAACTGGCTAACTCAGCGTTCCAGGTAGATGCTTTATCCACTGCGCCACCACAGGTCAGGCTCATTTTTAAGCTTTTATTGATTGATATTACAGAAAGAAGGCGGGGGGGGGGGGATAGAAGTATCAACTCATAGTTGCTTCACTCTATCTAGCTCTTCATTGGTCACTTGTCATATGTGCCTTGATTGGGCAAGTGCAAGATTTGGAACCAGCAACCTCAGTGTTCCAGATCGAACACTGTGTCACCACAGGCCAGGCAATCCTTTATTGTATTCCAAAAAAATGTTTCCCATTGATTTTGAGAGGGAGGAAGAAAGAGGGGGGAGAGAGTGAGAAAATCATCAACTTGCTGCCCCACTTAGTTGTTCCAGTTAATTGTGTACTCATTGATTGCTCCTTTCATCTGTCATGACCAGGGATCGAACCCGTGACCAAGGACCTAACATTTGGTCTTTGGCCCCAGACCCTGACACAGAGTTTCTAAATCCCTTGGAATATCTTGGATGACAAGAGTATCTTTTTTTTTTTTTTTTACAGAGACAGAGAGAGGGATAAACAGGGACAGACAGGAACAAAGAGAGATGAGAAGCATCAATTATCGGTTTTTCATTGTGACACCTTAGTTGTTCATTGATTACTTTCTCACATGTGCCTTGACCGTGGGCCTTCAGCAGACCAAGTAACCCCTTGCTGGAGCCAGCGACCTTGGGTCCAAGCTGGTGAGCTTTGCTCAAACTAGATAAGCCCACGCTCAAATTGGTGACCTCAGAGTCTCAAACCGGGGTCCTCTGCATCCCAGTCTGACGCTCTATCCACTGCGCCACCGCCTGGTCAGGCACAAGAGTATCTTTTGTTCCAATGTGGAGACACTGGGTGGACTCTCGGGTGGGGGTTGGTCACTAGAAAACCGAAGCTTGATTAGAAGCTGGAACTTCCAGCCCCTCCTTCGGGGAGGGGAGAGGCACTGGAGATTGTGGTAATAAGTGATGGCGACTACATGACGAAGCCTCCGCGAAAATCCTTGAGCTACATACAGTACAGGATCTGGAGAGCGTCCAGGGTGAACATGTGGAGGTGCTGGGACGGTGGCAGCTTGCAGAGGGCATGGAAGCTCCTGGCCCCTTCCCCCACACTTTACCCTGTGAGGCTCTTTCACCTGTCTGCTCCCGAGTCGTATCCTTCATAATAAACCGGTGATCTGCCTGACCAGGCGGGGGCGCAGTGGATAAAGCCTCAGACTGGGATGCAGAGGACCCAAGTTCGAAACCCCAAGGTCGCTGGCTTGAGCAAGGGGTCGCTCGGATTGCTGTAGCCCCCGGGTCAAGACACATATGAGAAAACAATCAATAAACAATTAAAGAACCACACAAAGAATTGATGCTTCTCATCTTTCTCCCTTCCCCTGTCTCTATCTGTCCCTCTCTCTGTCTCTGTCACAAAAATATTTAAAAATATAAACCGGTGATCTAATTTTACTATTTTCCTGGGTTCTGTGAGCCCTTCTAGCAAATTAGTGAACCCAAGGAGGGGTGTGGGAATCCTGGGTCTATAGCCAAGTTAGAAAAAAATTTGTTAGTAACCTAGGCCCCGTTACCTGCAACTGGTGTCTGAAATGGGGGCAGACTTGTGGGATAGAGCCCCTAACCTGTGAGGTCTTCAATAACTCGTGTTAGTGTCAGAATTAAGTCAGAGGAAACTAAGTTGGTATCCACAAAAGCTCGAGATTTATTGGTGTGGGAAATCACACACATCTAGTGTGAGCAGTGTTGGTGTGTGACTGTGAGTGTGGTAGAGGAGAAACAGTCATTTCCCTTCGCAGGCCCTGAGGAGGCCCCAAGAGAGCTGCCCTGGGTCTGAAAGGTGAGCCAGGTCAGGCAACCTGGGGAAGGGCCAGGTGGGGGCTGGCTGGGTAGGGGAGGCCTCAAGGCTAAAGGCTTTGGTGCTGGGTCTAAAGGACCCCAAATCCTGGGATTCAGAGCCTGGTTCTGCAACAGTGAGGCACACAGTATGTACTCAATAAATGTGTATTCAATTAATTTTTATTTTGCCCAAATTTGACTTTATTCATACTCAAAACATAAACCGTGTATAGCATGTTGTTTCACCACATTCCTTAGGAAAGCAGGGCCTCAATTCTGGCCTGGGACAGGAAAGGATTCCTGTCCTTTTGAATAGACTTTTATTAATAGACTTTGATGATTCTAGTTGTATTTCCCCTGTAAGAAAAGAAAGGTGGGTCAGACAAGGCCCAGGGCAGACAATGGAGGAGGGTATGGGCAGCCATTTGGGAGAGGCCATCAGGCCTCTAGGCCAATGCAGTGCCCCACTACCTTCTCGGATCTGAACTGTGCCTTCCCCAAACCATCCCTAGGCCTCCGTGTTACTCATGCACAGTCCCCTTCCCACATCGCCAGCAAGCCCCAGACCTTCCCAGGTGCTAAACCCTAGCGTGCTCTGACCTTACTATAGATGGCGAATCCTGCGACGCCCAGGGCAAGCACAGTCAAAAGGCCAGCGATCCATATCCCAGAACCCGTGGCCACTGCAGTCAAACTCAAGAAACCCATATTCTATATGGAGGAAGAATGGGGCAGGGCGACTTCAGTGACACCAGGCAGACCACACAGGATAGAGACAATGAGGGGACTATGGGGATCGGGGTCCCAGGCTGATGGGGTAAGGAAGGAACCAGAGAAAAGACAGGGACACTCAAGACGGCCCCATTTCACTGAGCTCAGTGGGAAGAGTGAGCTCCAAAGCAGATGCTGGCTCTGCTCCCACCTCTGCAGTGAGCAGAGTGGGCCCTTGGACCCTGAAGGCCCTGCCTCCTCATAGGACAGAGGGTGGCACTCTTCACCTCTGGGCAGGAGGGAGAAAGCAGGTGGCTGTGTGGAGGCCAGTGGAAGTGCTTCCAGGGTGAGCTGGGCACACTGCAGCGGAGCCTCAGGCTCTGGGCGATGGGGTCCTTCTGACTCCCGCAGCACGGCTCTGGCCAGGCTTATGACCCCCTAGCGGGAGATGGAGGCTGAGGGGTTCCCTGGGTTCCCTGAGAACTCTTGCCCTGTAGTTTGAGAGACCCCATCCCAGGAGTCCTGGGGTCTCAGCCCAGGAGAAGCAGTGGGCCCCCCCATAGGCCTTTTTTCAACCTTGGGTGCACCCTGTCAATGAGGGACATAACCAAGGTCCGTTCCTGTCTCAGAAGCTGGTGGCTGGGCATGGCAGGGCTTGGCTGATGGTGATGGGGGGTATATCTCAACTCACCACAGCGAAGGCTAGTGCATCTCCTTTTACTTTCTGCATCTTCTCAAGGTATCAGAGTTCACTCCTGTGGGAAGTAAAACAGACAGAATAAAACGTTCCCCAATCGGCATTCTTCTGCATTCCTCTACACCCCTCTTCTTAGTTTCATTTTGCCTTTGAACAGAGGAACCCTGGCACCAAAAAACAACACCACCCAATTATGCTGGAGTAGATTGCCTCAAGGGTTTATTAACAGCCCCCATATAGTTGGAAGGGCATTAGAAAAAGTGCTAAGGGAAATACAACTTCCTCAAAGAGCCCCTCTTTGTCTTTGATGTGTACATGACCTATTAAGAGCTAGCCCTACTGAAAGCTTCACAAGCTGACACTTTCGGGGTCTTACAGCTCCTTGGCAAGAGGGGGTACGGAATCTCAACTAAAAAGGCTTAGATCTTTCTAATCACTGTGAAATATCTGGACTTCTGATTTTTTATGAAAAATAAATGTTATACATCCCCCTTCAAAAAATACTATACTAAATTTGGTTCTCCCACAAATAAACAAACAACTAATTTGGATTCCCAATTATGGAGTTTTTGTTATACCCTTATACGAGGCTATTAAAGAAGATAATCCTAGCCTGACCAGGCGGTAGCGCAGTGGATAGAGCATCAGTCTGGGATGCGCAAGACTCAGGTTCGAGACCCCAAAGTCACCAGCTTGAGCGCGCGCCTGTCTGGCTTGTAGCGCAGTGGATAGAGCATCAGACTGGGATGCGCAAGACTCAGGTTCGAGACCCCAAGGTCACCAGCTTGAGCGCGGGCCCGTCTGGCTTGGGCTAAAGCTCGCCAGCTTGGACCCAAGGTCACTGGCTCCAGCAAGGGGTTGCTCGGTCTCCTGATAGCCCGCAATCAAGGCACATGTGAGAAAGCAATCAATGAACAACAAAGGTGTTGCAACCGCAACAAAAAACTAATGATTGATACTTCTCACCTCTCTCTGTTCCTGTCTGTCTGTCCCTATCTATCCCTCTCTCTCTCTCTCTCTCCCTGTAAAAAAAAAAAGAAAGAAAGTAAAAAACAAGATAATCCTAATTTCTGTCCAGTGGACCCAGGACTCATTTGGAGATTTGAACAACTTTGAAGGCCATTGCCACTGTCCTTGCTCCTGGCAGGGACAATTGTCTGCAGTGTCTTCTGAAAATAGCATCCTGCAAGCCTGGCCTGCCAAACTTTGATAGGTTCTTCCTCCTCTCCACAGGGAAATGGGGTTTAGTCCTGGGCGGCTTAGTTCAGAAATTAGGACCAGCTTTCCAACCACCCGCCTGCTTTTCCAAACAACTTGACTCTGTATTAAAGAATGGCCGGCATATCTACATACAGTAGGGGCTACAGCCCTGCTGGTTTAAAAAGCCTCCAGCTCAGTAGATCAGTTGGTTAGAGCATCATTCTGACCTGAGGAGTTTGTGGGTTCGAATCTTGTCAGGGCACATCCAATGATGACTTGAATAAGTGAAACAACAAATTGATGTTTCCCTCTCTCTGTCTGTCTCTCTCTCTAAAAGTCAATCAGTAAAAAATTTTAAAGGTCTCCAAATTAACATGGGCCCATCAGGGGAAATATATACCCCTCCCCAAGTACAGCCTGTATTAGGAATAAAAGAAGATAAATGGTTAACTAAAGGAAGAGTATTATAATCCCAGGCCCTACTGTTGGACACCCTTAAAATAACCATAATAATTTGTCGAACCCTCAATCCAACTACTTTAATAACTACTCCCTTGACTCCCAACCCTGAACTAGAAAATAATTGTTCAGAAATAATCAGTAAAATCTATTCATCAAAACATGACCTCTAAGATATTCCTTTTAAAAGTCCTGATAAAATATAGTTCACAGATAGGAGCAGCTTCATAGAAACAGAAACTAGAAAGGCTGGATATGCTAGTGTTAGCCTAGATAAGGTGACCGGACGTCCCGGTGTTTGCGGGACAGTCCCGATTTTTAACAATTTGTCCCACATCCCGTGCCATCTTAAAAAAGTCCCCATTTTTGGAAAGAATGCACGAAAAGCTAGGGAACGGCGGGAGAACGGGAAGGGAATATACGGTTTTTGGCAGTCCTGGTGCCTATTTCACCAGGATATGACTACTTTATTATTTTTGTTAATTTTATAATGTTAAACTTTAATAATAACAAATAATTGTTGAGAACTGATTATCGAGAACTGCTTATCAAAGTTCGCATTCTTCATCAGTTGCTAGAATTTGACCACCATTGTTTGGACTTATTGAACAATGGCATTTTTTGAAATTGGCAACGACGAAAATATTTTGTAACTGTCTCTCAGATGACACACATCGTACTGTGTGCTAGAGCTAAATAAGTGATGTCAACAAATCAGCTATTCAGCCTAACCGGGCGGTAGCGCAATGGATAGAGCCTTGGACTGGGATGCGGAAGACCCAGGTTCCAGACCTCGAGTTGCCAGCTTGAGCGCGGGCCCATCCGGCTTGTGCAAAAAGCTCGCCAGCTTGGACCAAGGTCACTGGCTCCAGCAAGGGGTGGCTCGGTCTGCTGAAGGCCCGCGGTCAAGGCACATGTGAGAAGGCAATCAATGGACAACTATGGTGTCGCAAAGGCAACGAAAAACTAATAATTGATGTTTGTCACCTCTCTCCGTTCCAGTCTGTCTGTCCCTATCTACCCCTCTCTCTGACTCTCTTTCTCTTTCCCTTCTCTGACTCTCTCTGTCCTTGTAAAAAACAAACAAAAACCAGCTATTCAGATAAGTAATTTATGTATTTATTTCATAAATATATAAATTTTCTTGAATTTAGCAGACAGTACTCGTATTATTTATATTTTATAGTGGCGGCAAAAAGTCTAGCGCCGGCCTTGAAAGTGACACTACGACTTACAATACAGCAAATTCAGAGAAAAAATAATACAAGTTAGCATTGTTATTATTTAGAAAGAAATATAGGATTAAAATGAAAATAATTTTTAAAATATAGTTACTTTATAACAATCTAATTAATAAAATAACAAAATATGTTCGTGTAATTATGTACCTATTTACTGTGTTTTTAAGCAATAAGTATATAATAATTTATAATATAATTTTAAAAACATTTTTTTATTTTTAACATAATGAGTAAGAAGAAAGGATGCAAATTCAACAATGATCTAAGAAGTGAATTTCCTCTTATAAAAAAAACCAAAAAATTGCCTGACCAGGCGGTGGCGCAGTGGATAGAGCGGGGGACCCAGGTTTGAGACCCAGAGCTCACCAGCTTGACTGTGGGTTCATCTGGCGTGAGCAAAAAGCTCACCCAGGGTCGCTGGCTCCAGCAAGGGGTTGCTCGGTCTGCTGAAGGCCCGCGGTCAAGGCGCATGTGAGAAAGCAATCAATGAACAACTAAGGTGTCGTAATGACAATGAAAAAACTAATGATTGATGCTTCTCACTTCTCTCTGTTCCTGTCTGTCTGTCCCTATCTATCCCTCTGTCTGTTCCTGTGTAAAAAAAAAAAAAAGACCCAAAGGCGATTAAATGGTAAATGTGAGAAATGTAATGGTGAATTTTCTATTTCGCACAGCGGGAAAAATGATATTTCAAAGCACTTGGAGACACAGAAACATAAAAGATATTTAAACACTGCTGCATCTTCCTCCAAAATACAGGAAGTTTTTTGGAAAACAACTTATGGAGACGAAGAAAAGAAATTAGCATTAGCAGAAGGACTTATGTCTTTTCATGCTATTAATCACAATCATTCCTTCAGATCTATGGACTGTACATCACAAGTTGTCAAAAAGTTATTCAACAAAAAATTTGCCTGTGCTAGAACAAAATCCGAGGCAATTGTGTGTAATGTGCTTTCCCCATATGCATTTTCAGAATTAAACAAAAATCTAGAAAAAATTAATTTTATATCCATGTATTTTGATGCATCTAATCATAAGGATATAAAGTTATTTCCAACCATTATTAGATATTTTGATTCGGAAACTAGAATAAAAATTAGATTTTTAGATTTTGTTTCTTTGCCTGGCGAGAAACTTCTGAAATAATTTTCAGTTCCATTATTAATATTTTGAAAATAAACAATTTTCAACATAAAATGATTGCATATTGAGCAGACAACACGACCGCAAATTTTGGAGGAAAAGCAAGAAGAGGTACAAATAATATTTTTTATATATTAAACAAAAACCTTAATCAAAACATTACTGTTGTTGGTTGTGCAGCGCACATAATACATAACGCCATTCAAACAGCTGCTGACTTGTTGCCCATAGATGTGGAAAATATTGTTATTAAAATATATTCTTTTTTCTATATATACACTGTGCGCGTTGAAGTGCTTAAAGAATTTTGTGAAACTGCGGAACCAGAATATAAGAAAATACTTGGATACAGTAAAACGCGTTGGTTAGCTCTTTTGCCAGCTGTCGAAAGAATTTTGAAAATATACCATCTTTGAAATTCTACTTTCTATCACAGGATAAATGTCCTAGAATTTTAGAAGAGTTTTTCGAAAAAGAATCTTCAAAAATTTGGCTAGAGTTTGTACACAATCAAGCAGCTCTTTTTCAAAGTGCTATAAAACTTATTGAAGGTGATAAAATTTTGTTCATCGAAGTAGCAAATGAAGTTAATAATTTAAAATTTCAGTGTCAAGAGCAGTTAGAGCCTGACCAGACGGTGGCGCAGTGGATGGGGCGTCAGACTGGGATGCGAAAGACCCAGGTTTGAGACCCCGAGCTCGCCAGCTTGAGCGCGGGCCCATCTGGCTTGAGCAAAGGCTCCCCAGCTTGGACCCAAGGTTGCTGGCTCCAGCAGGGGGTGGCTCGGTCTGCTAAAGGCCCACGATCAGGGCACATGTGAGAAAGCAATCAGTGAACAACTAAGGTGTTGTGACGGCAATGAAAAACTGATGATTGATGCTTCTCACCTCTCTCCATTCCTGTCTGTCTGTTCCTGTCTATCCCTCTCTCTGACTCTCTCTCAGTCCCTGTAAAAAAAAAAAAATAAATAAAGCTTAAAAAAAAAAAAAAGAGCAGTTAGAAAATAATTTCCTTCCGTTAACTATCTGTAATAGTATAAGCCAGCTAGAAGAACAAGGTGCAATAAATCGTGCAGATATCATGAATCACGTTAAAAAGTTCTATAGTAACTGCATAGATTATTTAGAAGAGTGGACTGTACATTACAATGATATTGAACATTTTCATTGGGTTACATTAAAACAAGAAAATTGGAATGATGTTCAAAAATCATTTGATCATATTACTCAAAATTTCCCATATAGTAATATTTCCGAAAATGACCTTTTTAATGAGGTATCATTATTAAAAAAATATATTGATAAGGAAAAGTTTAAATCTTGGGTATCAGCAAAAATCACAATAGAGAACAAATGGTTAGAAATATTTCATCATTTGGAAACAAACCATGTTCCATACAATAACGCACTAAAAATTGTGGAATACGCGCTGTCTTTACCAGGAACTAATGCTGCAACTGAACGCGTTTTTTCTATGGTAAATAAAGTGTGGACATCAGAAAAATCACAATTAAGTGTTGAGACTTTGAAAGCCATTTTATGTGTGAAATATAATTTTTTTTTTATTTTTATTTTTTACAGGGACAGAGAGAGAGTCAGAGAGAGGGACAGATAGGGAAAGACAGACAGAAACGGAGAGAGCTGAGAAGCATCAATCATCAGTTTTTTCATTGTGACACCTTAGTTGTTCACTGATTGCTTTCTCACATGTGCCTTGACCTCAGGATCTCAGCAGACCCAGCAACCCCTTGCTGGAGCCAGCGACCTTGGGTCCAAGATGACGAGCCTCCACTAAAGCCAGATGGCCCGCACTCAAGCTGACGAGCTCAGGGTTTCGAACCTGGGTCTTCGGCATCCCAGTCCGGCGCTATATCCACTCACTGCGCCACCGCCTGGTCAGGTTCTTATGAAAAATTTCATGACCTTAAAAACAATGACAGCAATCTACTAAAAAAAATTTGCTCAAATTAGAAATATGCCAAAGAATAAAATAATTTTATACATGATTTTTTAATGTATTTTACTTGTAAATTGTACTTATGTTGAAATTAAAAAAAATATATTATAATACTTTTTTTTCATTCTATGAAAATTTTTTTTGCTCCATATAGACCAAATTTTTAATCAAGAAACCCCCACCCCCCAGCAAACCGGGTCAATGGTGTCCTGCTATACCAATTTTAAAATCTGGTCACCTTACTTTAAAGGCTCTGTCTTGGCCCTGACTGGTTGGCTCAGCAGGAGAGCATCACCCTGGCATGTGGAAGTCCTGGGTTCGAATTCTGGTCAGGGCACTCAGGAGAAGCGACCATCTGCTTCTCCACCCCTCCACATTCTCTCTTTCCCTCTCTCTCTTTCTCTTTCCCTTCCCACAGTCATGGCTTAAATGGTTTGAGCAAAGTTGGCCCAGGTCCTGAGGATGGCTCCATGGCCTCTTCTCGGGCACTAAAATAGTTCAGTTGCCAGGCAATGGAGCAGCAGTCCCAGATGGGCAGAGAATAGCTCAGGTAAAGGGCTTGTTGGGTGGATCCAGGTAGGGACACATGTGGGAGTCTGTCTTGCTGCCTCCCACCTCTCAATTAATAATAATAATAAAGGCTCTATCTTGCCCTGGCAGGATAGCTCAGTTGGTTAGAACATCAGCCCAAAGCACAGATGTTGCCAGTTTAATCCCTCGTCAAGGCATATACAAGAACAGTTTGATATTCCCGTCTCTCTGACTCTCTCTCTCTGTCCCTGTAAAAAAACAAAAAGTAGGAGAAACATATCTCCAAAGCACACACCATGGTCAGGAAACCCTATTTACAGGTTTAAGGTTTCTCACTTTCAACCATAAGGCAAGTTACCAGGGTCTGCAAGGTCTGTATTAATAATAACCCCCAAAATTACTATCTGCCACCACGCATTCCTCCTGTAGACTACCAGGGGATGTGTGGCCAGAGGATTGGCAGCTTGATTTTATGGCTAAGCCCTTCTGCAAAAGATACAAATATCTGTTAGTCTTTATAGATACTTTAACTAAAGGGGTAGAAGCCTAGCCAACCAGAACTGGAAAAGGGGACAAATGTTTACTAGAAGTCATCCCTACATTTGGACTACCAAAGTCCCTCCAGAGTGACAATGGATTTTCTTTTCTAGCTCAAATTACTCAAAGCCTAGCTACTTCTCTAGGAATTAAACATAAGCCTCATTCCTCTTGCTTTAGAGCTCACAGCCAGAACCCAGTCACCTGAAGCTGGCCTGGCAGGATACTTATTCTATGGTAACAGAATCCTAGCTCAGGAAACAGCTGCATCCCTAGAAATCATTGCCAACTCTTTAACCTGAGCCCCAGAACAAATTAACTCTTTAGTCTCTGGACTCTTACACACCTACAGAAACTTAGATTTGCTTACAGCCTGTCAGAGGGGAACCTGTCTTCACTTATCAGAAACATGTTATTTTTATGCCAATCAATCCTTACAGGTTCAAGAAAAAAACACCAAAAACCCATTAACAAAGGATCACAACCTTAAAAAGAAATCTCAACTCCCAAGGTCCACACAAAGTCTCACATCCTGGTTTATCCCCCTCCTAGGACCTCTCCTAACCATCCTTCTGCTATTCATCTTTGGCCCTTGTATTCTGCTATGTTTAATTAAATTCATTTCTTCTAAGTTACAACAATTCTGAAACAAATTAACAGTAATAAAAGGATGAAGACCAATCACAGAAACAGAATCTCATATAAAGTTAATAAGAAAAATTTTACTCTTTTAAGCAGGCCACCATTCCTCCTCAACAGGAAGTAGCTACAGAAAAAGAGACCTCCATCCACTAACAAGTAAAACATTATGACTATAAAATCTCTCATGGGAAAAATAAACATGTAGAATAAAATGTTCCCTAAAATTGCTTTATCAAGTCAAGCCATGCCAGAACTAGGGCACTTATCAATAGGTAGCTACAAAACACTGTTCCAGAAACTGACTTGACTTCTTTTCAGTTTGTTTTTTAGATCTAAAGCCAAGCCACAAGTCACAGAGACTGGTTGGAAAAGTCCCTTTCTGCATTCCATGATAAGCATTGCACTATCCCAGAACCCTTTGCTTCACTGATGTATACCTGAATGAGCATCAGTGTTTGTATAACCGGACATCTGTGTTCCAAAAAACGAGAAGTCTGCTAACCTACTCCATGATTGCTTAACCCCAGAAACTTCTGTGTCCTCAAGCCTTAAAAACCCCTAAATCCTCCATTCAAAGCACAGAGCCTGGGACCGCGTCTCAGGGTTCTTACCCTCTGCTGAGCCTCAATAAATCTGCCTTTGCTTTTATCAGTGTTTCTGGTCTAAATTCATTCATATCAGAAGATAAGAACCCAAACTCATTAGTAGCAGAGAGGACACCCCAAGTTGTTTTCCCTCACACTCTGTTCCCTTAGGGCCTATGGGATTTGCTCCTCAAAGGTGGGGGTCCCTGCCTCACAGGGATCCACCCTGGAGGGGATCACCGGGACAAGAGACCTGAGGGTCATTGTCCTGGAACCAGGCCCATTCACTGAGGGTCTGTGGACGTCCTAGGACTCGGCGCTGTCTCAGGGTCAGGAGCCGCCCCTGCAGGCCTGGGGGAAGAGCTCAGCTAACCCCCATTGTCCGGGCTCCCCAGCCTTGCGGGGCCACCTTACTGGAGCCCCTTGCCACAAGGCCTCTCACTGTCCCCAGGCCTGAGAACACCAGGGACCCGCCCAGAGGCTGCTCTCCACCTGCACACATCCTTGCTCTGCCGGGCCTGGGGAGATGGGGTGGTGGCAGCAAGTGGCTGGAGCTGAGAAGAAGATCAGCTTGACCTACCTCACTAGGTTCGGCCAGTGGTTGTCTGGCTCCTGTCCTCACCCCTTTCAAGACTGCCACTCTGGCTGGACTCCAGGGGTCCTTTTGGAACTATGAACAATAACCACTTCTCTTAAGGTCATGCCTCATGGCTTCCTGTCTCCTTACCCACCTGGGAAACTGTTCTCTGAGGGAGTTCCTGTGGCCACAACGCGGCCTTTTCCCCTTTGCCTGCACCTCCTGCCCAATGTCCTCAGCACCCCCAGCTGCTGCTCATTCTCTGCAACTGCAGGCTTGGCCCCTGGGCCCCTCTCCTCTGCTCCTCAGGTCTAATAGGGACACCCCCCAGAAGCTCCCTGCCAGCCCGTCCCTACACCAGGCTATTTCATCTGGCTGCTCAGAACCCTGACACCCCTCCTCCCCGAGCTCAATGCTCCAAGCAGGACCCAAGGGTCTTGAGAACCTGCCATGGGACAAACCTGGGGAGGACCCGAGGGGGATGGTCCTCTGGCAGGTTAGAGCGATGTGGGGGGCTGTGTGACCCCCAAGGAGATCTGGGTGCAGAGAAAGAGCAGGAGGGGTCCTTGACCCACTGACACTTTCTGCTCAACTCCCCCACCTCTGCCGATTCAAAGGTACACATTCCAAAGCCAGGATGTCTCAGTGAACCTTGGCTCTCCCCTCTGTCTTCTGTAGCCCCATCTGGAAGGGAGATCTGATTTTCCTGCATGCCAATCACTGCCCTATTCTACCTTGGCTGAGGACCCCAATTTCTGCGGCTAAGCCTGCTGCCCTGTCCCAGATAATGAACTGGGATAATGAACTGTTGGACTCCCACATCTGGTGGAGCAGTTCTCCGACCCTGGCCTCCCAGCCAGCCACCCTACTCTCACCTTGGCAAAAAGGCCAACCTCTCTCTTCCAGGCTCCCTTAGACTCTGGCTGGGCCAGACCCAGAGAAAGACTTTAGACCTTGTTTACTGAATCTCCACCCTGTGCACCCACAGGTGGATTATTAGAAAAGAAGTCATTTCACTGAAATCACGTGACATTTTCTTGAGATGATTATGACTCATTTATTTTTTACTTGCATGGAAGCAAGTGCAATTAAAATAAAACTTTTTGTGAGACACCTAAGGACAACGGAAGGAGAAGGAGAGAAAGAAAACTGACATTTTCTGCACAGGCTCCTGACATGGCTGATAGAGAAAAAATGTGGGTGAAGCCCAAGACAGTGAGGCAGGGCCGGGGGTGGAGGGATGGGACCAGCACTCCACACTCCACAATTCTGAACCACTGGCCAGGACCCGAACTTGTTGTGTAAACAGAGGCTCAGGTCCAGCATTCTTTTCCAGTCCCTGCACCACAGTCCGCAGCCCTCCCCGTCCCCAATACTTATAACCCCCGCAGCCAACAGTTTTGACAGAAAACTTTTCCTCTGGGAGCTCAGGGCCAGAAGCTTTCAATCCCGAGAGACTTTTTGGACGAGGTCACACTTAGGCCTGGCAAGAAAGTGACCAAGGGATATCCTGAGGGAGGCCCGGAGAGAGGCCTGAGGCCTATGGGGACAGGTCCTGCAGAAGAGGGATAAGAACAGTGGCGGGACTCAGCCAGTTCACACCGATCCGTAGAACTGATACCTAACTTTTTGTTGACTTCATTGAACCAGTTGTTAAAATGGCACTTGTAGTCTGGGTTCTCTCTGAGGTGGGCGCCTGGGTAGCCACCCAATGTAGAAATCACAAATTTACCTTCCTTCCTCTTTTTTAACATTCATCTGTGCAACAGCGTATTCTAAGCGCCTGTAGTAATGTTCATTCTGTCCATAGCTGAAAAACATTGCAAGTGGGGGTGCCAATCAAGAAGCAATATGGAAATATCTTAAATAGCAGTTTTGCTGGGTTTTGTCAGGTATTACTTAACATATTTTCATTAATATTTTAAAACTTTCTTATAACAAAATCTAGTTTTGTGTACCTTTTTTATTGTTCTTATTTAAGTAGTAAAGGCATGAAATAATAAACTACCTTTCAGTTCATCTCTCTTTATACTTACAACAGTCATTAGCGCAGAGAACCGGTTGGTAAATTATTTGAATCTCGCCACTGAGTCTCACCATCCGCCACCTACTCATCAACCATCTACCACCCACCACGCACCATCTTTGTATCTCTGCATCTACCTACCTACTTAACATTGCTGAGAATGCAGGCTGCCTGACATCTGTGCCTTAAGAACCATTAGAATGGAGAGTTCCTCTTGTTTGTCTGTTTTTAGCAAGCGAGACAGAGAGACATAGAGAGAGAGACAGAATGAAAGACAGACAGGTGGGCAGGAAGGGAGAAAGATGAGAAGTACCAACTTATAGTTGTGTCTATTTAGTTGTTCATTGGTTGTTTCTCGTATGTGTCTTGACCCGGGGCTCCAGCTGAGCCAATGGCCCCTTGTTCAAGCCAGGAATCTGGGGTTCAAGCCACCGACTATGGGCTCAAGCCAGCAACCACGGGATCATGTCTACGATCCCATGCTCAGGAAGGCAACTCCGTGTTCAAGCTAGTGAGCATGCCGGACCGGGTGGTGACGCAGTGGATAGAGCATCAGAGCCGGATGCAGAGGACCCAGGTTCGAGACCCCGAGGTTGCCAGCTTGAGCACAGGCTCATCTGGTTTGAGCAGGTCTCACCAAACTTGAGCCCAAGGTCGCTTTCTTGAGCAGGGGTCACTCAGTCTGCTGTAGTCTCCCAGTCAAAGCATATATGAGAAAGAAATCAACGAACTAAGGTGCTGCAACGAAGAATTGATGCTTCTCATCTCTCTCCCTTCCTGTCTGTCCTTCTCTCTGACTCTCTCTCTCTCTCTCTGTCACAAAATAAAGATAGTTTAAAAAAAAAGGACAAAACAAAAAGCTGGTGTGCTTTTGCTCCAGCCTGATGAGCCCATCCTCAAGCCATCGGTGACCTTGGCGTTTTGAACCTGGGTCCTTGGCATCCCAGATCAACACTGTATTCACTGTGCCACCCACCAGTCAGGTCAGACTTCCTCTTTAATGCGTGATTATTTCACAATGAACTTAACTAATACCTTACCAATGGGCATTTAGGTACCCGTATTTTCTACTTTTCCTGTTATGACATTATGCCAACACGATACCACACATGGATGTTTCTGGTGGACCAGAAGCCCTCATGGTGCTCTGTGGCCCCTTCAGTGAGCAGCGCCCCCTGTGGCTCTGGGCACTCTGCAGTGCAGGGCTGAGGGGTCTGGCCAGTTGGGTGGAGCACCACTTTATATTTTATATATTTATAAATTAGAGAGAGTCAGAGAGAGGGACAGACAGGAACGGAGAGAGATGAGAAGCATTAATCATCAGTTTTTCGTTGCGACACCTTAGTCGTTCATCGATTGCTTTCTCATATGTGCCTTGACCACAGGCCTTCAGCAGACTGAGTAACCCTTTGCTGGAGCCAGCGACCTTGGGTCCAAGCTGGCGAACTTTTGCTCAAGCCAGATTGGCCGGCGCTCAAGCTGGTGACCTCGGGGTCTCGAACCTGGGTCCTCCGGTCCCTGTCCGACGCTCTATCCACTGCACCGGTGCCTGGTCAGGCTAAATTTATAATTTTTAAGTGTTGACATTATGATCTTTTATTTTTCAGCTGCTTCTGCCCCTCCCCCAGTACTTTCATCTAAAAATGCTGCCAAACCTGGCAATTATAATTCATGTCAAATTAAAGTTCAACTGCAACCTCTCCAAAGAGACTATATCATCCGAATACGACTGGCTGTTAGACGGACATGAGAATGATGATGGGACAGCTAGAGAGTCACCAGAGTGGTAAGCCTGGATGCCGAGCAATGGGCAAAAGTAAGGAAAAGGAACAGCACAGCTCCAGGGTCACCTTTCCTCGCCTAACATACTGCTGTTCATGCAGTTATTTTCCCCTGACCTCTACTCCCTGGACATGTTGCTAGTCCTGTTCGTTAGACCCTTTTAGAGGGGGGAACAACCAAGAGGGTGTGGAAAAAAAAAAGGGTCCTTGGCATCCCAGATCAACACTGTATACACTGTGAACTGCCAAACTCAAGGGACACCTGCATGGTGACCTTGCCAACTCCAAGACCTAAAGTAACCACACAGGATGGTCTGGAATGAAAACTTTCTTCTTGACCAGGTGCTGGCACAGTGGATAGAGCATAGGACAGGGACACAGAGGACCCAAGTTCAAGACCCCAGGGTTGCCGGCTTGAGCACGGGGTCACTGGCTTGTGTGTGGGGTCATAGACATGAGCCCAAGGTCACTGGCTTGAGCAAGAGGTCATTGGCTCAGCTGGAGCCCCCACCCTCTCAAGGCACCTGTGAGAAAGCAATCAATGAACAACTAAGGAGCCTAAAGGAAGAATTGATGTTTCTCATCTCTCCCTTCCTGTTTCTGTACCTATCTGTTGATCCTTCTGTCTCTTTCTCTGACTCTGTCACACACACACACACACACACACACACACACACTACAGATTTGTAAGAGCAGTTCATGGCGGGTAGTCATGTTCTAGGAAAATATTTTACTCTAACAAAGGTCAGTGCTTACCTTAATCAAGCCGGTCTGCTGTCTTTTGCATCTGCAATAACCTACCTGATAACAGGCCTTTGAAATGTAAGGGTCTTTTCCTGCCCCTCTCAGGGTAGGCACCCCACCAGAGCAGGGACCAGCAAACCCCCTCACTGTTGTTTCATCACGTTGACTGTCAGCTATCTTATGGCTGCCCTTGTAAAAGAAGACTCAGGATACACACTTGTACTTTGTAGCCAATCCCAGAGACCTCAGCCCCATCCTTGCTTTCTCCAGCCTCCCTAATCTATCACCAATCAATTTCATGTCAGCCCTAGGGCTTCCCCTATGATTCTGATGTTTAAAGTCAGTGGAAAAACCTTCATTTTCCAGAGAATTTTCCCAGTCTGTTGAGATTTTGCTTCCTGGCAAAATTGTTGACAGCTTGGCTCAAATAAACTTATAAAAATTATTACAAGTTTGGTCGTTTCTTACGTTGACAGTGGCCAGAGAATAGCCCTGAGCATTGAGCCCCGAGGACAATGAGATTCTGACCTACATCCAATACAGCTAGGCCTCAGTTGTGTTTCATCTCCAGTAAGGTGACCAATCGTCCTCCTTTAGGAGGACAGTCCTTCTTTTGTAAGTTCCATCCTCCCTCGGAAAGTGTCCTCCTACACGTCCTCCTTTTTGATATTGGAAGACTCATCTGTAAATGTCCGTGTTCGATCGATGCAGAGTCGATCCACTGCGTGTGATGTGGTGTATTTGTATCTAAGTGAGTACTTTTCCCTTACAATTTTTAAAAATTAATAGGCATGTAAGAATAATTACAATATAAAATATTTCAAGTGTTCTTATTATGCATTTATCATATTATAGTGTATTATTGTTGCATGAATGTTTTATTTACGATATTGTCTTCTTCAATTTATTTTTGTCTTCCTTTTCATTGTAAAATTGTTGGTCACCTTAATATCCAGGCCCAGACAAGCAGCTAAACCAGACAAGCGACACCATGGCTGACATCAGAGCCAGCTACAATGACTAATGAGTGACCCCTGTCCTGGTGCTTACCAATCCTGAAAAGACACACGGAGGAAACTGATGAATATTCTATTGTGATCCTCCCAAGTCCTCCAGATAAATACCCTCAAGCCTACTGCCCCAGAGAGCCCCTCTCTATGGAGCATACCCATGCCCTTCTACCCACTTCCCCCAGGCAGCTTTTCCTTGCCTTTCTAGTTCTAAGCTCCAAGGGCACTTGCTTCTTTTGCCTCTGTAACTTGTTTCCTGAGCCCGTTTCTTCTACAGCTCATTCATTATACCTCAGTGATTTTCTTTCTCTTTTCTTTCCAAGTGAGAGGAGGGGAGACAGAGAGACAGACTCTCGCATGTGCCCCAACCAAGATCCACCCGACAATCCTTGTCTGGGAACGTGCTTGCTTGCAACCAAGCTATCTTTAGTGCCTGAGGCATAGGCTCCATAGAGCCATCCTCAGTGCCCAGGGCCAATGTGCTTTAACCAATTGAGCATGGCTGTAGGAAAGAAATAGAGAGAGAGAGAGAAGGGGAAGGAGAGGGGTGGAGAAGCAGATGGTCACTTATCTTCTGTGCCCTGACTGGGAATCGAACATGGGACACCCCCACGCTGGGCCAATGCTCTACCACTGAGCCAATCAGCCAGAGCCTCTGTGTCTCCTCTTCTTATAGCCATTGAATTTAGGATCCACTCCAAATTCATAATGATCTCATCTGGAAATCTTTAACTAATTATATCTACAAAGCCCTTTGTTCCAAATAAGGTCACATTTTGAGGTTCCAAGTGGACATGAAGTTATGGGGGCCTACTATTCAACCCACTATACTTTAGGAAACAAATAAAAGCCTCTAAGGTAAATTTAAAAATCATGCTGGAGGCCCCAAGGAGATTAGAGGCAATGCCCAGAGACCAGGAGCCTGGGAAAAAGGCTGTTGCTGGAGGCCAGGCCCAGATTTGGACCGCAGCAGCTGGGAAGACAGAGGGCAACGTAGAGGAGAGGCTGTGGAGGCCATGTCAGTAAGACTTCATGGTTAACTGGGTATGTAAATAGTGCCACATGCTGGGTTTTTGGCTTGGATGGCAGTGCTACTCATCCAGGGGAATGACTGGATGAGCACATTCGGGAGTTAGGGCGTCTATTTGCTGGAACCACAAACAAAACTCTCCACAGCCTGACCAGGCGGTGGCGCAGTGGATGGAGCATCTGACCAGGATGTGGAGGACCCAGGTTCGAAACCCCGAGGTTGCCGGCTTGAGCGCGGGCTCATCTGGTTTGAGCAAGGCTTACCAGCTTGAGCCCAAGGTCGCTGGCTTGAGCAAGGGGTCACTCGTTCTGCTGTAGCCTCCTGGCCAAGGCACATATGAGAGAGCAATCAATGAACAACTAAAGTGCCACAACAAAGAATTGATGCCTCTCATCTTTCTCCCTTCTCTCTGACTCTGTCTCTGTCACACACACAAACACACACACACACACACACGAAGAAATTCTACATTGTGCTGGCTTGGTTGCTCAGTGGATAGAGCACCATCCTTGCACGTTGAAATTTTGGGAACCTGACCCAGTCAGGGCACACATGAGAAGGAGCCAGTGAGTGCACAGCTAAGTGGAACAGCGAGTTGATGCTTACTCTCTCTCTCACACTCCCCCTTCCCCCTCCTTCCTTTCCTCTCTCTCAAATCACTAGAAAAAAAAGTTTTAAAAAAGAAAGAAAATAGACATTTTCCTACTCACTTGAACATAAAGAAACCTAGGAGGGAAAAGGCAGAGAGGACTGAGATCCGATATTAATTACCAGCACATAGTGGGCAGCAACTGTGTGGAGAGGCTCGAGGAGATGGGGAAAAGGACCCTTCTCTGAGTATAACTTTTTGTATAGACCGGCCATTTGGAACCATGCTATCGTTTTATATATTTAAAAAAATAAGTAAAATCTCCAAGAGACGAAGAAAAACATCCTAAAACTTAATACAAACAGAATAAATGAATCAAAGCCTATTTCAGATGAACAACAAGCATACCCCGTCTCACTAGCTGCAGCTGCCAGCTCCTCTTCCTCTCAGCGCTCTGCTCTGTGCGCCTCCCTGCCTTGCACTGCCACTGCCTCCTCTCACCACGGAAGAAGAAAGCCCTGTGCTTGTTATCGACAGTGGCTCTGGCACGTGCAAAGCTGGCTTCGCTGGGGATAATGCCCCACCCCTCCCTGGTCGTGTTCCCTTCCATCATCAGATGCCCCCAACACCACGGGGTCATGGCGGGCAGGGGGCAGAGAGACAGCTACATGGGCAATGAGGCCCAGAACAAGTGCGGCATCCTGACCCCTCAAGTAACCCATTGAAAATGACATTGTCACCAATGGGACAGCATCCATAAGATTTGGTACCACACCTTCTACAACAAGCTGCATGTGGCCCCTGAGGAACAAACTGTACTGCCGACCCAGGCCCCTCTGAACCCCATGAGATGACTCAGATCATGTTCGAGACCTTCAGCTCTCTGGCCATGTACATGGCCATCCAGGCTATGCTGTTCCTGTACGCTTCTGGCTGCGCCATTGCTATTGTTATAGACTCTGGGGATGGGGGCACCCACGCTATGCCTATCTATCTCTTACTCCAGCCTGGGTCTGGACCTAGCTGGCCTGGACCCGGCTAACTACCTCGTGAAGATCCTTACTGAGCGTGTCTACAGCTTTACCACCGGGGTGTGTGGTAAATGGTATGTAAGCATCAAGGAGCATCTCCACTATATTGCCCTGGACTTTGAGCAGGAGACGGGTACTGCAGGCTCCCCCTCCTCTCTGGAGAAGAGCTGCAAGCTGCCTTTGAAAGAAAGTTGTCCTTGAAGCTTGTGTCTGATTTCAGCAGTGAACTGTAGACCTAACTGCTGATTTTGACCTTACATCCAAGTTAACTGTTACCTTGGCACGTTTAATACACTGTACATATCTTTGACATAAACTTCTGTACATGCAGCTGGTCACTTGGTGGCTGAAATGAGAACATGTCTGTGCCAGAGAAACCCAGCGGCTTGATGAGAATCAGGGAGACTACACACTCCTGATTTATGCAGGGTATTAATGTGCAGGAGCTGCCTATTTCAGGATTTTTCTACAGCAGTGGTTCTTAAACTTTTTGAAGTCGGTGTGCATTTAAAATCCTACAAATAATTGTAGGCGCATTATATATACATTTCTGCGAAATATGTTATAATAATTAAGTCAAATGTTAAAGAAAGTGTATATAAAGTCCAAGTGTGTGTTTATGGTAATTAAACAAAATTAAATTTATTCAGACATTAAATAACATTTTTATGTTACATTTTTTGAGTTATGCCTTTCAGAACTAATAAAAAAGAGGGGTTAAAAACTAAAATAACAAAAGTCATTTATATATTTATATATATACATTCTTATATATATATTTATACATATATAATGTGTATATATAATGTATTATATATATAATGTGTGTATATATACATACATACATACATACATACATACATACATATATATATATATATATATATACATTCTTAGTAAGATTTAGTAAATTCTGCAGGTCCTGGCACAAATGTGCTAAGTTTTTTCATTCTTGTGTTTCTGAGAAACATGAGCCTGATGTGTCCTAGCAATTTCTTCAATGTTTGGCATATATTTGAAAGGCAAACTCTCATCTCCTTGTCAATACATTGGAGAATTCCTCTCTTTTTACTCTTAGTTGTGTTGAGTACTGAAAACCCCCACCATACATATCATCTTAACTTTACACCAAACAAAGGATAGAAGAAACTTGTCTCCAGTCTTTCCGGGGAACATGGGGGGTAGTGAAAATAATCCAGCACCACTGCTTAACAGCCTTTTGCAACCTAATCAGGCAAGTGAGGTGGGGGGTTGGGCAGACTGTCAGCTTACAGTCAATTCCCCACACCTCCGGCCCCCAAAACTCTAAACTCCAAAATTCCCGTTGGTGTTTTGGTCCCCAACAGGCACGTTTTTCTCTGGAATACCATAGGGCGCACCTGGAAATCTTCTAGGGTGCACCAGTGCACCCTGGCACACACTTTGAGAACCACTGCTCTAGAGGCTGGCACGAGTCCTGACCCAGTTGCCATTCCTGTCCGAACAGTCAGATGTCCCAGCTTCGATTCCCAGTTAGGATACACAGGAGAAGCGACCATCTGTTATTCCTCCCTTTCCCCTCCGATTTCTCTTTTTTTCTCTCTTCCCCTCCCGCAGCCATGGCTCAATTGGTTCATGCACATTGGCCCAGGTGCTGAGGATGGCTCCATGGAGTCTCTACCTTGGCACTAAAAATAGCTTGGTTGCAAACATGGCCCCAGATGGGCAGAGCATCGGCCCCAGACGGAGGTTGCCAGAGGATTCTGGTTGGGAGGCATGCGAGAGTCTATCTCTCCTGCTTTCCTTTGGAAAAGAAACAATTTTTTAGAACCCTGGCCAGACAGCTTGGTTGGTTACAGCATCGTCCCAAAGGTCAGAGATTCCCAGTTCAATTCCTGGTCAGAGTACATACAGGAAGAGATCAATGTTCCTGTCTCTCTCCTTTCCTCTCTCTAAAATTACTAAAATAAACAAAGTTTTAGAGAGCAGAGGAGAAAGACTGTGAGTGAGGGAGAGAAACAACTTGTTTCACTTATTAATGCCATCATTGATTGATTCTTGTTTGTGCCCTGACCAAGGGATTGAACCATTAACCTTGGCATTTTGGGAGGACGCTCTAACCAATTGAGGCACCTGGCCATGACTTAGACACTTTTTTTTAAATTATGAAGGGTAAACTATAAATTATTACATCAGAGAAACCGGTTGACACTTTCTTAATCAAGTGATCAAAGTCAGTGTTGGCAGTAAGGGAGCTATCTGGCCGTACCTACCTCTTCATATTATACACCTAGAAAGAACCCAGCGTCACTTCCATAGACTTCCTGCCAGAAATGTATAACCTGAATCTAGTATGATGAAACTGAAATGGAGGCACATTCTACAGAATAAATGGCCTGTCCTCTTCCAAGTGGCAATGTCACGAATTACAAGGAGTCAGGAACTGTTTCAGATTAAAGGAGTCTGGAAAAGGTATCCAAAGGAACCAGAATTCGAGGAGGCAGGCATAGGACACCTACTGGGCACTGTAAGCTCCTACAGAAAACAGTCGGTCTCCAAATTCGAGTACCTGAACTGAGTTTAACGTTATGCCCGCAGGTTAACAAAAGAACTTAACAGTATCAAGTAAATTCCTCAAATTTCAAACAGACAACCACATATTAAAAGGCTAAGAGGGTGCAAGACATCCCTCCCCGCCCCTCCCCTTACATGACCAAGACCACTGGGTGTGAGCCCAAGGTTGATGGGCAAGTGGGTGGAACTCTGGCCTGGCTGAGAAGCTCAGCTTCTTTCAGCTCTGCTCTCAGACTAGGTAGTTCTCAGGCTCAAAAAAAAATGGACTTAAACAAAAAATTATCAGGCGACATTCTGTAAAACGGGTGAAACATGTAAGGGTGTTTGTAATTAACGGTTTTTGCCCAGCTACATATTAAGTCGCATTGTTCCCTGGACACTTCACCCAAAGATAATACAAAGTTATCCCCCTGGGCAGAGGGCCTGGTTCAGCCGGTTCCCGGTTCTCTCCATTTGCAAACGCGAAAACTGCGAACAAAAAGGCCAGCTGGATCAGCTTTCGCTTAGGTCCTGGGCCTGACGTTGGGCCCTGGGCTCCTGGGGGAGTCCGCTAGCTGGGGTTGAGGGAGAGTCCTTGAGGTGCTGGATGGGTGTTAAGCCCTCTGCCCCGCCCCCGCTAGTGGAAAACCTTGGAATATGTCTCCTGCTGTAATCCCAGGCTTCAGCTCTTCCTCGCACTGACCGAAGGGACTCGTAGTTCTTCGACAACAAAATTGAACTTCCCTCGGGCCCTATGAAACTACACTTCCCGGTGGGGTTTCGGCGCATGCGCATAACACTGCGATGCGTACTACGACTCTCGGCGGGTCTGTGACGCCCGCGGCTGCGTACTGACGCACTTAGTCGTGCTGACGTACAGCGCGGCCCAAGCGGGGTGCGAGTAGCGTAGTCGGATCCCGCTGCGGCCCCCGAGGAAGCTAAGAGGCGTCAGTGTCGGCTAGGCGGGCGAACTGGCGAGGCGAGGCGGCAGCTCCAGACCTCGAGAGACTCGGGCGCTCGAGTAGGGGTAGCACCTCTTTCTCTCGGAAGCGGCAAGCGGCGGCGGCGGCGGCTGAGAGGGTGAGGGAGCGCGGGAGCCGGTCGGGGAGGGGCGGTGGCCCCGGCTCCAGACCGACGCGCGCGGATAACGGGCTAGGCACCACGCGCACGCGCGCTCGCCGCCCTTAGCTCGCGCGGACGCCCTCGCTTGCCTTCCTCCCCTCCCCCAATCCCGTGGTCTTCGTATCGCGCGGGGTTTCATTCAACTTCCCCTTCCCCATAGCAACGGAGCGCGCCGCCGATTGCCCCTTCGAGCATTTTCTAGGTAGGGAGGGGGCGGCGGCGGCGGGTTGTGGCCTGCTCCAGAATCCTTTCTCTCTCGCTCTCCCTGCCTCTGCATCCCTCCTGGGGGCCTGTGGTCCGGCTGGGAGCCTCCCAGACTTCAGGGCGCCACACAGCCCCCTCCCCCATTCCTCGGGGCCGAAAATAAGCCTTGGCGTTCCAGTGTAGGGAAGGCCTTGAACTAGACGCCCGAGAGGTTTAGACCGTGCGGACTCGGTTCGGTTTGCCGTGGAAATACTAGGGAGAGAAAGCCCCAAGCGTATAAAAAACTTACATATTCAATTTGGGTGTGTATAGGCAGACCCTGCGCTTTTTTATTTTTTAAACTTACTGTCTCCTCGGAAGTTTTGTTCAAGTTAGGAAGGGGGCTGTTGCAACAACCTTCCTTTGCGAAGAAAATGCTGGACTCTGAGGCATTTTTGGGCGCAATGCTTCTGAGCCTTGGTTCCCATTCACCCTGGCTTGAGCTGTCTTTTGGATTAAAAACTCGAAATAAGTGTGTGGGCTGAGGTCTCTGCTTGATCTAAACTCTTAAGCTTTCTGGGTTCCATAGTGAAAATTCAGCTAGACATTGCCCCAGTGCTGAGCTTGCTTGCTTTGCTTACATATGTCTATTTCCCTGCCCGCTCCCATCCGGTTGGTGCCTTTCGTTTCTTGGATACCTTAATATTGTACTGGATTTCAAAAGTGCTTTCTCTTTAGTTTAGCATCGCGGTAATTTTTTTTTTATTTCCTTTTCCAAGGACAGAGAGAGAGTCAGAGAAAGGGACACACAGGGACAGAGAGAGGTGAGAAGCATCAATCATTAGTTTCTCGTTGCGGTTGCGACACCATAGTTGTTCATTGATTGCTTTCTCACATATGCCTTGACCACCGACCTTCAGCAGACCGAGCAACCCCTTGCTGGAGCCAGCGACCTTGGGTCCAAGCTGACGAGCTTTTTGCTCAAGCCAGATGGTCCCGCGCTCAAGCTGGCGACCTTGGGGTCTTGAACCCGGGTCTTCCACATCCCAGTCCGATGCTCTATCCATTGCACCATGCCTGGTCAGGCGTGTCGTGATAATTTTCTAATAGAAAAAGTTCTCTTTTGTATTATTCCTTTGTAGTTTTTATTTTCTGCCTTTAGCGTGGTTAATTTTTGCATTCCTGGTTTTGGTGATTTGTGTGTTATTAATGTTCTCCCCCCTCCCCCGCCCCCCCCCCCCCGTTTGTGTTTTGAGCACTGTCTTGGCCGCTGTGGTTTTTTGTTGTTGTTTTTCCTTTTTCTTGCTTATTCCTGACAAGTTCTCCAGTTCGTTGTGGCTTAATAGCCTTTGCTTAGCAGCTACTGGTTTAATCTCCCTAGGGAGCCGGAGGATTGTTGTGTGAGGTGGTATGGAAGTGTGGGTGAATGGTTATACTGAATTAATTGCAGATCAGAAGCATTCTACATGGGAAATATCAGGTGGGGTACAGAGAAGCAAAGAAGAACCTAGGTTTAGATTGGTATTTGAGAAAGTGAAAGTGAGGTTTGGAAAGTAGAGAAACTGACATTTTGTGTTATATAAAGAAGTTTTTTATTTCTTTGTGTATAATATAATCACTTGCCTTTCCTGGACTTGACCTCATCTGTAACTCTCTTTAGCCTACCTAGTATGGTTATCTTTTGTTTTCAATTTTTTTTTTGTTTTTTTTGGAGTCTGTTACTGAGATGGGTAGGGGCCCAGCCTAAGAGTTGGGGGGTGGGGTCCGAACTGTTCTAGATTTGGGCCATCTCCCTTCCATTCAGTATCTCAGTATACCGTTTTTGTTTATTTAGTACATTTTCCCAGGCATTTGTATGATGCTTTTTTATTTTTGGATTTAAAAAGAACAGTCTTCCCTTTTATCCCACTCAGATTTCTTTTCCCTCTGCTTTCAATAACCTATCCACTTTGTTCCTTGGGTAGGTAGCTTTCCTCACACATTTCTGGTCTGTGAAATTATTTTGGCCAGGGTGAACTGCAAAAAGAAGTAGAGTTATATATAGCATGAGAAAGGAGCAGACTATATGTAGCCAAGAACTCTAACCAACAAAATGGGGTTTAAGGGCTATTCAGACTCACGTTGAGGTTGGACAGGTTGAAAGGATAGAGAACCTGGTGGGAGGCATAGAGTTAACACAGCATGAGAGAGAAGGCAAGACTAGAAGAGAAAAACTAGGAAGTGAGATGCAGGGGACTGGTAGGGAAAGCGGACAGTGTGACATAGTGAAATTGAGGTATAAAGAGTGGGGGATTCGTTGTAAGTTTAAGGCAAAGAGTGTAGAGAAGGTAAGGGAACAGTTGAATCAGCAGGCTGGTTTAAAGTATGGTAGCTTTGAGTTGAAAACTGGTAATTGACGAGTGCTAGGGAGAGTTGGATGGGTTGTAAATCATGTGAGTTCTTTTGGAAGGAAATTGAAGGAATGAATAAGGTATAGGTCAGAATAGTTGATAGGAGCTATAAATATTTACAGTCAAAGAAATGGTCTCTTACTTGGAAAGTAAAATATAAGGATTGTTTATCCGTGGTTTATGAGTTTTTGATGGGCATGTTGGTCTTTAGTCTGGGTGTGAGGCTGCCCAGGTTACTTTCGGTTTATCTTAAGAGCCGGTTGGTGTACCTGTTTAAATATCTAGGGGCTGTTTAATTTATTTTGTATTTATAACAGGGTAGTCTGAAATTTTTAGGTCGGTTCTTGGAAGAGTCTTTGGACTTGAACTGTAGGCCGTTGGGTGCCACAGATCTGTAGTGTTTGTTGTGCCCAGTTTGGAGTCTTCAGTCAGTTACCAGAGGTTAGGAATTAGAGTAGTTGGTGGAGACACCAGCTGTTCGTATTGGGGCGAAAGGAGAATAAAGGGACAGTATGCAGAAATTTGAGAGAAACAATCTTTATTTGTTTAGGTTGTGCGAAGAAATCTGGGTGGAAGTAGGACTGGTTCTTGCATGTTGAAGGAAAGGGCTGTCAGCTGGACTATGAGTTGGTGGAAAGAAAGCAGTGTAGAAAGCAGTGTGGGAAGGATGAAGGTTTTGTTAGGTCAGGATTATGCAGCTAAAGGTTGTTTAGTGTGGAGATACATGTTGAAAATAGGGATGGAGAGCAGGGATTTGGGTGGTGGTAGGTGGTTAGTTTGGGGCCAGGGGCCTGACCCGTGTTTCCCCGCTCCCCCTCAGGAGTGGTGGTGCCCCCCCCACCCCCAGGCACGGGGCCATGTACAACGGGATCGGGCTGCCGACGCCCCGGGGCAGCGGCACCAACGGCTACGTCCAGCGCAACCTGTCCCTGGTGCGGGGCCGCCGGGGTGAGCGGCCTGACTACAAGGGAGAGGAGGAACTGCGGCGCCTGGAGGCTGCCCTGGTGAAGCGGCCTAATCCTGACATCCTGGACCACGAGCGCAAGCGGCGAGTGGAGCTGCGATGCCTCGAGCTGGAGGAGATGATGGAAGAGCAGGGGTGAGGGGAGGGCTGGGGGAGAGCCAAGCACTGAATGAGTGCAGAGCTGGGGGAGTTAGTTGGGGTGTAGGAAGCTTAGTTAGGGCTTGTTGAAAGAGGCCTGGAGAGGAGTTGTAAGAGGGGTGGAGGTAAAGGAATTAGCAAATTGAAAGGAGCTAAGGGACAGCTTAGAATGGGAGATGAGGAAACTGTGTCTGGGACATATAAGGGAGCCTAAAGGAGTGTGAGTTTAGATGGAGGCTCATGGGGAGAGACGGGACCATTGAGAACAAAAATGTGCCTTAAGGTAGAGGTGGGCAAGCCGAGAGCAGGCAAGAGAAGATCTAGGTAAACTGACAGGTGTTGTGGTTGATAGAGAGGAAGGTAAATGAATTTAAGGATTGAGGCCTTGGAAAGTAGCAAAAGCAGGAAAACAGGAACTGGAAGAAGACCTGGCTGGATAAGAGGGGATCATGGGTTGGGTAGGAAATGAAATTTTGGAAAAGGAGCACATTCAGGCAGAAAGCCTTTTAGAGCAGTGGTTTTCAAACTTCAGCAGTGGCGCCCCTGCACCTTACTTGGAAATCCTAGAAAATGAAACGAAAGACCTGTTCTTATTGAAGTTGAGGAGGAGCACCTAGTACTCTGCCTGCTTAACGTTCTTCTCTTGGCCCGAGTGTAGCATGTTTAAAATCCACTGTTCTAGAGGGTGTAGTAAGTGGAAGGGAGAAAGATGACAGGGAAAAGATCAGATGGATTTAAGAGGAGGGCCCTCTGGGTGACAGTGAGTGAAAAGTTCTATGCGTGCATGGAGAAGGAAGGTTACCCTGTTGGGAAGGAGGGAACTGTAAACCTGGGACTGGGGACAGTGTCTAGTCAAGCTCTAACCCTGAAGGAATTTGTTCTTTAGGTACGAGGAACAGCAAATTCAGGAAAAAGTGGCGACCTTTCGACTCATGTTGCTGGAGAAGGATGTGAACCCTGGGGGCAAGGAGGAGACCCCAGGGCAGAGGCCAGCGTGAGTGTTTTCACTCTCCTTTGATGAACTCTGGACTGTACATTGCTCCTTCTGCTGTTCTTTCTTCTTACCTCCACTTCCTGCTTGTCTTCTTTCTCAGGGTCCTGTTTGGCCCCTGCCTGTAATTGTGTAAAAATGACTGTGCCCTTTGCTCTGAGTTCTTCACACCGTTGCTGTTTTATTCTCTAGGGTCACCGAGACTCACCAGTTGGCAGAATTGAATGAGAAGAAGAATGAGCGACTTCGTGCTGCCTTTGGCATCAGTGATTCCTATGTGGATGGCAGCTCTTTTGATCCTCAGCGTCGTGCTCGAGAAGCCAAACAACCAGCTCCCGAACCTCCCAAACCTTACAGGTACTCAAGACCAAGCAACCAGTGTCAGCTTCTCTTCTAATTCTAAGAACTTGATTTCTTTTGGTGGACTGTTCTAACATCTTCTGTAATCTGAGAAAATACATCTTTTTTTTTTTTTTTAAGTTAGAGGCGGGGAGATAGACTCCCACATGTGCCCTGACGGGGATCCACCTGGCAGCCTTTTTCTGGGGTTGATGCTAGAATCAGCTGAGCTATCCTCAGCACCAAGGCCAATGCTCGAACCCCTTGAGCCACTGGCAGCAAGGGGGGTAGAGAGTGGGGAGAGGGAGAAGATCACTGGTGGTTTATGTGTGCCCTGATGGGGAATTGAACCCTGGACGTCCACATGCTGGGCCGATGCTCTATCCACTTAGCCAACTGGCCAGAGCCAATAAAATTTAACACCTGTCCTCTTCATTTTTCCCCAGCCTTGTCCGAGATTCCAGCAGTTCTCGTTCACCAACTCCAAAGCAAAAGAAGAAGAAAAAGAAGAAAGATAGAGGACGGTAAGTTGGTTGGAAAGTTACTATCGTATGTTAGAGGACCAGCCCTGTCATGCATACATCTTCTCTCGTGAGTCAGTTAATCTCTCTTCCTCTCTGTCTTCATAGAGAATTTTTTCTTCTGGAAATCAGGAGAGAGTTGTCAGACACCTCAGGGAGAGAGAGGGGACCATTCAGGTTTCCATTGGGAGAGGAATATATATGCTTTTTTAGTGGGAAGAGTTCAATCTGTAGCTCTTTCAATTAAGAACTGGCCAACAGTATTTTGGGTTTCTGGGATATTTTTCATTTTGAGGTTTATTGATATAAGGAGGAGGTAACTATGCTTCTTAGAGAGTAAGTCTTGGGCTTGGGTCTGGGACACCAGTGCTTTAGGAGTCATTCAGTGCTTTAGAAGCCTTTGGAGATTGTGGTATTGTAAGTGGGAGGGTCAGGGAAAAGGCCAAGCAGGATGACCTTGTTTCTGAACCCATCTTTAGCAGGTCAGAGAGCAGCTCTCCTCGAAGAGAGAGGAAGAAGAGTTCTAAGAAGAAGAAGCACAGGTATGAGGTGGGAGTATGTGGAGTGATTGGAGAGGCTTAATGAGTCCAGGCATAGGTATTGGTGTATGCTTTATCTTTTTCCCCCCCACAGGTCAGAATCTGAATCCAAGAAACAAAAGCACAGGTAAGAGCTCTTTGTGGCATGGGGACATGGTGGCACATAGAGCGGTGAGCCATTGCTTGTTTGCCTTGCTTGCTCTCTGAGTGGGGGTTGGGAGGTGTCATTTTTTGGAGTAAAGTTCAGTTCCTTGATCTTTCAATTCTGTATTTCTTATTTTATTTTTGGTTTTACTTTTTTTTTTTTAATTATTACTGTTAATCTTATTTCTCAGGTCTCCCACTCCAAAGAGCAAACGTAAATCTAAGGACAAGACGAGGAAGCGGTGAGTGAATCTGTGTGAATTGGAGGAGAATTTGTTGAGCAAGTAGATGAATGCCATCTAGGGGGATAGGGTAGAATCAGTCATGTACCTGATTGGTGGTAATGGGTTAAGGGATGAGTGAAGGTAATCCAGTACAGGTGTGACAGCACCCTGAATTGTGGGTGGTGGTCTTTCTTTAGGTCGCGAAGTACAACACCCGTGCCCAAGAGCCGCCGGGCCTACCATTCAACTTCTGCTGATTCTGCTGCTTCTTCTGATACTTCCCGCAGTCGGTAAGGGGTGGTCCAGGAGGAAGGGAGGGAGAGGGACTTGTGGGTTAATCAATTTAATATTTATTGAGCGCCCACGGTGTGCTAGGTGCTGCCCAGACCATTCGGAAGACACGGTGCCTGCCCTGTAGCAGCTGACAGGCTAAAGCAACAGGATGGACAGACATATACATTTCCCCTTCTCTTTTTTTTTCTTTTGTTTATTTTGTTATTTTTTGTTTTGTTCTGATGTATATGGACTGCCAAAATAGGGAGGTGTTGTTCGTGGTCTGGGGGAGGAAGGAATCCTTACCCTGGCTTCCTTAATCGGGGAAGGCTTCCTGAAGGAGGTGGGCTCAGAGGTGAGTTGTGAATGAAGTGGGTAGGGAATGGTTGGGTGGAGGGTTTGGGGAGGTTTGAGGGAGGTGAATAGAGGGGTAGAGAACTTTTTTAGGGACTGTTGGGAAGAGAAGGACCAAAGTGAATCGGACTTGAATTTCAGTGAGTGATTTGAGTTTTGTGACTATGAGAAGGCTTTTTGGAGAAGGGTTATGTACAGTCAGGAATGGTGGATGGGAGCTAGGGAGGGGGTTTTCTATGCTCCCCTGAGCTGATTTCCTTTCTCTTCCCCATCCTCAATTACCTTTCTCAGGTCTCGAAGTGCTGCAACCAAAACCCATACAACTGCCTTGACTGGGCAAAGTCTTTCCCCTGCTTCAGGGTGTAGAGGGGAGGGAGACGCCCCTTCCAGAGAATCAGGTACCACCAACACTGGGCATCCCAGCAGCCTGGAACCCTCTGCAAAGCAGCCTAGTAGCCCTTATGAAGACAAAGACAAGAAGGAGGTATGTTCCTGAGTTAATAGATGTTTGTTGCATTGCGGATTATGGGCTTAGGATAGACATTTGAAGTGAGGAAGAGAAGTAAGAGCTTATTAAGATAAATGAATTTGGGTATTTTTTTTCTAAAGTCTTTTTTTGGTTATTTATCAAACTTTATTCTGCAGATTCTTTAGAATTGTGGTTTTCAAACTTCCCTGGAGAGGTTTTTTTATTACAATATTTATGTATATAGAATAAGGTGATCAGACGTCCTGGGTTTGGCGGGACAGTCCCGATTTTTTTTTTTTCCTTTTACAGAGACGGAGAGAGTCAGAGAGTGGGATAGACAGGGACAGACAGACAGGAACAAAGAGAGGTGAGAAGCATCAATCATTAGTTTTCATTGCCATTGCGACATCTTAGTTGTTCATTGATTGCTTTCTCACATGTGCCTTGACCGTGGGCCTTCAGCAGACCGAGCCACCCCTTGCTGGAGCCAGCGACCTTGGGTCCAAGCTGACGAACTTTTGCTCAAGCCAGATGGGCTGGTGCTCAAGCTGGCGAGCTCAGGGTCTCAAACCTGGGTCTTTCGCATCCCAGTCCGATGCTGTATTCATTGCGCCACCACCTGGTCAGGCGCCAGTATATGAGTTTTTTATTATTTTTGTTAATTTCATAATGTTAAATTTTAATAATAACAAATATTGTTGAGAACTGATTATCGAGAACTGCTTATCAAAGTTTGCATTGTTTATCAGTTGTTAGAACTCGACCACCATTGTTTAGACTTATTGAACAATGGCATTTTTTGGCATTGGCAACGACGAAAACATTTTGTAACTGTCTCTCAGATGATACACATCGTACTGTGTGCTAGTGCTAGTTAAACAAGTGATGTCAACAAATCAGCTATTCAGATATTTCAGATAAGTAACTTATTTATTTCATAAATACATAAATTTTTTTGAATTTAGCAGACAGTACTCGTATTATTTATATTTTATAGTGGGGGCAAAAAGTCTAGTGCCGGACTTGAAAGTGACACGAATTATGTTATGGCAAATTCAGAGGAAAAGTAATACAAGTTAGTATTGTTATTATTTAGAAAGAAATACAGAATTGAAATTAAAATAATTTTTAAAATATAGTTACTTTATAACAATTTAATTTATAAACTAACAAAATATATTCATTTAATTATGTACCTACTTACTGTGTTTTTAAGCAATATGTATATAATAATAATATAATTAAAAATATTTTTTTTTAGATTTTTAACATAATGAGTAAGAAAAGAGGATGCAAATTCAACGATGATCTGAGAAGGGAATTTCCTTTTATTAAAAAAACAAAAGCGATTATATGGTAAAATGTGAGAAATGTAATGGTGAATTTTCTATTTTGCACGGCGGGAGGAATGATATTTCAAAGCACTTGGAGACAAAGAAACATAAAAGATATTTAAACACTGCTGCATCTTCTTCTATAATACAGGAAATTTTTCAGAAAACTTATGGAGATGAAGAAAAGAAACTAGCATTAGCAGAAGGACTTATGTCTTTTCATGCTGTTAATCACAATCATTCTTTCAGATCTATGGACTGTACATCACAAGTTGTCAAAAAGTTATTCAACAAAAAATTTGCCTGTGCTAGAACAAAATCCGAGGCAATTGTGTGTAATGTGCTTTCCCCATATGCATTTTCAGAATTAAACAAAAATCTAGAAAAAATTAATTTTATATCCATATATTTTGACGCATCTAATCATAAGGATAGAAAGTTATTCCCAGCCATTATTAGATTTCTTGATTCAAAAACTGGAATAAAAATTAGAATTTTAGATTTTGTTTCTTTGCCCGGCGAAACTCCTGAAATAATTTTCAGTTCCATTATTAATATTTTAGAAAAAAACAATTTACAACATAAAATGATTGCATATTGTGCAGACAACATAAATGCAAATTTTGGAGGAAAAGCAAGAGGTACAAATAATTTTTATAAATTAAACAAAAACCTTAATCAAAACATTATTGGTGTTGGTTGTGCAGCACACATAATACATAACACCATTCAAACAGCTGCTGACTTGTTGCCCATAGATGTGGAAAATATTGTTATTAAAATATATTCTTTTTTCTATATATACACTGTGCATGTTGAAATGCTTAAAGAATTTTGTGAAACTGTGGAAGTAGAATATCAGAAAATACTTGGATACAGTAAAACGCGTTGGTTAGCTCTTTTGCCAGCTGTCGAAAGAATTTTGAAAATATACGATCCTTTGAAATCCTACTTTCTATCACAGGATAAATGTCCTAGAATTTTAGAAGAGTTTTTCGAAAAAGAATCTTCAAAAATTTGGCTAGAGTTTGTACACAATCAAGCAGCTCTTTTTCAAAGTGCTATAAAACTTATTGAAGGTGACAAAATTTCGGTCATCAAAGTAGCCAATGAGGTTAATAATTTAAAATTTCAAGAGCGGTTAGAAAATAATTTTCTTCCATTTACTATCTGTAATAGTATAAGCCAGCTAGAAGAACAAGGTGCAATAAATCGTGCAGATATCATGAATCACGTTAAAAAGTTCTATAGTAACTGCATAGATTATTTAGAAGAGTGGACGGTACATTACAATGATATTGAACATTTTCATTGGGTTACATTAAAACAAGAACTTAATTGGAATGATGTGCAAAAATCATTCAATCATATTATTCAAAATTTCCCATATAGTAATATTTCTGAAAATGACCTTTTTAATGAGGTATCATTATTAAAAAAATATATTGATAAGGAAAAGGTTAAATCTTGGGCATCAGCAAAAATCACTATAGAGAACAAATGGTTAGAAATATTTCATCATTTGGAAACAAACCATGTTCCATACAATAATGCACTAAAAATTGTGGAATACGCGCTGTCTTTACCAGGAACTAATGCTGCGACTGAACGCGTTTTTTCTACGGTAAATAAAGTGTGGACATCAGAAAAATCATAATTAAGTGTTGTGACTTTGAAAGCCATTTTATGTGTGAAATATAATTTAACAAATTCTTGTGAAAAATTTCATGACCTTTTAAACAATGACAACAATCTACTAGGAAGAATTCACTCAAATGAGAAATATGCCAAAGAATAAAATAATACTATACATGAATGTTTTAATGTATTATATTGGTAAATTGTACTTACATTGAAATTTAAAAATATATATTACAATACTATTTTTGTATTCTATGAAAAATTTTTTTGCTCCATATATACCAAATTTTTAATCAAGAACCCCCCCTTCCTCCTCGTTAATGGTGTCCAGCTTTACCAATTTTAAAATCTGGTTACTTTACCCCAAACAGAAACCCTGGGCCCATTAACAGTCATTCCCCATTTCCTCCCAAACTTCCTGGACCCTGGCATACATTAAGCTACTTTCTGTATCTATGGACTTGACTAATCTGAACATTAAATATAAATGGACTCGTCAAATGTATCCTCTTTGTGTGTGTGCCTGGCTTTTCTCCGTTCCGCATGTTTTCTGAACACAGGTTCCGCACTTTGTGGTGTGCATCTGGACTGCATTTATCATGTCTGAATAATATTGCATTGTAGGGATAGACCACATTGGTTTATCACCTGATGGACATTTGAGTCACGTCATATTGGTTTCAATGTAAATAATTCAAAAGGCCTTGTGGTTAAATCCTTGTGGCCTCCAGATAGGCCAACATGATAGGTCAGGCAGAAAAGAATTTTTCAAAAATAGAATATACCCTTTTGAAATGTACATACACTTGGATGCATTGTGCCACATGTAACCAGCACCCCAATCAAGATAAGAAACATTTCCATCATCCCAAAGTTTCCTCAGCACTTATCTTTAAACAGACTATATACCTTGATTTACTCCTTCCTTCCTTCTTTGCTTCCTCCCTTCCTCCTTTTTTCCTTTCTTCCTTCTTTTCTTTCTTTCTTGGAAGGAGAGGAAAAGAGAGTGCTGGAGGGGCAGGGGGGAGAAGCAGATGGTTGCTTCTCCTGTGTGCCCTGATTGGGAATCGAACCCAGTCTTCCACATACCGGCTGACACTACCGCTGAGCCAACCAGCCAGAGCCTCCTTAATTAATTTTATTTTTTTTTTTTTTACAAAGACAGCCTGACCAGGCAGTGGCACAGTGGATAGAGCGTCGGACTGGGATGCGGAAGACCCAGGTTCGAGACCCCAAGCTCGCCAGCTTGAGCGCGGGCCCATCTGGCTTGAGCAGAAGCTCACCAGCTTGTCCCCAAGGTCACTGGCTCCAGCAAGGGGTTTCTCGGTCTGCTGAAGGCCCGCGGTCAAGGCACACGTGAGAAAGCAATCAGTGAACAACTAAGGTGTTGTAATGGCAATGAAAAAAAAACTAATGATTGATGCTTCTCACCTCTCTCCATTTCTCTCTGTCCCTATCCCTCTCTCTGACTCTCTCTGTCCCTGTAAATATATAAAAAAATAAAGCTTTAAAGACAGAGAGTCAGAGAGAGGGATAGACAGGAACGGAGGGAGATGAGAAGCATCATCAATTTTTCATTGCAACACCTTAGTTGTTCATTGATTACTTTTTTTTTTATAATTTTTTTATTTTTATTTTAGAGAGGGGGGGGGAAGGAGCTGGAAGCGTCAACTCCCATATGTGCCTTGACCAGACCAGTGCAGGGTTTTGAACTGGCGACCTCAGTGTTCCCAGGTCGATGCTTTATCCACTGCGCCACCACAGGTCAGGCGTTCATTGATTACTTTTTGATGTGTGTCTTGATCATGGGCCTTCAGCAGACCGAGTAACCCCTTACTCAAGCCAGCGACCTTGCTTTGCTCAAACCAGATGAGCCCATGCTCAAGCTGGGACCTCAGGGTCTCGAACCTGGGTCCTCCGCATCCCAGTCTGATGCTCTATCCACTGTGCCACCGCCTGGTCAGGCTCCATGATTTATCTATTTATTATGTCTCCATCACTGCCCCTAGAATGGAGGCTCCTAGAGGGCACAATCTTTGTTTTGTTCTTAAAGTTCCCAAGGTTGGTGCTGAGTGTAGCGATTGGACACTCACTTGTTAAATAAACTCGAAAACATGAAGCAATCAAATGGAAAAGGAAATAGCAAACCTCTAGCAAAATGTAAAGGCAAATGTTATGGATTAAATTGGTGTTCTTCAACCTTTTCACACTTAGCAACCACTGAAATTAGGAGAATTATTTTGGGGACTACTAAGGCAGAAATCACCCTGAGCATAGGCAAATTTTACTAAAATCATTGGGCATATAATCTTCATGCACCATCAGGGTAGTTAACTCTTGTGGACCAGCCCAAAATTTCTGGTGGACTTGTTGGCAGACCGATGTTTGAAAAACACTGTGATAGCCTGACCAAGTGGTGACACAGTGGATAGACCATTGGCCTAGGATGCTGAGAACCCAGGTTTGAAGCCCCGAGGTTATTGACTCAAGCATGGACTCGAAGTGTAAACTCACCAGCTTGAGGGTGGGATCATCGACATGATCCCATAGTCACTGGCTTGAGCCCAAAGGTCGCTGGCTTCAGCAAGGGGTCATTGGTTCAGTTGGAGCCCCCCCAGGTCAAGGTACGTATGAGAAGCAATCAATAACACCTAAAGTGATGCAACTATGAGTTGATACTTCTCATCTCTCCCTTCCTGTCTTTGTTTCTCTCTCACTAAACAAACAAACAAAAAACATTCTTTTTGGGTTTATGCAAGCAGATATATTATTATTACAATAACAGTCATTAAGAGTTGCTAGATTCTAGAGCAGGGGTCCCCAAACATTTTACACAGGGGGCCAGTTCACTGTCCCTCAGACCATTGGAGGGCCGGACTATAAAATAAACTATGAACAAATCCCTATGCACACTGCACATATCTTTTTTCTTTTTAAAGGAAAATTTATTTTATTTTATTTTATTCATTTTAGAGAGAAGACACAGAGTGAGAGAGAGAGAAAGAGAGAAAAGGGGGAGGAGCTGGAAGCATCAACTCCCATATGTGCCTTGACCAGACCAGTACAGGGTTTTGAACTGGCGACCTCAGTGTTCCCAGGTCGACGCTTTATCCACTGCGCCACCACAGGTCAGGCTGCACATATTTTAAAGTAAAAAATCAAAACGGGAACAAATACAATATTTAAAATAAAGAACAAGTAAATTTAAATCAACAAACTGACCACTATTTCAATGGGAACTATGGGTGAGGATACATCCTATGCTTCTCTCACTGACCACCAGTGAAAGAGGTGCCCCTTCTGGAAGTGCGGTGGGGCCGGATAAGTGGCCTCAGGGGGCCGCATGCGGCCTGCGGGCCTGGCCATAGTTTGGGGACCCCTGTTCTAGAGGGATCAAATAGGGAGAAAACATATAAATGCCCTACTATTGCTTATCAACAAATACTTGATTAAATTGCATTAAGAAACAAGTTTCCTTGTATCTGCAAGACAAAAAGATTAAAGATTTAACTATCAACAATATTCTGAACAAAGTCAGAACAGTAATAATTATTTTTAATTTATTCAGTTCTATAATTAATTTTTATTATTTCAATTATTTACCAGTATTTCTATGAACTTATTTATTTTTCAGAGTTCTATAAATCTTTGTTTGGTTCAAAGGGATGATTTTATTATTTATTTTTAGAAAGTTAGATTTTAGAATAAATCTAAGTCCTTCTTATGAATCTTTCTGAAGATGTAATATATTTATAAATGCATCAGACCAAAACAATTGCAGTCTCTAAATGACAAATAGAAAAGCTTAAAATGACATGGTTACAGACCTCATTAGGATGCAATGGACAGGCCCTAGCCAGTTGACTCAGAAAGTAGAGCGTTGGCCCAGTGTATGGACATCCTGGGTTTAATCTCTAATCCTGACACACAAGAAAAGCCACCATCTGCTTCTCTCTCTCTCCCTCTCCCCCTTCTCGCTCCCTTACCCTCTTGAAGCCAGTGGCTGGATTGGTTTGAGAATCGGTCAGTTGACTTAAAGCTTGTGGACCCCTGTTGAGGTGCATGCAGGAGTCTGTCTCTCTATATCCCCTCCTCTCATTTTAAAAAAAAGTAAAATAAAAAAATAATGCAGTGGATAAAATAATTTGTTGTGTGTTGGGTTTTTTTTTGGCAAGTACATTTTAAGATAACAATCAGAATTACAAACAAAAGTATATTAGAACCTTATAAACTCTTGGAGATTTTCACAGAATTTCCAGGTTATTGATTTTAATAAAATATATGTATACAAATAGAATATAGTTATTATTTATTATTATTATATTTTGCAGTTTCCTATGTAATTTTAAGTACATTAAATAAGGTTAATTAACTTACAATGTATATTTTTTAGGAGAGAGAACAAATTCTTGAGATATTCCAAGGTCCTGTTGGAATAACCTAAATTTATTTCTGTTTCTCAAAATTTAAACACTGGGGACCTGACCTGTGGTGACGCAGTGGATCAAGTGTCGACCTGGAACACTGAGGTCACCGGTTCAAAACCCTGGGCTTGCCCGGTCAAGGCACATATGGGAGTTCATGCTTTCTGCTCCTTCACCTCTTCTCTCTGTCTCTGTCTCTGTCTCTGTCTCTCTCTCTCTCTCTCTGTCTCTTCTCTAAAATTAATAAATAAATAAAAATAATTTAAAAAGATCAAAGCAGAAATAAATGACATATAGACTTAAAAAATTAAATACTGGGAAGGTTGGAGAAATGTTGTTTGTTTTATCAGTTAGGCAGCTCCTGTTAACTGAGATAGTTGCCTGACTCCTTTTGATCAATTTAGTGTCTAAAACCGAACAATTGGCTTCAGTAATGACTATGAAATCAATCAATTTGTTCCCCACCGTTAATTGTATCCAGGGGCTTTTGTGGGAAGTTAACAGTTTTACAAAGTAAAGGGAGATCTGGACGTTTCCACTTCTAGTCAAAGTTACTCCTTAGCTTTATTACCTATTTACATACCTTTCCTTTTAGGACAATTCTTTTTCTAACATTCCTTCCTTCTGTAATAGTATGCTCCTTTGCTTTATATATCACTTTCTCATCTCTTTTCAAGTTCTCAGTTCTTTCTTTTTTGGCTTCTTTTCCCTGCATAAAGCTTCTGTGGCTTGTACTGACCTGCGACTTATTTAGAAATAACTTTTCAGAACAATGCAGTTTTAATTCTGCTTTTTAAAAATGTAACTTTGTACCTTATATTTTTACTATTAAAATACTATTTCTTTTCAACTGAATTAGAACTCCTAATTCTCAGAAACCATAGCTTTCAGTGACAACCAAAAGTAATTAGCATTCTTTAGATTGATATCTTTAGATTTAGAACATAGTTCACAACCTTTAGAAACAGGTTCCTGTCAGTGGCAAACATAATTATATTTTCAAAAGACATAACAGAGGTAACAGGGACCTTTTGAAACCCCAGGCAACACAAACATATATTTTCTGTTAAGAACTTTACAAGACATGAATTAAACTTAAACCAGTAGTAATACTAAATTATTTTCCAGACCACTTGATTAAAAAAATAATTGGAATAATTTTATATTTTCTATACATATAAACAGTATTATTAATAGTTGTAGAGAAGGCAAGACTTTTCATTTGTCCTTGACAACTTTCCAAGGAGACTGGAGAGGAGGGAGGGGACAAATCAGGCACAGGCTACTTCTGAGCTGCTTGGATTTTAAAAATGCTATTTGCACTTTTTTGTTTGTTTACCTTGAGGTTGTGATATCACCCCTTCTACTCCTATGGGCTACACAGGGTTTGGGGTGGTATTGATTCTCCTATTGTTCTCGGGACCACACAGCTCCCAGACGGCCAGGAAGAGGCTCTAAAAGATGTTTAAAAGACTTCTTCCCTTTGGTTTTTCTTGTGTTTTACTGTCAGGGAGGCGAGTGATACACACACACACCCCTTTAAACCATTACCATATATTTCCCCATGTATAAGATGCTCCCATGTATAAGACGCATCTTAATAGTGGGGTCCAAAATTTGAAGAAAAAAAAAAGTATTACATAAAGTTATTAAACTCAAGTTTCATTCATCATAAAATTCATACAACTCTTCATCTGCGCGAAAAAGCGGGAAATGCAATTAAAAAAAGAAAAAACTATAACCACTGTATAAGACGCACCCAGTTTTTAGACCCCAAATTTTTCAGAAAAGGTGCATCTTTTACATGGGGAAATACGGTAATTTGTTTCCTTTCTGAGTAGAAAGCTCCTTACAGAATGTGGGGAGGGGGGGAATAAATAAATAAAAGACAGGGCCTTGAACTAAACCTGACAAGCTCAGATGAGCCTGGCATGGTGACCTTACAAACTCAGAGATCGAAAGTAAACACACAGAATGGTCTAAATTAAACCTTTCTAACTAAAAGCAGTTCATGGTGGGTAGTCATGTCCTAGGGAGGTATTTTCTCTCTAAACAAAGGCCAATGCTTACTTTTACTCAAGCCTGCCTGTTGTCTTTTGCATCTACTATAATGTACTTGATAACATGCCTTTGAAATGTAAGGGTCAGCATCTTCTTTTATTTTTGTCTCCATCAGGCCAGACATCCCACCAGAGCAGGAACCAACAAAGCCCTCATTGTTACTGTTATGTGAATCATTAATTGTTAACTGTCTTGTTCCTACCTGTAGAGAAGTTTCAACAACATGCACATTTTCACTTTTTATCCAATCCCAGTGATTCCCTCTCCCTCTTCCCTCCCTTTCCAGTCAATTTCATGACTTT
Source organism: Rhynchonycteris naso (assembly GCA_037038555.1). NCBI lineage: Eukaryota > Metazoa > Chordata > Mammalia > Chiroptera > Emballonuridae > Rhynchonycteris > Rhynchonycteris naso. The sequence goes on along the minus strand of CM073000.1, from coordinate 197,588,436 downwards.
CCTTTTGATTCTCATGTATAAAATAAGTAGTAGTGAAACCTCCATTTTCCAGAGCACTTCCTCAATTCGTGAGACTTTGCTTCCTGGAAATTGCCGACAGTTTGGCTCAAATAAAATAAAAAATTCTTACAGGTTCAGAGGTTGTTTTACGTTGACAGGAACAACATAAAAGCTGGTATATTACATAATTTTGATTAGTCATTGACTTATAGCTGTAAGTTGTCCAGGCAGCTAGAGTACAGCCTAATGGTCTCTCCGGTGAAACAGACTGAGCCACTTATTTCAAAACATAAACAAAATTGCCTGTCCAGGCGGTGGCGCAGTGGATAGAGCATCGGACTGGGATGCGGAAGTCCCAGGTTCGAGACCCCAAGGTCATCAGGGTTCGAGACCCCAAGGTCACCAGGGTTTGAGACCCCGAGGTCGCCAGCTTGAGTGCGGGCCCATCTGGCTTAAGCAAAAGCTCGCCAGCTTGGACCCAAGGTCGCTGGCCCCAGCAAGGGGTAGCTCGGTCTGCTAAAGGCCCGTGGTCAAGGCACATGTGAGAAAGCAATCAATGAGCAACTAAGGTGTTGCGACGGCAATGAAGAACTAATGATTGATGCTTCTCACCTCTCTCCGTTCCTGTCTGTCTGTCCCTATCTATCCCTCTCTCTGACTCTCTCTCTCTGTCCCTGTAAAAAAATAAAAAATAAAATTTAAAACAAGGACAGAGTTCAAACAAATAAGTCTTTATAAATCAAATCCTCTGAAGGAGGAACTGAGACATTAGTCTTAGAATCTTCTCTCACATTAACCAGTATTGCGAGTGACCTTTAAAAGGTCCAGATGACACAAAGCCCAAACCGCCGAGACAAAAGGATTTTCAGTGTTCGCAGAATAGCAAGAATTTCAGACGGACAGATGGATGAGAGCTCTCAAACCGAAACTGAATCAGTGGGACTTACCGATATAGCCAGTCACGTAGGGGATATCAGGGAGGATGTCCATGAGGTTGGAGGAAGAAAAATTGAAGAGAACTCTGAACCTTCTGGAGGTAGGGTCTGGGGGTAAGCCTGGGAGGGGCTGCTACTACCCACTGCTACCCAGACTTTAGCAAACTTAGAAGGTGGGGGTGGGAATTTAGATCCCTATATGGGCCACCAAAATGTTAGGTCAGCAGGTGATGAGGATTGTGAAGGAATTCACAATGCATACAAATGCTGAAGCAGAAAAATTTATTATTTTCCCGAAGAGAAAAGAGCCAGGAACCAAGATGGCAGTGCCAGCCCCAAGTAAGGTGGAAAGTTGCCTTTTATTGGTTTTTCTTTTTCCACTGCAGCAGGCAAACTCAGCTAGTCTGAGCACCCCACCTGTTAAGCTTTTAAGAATTATAGGCCTGCCTGACCTGTGGTGGCGCAGTGGATAGAGCATCGACCTGGAATGCTGAGGTTACCGGTTCAAAACCCTGAGGCTTGCCTGGTCAAGGCACATATGGGAGCTGATGCTTCCAGCTCCTTCCCCCTTTCTCTCTTGCTCTCTCTTTCTCTCTCTCTCACTCTGTGTCTCCTCTCTAAAATGAATAAAATAAAAAGAAGTTTAAAAAAATCTTTAAAAATAAGAATATTGACTTAAAAAAAAGTTTTAAGAATTATATACTCTTAGAGTAAGGTGACCAAATTTTAAAATTGGTAAAGCGGGACACCATTGACGGGGGGGGGGGGATTCTTGATTAAAAATTTGGTCTATATGGAGCAAAAAAATATTTCATAGAATACAAAAATAGTATTGTAATATATTTTTTTAAATTTCAACATAAGTATAATTTACAAATATAATACATTAAAAAACAATCATGTATAGTATTCTTTTATTCTTTGGCATATTTCTCATTTGAGTGAACTTTTTTTAGTAGATTGCTGTCGTTGTTTAAAAGGTCATGAAATTTTTCACAAGAATTTGTTAGATTATATTTCACACATAAAATGGCTTTCAAAGTCTCAACACTTAATTATGATTTTTCTGATGTCCACACTTTATTTACCGTAGAAAAAACGCGTTCAGTCACAGCATTAGTTCCTGGTAAAGACAGCGCGTATTCCACAATTTTTAGTGCGTTATTGTATGGAACATGGTTTGTTTCCAAATGATGAAATATTTCTAACCATTTGTTCTCTATAGTGATTTTTGCTGATGCCCAAGATTTAACCTTTTCCTTATCAATATATATTTTTTAATAATGATACCTCATTAAAATGGTCATTTTTAGAAATATTACTATATGGGAAATTTTGAGTAATATGATCGAATAATTTTTGGACATCATTCCAATTAAGTTCTTGTTTTAATGTAACCCAATGAAAATGTTCAATATCATTGTAATGTACCATCCACTCTTCTAAATAATCTATGCAGTTACTATAGAACTTTTTAACGTGATTCATATCTGCATGATTTATTGCACCTTGTTCTTCTAGCTGGCATATACTATTACGGATAGTTAACAGAAGAAAATTATTTTCTAACCGCTCTTGACACTGAAATTTTAAATTATTAACTTCATTTGCTACTTCAATGAACAAAATTTTATCACCTTCAATAAGTTTTATAGCACTTTGAAAAAGAGCTGCTTGATTGTGTACAAACTCTAGCCAAATTTTTTTTTTTAAACGTGGGTTTTTTTGTTTTTTATTTTATTTTATTTTATTCATTTTAGAGAGGAGACACAGAGAGAGAGAGTGAGAGAGAGAGAGAGAAAGGGGGGAGGAGGTGGAAGCATCAACTCCCACATGTGCCTTGACCAGACCAGTGCAGGGTTTTGAACTGGCGACCTCAGTGTTCCCAGGTCGACGCTTTATCCACTGCGCCACCACAGGTCAGGCTCTAGCCAAATTTTTTTTTTTTTTTTAATTTTTATTTTATTCATTTTAGAGAGGAGACACAGAGTGAGAGAGAGAGAGAGAAAGAGAGAGAAAGGGGGGAGGAGCTGGAAGCATCAACTCCCATATGTGCCTTGACCGAACCAGAGCAGGGTTTTGAACTGGCGACCTCAGTGTTCCCAGGTCGACGCTTTATCCACTGCGCCACCACAGGTCAGGCTCTAGCCAAATTTTTGAAGATTCTTTTTCAAAAAACTCTTATAAAATTCTAGGACATTTATCCTGTGATAGAAAGTAGGATTTCAAAGGATCGTATATTTTCAAAATTCTTTCGACAGCTGGCAAAAGAGCTAACCAGTGCGTTTTACTGTATCCAAGTATTTTCTGATATTCTACTTCCGCAGAGAGAGAGAGAGGGATAGATAGGGACAGACAGACAGGAATGGAGAAAGGTGAGAAGCATCAATCATTAGTTTTTCATTGCCGTCGCAACACCTTAGCTGTTCATTGACTGCTTTCTCACATGTGCCTTGACCGCAGGCCTTCAGCAGACCGAGCAACCCCTTCCTGGAGCCAGCAACCTTGGGTCCAAGCTGACGAGCCTCTGCTCAAGCCAGATGGGCCCATGCTCAAGCTGGCGAGCTCGGGGTCTCGAACCTGGGTCTTCCGCATCCCAGTCCGATGCTCTATCCACTGCGCCACCGCCTGGTCAGGCTATTTAATTTTTATTAAGTGAGAGGAAGGGAGAAAAAGAGACAGACTCCCACATGTGCCCCACAGGGATACACCCGGCAAGCCCAACAGGGGCAATGCTCTGCTCATTTGAGGTGTTGTTCCGTTGCAACCGGAGCCATTCTAACACCTGAGGCGAAGGCCATGAAGCCATCCTCAGCACCTGGGCCAACTTTGCTCCAATGAAGCCTTTGCTGTGGGAAGAGAAGAGAGAGACAGAGGGGGGGAAAAGGGTGGAGAAGCAGATGGGCGCTTCTCCTGTGTGCCCTGGTTAGGAGTCAAACCTGGCACTTCCACACACCCGCCGATACTCTACCAGTGAGCTAACTTGCCAGGGCTTGTCGTAGGATTATTGTTCCTGGCTCAGGTCCCAGTTTGAGGACCAATGACATGACTCTGGGCAGGTTACTTTAATGTTGAACATGGACGGGAGTGCCAGAGGGCAGGGTATGTTCTCTCACTCTAGTTAATTTTACTCGTTTTAAATTCTAGTTGTTTATGAATCTTTATTTTAAGTGACACTATGTTGCATAGGAATGGGGATCTTCTTTTCTAAGTAGTGGACTAAAAAGAAAATTACTGTTTCAGTAAACAGGTTATTTTTTAAATGTTAACTATCTTATCATTGTAAAATTAGTTCACGCATTTGTACAATTTGAAAAAATAATAGAAAATATAAAAAGTAATTAAAAATTAGCAAAAAATGAAATCCCTGATTTCACCCATTGCTAATATATATATATTTTTTATTTTTATTTTTTAATTTTTTTATAGGGACAGAGAGTCAGAGAGAGGGATAGATAGGGACAGACAGACAGGAACGGAGAGAGATGAGAAGCATCAATTATCAGTTTTTTGTTGCGACACCTTAGTTGTTCATTGATTGCTTTCTCATATGTGCCTTGACCGTGGGCCTTCAGCAGACCAAGTAACCCCTTGCTCCAGCCAGTGACCTTGGGTCCAAGCTGGTGAGCCTTGCTCAAATCAGATGAGCCCGTGCTCAAGCTAGCGACCTTGGGGTCTCGAATCTGGGTCCTCTGCATCCCAGTCCAACGCTCCATCCAGTGCGCCACCACCTGGTCAGGCAACATTACTAATATTTTGGTAAATTACTTTTTAATAAACTTTAGTGCATTTTTTTTTGTGTTTTTTTTTAGAGAGAGAGAGCAGGCAGGGACAGACAGACAGAAAGGAAGAGAGATGAGAAGCATCAATTCTTTGTTGCAGCTCCTTAGTTGTTCATTGATTGCTTTCTCATATGTGCCTTGATGGAGGTAAGGGTCAGGGGATGGGGGTAAGGGTCAGGGGACGGAGGCGAGGTGCAGGCTACAGAAGAGTAAGTGACCCCTTGCTCAAGCCAGAGACCTTGGGCGTCAAACCAGCGACCTTTGGGTTCAACCAGCAGCCATAGGGTCATGTCTATGATCCCACACTCAAGCCAGAGACTCTGCACTCAATCTGGTGAGACCACCCTTAAGCCTGTGACCTCGGGGTTTCTAACCTGAGTCCTCTGCCTCCCAGGCCTATGTCCTATTCACTGCGCCCCCACCTGGTCAGGCATTATATTATTTTTTCCCTCATGTCCTCTTTTTTGTTGTTGCTGTTGTTGGAAAATGGTTTATTTTAAAGGGCAACATCTCCATCTTGTGGCCTTCCAGAATACTTTGCCTAAGATTTAAATTGAATTTTTCATAAATACAGGGGTAAATTAAATTGTGCTCTGGAACTTTATAAAGGCCTTTGCATCTGGTCTGTAAGCTGGTGGTGCACTTTTATAAATAGAAGGAAAACACAGGAAGCATTAATATGTAAAAGCTTTGCTTGTAGCTACGAAAAAATATATGTACGAAACTGCAGGAATGAAAGTTTGTAACAGATGCTGGGATTATACAGATTTACTGTTATCGTTTAATGTATTTTATATAACCTTTTTTCAGTTGAATATTTCAAAAACTTTCAATAATCTCAGTATAATCTGTCTTGCTTTTCTTTGGTTAGAAAACCAAATCCCAAGAACTTAAGCGTGGGGCCTCAGCTGTGTGGGGGAGCTGTTTATTGTGCAGGAATGTGTTTTCAAACTGGTCGCTCCTGGGTGAAGGTGGTTTCTATAAGCAGTTTTCACGTTTTTGGATTATGATCAAAGGGGAAGAAAATCCATATAGGCCTGTTCTGGCTCCCCGGGCTCACAGGCAGAGCCTTTGGAGCTGTATGGCATTGGTGCTAAGACCCAGCTGGCATGGGGGCTCCTTACAGAGCAGAGAGCCCCTGGTCTCATGTGCAGGCCCACGTGCTCCCGCCCTCTGGGAGCATGCTCATGCTTTGAACGTGCTAGGAAGTTTGGGGTCAAGATGTAGAGATAGCACGAGCTATGATTTCTTGAGCACTTACCATGTTCTATGCTGTTGTGTGCTGAAGTGAGCCCACCTCCAAATTTATATATTGAAGTCCTAACCCTCAGGACCTCAGATTCTGACTGTATCGGAGATTGAGCCTTTTTTTTTTTTTTTTACAGGGACAGAGAGTCAGAGAGAGGGATAGATAGGGACAGACAGATAGGACTGGAGAGAGGTGAGAAGCATCAATCATTAGTTTTTCGTTGCCATTGCGACACTTTAGTTGTTCATTGATTGCTTTCTCACATGTGCCTTGACCGCGGGCCTTCAGCAGACCGAGAAACCCCTTGCTGGAGCCAGTGACCTTGGGTCCAAGCTGGCGAGCTTTTGCTCAAGCCAGATGGGCCAGCGCTCAAGCTAGCGAGCTCGGGGTCTCGAACCTGGGTCTTCCGCATCCCAGTCCGACGCTCTATCCACTGCGCCACAGCCTGGTCAGGCTCGAGCCTTTATTTTTGAAATGTTTATTTTTTGGATTTCAGAGATAGGAAAGGAGAGAGGGGGAGACAGGAATATCAATCTGTTCTTGTATATGCCTTGACCAGGGATTAAACTGGCAACATCTATGCATTGGGCCGATGATCTAACCAACTGAGCTATCCTGCCAGGGCAAGATAGAGCCTATTATTATTATTATTATTATTAATTGAGGGGTGGGAGGCCGCAAGACAGACTCCCACACGTGCCCCTACCTGGATCCACCCAACAGGTCCTGTACCTGAGCTATTCTCTGCCCATCTGGGACTGCTGCTCCATTGCTTGGCAACCAAACTATTTTAGCATCTGAGAAGAGGCCATGGAGCCATCCTCAGAGCCGGGGCCAACTTTGCTCAAACCATTTAAGCCATGGCTGTGGGAAGGGGAGAGAGAGAGAGAAGGTGGAGGGGTGGAGAAGCAGATGGTTGCTTCTCTTGTGTGCCCTGACCAGAATTTGAACCCAGGACTTCCACATGCCAGGTTGATGCTCTACTGCTGAGCCAACCAGCCAGGGCCAAAACAGAGATTAATTAAGGGTAAATCGTATTATATTGGGTAGGCTCTGATCCAGTGTGATCAGATTTCTTACAAGAAGATACTAGGATACAAGCCCTGGCTGGTTGGTTCAGTGGTAGAGTGTCGGCCCAGCATGTGGAGGTCCTCGGTTTGATTCCTGGCCAGGGCACACAGGAGAATCACCCATCTGCTTCTCCACCCTTCCCCCTGTTCTTTATCTCCATCTTCCCCTCCCACAGCCATTGGCTCCATTGGAGGGAGTTGGCCAGGATGCTGGGGATGGCTCCATGCCCTTTGCTTCAGGCACTAGAATGGCTCCAGTTGCAACAGAGCAAGGCCCCAGATAGGCTGAGCATCGCCCCCTAGTGGGCATGCCAGGTGGATCTCAGTTGGGTGCATGTGGGAGTCTGACTGCCTCCCAGCTTCTCACTTCAGAAAAATACAAAAAAAAAAAAAAAAAAAAAGATACCAGGACAGAGATACACAGAGAAGACCTGTGAGGACACAGCAAGAAAGAAACAGTGAGAACCACAAAGCCAGCTGAAGAAACAGGTCCAAGGATGCAAGTAGACATCTGTGGGCCTTGTTGCTTCCTGGATCCTGGACAGGCAGACAAGATGTATCCACAGGCTGAAGCCTTGTTTCTGGGTTAACAGTGTAAACTGGGAACACCTGCCATTTGCCCACCTTCCAGTTGCCCCTAAACAAAAACAGGCCACTTGAAACTGATGCCCCAGGACCTTTGTCTTTAGACCAGCCTAGGCCCTGTAAGCTGTCCTTTCTGCTTCTTTAGACCAGAAGCCAGGGAGCCCTCAGTGACCACATATTCCCCAGACAATGCCACAGCCCCATACCCGCCCACTCAAGGCAGCACCAGCACCAACTCAGGCACAAAGTCGCTGCTCTCTTGGGGCCCTGGCATTTCCTGAGCTCTGGGTGGCCCCAACCTCCTGTTTAGGGTGGGGGCAGGGTCTAGTTGTGAGTGCACAGAGTCCCGCCCTCAGGGTCAGGTTTCCTCTGTGGCCTGCAGAGTGTCAGGGTGACAGGGCACCAGGAACTCTGAGCTCCTGTCCCCAGTGCTTGTCTCAGATGCTTGGTGCTCAGGAACACCAGTGACTGTTACCTGGACAGGAGTAACCAGCGATCTCAGCTTTCCATGTCTACGCTCTATCCACAGCACCACCGCGGGTCAGAACTGGGAGCAGCTTTAGAGCAACTAGAGGGACGGGGAGGAAAGGGGCATCAGGGGAGCGTAGGGTTTCCTAGACAGGAGCAGCGTCTTCACTCTGCAAGCACCAAGGATGTGCACCCAGAAGACGCTGGGCTCCACCCTGCAAAGGGGAACAAATGGAAGGAAGAGTCCCGTGACCTGAGAGAGGGTCGCCGTGAGCCTAGCGCCCCGGGAGGGGTGGGGCGGCAGGGAAGTCGGGGCGTCCGGGCCACGAGCAGGGACTATTGCCCAGGACACCTGAGGGGCAAGATGGCTGTCAGCTAAGATAATGCTGGTACACCTTCCACCAGACGAGTGTCCAGGAAAGCAGCGACGACGCTCCGCAGCTTCCTGCACTGAGTTATCCCGGTCCCCACCGCACAGGATGATCAGTGAATGATGAATGTCCAGTGGCTGTGCAAGACCGACCGCTGTACACAGTGGACGTGATCGGGACCGATGGGCGATGGCTGGATGAATGGGATGGACTGTTGTTGAATACTGAACGTACGGGCGACTGACAGACCGATGGGTGAGGGCGGGACCAACGCTGGGATGCTGCCTCGTCGAGGATGCTGCGCTGAGCACAGCCAGCGGCTTCAGTGAGCTGAAGGCGAGACCTGCCCTCTGCTCGCTCAGGAAAGCGACTGGAGTGAAAGAGGGCTTTAAAGAAAAATGCTCTGACCTCCTCCACAAGAATCCGGGTCACATCTTTATGGGGCCCGGGCGGGGGTCTCAGTGAAACCCACTCACTTATTGCTGGGACCGCCATCCAGGCTTAGAATCGCCGACGCCCCGCGCGCGGATTGGTTAGGTCGGTGAGTTCCGCGCCGCTGCGGGAAGACCTGGAAAAGCGGAGTTTGCCCAAGGAATGGGGCCCCTGCGGTACTACTGCGCATGCTTGCACCGTGACCCTAGCTTGAGGTGACGGCCACTACCGAGGCGGGGGCCCCAGGCTCGGAAGCTGAGGGACTAGCAGCAGCTCGATCGCCTGAGGAGGGCCCCGCTGCGGTCGCCTCCTGGCCAGTGCCTGCCTGGTAAGGACGGGCCCCAGCGGGATGGGTTCCATGGCGAGGACGCACCCCCCAGCCGGGGTCTTTCGGGGTTCCTAAGGACTTCGTATCCTAGGGGTTCCCCAGCCTCTGCGTAAGGGCGCTCAGGCCGTTTCCTTGTCTTTCATCCGCAGTCCCCCTCCTTTCTCCTCCCTCCTCCTTCCCTCCGCCCACCCGACCCCAGGACTGAGCCCCGACAGACACCCTAAACCAGGGAGTCATTGGCCTGCCTTCCCTTGACCACACCCAGTCCTACTCTCCCTGCACCCATCCTCAGCCCCTCTAGAGGTCTCCGCAGGGACCGAAGAGAGTCGGAGGTGTGAGATACTGGGGCGGGCAAACGTTTACAAAAAGCAGCTTGGTCAGGTAGATGCAATAGGAATGTTTGGAGAGGCTGGGAGCTGGAGCTGGTTGGGCGAGGCATAGACAGGCCTGATGACAGATTACAATAAATAAGGAGGAGTAAAGGTGACTAATATTCCGAGCCATGGTGACTGGGGAAAGGAGGTGCCATGACCTGAGGTTAGTGGGTTGGGGAAGCTTTTCCCTGCATACTATAGAGTAGCAGTTCTTGACCTTTATTGTGTCACTGCTGCTTTTAAAACCTTCCTGTGAGGATATGTACTTTCACAGCTAAATTGGCTCATTATCCCACCTGCAATCCAGTCACAGCCCTCCGTGAACCATATGGGGCAGGGATTGGGGTGTGGGGGGGTGGCACCTGTCAATATCATTGGGAACTTTTTATAACAACTGCTTCACCCTATTAAGAATCCCTGGTAAATTCATCACTATTCCATTACATAGGTGAAACCCGCCCAGAGTGGGTAAGGGATTTGCCCTCATGGCCGAGGCCACAGGTGGTGATGTATGTTGATGGTACTTCCATATGTATGAAGGTAATTCTGCTAATTTGTCATCAGCCACCAGGCAGGGCTCCCAGCTTTCAGAATCTCACCAATAAGAGATTGGACCTCTCAGTTTTCTATTGCTTCAGTAACAAATTACCACAAATTTAATGGCTGAAAACAACATAGCTTTGTAACAACCTTACAGTTCTGGAGTTCAGAAGTCTGACATAGCTCTCACTGAGTTAAAATCAAGGTGTGGGCAGGATGGTATTCCTTCCTGGGACTCTAGGAGAGAAAATCAATTTCTTTGTCTTTTTCAGCTTCTAGTATTCCTTGGCTCCTGGCCCCCTCTCTCCATCTTTACAGCCACATCGCAATCCTCTGACCCTGCTTCCATCAGTGCATCCTTATCTCTTTTCTTCTGCCTTTCTCTTCTGCTTTTTAGGATACAATATTTGTGATTGGACACACCTGGATAATCCAAGCTAATCTACTTTAGTAACCTTAATTACACCTGAAAACTTAATTTTCTTTGCCTTGTAAGATAATACATTTCCAGGTTCTAGGATTGGGACCTAGACATTTGAGGGGGACCACTATTCTGCTTCCCGAAGACTTGGTGATATCTCAGAGGCTCCTGCACTTCTTAACATTGTGTGATTTGGGGCTTACACTGAGCTACCTTTACACTTCTGGGTCTCCTTTGTGCAGTTCAGTGTCAGGAGAGCTGGTTGGGAGAAGTACTGATGGGAGGCCACAGCAATACAGAACACCAGATTACACAGTGAGGGGGAGGGTGTAAACCTAGCCAAGTAGGGTAAGTGTTAAGCCTTTTGATATTTTAAATTCATTTCTGCTCCACTTTTTAAAATGATGTTATTTATTGAGCTTTGACTGTGTGAAAATTTAATTTTCAAAATATACACAGTTAAACTAGCTGTCTCTCAACTCTCCTTTACACCTAGAAAACCAAATTTCTAGATCCTTGTGATGAATCCAGAAAAAAGACTAATTTGCATCCTTTGTGGTGTGAAATAGTAGTATCTCATTGTGGTTTTGTTCTGCATTTCATTCACGATTAATGATGTTGAGCATCTTGTGTGTTTATTAGCCATTGTATATCTCCTTTGCAGATAGGTCTCTTCAGAGCCTTTGCACATTATTAATTTGGTTTATTTGTCTTTTTTATTACTGAGTTAGAGTTGTTTATAAATTCCAGATACAAGTCCCTTATCAAATATATGATTTGCAAAAATGTTCTCCTATTCTATGGGTTATCTTCCTTTTTAAATTGCTTTTAGAGACGAAGAAGAAGGGAGAAAAGGAGACAGAGATAAGAGAGAGACCGAAACTGATTTGTTGTTCTGCTTATTTAGGCATTTATTGGTTGATTCTTTTTTTTTATTATTTTTTTTATTTTATTCATTTTTAGAGAGGAGACACAGAGTGAGAGAGAGAGAGAGAGAGAGAGAGAGAGAAAGGGGGGAGGAGCTGGAAGCATCAACTCACATATGTACCTTGACCAGACCAGTGCAGGGTTTTGAACTGGCGACCTCAGTGTTCCCAGGTCGACACTTTATCCACTGCGCCACCACAGGTCAGGCTATTGGTTGATTCTTTTTGTGCCCTTACAGGGGATCAAACTCGCAACCTGGTTTATCAGGTTGATGCTCTAACCAACTGAGCTACCCAGCCAGAGCTCTGTGGGGTTATCTTTTCACTTTCTGGATGGTATCTTTTGACTTACAAAAGTTAAAATTTTTTTTTTCAGTTTATCTGTTTCTTCTTTGATTGCTTATATTGAAGAAAACTTTGCCTAATCCAAGGTCATGAAGATTTACTGCTACCTTTTTTGTGTGTGTGTGACAGAGACAGACAAAAAGAGGGGATAAATAGGGACAGACAGACAGGAAGGGAGAGAGATGAGAAGCATCAATTCTTCATTATGGCACCTTAGTTAGACATTGATTGCTTCCTCATATGTGCCTTGACTGGGGGGCTATTGACTGGGGGGCTAAAGCAGACCGAGTGATCCTTTGCTCAAGCCAGCGACCTTGGGCTCAAGCAGGTGAGCCTTGCTCAAACCAGATGAGCCTGCACTTAAGCTGGCAACCTCAGGGTTTCGAACCTGGGTCCTCTGCATCCCAGTCCTATGCTATATCCACTGCACCACCACCTGGTCAGGTTGCTACCTTTCTTTTTTTTTTTTTACAGGAACAGAGAGGGATAGATACGGACAGACAGACAGGAACAGAGAGAGGTGAGAAGCATCAATCATTAGTTTTTTGTTGCCGTTGCGACACCTTAGTTGTTCACTGATTGCTCTCTCACATGTGCCTTGACCACGGGCCTTCAGCAGACCAAGCAACCCCTTGCTAGAGCCAGCGACCTTGGGTCCAAGCTGGCGAGCTTTTGCTCAAGCCAGATTGGCCGGTGCTCAAGCTGGCGACCTTGGGGACTCGAACCTGGGTCTTCCGCATCCCAGTCCGACGCTCTGTCCACTGTGCCACCGCCTGGTCAGGCACTACCTTTCTTTTTAAAAGAGTTTTGCAGCCCTGGCCAGTTAGCTCAGCAGTAGAGCATCTGCCTGGAATGTGGAATTCCCGGGTTCAATTCCTAGCCAGGGCACACAGCAATTATCGGCTTCTCCACCTCTCCCCGCTACTCTTCCCCTCCCCTCCTGCAGCCATGGCTTGAATGGTTTGAGCAATTTGGTCCCGGGTGCTAAGGATGGCTCCATGGCCTCACCTCAGGTGCTGAAATAGCTCAGTTGCAGAACAACATAGCAGTGGCCCCAGATGGGCAGAGCACCCCCCTCTAGGGGCCTTGTTGGGTAGATCCCAGTCAGGGCACATGCGGGAGTCTGTTACTACCTCCTTGCCTCCTGCCTCTATTTAATAAAAAAATAAAAACAAATAAGAGTTATACAACTAGCTCTTACAGTTAAGTCTATGATATTGAAGTTAATTTTTGTATATGACGTGAGGAGCAGGTTCATCTTTGTTCTTTTGTATTTGATATCTGGTTGTCTCAGCATTCAACATTTGTTGAAAAGTCTATTATTTTCCCCACAGCAAGGGTCAGACTTAATGTTCACCTCCTGAAAGGGGAAGTCATTACTTTATGGAATTCTTCAGAAGGATGACTTGTTCCTTCTCCCCCATTTATTTACTTATTCATTCAATTATTGTATGAGTGTGGACTTACGAGTATGTGTTTTATTCTTTGGGTTATATCCTGGGGACTTACTCTCAAGTCCTGGATGCTGTTTCCACCAGAACTGGCATTTCTCACTTTAAGCCTCAGCTGCTCAGGGCAAAGGAAGGAACATTGGCTCTGGACCAGCCTGGCCTGGGTTCAAGTTTTGGCTCCCGCTAGCTCTGCTGTCCGGGACCACTTACTTAATTTTCCGAACCTCAGTCTTCCCAGGGGCAGAGCCGAGTTGATGGTGACACCTGGAAGGAAGGTTGTTGGGGTATATAGTTCTGGAGGTATGGGCTGAAGTCATAAAATTATTGTTCCTGACTCAGGTCCCAGCTTGAGGACCAATGACGTAGCTCTAGGCAGGTTACTTTATTTATTTATTTTTTAATTTTCTTTTAAAGATTTTTTTCTTTTTAGTTATTCATTTTACAGAGGAAAGAGAGAGAGAGAGAGAGAGAGAGAGAGAGAGGGAAATGGGGGAGGAACAAGAAGCATTAATTCCCATATGAGCCTTGCCAGGCAAACCAGTGTTTTGAACTGGTGACCTCAGCGTTCCAGGTTGACACTTTATCCACTGCGCCACCACAGGTCAGGCTGGGCAGGTTACTTTAATATTGACCATGGACAGGAGTTCCAGAGGAACAGAGAGTGTTCTCACTCTCTCTCTCTAGTTAATTTTACTCATTTAAAATTCTAGTTGAGCCTGACTAGGCGGTGTCGCAGTGGATAGAGTCGGACTGGGATGCGGAAGACCCAGGTTCCACCCGAGCTCGCCAGCTTGAGCGCGGGCCCATCTGGTTTGAGCAAAAGCTCACCAGCTTGGACCCAAGGTCGCTGGCTCCAGCAAGAGGTTGCTCGGTCTGCTGAAGGCCTGCGGTCAAGGCACATGTGAGAGAGCAATCAATGAACAACTGTGGTGTCGCAACGGCAACGAAAAACTAATGATTGATGCTTCTCATCTCTCTCTGTTCCTGTCTGTCTGTCCCTATCTATCCCTCTCTCTGACTCTCTCTCTGTCCCTGTAAAATAAATAAATAAAATAAATAAATAAATAAAACATTTAAAAAATTCTAGTTGATTATATTAATCTTTATTTTCTTATGTGACATTATGTTGCATAAGAATGGGGACCAGCCTGACCAGGAGGTCGCGCAGTGGATAGAGCGTCAGACTGGGATGCCGGAAGACCCAGGTTCCACCCGAGCTCGCCAGCTTGAGCGCGGGCCCATCTGGCTTGAGCTAAAGCTCACCAGCTTGGACCCAAGGTCCCTGGCTCCACAAGGGGTTGCTCGGTCTGCTGAAGGCCTGTGGTTAAGGCACATGTGAGAAAGCAATCAATGAACAACTATGGTGTCGCAACGGCAATGAGAAACTAATGATTGATGCTTCTCACCTCTCTCTGTTCCTGTCTGTCTGTCCCTATCTATCCCTCTCTCTGACTCTCTCTCTGTCCTTGTAGAAATAAAAAAAGAATGGGGACCACATTTTCTTATTATTATTTTATGTGAGAGGAGATAGAGAGGCAGACTCCTGCATGTGCCCAGACCAGCATTCACCTGGCAATCCTGTCTGGTGCTGATGCTGGAATCAATCAAGCTATCCTCGGCGCTAGGGAGCTGATGCTCAAACCAGTCAAACCACTGACTGCGAGAGGAGAAGAGGGAGAGAAGGGGCAGGAAGAGGGGAGGAGAAGCAGTCAATTCTCATCTGTGTCCTGACCAGGGATCGAACCCAGGACATCCACATGCCAGGCCACTCTATCTACTGAGCCAACTGGCCAGGGCTGGGACCTTGTTTTTTAAGTAGTGCTCTAAAAAGGAAATTACCGTCTCAGTAAACATGTCATTTTTTAAATGTTACATGTTTTATTATTGTAAAATTAGTTCATGTACAGTACAGTTTGGGAAAAATAATAGGAAATTAGCAAAAAATCATAGAAAATGAGCAAAAAATGGGTCTGACCTATAGTGGCATGGTGGATAAAGCATCAGCCTGGAACGCTGAGGTTGCTTGTTGGAAACCCTGGGTTGGCCTGGTCAAGGCACATATGGGAGTTGATAGTTATTGCTCCTCCCCCTTTCTCTCTCTCTCTCTCTCTTTTCTCTAAACTGAATAAAGTCTTTGAAAAAAGAAAATTAAAAAGAAAATTAGCAAAATATAAAATCCCTGATTTCCCCCTCTGCTAATATTTTGATAAATTACTTCTTAGTAGGTTTTAGTGTATTTTTATATATAATTCTTTGAAAACATTCTAGAAAGCACCTGCTTCTGAAGTTAAGTACAGGTTAAATAAAATTAGTAAATGCATGACAAATATGACTGGAATGGAGAATAAAGAAAAGGAAAGACAACGGGTTGAGAGAGAAAGACACAAGAGAGGGACAAAAGTTCTTGGTCTTTTTTTGGGAAAATGCATAGTTGTTTAGCCTAGAAAAGATCAGCTAAATGTGTTCATTGGACTTTGTAGAGTATGTGCTGCTGAAGAGAGCATTCATTGGACTTTCTAACAATGCTTTTGTGTAAACCAAATATAAACACTTTTTCTTATATTCTTTTTCACCCCTTGCTTCCTCTCTCTCTCTCTCTCTCTCTCTCTCGCTCTCTCTCTCACTCTCTCTATGTTGGAAAAATGGTTTATTTTAAGGAGCAACGTCTTCATCTTATGGCCTTCCAGGATACTTTGCCTAAGTTTTAAATTGAATTTTCCACAACTACAGGGGTGAATTAAATTGTGCTCTGGTACTTTATAAAGACCTTTGCATCTGGTCCGTAAGCTGGTGATGTCTACTTTTATAAATGGAAGAAAACAGGAAACACAATTATTTGAAAGCTTTGCTTGTAATCAGTGGTGGGATTCAAATAACTTAACAACCGGTTCTGTCCTAATGACCATTTTAAGTATAAAAAAAAAGATACACCAAAAAGTAGTTTATTATTTCATGTATTTAATACTTAAATAAGAACAAAAGAGGTTCAAAGAACTAGATTATGTTATAAGAGTTTTAAAATATTAATGAAAAATATTAAATAATACCTGACAAAAAATAATAAAACTGTTATTTATTTCTGTATTGCATCTTGTTTTTTGTTTGTTTGTTTTTGTTTTGTTTTGTTTTTGTATTTTTCTGAAGTGAGATATGGGGAGGCAGAGAGACAGACTTCCACATGCGCCCAACTGGGATCCACCAGGGGGCAATGCTCTGCCCATCTGGAGCATTGCTCCATTGCAACTGGAGCCATTCTAGCACCTGAGGCAGAGGCCAGTGGGGCCATCCACAGTGCCTGAGCCAACTTTGCTCCAATGAAGCGTTGGCTGGGGGAGGGGAAGAGAGAATGGAGAAGGGGAAGGGTGGAGAAACAGATGGGTGCTTCTCCTGTGTGCCCTGGCCAGGAATCAAACCCGGAACATCCACACACCAGGCCGATGCTCTACTGCTGAGCCTATCAGCCAGGGCTGTTTTTTTTATTTTTTTAGTTTTTTAATTTTAGTAAGAGGAGGGAAAGCTGAGACAGATTCCCACATGTGCCCACACAGGGATCTACCCAGCAAGCCCACTAGGGGGCAATGCTCTGCCCATCTGGGGCATAGCTCTGTTGCTCAGCAACCAAGATCTTCTTAGCACCTGATGTGGAGGCCATGAAGCTGTCTTCAGTGCCAGAGGCCAACTCGCTCCAATCTCTCCTTAGCTGCAGGAGGGGATGAGAAGAGAGAGAGAGAGAGAAGCAATAGGAGGAGAGGGGGAGAAGCAGGTGGGCCCTTTTCCTGTGTGCCCTAACCCAGAATCGAACCCAGAACATCCACACATCAGGCCAATGCTCTACCACTGAGCCAACTGGTCAGGGCCACATATTGCTTCTTGATTGACATCTTCACTTACAATTTTTTCACCTATGGATGGAATGAACATTACTACAGGCACTTAGAATACACTGTTGCACAGATGATTGTTAAAAAAGAGTAAGTAATGTGAATTAGTGATTTCCACATTGGGCAGCTGCCCAGGTGCCCACCTTAGAGAGAACTCTGATTATAAGTGCCATTTTGGTGGCCTGACCTGTGGTGGCACAGTGGATAAAGCATCAACCTGGAATGCTGAGGTTGCCAGTTCAAAACCCTGGCTTTGCACATATGGAAGTTGATACTTCCTCCTCCTCCTCTTCTCTCTCTCTCTCTATCTCTCTCTCTCTCCTCCCTAAATTGAATAAAGTCTTCAAAAAAAATAAGTGCCATTTTAACAACTAGTTCACCAAACTCAACACAAAAATAGGTATGGGCCTGATCAGGCGGTGGTGCAGTGGATAGAGTGTCAGACTGGGATGCTGAAGACCCAGGTTCGAGACCCTGAGCTCGCCAGCTTGAGCACGGGCCCATCTGGCTGAGCAAAAACTCGCCAGCTTGGACCCGAGGTCACTGGCTCCAGCAAGGGGTGGCTCGGTCTGCTGAAGGCCCGCGGTCAAGGCACATGTGAGAAGGCAATCAATGAACAACTATGGTGTCGCAACGGCAACGAAAAACTAATAATTGATGCTTCTCACCTCTCTCCGTTCCTGTCTGTCTGTCCCTATCTATCCCTCTCTCTGACTCTCTCTGTCCCTGTAAAAAAAAAAAAAAAAGTAAATAATAACAAAAATAGGTATGCTTCTGCCGAACTGGTATGAACCGGCTGAATCCCACCACTGCTTGTAACTATGAAAAAAATGTATGTACGAAACTGCAGGAATGAAAGCAGTTTGTAACAGATGCTGGGATTATACAGATTTACTGTTATCGTTTAATGTATTTTATATAACCTTTTTCAGTTGAATATTTCAAAAACTTTCAATAATCTCAGTATAATCTGTCTTGCTTTTCTTTGGTTAGAAAACCAAATCCCAAGAACTTAAGCGTGGGGCCTCAGCTGTGTGGGGGAGCTGTTTATTGTGCAGGAATGTGTTTTCAAACTGGTCGCTCCTGGGTGAAGGTGGTTTCTATAAGCACTTTTCACGTTTTTGGATTATGATCAAAGGGGAAGAAAATCCATATAGGCCTGTTCTGGCTCCCCGGGCTCACAGGCAGAGCCTTTGGAGCTGTATGGCATTGGTGCTAAGACCCAGCTGGCATGGGGGCTCCTTACAGAGCAGAGAGCCCCTGGTCTCATGTGCAGGCCCGTGTGCTCCCGCCCTCTGGGAGCATGCTCATGCTTTGAACGTGCTAGGAAGTTTGGGGTCAAGATGTAGAGATAGCACGAGCTATGATTTCTTGAGCACTTACCATGTTCTATGCTGTTGAGTGCTGAAGTGTGCCCACCTCCAAATTTATATATTGAAGTCCTAACCCTCAGGACCTCAGATTCTGACTGTATCGGAGATCGAGCCTTTAAAGAGGTAATTAAGCGTAAATCATGTTATATTGGGTAGGCCCTGATCCAGTGTGATCAGAGTCCTTACAAGAAGATACCAGGACAGAGGTACACAGGGAAGACCTGTGAGGACACAGGAAGAAGGAAACAGTGAGAACCACAAAGCCAGCTGAAGAAACAGGTCCAGGGATGCAAGTAGACATCTGTGGGCCTTGCTGCTTCCTGGGTCATAGACAGGACAGGCAAGATATCTCCCCAGGCTGCAGCCTTGTTTCTGGGTTAAACGCTGTAAACTGGGAAGACCTGCCATTTGTCTACCAACCAGTTGCCCCTAAACAAAAAACGCCACTCGAAGCTAATGCCTCAGGGCCTTGCTATTCAGACCAGTCTGCCTAGGTGTCTGTCCTTGCTGCTGCTTCTTTTTTTTATTTTGAGAGAGGCAGGGAGAAAGACAGAAACATTGTGTGTGCCCTGACTGGAAAATCGAACCAGCAACATCCATGCTCGGGGATGACGCTCCAGCCAACCAAGCTATCCGGCCAGGGCTTAACTTTTATTAATTTTTAGAGAGACAGAGAGAGGAAT
Organism: Rhynchonycteris naso; assembly: GCA_037038555.1. Classification (NCBI taxonomy): domain Eukaryota; kingdom Metazoa; phylum Chordata; class Mammalia; order Chiroptera; family Emballonuridae; genus Rhynchonycteris; species Rhynchonycteris naso. The sequence continues at coordinate 197,569,222 of CM073000.1, read as the reverse complement.
GGAGGGAGAGGGGAGGGGGAAGGGAAGCATTTGTTGTTGCACTTAGTTGTGCATTTTTTGGTTCCTTCTGGTGTGTGCTCTGACTGAGGATCGAACTCACAACCTTGTTGTTTTGGGATGACACTCTTAAATGACTGAGCTAACCAGACAGAGCCTTTCTGCTTCTTTAGATCAGAAGCCAGGGAGCCCTCAGTGACCACGGATTCTCCAGACAACTCCACAGCCTCCTCCCCGTCCAGCTGAGGCAGCACCAGCACCAGTTCAGGCACAAGGTCGCTGCTCTCTTGGGGTCCTGGTACCTCCTGAGCTCTGGGTGGCCCCAACCTCCTGCCTGGGGTGGGGGCAGGGTCTAGTTGTGAGTGCAGAGAGTCCCGCCCTCAGGGTCAGGTTTCCTCTGTAGCCTGCAGTGTAAGGGTGAAAGGGCACCAGGAACTCTGAGCTCCTGTCCCCAGTGCTTGTCTCAGATGCTTGGTGCTCAGGAACACCAGTGACTGTTACCTGGACAGGATACACCGGATGCCGTTTGGGGGTGAGCTCCAGATCTCTCTCACCTGGACTCCCAACTCTGCCGCTGTGGGAGTGTGGTTGCCCTGGTGTGCCTCCGTGCGCTCATCTGGGAGCTGGGTCAGTAAGAATGATGAACTTCCATGACATGGACTGGAAGGTTAAATGGAAAAACCCATGAAACACGTTGCCCCTGTGCTGAGCACCCACCGTCCTCAATTTGTAGTAACTCAGTTATCAGTGTCTTAATGTCCCATCAGCTCCCCTCGAGCCCTGTTTTGGGGCACATTTTACATGGAGGGAAAGTGAGGGCTGAATGGGAGAGGTAACTTGCTGCTGCCAAGACAGGAACTGAGAGAGACAGAGAGAGGGGCAGATAGGGACAGACAGACAGGAAAGGAGAGAGATGAGAAGCATCAGTTCTTTGTTGCAGCACCTTAGTTGTTCATTGATTGCTTTCTCATATGTGTCTTGACCCGGGGGCTACAGCAGACCAAGTGACCCCTTGCTCAAGCCAGCGACCTTGGGCTCTAGCCAACAACCTTGGGCTTTAAGCCAGCAACCTTTGGGTTCAAGCCAGTGATCGTGGGGTCATGTCTGATCCCTCACTCAAGCCATTGACCCCGTGCTCAAGCTGGTGAGCCTGTGCTCAAGCTGGATGAGCCTGCACTCAAGCCAGTGACCTCAGGATTTCGAACCCGGGTTCTCTGCATCCCAGGCCAACGCTCTGTCCACTGCGCCACTGCCTGGTCAGGCCTACCTAGACTTATATTAATCTTTATTTTCTTATGTGACATGTTGCATATAAATGGGGACCTTGTTTTCTTATATATATACTTATTATTATTATTATTATTATTATTATTATTATTTATGTGAGAGGAGAGGAGAGGTTATGGAGAGAAAGACTCCCACATGTGCCCTGAATGGGATCCATCAGGCAACTCCCTTCTGGGGCTGATGCTGGAATCAACCAAGCTATCCTGAGAACCTGAGGCTGACACTCGGACCAACCAAGCTATCTTCAGCACCTGGGGCTGACACTCGGCCCAACCGAGCTATCCTCAGCACCCGGGGCTGATGCTCCAGCTTCATTCAGGTCCTTGCTCATTCTGGTGCCTCATCTACCCAACCTGCACCTCAGATCTGTTCTGAGTTCAGGCTTTCCTGATGGGGGTTTGCCTCCTTTCATAGGATAGAGCCCTTGGACTGCCAGGTTCTTTGCCAGGGAAGAGGAGGAGAAATCCATCTACTGTGGTCTGGCTTTCTGTGCCAGAATGCCCCTGCCTGAGGCCAGTGAACAGGAGGGTGAGAGTGTGAAGGCCGGCCAGGAGCCGTCCCCTGAGTCCCCTGAGCCAGGCACAGATGTCATCCTAGCAGCCCCCAGGAAGCCAAAGAAGTTCTCCAAACTGGTCCTGCTGACAGCCTCCAAAGACAGTGCCAAAGTGGCCGCAGCCAAGCGCAGAGGAGTGCACTGCATCATGTCTCTGGGTGTGCCCGGTCCCACCACCCTGGCCAAGGCCCTCCTCAAGATCCATCCTGAGGCCCAGCGTGCCATTGAGGCGCCCCCCGAGGGGCCTGAGCAGAAACGCAGGAAGCTGCACACAGGTGAGTCCCTGGCCCCTGCAAGCAAAGTTGTGAGCAAGACTTCCTGGGGCTGGAAGTCCCCTGATAACTGGGCAGCCAAGGGGACACAGGCTAGGCTGGGTTTGAAAAGAGCGTGCCTGTGCTGTGAACACGCCTGCGTGTATTCTCTCTCGCCACGCTACATCTCAGCGTAAACCTTGCATGTTTGGAGCCTCCACACGTGTGTATCCATTCTGTGTCTACATGTGGATTTGCCTGGGAAGGGGTGTCTACGTGTATGTGTCCTTGTACGTCCTTGTCCCTGGGCCTATTTCTGTCCATGTCAGCTCTTATGTGTTTGGGGGTCTGTGTGTGCATGTGTCTGTGCCAGACTCTATTTGAGGCCCCAAGTAGACCCCCCATCCCCACCTCCACCAGGCTTGGTGCAGCTGAGAGGAACACAGAATCCTGAGGGTTGCCCAGGGGAGGGAAGACCTAGTGGCTGGGAAGGAGATGAGCTGGGGGGTTTTCCCCAATGGGAAGTGGGGTCTGTCGTGCCCTAAGAAGATAGAACAAAGAGAAGGCACAGCAGTTGGCCCTGTTTGCTGCCTATGGACAGGCGCCCCCTTGGAGTCAGTCAGTCCACCAGTCGGCCTTGCAGTCTGTCTCAGAGAGAGGAAACCGAGGCCTCTTGGTTTTCATCAGGTAGCCGGACCGTGCGGGGGACCCTCCTAGTCGATGGAAGCTTAGTGTGAATAATCTGAAGTCATGGGGTGGCCTACTGCTTCCCCAAGGCTGAGATTTCAGGGCCCCTGAGATTGGGGCATCCCTAGCTACAGGCCTGGAGCTCACAGGGGACTTGAGTTACCCCTGGCTCTCTGTCCCCCTCTCCCCAGAGCCTGGAGACCCCTCTGCAGCATGCCCAACTCACCCTGTGAGCACCTCTACCAGTCAGCTCTGGGTCAGCTCCATATGTCTAACTGCTAACTCCTGCCGGCCCAGGGGGTAGAGGGTGCTGTCCCATGGCCTGTTGGGAAGCAGAGCTGAGAGGTCAAGTTACCACCCTGAGACCACCAGCTGATCACTGCAGAGGGTGAAGGGGGGACATCGAGCTCAGAGCCTGTTCTTCCCACTCAGCTCAGTGGGTTGGGTCATCTCTAGGGTCTTTTTCACTCTGTCTGAGACCTCTGCTTAGGCATCTGCCCGGTGGGCCCCACCCCACAGCGCTGTTGTGAGAATTAGGACCGAGCCACCCTTCCTCAGAGGGAGAGATAGAGAGCAGAGCAAGAACTGCCTCTAGCCTGACCAAGCAGTGGCGCAGTGGATAGAGCGTCGGACTGGGACGCGGAAGACCCAGGTTCGAGACCCCGAGCTCACCAGCTTGAGCGCAGGCCCATCTGGCTTGAGCAAAAGCTCGCCAGCTTGGACACAAGGTCGCTGGCTCCAGCAAGGGGTGGCTCAGTCTGCTGAAGGCCCACGGTCAAGGCACATGTGAGAAAGCAATCAATGAACAACTAAGGTGTTGCAAGGGCAACGAAATACTAATGATTGATGCTTCTCATCTCTCTCTGTTCCTGTCTGTCTGTCCCTATCTGTCCCTCTCTCTGACTCTCTCTCTGTCCCTATAAAAAAAAAAAGAAAAAGAAGAACTGCCTCTAGCCCTACAGACTCCCTTAGGCAGGCACTCCAGCAGTCAACCACCGCCCACCCTTCCCCTTCTTTCCTGCTATACCTGATCTAAAACTTCCCACCCTCTTGCTCCATCCCAAGCCTGGCAGTGGAAATAGCAGCAGCTTCCGGCTTCCCAAGTGCTCAGCTCAAATATGGCCCAGAGTTTCCTGGAAATGACTTCAGCAGCCTCTGTGGCCTTTGGGGGCAATGACTTCTCTAAGTTGGTCATTGGTGCCCCAGAACATCCCCTGGTGGGCTGAGTGCTCCTGGCGCCATCTCTTCTCTTCCCTTCTCTGACACCAGCCTGACCCACCCCCTTCTCTTCCAGAAGAAAAAGAAGATGAAAAGTTGGAGGGAAGACCTGCTCCCAGTGCCACAGAAGGCGGGAAGGAATCCTCCGTGGGGCCCAGCGAGACCCCGTAACCCTGACAACCGCAGACACAATGTCCTTTGATGGGTCAGTGAACTTGGCTGTGACTACTTCTACCTGGGGCCCAGTCCCCAGCTGATTTTCCCTTTCAACATTGTGTAATGGTTTTCAGCTCAAGTGTAACTTACTTTTGTAAGCAGAAAAATAAATCATAACAGAATAAAATAAGCTATATGCTAGATCCCATCAGGAACAGGTTGTAAAAATTCCAGGATTCTGGGTCCTCTGAGGCCCATCTCCAACCCCACCACACCTGGGGCCCTGCCCATCACACCAGCCCTCACTGGGCCCTTCCTAGGGGCTATCTGACCTGGGCTATCTCTCAGACCTGGGAAAGGGGCTCATGGGGGCCTCCATACCCTAGGACCTCACACCCCTAGGGGCCTTCAGCCTGGAAAAGTAGCCCCTGGTCCAGAGGCTGGGTGGGTCTCTGAGGTTCCCTTTCTTGCTGCCTTAGTCTGAAAGGTGGCAGTGGACCTCCAGTCCTGACCTCCTAGGAAGCTGATTCAACCCCTCCCTGACTCTCCCTCTGGGGCCCATCCCTGAGCTGGAGCCTCAGCCTGCTCCTGCTGGACCCCTGGAGGCTCAGGTGGTCCAGGCAGCCACAGGGGCCTGAGAGCCCCCTGCAGAGGGACCCTGCCATCATGGCAGCCCAGTTGTGCTGAGGAAGGGATGGGGCTGCAGTCTGGGTGGGGACCCTGACAGAAGTGTGTGGTGCTCCATGATGTTTCTTCCAGGTGGTTTGGGGACTGAGGGAGATGACCAGGAACCTGAGCCCCTCCCCAGTCCCTGGGTGTTGCCCCGTTTGGAGGAGGAGGTGAAGAAACACACTGTTCCCCTCCTTCAACCAGAAGTCAGCGTCCTGCAAAGGTCCCCACTGGAAAGGTTTCAGCCTCAGTTACTTCACCGCATGCAGTCTTCATTCTTTGAAAACTGCCACTGGGCACAAGGAAATGGCTTATTTTTAATGTACAGAGTTTAGAGGTCTTACGTTTTAAAATAACATTTCCCAAATGTGATCAGTATTTATTGACTTCCTCTTAGGAGAGTGAGTTACTCAGCATGTTTTTTCTTGCCAGCTCTCCATTTTGCTATTTTATTTTCACAGCATGTGTGTAGTAACATTTCTATTCTGTAATCATAGTTTGAGATGTTCTTTTGTCTTAATTCCATATTTAAATAGATTCCCTCTACCCACCTTAAGACAGGCCATGGAGCCATCCTCAGCACCCAGGGTCAACTTGCTCCAATCGAGCCATGGCTGCAGGATGGGAAGAAAGAGAGAGAAAGAGAGAGAAGGGAGGAGGACGATTAGAGAAGCATTGTCACTTCTCCTATGTGCCCTGACCAGGAATCAAACCCGGAAAACCACACATGGGGCCATTGCTCTACCACTGAGCCAACACACCAGGACCACTTCCCAAACCTTAGTGTGGCATTATTGACCCCTCCTGTTGCTGCCAGGAAAGCTGCAGGCCGGATGGGCACTCATGTCCCAAGTGAGGGGCCTGGCTGTCTTGATGGCTGCTGCAGGCTGCTTGAGGGCACAGCAAGGGTCCGTCTTCCTCCTGCATGGCAGGTGGTGCCCATCACCTGCCTGGAAGGTGTTCAGGATCATGGGACAGGAAACCACCACTGAGCCAAACTGGGAATCCACACACTGGGACCAGCGATGTCAACATACTCCTTATTTTCAAATATTTCGAATTCACAGAAAAGTTGAAGGAACAGTGCAGGAAACATGGTGTAGCCCTCACCTAGATTCACCCTCATCTCTAATCTTTTTCCTCTTCCTCCTGCCACTTCCTTGCCCCTTCACTTCCTGGGGACCTTAATGTCTTCCCAGAGCAGGCATGCATGAATTACTAAAATTCTGCAGCACACCAAAAAATATATTATTTGATGATCTGACAAAAAAAAAAAAGGTATACTTTTTATTCATTCACATCGGACAGCTATTGTTGTGTTGTCTTTTTTCTTTTTTCTTAACAAACTAAAAAGAAGTCAGTGCTCCTGATTCAATAATCAGGTTAGCATGTTTTAAAGATTCTTGCCACACAGTGGTTGAAAATCGCTGTTTTAAACAGCGTTTGATTTTTCTAGAACAAAGCTCTAGAAGTGAGAGTGCCTGTGAATACTGGGCTCTCAGATATTCTTGCCAACAGCCGGTGCTATCATTAAAAAAAAAAAAAAAAAATAGCACCCTCCACTTCCTTCTTGAGAGCACAACTTAGTGCGTGTTTTCTCCGGAGTTGCATTTCCCTTGGTTGCTTTGGAAAATTCATAATGGGATCCCAGGTTCCCCACCCATGGCGACTCTGGCTGATGGTCCTGGCAGCCGTAGGGTGCGAGCGTACTGGGCCCCGATTCAGGCACCTCCCCCAAACTCAGGCCTTGAGGGCCTCCAGAGTGCCATTTTCCTAACGCAGTCTCAATCTATCTATCCTACGCTACAGACTCAAGACACCCATTCAAGCACCTTAAGTATCGGGCACCGGCTCTAAGGTGCCCTCTGCATGGGGGTCGGCAGAGATGGCCCACTACCGAGAGAATGCGGGTGAGAGCCTTACTCTTTGTCATCTTCCAACCTAAAGTCTAGCACAAGTTGCAGCCACACGTCCTCCATTTCTTTTCTCGATAGCAGTCCGTTTTCTAAATTTAAATTTTATTTTTCAATTACAGTTTATATTCAATAAGCACGTACTACTTATATAAAAAAGCACTGAGTACTTACAATAACCAGTAACTCAGTATTTTTATCTATTGCTTCCTGCCCCGCCTCGGAAACTCAGCATCATCAGGGCGGGGAGCTTTGTCCATGTCGGTCCCTGCGGTGCCGGGGTGGAGAACAGCGAGGTGCAGGGGTGAGGAGGGCTACAGGATCCGAGCACAGGTGGAGGGCAGGGGTTCGGGGTTAGGCGGAGTGTAAGTGTGAGAGGAAGACGTGGAGGGTGCAGGCAGGGAGCAGAGCGTGGGAAAGGGTGCAGGAGAAGGCGGGGAAGAGACTCCATAGAGCATCTGGAGAATTTGGAAAGGAGGAGCTAGCCGGAGGGGACCTGGACCTGCACCTTCGTGGAGCCAGGGGGCGCTTCCAGCAGCTGCTTTAGAGCAACTAGAGGGAGGTGGAAGGGAGGGGTGTCTGCGGAGCGTGGAGTTTCCTGAAGAGAAGCACCTCGTTTTTACTCTGCAAACTCCGAGGCTGAGCCTGACCAGGCGATGGTGCAATGGATAGAGCGTCGGACTGAAATGCAGAAGACCCAGGTTTGAGACCCCGAGCTCGCCAGCTAGAGCGCGGGCCCATCTGGCTTGAGCAAAAGCTCGTCAGCTTGGACCCAAGGTCGGGGTGGCTCGGTCTGCTGAAGGCCCGCGGTCAAGGCACAAGTGAGAAAGCAATCAATGAACAACTATGGTGTCGCAACGGCAACGAAAAACTAATGATTGATGCTTCTCACCTCTCTCCGTTCCTGTCTGTCTGTCCCTATCTATCCCTCTCTCTGACTCTCTCTCTGTCCCTGTAAAACAAAACTAAACAAACTCTGAGGCTGTGAGGACGCGCAGCCAGAAGACTAGGGCCCCTGGGGCCCTGCCGGGCGAAGGGTAGCGGATGGAGAAAGCGGTCCCACAGGGCTGGGGAGCGTCGTGGTGAGCGAGATCCCAGCTCGCTGAGCGGGAGGAAGGGGAAGCGAGGCATCCCGGCAATATGCAGGTGTTTAGCGTTTGGGGCCGCTCCTGCCGCTACCACCAAATGTCTAGGAAAGCAGTACCGAGACCCCGAAACTCTCCGCGCTGGATCAATCCCGGTCACCACCGCACAGAGTGATTGTATGAAAATAAGAAGTGTCATGTGGCTGTGCAAAAAGCGACTGCTGGGACCAATGGGCCAAGGCTGGACCCATGGACGAGGGAGGGACCAATACGAAAAAGAAAGCATCTTTTCTCCCCGGAATGCCGAAGTGGCGGATAGTTTTGTTTGTCCAAGGTTTTATTTTGACATAATTTCACAGCTACAGAAAAGTTGCAAGAAGTATATAAAGGATTTCTATGTATTAGGAATGATGCCAGCATAATAGGTTTGGAAACGAAATGTCCAATAGGAAAAGGCAATCATATATATGTAAAATAAGCTTATATGTCTTTTCTATTGTAAGAAAACGCTTTCCCTTCTACCCCATTTACTTATTTACATCACTATTGACTCATGGATTTTTTAAAATGAATTTTTCGAGAGAGAGGAAGTGAGAGAGAGAGAAATACATCGATTTGTTCATTTATTTATGCATGCATTGGTTGATTCTTTGGTGGGGCAGGGGGAGGAGAGAGAGAGAGAGAACATCAACTGTTGCTCCTCTTAGCGGTGTACCTATTGAGGGTTTCTCATTCGTGCCCTAACCTTAGCTCGAGCCGGCGACCCCGGGATTGAGACGCAGCCTCAGCTCCTGGACAATTCTTTATTCACTGCGCCACCAGCCAGGGCTCATTGGTTGATTCTTGTGTGTGCCTCGATCCGGAGATCGAACGTTCGGCTTTGGCATTTCAGGGTAACGCTCTAACCAACTGAGCTACCTGGCCAGGGCCGACTCAAGAATTATTATTTTATTCAAGGTTATCATTATTTATTTTGAATCTCAAATTGACCCCACTTGGGGTGGGGTCATTTAAAGGTTTCAATGAGGTGCATAAGAAAATTCCTTCTGCTGGCTAAGGAAAATGATGGGCCTAATGATGCATTTAAACAAATGCTCCCGCTTAGTAAACGCGGAGTCAAAGCCTTGAGCAGGTCCATGGCTCCCAGTTAAGCCCCCCATCTCCCATTTGTCTGACAACTACGGGTTCACGACCCCCAAGTCCAAGCCACAGGTCTTCCTGAGGCTCCGCCCGGGACGCCGCCACCCAATCCTGGGTTTTCCCCGCCTCTTTTGCGAGCCCTACCCCCACCTCTCCGTACCTATTGGTCCGGCTTCCAGCTCCGCGCCGCTTAGGGAAGACCCGGAGAAGCGGAGTTCGTCCCCCTGAATGGGCTCTGCTGCGCCTGCTCACCAGAAGCTCGCTTAGGCGTTCCGGGAGGCCGGCTTCCCAGCGGGGTGGTGCGCGCTCCCGACAACCGGTGGGACGGCGCGCGCGGGCACGGGGCTCGCTCCCGAGGGAGTATGTGGGGGCGGGGATCGGGAGCTTTAGCTGCGGTGGCCTGAGAGCCCTGGGCCGCAAGGTTGATGCCTGTTGCTGCAGCGGCCGAGGCCGGAAGACGTGCCGCGGCTCCGTCGCCGAAGAGGAAGCGCCCCGTTGCCCTCGCCGGTCGGCCGGTACCGGTGAGGACGGGTCCCAGTGGGTGGTGATGGTCCCGGGTCCCATGGCGTGGATGCGACCCTCCCAGCTGTCCCAAGGGTTGCTGCTGCTGAGAGACGGATGGTCCCCAGACTCTGGGTCCCGGTGCCTAGGCCGCCTCCTTGTCCTTCACCCGAGATTGACCTCCTTTCTCCTCGCCCCTCTTTCTCCCCACCCCACCCTGGGACTGACACCCCAAACCAGGGAGCCCTGCATTGGCCCTTCTTCCTCGGTGGTGTCCGACCTACCGCATACTGCCTCCACCCTGGTACCCATCTTTGCGGCTCTGGAGGTATCAGTGACCTTGCACTTTCTGCTGTTGTTACATCCCTCCTTCCACTTCTGCGTATGTAGATTGTCCGTTGTGGCTTTCAAACTTTTTTTTTTCAGTTTACATAAAGAAATATATTTTGCATTCAAACCCTGTGCCTGTAGATATGGATTAATGAAAGATAGTTTTAAAGGAAGATACTGCCCTAACTTCACATGACGCACTTAATATACTCTGTTCTGTTCCATTCTAGCCCAGCCTATTCTATTCTATTCTATTCTATTCTATTCTATTCTATTCTATTCTATTCTATTCTATTCTATTCTTTTCATTCCAAGTTTATTGCTAAACCATGAAATTTATTTCAGGGCCTAATTGGTATGACCACAGTTCCTAAGGCTTGCTTTAACCATCAGTCTTTTGCTGTTTTAGTCCTTGTCTTTGGAGGATGCTGAGCTCCAATAATCAGAGAATCACTCGTAACCTTCTAAAGGGTATATATTTATTTTGACATTTCTGTGTTTCAGGGATAAAACCATTTCTAGGACTTGATTTGAATTTTCTGGTTTAATTCAATCAGGTTTCTCTTGTTTCCCTTCCAAAAGCCCCTAGTAAAACTAGGGGAAGAGTTAGTGTATGAAGTTGGGACTAGATTGTGGAGCTTTTATAGCAGAGATGGAGATGATTTTTATTGGAGAGAGAAATGATTAAAGTTGAACTTGAGGGAGATTAACCTGTCAGTACTGCACTATATAGGGAGAATTGGGAGGACTAGGCGCTAGAGGGAAAAACCATTTAGGGAGGTGGTGGGGACTGAAGTGCTGAGGTGATGTGGACTTCAGTGAAAGGCATGGAAGATGATAGGATCAGGTATAGAGAGAATGAGATTTGAGCATACATTAGTCCTGGTAAGGGAGGAGTAAAAATAGGGGGTTTGGGGGTGGGGAGTACCATTGGCTGTAATCTCTTCCTGTAGTGCATCTCTAAGTTGTTTTGAAGCCGTGGTTTTCAGGGACATTCACAGAGTTGGTTGTCAGGACTTGGGGACTGCTCCTGGCATCTAGCAGGCAGAGGCCGGGGATGCTGGTCAACATCCTTCATTGCACAGGACAGCCCCACAACAAAGAATTAGCTGGTGCAGAATGCAGTGGTGCTGATTTTGAGCACTACTCTAGAATAGCAGTTCTGAATCTTTATCACTACCACCTTCAAACTTCTCCAGGAATAATGTCTGTATACACACTCAGACTAGTGCATAGACTCCTAGATGGTTTCACGGGCCGGTGACAATGCACCTCTAACCCACGTAGCTCATTAGTGGGTGAGGGTGGGAGACAGCAGTTTGAATAATCCAGGAGCTTTTTCAAACGTCATGATATTCTCTTCTCTTCTTCCACTCTTCAGGACCCCTATTGGGGCCTAGATTCCCTGTTCTTGTGTGATGCCTTACAGTTTATAGAAGAATTTTACATACAATATTTCATTTGCTACTTTTCCTGGTTCGCAGGTGAAACCAGCCCAGAGAGGTGACGGGATTTGCCCCAGGTCCCCCACCCAGCAAACCATCGCAAAGGACCTGGGTGTTGGCACCTGACGATGGTTGTTGCTCTCTCGTATGAAGGTAATTCTGTTGACACACCGCCAGCTGCTGAGCCAAGCTCTGGATCTTACTGATTAGGGCTTGGGCCCAGGGCTGTCTCCTGGGTGGTGGGTTTCTACTGAGCCCTTTGGCACCACCAGCATCGTAGGACCCCATTATTGGGGCAGGCAGTCTGAATACTGCCCTCCAATTGCTCTCTCCCTCAGTTTGGGGGGAAGAGGAGAGAAGATAAGAGAGTGACCAGCCGTAACTGAAGTTCTTAAACTTTCCATTTATATCTGCCTGACTTAAAAATATTTCAGACACTCAAGAAATCTTTATTGAGTAAAAATTAAATGTTACAAAATAAACACATTAGGGCCCAAGTATTTACCTCAAAACAATGACCATCCAAAATAAAAATTTAAATCTATGTAGAATATGCATATATATAACAAAATTTTATATAACACTCACTTGGTTTTTTAAAATTATTTTATTTATTCATTTTAGAGAGGAGAGAGAGAGAGAAAGGGAGGAGGAGCAGGAAGCATCAACTCTCATATGTGCCTTGACCAGACAAGTGCAGGGTTTTGAACCGGCGACCTCAGCATTCCAGGTCGACGCTTTATCCACTGCACCACCATAGGTCAGGCCCATAACACTCACTTTTATTACATACACTAGAGATTGGTATAGCTGATATAATTTTTTTTTTTTTGCTGATGTAATTTTTTAAAATATTGACTGGAACCCAATGATTGATAGGACCAATGAAAAGCAGAGCCTTAGACCAAAACAGAGGAAATAATATAAAATGAACACACGTGAAAGTTTTTACACAACTCATGAATCTAGGAACCGGTAAGATCTCACAACCACTTTGCAACAGAACCCAAAGAAGATTCTAGAAGGCTGTAGGTCAGGAATGTTGAAATAAATGTGCCGATGGAAGTAGAACTGGCTTCTTCCAGGGGGTGAACACGCAATATGGGGTACAGAGAGGTGTTATAGAATTGGGCACCTGAAACCTGTATAATTATGTTAACTAATGTCACCATAATAAATTCAACTTAAAAAATTATATTCAGGCCTGACCAGGTGGTGGCACAGTGGAGAGAGCATTGGACTGTGATGCAGAAGACCCAGGTTCCAGACTCCAAGGTCACCAGCTTGAGTGCGGGCTCATCTGGCTTGAGCAAGGGGTTACTTGCTCTGCTGAAGGCCCGCAGTCAAGGCACATATGAGAAAGCAATCAATGAACAACTAAAGTGTCACAACAAAAAATTGATGATTGATGCTTCTCATCTCTCTCCGTTCCTGTCTGTCTGTCCCTATCTATCCCTCTTGCTGACTCTCTCTCTGTCTCTGTAAAAAAAAATATTTCTTTTTTTCAGTTTTGAAAAAACTGGCTTTTTCCAGTCGGGAGAATCAATTACATGTCTTTATCTATCTACATGGAGAGAGAGAATTTATTGTCTGTAGACTAGATTATTTTGCATTTTTATCAATTCTCTAATTTTCCATTGAACAAATTTTTTTACAGGGTGATAATCTCAATGAAATATTTATTTATTTATTTACTTACTTTTCTGTGTGACAGAGACAGAGAAAGACAGAGAGGAACAGACATACTTACTGGAAGGGAGAGAGATGAGAAGCATCAATTCTTTGTTGTGCACCTTAGTTGTTTATTGATTGCTTTCTCATATGTGCCTTGACCGGGAGCTACAGCAGACTGAGTGACCCCTTGCTCAAGCCAGTGACCTTGGGCTTAAGCTGGTGAGCTTTGCTCAAACCAGATGAGCCCACATTCAAACTGGCAACCTTGGGGTTTTGAACCTGGGTCCTCTGCATACCAGTCCAATGCTATATCCACTGTGCCACCGCCTGGTCAGGCCAATGAAAGATATTTTTGATCATGAAGTAAGGCTGGTCTCATTAGATTTGACCTTGATTTTTTGCCTAAGTGCAACAAGTGTGTTCATTCACCATATAGACTTTCCTGAGTTTGTTTTGCTGGAAGTCTTTGTAAGGAATCTCAGATTTAATTTTGAAGTCCAGCATTTGCTCTCCTGAGGTATAGAAACCAAGGCCAGGAAGCTCTCTCCACCAGATCTTACCTGTGCTACTTATAAATTTATTCCAGTTCCTGTCTTTTTGAGGTTCCCACAATACCCCAAAGTGTCTGAAACTTGTTAAATTGTTAAAGGATCATTTCAAAAAAGATAAAATCATGACTCTCCCACTGATAGCAAATCTAGATTCTTGACTCCCTCTTTAGAATTTTGAGTGTAAAATCCAGGCACCTCTCCATAAAATCAATAAATAAAATATGAAAAAGAAAAAGAAAGAAAACTAGCCCTGGCTGGGTAGTCTAGTTGGTTAGAGCATTGACCTGATAGGCCAACATTGCAGGATCCACCAATAAATGGTCAGAATCAACCAATAAATGCATGAGAAAATGGAAAAACAAACTGATGTTTCTATCTCTCTCTTTCCCTCACTCTCTAAAATCAATAAATTAAAAAAATTTTTCTAATTAAAGATAAAACTATAGTGAGCTTCATGATATGGTTGCTGTCTTTCTATTTCATTTTTTAAACACTGGTCTTAAGCGGAGTATCTCAGTCTTGTCACTGTTGGCATTTTAGACTAGTTCCTTCCTTGAGGTGGGTGGGGTGGAGAGGCTGCTCTGGGCACTGTGGAATGAGTAGAAGTAACTTTTTTAGCCCCTAACCACTAGATACTAGCAGCATGCCCTGCCCCCTAGTTGTGACAATCAAGGATGTCTCTGGACATTGCCCAATGTTGCCTGGGGGGCAGACTACCCTAACTGAGAGCCACCAGTCTTAACCCATTACATTGAGTGATACTTATGGTCGGAAATATTTTAACTCATTTTAAGAGTTTAGGCCCTGAAGGCAGACCTGGGAGTTTTGAATGCTGACTCTTGTCTGTCTTTTGTTGACCTGGCTGTTGGTCTCAGAAACCTAAAATTAAAGCCTTATGTTCCTCTTCTGTAATATCAAAGAGCAGTACACTCTACTTGATGATGCTATTTGGAAGGTGGTATGAAATAATGCACGCCAAGTCCTTAGCTTACTGCCAGGCACAAAACTGCTATTTGGTAAAGAGTAAATGTTATAATCACAGTCCTTCAGACTCGTGAAGGATTTATTAGTCAGAATCCAACTGGGAAAACAGAAACTACTGTAAGATTTCAGCTAGGAATTTCATTGCTCTCCCTGGTGGTGGAAGAGCTAAGAGGCCAAACAAGAATGACTAGCACCCCAGAGATTAGCAGTGGCTAGATGGCGCCACCACAGCCAGGCCAGGGACCCAGGGTGCCAGGCGGGGAACCCTGCAAAGCTGGAGCAGACAGCACTGGTTGGACCACACTGGGCATGTAACTGGGGACACACCCTCCTTACTCACCGCCCAGTCTCCCACGGTACCTCCCATTGGCCAAATCAGCTGGACAGCACTGTGATAAACCGTAAAATGTTTGGTCTTGTAGGGACGCATCGTGCCGCTGACAACTTACCCTGAAGGTCCAGCTGCAACTCTGTGCATCGCTTTCCTCTGTAACTGGCATTTCTCACTTGAATCCTCTCTCTTTTTTTGTCCCTTCCACCCAGGGAGTCTCTGAGTCACTTATTTTCTCTGTCAACTTTCATTGTGTCCATAAGTTTGAAACTTGTTTTTTTGTTTGTTTGTTTCTTTGTTTTTTTACAGGGACTGAGAGAGAGTCAGAAAGAGGGACAGACAGACAGGAGCAAAGAGAGATGAGAAGCATCAATCATCAGTTTTTCGTTGTGACATCTTAGTTGTTCATTGATTGCTTTCTCATATGTGCCTTGACCGCGGGCCTTCAGCAGACCGAGTAACCCCTTGTTCAAGCCAGCGACCTTGGGTCCAAGCTGGCGAGCTTTTTCTCAAGCCAGATGGGCCGGCGCTCAAGCTGGTGACCTCGGGGTCTCGAACCTGGGTCCTCCGCGTCCCAGTCCGATGCTCTATCCACTGTGCCATCACCTGGTCAGGCTGAAACTTGGATTTTTAAAAACCTTTTCGTTTGACTTAATTTTAGACTTTTAAAAAATTGCAAAAATAGTGCAAAGAATTTCTATAACCCATCACCCAGTCTCCCTGAATGTCAGCATCTTATCTAACTAACATTGTACACTGATCGAATCCAGGAAATCAACATCAGTACAATACTATGAACCTGAACTACTGTCCTTGCTCAGATTTTAGCAGCTTTTCACCTAGCGTCCTTTTTTTGTTCTGGGATCTCACGTTACATTTAGCTGTCATGTATTCTCAGTCTGAGCGAGTCTGGGACAGGTCCTCAGCCTTTCCTTGTCCTCAGTGACCTTGACAGCTTTGAAGTGTCCTGGTCAGTTGTTTTGTAGACCATCCCTCCATGTGGCTTGTCTGACTAGAATAGAGGTGCATGTTTTAGGCAGGACTATCACAGAGATGATGTGTCCTCCTCAGTGACTTTTATCAAGGAGGTCACTGAGTTAGTGTGTCTGTTTACTGATGAAGTTGACCTTGTTCACTTAAGGGGATGTCTGTGGGATTTCTTCACTGCCAAGTTACTATCTTTCCCTATATAGTTAATAAATATTTGGGGGGAGATATCTTTGAGGCTATGGAAGTCCCGTGACAGGGATTTTAATATACTAGATTTTTATTCATTTCTCTGCTCTATTTTTTTTTTTCAGAGACAGAGAGAGAGTCAGAGAGAGGGAGAGGGATAGATAGGGACAGAGAGACAGGAACAGAGAGAGATGAGAAGCATCAATCATTAGTTTCTCATTGCGACACCTTAGTTGTTCATTGATTGCTTTCTCATATGTGCCTTGACCATGGGCCTTCAGCAGACCGAGTAATCCCTTGCTGGAGCCAGCGACCTTGGGTCCAAGCTGGTGAACTTTTTGCTCAAACCAGATGAGCCCGCACTCAAGCTGGTGACCTCGGGATCTCGAACCTGGGTCCTCTGCATCCCAGTCTGACGCTCTATCCATTGTGCCACCGCCTGGTCAGGTTCTGTTCTATTGTTTTACATCACTCTTTATTTTCTTGTATGCTATCATGTCACAAAGGAATGTTCACCTCTTTTTCTCAGTTACAGAGTTAAAGAAAAAAAAAATACCAAGCATGGAGAAACAGCTTATCTTTAGAGCATTTAATATTTTCCCACTGTAATAAGAATTCATGCACATTATAAACAATTTTGAAAACAACAGAAGAAATGTAAGGAAAAATAAATCGCTATTCTTACTACTATTAACATTTTGAGATATTTCTCTCTGGTTCTTTAAGATATTTTTAAAATCACGAGTACATAAAATAAAATTAGTCACTAACTAGAAAATATGACTGGAGTCAAAAAGAGAAGAAAAGTAGATTGAGCTTAGAAAAAATAGTCTTTACTGAATTTGTTAATTGGATTCTGCTCTCTAACAAGTTTTGTAAATATAAATATTTCAGAATTCTTGAATTATTTTTGTGATGCTTTCAAACTTCCAAATTCTTGTGGAAACATTGTTCCTGCATTTAATTTTTACCATGAAGTACGTTCACTTTTAATGGTCAACATCGCCATCTTGTGGTCTACAGTATTGCTGCTGAGGATTTAGATTTGCGTATTCATAACTTTTATGGGCCTACCTTACATACTGCTCTGCTGCTTTACAAGGTCCTCTCTATCTGGTCTGAAGGTGAGGGCTTGTCACTGTAACATGCTATATAATAGCAGGCATGTTGAACACAATGTGTGTACAACAGAAAATAAAGTGTTAATGGTATAAATACATGAATGTAAATAGCTGCATGCAAGTAGAAGGATTATGGGTGATTTGCTAATATTCTTAACATTTTTTTTAAGAGATTTTATTTATTGATTTCAGAGAGAGGAGAGAGAGAGAAAGGTGTGGAGGGGGGGCTTAATGGGAAGCATCAGCTCGTAGTTGCTTCTCACGTGCTTTGACAGGGCAAGCCTGGGGTTTCAAACCGACAACCTCCGTGTTTCAGTCTGACTCTCTATCCACTGCGCCACCACCTGGTCAGGCAGACCCTAACTTTTTTTTTTTTTTTTTTTTTTTTCATTTTAGAGAGGAGACACAGAGTGAGAGAGAGAGATAGAGAAAGAGAGAAAGAGGGGAGGAGCTGGAAGCATCAACTCCCATATGTGCCTTGACCAGACCAGTGCAGGGTTTTGAACTGGCGACCTCAGTGTTCCCAGGTCGACGCTTTATCCACTGCACCACCACAGGTCAGGCTCCAGACCCTAACATTTTTTAATTGAATGATTTTAGAGAGAGAGAGAGGAAGTGGGGGAGAGATAGGGAGGGGAGACTTCAATATGTTGTTGTACTTATTTATGCATTCATTGGTTGATACTTGCATGTGCCCTGACCCAGGATCGAACCAGCAACCCTTGTGTATTGGGATGACACTAACCAACTGAGCCATCAGCTAGAACCTGTTCTTAACATTTTAAAAATGTTTTCTCTATAGTTCTTTTTTTTTTACAGGGACAGAGAGAGAGTCAGAGAGAGGGATAGATAAGGACAGACAGACAGGAACGGAGAGAGATGAGAAGCATCAATCATCAGGGGTTTTTTTTGTTGTTTTTTTTTTGCTGTTCCAACACCTTAGTTGTACATTGATTGCTTTCTCATATGTGCCTTGACCACGGGCCTTCAGCAGACCGAGCAACCCCTTGCTGGAGCCAGCGACCTTGGGTCCAAGCTGACGAGCTTTTGCTCAAGCCAGATGGGCCCGTGCTCAAGCTAGCGACCTCGGGGTCTCGAACCTGGGTCCTCCACATCCCAGTCTGACACTCTATCCACCGTGCCACCATCTAGTCAGGCTCTCTATAGTTTTTACAATATAATATTAGCAACTTATAAAATATATCAATACATAATATATTCCACCACTCTCTTTTGATGAGGAAACCAAACCCAAGCCTGTTTATGGTGTAGAAAACTGGGTTTTCATTCAAGTGACCCTGGGGACCTGATTCATGCCTATAGGATTTTTAAACAGCTTTATTAACATATGACTTATATACCATACAATTCCCCTATCTAAAGTATATAATTCAGTGTTTTTAGTGTATTCATAGAGTCATACAATCATCACCACAATCAATTTTTTATTTTTATCACCCCCAAAAGAATCCCCACACCCCTTAGCAACCACCCAGTTCAATGAAACCACTAATCTGTGTTCTGTCTCCATGGATCCATCTTTTCTGGATGTTTCCTGTGAATGAATCACACATGTATATCCTTTTATTTCTGGCTTTTTTCACTGAGCTTCATGTTTTTAAAGTTCATCCACATTGTAACATGTGCCAGAACTTCATCCCTCTGGTGCTGAATAAATTCCATTGTACAGATTGACCACACACTGTCAGGGCAAGTGCTTCAGAGGGAGAACGTGGTTTGTGGACCGACTCAGCGGTGCTGACCCCGCATGGAGCCAACGAGGAGAGCGGCACCTACATAGTTAAGGGGCAGCTGCCAGATGACCAGGGTGGGCAGGACGGGATATGGGCGGTTCTTGCAGAATTAAACTATTAAGGGAAGGAGGGTTTCTTGTTAGGTTTTGTTTTAGAATACAGGAGACCTAAAAACTTTGTCCAAGTACAAACAACCAGTGGAGGCACAGAGGTTCGGTGATCAGAAGAGAGCAGGACCTGAATGGCGGAGAAGGGCCCCCCTGAAGGGAAGGGCGATGTGCCAGGGGGAATGGATGGAGACACTTCATTTTCTTTTTTTCTTTTTGTATTTTTCCGAAGTGAGAAGTTGAGGGTGGCAGACAGATTACCGCATGCACCCTGCTGGGATCCACCCGGCATGCCCACCAGGGGGCGATGCTAGGCCCATCTGGGGTGCTGCTTTGCTGCAACCAGAGCCATTCTAGCGCCTGAGGCAGAGGCCATGGAGCCGTCTTCAGCGCCCAGGCCAACTTTGCTCCAGTGGATTCTTGGCTGCAGGAGGGGAAGATAGAGACAGAGAGAAAGGAGAGGGGGAAGGGTGGAGAAGCAGATGGTTGCTTCTCCTGTGTGCCCTGGCCGGGAAGCGAAGACACTTCATTTTCTAAAGATAAAATAGGTGTGCCCTCTTTATCCAAAAAAACAAGGCATGATAAGATCTTATGAAGATTTCTATCCCAAATGGATAAATTGTGAAACAGACAAAGTTGTAAAATTCTGAATCATGGAGGGATACCTTTAGTTAATCAGATGTTAGGTAAATGGCACATTACTAATATAGATTGTTACAGTTTTTTTTTTTTTTTTGCATGTATGGTAAAATATACACAAAAATTAACAATTTACATCATTAAAAAATATTTTATATTGCCTGACCAGGTGGTGGCGCAGTGGATAGAGCATCGGACTGAGATGGGAAGACCCAGGTTCGAGACCCCAAGCTCGTCAGCTTGGACCCAAGGTCGCTGGCTCCAGCAAGGGGTTGCTCGGTCTGCTGAAGGCCCGTGGTCAAGGCACATGTGAGAAAGCAATCAATGAACAACTAAGGTGTCGCAAAGGCAGCGAAAAACTAATGATTGATGCTTCTCACCTCTCTCCGTTCCTGTCTGTCCCTATCTATCCCTCTCTCTGACTCTCTCTCTGTCCCTGTAAAAGAAAATATATATATATAACTGATTTTAGAAGGAGGAGACAGAGAGAGAGAGAAAGGGGAGTGGAGAGGAGAGGGAAGCATTAACTCATAGTAGTTTCTTTTCCGATGTGCCTTGACCAGGCAAGCCTAGGGTTTTGAACTGGGAACCTCAGCATTCTAGGTTGACGCTCTCTCCACTGTGCCACCACAGGCCAGGCTTAAATCATTTTAAAGTATACAGTTCAGTGTCATTAAGTACATTCACAGTGTTGTGCAATTATTGCCACCATTCATCCATCTTTTCATCATCCCAGATGTCTTACTGTATTATGCAACAATTTCCCACCCTCCTTCACTCAGCCCCTGGCAACTGCCATTTGACTTTCTGACTCTGAATTTGATCATTACAGCTACATCATGTAAGTGGAACCATACAATATTTATTCTTTTATGACTCGCTTATTTCATGGTACAGACTTTTTCAATATGTAATTCTCACTTGCTACCCTTTATACTTAATATTTTTGTTTTTTCACTAGATTATCAGACTTTTAATCTTAGGGATTTAACTTTTATGTAGCTTGGCACCTGGAGTTCAAAAGCACTTTGATGTTGGATATTTCAGAACTATCAGTATTATTCCATTCGTCAAAATGCCAAAACCCACGAGGTTAAGTCACTTGCCAAGAACTGCTTTGTACTAAATGATCCCTGATCTTACTGGCTTAAATGCTAGTATTTTATTGATCAGGTTTTCATGGGGTGGCGGGGCTGTTTCTTTGCTGGCTGTCTCAGGCACCTTCACGTGGCTGCACCTCATTGGAGGTCTACTGGTCTGGACAGTGCAAGATGGTCTTCCTTCATGCCTGACAGAGCCTCTGTCCCCTGCCTGTGGCTTCCCATACGGCTTCCTTCCCTGGCAGTCTCAGGGCCATGTACCATGAGGGCAAGGGCTTCCAAACCCCCACAGTGTGTTTCTGCCACACTCAAGTCACACAGCCAGTGACCAATCCAGGATGGAGGCCAGTCTTGATCCAAGACCCTAGTACAAAGGGGCCTGCATAGTTTACGGAAGAATCTGTGGTCATTAATTAAACAATCTACCACTTTAAGGCCCATTAGTGGCTGAGAATGGGAACTATCAATCAAATCCAAATTCTAGTCTATTGAGGTACCAGACCTTTTGACAGATGGTGGTCAGCCATAGTCCAAGGTCTTTTGTTGTACTGGAACCTTTTCCATATCCTTTGAGGCAAGTGAATCTTGAATTTAAAGAGCAATTTCAGTTGAGAGGATTGCAGTGTCTCCTGACTCAGGGTCCCTGTGACTCGGGAATACAGTTCCGAGGAAATGTGGTGTCTTTGCCATGCTGACCTCCGTTGGCCATGGTTGGCCATGTCCACCCCAGCTGACCTTGGAGGAGGCTGGGCTTTGGTGTCTGATAGGCTGAGGTTGAGGCAGTTGATGTGTGTGTGTGTGGGGGGGGGTCCTTGCATCCTGTGCAACTCTCCCGCTACGTGGTATGGACGACTGCCTGATTCTGTAGGCATGTGCATGCCAGATGGACAGTGGCCACACACCACTTTGGGTGGCCTGCGTGGTCTGAATGGCCTGTGAATGGGAAAGCCAGGTTCTCAGTGCTTTTACCACCTGTCAGTGGAAGCCGCGGGAGAGGCAGAGGAAGGCAGGATTGCCTGGAGGACACGATGTTGGGGACCCAGCACTTTCTTTCGTCCACGGACTCCCCCAACCTTTGACCTCCCCACACACACACCGCCCTTGCCTCAGAGACTGTGAGCCAGAGGATGAGCCAGAGGGTGAGCCAGAGGTGCGCACTGCCAGTAGAGGGACAGTGAACCAAGCCCCAATCAATGTGGGAAGCTGGGTGGCCTGTGGGCGGGACCTCAACTGTAACCCGTTCCTGCCCAGAGGGGCTCTATCTGGGGAGGTGTGTCCCTGGGTCCTCGAGTGGCCCACATAACCTTGTGGAGCAGGTTGGGCAGGGCAAAGAGGGTCCGCACAGGAGGACCATGAATTGGCTTGTCTGCTGGTTGGTCCGAGGTGAGTGGAGAATGATGCAAAATGTTGGGTGAGGACTCCAAACCAGATGTCCTGGTACCTGGAGGGTTTCCTTGGGTCTTGCCCCTCAGCACTGGGCAAGTGTGTAGCCCAGGGACTTCTGTGGGATGCTGTAGGGGATGCTGGGACCCTGGGGTCCCACGCTTGGGATGACCAGGCCCTGGGGAACTGAATGTGGGCACCCGCCCAGAGAACTTATGAGTTAAGAGTGGGGGACCAGGAGAAATTAGAACTGCAGAACTTGGAATGGGGGTGACAGCTCACAGTGGTGAAACTGAAATGTGAGGGGAGGTACAGTCTTGTTTCTGGGCTATTACAGAGAGATGGGAAGAATCCTGTAATCTGCCCGCCACCCAGTCTACCAAGGTGACAGAAAGACCACCCCAAACTGATGTCCCTGGGTGCAGGTCTCCAGGACAGCCTGGCCCCCATCGTCTATTTTTTCTGCTTCTCCAGGCCAGAAGCCAGGGAGCCCTCAGTGACCACGGATTCTCCAGACAACTTAACAGCCTCCTCCCCGCCCAGCTGAGGCAGCGTCAGCACCAGCTCAGTCTCAAGGTCGCTGCTCTCATGGGGTCCTGGTACCTCCTGAGCTCTGGGTGGCCCCAACCTCCTGTCTAGGGTGGGGTCAAGGTCTAGTTGTGAGTGCACAGAGTCCCGCCCTCAGGGTCAGGTTTCCTCTGTGGCCTGCAGAGTGTCAGGGTGACAGGGCACCAGGAACTCTGAGTTCCTGTCCCCAGTGCTTGTCTCAGGTGCTTGGTGCTCAGGAACACCAGTGACTGTTACCTGGACAGGGTACACCGGGTGCCGTTTGGGGGTGAGCTCCAGATCTCTCTCACCTGGACTCCCAACTCTGCTGCTGTGGGAGTGTGGTTGCCCTGGTGTGCCTCCGTGCGCTCATCTGGGAGCTGGGTCAGTAAGAATGATGAACTTCCATGACATGGACTAGAAGGTTAAATGGAAAAAAAAACATGAAATACTTGGCCCTGTGCTCCGCACACTCAGGCCTTGATTCATAGTCAACTCACAGTCACCAGTACCTTAGACTCCAACAGCCGTGCCCTGCACCAAAGAGCCTTATATTTGGCCCATTTTACACATGGGGAAGTGAGGTTTAAATGGGAGGAGGTGACTTACCGCTGCCAAGAAAGGAACTGGCCAAGCAGAAGCACCAGCCTGGGTTTCTCTGGTTCCATTCAGGTCCTTGCCTAGTCTAGTTTTCTGTCTGCCCAACCTGCAGCACAGATCCATTCTCCTGAGCCCCAGGCTTCTCCACTGACGGCAGTTTGCCTCCTTCCTTAGGCCCAAGCCCCTGGACTGCCGGGTTCCTAGCCAGGGAGGAGGAGGAGAAATCCATCTACCGGGGCCTGAGTGTGGACTGGGGGCAGACAGGCTGTTGGTCCCGGGATGCCCCTGCCTGAGGCCAGTGAGCAGGAGGGAGAGAACGTGAAGGCCGGCCAGGAGCCGTCCCCTGAGACTGGCGCAGATGTCGTCCTCACAGTCCCCACAAAGCCCAAGGAATTCTCCAATCTAGTCCTGCTAACGGCCTCCACTGAGAATGGGGATGGAGTGTGCTCCCAGCCCGGAGCAGTGCACTGCATCATGTCCTTGGAGATGTCTGGCCCTGACACCCTGGCCAGGACCCTTCAGATCTTGCCAGCAGAGGAGGAGCATGGAGTGCCAGTCCAGCCAAGCTCCCAGGCCCTCGAGCCAAAATGCAGCAAGCCAGACACAGGTGAGTTCTGGGCCTGTTGCCCCTGGCTCTGCATGATCAGACATGAGCCCCCCATGCACCCTCTCTCCCTATGCGTGACTTCGGCTGTCCCATCCCTGTTCCAAGTCAGGCCTCCTTGTCTCTAATGATGAACATGCCCCAGGCTGGTGTGACGGTCCTCCTCCCTCTCCACCCCCACCCCCCCCCCACCCCCGCCGCCCCATGCCTTCTGCCTACGGCCCTGGCCTCCTGTTTGCTCCGTGTCAGCTAACCTGGCCCTCTCCTTGCCCTTAGCAGCCCCCAAGCCCCTGGAGTTCCTGAGGACCCCGTTTGGGGGCCGCCTCCTGGTGCTCGAGTCCTTCCTGTACAAGCAGGAGAAGGCCGTGGGGGACAAGGTGTACTGGAAGTGCCGAGAGCACACGGAGCTGGGCTGCCGGGGCCGGGCCATCACCCGAGGCCCGCGCGCCACGGTGATGCGAGGCCACTGCCACTCCCCTGATGAGGAGGGCCTGGAGGCCCGGCGCCAGAAGCAGAAGCAGCCCAGCGCATCCCTGCCAGAAAGCCCGGGGGGTCCTGAGGTCCTCAAAGCCCGGATGGAAGAGCCACTCAAGGGGGTGGGCCCATGGCTGTGTCCTCAGGAGCCAGAGCCTGCCCCAGGGCTGGAGCTGAGCAAGCCGGCCCCAGGAGAAACCGAGGGACTGCGAGCCCTGTCAGTGCTGAGCTTGCCCCCTAAGAAACGCCCAACACTGGGGACCGGTGAGTGCCTCCCCCGTCATCTTCACTCTGGGACAGACACGAACCCATGGGCCCTTTCTTGTGCCCAAATAGAAATGTGGGTTTCTATGCGTTTTATTTATTTATTTAGTCAGAGAGAGGGATAGGTAGGGACAGACAGACAGGAATGGAGAGAGATGAGAAGCATCAATCATCAGGGTTTTTTTGTTGCCGTTGCGACACCATAGTTTTTCACCGATTGCTTTCTCACATGTGCCTTGACCATGGGCCTTCAGCAGACCGAGCCACCCCTTGCTGGAGCCAGCGACCTTGGGTCCAAGCTGGTGAGCTTTTGCTCAAACCAGATGAGCCCGCGCTCAAGCTGGTGACCTCAGGGTCTCGAACCTGGGTCCTCCGCATCCCATTCCAACGCTCTATCCACTGCGCCACCGCCTGGTCAGGCATGTTTCTACGCGTTTTAAAAATGCTCGGAGTCAAAATGACTTTTAAAAATATCCCAGTATTTATTAAGCCCATGGGATAGAACCAGAACTCCTGAACCAGACGTCCCAGGTCCTTCTGGAACTTTCTGGTGCAGCAGGGTCTATGTGGGGCCCAGACACATGAGTTTCAGTGGCTCCAGATGAATCTGGTGACCCATACAGTTCGGGAAGTTTGGCCTGGTGGGAGAATTTTGAGCCATGGGCCTCCGGTTCAAGTTCTAGCACCACCTCATGTAGCTGGGTAGCCTCAGAACAGTCCCTAGATTTCAGCAGTGTGGGGAGCTTTGTCATAAGATGGGTGGTAGCCTACATGCGTGGAATTTCTATGCAGTGTGTAGTACCTGTAACTGGGAGGTGGGCTTGGTCCCAAGGCTGGGTGCTTCCCCACCTGGGAAGGATCGAAAGCAGCTTCTGTGCCGCGTACTGGGAGCCAGGGCAAGGCAGAGGGACTTGTTTCACACTGTGTATCTCTCGGTACCATTTGTATTTTATGGCATGTACAAGTATTACTCAAAAGTTACATAACATTTTTAAACAAACCCTAAGAAAAAATTACGCCCTGGGAAGAGGAAGCACTTGGGTGCGGAGTAGGAATCAGCTTGGCCCTTTGTGGTGCGCGATCTTTGACGTGGCCTCCTCTCTGGCCCCTGGGAGAGGAGCTGCAGCTTTCTCCTGGGTCAGCGGGTGCAGGGTCCGTGGGATGCATCTGGAGCAGCACAGCAGCCACACATTTCTCTAGCCCCACTGCACAGCCTCGCCCCCTTTACCCCGGGTGACTGCCAGTTCCTCCTCCAGGAGAGCGCCCACCCCTGGAGTTCCTGAGGACCTGCTACGGGGGCAGCTTCCTGGTGCACAAGTCGTTCCTGTACAAGCGAGAGAAGGCCGTGGGAGACAAGGTGTACTGGACGTGTCGGGACCACACGCTACGTAGCTGCCGTAGCCGTGTCATCACCCAGGGCCAGCGAGTGACTATGATGCGTGGCCACTGCCACCCGCCTGACATGGAGGGCCTGCAGGCCCGGCGGCAACAGGAGAAGGCCAGGGAGGCTCTGCAGGCCAGGCCAGGTGGCCTCGGGGGCCAAGTGGACAAGCTCCTCCAAGGTGTAGACAGCCTGCTCTACCGCAGGGGGCCCAGCACCCTGACTCTCACTAAACCCCGCCCCAGAAAGCACACGAAGCCCCAGGCCGTGCAGGGATTGCCCACCGAGGACCAGGACCCAGGCCCGGGTGAGTTCTCCACACCCACCGGCCAGATCTGGGGCCCCTCCTGTCTTACTCCTGAGGGCCTGAGGGGCACGAGTGGGTGGCCCAGTCTACTGACCACCTTCTCCATTTCTTCCCAGGAGGCCCCGAGTTCCTGAGGACCCCTCTGGGGGGCAGCTTCCTGGTGCACGAGTCCTTCCTCTACAGGCGGGAGAAGGCCGCCGGCGAGAAGGTGTACTGGACGTGCCGGGACCAGGCCCGCATGGGCTGCCGCAGCCGGGCCATCACCCAGGGCCAGCGGGTGACTGTGATGCGAGGCCACTGCCATCCGCCAGACCTGTTGGGTCTGGAGGCCCTGAGGCAGCGTGAGAAATGTCCTGGTGCGGCCCAGCGGGGGAGTTCAGGTAAGATGGACAGGAGACAGGCCTGGGGACAGCGGGAGACCCCGCCAGCCAGCCTTTCTCTCTTGAACCACCATGTCCCCTAGCACACACCCTCCCATTCCTTACTAGGAGCTCTCTGGAAGGGGTTACAGCTCTCTCATCTCACTCACCTTTGCCTCGCTTCCACTCCTCGGCCATCACCTCACCTCACCTCAGTCCCCCACGGGACTCGGGGTGACCCCGGGCGGCCCCACTCGCTCAGGTTTTATTCCTTACCTGCCTGCTCAGACCAGTCCGACCTGCCCTGAAATCTCTATCGCACACCGTTATCCCAGGCTCTTTTTTGTCTTCCTCTACCCTTAATTTCTTAAGAAATTATATGATTTTTAGAGGAAGCTAATTGCATATGGCCAGTTTCTCATTTTTACAGTGTGAACGGGTAATATGGTGCCTAGAAACAAGCACGTCCTACAGACTAAGTGGTTAAAGGGCAAAAGGTGATATTTTCATGTAACTAATCAGCTCCTTCTCTCCTTCACCTCTTCTCCATAACTCTCTATCACTGGCCCAAGGGAGCCGTTGACCAGGGTCACAGCCCCTCTCTTTTCATCTTTGTCCACTTGGGCACCCCCCAGGGCCTGGTGTTTGTGGACTCTCACGGTCACAATGACAGCTTCGGCTTAGCCTGCTCTACTTACCCAGCTCTTCGCTCATGTCTGAGAAGCCTTCCTCTCCTTCAGGGCTTACCAGTTGTATAGTTTTCTGAGTCATCTGAGTCACCTTTAGAGACTTTTTTTGGGGGAAAGACAGAGACAAAGAGAGGGACAGATAGAGACAGACAGGAAGGGAGAGAAATGAAAAGCATCAATTCTTCATTGTGGCTCCGTAGTCTCCTTAGTTGTTCATTGATTGCTTTCTTATATGTGCCTTGACCGGGGGCATGGGGGGCTACAGCAGAGCGAGTGACCCCTTGCTCAAGCCAGTGACCTTGGACTCAAGCTCAAGCTGGCAACCCTGGGGTGTGGAACTTGGGTCCTCTGCGTCCCAGTCCGGCGCTCTATCTATCCTCTGTGCCACCGCCTGGTCAGATGAGACTTTTAACCCTAAAGTTCTCTCAAACTTGAGATATATCTCTGACTGTATTTCTTTCTGACTCTCTTTTTATCCCATTTCCATGTAACTTTTGTACATGGAGACAAACCTACAAGGCACACAGCAGCCTCGCCCCATCCTTACCTCCATTTCCCGCCCCAAATAACCATTGTGAGCTTCTTCCCTTCTTAAGAGTGTTTGCTGCCCTTTTGCTTGAAACTTTCTTCTGCTGCTGTCAACTGCTTCTTCAATCTCTGTTGACTTCCAGTGAGAGAATGAGGATTCAGCTGCTATCCGGTGCCCCGTGCTTTCAATGCAGTTACTGCAGCTTTTAGTTTTTGCGTTAGTGTATAAATCTGTCCACGCTCTGCATGAATGCACTGCGATTGTTTCCTGCTCACACAGCTCATTGTTTTCCGGGCAGTCCAGCAGCCGCTTTACTTGTCCACCTCGTGGTCTGTGCCCATCGCCTCTCTTCCTCAGCCAGCAGAGGACAGCTCCAGTCTGTGGGGGGCCCTGCCTCTCCATCTCCCAGGGTCCCCTGGTGTACCCTCATCTCGAGGTCTCTCTCTTGCTTCATTTACCCCCCTTGTTTTTTTGTTGTTTTTTTTTTTACAGGAACAAAGAGAGAATCAGAGAGAGGTATAGGTAGGGACAGACAGACAGGAATGGAGAGAGGTGAGAAGCATCAATCATCAGTTTTTTGTTGCCGTTGCAACACCTTAGTTGTTCATTGATTGCTTTCTCACATGTGCCTTGACCGCGGGCCTTCAGCAGACCGAGCAACCCCTTGCTGGAGCCAGCGACCTTGGGTCCAAGCTGACGAGCTTTTGCTCAAGCCAGATGGGCCCGTGCTCAGGGTCTCGAACCTGGGTCTTCTGCATCCCAGTCCGACGCTCTATCCACTGCATCACCGCCTGGTCGGGTACTGAAGGTGTCTTGATGGAGAGAGTGGCTGTTAGCCGAGCTCCAGGTTGTAAAGCCTTCCATGGTTGCCTGGTCTCTGTTCTTGAATGACCTGCAGCTTTCTGAGGTCTGATTCTATGCAAGTGATGGGTCTTGGCTTGAAGTTTTCAGGTCGTCTTTCCATGCCTGGGCTGGTCAGTGCGCACAGGAGGAAATTCCCACAGTGGCTGCCGGCATTCTGAGACTTGTGCAGGAAAATGAGCGAGAAGTGTCACATTCCAGATGCAGACTTCTACTTTCTCCCTCCTCACCCCAAAGACTCTTCTTCCCCCAGGCACAGACACATCCCTGCTCTTCATACAGACAGCCCACACCCAGGCCCCTGTGTAGCGCTGGCCGGGGCCTCTAGCCTTCCCGACTGGGCCGCTGGGCTCTGCTGTTCCCAGTGGATTCCCCTCCAGGCTGGTTTGCTAAGTCTGTGACCATATGGCCTCACACACCCGCAGCCTGCACCATTATGTCAGCATCTCTGCTCTGCTGTCCTCCCCTCCCCTCTCCAGGTTTCTGGCCCCGTGTTGTTCTGTGCCTTCATTCCTCGGGGCGCATTTTCATCAGGTGCCAGGGAAGTGGAAATGTGCCCTGAGGTCACCTAGCTCCATCCTACTTCCAGATGCCCCAACTCCCCTCCCTCTCCAGGCCATTCTCACCCCCTATGGTTTTTGCTGCTCTCTGCTGTGGGGAGACAGACTCCTCGGTCTGTCCGCAGCTCCTCTGCCTGGTCCCTGTGCCTGAATGGAGGGAAGGGAGTCCTTTGGGCAGAAGGGTTCACTTTCCTCCCTCTCAACACGACCAACACATGGACTACACTAGTGCTTGCCTCCCCCTTCTGCCCTCTGATCAATACCCGCCCACCCTGGTTTCCCAGGAACTCCCTATTCTGTGCCACACAGAATGCCCTTTTCACTCCTGACTACTTATTCCCCAGAGGGGGCCCTCCAACTCAGCAAGGACCAAACGGCCCGGGCAGCAACCTTGTACAGGCACCTGGGATAAGCGAGTGGATGTAGCAAAGATGCCCACTTCCTCTGGGCACCATGAGATGGGGGAACAGCCCTCTGTTTTCAGGGGCCTCCACCTCGCTAGTCTCCCATCTCCCCTCCCTGCCAGGCTCTAGAACGGTGGTTCTTAACCTGGGTTCTATCGAACCCTACAGGTTCCATGAGTCGGTCTCAGGGGTTCGGAGAAGCCTCTGCCGCGGAGGCCAGAATAAAGTAATACCGTAATTTGTTGTGAGTTCATGCACTTTGTTGGTTTTGTTCTTTGAGCAAGGTGATGTTCATGCACGGCTCATTTTGTGCACCAGTAAAAAAACATATACCTATGTCTTGAATTTGGGAAAAAAAATCATATTTTATTTATCACTAAAGAAGGGTTCAGTGAATGCGCATATGAAACTGGTGGGTTCAGTAATTCAAAAAAGGTTAAGAACCACTGGGCTAGAAAGCGCGCCCCAGGAGCTGAGGCTAGGCTGGTTTTGAAGCTGCTGGGGGGGGGGGGGTCTGAGTCCTGGCCTCCAGGGCCCTCTTGCTGTGAGGAGGCGGTTGCAGCATGGGATGGGGCTTGTGGCTTGTGGAGTCACGCTGCTCTGGCTGAGAACACGGCCACTGCCCACTTCACTGCTCTGCCCCAAGGCCTAGGCTCCAGGCTTTTTCTGCCCTGACTGCTTTTCCTATTTCTCCCCAGGAGGCCCCGAGTTCCTGAGGACCCCTCTGGGGGGCAGCTTCCTGGTGCACGAGTCCTTCCTCTATAGGCGGGAGAAGGCTGCCCGTGAGAAGGTGTACTGGACGTGCCGGGACCAGGCCCGCATGGGCTGCCGCAGCCGGGCCATCACCCAGGGCCAGCGGGTGATGGTAATGCGCAGGCACTGCCACCCGCCGGACCTGGGGGGCCTGGAGGCCCTGAGGCAGCGTGAACAGTTTCCCTGCCCAGCCCAGAGGGAAGGTTCAGGTGTGGGCAGGCGCTGGGCCCTGGTCTCCCTGCTGGCTTGGCAGCCCCTGGGGCCAAAACGCTGTCTAGAGGCTTCCTGCTAAGACTTCCTATCCATGGCCCATGTCCACTGGGGTCCAGTCATACATGTCAGTCTGTCTTCCTGGGCTCTGAGTTTCCTGGGGGCATAGGCTGCCTCTGGGCTCCCCACTCATGGTGCAGGTCCCAGTCTGGGATGGGCTGGCAGTGGGAGAAACCCACTCAGACCACTGGAGTAGAGGGGGTGTGTCCAGGGGAGCATTATTGGAGGCTACAGGAAGTGCTCAGTATCCATGTATGGGGCAGTGCGCCTGAACATTGGGGACCCTCTGCTTGCGCTCTCTGGCTCTCTCTTGTGTCTGTTTTCCTCTGTCTCCTCTCTCCCTTCCCCCTGCCACATTGCCTCATTTCTCTCTGGCCACGCCAGCCCCAACATTGCATGACCTTTCAGTTAAGGTACTTAAAAGTCTCAAGAGAGAGAGTTGATTGGTTGCCAGCTGTCCAAGGGGAGGGTGGACAGGCTGCTGAGAGGCCCCTGGTGCTCACAGTTCAGACCAGCCATGGGCCTCCCAGAATGTTCCAGCTCAGCCCCTGCCCCGGGCGCTTGCCAGCAAGTGCGGAGTCCAAGCCAAGTCAGGAGAGGCCTGCAGGGAACTCGGGGTTTGGGTGGCTGCAGAGCCACCCACCCCAGGCAGCACCAGGCCCTTAGAGACAGCCAGTCTCCACTCGAGGGAGTCAGGGCAATGGGCCCTGGGCTGGTGACCTGAGCTCGGTCCCCAGGGCCCTGAGGCACAGACAGGGGTAGAGGGTAGGGACCAGAGCGAGTCCTGTGGGGGGTGATGGTTTCCTGGTTGGAGCAGGCTGGTGGGAAACAGAAAACAGCCTCCAGGGCCTGACCCAGACCCCCCACTCACAGTGTTACATTTCTTCTAGGCCCCCTCCAGCCTCTGGAGTTCCTGAGGACTTCCCTCGGGGGCAGGTTCCTGGTGCACGAGTCCTTCCTCTATAGGAAGGAGAAGGCCGCAGGCGAGAAGGTGTACTGGATGTGCCGAGACCAGGCCCGGCTGGGCTGCCGCAGCCGGGCCATCACCCAGGGTCAGCAGGTGACTGTGATGCGTGGCCACTGCCACCTGCCTGACCTGGTGGGCCTGGAGGCCCTGAGGCAGCGGGAGCGGCTCCCCAGTGCAGCCCAGCAGGAGGACCCAGGTACAGACAGGGATGGGGGGCAGAGGTGGGATACAAAAGACCTGTGGGGCTTGGTCTCCGCCAGCCCAAGGTTCAGACTCCTCGGGGTCAGCACTGTCTGGGATGCATTGTGCCCTGGCCTTTCTGCCTTTTCACAGTCTTCTGTCTGTCGTCTCTACTGGATTCTTCTCCTGAACCTGAAAACACCTAAAGCTGTCCCACCCTTCAGAACAAACTACCATTTTCTCTTTCTTTTATTCTTCTTTTTTTTTTTTTTTTTACAGAGATGGAGAGAGAGTCAGAGAGATGGATAGACAGGGACAGACAGACAGGAACGGAGAGAGGTGAGAAGCATCAATCATCAGTGTTTTTTGTTGCTGTTGCAACATCTTAGTTGTTCATTGATTGCTTTCTCATATGTGCTTTGACTGCAGGCCTTAAACAAACCAAGCAACCCCTTGCTGGAGCCAGCAACCTTGGGTCCAAGCTGGCGAGCTTTTGCTCAAGCCAGATGGGTCCGCGCTCAAGCTGGCGACCTCGGGGTCTCAAACCTGGGTCCTTCCGCATCCCAATCCGACGCTCTATCCACTGTGCCATCGCCTGGTTAGGCTCTTTCTTTTATTCTAAGAGGTCTTAACTTTTTACTGGTTGTAGTCTCTTTTGAACATCTGGAGAAAATATAGAGACTACCCAGAAGAATATATTTAATGTGAGTATACATGCTCACGCACACACACGTGTAAAGTTGTGGAAATAATTAGCTGTGTTGAACGAAATGGGTTCTTGTCACATAAACAGAACATAAAACCAGTCTTTGGAAAGCATTGTGTGTCTCATATTAATTCATGTAAATATTAAGGGCCACATCTGCCTGACCAGGCAGTGGCGCAGTGGATAGCGTTGGACTGGGATACGGAAGGGCCCAGGTTCGAGATCCTGAGGTCGCCAGCTTGAGCATGAGTTGGCTCATCTGGTTTAAGCCAAAGCTTGCCAGCTTGAGTCCAAGGTCGCTGCCTCCAGCAAGGGGTTACTCGGTCTGCTGAAGGCCCGCGGTCAAGGCACATATGAGAAAGCAATCAATGAACAACTAAGGTGTCAAAACGAAAAACTGATGATTGATGCTTCTCACCTCTCTCCGTTCCTGTCTGTCTGTCCCTATCCATCCCTCTCTCTGACTCTCTCTCTGTCTCTGTGTAAAAAGAAAAAAGATATTAAGGGCTACATCTTATAAAATATAGAAATGAATCCAAATTTTATAAAGCAACCAAAAGAAACTTGATTTCTACCTAGAACACAAAGGGATTTCCAAGAGAAAGCCACTGTTTGGTTTAAACAGGCAGTGGGTTTTGTGGAGTGTCTTTGGTATGGCAAAGGGTGGATCATCTTTGATGTTTGGTTGATTCCCAATCTCTTCTTCTCTTCCTTCTTTTCTTTTTTGGTGAGAGAGAGACAGACAGACAGGAAGGGAGAGAGATGAGAAGCAACAATTCGTAGTTGTAGCACTTTAGTTGTTCATTGATTGCTTTCTAATATGTATCTTGATGGGGGGACTCAAGTTGAGCCAGTGACCTTGGGCTTCAAGCCATTCTCCATAGGATCATGTCGACGAGCCCACACTCAAGCCAGCGACCCCGCTTTGAAGCTAGCCACCTAGGTTTTGAGTCTGGGACCTCAATGTCCTGGGTCGCCTGATCAGGTGGAGGCACAGTGGACAGAGCGTCAGACTGGGTGATTCTCATCTCTTTCCCTTCCTGTCTTTCTGCCCCTATCTATCCTTCTCTCTGACTCTCTCTCTGTCTCTGTCAAAAAATAAAAAATGTCCTGGGTCGACACTCTATCGACTGTACCACAACCGGTCAGGCATTCCCAATCTTTTTGATGACAAGGGCTGCACACTGACTCTTAGGATCCAAACAGCTTATTTTATCAGATACAAGTAGTTTGGGGCTTCCCGTAATCAGCATCATTCTACCTGGTTTTCTGTATTCAGGCCTTGAGGTTATCATTACAAGGTGTGTGTCATTGGCTCTAGCACCTTCAACAAGAAAAGAATTATTAATCCAGGTTTTCAATTTTTCTTCTCAGAAAAGATAAAACTTCTGTCTAATGTTCATCTGTGCTTTAAGAGTTGTTTACTGAAAGCCAACAGATTAATGGGTAATTGTATTAGTTAACTAATGCTGTGTCACGGATTATACCAAAATTTAGTGCCTTAAAATTATAAATATTTACCTTCTCCCACATATTTTGGGTCAGGATTTCAGGAGTGGTTGGGCCGGGTGGTTCTGGATCAGAGTCTCTCAGAAGAAGGCTGAAGGAAAGGTGTCAGCCAGGGTGGCAGTCCTCTGAAGGCTTGAGGGGCTGGAGGAAGTAGTTACAGAATGGCCTGTTCACTTCTCGGCTGTAGGCTGGAGGACTCAGTTTCTCACCATATGGACCCTGCCTTAGGGCTGCTTGAGTGTCCTCAAACATGACGCTATCTTCCCTGAAACAAGAGAGCAGAGCAAGAAGAAACCCACCAACAATAACAGAGGCCATATTGTTCTTAAGAACATTCTCCAGGGTGGGCCCTATCAGAGCCTTAAAACAAGACTTTATAAATTCAAACGGATTAAAATTATACAAAGTGTGCTATCTGACCATAGTGGAATGAAGCCAGAAAATATAACAGGAAGGAATTTGGGAAACTCACAAATATGTGAAAATTAAGCAACACACTTCCAAATAACCAATGACTCGAAGAAATCACAAGGGAAATTAGAAAACACTTTGAATATTTTTAAAGTTAAGTTTTAGAGAGAGGGAGAGAGAAACATCAATTTGTTGTTCCACTTATTTATGCATTCATTGGTTGATTCTAATGATTTTTTTTTTTGACAGAGAGAGGGACAGATAAGGACAGATGGACAGGAAGGGAGAGAGATGAGAAGCATCAGTTCTTCATTGAGGCACCTTAGTTGTTCATTGATTGCTTTCTCATATGTGCCTTAACTGGGGGGCTGCAGCAGAGCAAGTGACCCCTTGCTCAAGGCAGCGACCTTGGGCTCAAGCCAGTGATAATGGGGTCATGTCTATGATCCCATGCTCAAGCCAGCAACCCTGCGCTCCAGCTGGTAAACCCATGCTCAAGCCAGATGAGTTCACGCTCAAACCAGAGACTTCAGGGTTTCAAACCTGAGTCTTCTGCGTCCCAGTCTGACGCTTTATCCACTGCACCACCTACCTGGTCAGGCCATTGGTTGATTCTTACTTGCACCCTGATTGGGGATCAAACCTGAAACCTTGGTATGTCGAGACAATACTTTAATCAACTGAGGCTACTGGGCCAGGGCTTGAAAACACTTTGAAATGAACAAAACAGAGACACAGAATATCAAAAAACTTATGAAATGCAGCCACACAGTGTTTAGAGAGAAATTTATAGCTGCAAATACTTATATCAAAAAAGAAAGATCTCTTGTCTGATCAGATGGTAGCACA
Source organism: Rhynchonycteris naso (assembly GCA_037038555.1). NCBI lineage: Eukaryota > Metazoa > Chordata > Mammalia > Chiroptera > Emballonuridae > Rhynchonycteris > Rhynchonycteris naso. The sequence continues at coordinate 197,533,947 of CM073000.1, read as the reverse complement.
GTGGAGAGTGTCGACCTGGGATCCTGAAGACCCAAGTTCAAGACTCCAAGGTCTCCAGCTTGAGCAGCCTCACCCGCTTGAGTCCAAAGGATGCTGGCTTGAGCCCAAGGTCGCTGGCTTGAGCAAGGGGTCACTCGTTTTGCTGTAACCCCTCCCCCAGTCAAGGCACAGATGAGAAAACAATCAGTGAACAACTAAAGTGCTGCATCTACGAGTTGATGATCCTCATCTTTCTCCCTTCCTGTCTGTCTCTCTCGCATACATGCACCAATAAATAAATACAGAAGGAAGCCATAGAGTGGCTTTATGACCAATGTTACACCCCTTCACTTCTGCTTTACTCGGTTCTTTAGAAGCTAGTCACAACACCCAAGGGAGAGGAATATAGGTTCTTCCACTTGGCATTAGGAATTCGTGAACATTCCTAAACCTATCATAGTAACAAAGGAGAATTCTGTTTCCTGACAAAGCATCTTGAAAAGGCCTGGCAACTTCCGGAGCAGGACATGGGATTTCTCAGGCATGTTGGTATTTCCTCCCAGGACATGCTGGTGTAGAAAGCCAAAAATTCCCAAGTTTTATGGCAATGGAGCAATCTCTTGTTTTAGAGGAATTGGTATGATATATGTACATGTGTGTATGTAAGAAAGATTTAGTTGATGTTTTCTCTAGGGAAAAGTATTACAGGGACCTTTAAGTTTCCATGTTATCTATTTCTGCCATGTTTAGATTTTTATAATGAATATGTATTTCTTTGTAATCAGAAAAGTCAAAGATATGAGACCTGACAGCAAGTCTCAGCGAGGCCAGTCCCCTCTTCGACTCCAACAGAAGAGCCGCATCTATCTGCAGTGCCCAGGATACTCCGCATCTCCACGGGACCCCGACATTTTCCACCTGGCTAGCTGCTGCTGGATGAAAGCTCCTTTTCATTCTTTCAAAGCATCAGCAGCCTTCACACTTCCTCAAGAGGCCGGGAGGAATACCGTGGTGTCTTTGTGCAGGCAAAGACGAGTGTCAGCAGCTGGCAGCTTGCAGGTGTGCGTGATGTGGGGAAGGCCTGACCTCCGAAAGATCTGAAGAAGCATCTTTTGATAAAGTCACTCTTCCTTATTCTACTGCCCCAAGCCACGAACACCCATCTGCTTTCAGAGCAGGAGACTTTGCCAAGGACTTTCCAGCTGGGTGTGGCCCGGCTTTGGCCAGGGCACGTTTGGGGAACTTCCTGCTTTTGGGAGCTAAGCGGAGCTGCCTTGCCTAGCTCCAGACAGTCAAGTGTTTTCTGGACAGGTGCCAGGTGGACCTTTGTGCCCCTTGGCCGCCTGCTGCTGGGCAGAGCCGTGCCTCACAGTAACAGAGCAGGCCAAACCGGAGACCCTACTACACACTGTTAGACTTTCTTTCCCTCGCTGGTTTCCAGCTTAAACCCAGTGTCCATGAGCCGGTGGCAGGTGGCGTTCCTGGCAGTGGGAACCAGCCTGGATGTCCACAAGAAGCCTACATGAGGCAGACTGTACCTGGCTGAGGCCAGCAGTGTCCTGGGTCACCCATGTTCATCTGATGCAGGGGGAGGGGCAGAGCCGGGTGGCAGCAGAGATGTAACTTTTCCTCCAGTCTAGTAGCGCAGCAGAGAGCTGGCAGGTCCGGAAGAAGCAGGCTGATGTCCCCCCTGGGAACTCCAGAGGCCGCTGCTAGCTAGCAAGGCCTCATCCTCAACAGCGAGGCTCCTTGCCCTTGTCCTGTAATTGCAGGGGAAACACACGACAGGCTCTTTCTCTCCTGGCAAGTTGGCTATGGTGCCTGCCGTCCAGCTATGGAACAGGGACGTCTCAGGTGCCTCCATGTTTCTTTGCTTATTCATTTCCCTCAATAAACCTTATTTTATTTTTTTATTTTTATTTACTGATTTGAGAGAGAGAGAGAAAGCCACCAGTTCATTGTTCCACTTATTTATGCATTCATTGATTGCTTCTTATGTGTGCCCTGACCAGGGATTGAACCTGCAACCTTGGCATATCAAGATGCTGCTCTAACCAACTGAGCTACCTGGCCAGGGCCAGTAAACCTTATTTTACATCTCACTAGGTAGAGCTGGTATGTATGTCCACATCCCATTCACAACAACAGCTGGCCATCACAAAACCACATGCTGCCCGTGTCTTAGTGGCACATGGTTGAAAATGGAGTTTGGCTCAGTTCCCGGAAGATGGTGACCCTCACGTAGGCCTGAGGTCCTGGGTGAGAGGCACTGAGTTACAGACATTACCAACTGCAGAGCCTGCATAGTCGGCCCGTTTTGCAGCCTTGCAAATACGGCCTGCACGCCAACAACTTTCCCAGTCCCGAGTGCCATGGTTGTCACCTTGGTCAGGCTCTAGGCACCCAGAGGTTGGAGTGCAGTGTGAGAATTGCAGGCTTCTTTTTCCTCTGGGGTGTTCACGTTGAAGGGGCTGGCACACTCTCCCTCCTGTCCACACTTGCTTTGACCTTAGAGGACAGATGGATGGTTTATGTTGCCTGGACTGAAGACCCCCAGATGGACATGAATTTGGGCACTGTCATTACGTTAGGTGGCCCCATGGCCACTCAGCCACTGAACTCCAGAGGTGTCTTCCTCCTCAGTCTACTTCCTCCACGGTTCCAGACCCTCAGAGATGTCCCCTGCCCCCCCACTCTCACAGAGCAAAGTGCACCAGGTGGATTCCTCTCTTAGAAGCTGGCCCCCTCTGCCTGACCTGTGGTAGCGCAGTGGATAAAGCGTCGACCTGGGAACACTGAGGTCGCCAGTTCAAAACCCTGCACTGGTCTGGTCAAGGCACATATGGGAGTTGATGCTTCCAGCTCCTCCCCCTTTCTCTCTTTCTCTCTCACTCTGTGTCTCCTCTCTAAAATGAATAAAATAAAATAAAGTGAAAAAAAAAAAGAGCAACAAACTGGATTTAACATTTAAAAAAAAAAAAAAAAGAAGCTGGCCCCCTCTGTGGACAGTGACATCTCAGAGGGGCCATGCTTTCCTTCCTGCTCCCACTTTGCTGCTAGTTTCCCCCAATAAACCCTAGTTTATTATGTTTGCACCACACGATGTGGGTGGTGTCTCTGTGCCCCTTTGCATGACAGTCCACAACAATGTCTTAACTATGAAATCTAAAATAAAAAGCTCAGCCTGACCAGGCAGTGGTGGTGCAGTGGATAGTGTTGGCCTGGGATGCTGAGGACCCAGATTTGAAACCTCAAGGTCACCGGCTTAAGCACAGGCTTATCCGACTTGAGTGTGGACTCACCAGCATGAGCGCAGGGTCACTGGCTTGAGTCTAAAGGTTGCTGGCTTGAGCAAGGGGTCACTTGCTCAACTGTAGCCTTCTAGTCAAGGCACATATGAGAAAGCAATCAATACACAACTAAGGAGTCACAACAAAAAATTGATACTTCTCATCTCCCTTCCTGTCTGTCCCTCTCTTTTTTTTTCTCTCTCTCTCTCTCACACACACTAAAAAAAGAAAAAAGAAAGAAAAAGTTTAGGCCCTAGCCAGGTATCTCTGGATGAAGCGTCATCCCGGCATGCCAAGGTCACAGGTTCAATCCTTGGTCAGGACACATATGAGAATTAGCCAATAAGTGCACAACAAAATGGAGCAACTAAGTTGTACAAGTTCATGCCTCTCTCTCTCTCTCTCTCTCTCTCTCTCTCTCTCTCTCTCTCTTCGCCCTGTCTCTCCTTCCTCTATAAAACCAACGGAAATTTTTTAAAAATTAAAAGTTTTCAAGCATTAGCAAAAGTTATCAACAAGAAATTCAAGCCTGGCCTGACCAAGCAGTGGCACAGTGGATAGAGCATCAGACTGGGATGCAGAGGACCCAGGTTCAAGACCTTGAGGTCGCCAGCTTGAGCGCGGGCTCATCTTGTTTGAGCAAAGCTCGCCAGCTTGGACCCAAGGTCGCTGGCTCCAGCAAGGGGTGGCTCGGTCTGCTGAAGGCCCGCGGTCAAGGCACATATGAGAAAGCAACCAATGAACAACTATGTTGTCACAACGAAAAACTGATGATTGATGCTTCTCATCTCTCTCCGTTCCTGTCTGTCTGTCTGTCCCTATCTATCCCTCTCTCTGACTCTGTAAAAAAAAAAAAAAAAAAAAAAATTCAAATGGTGGCACAGTTGATAGAGTGTTGGACTGGGAAGCAGATGACCCAGGTTTTAAACCCCGAGGTCGCCTGCTTGAGCACGGGCTCATCCAGTTTGAGCATGGGCTCACCAGCTTGAGCACGGGGTCGCTGGCTTCAGCATGGAATCATAGACATGACTCCATGGTTGCTGGCTTGAGCCCAAAGTGGCTGGCCTGAAGCCCAAGGTCACTGGCTTGAGCAAGGGGTCACTCACTCTGCTGCAGCCCCCAGTCAAGGCACATATGAAAAAGCAATCAATGAACAACCAAGGAGCCGCAACGAAGAATTGATACTTCTCATCTCTCTTCCTTCCTATCTGTCTATCCCTACCTGTCCCTCTCTCTCTCTCTGTCTCTGTTATAAAACAAACAAACAAAAAACAAGGAACTCAAAATTTTAATTAATTTTTTTATTTTATTCATTTAGAGAGGAGACAGAGTGAGAGAGAGAAAGAGAGAAAGGGGGGAGGAGCTGGAAGCATCAACTCCCATATGTGCCTTGACCAGACCAGTGCAGGGTTATGAACTTGCGACCTCAGTGTTCCCAGGTCGACGCTTTATCCACTGTGCCACCGCAGGTCAGGCGGAACTCGAAATTTTTTTTTTAATTTATTTATTCATTTTAGAGAGGAGACACACAGAGAGAGAGAGAGAGAGAGAGAGAGAGAGAGAGAGAAAGCAGGGAGGAGCTAGAAGCATCAACTCCCATATGTGCCTTGACCAGACCAGTGCAGGGTTTTGAACTGGCGACCTCAGTGTTCCCAGGTCGACGCTTTATCCACTGCGCCACTACAGGTCAGGCTGGAACTCGAAATTTTAAAATGGAGAGCATGGCTGGCTCTAGAAGGATTGGTCCCCAGTTTCTGTCCCCAAGGATGTAAGGTGAGCATCATAGAAATGTTTCTCATGGCCCCACTCTCCCTTCTGGCAAGGCCCCGGGCCTCCTGTCCTCATGTCTTCTGTCAGAAAGCCTTCTGCAGGGTGGAACTAAGGACCTCCTTTTGACTAAAGTCAGCAGATGCTTTTCAGAGATCACCCTCTGGCATTGACCACCCCCTCCTTGATCCCTCTTCTGTGTTCACCACCCCTCTCTGCATTCCCTCCCAGTCTCCCTCAAAGAACCCTCTGCCCCCCCAACAACACCTGACCTATAGGCCTTCTCTCACTCTTGGGTGAGTTATATAGTATGTGGGTTGGTGTTTTGGAAACTGGACCTCAGCCCTTTCCTGTTCAGCCACTTTCAGGATTCATCACCAACCTGGCCTTCCCTTCTGTAACCAAACCTGTGTGTCCACTGCCCTTAGACCCTGGCCATGGGTGTCCTGTGATTACCACATGCAGGCAGCAAAAGGGAATATCTACCTGTTGCCACCCTAGTCGATGGCCCCACTGCACAAGTAGAAACCCGAAGCCATCCTTGACAATGCCCTGCCTGTCTGTCACTATATGTCCCATCAATTGTCGGTGTCCACCAGTACAACCCTGCCTAGTACTTTTTTTTTTTGACAGAGACAGAGAGAGAGACAGGGACAGAGAGGGACAGACAGGCAGGAAGGGAGAGATGAGAATCATCAATTATTCGCTGCGGCATCTTAGTTGTTCATTGATTGCTTGTTTATTGATTCCTTTCTCATATTTGCCTTGACCGGGGGACTACAGCAGAGTGAGTGACCCCTTGCTCAAACCAGTGACCATGGGGTCATGTCTATGATTTTACACTCAAGCCAGCGACCCCATGCTCAAGCTGGCGAGCCCGCACTCAAGCCAGATGAGCCCGAGTTCAAGCCAGCAACCTCGGGGTTTCAAACCTGGGTCCTCCACATCCCAGTCCAACGCTCTACCCATCCACTGCACCACCGCCTGGTCAGGCTGCCTAGTTCTTTTTTTTTTTTTTTTTAGTAAAAGTTTTATTGAGATATAGTCCGCATACCATACCACTCACCCAAGTAGGTTGTAGCAGATGCAGTTAGTTAAGATGATGTCATCCTGGAGTAGGAGAGCCCTAGCCCTAGTCTGAGTGACATCCTTATAAAAGGGGTAAATTTGGACACAGATGTGCACACAGGAAGATGGAGGCTGAGATCAGGGTGATTGATGCTTCTGCAAGCCAAGGAATGCCAAGGATGGCCAACAAACCACCACAGCCAATCCAAACAAACGCATAGGGCAGAGTCTCCCTCCCGGCTCTCAGAAGGATCCATCCCTAATCTCAGACTTCTAGCCTCCAGACTGTGATGCAATAAGTTTCTGTTGTTTAATTCTCCAGTCTGCTTGTCCCCTTTGCAGGGGGCATGGGCCCTGGCCTTCCTTAGTTGGAGGTTCCATGAACCATCTTGAACTGGAACTTACAATGGGGATACCGCTCCTCAACTCAGTGCCTGAATCCTGGAATTGAGCACCTCCTCCCTCTTCCAACGCCCCTTTGCGGTAGACTGCGGCAGTGGAGAGTAGGGAATGGAAGTGCGTGGACCAAATGGACAGTCTTTTTCAGGCCAACCTTCCTCCAGGGAAGTGGCCAGTTCCTCCTCTATGCCCCCCACTGGTGCTCATTCCGCACGCGGAGGCCGGGTTGTCCCTGTCCTCCATCTCACGGCGGTGCGGCGCCCCCTGCGCACCTCCATCACGAAACCCTGGCCCAGGCGGGCGCCACCGGGCCTCTGCAGCGATGGTGTTCATGCGCAGGAGGGAAAAGGGGGCCCAGTACACGCGCGGCTACCCAGTCTCCAGTTACCAGGTGAAACTTCCAGTCAAGTGCTCCGCTGGGCCAGGAAACTGAGAAGTGAGCTGTGGCCAGCCTGGCCGCTGACGGGGCTTCCCCGGGAGGTGCCTGCAACGCAGTCTGAGTCTCAGCAAGCCCTCTTCCTTCCAATGCTTCTCTGCAAACCCCACCCGCACCCTCCCACCCAATAACCTACGTGTGAGGAATTAACTGTGAGGTCTTGGGTCTCATCACTGCCAGCAACTCCTTGTCCTTTCTAGAATCTTCCCTGTGCCTCCCCATCCTGGGGTGGGGGCGGTACTAACACGGTGGAGACAGGTCCTTCCAGGCTGGATAGCCTGGTGTGGGCCTGGTGAAGGGTGGGGCGGCTGGACTGAGGAGCAGGGGAGCTGGGTGGGGCAGGTCCGTTCTGGGCCTCTGGCCACCTCTCACCTTCTCCCCCAGCCCCTCCCGCGCCCTCCTGAGCGCCAGCGCTGGCCTCCCCCCACGCCCTCGGGGCAGCCGGCGGGCGGCACTGGGAGATCAGAGAACTCAGAAGAGTCGGGCCCGTGGGGAGGGGCGGGGAATTTCCCCCCACACCTGCCCAGGCCTGCTAACCTCCCCTCCCTCGCGGAGGGCAGGGGGGTACAGCTGGGGGAATTCCATCTCTCTGCGATGGCTCAGAAGAGCCTGAGCAGGGGTGGGGGGATTAGGGAGACAAGGGGGAGGAGAGGGAGGGCTGGGCTGGGACCAGGGGCGCAGCTGCCTTCTTCCCCAGACACCAGCTGCCCGCCTGTCCAGGACTGAGCATTCACCATTCCCGCCTGTCTCGACGGTGCGGGCGCTGGGTGTGGCATCTCCTCTGTCAGGTCAGAGGTGGCGGGACCTTTGGAGCGAAGGGCGTGAGGACCTGGGAAAAGGGTAAGCACGCGAGCTTCTGACAGTGCATGGGTAACTGAATGGGGAGTGCGTGCGTGCATTTCATTCTAAGGTGCCTGGGAGCGGGGTTTCCCCGGGACGTGTGACCTCGGGAGAGGGTCCAGTATCTCCCCCATTAGGCTCCTCCTCCACACACTTCCACTGGAAACTGCACCGACCCTGAAAGGGGAAGGGGGCGGAGAGGCGCGCGCCGGGACGCTAAGGGTCCGGGGCGAGCGTGGAAGGCGTCTGGACCTGCTGCCTTCGCTCCAGTCTCGGGCGGGGCTTCCCGGCCTCGGGGGTAGGGGGTGGGGTGGAAGGATCCCAGAGGGAGGGACCCGCATAGGGACGCGAGAGGGGCAAAAGCCAGCACGTTAGATACCAGCACGTTAGATACCTGGGCTAGGGAAACTCAGAGAGCTAGGCGCCCCGGGAGGGGGCAGGTGTGGAAGCCGAGGCAAGAGCCCGAGTACCGAGAGGCAGAGACGAGAAGCCCCTAGCCAAAGATTCCCTGGGAGACCCCCAGTAGAGACGGGGCAGTAGACGCCTCCAGGGGCAGAAACCCTGGGAGGCAAATACCCCCGGGAGATATTTTCCCGCTCCAGACGTAGAGTGCTGCCCAAAGCGGAAAGAAGATTCACGGTCAGAGGACAACGCCCCCCCAGGTCGCCAGGGAGACCCCGGGGGTGGCACAGGTGGTATACGGGCTAGGGCGACCTCTCCTAGGTTGGGGGTAATGGGGACACGAGCCCCGCAGAGTCTTCTCCTTCTCCTCTTCCTCCCGATGCTGCCACCACGAGGGGCCTCCGCGGGGAGCCTGCATAGTCCAGGTGAGTCTTGGCCCGGCGACTAGGCCTGGGTCACCACTCCCTCCTCTGTGCATAAGACCCGGGTCCCGAGCCTGGGGAAGGGGCAGAGCAGGTGGTGGGAGCAGCTGAGCAGTCCCAGGAACCTGGGGGCACCAGTGGAGCTAGCTGGGGAGCCGGGTAAGAGTTGTCGTCAGGGGGGTGAGGATGTCCAGCAAAGCTCTGAACCTCCCATGGCCCTATCGTGGCCGTGCAGGCCTGTCCGAGTGCTTCCAGGTGAACGGCGCAGACTACCGCGGCCACCAGAACCGCACGGGCCCGCGAGGGGCGGGCCGCCCTTGTCTCTTCTGGGACCAGACGCAGCAGCACAGCTACAGCAGCGCCAGAGACCCCCAGGGTCGCTGGGGGCTGGGAGCACACAACTTCTGCCGGTTAGGGGCGTGGCCATCTGAGGGAGGGGCATCGGGGCGGAGCCTTGTTGGAGGCGGGGCTGGGTGCTCTATTGCTGGCGTGGGCCTGAGGCGAGGGCTGTGGGTGGGTGGAGCAGAGGATTCTGCAGGACCAGTACAGGGTCCAGCGGGAGGGTGGGGCGCAGCGGAAAATGTTGAAAAGTCGAAACATTTTCCGACTTGGGCCCGGACTTAGGCGCCCAATTTGTGTAAAGCCTCAAGTCAGGCCTGGGCCCGTGTGGGCGAGGCCAGTAAGCGATGTCTGGAGTGAGGGGCCGGGATCTTGCCCTACCACTTCTTTGAGGGGCATTTACTGGTGGAGGGATTGGGGATACAGAGTACAACAGCTGTCTGGAGCAGCAGGGACCAAGCTAAGTGGGAAGACACTTCTCTGCTGATAGAAGTCACCACTTCTGCTTTAAAGCAGGGTTCTGAGTCAAGGCAAGAGGCCGAGGCCCAGGGTGGGGTGAGGGGCGAACACTACAGAGAACACTCGAAGTCCTCAGCTGAATACCTAAAGTCACCCCTCAGAGCCCTTTGATAACTTCCAACCATACTCTCTTAGAAAGACTACAACGAAGAACGGAGAGTAGCTTTATCATTTTGCGAATGGGCCGTGGGATAGGGCCTGGGATTTGCGGGTAGCAGGATCCCGACCACTTCTCTCCCACCTGCAGAAACCCAGATGGTGATGTGCAGCCATGGTGCTACGTGGCTGAGACCGAGGAGGGCATCTATTGGCGCTACTGCGACATCCCCACGTGTCACAGTGAGTGAGCCCAGCTGGACAAGGGTAGGAGCGCTGGGCTGCCTGAGTTCACTTTTGGAGGCTCTGGACAGACCCTGGCTCCCCTGTCTCCTCAGTGCCGGGGTACCTCGGCTGCTTCGTGGACTCGGGGGCACCCCCAGCCCTCAGCGGCCCCAGTGGCACCTCAACGAAGCTCACGGTCCAGGTGTGCCTTCGCTTCTGCCGTATGAAAGGCTACCAGGTACTACTGCTCACAGGCCCTGACCAGTGACCCCTGACCTTAACCGAAATCAACTCCCAATTCTGACGCCAAGCTTGACACTGATTTCTAAACCTCCAATCCAGTTCCCACTTCCGAGCCCGACCCCTGGCTCCTACTACCCCACCTTTACCCCAGGCCCTGCCTTTGGCATAACCCCGTATGTAACCACAGCTGGCTGGCGTGGAAGCTGGATACGCTTGCTTCTGCGGCTCTGAAAGCGACCTGGCCCGGGGACGCCCGGCGCCGGCCACGGACTGTGACCAGATCTGCTTCGGCCATCCGGGCCAGCTGTGCGGTGGCGATGGGCGCCTGGGCGTCTACGAAGGTGAGGAGTGAGCAGGAATGAGGAACCGTCGCTAAGGGTGGGGCCTGAGAAGGGGATTGGGTTGAGGACGGGGCCAAAGAGAGGACTGGGCTGAACCTGGGGACCAAAGGAGGGGTCTGGGGCTGAAAGCGGAATTTGAGGAAGCGATAGGTATAAACTTATGGAAGGGGCCGGAGGAAGCTGTTGGGTCAGCCTGGTGGCGGGCCCTAGCTAAAGGGGAGGGACTTCGGGATGGACCCAGTGAAAGTGGAGCCCGCGAGTCTCTGGGTTCTGACCGCCAGCCCCGCCCACAGTGTCTGTGGGCTCCTGTCAGGGGAACTGGACCGCACCTCAGGGCGTCATCTACTCCCCGGACTTCCCGGACGAATACGGGCCGGACCAGAATTGCAGCTGGGAGCTTGGCCCGCCGGGAGCCGCGCTGGAGCTCACCTTCCGCCTCTTCGAGTTGGCTGACCCACGCGACAAGCTGGAGCTGCGCGACGCGGCCTCCGGCAGCCTGCTCCGTACTTTCGACGGCGCCCGCCCGCCGCCGCCTGGGACCTTGCGCCTGAGCGCAAATGCACTGCTGCTCACCTTCCGCAGCGATGAGCGTGGCCACGCGCAGGGCTTTGCGCTCACCTACCGCGGTGCGGTCCCGCCCCATTCCCATTCCCCCGGGCCCCTTTCCTCTGCCACCCGGCCTCACACCCCTCTCCGCAGGCGTGCAGGACTCTGCAGAGAACCCGAGGATGCCCGAGGGCTCCGCCCAGACCCCTGCAGCTCTCCCTGACGGGACCAATGTGAGCTGCAGCCCCCGGTCTGGGGCTCCAGAGGCCGCGAAGGGGGGTGAGGCGGAAGCTTGAGATGGGAGGGAGTTTGGGGAGTAGCCCATTTGAAGCCCTGTCCTCACTGCACTCTTGTGCCCGCAGCCCGGGTCTTCTCGACAGTGATGGCCATCTCAGTGCTGCTGCTACTGCTGCTGCTGCTGCTGCTGCTGTCGCTGCTGCGCCAACGGTGCGCTAGCTGGGACAGGGTCTGAGGGTAACCCAGATGCGCAGCCAGGCGCCCGACGCCTCAGTGCCCAGGGGCCGGGGCGTGTGGGAAGCTGGGGTCCAGGAAAGGGATGGAGCTGATACTACTAGGTTCTCCAGGGACAAGGCGTTGAGTTTACACAGGGAATCACAGGTGGGATCTCAGGCGAAGCAGGATGCTGGGGGTGAGACTGGTTGAGTTTTCAAACTGCTGACGTCTGCTCTCTCTCTAGGAGCTGTCTGCTGGCTCCAGGAAAAGGATCCCCAGCGTTGAGGCCTTCCCAGGGCTCCTGGAAAAGCTGGGCCGTGTGGTACCGCCGTCCCCGAGGGGTGGCACTGCCCTGCCCCACTGAAGACACCCAGGCTGAGAGTCTGGCCTCGAGTTACCGCCCCCTGAGCGCCTCCAGTCAGAGTTCCCTGCGTTCGCTCATCTCTGTTCTCTGATTCGGGACCTTCAGGGTCCACTGGATCCTCTGACAGTGGGATGGACACCTGAGATGGTATGCCGCATTCTACCTTGGCCTTCCACTTTTTAAGGGACAGCTCTGCCTCTGGTCATCTCTAAGAGGCCAGACATCAGAGAGGAATCATCTAGTACTAGTTTTGGAAACTTGGCCTGACTCTAGGTGTCCGGATGATCAAGGCCGAATGGCAAGAGAAATCAGCTTCCCTCTTCATAGACCCTGACATGCAAGTCTCTGATTTCAGGGATCTGTGATCCCCTCTTGGGGTGGTGGTCCTGGCCTGCTACCATAAGTGAAATGTGAGAGGTCAACAAAAATGGTCAAAAGACCACTTTGAATAAAAAACATATTTTGGTATAGGACTCTGCAAATTCTTAAGTGGTGAAAAGTATGTTGATGGGGACACTCAAGCCAAGGGTTGGGTGTGTCCATGCAAACTAAGGGCGTTCCCACACGAAGTTTCAGGGAGCCTCCTGAAATGCTGAGGACTGAGGAACGCCCACGAGGAAGGATGGGTGGGCCAGGCTCTGGAGAAGGGGAGAGAAAAAGGCCGGCTATGAGCCGGGTTAAACAGAAGAAAGGCCCCTTCCTGGGCCCGCATTAGTATGAACCCAGGCGGAGACTGACCTTTCTCCCCTGGCTACTTGCCCTCTCTTTTCTCCTCCCTTTCCTGCCTGCCCTGGGGTGGGGCTGAAGGTGTACTTTGTGGGCGATAACAGGAAGGAGTTTGGTCGAGCTCAAGCTCAAAGAAGCCTGTCTCGAAGGGCAGGGCCTCGCGCGAGGGCGCCTGACATGTCAGGCAAACCCAAAGAGGCCTGGACACCTTAGCATGCCTTGCTGCGCTACGGGGGAGCCGGGCCTGTAAAGAGATCACCCCTGTAGTCTGGAGCAGTGGGCTCTAGACCTGACCTGTTTGAATGTCCGGGCTGCCAGCACCTTGGACAGAGCCCGAGCTGTTGGGGGTGGGGCTGTGCTGGAGAGGGTGGGTGCCCAAGAATGCGTTGACCTGGGGGTCGCGCGGAAAGCCGGTGCACGCACTGCGGGAGGACGTGAGGCGCCTGGCCACTCCGGCAAAGCCACCGGTACCCAGAACGTCGGGCTCCAAGTCACAGCTACTCCAAGCAAATGAGACTGGAACCGCCAGTGTAGTGTATGATAAGAGGGCAAAGGCCTGGGGGGGCCTCGGGGCGGAGCCTCCCGGTCAGCCGTACCCATTGGCCCTCGCAGCGTCTACGTCTGCATCACAGCGCGCGAAATGCTGGTGGGATGGCGTGGGTGGTCAGCTGGGGCGGAGCCTTGCGTGCCCTCCAGCGTCCCGCCGCACCCGACCTTAGGGCTTCAGAGAGACTACTGGCTGCTGCTGCTGCGGTCGCCGCGAACTGTCCCTGCGGCGCGCCTGCCCGGGCAGACCGGCTGCACTGAGCTCCCACGGTCGGAGCGTTCCCAGCCTCCGCCCCGGCACAGGGGGCTCCGGGCCCGCGCTTGCGCAGCGTAGGAGAGGCGAGAGCAGGGACCCCCGGGCCGGCGCGTGCGCGAAGCGAGCACTGGACCGTGGGCAGGCGCCGGGATGAGCCTTCAGCCGCTGCAGCCCCACTGAGGAGGAGATCGGGTGGGTAAGAGGAGCGCGGGCCGCCCGCCCGCGCCAGGCCGGGCCATGGCGTTCTTAGCCGGGCCGCGCCTGCTGGACTGGGCCAGCTCGCCGCCACACCTGCAGTTCAACAAGTTCGTGTTGACCGGCTACCGTCCAGCCAGCAGCGGCTCGGGCTGCCTGCGTAGCCTCTTCTACTTGCACAACGAGCTGGGCAACATCTACACACACGGTGAGCTGCGCCCCGCACCTATATCTGCAGCAGCCTTGCCCGCTCAAGGCCGGGCGCCCGAAGGCCGAGGAGCGCCCCAACGACCAGATTCTGGGCTGCCCTGCCCTGGTACGGCCAGGAGCCACGGTGACAAAGCTGCCATTGTCCCTATGGCGCTGCCCGCTTCCGCTACCCCGACGGGGCCCCCCGGGGCAGGTGTGGTGGACCAAGCCTGCTTAATCCCTCTGAGCCCTTGGGAAAAGCCTGGTGTCCAGCCCCTTCGTAATCCCGGCCCCCTGTGCACCGTCCCCGTCCCCGCCAGCACCCCTCCCGGACCTGGGTGTTGACTTGGGCGAGAAGGGGTCCAGGAGGAAAAGCCCCTCTCCGCGAGGCCGCCCTCGTCTGGAGCAGCCCAGTCTTGGGGCTCTGCCTGGTATCTCGCCTCCCCTCTTCCCCCGCCCTGCCCCACAGGCGCTGGGCCCCTCCTCCGAGGCCCCGCGGGAGCTGTGCTGACACAGCCTTGTCCGTCCTTGGCCTGCCCTGGCCAAGAGAGGGGCCCTGAGCGGACTGGGCCTTGCTTTGGGACTTACCCCACTAGGGGACTGTGGCCTGGCTAGGCTCTGCTAATAGTGGACAGCCAGCAGCCCCAGCCTACTGTGCCCACCTTTGACCCCTGTGAGGGCAATGACAGAGTGCCAGCAGGGAGGGTTAGGACTCCTGGGCTGGGAGGAATGTAGTTCCCAGAGGTGGTGCCTGGGGAGGAGATCGAACAAGTTCCTTCCTCTCCTTTTCCCTGTCTGGCCTCCCCCCTTGTGGAAGACAGAAAGGCCCAAATCCTTCATTTGGTCACTTATGGAGAGGACATAGGGTTGGAACAAGCTAAGTGGCCCTGGGATCTGGTATCATTGCTCACATGTTCTTTTCAGAACTTAGTTTAAGTCACACCTCCTTCTGGCTTCTGCTGACAGAGGCCAGGTTGGGGTTTGAGGCCCCTTGCTTTCCCAGGAAGTGATATGGCTGTAGGCCTGAGAGCAGCTTGAGAGTCAGACTGCCTGGGCTCTCTCCTACTTGCGGGAGTCACCTGGGACAGGTTACAGTTTCCCCACTGCAGAGTGGGGATGACAATCTCTTCTACTTCCAGAACTATTGTGAGCTCGCTGAGTAAGTAAAGTTCCTAAAAGCCCAGAGCCTGCCTCTGTCCCAGGTCTGGCAATAGCTATTACTGTTGTCAAGGCCTGTCTTGCTCTCATTCCTCTTGTATTCTTTAGACTGTGGACTCCCTAAGGACATGATCTGTCTGTCCTCTGTGCTGAAGCTGTGTGATGGATAACTGTCTCCCTCCCCCAGGGCTGGCCCTGCTAGGCTTCCTGGTGTTGCTGCCAATGACCATGCCCTGGGGTCAACTGGGCAAGGATGGCTGGCTGGGGGGCACACACTGTGTGGCCTGCCTGGCACCACCTGCAGGCTCTGTGCTCTACCATCTCTTCATGTGCCACCAAGGGGGTAGCCCTGTGTATACCAGGCTCCTTGCCCTGGATATGTGTGGGGTCTGCCTCGTCAACACCCTCGGTGAGCCAGAGGATGGGCTAGGGGACTAGAAGGATGGAAGCTGGAGGGCAACTGGGAGGGGACTGCTGGGGAGGCTTTATGAGCCCTGGGTAGACAGGGCAGGCAGACCCCGACTAATGTGTCCTCTCCTGTCTCTCTCTTCTGTGCAGGGGCCCTGCCCATCATCCACTGCACCCTGGCCTGCAGGCCCTGGCTGCGCCCAGCTGCCCTGGTGGGCTACACCATGCTGTCGGGTGTGGCTGGCTGGAGGGCCCTCACTGCTCCCTCCACCAGTGCCCGACTCCGAGCTTTTGGCTGGCAAGCTGGTGCCCGCCTCCTGGTGTTTGGGGCTCGGGGAGTGGGGCTAGGCTCTGGGGCTCCAGGCTCCCTGCCCTGCTACCTTCGCATGGATGCCCTAGCACTCCTTGGGGGACTAGTGAACGTGGCCCGTCTGCCAGAGCGCTGGGGACCAGGCCGCTTCGACTACTGGGGCAACTCGCACCAGATCATGCACCTGCTCAGTGTGGGTTCCATCCTGCAGCTGCACGCTGGCGTCGTGCCTGACCTGCTCTGGGCTGCCCACCACGCCTGTCCCCCGGACTGAGCCACCGCCCACACTGTGCCAGCTTGTCCAGTCTTCTAGGGCCAACAACATCAGGCTTTCCTCCTCCTGCGGTTCTGCAAGGGGCCGGCTCCCTGGATGCTTCCCGGCTGGAGGCTCCTGTCTATTCACCTCTTCTACCCTGTGGACGAGCCTCTACTACCCACACCTCAGAGCTCCAGCTTCCTTCCCTGCCTTTTTCTAGGGCATTGTCTTCCTGTGCAGGCTGGAAGAAAATGGTCCTTCTCAGGGCCTCGGCTTACCCTTTCTGACCTGTGAGGGTTGGGCCAGAGGGATTCTGGGGTCCAGTCTTGCTCTGCCAGCCGGAGTCCTGCCAGCCCAGAGCCAAAGCCCCACCCTGCCCCTCCTCAGACCCTCACATAAGGTACCTCCTGGGTGGCTGGCCCAGCAACCAGCCCACGATTCCTGACCTCTACCTTTCAGCCCTGCATGCCAGCCCTCCCAGCAACCTGAGGCTCACCCACCCCTTCTCCCTCCTGTCCAGACTGTGGAGTGAGGAGTTTGGGCAGCAGGCCATTCTCCCTACCCCAGGATCAAGAGGCAAGAGAACTGCTGTTGCTTTTTCTAGGCAACTGGCACAAATATGTAAAGAGCTGAGTGGCCCTGGACCCAGGCCCCGCTGGGCGAGGGGCCCACCCTCCATCTTGAGTGCCATGCTCTGCCAGCTCAGCCTGCCTCCTGGGGATGTGTCTGCTCAGGAAATCTCTGTTCCACACAGCGTGGGACTCCCAGCTGCAATCTGCTGGCCTGGCCCCGCAGCAGGGCTCACTCAGCCTCAGCCCCTCCCAGGGCGACATCAATAAAATGGGCAGGAAGCGCTGTGTTGCCATGCAAGTAAGCTTGGGTGCTCCCAAGATCCAGATACCTTTTATTAGACATGGCCAGGCAGGAGGGACCACCGGAGTTCCCAGAGAAACCTCAGCCTTCAGGAGGATGGGGGAAGGAGCTAAAAGGTTAAAAGCACCAAGGCAGGGCTGGGCTCAGGTTGGGCCCATTGAGTCCTCAAATAGACCAAGGAGGTTCCGAGGCTCAAAGGAGGGGAAGGAGCCCTGAGGAGGCTCATAATCAATGTCGCTTAGGTCCAGAGCATCCCTGGGGAGAAGAGAGAGAAATGACACTTGAGACTTGGAAGACCCCCTTCCCTACCTCTGACCTTGGGCCTACGCACCTCAGCATGTGCCTGCTCCGGGGGGTGGAGGTGCTCCTGGCACTTCTGGCTAGGATGGCCTCAGGAGACAGCGAGCGCCTGCACAGGATGGGCAAGACAAGCAGGATGTCACGCGGTGGGGAGTGCCCAGGGAGGAGGCCATGGGAACAGCAAGATTAACCTTGTTCCTATGCAGGTGCCTGCTGGACACAGGCAGGGGACACCTTTGGGGACGGGGAAAGTGTGGTGCCCTTTGAAAGAATCACTTTCACAACTTTTAAAGTCTACTTGAACACATTCAAAGCTCACCTCTGTCCCTTTTCAGAACACACAGGCTTCAAATGAGCTGGCTTTGAAATGAAACTATGTTAAATGACGCTTATCTGGCACTTTATGTCTGCTGTAAAGTGTCTCTGTGACAACGGGGTGACACTTCATAAGGGATTAACGATATGATTCCTCCTGAGAACTGTGTCCAGAGTATGTGGTTTTCCTTTGCCACATTTTCTTAATTATAGACTCTCATTTGGCCACCAGCCACTGGGGACTAAGGAATTCCTCCTAGGAAGGGAGCTCACCAGGCTCTGGAAACCCCGTCCCCTGAAAAGGACAATGCCTTGTCCATGGGCAATGGCAGCCTCGATGGGGTCGGGGCTGTACCACATACCTCTCCCACTGCTCTGGAATGTGGCAGCACCCTAAATGTCACGGTGCCAGCTCTGCTGTGCTCTGCACAGTAGCCGGTGCACACACTGAGCTTAGAAGAAAACAGCTGCATTCAAACCAGGCCAGACTGCGCTTCCACCTACCCTGGTGCCTTCCCCAGGGTATGAGGGGGGCCAGGTTTGTGGGAGGCGTCCCTGTTCACCACTAACTCCCCCATGGAGCCTAGCACCTACATCGCATTTGGCCCACCAATAGCCCATCTCCCCACCCCCACCCATTCCTGAGCTGTCACCCACCCTATGCTGTCATCGTCCCAGATGCCAGAGTGGCTGCTCTCCAGGAGGAAGCTGCAGGGTGGTGAGCCAGGCGGGGTGGCTGGAGGGCCCGGAGGAGAGAGCCAGCTGGCTGGGTGAGCCAAACCGTGCCAGAGCCAGCACAGCAGGACGAGCAGGGCCTGTGGGGACAAGGGCCAAGGGAGGCTGGGCAGACCCCAGGACCAGGGAGCAGGGTAGAATAGCCTGTCACCTTTGCCAGGCTTACCTGCCACAGGGCCCACCCTCGACTCAGGGCTTCAGCAGCCATGTACCACAAAACAGTCCAGGGCCGTGGCTGCCTGAGCATAGGCAGGGCCAGTAGGGCCTCAGCTGTGACCCGCAGCTTGGGATCAGGCTCCAGCATCGTGATGAGGACAGACCGCAGCTCAGAAGACAGGCCTGACCACGGGGCAGGGGCATGTCAAGGGTGGCTGAGCCCTGAGCCCAGCAGTCCCCCACAGCCAATCATCCTCTCCCGCACAGGTCTGTCCTCCCTGTGATACCATGTCCCCTCTCATTCTTGTCCCCCACTCACCAGAAGTGAACTCAGGGGGCAGGTAGCCCTGGCGCAGCTGCTGCCAGCCCTCTCCACCATGGGGCAGCTCCATATTGCACGCCACTTCCAAGATGGTGAGACCCAGACTGGGGGGTGGAGCAATGGAAACAGGAATACAAGACAGGCATGGTTGGCCTTGGGTCACAGACCCCCGAACCCCAGGAGGACCCTGAGAAGAGGGTGGGAAAGCCATGAGCCAGGGAATTGGGGGAGGGGCTGGAGGCTCTGAAAAGACCCCAGCAGAGCCAGTGATGGGACCACATTATGAAGTATTGACCTAGTGCCCAGTGCAGCCTACACACCAGTGTGGTGAGTCCTGCTGGCACCCCTACCAAACAGGCACTATGGTTACTAGTGTTACTATCTGGGCCCTGTGCATATGGCTAGATAGACTGTTAGAGGCAGAACAATGGTTACCAGCATGGACCATAGAACCCAGCTTCACTTGCTAACTGGCCTCTGGACAAGTCCCTAAACTCCACTGCACCCATTCCCCTGTATATGGAATAATCCCTCTGTGGAAATGTGGTAAGGAGATGGGTGAATCTAGTATAGTAGCTCCCAGTGGTTTGCTGTTTAGACACTCTGACTCTGTAGATCCCCCTCAACCAAAAGGTGGGGCCCTCACCCCTTCAGGACAGTCTTCCAGTCTGAAACAGAATCTTCCTGACTTTGGACTAGGATAGCATTTCCCTCCTGTTGACTGCACCCCAGCCGGGAAGGGCCTCCCATGGCCCAGCCCTTACCTGAACACGTCAGCTGCTGTCCCGTAGGAGCCCTGTAACAGCTCGGGGGCCATATA
This sequence comes from Rhynchonycteris naso, assembly GCA_037038555.1. Lineage (NCBI taxonomy): Eukaryota > Metazoa > Chordata > Mammalia > Chiroptera > Emballonuridae > Rhynchonycteris > Rhynchonycteris naso. The sequence continues at coordinate 197,514,653 of CM073000.1, read as the reverse complement.
GCGGGGATCTCCCTCCTGGGCCTCACCAGCTCCCGACTCCTCCAACTCCACCAGCAGCCCAAAGTCACCCAGTTTGCAGTGGCCTCGGGGCCCCAGGAAGATGTTGGCAGGCTTGATGTCAAGGTGGACCAGACCCTGCCCATGCATGTGGGCCAGAGCAAGCAGGGCATCCCGCAGGTAGCCCCAGACCTCAGCCTCAGGCAGGCCAGTGCCCCAGGCCTCACAGTGCTGCTGAAGGCTGGGCCCACACAGCTCCATCTGCAGGTACAGGATGCTGCCCTCCTCCCAGGCTCGCTCCAGCCGCACACAGCATGGGTGCCGCCCCACCTTCTCATGGCCACGGACCTCAGCCAGCTTCCGGGCCCTGTCCTTGGGGCCCCGAAATGGTGATATGGAGCGCTTTACTGCATAGAGCTGGCCATCCTCCTTGGAGCGAACCTGGAATGAAGAATGTGTCTGCAGATGGGGTGGGAGGCGGCACCACCATTTAGCAGAACAATCCAGCAGATTCTATTAAGATTTCACACGTGCAGAGGAGGCAGAATGGCATCTACCTTAGACAGACCCCTCCTCATGCCATAGCAAGACCAGACAGACCTCCACCCTAGGCACTGAAGACTGGAGGCCAACCAAGGAAGAGAGAGGGTAGACTTCTAAGTACTAACCCAAAGGGTCTCTCAGACTTTTTTGAAGTGAAATAAACTGGTTACAGAACAGTATAGCAATGTGACCCACTGTGTAGAATATTAATGGGTTTGTCTCTATATAATCAATTCTAGAGATATATAGAGAAAGTTCTGGAAGGAAGGATGCCCACTTAAGATGCCCAATGGTTTCCCCAGGAATAAGAGCTAATCTAGGGGCCCATGTTCTTTGTAGTACTTGTGTAGGAAAACTACCATTTTAAAGAAAACATAAATTATTGGAATATATATATATATATTTACAGGGACAGAGAGAGAGTCAGAAAGAGGAATAGATAGGGACAGACAGACAGGAACGGAGAGAGAGATGAGAAGCATCAATCATCAGTTTTTCATTGTGACACCTTAGTTGTTCATTGATTGCTTTCTCACATGTGCCTTGACTGCAGGCCTTCAGCAGACCGAGCAACCCCTTGCCGGAGGCAGTGACCTTGGACTCAAGCTGGTGAGCTTTGCTCAAACCAGATGAGCCCACGCTCAAGCTAGCAACCTCAGGGTCTTGAACCTGGGTCCTCCGCATCCCAGTCCGACACTATCCACTGTGCCACTGCCTGGTCAAGCTTAAAAAATATATTTTATTTAAAAAAAGGTGGCATACAGAGTACAGTCTAGGAGCCTATGGCCTGGTGGGGGGCAGGGTATGAACTGGAGGCCAGACAGAGGGTACCAGAAACCCCAGCACAGCTGGCTCCAGGGTGAGAGATGTGAGCCAGGAACCACTGCCAGGCATGCCAGGCTCTGGATTAGGGGAGAGTGTGCACGGAGGGGCCGTTGAATTGGCCTGTGTATGGGGGGCGGGGGTATGAGAAAGCGCCAAATCAAACACGGAGAAGGGGCATCTGTCAGCTCAGGAGAAGTGGGTTGTCAGGAGAGGAGAAGGCTGCTCAGGATACTACCCTATCCAGGCAGGGGGAGGGAGCCAAGGGGACACCCCCAGACAGATCCATAGAGCTATCACTTCACTCACCTTGAAGACCTCTCCATAAGAGCCATGGCCCAGGCGGCCAAGCCTCTGGAAAGTCTGCTGGAAGAAGGATTCTGGCTGGCTTGGGTCATAACTGGGGCTCCGCAGGATCTCAGAGGCTTCGCCTTGAAATGACACCCTCCGGGGCTGGGGCTGGTGCCAGCCAGGGGTCCGAGGAGGGAACAGGCGACTGATGGGGATGCTGCCTTTGGCAGGGGGCCGGGGCGGAAGGCTCTGACTAAGCCCCCTGGGCCTTTTGCGGGAGAAGCCAGGTTCTGCATGGCGGAAGAAGGCTGGGACTGGGATGGGGGTACCACTCAGGGGTGGCGGGGTGCTCTCTGTGGGCACTGGCATAGCCAGCTCAGGAGGCCCTCCGAGGGAGAGTATAGAACAGTGTGTCCACTCAAATGGCTCCTTGTCCTGTGGATCCAGAGAGGCTGTGGAAGAAAGCAGCGTCTACTCTGCACACATGTTCTGCTTTAAACATGGAGGCCGTGGGGACACGAGCACCTGACGGGAAAGGCAGAGGACAACATATACACATCTGCTCAGTCGTCTGTACGTGGAGGACATAGAAACATAAACTGAAATGCACGGGGCCATGTCCCAAAGGTTCCTACAGTCCAGCAGAGATCAAACCAAGGCAGGTTCTGGAGCCAGACCACCAGTGCATACATCCCTGCCTTATCACAGCTGCTATCTGACCTTAAGATGTGCAATCTCCTTCAAGACTGTAAGGGAGAAACACACAGGACCACACACTCCTTTATCTCTAATTCCAGAGTGAAAAAGTCTGATTCCAAGTTTCTTGCTCTGTTTTTCAAAGCTGTGATGCTAAAACTCATGCAGTGGAGTTCTACTTTCAGCCCCATGTTGCAGAGGTTAAGTTCCAGCTCGGTGTAGCAGAGAGGCAGGGGCTCCCTCCTCCCACAGCCCGTACTCATGAGGCAGAAGAGGCGTTGGCTTAGATCCAGCAGGCAATGAATACCGCAGCCCAATCACTCAAGCCCCAGCTCATTCCTAGGAGGGAGGTTCCACACAGGGAGAGGCAAGCTGAGGCCAGACGCTGCTGTCCCCATCAGAGGCAGCAGTGTCACTCAGGAAATGGGCATAACTGTCTCTGCTCTGCCTAGAGGAGAGGCAGGTTATAAAACAGCTCTGAAGCTCTCCGTGGGAAAAAAGAAAGAAAAGACTTTATTTGAAACAGAATATGAGAAGTTTAAAGGTGCTCTCAAAAATTAATTCAGGGCCCTGGACAGCTGGCTCAGTGGATAGATCACCGGCCTGGCCTCTTTCTCTTTCACAACCAGTGGCTCGATTAGTTTGACCATTGGCCCAGCCGCTGAGGATAGCTCAGAAAGTCCAAGCACCAGCCTCAGGTGCTGAGGATAGCTCAGTTGATTCGACAATAGGCCCCAGACAGGGTGGACCCCAGTTGGGGCGCATGTGAGAATCTGTCTCGCTATCTCACCTCCTCTCCCTTAAAAAAAAGAAAAAGAAGAAGAAAAAGAGCCTTCCTGAGGTCAGAACAAACCTCAAACACTGAACTCAAAAGTTACCCTGTTAAAGGAGCTCAAATGGAGTACCTGATGCCCCAGGACAAAAACAATACACAAGAGAGCCAGTAATTTGGGGATCCTAGCAGGTGGCTGTGGTCAGGGAAAGCACAAAGAGAGACCAGACCCCCTACAACCCCAGCATCCATGTTTGACTGTGCATATGTCAAAAGAGAGGCAGGGGCTCCCACAAGCCTGTACTCATGTACTCCAGGCTGGGCCCTTTGAGGCGCATTATCAGAGACTTCATATTGCAGAAAGAGATGTCACTACAATGGTCCAGCCAGTCACTAGATAAGCAAAATACAATCACAAGTCGTGGAGTGGGTGTGGGGGGTAAGGAACCAGTATCCACAGTTACTAAAACATATTATCTAAAACAGGTCGGGAACCTATGGCTCATGTGCCAGATGTGGCTCTTTTGATGGCTGCATCTGGCTAGCAGACAAATCTTTAATAAAAAAAAATAATAACAATAAAAATATAAAACAGCCTGACCAGGCGGTGGCACAGTGGATAGAGCGTCGGACTGGAATGCGGAAGAATCCGGTTCGAGACCCCGAGCTTGCCGGCTTGAGCGCGAGCCCATCTGGCTTGAGCAAAACTCATCAGCTGGGACCCAAGGTCGCTGGCTCAAGCAAGGGGTGGCTTAGTCTGCTGAAGGCCTGCGGTCAAGGCACATGTGAGAAGGCAATCAATGAACAACTATGGTGTCACAACTACAACGAAAAGCTAATGATTGATGCTTCTCACCTCTCTCCGTTCCTGTCTGTCAGTCCCTATCTATCCCTCTCTCTGACTCTCACTCTGTCCCTGTAAAAAAAAAAAAGGAAAAAAATAAATAAAACATTCTCATGTGTTACAATCCATTTATTTCCTACCACTCATGTTCATGGTTGCTGGTGGCTGGAGCCAATCACAGCTGTCCTCTGGGACAACACCAAATTTTTATTGGATAATGCCAACCAAAAAGGTTCCCAACCCCTGATCTAAAATGTCTAGTTTTCAACAAAACTATTATGAGACACAGGAAAGTATGATCTACACACAGGAATGAAAAGGCAACAGAAACTGCCTGTAAGAGGGACCAGATGTCAGATTTAACAAAGACTTCAAAGTAGCCACCATAAATATGTTCCAAGAATTAAAGAAAACCATGCTTAAAGTAAAAGAACCATGACAATATCTCACTTAATAGTGAATATTAATAAGATAGAAATTATTAAAGGATTCAAATAAAAATTGTGGAGTTAAAAATGCATAACTGAAATGAAAATTCACTGGAGGGTTTAAACAGTAGAAGATAAGATTGATAGAGATTATACAATCTGAAAAACAGACAAAAAGGAATGAAGGGAATAGAGAAATGTAGGACAACATAAGTGTACCAACATAGGCATCAGGAGAGAAGAGAAGGAAAAACATGCTAAGTAATGGGTAAAAACTTCCCATATGTGATTTAGAAAATCATTACCATAGCCAGGAAATAATAAACGTCAAGTAGGGTAAATGCACAGATCTACATACAGACACATTATACTAAATGCACTGAAAACCAAAACAAAATCTTAAGCACAGGAAAAAATGACTCAACACTTTTAAGTCTACCCATAAGACTAACTACTGATTTCTCAACAGAAAAAATGGACACCAGAAGGCAACGGGGTTACATATTCAAAGTGCTAGAAGGCAATCTGTCAACCAAGAATCCTATATCCAACAAAACTATCTTTCACAAATAAAGGCAAAATAAAGACATTCCCAGATAAACAACAACAGAAAGAATGAATTGTCAAGAGACCTGCTTTACAAGAAAAACTAAAAGAAGCTCTTTGGGCTGAAATCATATGATCCCAAACAGTAATTATAATTGAAAAAATGAAGAGCATCAGTAAAGGTAATTATGTAATTACATAATTTAAATTATAAATACATATTCCTTCTCCTTTCTTCTTTTAACTAACTTACAAAGCAGTTGTATAAGGCCATGACCAGTTGGCTCAACACTAGAGCGTTGGCCTGGCATGTGGAAGTCCCGGGTTCGATTCCAGTCAGAGCACACAGGAAAAGTGAACATCTGCTTCTCCACCCGTCCTCCTGTTCCTTCTCTTTCTCTCTTCCCCTCAAGAAGCCATGGCTTGAATGAGCAACTTGGCCTGGGGCACTGAGGATGGCTCCATGGCCTCACCTCAGGTGCTAAAATAGCTGGGTAGCTGAGAAACAGATCAACGCCCCAGATGGGCAGAGCATCACAGAGTATGCCAGGTGGATCCTGGTCCAGACGTATGTGGGAGTTTGTCTCTCTGCCTCCCCTCTCCTCACTTAATGAAAAAAAACAATTGTGGCTTGACCAGGCGGTGGCGCAGTGGATAGAGCATCGGACTGGGATGCGGAAGACCCAGGTTCGAGACCCCGAGGTTGCCAGCTGGAGCGCGGGCCCATCTGGCTTGAGCAAAAGCTCATCAGCTTGGACCCAAGGTCTCTGGCCTGAGTGAGGGGTTACTCGGTCTGCTGAAGGCCCGTGGTCAAGGCACGTGTGAGAAAGCAATCGATGAACAGCTATGGTGTCGCAACAGAAGCGAAAAACTAATGATTGATGCTTCTCATCTTTCTCCATTCCTGTCTTTCTGTCCCTATCTAGCTAGCCCCCTCTCTGACTCACTCTCTGCCTCTCTGTCCCTGTAAAAGAGAAAAAAAAAAAAACAATTGTGTAAAACAATATCTATGGCCTGACCAAGTGGTGGCGCAGTAGATAGAGCGTCAGAGTGGGACACGGAGGACCCAGTTTGAAACTCCAAGCTCACTGGCTTGAGCAAGCAGTCACTCAGTCTGCTGTAGCCCCCCAGTCAAGGCACACATGAGAAAGCAATCAATTAACAACTAAGGTGCTGCAACAAAGAATTGATGCTTCTCATCTCTCCCTTCCTGTCTGTCTTTCCTTATCTGTTCCTCTTTGTCTAAAAAAAAAAAAAAAGATAAAACAGTATGTATGTAATTGTATTGTTGGGCATATAACATAAAGAAATGTGATATACTTGCAAATAACAGCACAAAGGAGGTGGGACAAAGGAGGTAGGAGGGAACAAAACTGTATTGGAGTTGGAGCCCTGGCTAGGTAGTTGTTTACAGCATCGTCCCGATACACTAAGGTTGTGGGTTGGATCCCTGGTCACTGCACATATAGGACTCGACAAATGAATGCATAAATCAGTGCAACAAATTGATGTTTCTCTCTCCCTGCCTCTCTTTCCAAAATCAATAAATAAAATTGAGAAAAAAGAAACTGTATTGGACTAGAAAATGACACCAGATGAAAATTCAAACCCACAGGAACAAATGAAGAGAACCAGACATGGTAAATAAGGTCAATATAATAACATCATACACATACACTTTTTTCCCTTTCTTCTCTCAGCTTCCTTAGGAAATTAAAGACAACCTAAATATGTAAACAGAAAGACATTACATGTTCACAGATCCAAAGATTTAATATGGATAAAATGCCAATACTTTCCAAAATGATCTACAGATTCAGCACAATCCCTATCAGAACCCCAGGTGTATTCTTTGTAGAAATTGTAAGCTGATTCTAAAATTTATGTGGAAATTTACCAGACCCAAAATGAAGTTGCTACAAAAGCTATAGTAATAAGCCCTGGCTGGTGGCTCAGTGGATAGAGCCTCCGGAGGTGTATGGATGTCTGGGTTTGATTCCCAGTCAGGGCAAACAGGAGAAGCGACCATCTGCTTCTCCCCCCTCCCCCCATCTCTCCTCCCCCTCTTTCCCCTCTTTTCCATCCCCAGCCAGTGGCTGCGTTTGTTCAAGCCTGGCCCAGGCACTGAGGGGAGCTGAGGGACACTGAGGTGTATGAAGCTCGGGTGTTAAATAGCTCGGTACTGGAAAAAAGCTACAGTAATCCAAACAGTGTGGCAGTCACAGAAGTATAGACATAAAGACTAATAGAATTGAGAATTTAGAAATAAACCCTCTCATTTATAGTAAATTAATTTTGACAAGGGTGACTGAACAATTCAGTGGAAAAGGACAGTCTTTTCAACAAATAGCACAACCAGATACCTACATGTAAAACTCACTTGACAGAAAAGTCTGATCTGACCTATTTTTTCCCTCTAAGTGTGAATATTCATATATTTTTTCGACAGAAATATTAATGTGTTTGACTATTGAATGATGCTCCAAACCCAGGGGTGGTGCTACGTATAAATTAAAATTATTTTTGTTGATTTTTTTTTTTTAAAGAGAGAAAGGAGATACATTGATATGTTGTTCCACTTATTTATGTACTCATTTATTGAGTCCTGTATGTGCCCGGACTGAGGATCAAACCCACAACGTTGGTGTATCTGGATGACACTAACTAACTAAGATACCCAGCCAGGACCATATAAATGTTATACACACCCTTTTAGCTTTCTAAAATCTGACACATTTCGAATTCCAAAACACACCTGGCCTCACGGGTTTGTGGACCTATATTAACCTCAGGGAAGGATCAGTCTAGTGTCTGGCATGCAGATTCCTCAATAAATGCTGTTAAAAGAAATACAAAGTTATAGAGGCCACACAGGTATAAGTGGCTTTGTGTGTTGGGGCAGAGGGCTTTTGTGTTGCTATAATGTAATTGAAATAAAACCCAGAAAACAAAAGGGGTGGAGTTTAATTTTGAGAGGAAGCCACAATGTATCAAAAGATGCTATACCTAACAAGGATATAGTCAGTAACTGAAACCTGGAGGGGGTCTTCATCTGAAGTGTGCCCTCCAGTCCCTGGGAGAGTGAGGGCTGAGGGAAGGACCCCCACAGGTGTCTGCCTGGAAGACTCACCCTACATCGTTTGTTTAAGTGAGAGTAGGGAAGATAGTGAGACAGATTCCCGGATGCGCGCCCCTACAGGGATCAATTCAGCAACCCCATCTTGGGCTGATGCTGGAATCAACTGAACTATTTTTAGCACCTGAGTCTGTGGGCTCTGACCAACCAGGTATCCTCAGCGCCCTGGGGCCAAGCTTGAACCAAATGGGCCACTGGCTGTGAGAGGAGAAGAGGGAAAGAAGGGGGAAAGGGGGGGGGAGAGAAGCAGATGGTTGCTTCCCTCGTGTGCCCTCACTGGGAATCAAACCCAGTACCATACGCCAGGCCAGCGCTCTATCCACTGAGCAAATTGGCCAGGGCCTCATCCTACATCCTGTGATGAATCTTCCTCTGTCTCTTTTATCAAAGGAATCCCACTCCAGGGTTTCTCAAAGTGAAGAAATGAGTTGTTGGAATCCAGAGCACTGGTTAGAAGCACAGCCTCCAGACCCAATCCTGTCACATCTGGAGACACTGGTCCCTTGAATCTTACACCAGTTCTCAGACAATCTCAGTCACTTGCATTCTTGTGCCACAGGCCGGGCCAAACAGCTTTGGGGGTGGGGTAGGGTAGGTAGGAGCAAGGTCAATACAGGATAGCCCTAAGCAGAGGCAAGGTCAGGGTGACCTTTACAGCTTCCACAGGCCTCACCCTCTTATTGGGCCGGACACATCTGCTGACCTCAGTCTACCGCGCTAGACTGTGAGTTTCTCTGGGGCAGGGCAACCCCGGATTCACCTCCGTGAGCGTGGGGAAACCCTGGCGAACAGAGTTGAGTAGACCAGCTGTCACGCGGGAGGGGCTGTACATGGAACGTGGGTGGGGCTTTACCTGGGAAGGACTAGCAACGGGGGCGGGGGCAGTCGCTGCGGTAAGAGGTTCCCGGATGAAACGGGACAGAAGGCTGTGGAAGGACAGGAGGCTCTAGGGAAGTGGGCGGGGTCGCCCCCGGGCAGGACTAGCCCAAAGAACGGTTAGCAGGGGGGAAGGGCGGGATCCAGCCCAACAGGGAAGGTAGAAGGAGGAGGGGATGAGGGAGGGGGATGAGGCAGACCCATGGAGGAGTTCTCAGAGGGTAAGAGGTGCCGGGAGCGAGGGGAAGAAGAGGGGAGGGCGGTCTGTCCGGAGATCCTTCAAGGCCGGGTCTGGGCTCACCTGGATCCGGTGGGCAGGACGCTGCTCCGCGAGGCCCCAGATCCGGGTTAGAGAGGCCGCGGGGAACCCTCGGGGCAGCCAGGAGGGCCAGGGTCTGCCGCCCACAGCTCTCTACGCCCGGAAGAGAGGACACTCTGGAGGGGGAACGGCCCGTGAACGCGCGCGGAACCAACTCGCGCCAAAAATTCCAAACCGGCCTCGAGTCCCCGCCCAAGAACGCCTCTTACCCCGCCCCCTCCCCGAGGCAGCCCATCAAAGGCACCCGGCCTTCTTAGGTTCCGTCCCCCACACCCCTGCGTGCGCGTCTGACCCCGCCCCTCAGTCGCCTCCGGCCGTGAGTTCTCACTGCGCAGGTGCAAGTCATACTTGGCTCGGGCCTTGGGGCAGAGGGGGATTGCGATGTGCCACCCAGTGGTTGGACTTTGCGTCAGGTCTAAACAAGACTTTGAGCCCCTCCCGCCTGGTTTCCGCAATGCCGACCGACCTCCGGACCTCGGTCCCGTCACCCATGACCCTCTCTGGGCTGGCTTAGTTTTCGCGTCTATAAAAGGAGCGGTCACCGCGTTTTGGCCCAGAAGTGTAACTTAGGAGGCGGTGTCAGGACCAGCCAGGAAGTCCCTACGACCTCTGGGATCCTGACGGGGCGGAGTTCCCTAGGCTCGCTGCTTACCCCCATACACAACACTCACCCGTTGTGCACCACACCGGGAAAGCGGTGGGAATGCCAGACAGACAGTACTCAGAAACGCGGAGCGCGCGGCTTCGACTTCGGGAACCAGGAAATGCTATCTCTTTCAGGAAGCCCTCCAGACAGGCTGGAGCCGACCTGCTTTCGGGCCTCAGCCACCTCGGTGGCAGCCCTTCCCATGCACTGGATTTGAGACTTAAGTTCAGCTCACACCTCCCTCAGCTCCTTCCGGACCGAACGCCCCTGGGAACGTCCCTGGTCCTTTCTGAGTTTCGGATTAGTTTCCTCTAAAAATTGAACTGATGGGAGTTTTCCTCACGTTCGAATGGAATGATCCCCTTAAAGTGCTTAGCAGAGGTTGGAGCACAGCAAGTGCTGATTCCTAACATTAGTGTAGCTGGGGTTGCTCCTTCATGGAGGGGACCTTTTATTCCATTCAAAAGGGTGGAGGGGAGTCATACTTTCAGGCCACCCTCCCTAGAATGCTCTGCATTCCATCACATACCCTTTCCTGCTTCATTTTCGTATTGCACTTAACCCTATCTGAAATTCTGTCCTCTCTATTTATTGTTTTATTTGTTGACTACCCATCTCCCCCCGCCCCCCCAGTCTCTGAAAGGTCATGGATTGCAGAGCTCCCGGCCGCTGCAGTGCAGTATCTGCCTTTCAGCGGCCTTCTCCAGTGCACAGGCAAGCCTGGCATCCCGGGTGAGACCCAGAGTTTCTCTGGAGGACTCAGCACCCCCACCTTTCCTTGCACCCTTCCTTTGTATTAGCATCGCTGGCAGCCACAGCCCCTGTGACTCATCTGGATCCTTGTTAAAGACCCCAGGCTTGTCCCCAGGAGGCCTGAGAAGCAAGCATGCCCCTCTCCAGCTGCCAACCCGTCTACCAACCTCATCTCCAGGAATCCTGGACTCAGGCCTCTTTCCACAAGCCCATTCTTTTTTTTTTTTTTTTTTTTTTTTTTTTTTTACAAGGACAAAAAGAGTCAGAGAGAGGGACAGAGAGACAGGAACAGAGAGAGGTGAGAAGCATCAATCATTAGTTTCTCATTATCGTTGAGACACCATAGTTGTTCATTGATTGCTTTCTCACATGTGCCTTGACCGCGGGCCTTCAGCAGACCAAGCCACCCCTTGCTGGAGCCAGCGACCTTGGGTCCAAGCTGGCGAGCTTTTGCTCAAGCCAGATGGGCCCGCGCTCAAGCTGGCGATCTCGGGGTCTCGAACTAGGGTCTTCCGCATCCCAGACCGATACTCTATCCACTGTGCCACTGCCTGGTCAGGCTTGCTTTTTTTTTTTTTTTTTTGAGACAGAGGCAGACAGGAAGGGAAAGAGATGAGAAGCATCAACTTGCTTGTAGTTGCTGCACTTTAGTTGTTCATTGATTGCTTTCTCATTTGTGCCTTGGGGGGGTATGGGGGGACTCCAGCTGAGCCAGTGACCCCTTGCTCAAGCCAGAGACCTTGGGCTTCAAGCCAGTAACCATAGGGTCATGTCTATGACCCCACTCTCAAGCCGGCGACCCTGCACTCAAGCTGGTGAGCCCATGCTTAAGCCGGATGAGCCTGCACTCTAGCCAGAGACCTCGGGGTTTCAAACTTTGATCTTCAGCATACCAGGTCAATGCTCTATTCACTGCACCACCACCTAGTCAGGTGGCAGCTGCCACCGTCGCCCCCGCCTACTTACTGCACCACCACCGCAGCTTCTTTCTTTCTTTCTTACTTTTCTTTTCTTTTCTTTTCTTTTTTTAGCAAGAGGAAGGAAGGGAAACAGGAACATTGATCTGTTCCTGTATGTGCCCTGACTGGGCATCACCTCTGTGCTTCAGGATGATACTCTAACCAACTGAGCTATTTGGCCAAGACTCCAACTGCCCATTCTTGAAAATGTAATTTGCAATGACTTTTTAAGATTTTTTTAAATTCAAAAATATGTTTTCAATGGACATTTTACTGTGTGGAATGGCTATAATGTAAAGTACAGATAGCATCTTAAAACATGGGTCATAGAGTCAGAGAAATTGGGGCTCTTTCTCTGCCACACAGAAGCTGTGCAATCATGGACAAATTGCTTTATGTCTCTGAGCTTGTTTCCACATTTGTAAAATGGGGTAATAATAGTTCCTACCTCCTTAGGGACGCCCCTGGGAATGTATTGAGAAAATGCATGTGAAATGCTTAGCACAGAGCCTAAAACACAGTAGGAGCTTACTCATTGTGTACACTCCCTCATTTGTACAGTGTTTTGTAGTTTTTAAAACAGCTGCCTGGGCCATAGGAGAAATCTGGAGGAGAGGAATCAGGACTCCCATCCCTACCCTGGAGTCACAGAGATAGAGGCACAGGCCCATAGGATTCAGGACCAAAGCACTTGGCTGGAGCTCTGTTCAGGAGAAAGCCCCCAAACCCCACCTGCACCCTGGCCCTGGAGTAGGATCCCAACTGCAAAGAGAGCCAGCTTGAGCCACTCACACCCCGTCCCATCAGCCATCAGCACCAGGCCCCGCTGAGACTTTTTCCGGGCAATCCCTCAAGAGGGCCACCAAACAGAATGAAGACAAGGAAACGGCCACAAGTGCACACACAGCTACCCCAGCAGGAAAGAAGAGATTGGGATGGCACTTCTTGGAAGCTGGCTGTGTTCTATTTCTTGACCTCTGTGCCAGCTGCATAGGTGTGTGCTTTATAAATATTTATTATATTGTACATTTCCATCTTGTGCACAGTTCAGAAAGCACGCCATATTTCACACTGGCATAAGATATACTGACAGGTAGGAGAGAAGAGGGAGTTAATACATGTCAGCTTTGCACATGCGAGTACCTAGGGATGCCTGGGAAGGTGTCCCAGAGGCTTGATTCAGGATGGGGCTGAAAAGCGGACACATAAAGGGCCGAGAGGGTGATCTGAGGGGCCTTTGGCATAGCTGCGGGTTCACAGTGTCTGCCCTAGTCACCCTTCCCGCTATTCTTGAGTTCCCACCCTGGCAGGTGGTGCTGTCATGGGCAGATGGCTGGGAGTCTACTGACATAAGCTGTGTCATTTTAGGTGATGCACTTCCTGGGCCTCTTTCACTTTTAACACCCTAGCTGTCACCTTGCTCTGGGCTTCTAGCTCTGGCTCTCAAAAGTTGCTCCTCTGCTTAGAGGCTGGACTGTGTTCCCTGAAGCCTGGGAGCAAAGGGTAGCCCAGGCCTGGGTTCCATCTGGGGTTCTGTCATCCCCCAAGTGCTCTCAGGTCCACCCTGCCTGTTTGGGACAGGGTGAGCTGAGGGGGCCAGCTGTACTGGGAATAGGGGTAGTCGCAATGCAGGGTCTGTGTGTGCCCACCTGGGCTCGAGCAGCATCAAGCTGTCCTGAGGCCCCTGGCTGACTGGCATTTCCCATAGGCCCATGCCAACAGCCAGACAGCCTGGCAGTGGTGGTGGGCACCAGCATTCCCTTTGGCAGTGGCCAAGCAGGCACCTGGCCTTTACCTCCCGCATGGCCCCTCCTGGTCTCCCCGACTGCCTCCACTTAAGCCAAGCCTTCCCTGGCGCCCTGCAGGGTGAGCCAGGTGTCTGTGTGTCTGGGTCTGCATAGGGGGCCCTCAGCTATCCCAGGGCTAAAGCAGACATCTTGGGCCCAGACTGTTGTGGGGCTGGCAAAGAGCAAAGCAATGACTGGGCCTCTTGCTGCCAGCATTGTGTGGAATAGCAGAGAGCGGAAGACTGTGGACTGAGGTGGGGGTGAGGCAGATTGCCTGACTTCAAATGCCAGTCCCGCTGCTTAGGACATATTCAATCTGAGCCAAGTTCCTTCTCTTCCCTGCCTGGGTATCCCCATCTGTGAAATGGGGCATGAAGTAGCTCCCCAATAACCCTGATGCTGTGTACCATTAATGTCATCATTTTAGAGGAGAGTGAACAGACTCAGGGAGGTCAGAGACCTGTTCAAGCTCCCCAGGTAGATAGAGCAGATGCTTAACCCAATCTGAATCTGAATCCAACACCTAGCCTGCTAACCCAGGGGCCACTCAGCTGTGCTCCATAGAGAGACCACGGAGCCAGTCCCTGTTGCCATGGGGAGGAGCAGGTGACAGGCAGGAAAGCTCTCCCTGGGCTTTTCTCATGTAAGAAGCAAACCCCTGGGGATCCTGAGTGAAATGTCCCAGATATCTCAGGCTCTCTTGGGTGGTTGGAGACAGGAGCCACCCCTGAGCCACTCTTTGCAGCCAGTGGAAGGTCCAGCTGCCAGGACTCCAGGCCATAGCTCTCTGCCAGGCAGGGCAGGTGGTGGGTGGGCACGTGGGTGCTATGGCATGACACTAGACTGAGGGCACCCAGCAGGAACCTTGTGCAAAGGTGGGTCTGTCAAGGAAGGTGGGTGCCAGAGGCATGGTTGTGTGAGTGTGTATGTGTGCACACATGTGCACGTGTGCGTTCACACACTCTAAGGTGAGTGTGATACCTGGGTGTGGACCTCATGCGTGGGGAGAGAGAGCAGGAAGGATGCAGTCCAAGGGCGGCAGGGGGAGGAGGTGCAGCTTCAGCTCAGGGCTAGGGGACTGTAATGGAGGGGCTCCCTGGGAAAGGCCCTGCAGTCTGCTGGCAGCTGGCCCTGTCCCCACACGTGCTGTGGGCACAGAGGCCTCACGTAAGAAGCAAAACCCACCATCTGCGGCCCACTCCTCACTGAAGCCCTCTCCAGGCCGCCACCCTGCCAGCCTGGTTTGGCAGGCTGGACCTTATAGCCATAGGTGCCAGGAGGGGCTGACTGGGCAGGGGGCAGGCCAGCAGATGCACAGGGTGGGGGGCTTTCTGAACTGGGATCCAGGGGGCCTGAGTCATTGCTATCCCCAGCCAGCCCAGTGGGGTCCACAGACTCACTGGAAGAAGTGAGGGCTGGTATCCAGACCCTCGACTCCTGGCATTTCCCAGGCCTGCCTCTCCTGTCCTCTCATCTTCCCACCAAGCCTCCTCTGCTTGGCCTGACTCCATCTGCCCACCCCCCAAGAATGGAGAGTGGTTTCTAGCACCTCAGGTACCCTTTGTGCAATCCTGCCCCTTTAATCCTGCTTTTACCGCACCCTAAGCAGTGGCCTTCCAAAGTTCTGTCTCCCAAAACTAGAGTCAGTACTGCTGTATTTTGGCAAGAGGTGGCGGTGAAGCCGGGGGGGGGGGGGGGCTCCCACAGTGGGTGGGCTGTGCTCCATAGAGTATTCAAGAAATGGTGAGGAACCTTAAACAGAATGGGCATGAGGTAACCCGTCCCTGTGCTCACCTTTTCTCGTGGAAGGGTGGCTCAGGTGGGGACAAAGGCCCATCTCCCAGTGTCCCACCTTCAGTCTTCAGGGTTAGACTGGATATTATTGCCTCTCTTCTTGTGGGCAAGTGTATGTGCTAGATACAGTGTGCTACATTGTTACCTGGCCACAGGCCTTTGTAACACTGTGGCCTCTGACTCCTGCCCTGCTCTCTCTCCATGCAACACAGTAACTTATTCTGAGTCTCCCGCCAGCCATGCCCACATTTCTGGGCCTGGCTCCCCGCTCTTCCCAGTGGTGTTTGGACTGGTGGCCACGGTGCTTGTCTGCCCCTCACCAGCTGCTGGGGTAACATCTGAGCTCTCAAGGCCTGACAGAAAGGGCCCAGTACCCGACAGGAGCCCCAGGGGCCAAATTGGGGCCTGTCCCAGCTGTCAGCACTGGTGATGGATGAGGGGTGGGGCAGGGAGAAGGCCAGGATCTGGACTCCTGCTGCAGAAGGAGGTGGGGTCTGTCCCCCTGGGGTCTACCAACAGAGCCTCTGTCGCTCACAGCAGGGGGCCTGGGTAAGAGCCCCGCCCAGCAGAAGTGTTTAAAGACTCAAAGGGTGTGTGTACCCTCCCACTCTGCCGGACATCATGGGCACCTGGGCTCTCTCTGCAGCCCTTTTCCTGATCTGTCTGACTTCTGAAAGCCTACAAGGCGGTGAGGGCCGGTGGCAGGCAGCTTCAGATTCTGGGCAGCTGGGGTTAGGGTTGGGGGTATAGGTGGAGCATTAGGTCAGAGGCTGGGCCTCCAGAGAGAGGAAGGATTGGGTGTGTGAAGTCTGGGCTGGGGTATAGATACCAAAGTCCTCCCCTCTCTGTCTCTGTAATCCCCCCAAGTCAGCACCCCCTGCTCCCCAGGTCTACCTTTGTCTCCTGGCCTAGGGAAAGGTGAGTGGACCTTCCCAGCACTGGAGCCCAGGAGGAGAACCTGGCCTCTCTCTCTGGGGGCCTGGGAGCTCTCTGGGCAAGAGCCCAGATGTTCCTCAGCTCTGGGATTTAGATGTGCACAGGGTCCCTCCCTGTCTTCCTGGCAGTCAGTCTTGTCCGTGGTCAGCTCACGTGGGGAGATAGACCCACCCCCTTGGAACAGAGTGAGGTAGGGCAGAATCTCAACTCGGCGTGAGAATATCAGGGCCAGAGAAGGGGCCTAGAGCGGAGTCTTAAATGGGGGTGGGTTGTAACAAGAAAGGGGAAAAGATTCCTGGAAACAAGAGGGTCAAAGGCTTAGTGGTGGGACAGGATGGGAGGAGAGGAGTTCTGGAGCAAGGGATGGGAGGTGGGACTGAGTGTCACAGAAGTGTCTTCACTCCAGCAGCCTGTGGCACCTTAAGGGTGGGAGACGGCTCTTTCCAAAGACCCTATGCATTAAAGCTGCTGCCTGGAGGGGCTGACTGGGCAGGGCAGGCTGGCAGAGAGGAGGACTGGGGGATAGGGTGAGGAGAAGAAATTTCCAGGAAAGGAAGGGCCAAAGGGTGCTCCAGTGAGAACAGAGGGGAGAGGTACACGTACCCCTGAGGAAGCAGGAATAGGACATCTGCCCCCAGGCACCCTGCCCAGGGAGCCCCTCTGGACCCCCGCCACCAATCTGCTCACTATGCCCTGTCCTTGCTCCTCCTGTGCCCAGAGGGAAACTGAGGCCCTGGGGTGGGGGTGCCTCCTTGTTCTGCGGAGTGCGAAGGAAGCATCCAGATTTGGCCCTCTCCTAAGTTACCCCCCCTTCTCCCTGACCCTGCAGGCTTAGGGAGCCCAAATGGCCAGGGGGGATGGCGGGGGCAGCTCTGTGTCTTCCCAGTGAGGGCAGAGAATCCCCGCTCCTGGCCCCTCCTGCCCTTCTAGGCTCAATACATCCCTTCTTCCTCCAGGCTACAGCCCCCACAGCAGCCTGGGAGCAGGTAAGGGTGGGCAAATGGAATTTGGGGGCAGCCATCTCAGAAATACCTGGGAACAGCACTGAAGCCCACCTGAGACCCCTTCTGACAGACCTCCTCTTTTCCCTCCTGTCCACACTTTCCCTCTCTCCCAAGAATCCATCAAGACCGCTCTGGTGTCATCTGAGTACCCTGCCCCTAACTGCATGTCCCCTAGTCTAGGCCAGTTGGGAGCAGGCTTTGTGTGAGGGTGGGTGAGGGGTGGGTGGGCCCTGGGTCCCTTCCTGCTCCCTCTGTCTCCTCCAGGCTTCCAAGGGGTGTTAAACTTTAGAAGCCAGGTGAGCCCTGCCTGGCCCCAGCTGTCTCTCTCTCTCTCCATCTTTAAAAAAAGTTTTCCCCATTGATCTGAGAGAGAGACAAAGAGAGAAGCATCAACTCATTGCTCCACTTAGTTGTTCAGTTTAGTTGTGCACTCATTGGTTTTTTCTCATATGTGCTCTGACTGGGGATCAAACCTGTCTGTCCCTGTCTCTCTCCCCACCCCCCAAAAAATTTCAACCTGTGTCCAGACTACCCACTAGAAGGTAGAAGCCATTGCAAAATGAGGGAGGCTGGATGCCAGGGGGAAGTCTCAGACCCAGATTGGGAGTCAGGAGGGGTCCAACTCGGGGGTTAAGGCTAAAGGGTCAGTTTTCAGTGGAGACTCAGACACAACCCAGTACCCAGAGCCCCCTCTCTCCGTCCATCAAACCTTGCAGCTCAAAATGGCTATGGACCAGGTAGGTGCTACTTGGAGTTTGAGGAGATGCCGGGATAGGGCCCAGATCCCTCACCTGCTTTCTGTCCCTCCACGAGGTATGGGAACAGGTGTGAAACCCCAGACGCCAGGTGAGTCTCATCCTGTTTCTAGAAGAAACTGCAGATACTGTGCAGATCAACCTTCACTGGGCCTACAACTCCCTAAGATCAGCACAAACCCCAGAACAACAAAAGCCCAGTGACATCTCAAGAACTGGTCAGGGCCATTGGGTGGGAGAATTCATGGGTAGTGGAAGGTGAGATAACCTACCCACTGTGTGAATCCAGACAGGCAGACCTGAGGCTGGAAGGGCACTGGAGGCCTGGGCATTGGAAAGATGAAAAACCCTGGGTCCTGGAGGCTGATGTTTCCAGGGCTGGACTCCCTGGATTCCTGCACTGACAGGAAGAAGCAGCAGGACTTAAGTCACCTGGAAGTCTCATGGGCCAGAAACAAAGGGCAGCTGTGGGGAGAGGTCTGGGGCTTCAGTTCCTCACTGTCTCAGTCTGTCCAGCCCTGTTCCTGTCATAGGTCATCACAGATAACCTACCCACTGTGTGAATCCAAACAGGGTGAACATAGGGATGTGTGGGGGAGTCCATGGGTCCATGGGACAAGGTGGAGGAGGCTGGGGCCAGTTCCACTTTAGCAACATACAGCTTTCTTGTTTCACATCCTCACTGCCACCCCCAGCCCCTCCAACTCGTCTCACAGTGCAGAATGGCTTTGCACCAGGTAGAGAAGGGAGGCTGGTGTATGAGGGTAGAAGCTGAGTTTCTGCGGCCAGCTCAGAGGTGGTGGCTTTGGGGTTCCTCACCTGCTCATCTCTTCCCCAGGCTATGGAGGAAACGGAAAACCCCAGAAGCCAGGTGAGCCCCACTCTGTCCCGTCTCTTGTATCTATTCGCTTCCCCAAGTGTCAGACCTCTCCTTACTCCTTTCTGCTCTGTCCCCAGGAGCAGGGAATGGTGCCTTCTCCAGAGCAGGACCTCAGCCAGGTAAGGCCCTGGAGCTCAGGAGTGTGGCTGTCACTGAGGGGGTGTCTGATAGGGGCGCTGACCATGGTTCTAAGTGGACAGGAGGAGTGAGGTGGACTCACAGACTCATGGACAGCACCTTCTCTTCCCCAGGTCCTGGAGAACTAAAACCTCAGAAGCCAGGTGAGACCCACGCTCTGCCTCTCTCACTTGGTGCCTGACAATAGACACTCACTCAACAAACATAAGGTGCTTCCCAAGTGCCAGGGGCAGGCCCTCCAAGATTCTGAAGCATGTAGGCAGTTGGAGGAATGCAGGAAGGAGTGTGGATTAGGTGGGGGTCCAGACAGACCACTAGAGAGTGATGCCCACTGATAAATGAACACCAGGAAAGTGCAGGCTCTGCAAATGGCTGAGAGGCCCTGGGGGCAGGAGCTAGGGCTGCTAGCAAGTGGCCAGTGAGGGGAAGGAGAAGTCAAAGAGTTTACCTTCCTGGCTGGCTGACATTGCAGCTGGAAGTGACACCAGCTAGGATATCCCAGGAAGCAAGAGTGTGACACTCAGGCCCTAAGGGAAGCTGGATGCCAGAGTGAAGTCTCAGACCCAGAAACAAAAAGTCAAGACAAGTCCAAGTCTAGGGTTAAAGCTAAAGGGCCAGGCTTAGGTGGAGTCTCAAACACAGCCCAGTACCCAAAGCCCGTTCTCTCCATCCACCAGGCCATGCAGCTCAAAATGGCTATGGACCAGGTAGGTGCATGGGGTTCTGGGGAGGTGCCAGGATAGGGCCCATTTCCTCAACTGCACCCTGTCTCTCCACCAGGTGTGGGAGCAGGTGTAAAACCCCAGAAGCCAGGTGAGCCTCACCTGTTTCTCTGCAGAAACTGCAGATTCTGTGCAGATCAACCTTGACTACGCCAACCACTCCCTAGGCTCAGCACACCCCCCAAAACCACACAGACCCAGTGACATCTCGAGTACTGTCAGGACCATGAGGGTGGGAGAACTCATGGGTGGTGGAGAGTGAGAGGGCAGACCTGAGGCTGGAAGGGCACTGGAGGCCTGGGGATTGAGACGGAAATGAAAAACTCTGGGTCCTGGAGGCTGATGTTTCCAGGGCTGGACTCCCTGGATTCCTGCACTGGGAGGAAGAAGCAGCAGGACTTAAGTCACCTGGAAGTCTCCTGGGCCAGAAACAAAGGGCAGCTGTGGGGAGGGGTCTGGGGTTTCAGTTCCTCACTGTCTCAGTCTGCCCAGCCCCGTTCCTGTCATAGGTCATCACAGATAACTTACCCACTGTGTGAATCCAGACAGGCTGAATAGAGGGATGTGTAGGGGAGGCCAAGGGTCTGTGTGGCAGGGTGGAGGAGGCTGGGGCCATTTCCATTTCAGCAGCACACACCTTTTTTGTTTCACATCCTTATACCCATTCACCCACCCCCCAACAGGTCTCGCAGCGCAGAACGGCTTTGCACCAGGTAGAGAAGGGAGGCTGGTGTATGAGGGTAGAAGCTGAATTTCTCAGGTGGCCCAGAGATAGGGTCTTCAGGGTTCCTCACCTGCTCGTGTCTTCCCCAGGCTATGCAGGGAATGGAAAACCCCAGAAGCCAGGTGAGCCCTACTCTGTCCTGTCTCTTGTATCTATTTGCTCCCCCCAAGTCCCAGACCTCTCCTTACTCCCTCCTGCTCTGTCCCCAGGAGCAGGGAACGGTGCCTTCCCCGGAGCAGGACCTCAGCCAGGTAAGGCCCTGGAGCTCAGCAGTGTGGCTGTCACTGAGGGGGTGTCTGATAAGGGCGCTGACCATGTTCTAAGTGGAGAGGAGGAGCGAGGTGGAGTCACGGACTCACAGACAGCACCGTCTCTTCCCCAGGTCCTGGAGGACTAAAACCTCAGAAGCCAGGTGAGACCCACACTCCGCCTCTCCCACTTGGTGTCTGACAATAGATGCTCACTCAACAAACATCCAGGGGCCTCCACGGTTCTGGAGACAGACCGTCCAAGAGCCTGAAGCATGTGGGCAGATAGAAGAATACAGGAAGGAGTGTGAATTCATTCATGGGCTTACTAGGGGGTGGCATAGTGGAGAGGACATGGGCCTAGGATGCTGAGGGCCCAGGTTTAAAACCCTGAGGTTGCCCGATTGAGTGAGGGTTCATGTAACTTGAGCCGGGCTCACCAGCTTGAGCGTGGTATCGCCGGGTGAGCATGGGATTTTAGACATGACCCCATGGTTGCTGGCTGAAACCAGAAAGTAGCTGGCTTGAGCAACCGGTCACTGGCTCAGCTGGAGTTTCCTGGTCAAGGCCCATCTGAGAAAGCTAACAATGAGAAATTACCATGCTACACTGCAAGTTGATGCTTCTCATCTCTCTTCCTGCATGTCTGTCTGTACCTGTCTGTCTCTCTATCAGTCTCTTCCTCAAAAAAAAAAAAAAAAAAGCAAACAGTGTGTAGAATGCCCACTGAAATGTGTGTCCCAGGGCACTATAAGGACCGGGAGGGGGGTCGTGCAAGCTCTTTAAATGGCTGAGAGCCCATGGAGACAAGACCCAAGGCTGATAGCATTTGACTGGTGAGGGGGAAAAGGAGCCGAGGAGTTCATCTTCATGGCTGGGTGACATTATGGCTGACAGTGACACCCAACCAGGGTGACCAAAGAAGCTATGTATGACAGTCAGGCCCTAAGTGAAGCTTGATGCCAGGACAAAGTCTGGGACCAAGGAATTGGGCGTCTGCAGGGGTCTGGGCTTAGAGCTAAAGGGCCAGGCTTGGGTGGAATCTAATGCACAGCCCAGCACCCAGAGCCCCGCTCTCCATCCACAAGGCCCTGCAGCTCAAAATGGCTATGGATCAGGTAGGTGCATGGGGTTCTGGGAAGATGTCCGGATAGGGCCTGGATCCCTCACCTGCTCCCTGCCCCTCCACCAGGTATGGGAGCAGGTATAAAACCCCAGAAGCCAGGTGAGCCTAAGGATCTTTTTCTGCAGAAACTGCAGATTCTGTACAGATCAGCCTTTACTGCGCCAGCGACTCCCTAAGCTCAGAACACACTCCAGAACCACACAAGCCCAGTGATATTTCAAGGACTGGTCAAGGCCATTGGGGTGGGAGAACCCATGGGTGGTAGAAAGTGATAGGGCAGACCTAAGGCTGGAAGGGCACTGGAGGCCTGGGGATTGAAGAGATGGAAAAACCTTGGGTCCTGGAGGCTGATGTTTCCAGGGCTGGACTCCCTGGATTCCTGCACTGACAGGAAGAAGCAGCAGGACTTAAGTCACCTGAAAGTTTCACGGGCCAAAAACAAAGGGCAGCTGTGGGGAGGGGTCTGGGGCTCCAGTTCCTCACTGTCTCAGTCTGTCCAGCCCTGTTCCTGTCATAGGTCATCAAAGATAACCTACCCACTGTGTGAATCCAGACAGGGTGAACATAGGGATGTGTAGGGGAGGCCAAGGGTCCATGGGACAGCGTGGAGGAGGCTGGATCCTATTTTCACTTCAGCAGCACACAGATATCTTGTTTCACATCCTTACGCCCCTCCCTCTTCACACCCAACAGGTCTCTCAGCGCAGAATGGCTTTGCACCAGGTAGAGAAGGGAGGCTGGTGTATGAGGGTAGAAGCTGAGTTTCTGGGGCTGGCCCAGAGGTGGTGGCTTCAGGGTTCCTCACCTGTTCATCTCTTCCCCAGGCTACGGAGGGAATGGAAAACCCCAGAAGCCAGGTGAGCCCCACTCTGTCCAGTCTGTCCGTATCTGTCTGCTCCCCCCAAGTCCCAGACCTCTCCTTACTCCCTCCTGCTCTGTCCCCAGGAGCAGGGAACGGTGCCTTCCCTGGAGCAGGACCTCAGCCAGGTAAGGCCCTGAAGCTCGGGAGTGTGGCTGTCACTGTCGCTAAGAGGGTAGCTGATAGGGGCGCTGACCCTGGTTCTAAGTGGAGAGGAGGAGCGAGGTGGACTCATGGACAGCACCGTCTCTTCCCCAGGTCCTGGAGGACTAAAACCTCAGAAGCCAGGTGAGACCCACACTCCGCCTCTTCCATTTGGTGTCTGCAAGAGACACTCACTCAAGAAATACACAGTGCCTAACCAGGCGGTCGCACAGCGGATAGAGCATCAGACTGGGATGAGGAGGACCCAGGTTCGAGACCCCGAGGTCGCCAGCTTGGGCACGGGCTCATCTGGTTTGAGCAAAAGCTCACCAGCTTGGACCCAAGGTCACTGCCTCCAGCAAGGGGTTACTCGGTCTGCTGAAGGCCCGCGGTCAAGGCACATATAAGAAAGCAATCAATGAACAACTAAGGTGTTGCAACAAAAAACTGATGATTGATGCTTCTCATCTTTCCCCATTCCTGTCTGTCTGTCCCTATCTATCCCTCTCTCTGTCCCTGTAAAAAAAGAAAGAAAGAAAGAAAGAAAGAAAAATATACAGTGGCCTCCCAAGTGCTAGAGACAGGCCCTCTAAGAGCTTGAAGCATGTGCGCTGGTGGAGGCACACAGGAAGGAGTGTAAATTCAGCCGGGGTTCAGACTGCCCACTAGAGGGCGAGCCCCACTGCAAAATGAAGACTAGGAGAGTTCTATCTGCAAATGGCTGAGAGGCCATGGGGGTAGCCGTTAAAGCTGCTAGCATGAGGCTGGTGAGGAGAGAAAGACATCAGGGAGTTCACCTTCCTGGCTGGCTGACATGGCGGCTGGCAGTGACACTCAGCCAGGATGACCCAGGAATTAGGTATGACATTCAGGCCCCAAGGGAGGCTGGACGCCAGGGTGATGTCTCAGGCCCAGAAACAGAGTCTGGAGAGGTCCAAGTCTGAGGATAGAGCTAAAGGGCCACGCTTGAGTGGAATATCAGAGACAGCCCCTCTCTCTGTCCACCAGGCCCTGCAGCTCAAAACGGCTATGGACCAGGTAGGTGCTACCCGGGGCTCTGGGGAGGTGCCGGGATAGGGCCTGGATCCCTCACCTGCTCCCTGTCCCTCCACCAGGTGTGGGAGCAGGTGTGAAACCCCAGAAGCCAGGTGAGCCTCACCCTATTTCTCTGAAAATATTTAAACTCAAGCTTGACTGGGCCACCGACTCCCTAGGCTCAGCACACACCCCAGAACCATACAAGCCCAGTGACATCTCGAGGACTGTCAGGACCCTGAGGGTGGGAGAACCCATGGGTGGTGGAGAGTGAGAGGGCAGACCTGAGGCTGGAAAGGCACTGGAGGTCTGGGGATTGGAGAGATGAAAAACCCTGGGTCCTGGAGGCTGATGTTTTCAGGGCTAGACTCCCTCAATTCCTGCACTGACAGGAAGAAGCAGCAGGACTTAAGTCACCTGGAAGTCTCATGGGCCAGAAACAAAGGGCAGCTGTGGGGAGAGGTCTGGGGCTCCATCCAGTTCCTCGCTGTCTCAGTCTGCCCAGCCCCGTTCCTGTCATAGGTCATCACAGATAACCTCCCCACTGTGTGAATCCAGACAGGGTGAAAGGAGGGATGTGTAGGGGAGGCCAGAGAACTGAGGGGCTGGGTGGAGAAGGCTGGGGCCATTTCCTCTTAGCAGCACACAGCTTTCATGTTTTCATATCTTACGTTTCTCCAACCCCAACAGGTCTCGCAGCGCAGAATGGCTTTGCACCAGGTAGAGAAGGGAGGCTGGTGTATGAGGGTAGAAGCTGAGTTTCTGGGGCTGGCCCAGAGGTGATGGCTTCAGGGTTCCTCACCTGTTCATCTCTTCCCCAGGCTATGGAGGAAATGGAAAACCCCAGAAGCCAGGTGAGCCCCACTCTATTCAGTATCTCCATATCTGTTCCCTTCACCATTTTCCAGATCTCTCCTTACTCCCTTCTACTCTGTCCCCAGGAGCAGGGAACAGTGCCTTCCCCAGAGCGGGACCTCAGCCAGGTAAGGCCCTGGAGCTCAGGAGTGTGGCTGTCACTGAGGGGGTGTCTGATAGGGGGGCTGACCCTGGTTCTAAGTGGAGAGGAGGAGCGAGGTGGACTCACGGACAGCACCGTCTCTTCCCCAGGTCCTGGAGGACTAAAACCTCAGAAGCCAGGTGAGACCCACACTCTGCCTCTCCCACTTGGTGCCCGACAAGGACACTCACTAAACAAATATCGGTGGCCTCCCAAGTGCTTGAGACAGTTCCTCCAAGAGCCTGAAGCAGGTGGCCAGATGAAAAAATACAGGGAGTGTGAATTGCACCATGGGCCTGACCAGGCAGTCGCGTCATGGATAGAGTGTCAGCCTGGAATAATGTGGACCCAGGTTCAAGACCCTGAGGTTGTAGGATTGAGTGTGGGCTCATGTAACTTGAGCTGGGCTCACAAGCTTGAGTGTGGGGATGCCAGGTGGGAACGGGATCTTAGCCATGACCTCATGGTCGCTGGCTGAACCCAAGGTTGCCGGCTTGAACAAGGAGTCACTGGTAGAGCGGGAGCCCCAAGCCTTTGTCAAGACGCATATGAGAAAGCAAGCAATGAGCAGCTAAGGTGCTACCACTAACAGTTGATCTCATCTCTCTCTCTCTCTCTTCCTGTCCCTGTTTGTGTCTCTCTTTGCTCAAAAAAAATTGTTTTCGGGAAAAAAAAATATATATATATATTTTCGAACCAGTGTCCAGACTGCCCACTAGAGGGCGAGGCGCACTGCAGAATGAGGAACAGGGAAAGAGCAGGATCAGTAAATGGCAGGAGCTAAGGCTGATAGCATTTAGCTGGTGAGGGGAAGGAGGTGTCAAGGTGTACCCCTTCGTGGCTGGCTGAGAGTGCAGATGGCAGTGACACCCAGCCAGAATGACCAAGGAAGCTAGTTATAACATTGAGGCCCTAAGAGTGACGGCACGCCAGGGGAATGTCTAGGACAGGGGACTAGGAGTCTGGAGGACTCGAGGTCTGAGGTGAGAGGTTAAGGGGTCAGGCTTGGGTAGAGCTTAATACACAGCCCAGTACCCTGAGCCCATTCTCTTCGTCCACCAGGTCCTGCAGCTCAAAATGGCTATGGACCAGGTAGGTGCATGGGTTTCTGGTGAGGTGACTAGAAAGGGTCTAGATCCCTTACCTGCTCCCTGTCCCTCCACCAGGTGTTGGAGCAGGTGTGAAACCCCAGAAGCCAGGTGAGCCTAAGGATGTTTCTCTGCAGATTGTATGCAAATCAACCTTGACTAAGCCAACAACTTTCTAGGCTCAGCCCGCACCCCAGAACCACACAGGCCCAGTGACATCTTGCAGGATATCAGGACTGTGAGGCTGAAAGAACCCATGGGTGGTGGAAAGTGAGATGGCAGACCTGAGGCTGGAAGGGCACTGGAGGCCTGAGGATTGGAGAGATAAAAAACCCTGGGTCCTAGAGACTGATGTTTCCAGGGCTGGACTTTCTGGATTTCTGGACTGGGAGGAAGAAGCAGCAGAACTTAAGTCACCAGGAAGTCTCATGGGCCAGAAACAAAGGGCAGCTGTGGGGAGGGGCCTGGGGCTCCAGTTCCTCACTGACTCAGTCTGTCCAGCCCTGTTCCTGTCATAGGTCATCACAGATAACCTACCCACTGTGTGAATCCAGACAGGGTGAACGGAGGGATGTGTAGGGGAGGCCAGAGAACTGAGGGACAGGGTGGAGGAGGCTGGGGCCATTTGCACTTCAGCAACACACAGCTTTCTTGTTTCACATGCTCACCGCACCCCCATTCCCCAACAGGTCTCGCAGCGCAGAATGGCTTTGCACCAGGTAGAGAAGGGAGGCTGGTATATGAGGGTAGAAGCTGAGTTTCTGGGACAGGCCTGGAAGTGGTGGCTTCGGGGTTCCTCACCTGCTCATGTCTTCCCAGGCTATGGAGGGAATGGAAAACCCCAGAAGCCAGGTGAGCCTCATTCTGTACCGTCTCTTGTATCAGTCCGCTTCCCCCCAAGTCTAAGGTGATCAGATTTTAAAATTGGCAAATCAGGACACCATTGACTGGGGTGGGATGGGTTCTTGATTAAAAATTTGGTCTAGCCTGACCAGGCGGTGGTGCAGTGGATGGAGCATCGGACTGGAATGCGGAAGACCCAGATTCGAGACCCCGAGCTCGCCAGCTTGAGCGTGGGCCTATCTGGCTTGAGCAAAAAGCTCGCCAGCTTGGACCCAGGGTCGCTGGCTCCAGCAGGGGGTTGCTCGGTCTGCTGAGGGCCCGCAGTCAAGGCACATGTGAGAAAGCAGTCAATGAACAACTAAGGTGTCGCAATGGCAACGGAAAACTAATGATTGATGCTTCTCACCTCTCTCCGTTCCTGTCTGTCCCCGTCTATCCCTCTCTCTGACTCTCTCTCTGTCTCTGAAATAAAATAAAAATTAAAAAAAAATTTTGGTCTATATGGAGCAAAAAAAATTTTCATAGAATGCAAAAATAGTATTGTAATATATTATTTTAAATTTTAACATAAGTACAATTTATAAATATAATACATTAAAATTATGTATAGTATTATTTTATTCTTGGGCATATTTCTCATTTGAGTGAATATTTTTTAGTAGATTGCTGTTGTTGTTTAAAAGGTCATGAAATTTTTCACAAGAATTTGTTAAATTATATTTCACACATAAAATGGCTTTCAAAGTCTCAACACTTAATTGTGATTTTTCTGATGTCCACACTTTATTTACCATAGAGAAATGCATTCAGTCGCAGCATTAGTTCTTGGTAAAGACAGCATGTATTCCACAATTTTTAGTGCATTATTGTATGGAACATGGTTTATTTCAAAATGATGAAATATTTCTAACCATTTGTTCTCTATTGTGATTTTTGCTGATGCCCAAGATTTAATCTTTTTCTTATCAATATATACTTTTAATAATGATACCTCATTAAAAAGGTCATTTTCGGAAATATTAGTATATGGGAAATTTTGAGTGAGTCAGAGGGATTGGGTTACACGGTCCCGAAATCAATGCCTGGAGCTGCACGAGCGGGCGGGAGCAGGCAGGGAAGCGCTGCAGGCGAGCACCCAGTGTTCAGCCGCACCGCCCACTGGAGACCTAGCGGCTAGCACCTCATGGAACCGGGAGCCGCATGCCGGCGTCCAGGACGGGGGCCTATGTGTAGTTAGGGGACTTGACAGCCGCTGCCCCAGCAGGTACCTCCTGCCCGAAGTTCGTTGTTTCAGGGCTGCACGGGGCAGCCAGCTCTTGTGGGAGTGCGGGCGCTTCCAGGTCGAGGCAGGGTCTTCCTGCTGAAAACCATATATTCCCTTCCCGTTCTCCCGCTGTTCCCAAGCATTTTGTGAATTCTTTCCAAAAGTCGGGACTTTTTAAAAACGCCGCGGGACATGGGACAAATTGTTAAAATTGGGACTGTCCCACCAAAAGCAGGACGTCTGGTCATCTTACCCAAGTGCCAGACTTCTCTTTACTCCCTCCTGCTCTGTCCCCAGGAGCAGGGAATGGTGCCTTCCCCGGAGCAAGACCTCAGCCAGGTAAGGCCCTGGAGCTCAGCAGTGTGGCTGTCACTGAGGGGGTGTCTGATAGGGGCGCTGACCCTGGTTCTAAGTGGAGAGGAGGAGCGAGGTGGACTCACGGACAGCACCGTCTCTTCCCCAGGTCCTGGAGGACTAAAACCTCAGAAGCCAGGTGAGACACACACTCTGCCTCTCCCACTTGGTGTCTGACAAGTCACACTTACTCAGCAAACATCAGGGACTTCCAACGTGCTGGAAACAGGCCTGCCAGTAGCCTGGGCAATGTAGGCAGGTGGAGGCAGACAGGAAGGAGTGGAAATTATGCCCCGTTCAGACTGCCCACTAGAGGGCGAGGCTCACTGCAAAATGAGGACCAGGAGAGTTCAAGCTCTGCAAATAGCTGAGAGACCTTGGGGGCAGGAGCTAGGGCTGCTAGCATGTGGCTGGTGAGGGGAAGGAGAGGACAAAGAGTTCACCCTCCTGGCTGGCTGACATGGTGGCTGGCAGTGACACTTAGGCTGGATGACCCAGGAAGCTAGGTAGGACATTCAGGCCCTCAGGGAGGATGGACGCCAGGGTGAAGTCTCAGACCCAGAAACAAAGAGTCTGGAGAGGTCCAGGTCTGAGGATAGAGCTAAAGGACCAGGCTTGGGTGGAGTCTCAGAGGCTCCTCTCTCTGTCCACCAGGCCCTGCAGCTCAAAATGGCTATGGACCAGGTAGGTGCTACCCGGGGCTCTGGGGAGGTGCCGGGATAGGGCCTGGATCCCTCATCTGCTCCCCGTCCCTCCACCAGGTGTGAAACCCCAGAAACCAGGTGAGCCTCACCCTATTTTTCTGCAAAAATTGCAACTCAAGCTTGACTGGGCCTGCGACTCCCTAGGCTCAGCACACACCCCAGAACCACACAAGCCCAGTGACATTTTGAGAACTATCAGGACCATGAGGGTGGGAGAACTCATGGGTGGTGGAGAGTGAGAGGGCAGACCTGAGGCTGGAAGGGCACTGGAGGCCTGGGGATTGGAGAGATGAAAAACCCTGGGTCATGGAAGCTGATGTTTCCAGGGCTGGACTCCCTGGATTCCTGCACTGACAGGAAGAAGCAGCAGGACTTAAGTCACCTGGAAGTCTCATGGGCCAGAAACAAAGGGCAGCTGTGGGGAGAGGTCTGGGGCTCTAGTTCCTCACTGCGACAGTCTTCCCAGTCCTGTTCCTGTCATAGGTCATCACAGATAACCCACCCACTGTGTGAACCCAGACAGGATGAATGGAGGGATGTGTAAATGGAGGCCAGGGGTCTTTGGGGCAGAGTCGAAGAGACTGGAGGCTATCTCCACTTCAGCAGCACACACCTTTCTTGTTTTACATCCTTACCACCACCCCACCCCACCCCCCACCACCCACCCTCCACACACAGGTCTCGCAGTGCAGAATGGCTTTGCACCAGGTAGAGAAGGGAGGCTGGTGTATGAGGGTAGAAGCTGAGTTTCTGGGGCCGGTCCAGTGGTGGTCACTTTGGGGCTCCTCACCTGCTCATGTCTTCCCCAGGCTATGGAGGGAATGGAAAACCCCAGAAGACAGGTGAGCCCCTGTCTATCCAGTCTGTCCGTATCTGTCCGCTACCACCAAGTCCCAGATCTCTCCTCACACACTTCTGCTCTGTCCCCAGGAGCTGGAAACGGTGCCTTCCCCGGAGCGGGACCTCAGCCAGGTAAGACGCTGGAGCTCAGGAGTGTGGCTGTCACTGAGGGGGTGTCAGATAGGGGCGCTGACCCTGGTTCTAAGTGGAGAGGAGGAACGAGGTGGGCTCACAAACTCACAGACAGAACCATCTCTTCCCCAGGACCTGGAGGACTAAAACCTCAGAAGCCAGGTGAGACCCACACTCTGCCTCTCCCACTTGGTGTCTGACAAGGACACTCACTAAACAAATATCCGGTGGCCTCCCAAGTGCTAGAGACAGTTCCTCCAAGAGCATGAAGCATGTGGGCAGGTGGAAGAATACAGGGAGTGTGAATTGCACCAGGGGCCTGACAGGGCAGTTGCCAGTCACGTCATGGATAGAGTTCAGCCTGGAATAATGTGGACCCAGGTTCAAGACCCTGAGTTCTCAGGATTGAGTGTGGGCTCATGTAACTTGAGCTGGGCTCACCAGTTTGAGTGTGGGGATGGCGGGTGGGCATGTGATCATAGCCATGACCTCATGGTCGCTGGCTGAGCCCAAGTTCGCTGGCTTGAACAAGGGGTCACTCGTTCAGCGGGAGCCCCAAGCCTTTGTCAAGACACATATAAGAAAGCAAGCAATGAGCCACTTCAGGTGCTACAACTATGAGTTGATCTCATATCTCTCTCTCTTCCTGTCCCTGTTGGTGTCTCTCTCTCTTCCCTCAAAATGAGATTTTTTTTTTTTTGAAATAGTGTCAGACTGCCCACTAGAGGGCGAGGCCCATTGAAAAATGAGGAGCCCGGAAAGGGCAGGATCAGCAAATGGCAGGAGCTAAGGCTGATAGCATTTAGCTGGTGAGGGGAAGAAGGTGTCAAGGTGTACCCCTTAGTGGCTGGCTGAGAGTGCAGATGGCAGCGACACCCAGCCAGAATGACGCAGGAAGATAGGTATGACACTCAGGCCCCAAGGGAGGCTGGACGCCAGGGTGAAGTCTCAGGCCCAGAAACAGAGTCTGGAGAGGTCCAAGTCTGTGGATAGAGCTAAAGGGCCGGCTTGAGTAGAATATCAGAGACAGCCCCTCTCTCTGTCCACCAGGCCCTGCAGCTCAAAATGGCTATGGACCAGGTAGGTGCTACCCAGGGCTCTGGGGAGGTGCCGGGATAGGGCCTGGATCCCTCACCTGCTCCCTGTCCCTCCACCAGGTGAGGTAGCTGGTATGAAACCCCAGAAGCCAGGTGAGCCTCGCCCAATTATTCTGCAAAGATTGCAACTCAAGCTTGACTGGGCCACCGACTCCCTAGGCTCAGCCCACAACCCAGAACTACACAAGCCCAGTCAGTGACATCTCAAGCACTGGTCAGGACCGTGAGGGAGGGAGAACCCACGGGTGGTAGAAAGTGAGAGGGCAGATCTGAGGCTGGAAAGGCACTGGAGGCCTGGGGATTGAAGAAGAGATGGAAAAACCCTGGGTCCTGGAGGCTGATGTTTCCAGGGCTGGACTCCCTGGATTCCTGCACTGACAGGAAGAAGCCTCAGGACTTAAGTCACCTGGAAGTCTCATGGGCCAGAAACAAAGGGCAGCTGTGGGGAGGGGTCTGGGGCTCCAGTTCCTCACTGTCTCAGTCTGCCCAGCCCTGTTCCTGTCATAGGTCATCACAGATAACATACCCACTGTGTGAATCCTGACAGGGTGAACATAGGGATGTGTAGGGGAGGCCAGAGAACTGAGGGACAGGGTGGAGGAGGCTGGGGCCATTTGCACTTCAGCAACACACAGCTTTCTTGTTTTCATATCCTTACACCTCTCTACCCCCAACAGGTCTCGCAGCGCAGAACGGCTTTGCACCAGGTAGAGAAGGGAGGCTGGTGTATGAGGGTAGATGCTGAGTTTCTCAGGTGGCCCAGAGATAGGGTCTTCAGGGTTCCTCACCTGCTCGTGTCTTCCCCAGGTTATGGAGGGAATGGAAAACCCCAGAAGCCAGGTGATCCCTGCTCTGTCATCTATTTTTGTATCTGTCTGCTCCCCACAAGACCCAGATCTCTCCTTACTCCCTCCTGCTCTGTCCCCAGGAGCAGGGAATGGTGCCTTCCCCGGAGCAGGACCTCAGCCAGGTAAGGCCCTGGAGCTCAGCAGTGTGGGTGTCACTGTCACTGAGGGGGTGTCTGATAGGGGGGCTGACCCTGGTTCTAAGTAGAGAGAAGGAGCGAGGTGGACTCACGGACAGCACCGTCTCTTTCCCAGGTCCTGGAGGACTAAAACCTCAGAAACCAGGTGAGACCTACATTTGTCCTCTCCCTCTTGGTGTTCAACAAAACACAGTCAACAAACATTCAGGTGCCTCTCAAGTGCTGGAGACAGGCCAGCCAGTAGCCTGGGCAATGTAGGCAGGTGAAGGAAGACAGGAAGGAGTGGAAATTATGCCGGGTTCAGACTGCCCACTAGAGGGCGAGGCTCACTGCAAAATGAGGACCAGGAGAGTTCAAACTCTGCAAATGGCTGAGAGGCCTTGGGGGCAGGAGCTAGGCCTATAGCGTGTGGCTGGTGAGGGGAAGGAGAGGACAAAGAGTTCACCCTTCTGGCTGGCTGACATGGTGGCTGGCAGTGACACTTAGGCTGGATGACCCAGGAAGCTAGGTAGGACATTCAGGCCCTCAGGGAGGCTGGACTCCAGGAGAAAGTCTAGAACCGCAGGGAGTCTTCTGGTGTCCAGTACTGGGGTGAGAACTAAAAGGTCAGGCATGAGATGGGCCTCAGAGAAGTCCAGTACCCAGAGTCCCTGTCTTCCTCCACCAGGCCCTGCAGCTCTAAATGGCTATGGACCAGGTAGGTGCATGGGGTTCTGGGGAGGTACTAGAATAGGGCCCAGATCCCTTACCTACTTCCTGTCCTTCCACCAGGTGTGGGAGCAGGTGTGAAACCCCAGAAGCCTGGTGAGCCTCATTCTGTTTCTAGCAGAAACTGCAGATACTGTGCAGATCAACCTTGACTGTGCCAGCGACTTTCTAGTCTCAGGCCACACTTCAGAACCACACGAGCCCAGTGACATCTAGATGACTGTCAGGGCCGTTAGGGTGGGAGAACACACGGGTGGTGGAGAGTGAGATGGCAGACCTGAGGCTGGAAGGGCACTGGAGGCCTGGGGATTGGAGAGATGAAAAACCCTGAGTTCTGGAGGCTGATTTTTCCAGGGCTGGACTCCCTGGACTTTCTGGACTGGGAGGAAGAAGCAGCAGGACTTAAATCACCTGGAAGTCTCATGGGTCAGAAACAAAGGGCAGCTGTGGGGAGGGGTCTGGGGCTCCAGTTCCTCACTGCCTCAGTCTGCCCAGCCCCGTTCCTGTCATAGGTCATCACAGATAACCTACCCACTGTGTGAATCCAGACAGGGTGAACGAGGGGATGTGTAAGGGGAGGTCAGGGGTACATTAGACAGGGTGGAGTAGGCTGGGTGCCATTTCCACTTCAGCAGCACACACCTTTCTTGTTTCACATCCTCACCTTCTCTCATAACAGGTCTCGCAGCGCAGAATGGCTTTGCACCAGGTAGAGAAGGGAGGCTGGTGTATGAGGGTAGAAGCTGAGTTTCTGGGGCTGGCCCAGAGGTGGTCACTTTAGGGCTCCTCACCTGCTCATGTCTTCCCCAGGCTATGGAGGGAATGGAAAACCCCAGAAGCCAGGTGAGCCCCAGTCTGTTCGTATCTGTCCGCTCCCACCAAGTCCCAGATCTCTCCTTACTCCCTTCTGCTTTGTGTCCAGGAGCAGGGAACGGTGCCTTCCCCAGAGCAGGACCTCAGCCTGGTAAGACCCTGGAGCTCAGCAGTGTGGCTGTCACTGAGGGGGTGTCTGATAGGGGCGCTGACCCTGGTTCTAAGTGGAGAGGAGGAGCGAGGTGGACTCACGGACAGCACCGTCTCTTCCCCAGGTCCTGGAGGACTAAAACCTCAGAAGCCAGGTGAGACCCACACTCTGCCTCTCCCACTTGGTATCTGAGAAGTCACACTTACTCAACAAACATCAGTGACTTCCAACGTGCTTGAAACAGGCCCTCCAAGAGCCTTAAGCATGTGAGCTGGTGGAGGAATACAGGAAGGAATGTGAATTCATCCGTGGGCTTAACTGGACGATTGCATATTGTATAGAGTGCTGGTCTAGGATGCAGAGGACCCAGGTTCAAAACCCTGAGATCGCTGGCTTGAGCAGGGCATCAAGTAACTTGAGTTGGGCTCACCAGCCTGAGTGTGGAGATTTTGGCTTCAGCATGGGATCATAGACATGACCCCATTTTCGCTGACTTGAACCCCAGGTCACTGGCTTCAGCAAGGAGTCACTGGCTTGGATGGAACCTCCAGGTCAACACACATGAGATAGTAACAGATGAGCGACTCAGGTGCTACAAATTCAAGTTGTTGCTACTTATCTCTCTCCCTTCCTGTCTGTCTGTTCTTCTCTCTCTCTCTCTCTGTGTGTGTGTGTGTGTGTGTGTGTGTGTGTGTATGTGTGTTTGTCTTCCTGTCTAATTTTGTGTCTCTCTCTCAAAAATAAAATAAAATAAAATCAGCCAGTCTCCAGGCTGTTCCTAGAGGGCGTGGTCCACTGGGAAATTAAGACCAGGAGGGTGCCAGCTCTGGCAATGGCTAAGAGGCCAAAAGTCAGGAGCTAGGGCTGCTAGCATGTGGCTGGTGAGGGGAAGGAGGTGTCAGGGAGTTCACCTTCCTGGTCACTGACATTGAGGCTGGCAGTGACACCCTCCCAGGATGATTCAAGAAGATAGGTATGACATTGAGGCCCTAGAGGAGGTTGGATAACAGTAGGAAGTCTAGGATGCAAAGTTTGGGAGTCTGGAAGTGTTCGGGGTTAGAGCAAAAGAACCAGGCTTGGGTGCAGTCTCAGACAGCCCAGTACCCAGAGCCCCCGCTCTCCGTCCACCAGGCCCTGCAACTCAAAATGGCTATGGACCAGGTAGGTGCTCCCTGGGGTTTAGGGAGGTGCTGGGATAGGGCACGGATCCCACAACTGCTCCCTGTCCCTCCACCAGGTGTGGGAGCAGGTGTGAAACCCCAGAAGCTAGGTGAGCCTAAGGATGTTTCTTTGCAGAAACTATAGATACTCTGCAGATCAATCTTGACTGCACCAACGACTCCCTAAGCTCAGCCCACACCCCAGAGCCACACAAGCCCAGTGACATCTCAAGCACTGGTCAGGGCCGTGAGGGAGGGAGAACACATGGGTGGCAGAAAGTGAGAGGGCAGACCTGATGCTGGAAAAGCACTGGAGGCCTGGGGATTGGAGAGATGAAAAACCCTGAGTCCTGGAGGCTAATGTTTCCAGGGCTGGACTCCCTGGATTCCTGCACTGCCAGGAAGAAGCAGCAGGACTTAAGTCACCTGGAAGTCTCATGGGCCAGAAATAATGGGCAGTTGTGGCGAGCGGTCTGGGGCTCCAGTTCCTCACTGTCTCAGTCTGCCCAGCCCCGTTCCTGTCATAGGTCATCACAGATAATATACCCACTGTGTGAATCCTGACAGGGTGAATAGATGATGTGTAGGGAAGATCAGAAGTCCATGGGACAGGGTAGAGAAAGCTGGGACCAGTTCCACATCAGCAACATACAGCTTTCTTGTTTTACTTCCTTACCTCCCCCCCCTCGCCCCCAACAGGTGTCGCAGCACAGAATGGCTTTGCACCAGGTAGAGAAGGGAGGCTGATGTATGAGGGTAGAAGCTGCGTTTCTGGGCTGGCCCACAGGTGGTCACTTTGGGGTTCCTCACCGGCTCATGTCTTCCCCAGGCTATGGAGGGAATGGAAAACCCCAGAAGCCAGGTGAGCCCCACTCTGTCCAGTATCTCCACATCTATTCGCTCCCCCCAAGTCCCAGACCTCTCCTTACTCTATCCTGCTCTGTCCCCAGGAGCAGGGAACGGTGCCTTCCCCGGAGCGGGACCTCAGCCAGGTAAGACCCTGGAGCTCAGCAGTGTGGCTGTCACTGAGGGGGTGTCTGATAGGGGCGCTGACCCTGGTTCTAAGTGGAGAGGAGGAGCGAGGTGGACTCACGGACAGCACCGTCTCTTCCCCAGGTCCTGGAGGACTAAAACCTCAGAAGCCAGGTGAGACCCACACTCTGCCTCTCCCACTTGGTGTCTGACAAGGACACTCACTAAACAAATATCCAGGCTTCCCCCCATGTGCTAGAGACAGTTCCTCCAAGGGCATGAAGCATGTGGGCAGGTGGAAGAATACAGGGAGTGTGAATTGCACCATGGGCCTGACAAGGCAGTCGCCAGTCACATCATGGATAGAGCGTCAGCCTGGAATAATGTGGACCCAGGTTCAAGACCCTGAGGTCTCAGGATTGAGTGTGGGCTCATGTAACTTGTAACACTCACCAGTTTGAGTGTGGGGATGGCGGGTGGGCATGAGATCATAGCCATGACCTCATGGTCGCTGGCTGAGCCCAAGTTCGCTGGCTTGAATAAGGGGTCACTCGTTCAGCGGGAGCCTCAAGCCTTTGTCAAGACACATATAAAAAAGCTAGCATTGAGCCACTTCAGGTGCTATAACTATGAGTTGATCTCATATCTCTCTCTCTTCCTGTCCCTGTTGGTGTCTCTCTCTCTTCCCTCAAAATGAGATTTTTTTTTTTTTTTTGAAATAGGGTCAGAGTCAGACTGCCCACTAGAGGGCGAGGCCCATTGAAAAATGAGGAGCCCGGAAAGGGCAGGATCAGCAAATGGCAGGAGCTAAGGCTGATAGCATTTAGCTGGTGAGGGGAAGAAGGTGTCAAGGTGTACCCCTTAGTGGCTGGCTGAGAGTGCAGATGGCAGTGACACCCAGCCAGAATGACGCAGGAAGATAGGTATTACACTCAGGCCCCAAGGGAGCCTGGACGCCAGGGTGAAGTCTCAGGCCCAGAAACAAGTCTGGAGAGGTCCAAGTCTGATGATAGAGCTAAAGGGCCAGGCTTGAGTAGAATATCAGAGACAGCCCCTCTCTCTGTCCACCAGGCCCTGCAGCTCAAAATGGCTATGGACCAGGTAGGTGCTACCCGGGGCTTCGGGGAGGTGCCGGGATAGGGCCTGGATCCCTCACCTGCTCCCTGTCCCTCCACCAGGTGAGGTAGCTGGTATGAAACCCCAGAAGCCAGGTGAGCCTCACCCTATTTCTCTGCAAAGATTGCAATTCAAGCTAGACTGGGCCACCGACTCCCTAGCCTCAGCCCATACCCCAGAACCACACAAGCCCAGTGACATCGCGAGGACTGTCAGGACCGTGAGGGTGGGAGAACCCATGGGTGGTGGAGAGTGAGAGGGTAGATCTGAGGCTGGAAGGGCACTAAAGACCTGTGCATTAGAGAGAAAAAAACCCTGGGTCCTGGAGGCTGTTTTCAGGGATAGACTCTCTGGACTTCCTGGACTAGCAGGAAGAAGCAGCAGGACTCAAGTCACCTGGAAGTCTCATGGGTCAGAAACAAAGGGCAGCTGTGGGGAGGGGTCTGGGGCTCCAGTTCCTCACTGCCACAGTCTTCCCAGTCCAGTTCCTGTCATAGGTCATCACAGATAACCTACCCACTGTGTGAATCCTGACAGGGTGAACATAGGGATGTGTAGGGGAGGCCAGAGAAATGCGGGGCAGGGTGGAGGAGGCTGGGACCATTTTTACTTCAGCAGCACACAGCTTTCTTGTTTTCATATCCTTACACCTCTCTACCCCCAACAGGTCTCGCAGTGCAGAATGGCTTTGCACCAGGTAGAGAAGGGAGGCTGGTGTATGAGGGTAGATGCTGAATTTCTCAGGTGGCCCAGAGATAGGGTCTTCAGGGTTCCTCACCTGCTCGTGTCTTCCCCAGGCTATGGAGGGAATGGAAAACCCCAGAAGCCAGGTGATCCCTGCTCTGTCGTCTATTTTTGTATCTGTCTGCTCCCACAAGACCCAGATCTCTCCTTACTCTCTCCTGCTCTGTCCCCAGGAGCAGGGAACGGTGCCTTTCCCGGAGCAGGACCTCAGCCAGGTAAGGCCCTGGAGCTCAGCAGTGTGGGTGTCACTGTCACTGAGGGGGTGTCTGATAGGGGCGCTGACCCTGACTCTAAGTGGAGAGAAGGAGCGAGGTGGACTCACAGACAGCACCGTGTCTTCCCCAGGTCCTGGAGGACTGAAACCTCAGAAACCAGGTGAGACCTACATTTTTCCTCTCCCTCTTGGTGTTCGACAAAACACAGTCAACAAACATGCAGGTGCCTCTCAAGTGCTGGAATCAGGCCCGCCAGTAGCCTGGGCAATGTAGGCAGGTGGAGGCAGACAGGAAGGAGGGTAAATTATGCCAGGTTCAGACTGCCCACTAGAGGGCGAGGCTCACTGCAAAATGAGGACCAGGAGAGTTCAAGCTCTGCAAATAGCTGAGAGACCTTGGGGGCTAGGCTTATAGCATGTGGCTGGTGAGGGGAAGGAGAGGACAAAGAGTTCACCCTCTTGGCTGGTTGACATGGTGGCAGGCAGTGACACTTAGGCTGGATGACCCAGGAAGCTAGGTATGACATTCAGACCCTAAGGGAGGCTGGACTCCAGGAGAAAGTCTAGAACCGCAGGGAGTCTTCTGGTGTCGAGTACTGGGGTGAGAACTAAAAGGTCAGGCATGAGATGGGCCTCAGAGAAGTCCAGTACCCAGAGTCCCTGTTTCCTCCACCAGGCCCTGCAGCTCTAAATGGCTATGGACCAGGTAGGTGCATGGGGTTCTGGGGAGGTACCAGAATAGGGCCCAGATCCCTTACCTACTTCCTGTCCTTCCACCAGCTGTTGGAGCAGGTGTGAAACCCCAGAAGCCAGGTGAGCCTCATTCTGGTGTATGAGAGCAGAAGCTGAGTTTCTGGGGACGGTCCAGAGGTGGTCACTTTGAGGTTCCTCACTTGCTCATGTCTTCCCCAGGCTATGGAGGGAATGGAAAACCCCAGAAGCCAGGTGAGCCCCACTCTGTCCAGTCTGTCCGTATCTGTCTGCTCCCACCAAGTCCCAGATCTCTCCTTACTCCCTTCTGCTCTGTCCCCAGGAGCAGAGAACGGTGCCTTCCCCGGAGCGGGACCTCAGCCAGGTAAGTCCCTGGAGCTCAGCAGTGTGGCTGTCACTGAGGGGGTGTCTGATAGGGGGGCTGACCATGTTCTAAGTGGAGAGGAGGAGCGAGGTGGACTCACGGACAGCACCGTCTCTTCCCCAGGACCTGGAGGACTAAAACCTCAGAAGCCAGGTGAGACCCACACTCTGCCTCTCCCACTTGGTGCCCGACAAGGACACTCACTAAACAAATATTCAGGCTTCCCCCCATGTGCTAGAGACAGTTCCTCCAAGAGCATGAAGCATGTGGGCAGGTGGAAGAATACAGGGAGTGTGAATTGCACCAAGGGCCTGACAAGGCAGTCGCCAGTCGCATCATGGATAGAGTGTCAGCCTGGAATAATGTGGACCCAGGTTCAAGACCCTGAGGTCTCAGGATTGAGTGTGGGCTCATGTAACTTGTAACACTCACCAGTTTGAGTGTGGGGATGGCGGGTGGGCATGAGATCATAGCCATGACCTCATGGTCGCTGGCTGAGCCCAAGTTCGCTGGCTTGAACAAGGGGTCACTCGTTCAGCGGGAGCCCCAAGCATTCGTCAAGACACATATAAGAAAGCAAGCAATGAGCCACTTCAGGTGCTACAACTATGAGTTGATTTCATCTGTCTCTCTCTTCCTGTTCCTGTTGGTGTCTCTCTCTCTTCGCTCAAAATCAGATTTTATTTTTTATTTTTTGAAATAGAGTCAGACTGCCCACTAGAGGGCGAGTCCCACTGCAAAATGAGGAGCCCGGAAAGGGCAGGATCAGCAAATGGCAGGAGCTAAGGCTGATAGCATTTAGCTGGTGAGGGGAAGGAGGTGTCATGGTGTACCCCTTAGTGGCTGGCTGAGAGTGCAGATGGCAGTGACACCCAGCCAGAATGACGCAGGAAGATAGGTATGACACTCAGGCCCCAAGGGAGGCTGGACGCCAGGGTGAAGTCTCAAGTCTGAAACAGAGTCTGGAGAGGTCCAAGTCTGATGATAGAGCTAAAGGGCCAGGCTTGAGTAGAATATCAGAGACAGCTCCTCTCTCTGTCCACCAGGCCCTGCAGCTCAAAATGGCTATGGACCAGGTAGGTGCTACCCGGGGCTCTGGGGAGGTGCCGGGATAGGGCCTGGATCCCTCACCTGCTCCCTGTCCCTCCACCAGGTGAGGTAGCTGGTATGAAACCCCAGAAGCCAGGTAAGCTTCACCCTATTTCTCTGCAAAGATTGCAATTCAAGGTTGACTGGGCCACCGACTCCCTAGGCTCAGCACACACCCCAGAACCACACAAGCCCAGTCAGTGACATCTTAAGCACTGGTCAGGACCATGAGGGTGGGAGAACCCATGGGTGGTAGAAAGTGAGAGGGCAGACCCGAGGATGGAAAGGCACTGGAGGCCTGGGGATTGAAGAAGAGATGGAAAAACCCTGGGTCCTGGAGGCTGATGTCTCCCGGGCTGGACTCCCTGGATTCCTGCACTGACAGGAAGAAGCCGCAGGACTTAAGTCACCTGGAAGTCTCATGGGCCAGAAACAAAGGGCAGCTGTGGGGAGGGGTCTGGGGCTCCAGTTCCTCACTGCCACAGTCTTCCCAGTCCAGTTCCTGTCATAGGTCATCACAGATAACCTACCCACTGTGTGAATCCTGACAGGGTGAACATAGGGATGTGTAGGGGAGGCCAGAGAAATGCGGGGCAGGGTGGAGAAGGCTGGGACCATTATTACTTCAGCAGCACACAGCTTTCTTGTTTTCATATCCTTACACCTCTCTACCCCCAACAGGTCTCGCAGCGCAGAATGGCTTTGCACCAGGTAGAGAAGGGAGGCTGGTGTATGAGGGTAGATGCTGAATTTCTCAGGTGGCCCAGAGATAGGGTCTTCAGGGTTCCTCACCTGCTCGTGTCTTCCCCAGGTTATGGAGGGAATGGAAAACCCCAGAAGCCAGGTGAGCCCTGCTCTGTCGTCTATTTTTGTATCTGTCTGCTCCCCTCAAGTCCCAGACTTCTTCTTACTCCCTCCTGCTCTGTCCCCAGGAGCAGGGAATGGTGCCTTCCCCGGAGCAGGACCTCAGCCAGGTAAGGCCCTGGAGGTAAGGGTGTGGCTGTCACTGAGGGGGTTTCTGATAGGGGCGCTGACCCTGGTTCTAAGTGGAGAGGAGGAGCGAGGTGGACTCACAGACAGCACCGTCTCTTCCCCAGGTCCTGGAGGACTAAAACCTCAAAAGCCAGGTGAGACTCACACTCTGCCTCTCCCACTTGGTGTTCGACAAAACACAATCAACAAACATGCAGGTGACTCTCAAGTGCTGGAATCAGGCCTGCCAGTAGCCTGGGGAATGTAGGCCGATGGAGGCAGACAGGAAGGAGTGGAAATTATGCCCGGCTTTGCCTGGCTGGTGGTGGCGCAGTGGATAAAGCGTCGACCTGGGAACACTGAGGTCCCTGGTTCTAGACCCAGGACTTGTCAAGGCGCATATGGCAGTTGATACTTCCTGCTCCTCCCCCTTTCTCTCTCACTCTCTCTCTCCTCTCTAAAATGAATATATAGTAAATAAATAAATAAATAAATAAAAAATTATGCCTCGTTCAGACTGCCCACTAGAGGGCGAGGCTCACTGCAAAATGAGGACCAGGAGAGTTCAAACTCTGCAAATGGTGAGAGGCCTTGGGGCAGGAGCTAGGCCTATAGCTTGTGGCTGGTGAGGGGAAGGAGAGGACAAAGAGTTCACCCTCCTGGCTGGCTGACATGGTGGCTGGCAGTGACACTTAGGCTGGATGACCCAGGAAGCTAGGTAGGACATTCAGGCCCTCAGGGAGGCTGGACTCCAGGAGAAAGTCTAGAACCGCAGGGAGTCTTCTGGTGTCCAGTACTGGGGTGAGAACTAAAAGGTCAGGCATGAGATGGGCCTCAGAGAAGTCCAGTACCCAGAGTCCCTGTCTTCCTTCACCAGGCCCTGCAGCTCTAAATGGCTATGGACCAGGTAGGTGCATGGGGTTCTGGGGAGGTACTAGAATAGGGCCCAGATCCCTTACCTACTTCCTGTCCTTCCACCAGGTGTGGGAGCAGGTGTGAAAACCCAGAAGCCTGGTGAGCCTCATTCTGTTTCTAGCAGAAACTGCAGATACTGTGCAGATCAACCTTGACTGTGCCAGCGACTTTCTAGTCTCAGGCCACACTTCAGAACCACACGAGCCCAGTGACATCTAGATGACTGTCAGGGCCGTTAGGGTGGGAGAACACACGGGTGGTGGAGAGTGAGATGGCAGACCTGAGGCTGGAAGGGCACTGGAGGCCTGGGGATTAGAGAGATGAAAACCCTGAGTTCTGGAGGCTGATTTTTCCAGGGCTGGACTCCCTGGACTTTCTGGACTGGGAGGAAGAAGCAGCAGGACTTAAGTCTCCTGGAAGTCTCATGGGTCAGAAACAAAGGGCAGCTGTGGGGAGGGGTCTGGGGCTCCAGTTCCTCACTGCCTCAGTCTGCCCAGCCCCGTTCCTGTCATAGGTCATCACAGATAACCTACCCACTGTGTGAATCCAGACAGGGTGAACGAGGGGATGTGTAAGGGGAGGTCAGGGGTACATTAGACAGGGTGGAGTAGGCTGGGGGCCATTTCCACTTCAGCAGCACACACCTTTCTTGTTTCACATCCTCACCTTCTCTCATAACAGGTCTCGCAGCGCAGAATGGCTTTGCACCAGGTAGAGAAGGGAGGCTGGTGTATGAGGGTAGAAGCTGAGTTTCTGGGGCTGGCCCAGAGGTGGTCACTTTGGGACTCCTCACCTGCTCATCTCTTCCCCAGGCTATGGAGGGAATGGAAAACACCAGAAGCCAGGTGAGCCCCACTCTGTCCGTATCTGTCCGCTCCCACCAAGTCCCAGACCTCTCCTTACTCTCTCCTGCTCTGTCCCCAGGAGCAGGGAACGGTGCCTTCCCCAGAGCAGGACCTCAGCCAGGTAAGACATGGAGCTCAGCAGTGTGGCTGTCACTGAGGGGGTGTCTGATAGTGGGGCTGACCATGTTCTAAGTGGAGAGGAGGAGCAAGGTGGAGTCACGGACAGCACCGTCTCTTCCCCAGGTCCTGGAGGACTAAAACCTCAGAAGCCAGGTGAGACCCACACTCTGCCTCTCCCACTTGGTGTCTGACAAGGACACTCACTAAACAAATATCCAGGCTTCCCCCCAAGTGCTAGAGACAGTGTCTCCAAGAGCATGAAGCATGTGGGCAGGTGGAAGAATACAGGGAGTGTGAATTGCACCACGGGCCTGACAAGGCAGTCGCCAGTCGCATCATGGATAGAGTGTCAGCCTGGAATAATGTGGACCCAGGTTCAAGACACTGAGGTCTCAGGATTGAGTGTGGGCTCATGTAACTTGTAACACTCACCAGTTTGAGTGTGGGGATGGCGGGTGGGCATGAGATCATAGCCATGACCTCATGGTCGCTGGCTGAGCCCAAGTTCTCTGGCTTAAACATGGGGTCAGTGGTTCAGCGGGAGCCCCAAGCCTTTGTCAAGACACATATAAGAAAGCAAGCAATGAGCCACTTCAGGTGCGACAACTATGAGTTGATGACATTTCTCTCTTTCTTCCTTTCCCTGTTGGTGTCTCTCTCTCTTCGCTCAAAATGAGATTTTTTTATTTTTTGAAATAGTGTAAGACTGCCCAGTACAGGGCGAGGCCCATTGAAAAATGAGGAGCCCGGAAAGGGCAGGATCAGCAAATGGTAGGAGCTAAGGCTGATAGCATTTAGCTGGTGAGGGGAAGGAGGTGTCAAGGTGTACCTCTTAGTGGCTGGCTGAGAGTGCAGATGGCAGTGACACCCAGCCAGAATGACGCAGGAAGATAGGTATGACACTCAGGCCCCAAGGGAGGCTGGACGCCAGGGTGAAGTCTCAGGCCCAGAAACAGAGTCTAGAGAGGTCCAAGTCTGATGATAGAGCTAAAGGGCCAGGCTTGAGTGGAATATCAGAGACAGCCCCTCTCTCTGTCCACCAGGCCCTGCAGCTCAAAATGGCTATGGACCAGGTAGGTGCTACCCGGGGTTCTGGGGAGGTGCCGGGATAGGGCCTGGATCCCTCACCTGCTCCCTGTCCCTCCACCAGGTGAGGTAGCTGGTATGAAACCCCAGAAGCCAGGTGAGCCTCACCCTATTTCTCTGCAAAAATTGCAACTCAAGCTTTACTGGGCCACCAACTCCCTCTTTTTAGCACACACTCCAGAACCACACAAGCCCAGTCAGTGACATCTCAAGCACTGGTCAGGACCGTGAGGGTGGGAGAATCCATGGGTAGAAAGTGAGAGGGCAGACCTGAGGCTGGAAAGGCACTGGAGGCCTGGGGATTGGTGAGATGGAAAAACCCTGGGTCCTGGAGGCTGATGTTTCAAGGGCTGGACTCCCTGGATTCCTGCACTGACAGGAAGAAGCAGCAGGACTTAAGTCACCTGGAAGTCTCATGGGCCAGAAGGAAATAGCAGCTGTGGGGAGCGGTCTGGGGCTCCAGTTCCTC
This sequence comes from Rhynchonycteris naso, assembly GCA_037038555.1. NCBI lineage: Eukaryota > Metazoa > Chordata > Mammalia > Chiroptera > Emballonuridae > Rhynchonycteris > Rhynchonycteris naso. Next base: position 197,470,120 of record CM073000.1, on the reverse strand, counting down.
ACTGACTCAGTCTGTCCAGCCCTGTTCCTGTCATAGGTCATCACAGATAACCTACCCACTGTGTGAATCCAGACAGGGTGAACATAGGGATGTGTAGGGGAGGCCAGGGGTTCGTGGGACAGGGTGGAGGAGCCTGGGGACCATTTCCATTTCAACTACACACACCGTCATTGTGTCATATCCTCACCCCTGCACCTCACCCTCCAGGTCTCGCAATGCAGAATGGCTTTGCACCAGGTAGAGAAGGGAGGCTGGTGTATGAGGGTAGAAGCTGAGTTTCTGGGGCCGCCCCAGAGGTGGTGGCTTTAGGGCTCCTCACCTGCTCATGTCTTCCCCAGGCTATGGAGGGAATGGAAAACCCCAGAAGCCAGGTGAGCCCCGCTCTGTCCAGTATCTCCACATCTATCCGCTCCCCCCAATTCCAGATATCTCCTTACTCTCTCCTGCTCTGTCCCCAGGAGCAGGGAACGGTGCCTTCCCCGGAGCAGGACCTCAGGCAGGTAAGACCCTGGAGCTCAGGAGTGTGGGTGTCACTGTCACTAAGAGGGTGTCTGATAGGGGCGCTGACCCTGGTTCTGAGTGGAGAAGAGGAGCGAGGTGGATTCACAGAGAGCACCATCTCTTCCCCAGGTCCTGGAGAACTAAAACCTCAGAAGCCAGGTGAGACCCACATTCTGCCTCTCCCACTTGGTGTCTGACAAGACACACGCACTCAACAAACAACCAGGGGCCTCCCAAGTGCTGGAGACAGGCCCTCTAAGGGCCTGGGCAATGTTGGGAAGTGGCGGTAGAAAGGAAGGAGTGTAAATTCAACCGGAGTCCAGAGGGCCCACTAGAGGGCGAGGCCCACTGCGAAATGAGGACCATGAGAGTGCAGGCTCTGGGTGGCTGAGAGGACTTGGGGGCAGGAGCTAGGGCTGCTAGCTTGTGGCTGGTGAGCAGAGAACATCATCAAGGAGTTCACCTTCCTGGCTGGCTGACATGGCGGCTGGCAGTGACACTCAGCCAGGATGACCCAGGATGCTAGATATGACATTCATGCCCTAAGCGAGACTGGACAGCAGAGGAAAGTCTAGGACCCCAGGGAGTCTGCAGGGGGGGAGGACTGGGGTGAGAACTAAGGCGTTAGGCATGTGATGACAGGCCAGTACCCGGAGTCCCTGTCTTCCTCCACCAGGCCCTGCAGCTCAAAATGGCTATGGACCAGGTAGGTGCATGGGGTTCTGGGGAGGTGCCAGGATCGGGCCGGATCCCTCACCTGCTCCCTGTCCCTCCACCAGGTGTGGGAGCAGGTGTGAAACCCCAGAAGCCAGGTGAGCCCCACAATGTTTCTCTTCACCTCTCCCAATCCCTGACCTCTGTCCTCATTTACACCGCACACTGTTCCCCCAGGATTCGAGAATGGGAATGGACACGGGTTAGGAATGCAGCCAGGTGAGCCTGGGGGAGTCTGTGTGTAGGTTTCTCCTCTCCCCTCTCTAGGACTTCGAGGGGCAGGACTAGTGAATATAGAGGGGCTCTGGGTGGAATCCTTTAGGACAGGGGTCCCCAAACTTTTTACACAGGGGGCCAGTTCACTGTCCCTCAGACCTTTGGAGGGCCGCCACATACAGTACTCCATACACTGACCACCAATGAAAGAGGTGCCCCCTCTGGAAGTGCGGTGGGGGCCGGATAAATGGCCTCAGGGGGCCGCATGCGGCCGCGGGGCCGGAGTTTGGGGACCCCTGCTCTAGGATACCAGCTCTCTGGCTTGGTCCAGGAGGCTGGGCCTCCGCTTTCTCCTCAGCCAGAGTCCCAGTCCCTTCAGCTCCCTCTTCCTCTTCCCCAGGCCCAGCCATCCCGAATGGAAATGGAGCAGGTAGGAGTAGAGTGGGTAGGAACCAGGGAGGCTCTGAGAGAGTGCTCCCAAGTCCTTCACCTGCTCCCTAATCTTCTTCAGGCTTTGCGGGGGGCTTGAAGCCCTCAAAGCCAGGTGAGTCCTGCTGTAGTCTCGTCTCTATTCACATACCACCTGGAACCAGAGCCCCCCTTACTCACATTTGCCTACCTCTCTCCAGGATCTGCAAACAGCGGGGCTTTCTCTGGGGCTGGGGGCCATGGGGACAGAGAGCTGGGTGCCCAGTATGGGAGCTGGAGGGTTGGCCTGTGGCCTGGGTGGGGGAGTGAAGCCTCAGACACTAGGTTAGGGGAGAGACTCTCTCCGCACCAGCCTCTTCTCTTCTCCGGCTGCCTGACTCTGTCCCGCCCCCCCCCCCCCAGGCTCACCCCTGCTTTCCCTCCTCAGGATATGGTCATGGAAATGGACTGGGAGCCCCGCCAGGTGAGGGCAGTGGGGCCTGGGGCCTGAGAGATTGGGGGCGGGGAGGAAGAGGAGCAAGAGCTGGGGGCGCTGGGAACCAGGGTGACAGACGCTCAGCGCCTGGGAGAGGCCTGGCCCAGTCTATGCTAGCCCTCTGCCTCACCAGGCCTAGAAAGGGGCACGAAGTCCCTGGGTCAGGTGAGAGGACAGCCATCCTGTCCCTCCTCAGCCTTCTCAGGCCTCTCTTTCCCCCCCTCCCTCAACACTAAGTGCATTGAGTGGGGGTCTGCGCGTTCATTTAAGATGAGTGGCACTACCTGCTTCAGGAGTAAAGGGTGTCAGGTCCACCAAGGACCTCAGGGAGAGGAGTGGGTGACAAGGTCAAAGGACCCCCAGCCCCTCAATCCCATGTCCAGCTTCATCGTTCCCTTACCTTCCCCCACAGGCCCTGCAGCTCACAACGGCTACAGACCAGGTAGGGGTGGGCTGAGGCTCTGGGAAGGCAAGGAGAGGGGCTGGGGCCCCTCACCGGCTGCCCGTCTTCCCTCCAGGCTATGGAGCAGCTGTGAAACCTCAGAAGCCAGGTGCATGTCCACCCTGCCTGTCTGTCTCCACCTCTCCAGAGCTTGCTGCCCCCCACTCAAACCCCACTTCCATGTGTCTCCCCAGGACTCGGGAACGAGAACGGGCTGGGAGCCCAGCCAGGTCTGCACTGTATCTGAGTGTCCTCTCCCGCCTCCCCAGGCTTTTGAGGGGCAAGATGTGTGAATAATTAAAAGGACCCCTGGTTCTGGCTGGGCTTTGAGGGACCACATGTCGGCTTTCACTTCACCTTAGCCAGGGTTCCAAACCTCTTCATCCTTCCCAACCCCACGGCCCCCAGCTCAGAATGGCTCCAGAGCAGGTAGTTACGGAGGGGTTGAAAGAAGCTGGCAAGGAGGAGAGTAGGGGCCCTCGGAGGGGGGAAGTGGTCTTCACCCAGACCCTGTTCTGATGGCCATCCATGGGTTCCTGCCAGACTTGGAAATCTCCGAGTTGGTGATTGAATCCAGGTGGCAGGAGGCCGAGGAAGTCCCAGGGCTTCTGGTTCCTAAACTGGGAGAAAAGGCAGCCCAGCCCCCACTCTCCCTCTGACTCTCCGTCCTCTCCTGTCCCCACAGGTCCTGCAGCTCCCATCGGGCATGGACCAGGTAATGGAGTGGGCAGTGGAGAGGGCAGGTGGTGAAGTGGACCCTGGGGCCAGATGCCAGGTTCTGGAGGAGAGGCCCGGGGGTGGGTAATGGGTCCCTCACCTGCTCCTATTCCTTCTCTAGGCATTGGTGAGGGCATGACGCCTCCGAAGCCAGGTAAACCCTCTTTCTCTACCCCCACTGTGATATTGTGATTTATAACAAGAAATATACTTTTGGGCCCTGGCCGGATAGCTTGGTTGGTTGGAGCGTCGTCCCAAAGGGCAAGGCTGGCGATATGATCCCCGATCAGGGCACATACAGGAGAGGTCACTGTTCTTGTCTCTCTCTCTTCCTCTCTCCCTTCCTCTCTCTAAAATCAATAAAATAAACAATAAAAGTTAAAAAAATAAAAGAAATATACTTTTGATCTTCCTCTCATTCCTGGCACAAAGCTGGCTCCTAAAAGCCTTAGAATTTCCCAAGTGTTGAGATTGATAAAGTTTCTTTTTTTTTGGTAATGAGGTGACTTTTGGAAAGTCCTTAAGTTACCTAAGGGTGGAGGCTTGTGGCCAAGGAACTCCACCTTGTGATTGGAGGGTTGGGACTTTTAATCCCACCCCCTGACCTCTGAGAGGGGCAGTGATGGAAATTGCGTTCAAACACCAGTGGGGAATGATTTAGTTTTTCGAGCCCGTGCACTGAAGCCTCCATAAACACCCAAAGGACAGGGTTGGGAGAGCTTCAGGGATGGGGGTGTGTGTGTGTGTGTGAGCAAGGGGCCTCCTCAGGCTTCCCCACACTCCTAATCCTATGAATCTTGTTCTTATGGCTGTTCTTGAGTTGTATCCTTTTATAATAAACCTGTGATCTAGTAAGTCAACTGTTCTCCTTGGTTCTGAGAGCCATTCTAGAAAATTAATTGAAACCAAACAGGGGGTGATGGGAACCTGATTTATATAGCTAGTTGGACAGAAGCCCAGGTGACAACCTGGACTGACAATTGGCACCTGAAGTGGGAGGAGCTAAGAGTATTGTGGGACTGAGCCCTTAATTGATGGGATCTGATTCTATCTCCAGATAGACAGCGTCAGAATTGAGTTAAATTGCATAATGCCCAGTTGGTGTCTGAAACTTGCTTGGTGGTGTTGGAAAACCCCTAGAATTGAAATTGGTGTCAGAATTGGAGTCCCCCCACTCCACTCTACCCCCAGAAACTGCCTACTCCCTCCACCCTTTCCCCCTCACTACCCCCCAGCCTGTGTCCCCAGTTTACAGGGATGGGCTGAGAGCAGGAGCCTTCCCCAGTGAAGGGGCCCAGCCAGGTGAGGGAGGTAGGGCATGCGTGGAGTTCTAGGAGGGGAGGGGAGGGGAGGGGAAGAGGTGGCACAGGACCCCATGGGGCAGAGTTGGAAAGAGAAGGGCAGAGCGGAGTCCCCCTATCATGCAGCCTCTGTCTCTCCCCAAGCCTGGGGGGGCATGAGCACTCCAAAGCTAGGTGAGCCCACCCCTGCACCTGAGCTCCCCAGACCAGACCAGCCCTCATTCCCACTCTTCCTCCCAGGGTACACACCAGGGAACGGGCTCCCACCGGGTGAGTACGATGAGGGTCTCAGTAGCTGGGAGAGAGGGCTCACTCCCAGGGAGGGCCGGGCTTTCTGAGGCTGTCTCTCTATCTCCTGCAGGTCTTGGAGGGGGTATGAAACCTCAGAAGCCAGGCAAGTGGAAGAGCCCCCCATCTCTATCCTGTACCTTCTCCTGCCTCTCTTTCCAGGAACCCTCTCCCTCAAATACTATCCCTCATATGCGTGCTTTTCTTCTCTAGGACAGGGCAACGGAAATGGGCTTGCTGTGCAGCCAGGTAAGGTCCCAGAGGTTGGGGGTGGGCAGGAGGGAGGTGGGAGGGATGTTGCTGGTAGCTGTAGGGCCAGTTGGGCAAATAGCAGGAACCATGTCAGGTGGCTGGGTCACCTGGTCCCCAGAACAGGTTGTGACTCACAGAAACTAGGCTTTTTCTGACCTGACCAATGCCCCCCCCCCCGGAAGCTGTGTGTGCCCTAGAAGCTGGTGGATTGGTCAGGCCAAGGCCAAGGCCAGGCGGGTATCCTGGGGTAGGTGCTGGTCTGGGCTCACTGCCCTCTCCCATCTTCTCCCATTTAGGTCCCTGCAATGGAAAGGCTCCTCCATTGCTTCTCCCCAGGCTTTCCACTCAGGGGGCCCCTTCTGAGAAAGCAGGTGGCTGGGGCCCCAAATCCCAGCCCCCTCCCCCAGTGCAGAATGGCAAGTTCCCAGGTCAGTGTGCAGTAGGGGCAATGGGAGTTATGGTCTACCTGGTCCCAGGAGGGGCTGGACCTGGCTGGGCTGCTCAGAAGCCCCCATGCCCATTCTTCAGCCGAGTCTGAGGCTTACTGTGAGCCAGGAAGAAAAGCCTGAACTCTGGCCCTGAGACCCCCTGTAACCCCCAACGTGGCAGCTCCCCCAAGTCCTAGCCTGCCTGGCCCTGGGCTCACTCCTATCCCCTGGCTTTCTTCCTAGCACCGACTCCAGCCATCCAGTGGGGCCTGAAAGCTCAGAAAGCAGGTATAAGTCTGTCTGCCTATGTCCCCATGCCGGATCTGGGTCACTCCCCCCTCACCCTTATTCCCAGGCTGCCTCAGCTCTTCAGACCAGGAAGTTCCCTCCCGAGTCTACCCTCCCTCTCTCTTGCTGCTTCTTAAACACTTCTTCTAATTCCTTCTCTTGTGGATAGGAAGAGTCCCTCCTCTTCCTCAGAGTTCCTAAGATCCGTACTTGGGGAAGTCTGGGTCCGCCCCAGTAACCTCCACTCTCCCCACAGTGTATCAACCTTTGAATGGCTACAGACCAGGAGCAGAGCTGGGTGAGGAGGCCCTGCTATCCCCACCCCTTGTGGCTATTTAGGACACACACTCCCATCTCTGACCCCCATTTTTTCTACCCCAGGTTTTGGTGATGGCCTCAAGCCTCAGAAAGTTGGTGAGCCCCCAGGGCCCTCATTTTGGGCATAAACTGGTGCCTCCCTCGTGGCAAGCCCTCCTTGTTGCTATCTTTGTCACGTCTGTCTCTTTCCTTGTTTGCCCAGTGCATATTTACTACGTCCTGGGCTATAACGGTGGCCAGAGCCAGGTGCGATCCCGTGTCAGGCGAGGGTAGAGTGATAGGCCAGGTGAAAAGGGAACCAGCCAGAGAGAAGTCAGGGAAAGCTTCCAGAAGGCTGTACAGGGTTAGCTTGCTGAGGGTAGGAGGGTGTGAGATGTGAGAGGCGCCCTCTAGGTGGCCTCAGTCAGTCCACCTCTCTCTCCATGAGCTGGTCACTCTGGCTTCCCCAATGCCACCCCCTCCCCGCCTCCAGCCCCTCTCAAATCTCTCTCCTGCAGGTTTTAGTTACAGGAATGGTGGTGTAGGGGCTGGTGTCTTCTCTGAGGCCCTCCTGCAGCCAGGTGCCTGGTGGTGGGGTTGGGGAGGGTGGAGATGGGGGGCTCCAGGGTCAGGGGCTGCTCATGCCTCTGATCTCTTTCCTCCTCCAGAGTTCCCTGGGGCCAATGGCTTTAGAGATGGTAAGTTGGACCCAGAGGGACAGAGTGCAGGGGGTGAGGGGTAAAGGGACATCCAGGGACTGGCCAGGAATGAATCACATGGATCTCTTGTAGGGTATGGAGGGGAAGCTCTGGTGTATCCCAAAGCTGCAGCTCCAGCCTCTGAAGGAAATGGTAAGAAATGAGAGTTCCGGGAGCGGAGTGAGCTCTGGCAAGGGCTGTAGGGACCAGACCAAGTGGCTGGGGGCGCTCTGAGGCCCCTGGCAGACTGGGGCATGCTGGATGCCCAGGTCCAGTGGGCAGGGGTTTCCATGCCAGCTTTCCTTTTGCAGGTCAGACGGGGGCTGTGAGGGGCTCTCCTTGGCCCTCCCTCCAGCCTTGGGGGACCACCTTGAAGTCTGGATTTGGGGCCATAGGCGCATATGCAGAGGTCGCCGGCCAGCCAGGTAATGGGGCATGTGGAAGAGCATTGTGTGGAGGGTAAAGGGTGACTTTAAGGAGCTGGGTCCTGGGGCCAGGCCCATCCTATAGCCCTTCAGAGCTGGAAGGGACATTCATGGTGGTGGGAGTGTGAAGGGGGCCAGAATGGATGGAACTGGAGAAGGGATAGGTAGAGCAGGGGGCCCTGAGTATGATCCCGGAACCTAGACTAAGATGGGGAGGTAACAGATCAGAAGAAGGGCCATTGCGGGGACTCCCCCCTTTTTACCTCTCCCTAGGGCTCTATGGGCAGCTGAGGCCAGAGCTGGGCCCCAGGCCTTTTGGTGAGTGGGGGTCTCCCAAGGCCTGGGGTGAAGTTGGGGGGAGCAGGAGCACTGAGAGTTCTGTGGCCCAGGTCCCATGGCTTGTCTGTCTGTACTTTAGGGGGCCTTGAGGTGAAAAGAGGCAGCAGCGGCCCACTGGAAAATGGCTATGGAGGTAAGAGGGGCACAGTGGCCCTGTCCCCCACTTTCTTCATGCCACCACTCTCACCCCTTCAGGCTGCACTCGGGGATGTCCCCAACAGTTGGGAGGGATGACAGTCTCTCAGGCCTTGTGTAGGTGACTGAATGACTAACCTCAGAGATCGGAGGAGAGAGAGGGCTCAGTTCCCCCCAAGAGGTACGGAACAGGCACCTCACCAGGGTTCTGCTCTGCCTCTTCTCAGGCCTTTGCCCTCATGGGAAATGCTGAGCACCTGAGCTGATCCACTGCCCATCCTGAGCGCCTCTGCTGGAGCCTGGTTTGCTTTGCAAGGATGGCCAGATCTTGGGCTTGGTCTCTGGCCTGAGGTCTCCTGTGGGCTGGAAGTATTAATAAAAGCAATGTGCTTCCCTATTTGTCTCTGTGTGCCATGGCAGGGGTTGAGGGTAGGGGTTGGCTGCTTGTGGTTAGGGTGGCCTGGGCCTGCAGCCTCTACCCTGTACCTATGTACTTACCTTCTTTCTTTCCTTCTTTCCCTCCCTCCCTCCCTCTCTCCCTCCCTCCCTTCCTTTCATCCTTTCCTTCCTTTCTTCCTCAAACAGTGTGGCTGTGTACCTGGGGCTTTGTTCTTATGAGAAAGATCATGAGAACAGAATGGATTCAGGTCTGCCCTTGGAGAGGGGGCATCCCTTGGTAACAATCTAGTGAGGGAGCCATAAACAAGTTAAGGAGTTAGGGGACTTGTGCTTTATTTGTGTTTTCTTTATTTGTTTTCTTTTTTTTTAAGAATTAGCATCTGTTGCCTGACCTGTGGTGGCGCAGTGGATAAAGCGTCGACCTGGGAACACTGAGGTCGCCAGTTCAAAACCCTGCACTGGTCTGGTCAAGGCATATATGGGAGTTGATGCTTCTAGCTCCTCCCACCTTTCTCTCTTTCTCTCTCTCTCTCACTCTGTGTCTCCTCTCTAAAATGAATAAAATAAAAAGAAATTAAAAAAAATTTTAAATAACTCCAAGATACTATTAAAAAAAAAAAGAATTAGCATCTGTTGGCTCTGGTTGGTTGGCTCAGTGGATAGAGTGTTGGCCTGGCATATGGACATCCTGGGTTCGATCCCTGGTCAGGGCACACATGAGAAGTGACCATCTGCTTCTTTCCCCTTCCTCTTCCCCTTCTCTTTCTCCTCCCCTCTCACAGCCAGTGGCTCGATTGGTTCAAGTGTCAGCCCTGGGCACTGAGGATAGCTCAGTTGATTTGAGTATTGGCCCCAGATTGGGGTCGTCAGGTGGATCCTGGTCAGGGCGCGTGCAGGAATCTGTCTATCTCCCCTCCTCTCACTTAAAAAGAAAAGAGAATTAGCAACTGTTTATTTTTTTAAATTATTTTATAGAGAATGGAAGAGAAAGAGAGAAACATCAATTTGTTGTTCCATCTATTTATGCATTCATTGGTTGATTCCCATATGTGCTCCAACTAGGGATCTAACTTGCAACCTTGACATATTGAGGTGACGTTCCAACCAAATGAGCTGTCTGGCCAGGGCCTTATTTGTGTCTTAATTTATAATCAATTTATTAAAGTTAAATTGAACTAAAGTTTCATTTTCCTTAAGCCTTTACACTTGTTTCTGGACATCATTGTACTGATGAATTTTATAATTTGGTTGTAAAACTGGCTTTCACATTCTTTGATTAATGTTCAATCAGATTATAAATTTTCTTTTTCTTTTTCTCCTTTTTTTTTAAGCAAGAGGAGGGGAGATAATGAGACAGACTCCCACATGCATGCCAACCAGCAAGCCCTGTCTAGGGCCAATGCTGGAATCAACCAATCTATTTTTAGCACCTGAGGCTGACACGCTCAGACCAACTGAGCTATCCTCAGCATCTGGTAAACTTAACCAATCAAGCTACTGGCTGTAGGAGGGGAAGAGGGAGAGAATGGGGAGAGAGGCAGATGGTTGCTTCTATTGTATGCCCTGACCGGGAATGGAACCCAGGACATCCATATGCTGGGTTGATGCTCTATCCACTGAGCAAACCAGCCAGGGCCATAAGTTTTTTAAAATGTTTACTTTATTGGCTTTAGAGAGAGGAAGGGAGAGAGCAAGAGAGAGATAGGAACATCTGTTCCTGTATGTGCCTGACTGGGGATTGAACCGGCACCTCTGCACTTCAGGATGATGCTATTACCGAGCTATCCAGTCAGGGCTAGATTATAAATTTAACAGATTGATGGCCCCTCTAAATATTGTATATGCTTTACAAGCCTAATTAATTCAATTCCCTTAGGCATTTCAAACAATTACATACGTAATCTACATGATCTCTTAATGGAGGTGGGGGTGCAGATCCAGCCAGTAACATCTTCCTAAGCACTCCTGGAAATGAATAAATCGGACATTTGATATCTCAGATTACTGAATGTTTTTAAACATCTTAAAACAACAACAGTTACTAAACCACTATCATCATCAGTGCTATAGATCACTTTATTCTCTCAACTAATGATAACAAATGTACTCACCCAGAAATGCAGAAGCAAATTACTCTCCTAGGATGGGTCTAGGGAGGTTGCACCACTGGGGATTGACCTGCTATTCTGAACTTTGACCCAGAGCCTGTCTAGTCTCAGGATATTTCTACCAGCCTCTATGTATTGAGTCTTTCCAAACCCACACCTCTTCTTGCAATCTGGTGAAGAATTCAAGTTGAATAAAATTAATGGGACTTAGCACTCTTCGAGGAATTCAGCTTGTCTTTATGGCCTGGTTTACAGTAAGGGGGTGGGGGACCAAAACACAAGGGTTTGGGTGAATCAACCTTTAGGCGATTCTGTAAACATTATTGGAATTCCAGTCTAATCTCTTTCAGCTCATCTCATTTGATTTTGTTCTATTTAAGAATCATTATAGACTTTTGCTTTTTCACAAAACAGTCTTTAAAAATATCCAAGGTGTCTCATCGTACATTTCTCTTCCCCAAGTCATGGAATGAATCACATCATCTCTTTACTGGTTGGTGATCAGGATTAAGAGTCAACATCTAGGCACAGAAGCCACGGAGCCCTTCCTTCCTAACTCACCTAGAAATGTTATAATATTGTTATAAAGGTTTCTATATACCGATTTTAAATAGATTGACTATTCTTTTTCTTTTTAGTGATTTTCACCCATCTGTCATGTAAAACTATTCTTAGCCACGTTAACAAATGTTTTGTTTTTTGAACTGATATTTTTATCTTTTCTTCAAGATAACTTAATGGAAACTGCATAGATCTTGACCCACATACAGGCACATCAGTCCGAATCAATAAGGGCAAACCTAAAAAGAAGAGACCCACACAGTCAATCTCCTTGACCGCTGCAGGGAGGCCGACCCGGCGGCAGAGGATTTTACAGCAGTTCATTGGACCCTCAAGCCAGGTGGGGGAGTCTACGGCGCCTAAGTGGAGACAGGTCTGGGGGATTAGTAAATCTTGGAGACCGCGGAATCGGGGGACACAGTGATTGGCTGGGACCAGAGACAGAGAGCGCTGCTGCCTCTGATTGGCTGCTAAATAGCTCAGGCCCTCTAGAAAAGAGTCGCGTACACGGTGAGCGCACTGGCTCTTGATTGGCTGGAATGCAACGGCGCGAGGCTCTAATTGGCCTAGCGCTCTGCTGTACGCTGCGTGGCCTCCAGCAGGAGGTATGAGGTTGTAGTGGCTGGCAGCGCGAGCGAGGCCCTGGAGCAGCCGCTAGGGCAGTGACGGCGGCGGCGACGACGACCATCACCACCGCCAAGCTGGCGGCTCGGCTCCCCCGTTCCCGCTCGCACCCGCGGGTCGCCCGCTCCCGCGCCCACTCGCGGTTGGGTCGGGCCCGCGCTTCGCTATCGCGGACCCCGCCGCCCGCGCCGACACTGCCGCACCCGCCGCTACCCGGTCTACCTCCCGGCCTGAGACCCGGGCCGCCGCCGTCCTCGGCGCTCGCCCTGGCGGAGCTGCCTCCGCTACCCGCGCTCCCGCTGCGGCCTGAGCCGCTAGCGCCCTGGGGCCCCGGCGCTCACCGGGCGCTGCCTGAGTTGCCGCCCGAGGCTTTCGTGCCCGCGCCACCCGCCGCCTCTCTCTCCCTGCAGAACATGCCGCGCCTGCCTGCACCCGCGCCGCCGCCCGCGCACCAGCCGCTGCCGCCGCTGCCGGAGACCGCGATTGCCGCCACCCCCGGGCCGGTGGGTGCACGCGGCCGCCCGCCGCTGGTAGCCGAGCCGCCCCCGCAGCCGCTGCCGCCGCTGCCCACACAGCCTTCGCCCTTCAGCCTGCTGGCGCCACCGGTGCCCAGTGACCCTTGGTCACTGCCCCACTTCCCCCCGCCCCTGCCGCCGCCTCTGCCGCCACCGCACTTCTTCTTGTTGCCGCCCTGTTGACAGCCCAGCCCTCCTGCGGACGGGTGGGTAGGCAGCCCTACCTGGGCACAGGGCTGTGCTCCTTACCGCCTTCCCCACGGGCAGGTTCAGAAGGCGTGTGTCAGAGCCCAGCTTGGGGAAGAGGGGGTGCCAGAGGAGAAGCCCAGGTTCTTGGGGGAGAAAGCAGCAAGTCTGAGAATAAACTCATTTATTCCATTTCCTCCTCCTGCCTTACAGCAAGCCTCTTGCCTGGTTATTTGAGAATGTAATTCATCCCCTGTACTGATAAGCTGACTGGTGATCAGGGCAGGGGGGGCTGGGGCGCCCACAACACGTGGCTTGAGGAAATGAAAACAAAAGGTTAAAATGCTTTAGCTGAGGTACCCCAAATGTCTCATTTCCTCTTTATAATGAATTTGAATACCATTGCTAAGGCCCTCCTCCGCTTACGTTCGTATGGCTTCTTGGAAACTGATCCTGCCTCCCAAGTCTTAAGTCATACTTTCAACTGAAATAGATCCGGGGGTCCCCAGGGCCTGGGCACATTAACGAGACAGCAGTGTTGGACAATCGATACTAGGCCAGGGAGCAAGGGCTGTGAAGTCATCCCCACAGGACAGAAGAGCTCCCAGCATGAGTCATGAGAGGAAGCCCCTGTTCTTTCCCCATCATCACCTGCCCTTCACTGCCAGTTTCTCCCCAGCATACTACAACTCAGAATAAAGTTCTCTTTGTTACTCAGGTGGCTAGGGCTCAGGTAACCAGGCAGACGTCCTATCTCAATGGGCTCTTCTGTAGCCACTTGCAAGCAATATCAGGAAGCCAACTGGACCTTGTAGGGGGTGGGGGAGGGCACCCTCTGAGATCCTGGGACCTACCAGCAAGAAAGGCAGTGTATGAATTTCCTATGACTACTGTAGCAAGTCACCACAAGTTGGGTTGCTTAAGCCAACAGAAATTTATTCCCTCCTAGTTCTGGAAGCCAGAAATCCAAAATCCAGATGTCACAGGGCTATGTTTCCTACCAGCTTCTCGGGGCTCCTGGCAATCCTTGGCTTGTGGCCATATGACTCCCATCTCTGCCCCCATCTTCACACAGCCTTCTCCCCCGTGTCTGTGTCTCAAATCTCCCTGGCTTTTGTTTTTTCTGATGGCACCTGTCATGGGACATAGGGCCCACCCTAAATCCAAAATGAGATTCTTAATCATACTACATCTGCAAAGACACTTATTTCAAATAAGGCCACACTCATAGGTTCTGGGGTTTAGGGTCACTCCACATTGGGAGGCTACCATTTAATCCATATATAGGTAGTGTCATCCTCGTTGGAGGCTGGCCCATGTCCTGAGCTGTCTTCCCAGCTTCCCTTACTGTGTTTGCTGACCTGGAGCCTTGGGTGTCCCTGAGTCCCCACGTAAGAGTCCCTAAGCACTAGTACCTTGATAAAGCTCTCACTGGTACAGGAAGGAAATAGAGTGATGGTCTTTCCCTTCGGTCATTCTTGCTGGCCTGCTGCTTCTACCCTGCCCTGATCCTGTAGTCCTCCTCTCCTCTCAGCTAAGAATCAGACAGTAAACAGGAAAAACAAGACAAACAGACAGGAAGGGAGAGAGATGAGAAAAAAATTCTTTGTTGCTCTCCTTAGTTGATCATTGATTGCTTTCTCATATGTGCCTTGACAGGGGGTTACAGCAGAGCAAGTGACCCCTTGCTCAAGTCAGTGACCTTGGGCTTCAAACCAGCAACCTTTCGGCTCAAGCCAGTGACCATAAGTTCATGTCTATGATTCTGCATTCAAGCTTGAGCATGCTGTGAGCCTGTGCTCGAGCTGGTGAGACCATGCTCAGGCCAGTGACTTCAGGGTTTCAAACCTGGGTCCTCTGCATCCAGGCCTGATGCTCTACCCACTGCGCCACCACCTGGTCAGGCAACAATGTGTATCCTTTTTAAAAGAAAAGAAAACAGTCTGACCAGGCGGTGGCGCAGTGGATAGAGCGTCGGACTGGGATGTGGAAGACCCAGGTTCGAGACCCCGAGCTCGCCAGCTTGAGCACAGGCCCATCTGGCTTGAGCAAAAAGCTTGTCAGCTTGGACCCAAGGTCGCTGGTTCCAGCAAGTGGTGGCTCGGTCTGCTGAAGGCCCTTGGTCAAGGTACGTGTGAGAAAGCAATCAATGAACAACTATGGTGTCCAACGGCAATGAAAAACTAATGATTGATGCTTCTAATTTCTCTCTGTTCCTGTCTGTCTGTCCCTATCTAAACCTCTCTGACTCTCTCTCTGTCCCTGTAATAAATAAATAAATAAATAATTTAGAAAGAAAAGAAAACAATGTTGAGGCAGGGGCAACCCCACCCACAAAACTAGCTGGATAACTGCTGTTGGTTGAAAGCTGGCAAGACTGATAATAAAGTAACTTGCTACCCAATGGATGGAGTCTGCCCAGGTTTATAAGTGAAACTGCCATTATACTCAGTGAAACTGCCATTATACTCTTGACAAAATACACTTGTCAATACATATAGTGGTCCCCAAAGTGTGTGAGGGGCTGGCAGCCTGGGCAAATGACTTTGGTGACTCTGGAGGAAAGCACAGAAGACTTCTCTCTCACTTTACAGCCAGGAGGCACCTGAGATTAAGGCAGCTGTGACTTGCCAAGTGAGGCCCTAAAATGGGCTTGACACCAGGTCTGACCCCAGAGCCCAGTAAGCTGCCTGCTGGCGGGTGGTGAGCAAACACCGGTTCTCTCTACAACAGGGACACAGACGTAGTGAAAGTGAGCCAGGGTTGAGGGTGGTTTCCTGTGGAATAGATCCAGAAGTCTCTCTGCAGAGACTTCCAGCACAGGGAACTTCTAGGGATGGGGGAAGGAGGGGATAGCTGGCTCTGGGGTCAGGATACAGGTGGGGGTGGCACATGTGAGGCCCAGCCATTGGGCAGCCCTGCTGTGATGCCTTCAGAGAGAGGTACCAGGAGGCCCAGCTTACTCCCACCCCCAACCCCGCTGTGCTGGGCTTGGAGCATGGAGCTGGCGTTTTGCCCAGACCTGGGCATTGAAGTCTGGGTCTGGGGTTGTATCAGGCTTGCTCTGGTTCATTCATCTACACTTAGGTCACATTTCCTTAGCTTGTTTCCATGTCTGTAAAATGGGGGCTGTAAAACTGGTGAGAATTCTTGTGGGGTCTCAAGATATGATCCACACCTTTTGGTTCAGAAACCTGGACTGGCTTTTCTACCTATAACACCGGGGCCTCAGGCGCTTCCCCAGAACAGTAGGTGATGCCCTTGGGGTTGTGCAGCTTCCAAGCTCACCCCCAGACCCTTCCGAGCACCGCAGTAGCTATGGTGACCACTAATTCTCCTTTATCGTTGGCCCACACTTCCTCTCTAAAAGAGTGAGACAGATGATGGGATTGGAGTTTAACCACTTCCACTTGACCTCGATCTAAACAGGCTTGGTTTCTTCTGCCCACCTGAGCATCCTTGCCCCTTCACCCTCCCAGAGAACAAAGACCAGGTCCAGGTCTGTCACCCCTGAAGGGGCTGATGGAAGGCAAGGACTCCCCCTGCCTGAGTTTCCTTCCTTTGTAGCTTGATGGGAAATGAATGTTCTCCTAGCCCACCTCTTTCCAGGGAGGAGGCAGATGGGGGTAGGGATTCGAGAGGATGTGTTAAAGTGCCATTGATTTGCTAACCTCGGTGGGGGTCCCGGGTCTCCATATCAATGACATTCCAGGCCCACCACAGTCCCAGCTTCAGGCTCCAACCTTAACCCTTTAGTTTTCAGATTCAGCTGAATCCCGGTGGACCAAGGGACCAAAGAGAGGGCCTTGGGCCTCCCGGCCTCTTTCCAAGGAGGTCTGAGGGTAGGAAATGTATTCTTGCCTAGTTGCTCTGGGAATCTGTCCTCTGCCACGCCTCCCATCCCCCCCACCCCCACCCCCAGTGTCAGCTCATCCAACCACCCCCCTTCCTGCCTCTCCTAGTTCTCTGACCAATTTCCCACTTTTACTCTCCCTCTAGGCAGGCAAAGAAGAGAAGAGTGGGCAACAGGTGGGAGGAAGCTGAAGCTGCCTGGTCGCCCTGGGGGTACCTCCGGCAGGGATTGGTCTCTGGAAGTGGGGGTGGGGTGAGAGGAGGGGTTTCTTCATCCTCTGAGCACCCACCTCCGGTGTGGCTGGCTAGCCCCTTGCAGTGCTGGGGGAGGGGGTGTCCCCTCCTGCCTGAGTATAGAGACTTGGGGTCAAAGGACTGAGATCTAAAGAGAGTAAGGGTCCTCTTAGTGCCATCTGGGGGCGGTACGATTACCCAGTTTGTGCAGCACCACAGGAGACCCTGTGACAGCGTTGGGGGTTTAGAGTTGCCCAGCTGCCTGTGGAACTGGTGGGTCCTGGAAGCAAGGCCCAGCTGCAGGCTTACCAACAGCCCTGGTTCCCTCAGGACGCAGGACTCTGTACTCAAACCAGAATGTCCCGGGCGGACTGTTGCTCTCGGCCTGGGGGACCCAAAAGGTCCTGGGCTGGGGTTACCCAGGATGGGAGGCCTTGACAGCAGGTCAGTGGGCCCTTCCAGGGACCCAGGTTTGCTGATTCTGCCTGACACCTTCCCAAACCTGTGGGGCTGGATTCCTGGCAGCCCTGCAGACCACAGAGGGAGCCCATTGACGGCTTGCTTGTTTCTATCTGGTCTTCTCAGCCACCCCTCTCCCCATGCAGTGTGAGGCCTCAGGAGCTGTTGGAGCTGGGCAGACCCAACCCAAGATGCCTTGTGCCCAGCCTGCTGTCATCAACAATCCCCTTGCAGTCTTCGGGCATCCAGGGGCCAACAGCTCAGCCCCTCATACTGGGCAGCACTGCCATGGGGACCTGTGGGGAGGCACCAGGAGCAGAGGATGCCCCAACCACAGGAGCCCACCTGTAGACACACTGATTAGCTCTGGCCTCAATCTCTCCATCTTAGAAGGAAGTGTTCTCAAGCTTTTTGGAGTCAACCACCCCTTTGCAAATTTGATGAAAGCATAAATGTCTCTTACAAAAATATCCTAAAATCCATTCCCAGAGCAATGCACCAACCTGAAGTTAGAACCATTTATAAATCAAGCCCCCCCTGAGCAGGTAAGGACGCACCTAGTGCCCTCCCCGCCCCCAGGATTGTGGAATGGCACAGTGACCAGGAGAGTGTATGGGCTCCTCCTAGCCCTCCCTAGCACCTGTTGAGGGGCACCTCCTCCCAGGGTAGTCAGGCCTCTGGTCTTCCTCAGGAGGCATGGAGGTGAGAAGCTTTTCCAGGCGAGGGTGACCTTTGAGAGTGCTCCAACCACCCTAGAAAGAATCAGCCTCCTCCCTTTTCACACAATTCTTAGTTCTTAGCACCCAGGAAGGGGCTTAAGAGAGTTCATGACCCCTCCCCCAAAATAAGGGGCTCATATTTGTGGGTTTTAGGATGTTTCTCAAAGGGGTCGTCGATCCAAGGAGGTTAAGGATCTTGACCTTCCATGATCTGTCCCAGGTTGTGGGGCAGGATTTGAGTCATGGTCTGTGTAACTCCCAGGTACCCTCCACTCCCCTCACACACAAAGGGAGTCAGAGGGCTCTTGAGGAGAAGGTTTTTCCTGAGGACTGTAAGGCAGGACTCAGGGGAACCTGAGTCACTTGGGCCTGTTGCCTTCTTCTGTGTTGTCTCATGCAGAGTGGTCACTCCCTCCTCATGGGCAAGAGTGGGGTCCTGGGCTCCTGCTGCTTGTCCCCTTCTATCCCAGGCCCTGAGCGCCCCTCCCCCACTTCCACAACAGAGTCTTTATCCCCGGGCCTCTAGGGACTTATGGCAGCTCAGCTTGGCCCCCAGTTTCAGTGGAGGGGGTGGAGAGGGCATACCTGAGCTAAGGTAGAAGTGAGGGGGTGGTTTTCTAGGCCGTTGCCTGGACGATGCCACCTGAGCTAGGCGCCAGGCACCTGTCGCCTAGGAAACAGTGCGGGCGGGCCCCTCCCTCGGGAGCTGCCAGGGCGGCTGGGCTGAGACAGGCGACAGATCGAATTCCTTAGAGTCCTAGCGGCAGGGTACAGACGGGCGGGGGTGCGCTGATACTGGGGGAGCTGGAGTACGTTTGCATCATCATGAAATGAATCAAACCCGGGAGAGCAAGGGTAGCTGGAGAGGAGGGGCTCAGCTCCCCCAACACCCCCACTTTTCTGTCCTGAGTCAGTTACGTTTTTGACCCCTATTTCTTCTCCAAAGCTGGCCCTCAGACTCAGCATTCCTTTGTCCCTGGGTTCCCACAGGCATGGATGTTCTTTCTTCCACTGTACCTACCTGGTTACGTATGCCCTCCCTACTCTTCCTCCGTGACCCTGAGGTGTCCCCCCGCCCTGCCCCCGTCCCCGTTCAGCCCCGCCCACTCCCCATAGGCCTTCCCAGTCTTGCCCTGGCTGCTCCTCCCCTCCCTTGGCCTTAAAACCCCCAGGCCAGCAGCCAGGAGCCAGCAGTCCCCAGGCGGCACCTGGTGAGGGTACACTGCTCAGCGTGAACGTGCACCGGCCAGAGGGAGGCTCTCCGAGCCTGAAGGTGGGTCGGAGGATAGGTTCTGTGTAGCTGGTCAGCCAGGCAGTGGTTGGGACGGGACTGCAGGGGGAGGGGGGCAGGAGAAGCAGCCACTGCACAACTGATGGGTGCCGGGTGCCTTGAGGGGACACCAGTGACTCATCTGAGCAGGACTGTGAGATTTTGTGTTTGTTGGGGGCCAGACACAGCTGTGAGGGGCACGGAGCGAGGAGGAGCCTTGTAAGAGGCCCACAGATGTGAAGACGGTCCCGGCCTGAGGACGCTGACTGCCTGTTCCTGGTGGGCACCAAGATCCCTGCTTGGCAGCATCTGATCCACTCAGTTAACTAAGCCATCAAGGGTTGAGAAGACCTGAAGAGGCAGATGGCTTCAGCTGGCCTAGAACTCCTGGGCATGACCCTTGCTGTGCTGGGCTGGCTGGGGACCCTGGTATCCTGCACCCTGCCCCTGTGGAAGGTGACCGCCTTCATCGGCAACAGCATCGTGGTGGCCCAGGTGGTGTGGGAGGGCCTGTGGATGTCCTGCGTGGTACAAAGCACGGGCCAGATGCAGTGCAAGGTGTATGACTCAATGCTGGCGCTGCCCCAGGACCTGCAGGCTGCCCGAGCCCTCTGTGTCATCGCCCTCCTACTGGCCCTGCTTGGCCTGCTGGTGGCCATTACAGGCGCCCAGTGCACCACCTGCGTGGAGGATGAAGGTGCCAAAGCCCGCATCGTGCTCACTGCAGGGGTCATCCTCCTTCTCTCGGGCATCCTGGTTCTCATCCCCATCTGCTGGACGGCCCACGCCATCATCCAGGACTTCTACAACCCCCTGGTGGCTGAAGCCCTCAAGCGGGAGCTGGGGGCCTCCCTTTACGTGGGTTGGGCAGCAGCTGCTCTGCTCATGCTGGGCGGGGGCCTCCTCTGCTGCACGTGCCCCCCACCCCAGATGGACCGTCCCCGAGGACCCAGACTGGGCTATTCCATCCCCTCCCGCTCGGGAACCTCTGGGATGGACAAGAGAGACTACGTGTGAAGTGGAGGGTCTCCCTGGAAGCCTGCTGCTCAGAGCTTTGACTTGACTTTGTGCTGGATGACTTTTAAACCCTACCTTCTACTGTCATCCTCTCCCCCAGGCAAAACCCACCTTCCTGAGCCCCCAACAGGCCTGGTTGGTGGCTAGTCTCAGATGGCTTGTGAGCCCAGACCCTCCTCAACAAGATCTGCACCGACTCCCCCAATCAGCTGCTTTCTTCTGTTCAGGACCTAGATTGGCCCTCCTTCCCTTCCAAAGGCCTCCTCTGCCCCTGGAACCTGGGCCTCACCCAAAGGGCAGTAGCTCTTTGGCTCAAGCAAGGGGGATCATGCTGTCTGCCCTGGACCTGGTTCCCTCCAGCCTGGCCACCACTGCAAGCAGGCACTGAGCCCAAGTCCTCTAGGAGAAGCCTTCCCGGTCTCCTCCAGGCCAGGTCCAGCCCACTCCCCTGCCTCAACCCCCGAGGCCCTGGAATAAATAGAGTATTTGTACCTCTGGCTGCTTTGATCTGTGATTGGGCAGGGAAGACCAGGTGGCTTCCCGAGGGCGGGCCAAGGTCTGGTCCAGGTCCTGCCTTGTGGGTAACCTCCCTCAGGCCGTGCTAGGCAAGGGAGCAACAAAGGAGGCAAGTCACTCATGTTCACCTCACTAGGCTGGAAATCGGCAGCCTCCCAGCAACATTAATGACAAGTAACAAAACAAAACGCACTTTATTTAGTAAAAACTGGTGAGTGTGGGTGTGGCGTGGCAGAAGTGTGCAGGGTCTGGAGAGATGGCCAGGGGTCTGCAGCACGGCAGGGAAGCAACTCTGGGGCAAGGGTGGAGGAGCCAGAGGTCAGATTCTTTAGAGGTAGGCAGTTTTTAGTAATTTATCACCCGCTCTTCTCAAGGCCACTTGAAGCTCAAGAGCGTGTCTGGGGCTCTCGAGGTCTGACGAGCAAGGTGGGCCTTGTTCCTGCATGCCCAGGGAGGCCCTGCCCCAGTAGCAGCAGGAACTCTTGGGGACAGACCATCAAAGCATCTTGTCACGAAGCACCTGGCCAACAAGCAGCCTAAACCCAGGGGCCACAGCTCCAGGCTGGCCTCCAAGAGTAGAATACCCGAGGTGGAGAAAGATCGGAAGTGTCGCCTCGTTGGTTTCATCATCCAAAGGTGAGAAATGTCAGTAGCAGAGTCAGATGGGAGACAGTGTTTCTACTTGGTTCCCTGTTTAGCAAATGGATTAAAAGAAAAATACCCCCTCCCCCATTAAAAACAAAAACAAGGTAAAAACAACCCAGAAGCTACCATGAATCTTGATGACTCCAGCTCAGGGGGTAGGCTCCATTGTCAAGGGAGCCCCATTCTACCCACATCAGACGTAATTCTTGGTGGGGTACTCGGAGGGCCCCTGTGAATTGGCGCGTGGAATGGATGCTGAGTATCGGGCCAGGTAATGGCTAGATCCCTGGGAACCCCCAGAGGGACAGGAGTAGCACAGCAGCCCTCCACCCAGTAACAAAAGGCCAGAAGCTGCCCAGCCCAGATAGAGAGAGGCCCCCAGCTCCCGCTTTAGGGCCTCTGCCACCAGGGGGTTGTAGAAGTCCTGGATGATAGCATGGGCCGTCCAGCAGATGGGGATCAGGGTCAGGACCCCTGAGATGACAAAGATGATCCCTGAGGTGAGCACCAGACGGGCCTTAGAGTCCTTGTCCTCCACACAGGTGGTACACTTGGCACCACCGAGGTAGATCAGTAGACCAACCAGGGCGACGAGGAGGGTGATGACGCAGAGGGCTCGGGCAGCCTGCAGGTCCTGGGGCAGCGCCAGCATTGAGTCGTACACCTTGCACTGCATCTGGCCTGTGCTCTGCACCACACAGGACATCCACAGCCCCTCCCACACCACCTGGGCCACCACGATGCTGTTGCCAATGAAGGCGGTCACCTTCCACAAGGGCAAGGCACAAGACACAAGGGCATTCACCCAGCCAAGCAGTGTCAGGATGATCCCCAGGATTTGCAGACCAGCAGAGGCCATGACGAGGTTGAGGTTAAAAAGAGCTGTCCTGGGAGACAGAACAGAGTGATATTAAGACCAGCTAGCCAAGATCACTCGTTCCCAATGAGTGCTAACCCCCATGCCATCTGCCATGGCCACACAGAACACCAAGAGTATAAACCTGGGAAGTTGGACACTATGTCATGTCCCCGAGCTTCACTGTCTCATGGGCAGAATGAGCACTAATGCTTTAGCATTTATCCCCACCCCACCCCCAGTTATGTGACAGGGACGGGCTTACAATAGTTAACCACCTGGTCCTGGCTATTTTGAGTACAAATGAAAGGTAATATAAAGCCTAAGTGCCCTGGCCAAGTACCTCAATTGATTACAGCATTGTCCCAATATGCCAAGGTTGCAAGTTCAATCCCTGGTCAGTGCACATATAAGAATCAACCAATGAATGCATAAATAGGTGGGACAACAAATCCATGTTTCTCTATCTCTCTAAAAAGTAATCAATTTAAAAAAAGCTTAAGCCTGACCTGTGGTGGCGCAGTGGATAAAGCGTCGACCTGGGAACACTGAGGTCGCCAGTTCAAAACCCTGCACTGGTCTGGTCAAGGCACATATGGGAGTTGATGCTTCCAGCCCCCCCCCCCCTTTCTCTCTCTCTCTCACTCTGTGTCTCCTTTCTAAAATGAATTTAAAAAAAAGAAAAAAAAGCTTAAGCAAGTGCTAGTCCCTGGACTCAGCCACTGTGGATGCATTTCATCAAACAGCGAAGTGACAAAAAGGGGACAGAGAGAACAGCAGAGTTTGCAGGTGTTTTCCACAGGGAGCACAGATGGAAGGTTGGTTCTAGCTATTGAGCTTCAATCTCAAAACCAAGAGATCCAAGCTTCCTCTCACCACCCAACAGGAGTGCCCAAACCCCTCACCGAAACATGGTTCTGTACCTCAGGCAGGTGGCTAGCAGTTTGATCTTTTAAAAGATTTTTGATTGACTTCAGAGAGAGAGAAGAGAGAGAGAGAGAAGCAAGGGTGCGGGGGAGATGTACAGTATGTGCCTCGACAGCACAAGCATGGGGTTCTGAATGGGAGATTCAGCATTGCAGGTGGACACTTTTATCCCTCGCTCAACCACCGGTCAAGCTACCAGTTTGATCTTAAAGATCTGTTCTGGGAGGCCGACTAGTCCCCACCTGGCCTGCCCCAGCTCAGCTCAGCTCCGCCCTGCCCCGCCCAATCCCTGGAGGGGCAGGAGAGACCGGCCGGGACCCTCCCACCCAAAAGCAAAAGCACTTCCTTCCCTAAGGCCCTTGGCTGCCTCCCTGGGTCACACTTTTCTGCATTCCCTTTGGGGCCACAGAGCATGTCCCCAAGGTTGGGGGCATTTTTCGTATGTATTCTTACCCCAAATGCCATTCTTTCAGGACACAACTTCCCTAAAAAGAGCTAAAATCCTTGGGGTCTATCCAGGGAACCAGCTTCTCTACAGAACCCCCATACTCCCTCTCCCCTCACATCCCACTTCTGTTAAGAGGTCTCCCCCAGGACCAGTTCTGTTCAGGTTCCTATTGTGGCTCTCCATTGCCCAAAGGTCCAGCGCAGGTTTGGACCTAAACCTAGCACTAACCCAGCAGCACGGCCACAGGGCAGACTCTCCGTTTCATCTGTACCCGCTGGGCCCGACCTGAAGACCTCGGGGGGAGGTCGGACTAAGTGGGCCAGCCCTCGCTCTTCCCAGTTCCCTGTCTACCCCTCCAAGTGTCTGGCAGAGTTAAAGCTGGGGCCACGGCAGCCTAGGCACCTTATGCCTCCCTCCTGCCCTCGACCCATTCATTCCCTTTCCACACACACTACTACGGCCTCGACTCGATCCGAGGGCGCCACTTCCCGCTTCCCTACTCCCTTCGGAATCCGGCCGAAGGTGGGTGTCCTCAGTCGCCCCGCCAGCCTGGGAGCCGCACGAGCGTAATAGTTAAATGGCGGCGCGGGCCTAGGGTCTGCTCCCGCAGGTGAGGGGGAGGGGCGCCTGACCCGGAGAGCAGCGCAGATGGGGGAGGGGCGCCCGGGTTTCGGTGCCTTTGTCCCAGGGGAGGGGAGGAGGGGCATTTAACCCTTTTCGAGCAGCCGAAGGACCCGATCTGCCCCGCTCCGGGGACTCACCGGCCCAGGTGGCCGCTGCCAGAAGATTAGTCCAGGTTCTCCACGCTGCCTGCCCCCTGTACCCTGTTCCTCGACACACCCACCTCCTCCTCCCCAACACGCTTACTGTCCCCAGTCTCACCTGAGAGCGAGTCTGCGGAGATTGGTGAGAGCCGCGAGTGTGAGGACAGGACGGAGGTGGGGTCTTAAAGAGGCAGTGACGTCACTGGACCACCGCCCCGGGGAGGGGCTGAGACCCCAGTCCAGACCGCTAGGGACGCAAATCCCAATCTAGTCACTCTGGGGCGCTCGAGACCCGGACTGCTGCGCCCACATCTGGCCCAGGTGCGGAGACATCAGCGGCTGACGTCCGGGCCGCCACTTTTCAGCGCTTCCTTAGTTTTTTTTCCTTTTCTTTTCTTCTTTTCTTTTCTTTTCAGTGAAAGGAGGGAAGATAGAACAGACTCCCGCATGCCCTGCGACGGGGATCCACTGGGCAATTCCCGTCGGGGTGGATGCTCTGACCATCTGGGCCAATGCTCGAAACTGAGCTATTTCTAGCGCCTGAGGTGGAGGCTCCACGGAGCCATCCTCGGCGCCCCAGCAGATGCACTCGAATCAATCGAGCCATGGCTGAAAGAGAGAGAGAGAGAGAGAGAGAGAGAGAGAGGAGCAGGAGAGGAGAATCAAATGGTTGCTTCTCCTGTGTATTCCAGAATCGAACCATGGACTTACGGTGCATACGTTGGGTGGACGCTCTACACTAAGCCAACCGGCCAGGGCCTATCAGTTTTATGCTCTGCAAAATGGAGACAAGCAGCCCACATTTTACTAGGTACTGTAACTATGTCCTAAGGTAGAACTTAAATAATATATTATCATTATTTTTTAGAGATTAAATTTTTTTAAAAAAATTGTTGCCTGACCAGGCGGTGGCGCAGTGGATAGAGCGTCGGACCGGGATGCGGAAGACACAGGTTCGAGACCCCGAGCTCGCTAGCTTGAGCGCGGGCCCATCTGGCTTGAGCAAAAGCTCGCAAGCTCGGACCCAAGGTTGCTGGCTCTAGCAAGGGGTTGCTCGATCTGCTGAAGGCCCGCGGTCAAGGCACATGTGAGAAAGCAAGCAATGAACGACTAAGGTGTTGCGACAGCAACAAAAAACTAATGATTGATGCTTCTCACCTCTCTCCGTTCCTGTCTGTCTGTCCCTATGTATCCCACTCTCTGACTCTCTCTCTGTCCCTGTAAAAAACAAATAAATAAATAAAAACTGTTGGTTTTTAGAAAGAAGGGGAAAGAGAAAGAGAAACAGGAACATCGATCTATTTTTGTAGGTGCCTTGACGAGGGATCGAACCGGCAACCTTTGCTTATCGGAACGATGCTCCAACTAACGGAGCTATCACGCCAGGGTTCATTATTTCTGTGTTGTTATTATGTCCCTGGGGTTCTTAAGAAATCTGCGATTATCTGTACAACGGATGGTTTCGTATCTGATCCACTCCCCACCACCACCATACACACACATCTCCCGGACCTGAGCACCGAGAGTGCAGCCAAGTCTGCGTCCTAACGACGTCTTGGAAGCTCGCGCAGGCGGATGGTGTTGGCCGAGCTAAAGACTGAATTTAGTGAGCCGCCCCGGGCAGGGCATCCAGGGGCGGGCTGTTGGGCGGGCGGAGGCGAGGGGTCCGCCCCGGAAGGCGGAGGCGGGGACCAAGGCTGAAGCTGTCTGTCCCGGCGACCGGCGGCCGTCTCACACTGCAGCGGCTGCGGGACGCGCGCGCCATGGCTCTCAGTCTGCTGCGCCCGCTGCTGCAGCTCCTTGTACTGGGGCTCGGGCTGGCTCTGCTGTGCGCCGCAGCCGGGGAGCCAGTGTCAGGTACGCCCAGCGCCAGGCTGGGGCTGGTCGGGAGGGCGTGAGGGCCGAGGAACCCCCAGACGGGGATCGGGGAGCCGGCTTTGAGGGCCTAGAGTAGGGGGCAGAACTGGGGGTTCATGGGGTCGGGAGTCAGGTAGTTTCCAGACACCGCACTCCCTGGCCAGGGGAGGTCTCATCTCGCTCCGAGCTTCATCCTCAGTCCCGGCTTCAGTTTCCCGCCTGTCCAACTCGGATTCGGAAGCGGAGAAAGTTTGAAGGTGGATGTCTTGTCCGGTTAGGGGGCATGCCCCCAGCCTGGTCAATACCTGTTCTACCTAGCCCAATGACCGAAGAGTCTGGGGGGACTTGTCGAGAGGTATGGGGGTCTGTGCCCCCCATATCATGTGGGGTGCCCCTTCCATCCGGTGACTTCAGTGCCCAGCTATGCGAGGGGGGAGGGGCCGGGGTCGGGCCCAGTGCCCAGGAATGAGTCACCCGCCGGCGGCGGTGGGGGGGTCGTGCAGTGGGGACCTGTTTCCCCCCCACTCCAAGCCTCCAGTTCTACGTCCCCCTCCCCTACGCGCTGCCTTGTCCCGGTCGGGCCGTGCGGTCACCTGTGAGGAATGCGGGCGCCGGTGACTCACGTTATACGAGCCGGCCGACCCTGACCTCAGCCCCCAGAATAGCCGCACCCCGCCCCCAGCCTCTGACCCGCGGCCCCTTCCCCAGGCACCACTCCCTGCTCGCGCGGCAGCTCCTGGAGCGCCGACCTCGACAAGTGCATGGACTGCGCGTCGTGTCCAGCGCGACCGCACAGCGACTTCTGCCTGGGCTGTGAGTTGGTGGGGGCGGGGCCAGAGCTGAGCGTACCCCAGACGGGGAGAGTTGCTGAATTAGAGAGGGGAGCAGGTGGTTTCAGATCTGGAGAATTAACTTGGGGGTAAGGAGTGGGGAAAGGGCTCCGGGCTACAATCCCAGTAGGGGAAAGACTTTAGGCTCAGAACTAGAGGGTGGGCTGAGTGGACAGGGGCGAGGTCTGACTTCGAATTCCAACTCCAGGTACTGGGGCCCCTTCAGCCACCTTCGGGCTGCTGTGGCCTATCTTGGGGGGCACCTTGAGCCTGGTACTCGTTTTGGGGCTGCTTTCCGGCTTCTTGGTGTGGAGACGGTGCCGTAGGAGAGAGAAGTTTACTAGTAAGTGTATCTTGGCCTGCCCGCCCATCCCCCATTACTCTTCACCGTCTCCCAGCTTTTGACAACCCCTCTTCTTATCTTGTAGCGCCCATCGAGGAAACCGGAGGGGAGGGCTGTCCTGGCGTGGCACTGATCCAGTGACAGTGAGCGTCCTTGATCAGCAGGAGGCGGTGCCTATTCTTCATTCATTCATTCTGGAGCCAGCCCTTGCCTCTCAGACACAGCCCAAGCCAGGCTGTTCCAACCCCCTGGGCTGTGCAGGGATGGGGGGGACAGGTGAATCACTTCTCTGAGACCTGGATCCCAGCTTCAGAGGAGCCTTCCAAGGTATCTGGCTGCCCTGTCTGTGGCTCCAGAACAGAGGAACCCAGGCTGGCTCACCCCAAATAGCTGACACTAGGAACTGAAACATTTGCACAAGGGTCCCCTACCTCCATGGCCTTGGTGTCAGACCGAAGTGAGGCACAGACAGAACAGCAGGCCCCACCCACTTGAATGTGCTGGAATTCCAGCACGGGGGTCTTAGCCTAGGGGGTTAGGGATCCGTTCCTAACACTAGGGGGCTGGCCCTCTAGGGGGCTGGCCCTGAGAAACTACCCCCCCAACCCTCAAAGGGGGGATATATTTATTTTGGGGAGAAAGTTTGGAGGGGTGGGAGAATTTATTAATAAAAGAATCTTTAACTTTAAGTGGATTGGAGAGTGTCATGATTCCCTAGCCTGACTTCCCAGAGCTGGAGGGAGGAGTGAGTCAGCCGCGGGGGCGGGGGTGAGGCTCTGACTCACACATTCTCAATGCCTGAGCCCTGCCTGCCAGGCCCTGGCCAGGCCCTGACCGTTTTCCAGGGAAGATCTTGAGGAGAAATCCCAGCATCTAGTGCTCCAGTTCTCCCCTCTCTTCCCAAAGGCCCCAGGTTCCAGACTGAAGCCATCATCTGCACAGCAATCTTTATTTACTTTTCCTGGGGAGTTGGGGGGGGGGGTGCCTTCCTTTCCATGCTGCTGTCCCTCTCACCCCAGACTCAGTGCCCTCCTTTGCTGGGGGAAAATCTTGGTGCCCAAAGGCTTGGTTTAGAGGAAAGCAGGTCAGCTGGTTCCTTCATGGGAAATGTTGATCTTCCTTGTTTTGGGGGAAAAAGGAGGGTGGGCAGGTACACTGCCTGCCAGCCTTCAGAGCTTCATTATTTCCCCAGCTGGGGAGGCAGGGTAATGGGTGTCCCCCAGCCTCAGCAGCCGGAGGGCCTCTGGAATCAGGTTTCCAGGGTAGCGCCAGAGAAGCAGTTCAGAGCAAGGGCTCCTGGAAGAGAAAATGACACACAGGGCACAGGGTTGAGCCTGGCCTGGCAGAGCCACCTCCTACCAGGTTCAGGTCTCCAGGGTTCCTGGGCTGCCTCTACCTTCTAAGGAGCCAAGAGAAAAAACAACAGAGGTTGGCTAGAAGTTAAAAATAGCAGTATGAGGCAGGGCCTGGAGTTTGGCTCCCAGGACAGGGTGTGAACCTCCAGAAGACCAAGTCAGTGGATAGTGGATAGTGCCTACCTGAGTGGGGGCAGAGCTTGGGAGAAAGCCAGGGGAGGGCTGCAGTAAGGGTGGTCATTGTGCAGGCTGAGTCGAGAGAAGTGAGTGGCCATATTCTCTTCCGACAGAAACTGCTTGCAGAGGGGCTCCCTGGAGAGAGACCAGGAGGCAGGCAAGTTGGGATACTCAGAGGGGAGACAGGCTGATGGAAACCTGAGGTGAGAGACGTCTTGTTAGGAGTCCCTCTCTGTCCCTAAACTCACTGCTCCTTCTCCAGGCGCCGCTTGGTGCTCATGGGCACAGCTCCTCGGAAAGGGGAGCTGACAAAATAAGAGAGCTAGGGGCTCCCAACTCTCTAGGCCCCATCCCCAAGATCTGCCAGCCTGAGCCTGGAGCGTCAGCCAGGAACCACCCACCCCAAGCCCATCTCTCGGCTAAGTCACCCCCGCACTCCCGGCTTACCCAGCAGCCTGCATTGAAAGTCTCCAAATATGTCTCAACTCATGCCCAAGCCCCGCTGATTCGCCCCACTGTGTCATCCTGCAGACAAGCACTGAACTCTCACCCAAAGCTCCTGAGCCCTTCGGCTAGGCCCATCCAGAGCCCCCCATACACACCTTGGTTCTAGGCCTCGAGGCGCCCCCAAGGCAGCCCTCGGGTCGTGCTGAGCCGGACTCGGGGGGTCTCGCTCCAGGGTCTGCTGAAAAATCATTGGGGTTCCGGGTACTGCGAGCAGAGAGGTGGGATCCGGGAGACAGGGGCGGGGCTCCGGAGGCGTGGCCACGCGCGAGAGGTGTGGCTTAAGGCGCTCAAAGCGGCGAGATTCCGCGCAAGCGCGGAAGAGAGGCGTACGCCGCTGGAAGGCGGTTCTGCTTGGCGAGGTGGGGGAGGGCGTCCGGCGAGCTGCAGTGGGCGCCACTTAGTGTCGGGGGAGCGTCGCGGCGTTCACCTCGGTTCCTGAGGGTCTGGTGGTACGCGGCGACAGTCTTCTGGCCGAGCTGGCGGCGGTACTAGACCGTTGGGACGCCGCGAAGGTGAACCGCTGGGGCGCACGTCCGAATTCGTGAGATTGCGTCCCGCGCGGAGCACTCTGGGACTTATAGTTCACTAGATGGAGCGAGCTGTGCCGCATACGGTGCCTCTGGGTCAGGTGAGGCGTGCGCGGTGCGTTCTGGGGTTTGTAGTCCATTCCTGGCTCAGAGGAGGCGGTCAAGGAGTCCTTCCCTGAACCCTGTTTTGCTCTTGGTAGGACTCAAACCTTGATCCCTAGCGAAAGAGTAATCTAGAAATACTTCATGGGCCTAACATGAAAGTCAGGGGTTAGAGATTAGAAGGTAGTAGGTTTTTATTTATTACGATAATACAACCACTTTTTTTGAGAGAGAGACAGTTGGGGAGGAAAAGAGATGAGAAGCATCAACTTGTGTCACTTTAGTTGTTCATTGATTGCTTCGCATACGTGCCTTGAGGGAGCTCTAGCTGAGCCAGTGACACACACACACACACACACACACACACATACATATTTTTTAACTTTATTTTATTACAGGGACAGAGAGAGAGTCAGAGAGAGAGAGAGATAGGGACAGACAGACAGGAACGGAGAGAGGTGAAAAGCATCAATCATTAGCTTTTTGTTGCCGTTGCGACACCTTAGTTGTTCATTGATTGCTTTCTCACATGTGCCTTGACTGCAGGCCTTCAGCAGAGGGAGCAACCCCTTGCTGGAGCCAGCGACCTTGGGTCCAAGCTGGGAGCTTTTGCTCAAGCCAGATGGGCCCGCGCTCAAGCTGGCGACCTCAGGGTCTTGAACCTGGGCCCTTTTGCATCTCAGTTCGACGCTCTACCCTCTGCGCCACTGCCTGATCAGGCGAGCCAGTGACTTCTTGATCAAGCTGGTGACCTTGGGCTCAAGGCAGTGAATATGGGATCATGCCTGATCCACACTTAAGCCAGGGAGCCTACACTCAAGTTAGAGGAGCCAGCGCTCAAGCTGGCTACCTTGGTGTTTCAAACCTGGGACCTTAATGTCCCAGGTCCACGCTCTATCCACTGTACCTCCACCAGTTAGGCTAGAGCCATTTTTTTTTAAATGTGCTTTCAATGAGGCGGCCTTGTGCAAAGATCTTTATATACAATAGTTCATAAAATTGTGACAGAATCTCCTGTGAGCTCCATTTAACATATAAAGAAACTTGGAGGAGAGGCTGGGTGCTTACTGAGGGTCCTGCTGGGCACCCTGCATCAACTCTCCCCTTCCTCATCCTCTTCTTGGAGCCACCCCTGGGACTTTATGGGCAGGTGTCTGCTTGGTGGGCCTCAAAGCAGGTCTAAGAAATATGGGCAATGGCCACATGGCAGAAGGGGAACCAGGAAGGAGTCTGTGAATGGGAGTTCCCTGACAGCCTTCATCCAGCCTCTCCCTACAGATGGAAGTGTTACAGGCCCTGCAGCGGCTGCACATGACCATTTTCTCCCAGAGTGTCTCACCCTGCGGGAAGTTTCTGGCATCTGGCAATAATTACGGACAGATAGCCATCTTCAGGTACCCTTGCCTCTGCTCCCCAGCACCCATTGGCTCTGGCACTTGGCCTTCCCAGGACTAATGTCTCTTGCTTCCAACTCAGACACTATTCCTCCATTCCCTTCAGCTTGTCTGCTGCTTTGAGCTCTGAGGCCAAAGAGGAAAGTAAGAAACCCGTAGTGACCTTCCAAGGTGGGTGCAGACATTGAGTTTGGCTTAGGGAACCCCAGGGTGGAGGAGGAGAGCAGGGCAGGGTCACTCAGGTTCTGCATTTCCATTTAGCCCATGATGGGCCCGTCTACAGCATGGTCTCCACTGATCGACATCTGTTTAGTGCTGGAGATGGGGAAGTGAAGGCCTGGCTGTGGGCAGAGATCCTCAAGAAGGTAAGGAGTGTGGAGTGGGGGGCGGTCTGGGGCACCTAGCCCCAGAGAGAGCCTTTGAGGTCACCCAGTGTTTCCTTCCACGAAGGGCTGTAAGGAGGTATGGAGTCGCCAGCCCCCATACAGGTAAGCCAGGGCCATGTGGGCAGAGGGCATGTGAGGGTGCAAGCCTCACCAGAGCTGACCCTGCTTTCCCTTCCCTAGGACCAGCCTGGAAGTGCCTGAAATCAATGCTTTGCTTCTCGTGCCCAAGGTCTGAGCCCTTTGTGTTTAGGGCTCTACCCTTCCCTGTTTTTGGCCTGAACTAATCCTTTCCCTGTTCCCTGTCCTGATTTGACATTTTACCCCACCCCACCTTTCTCTACAGGAAAATTCCCTCATCTTGGCGGGGGGAGATTGCCAGTTGCATACGATGGACTTAGAGACGGGGACCTTCACGGTGAGAAGGCCCTGGAGCTCGATGGCGCAGGGAGGCATCTTTCTTGGATCTCATTCTGACACTGCCCCTCTTCCTGCAGCGGGCCCTCCGGGGCCACACGGACTACATCCACTGCCTAGCACTGCGGGAGCGGAACACAGAGGTGCTGTCAGGAGGCGAGGATGGGGCTGTGCGGCTTTGGGGTAAGGGAGTGTCTAGTTGGAGAGAAGGATGGTGGTGAGGGAGGCTGGGGTGAGTAGAGTGCATCTCATGGTTCTTCCCCCACAGACCTTCGCATGGCTAAGGAGGTTCAGACAATTGAGGTCTACAAGCATGAGGTGAGGGCATGCCCTCCACCCTGTCCTCCCTTCTCCCTGGGCATCTCCTGCATGTTCACCTTCTCCTCTCTTCTGCTTTCTCCCAGGAGTGCTCGAGGCCCCACAATGGGCGTTGGATTGGATGTTTGGCAACTGACTCAGACTGGATGGTGAGCCAAGCGAAGTGCAGCATAGGGTGGTAACTCTGGGCCCTACCAGCTAAGGACCTGTGGGTTACAGTGGCTGGGCATCTCTACCCTTCTGCCTAGGTCTGTGGAGGGGGCCCAGCGCTCACACTTTGGCACCTCCGATCCTCCACACCCACCACCGTCTTCCCCATGTGGGCGCCACAGAAGCATGTCACTTTCTACCAGGACCTGGTGAGGACCTCTGTCTTGATTTTGCTACCCCTGCCAGGTTCCCATATTCAATTCTGACCCCTAAATCCCCTCCCTGCTCTCCACAGATTCTGTCAGCCGGCCAGGGCCCCTGTGTCAACCAGTGGCAGTTGAGTGGGGAGCTTAAGGCCCAGGTGCCTGGCTCCTCCCCAGGGCTGCTCAGTCTCAGCCTCAACCAGCAGCCAGCAGCGCCTGAGTGCAAGGTGGGTCCTGCAAGGAGCTGTGGAGATCCTGGGAGGCCAGGGGTGTGGGCAGGCCAGTCACCCCCCCTCTTTCCTCCAGGTGCTGACAGCTGCAGGCAACAGCTGCCGGGTAGATGTGTTCACCAATCTGGGCTATCGCGCCTTCTCCCTGTCCTTCTGACCTCTGGCAAATCCCCTATCTCTCCATTCCAGATTCTTTTTTTTCTTTTTACAAATAAAATTTCAGACTTTTCTTCCATGTGCTTTCTTTTCAAGGATGGAGACTAAGTTGGTGTATTGATTTATATATTACTTTGTCTGATTTTGGTACATAAATAACCACACCCACCATTTCATGGGAACATGCCAGGGACAGGGGGCCTAATGCCCTAGTACTTAGAAAAGACCTATATAGAATCAAAACAGATAGTTCTGCCTCACCTGCTTCCCCCGCCCTCAGCCTGGGGCCCTCTGACTCCCAAAGTAAAGGTCTGCTCCCAATGAGCCCCTGCCCAGCATCCCAGGGCTAGGAGGGTACCAGCCCCATTTGGAAAACAGTCGGGGTCCTGTCGCTTCCTTGGCCAGAAAAAGAAAGAGTCCTCAGGTCCTGCGGAAGAGGTTGCTGAAGAATCCGCCGGTAGGCCCAGGGCTCCTGCGCAGCGAGAACCTGGGCGCGGGGCGATGCGGAGCGGATCCAGCCGCGCTGAGCTCCTTCTGGCATTGGGAGCGTAGCTGCTGTCCAATCACCACTTGCATGTCGTCCTGTGAACACGTCAGCAGGGTGGGAGGGGCTGGTTAGAGCAAGGCCCCTTCCCTCCGGCCCCTCCCCTCCGGCCCGGCTCTTCACCTGCCAGGCCTCCAGTTCTTGCGTCAGCGCCACCTTCTGGCGGATGGTGCGAAGCAGCTCCCGGGAGAGGGAGTCACGCTCCAGAGAGACGCGGCTGAGCTCCAGGGACAGTTCCAGGGTCCTGCAAACCACGGGGACAGAGAGCTGGTTAGAGCATGATGGGGCTGAGGCCCCATCAACGAGCAGGGAAGCAGGGGCCGGCGGGAGTGGAACCTTTAACACCCAAACCGAGGACGTCAGAGGGCCCCTGGGTCGGAGTGAGGATAATTATAACCCATAGCACCAATGAGGCCTAGAACCACCAGAGTGAGTGCCTAGGGGCCTTTAACCCTGCTGGGAAGATAGTGGGTGGTGGCAGAAGCAGGCTCACTTGTTCACAGCTTCCTCTCTGTCCGAGAGGGCGTCTCTTAGGGCCTCCTCGGGGTCCTCCTGCTCCCGCAGCTCCTTCTGTCTTTGCAGCTCCTCCCGCAGGTACTGTAGCTCTGCCCGCTGCAGTTCGACCTGTGGGCAGGGGAAAGGGCAGAGATGCAAGTAGGCCTCTGGGTTTCCAAGCCCTTGCTCTTCCCGGCAGTCTGGGCTTCAGCTCTCTGACTACCCTTTCCTTGCCTGCTCCACGAACACCCAGAAACCTGTGGCCCTATGCTATGATAAATTTTCTGAGCCCCCACCCTCACCCCCATGCTGATATGAGACTAGTTGGGTGGTATAAGTCTACGGGAAGGGTGCATGGAGAAGCATTGAGAAGTGAAACTAATTGGGGAATGAAATCCAGGAAGTCTTCCTGGAGGAGGTGGCATACAGGCTGGCTATTGAAGCATTATTGCAAGTTTGTTGGAAAAAAAGGATGATCCCAGTAGAGGGGGATTTGTGGGAAAAGGCTCGAAGTTGTAGATGGAAAAGAAACAGATATTGAGAGGGGTTCTGTATCCATAACTATGCTGCCCCCACCCCCACGCCCCTACCTCATCCTGCAGCCGGGCCACTTCCATCTCCTTCTCCTCTAGTATCTCTCTCGGGCTCAGGGATGCTCTCTTCTTGGGAGGTTCCAAGCTCTCCTCCTGGGGCGAAGCCTGGTGACTGGCTTTCTCTTGGGTCTCCTGGGACAGAATGGTCTGTTCACCAAAGGAATTGGTCAGTTTAGTGTTGAACCTTGTGGGAAAAGGAAGAGGGGTGGAGTGTGCAGTCCTTCTCGATAGCTGGTGGGCCGCAAACTCACCAGGGTGTCTCTGAGTCCATCTGCGTTCTGGTCCTGTTGGCTGTCAACGCTATGGGCAAGCTCTGACTTCAGGGAGGCCACGGACGTGTCAGCGTCCTGGAGGCGCGACTCTTCCTCTAGCTCTGCGACTCGCTGCTGCAGCCTCCGCAGCGTGATCAGTGCCTCCCTGGCCTCGGAACGCGCGCATTCTAGCTGTGCATTCAGGAATAGACATAAAGGCATGGGCAGACAGACAAACATGCGCGGTCAGCCAGGTGCTCTCGCCGCCGGCTGTCTGAGACTGGCCTATAGGGTGCGCCAGCGCACCGCTGAGAGCCAGGCAGCCCTCGTGTCTATGCACCTCAGCTAAGAACGCCTGCTTTCTGCACCCCCACCCCACCGCGGATCTCTGAGCGGCCTTGGGCCGCGCACTTCCCCTTAGCCCACACCCATTTCCTCGCCTATAAAGCAGGGTGTGGATCGGCGCCCCCGCTTTAAAGTCCTCCATCACCCTCCCTCCAGCCGCGCCCCACCAGGTAATTTCTCCAAGAGACCTTCCCCATCACAGACCAATCAGCCTTATAAATCGTACTAATTGCTGTCTTCCAGCATTTATTGAGCCTTCCTTCTAAGCCAGCGTTGTGCTTTGTGCTTCACACCCTCACCAAAGCTCTATGCCATTACCATCCCATCTCACAGAAGGGGAAACCGAGGCTGGTGCACCATGGTGTGAGAAGAGGTGTTGGGATAAGAATCCAAAAAATTTGACTTCAAAGTGCTGCCTCTTCATTCCCTTTTCTCCATCAGACCTGATCAGGTCTCCATCATTGCTGGCCTGAATTCTAGCCTCAGCCTCTTCTTGACCTCCCAGCTGCTCAGTTCTGATGGATTCTAAGAGTGTATCACCCTTGCTTAATACACTTCCAAGGTTCCCACTGGTCTTTAGGCTAATGCCTATTCTCTTATGGCCCAGCTGCTGGGGCGCCCAGTGACCCAGCTCTGGCCTCATCTCCCAGGAAGAACTGAGGTATTGGCCATGGCTCCTGCTGGGTGTATCCACACAGCCAACCCAACCCCACTGGTCACCTCCAAACGGTGCTCCTGTTTCTCGCGCCTCAGTAGCAACAGCTCCTCGTGGGTTGCTTGTAGCCTGCCCTGGCATTTTTCCACCTCCTCCCGCAGGTCTCGGATTTGGGCCTCCAGGTCCTGCCGGCGACTCTGCAGCATCTGGTTCTGGGGAAAGGCCTCAGAGCTGGACGGGAGATGCTGGGCCAGCTCCAGAAAGCCCCCAGGCCAGCCTTCCTGGTCCAGTAGACCCCCTGCCCTCGCCAGCACTCACCTCCCCCTGCAGACTCTCCATCTGTGTCCTCAGCTCTGCCCTAACGAGGGCCTGGGCCTGGCACTGCCCCCGAAGGCCATCCAGTTCCCTCTGAAGCTCCTGTTCGGTCTGGGAAGCCTAGGGGGAAGTGAGGGTGGAGGGACGGAGGCAATGGAGTCCTTAGTTGTCCTAAGCCTCAACACTAAGCCCCCAGCATTCACCCCCCAAACTGGGACCCAGGAATCTGGTTGGATCAAGGCTGTCTCACCTGGGCCAGCTGCTGGCTGAGTCGTAGGTTCTGCTCACTGAGTTCACCGAAGGCCCGTGCACGCTCTCTCCCGCTGTCCTGCTGCTCTGAGCGCTGTTCCCCCAGCTGGGCCCGCAGGGCCTCCACGTCCCCCTCCAGCTCCACAGCTCTGGCCTCCCACTCCGCTCCCCGTGCTGCCAGGCCCCGGCGGAGCTCATGGTTCTCCTGCTGCAGCCACTGTTGGGGCCAGGACAGAGGGTCAGAGACAGATAGGGAGAGATGAGACTGGAGCAGACCCAGAGAGAGCCAGACGGAAAGACAGAGCCCTAAAGAGAGTTTGAGGGAATCTGAGACAGGCATGAAAGCAAGAGACAGAGAGGAAGCAGGCAGAGAGAGCAAAATGCAGGGACTCGGAGAAAAGGAGAGAAGGCGGCACAGCAGAGAGAAGTTTCCAGGCCTAACAGGAGGGGCTGACCCCTCGTCATGGGGTGGGGCTCACTGATGCCCACTTACCTCTGGCTGCTGCCTGGGCTTCTGGACCCGAGGTCGAAGGCACCGTTTCTGGCGCCTGAGTCTGGCAGAATTTGAGCCCCGACCCATGGCCTCACACAGCTAGGGGCTCTGGAGGTTCTGTTTCTGCCCAGCCTCTGCTCAGCCTCTCTCTGCCAGCTCCTCTAGGCCACCTCCTTCTAATTAACCCTGGCCAGCTCTGCATGGGCCCCATGCCTCTGTCTGCCTCCCCAAAACCTGTCCAACTAGTGGGAGGACAAGCCTGGCACACCCAGATGCCCAGCTTGGGGAAGCGAGCAAGTCAAGGGGCCAGCCCCTGACCCCCACTGCCTTTAGATTCTCAAGGCTGGAACGTGATACCATAGTTGCTACAGTTATTAGCAGTACTCCTGCC
This sequence comes from Rhynchonycteris naso, assembly GCA_037038555.1. NCBI lineage: Eukaryota > Metazoa > Chordata > Mammalia > Chiroptera > Emballonuridae > Rhynchonycteris > Rhynchonycteris naso. The sequence continues at coordinate 197,432,795 of CM073000.1, read as the reverse complement.
AGATCCTGTGCCAGTGCTTTACCTGTACTATTTCATTTAATCTACTAGAGTTAGCATTACTAATGTCCTCATTTGGCTCAGAGAGGTGGAATGCCTTGCCCAAGGACACACAGTGAGTTAGTGGAGCAGGGATCCCAACCCAAGCAGCCAAGCTCTTAGCTAAATACTGTGGGGGCATCACAGCTTTAGGATTAAGCCCACAGGGTTGGGATCCACTTGTCCTGGCTGGTGTCTAGCTCTGCCGCTGTTCTGTCATCAGGCAAGTCCTTTAATATTGCCATGTCCCATCCATCCATCTGTCCGTCCATCCGTCCGCCCACCCTCTGTCTGTCCATCCATTCAATATTTCCTGAACTACTCCTGTTCTGGGGTCTGGCTGTCAGCAGTGAAGTAAATGAGACAACCACGTTCCCTGCCTTTAACAGCTTAGAGTCCAGAGGTGTTAGGTAAATGGACATATGCTTAAACTGGGTAGTTCTGGAGAAATAGTAAGGGCCGTAAAGAAATGCTGGAAATGATGAAGAACAGGGTGCGATGGAGGCTCCCACAGGAGGAAATAATCCTTGAGTTGGTTCCCTCAGGGCAAGAAGAAAGGGCAAAATGCAAGGAACAGTAAGTGCAAAGGCCCTGAGGGAACAAACTTAGGTTACTCAAGGAACTGTAAAGAGGCCCCCAGTAGGAGAGGTGGTAAGCTAAGCTGAGCTGAGGTCAGGGAGGCTGCCCATGGGCCTGGTAGGGAGTTTCAATTTCATTCTAAATATGATAAAGAGCCATTGGGAGGTTCTGAGTAACGATGGAAATGATCTGATTTGCCATTTTTTAAGATCCCTCTGGCTGCCCTATAGACAGTAGGCCTTGGGGAGCAAGAGTAGAAGCTGGGGCCCAATGAGGAGGTAGCTGCAGCGTCTGGGGCAGAGATGATAGAGGTTGTGAGCAGCACGGAGGCTGCGGACACAGTAAGTGGGTAGCCTCAGAATCTACATAGTTTAGAAGAAGCATAACATCAATAGGGCTTGCAGGTGTGGGAGAAGAGGTCAGAGAGATGCTTGGGGTTCAGTCCCGAGGTGGGAAGCTGGCATGGAGACAGTGGGTGGGTGGGTCATGATGAGAGTGCCAGTTATGTTGAGATGCCCATTAGATGGCCTGTTGGAGAGGTGCAGGGCAGTAAGCTACCCAGGTTGGACTTGGGGCAGTGGTTGGGGACAGTGACATGGATCCAGGAGTCAGTGGTGTCCAGGGAGTTTAGGGGCCAGACATGACCCCCAGATGAGTGTGGCTGATAACAGAACCAGGGCAGAGGGAAGAGTGTTCCTACCTCAAAGGCTGGGCGAGAATTGACAGATGATGCATGAGAAGAGCTTACTGTGCCTAGAAGTAGTCGGGGAGAGGGTGCCCAGTAACTGTTGGCTGGGGTTACACTATATTGCTGAGAAGGTGGACCCAAGATTCAGAGGGGACCGGCAACTTGCCTGGGTCACACCGCCAGGCAGGGCTCTGGATTTAATTTTTTTTAAATCCAGGTCTTGTCCTCAGAGCCCATGTTCTTAACCACCAATCAACACTGCCGGGGGTGACTGGACCCAGCCCTGAATTATTCCAGTAGCATCCCCCTGCCAGGCTTTCTGCCCCTGCTCACCTGTCCTCCATCTGCCCACCCCTGCCCCCTGCCTGCCACCCCCGCTGCCAGCTCACTTCCTCACGCTCAGAGTGCTGGGTGCTCAGCATCTCCAGCTGCCGCTGCAGCTCCTCATTGCGTTCCAGAAGCATCTTGCCGAGCTCTGCAGCCAACAGCAAGTCTTTCTCCTTCTGCTGCAGCTGCAGGGCCAGGTCCTCGGGCTCCTGGGGCCCTGGGCCCCCTCCTAGGAAGGAGTCCCGCCGCTCCAGTATGAAGGGGAAGAAGCCCTCATCACAGCTCGGGGAGGCACCGCCTGAGAGCAGCCCTGACCGGAAGCTTGGCCCTTCTGGGGAGCTCATGGTGCCTGCAACATCTGTGGGGACAGGTAAGTCTGTGGGACAGGCAGCTGGAGGACACTCTATTCTGCAGCCTGGGGTTTGACACCCCCCAGCCCCCAGCTGAGACCTGGCCCTTCACCTGCCCACTTGCCCTCCCAGTCCTGCAGCCAGGGCCTCTGTGGGCCTCCAAGGGTTAAGGATCTATATAATGAATACTCAGCTTTGTTAATGTCCCCAGGGTAAATTGCGGCAGGGAGAAGCAGGATATGGGCAGCCCTGCCTTCTGCCTCTAGTAGACATTCTCTGCTCCCAGAGACCCCTGTTTCAGTGCTCTGGGACACAGGCCACCCTGCTGACAGTCCCTGACTCCCTCCTTCTAGAATCCACCTGGATTTTAGCTCCCAGCCCCTCTCCAGCTAGGAAAGTTCCCAGAATCCAGGTTCTGAGGAACTGAGGACTTAGGAACAAGTCCAGACCTTTCTCCTGACCCGTTAGTCCCTAGCAATCCAGCCCCTCCTCTTCCAAAAGCCCAAGTCCCCTTCTCCTCAGGACTCAGATAATGCCCAGGTATCCTGGCTCGGTTCTATTTTCTCGGGACCCAGGTGTTTTGTTCCCCACCGCTCAGAACTCAGGTGCCCAGGCGCTCAGCCGTCCCCTCTGGAGTGTTGGCACCAGCCCTCTAGTTAGTTTCCCAGGGCCTGGGCAGGGCGAGGTAACAGGTTGTGCCAGCTACTGCTGCTCTGCCATTCCAGGTTCCTGTTTACTCCCCGGCCCGCCCCTGGGGAAAGGAGCCTGGTGGCACTCCCCTAGGGCCTCCCAGGGCCTGGCAGTTCAGGGACTTTAGAGGAAGGAGACCCAAGGGGCTTCCCTGGCCACTCTTGCCCTCCAGTCCTCAGGTCCTCTCCCAACACACATACCTGTCCCTCTCTTTCTCCTTCTCTCACCAGGTGTCCAAGCCCAGCCCTACCAGCGGGACCCAGATGTCTCAGCAGTCCCAGCAGCTGCCCTTAGGCTGGACCCAGGGACGAACCCCACCTTCTTGATGGGCCCCTGTGGGCTGAACAAGCTCTGTAGACCCCCGGGCGTCCCTTCTTCTTCCTCCTCCCTGCACCGCGCTGCCATTTAGTACCTCAACCCAGGCGTCAGGCCCCCCAGTCCCTCGAAACCCCAGGCTAGGCGGCCTGCCGAAGCCCAACCACCTCCTTCCTTCCTGACTGTGTCCTATGCTTCCCCGTCCCAGGAGTCCGGCCTGGTGCCTCGATCCCCCCAGCCAACCGCACCATCTCGTCCTGGCTTTGTCCTGCCCGAAATTGTAGGGCCCTGTTCTCAGCGCCCCCTAGGCTCTCACCGGACGATGCCAGGCTCCTGCCGAGATCCCTGCAGTCCCGGATCCCTTCTTCGGGAGGCGGCACCAGGTGAACTGTCCACAGGTGAGGGGGCGGAGCCGTGGGCGGGGCTCGGGCGCCCCCTGGTGACCGGAATGGCCAGGCGGGGCCCAAGGAAAGTCACTTCAACGCAGGTTGGAGGCAGACCCATCTTGCTGCTGTCAGAAACAGTAGGGCCCATTAATTGAGCACCTACTGTGTGCAGACTCTGCGCTGAGAATCGATGTCAGCTCCTTTCCCCTCACAATTGCCCTATAGGATAGAACTTTATTTTTAATTTGTTTATAATATTTTTTTTATTTAAAAAAATTTAAGGCCTTGGCCGGTTGCTCAGTGGATAGAGAGTCACCCAGTTTATGGATGTTCCAGGTTTGACTCCCAGTCAGAAGAATCGACCATCTGCTTCTCTCCCCCTCCCTCTCTTCCATCTCTCCCTCTCCCTCTTCCTCTTCCTCTCTCCGCAGCCAGTGGTTGGATTGGTTTGAGAATATCCGCTGGGCACTGAGGATAGCTTAGCCTCAGGCGCTAAAAATAGCTCGGTTGATTTGAGCATGAACCTCAGATGGGGGTTGGCAGGTGGATCCCAGTAGGGACACACGTGGGAGTCTGTCTCACTATTTCCTTTTCACATAAAATTTTTTAAATTGAAATAAATATATAAATAAATAAATTGAAAAAATTATTTCAGTAAGAGAGGAAGGGGGAGAGAGAGAAGAACATTGAGCTGTTCCTGTATGTGCCCCCACTGGGGATGTGCCCCCAATTGGCTATCCAGCCAGGGCTCTTTGTTTTTCAATTATGGTTGACATGCACTGTTATATTAGCTTTAGGTATACGACATTGTGATTAGACATTCATATAGCTTACAAAGTGTTCACCCCAATAATTCTAGTACCCACCTGGTGCCATTCATAGTAGTTACAATATTGATTGTTTCTTATGCTGCACTTCACATCCCCGTGACTACTTTTATAACTGGCAATTTGTACTTAATCTCTTTCACCTTTTTCACCTATCTCCCACCCCACCCCCCTATCTGGCAACCATCAGTTTATTGTCTGTATCTATGAGTGTGTTTCTTTTCTGTTTGTTCATTTCTTTTATTTTTTAGATTCTACATACAAGTGAAATCATATGGTGGTTGTCTTTCTCTGACTGACTTATTTCACTTAGCATAATAGCCTCTAGGTCCATCCATGTCATTGCAATTGCAAAATTTTATTTTTTATAGTCAAATATTCTGCTATATACATGTACTGTCTCTTCCTTATCGTTTTGTCTATCAATGGGCATTTAGGTTGCTTCCATATCTTGGATATAAATAATGCTGCAATGAATGTAAGGGTGCATATATCTTTTCTTTTAAAGATTTTATTTATTCATTTTAGCAAAAAGAGGCGGGGGGGAGGAGCAGGAAGCATCACCTCCCATATGTGCCTTGACCAGGCAAACCCAGGACCTCGAACTAGCAACCTCAGTGTTCCAGGCCAATGCTCCATCCACTGTGCCACCACAGGTCAGGCTGCATATGTCTTTTCAAAACAGTATTTTGTATTTCTTTGAATAAATACCCAGAAGTGGAATTGCTGGGTCATATGGTAGTTCCATTTTTAATTTCTTGAGGAACCTCCATATTGTTTTCCATATAATTTACTGGTTTTCACCAATTTGCAATCCCACCAACAGTACATGAGGGTGCCCTTTTCTCTACATACTCACAAGCCCTTGTTGTTTGTTGATTTATTGACAGCAGTCATTTTAACAGGTGTGAGGTGATATAGCTTTGTGGTTTGGGATAGGAAAATATGAACAGTGATAATAGCAAATCTAACATCTATTAAGAACTCTGTTAAATCAACTGTTTTATGAGCACAACTAGTTACTTTTATGACATCCTAATGAAACAGGAACTGCTATTATCCCCATCTTACAGTTGAGGATGCTGAGGCTCGGGGTGGGAGGTCTAACTTGCTTGAGGTCATACAGACAGAGCTTAGCTATGACCTCAGAAGTGTGACTTTAGGTTGTGTGCTCTTATACTGAGTCCTGTGCTGAAGTGACTTGCCTGTGTGGCTCCCACCTTGGGGCTCTCAGTTCCTAGGCTGTGCAGAGCTGGGCACTGTGCTGCAGTCAGGGACAGAGACCTTGGGGAGGAGACTAGAGGATCCAGGGTCCAGTCCAATGCAGCGAAGCCCCACCTGTGGCCTCTGGCTTGTCACAGTTCTTCTCGGAATGCCATGGTTCCCTGGGTCCCTGTGACAGGGACTCCCGGCCTGGTGAGCAGGTACAAATGGAGGGCTGAGAGCAGTGGTGGGCTGGTAACTGTTTAGCAATAGGCTGCCAGGGGGATGAGAAAGCCTGGATTTGCTGCATTTACCAGTTTCTGTGGTTCCCTCCACAGAGGATTTTAATGTTTTATTTATTTTTTACAGGGACAGAGAGAGAGTCAGAGAGAGGTATAGATAGGGACAGACAGACAGGAACAGAGAGAGGTGAGAAGCATCAATCATTAGTTTTTCGTTGCCGTTGCGACACCATAGTTGTTCATTGATTGCTCTCTCACATGTGCCTTGACCGGGGGCCTTCAGCAGACCAAGTAACCCCTTGCTGGAGCCAGCGACCTTGGGTCCAAGCTGGTGAGCTTTTTGCTCAAGCCAGATGGACCCACGCTCAAGCTGGCGACCTCGGGATCTCGAACCTGGGACTTCCGCATCCCAGTCCGACGCTCTATCCACTGTGCCTCCGCCTGATCAGGCTCCACAGATGATTTTAAGCTACCAACATGACATTGTTGAAGGTGAAGATGAGTGGAGATGTTCATCACCAGCCTTGCCAGCCAGTACCAGTGGATCCTCTACCCCTCTAGTTAGGGGTCAGGATACCTGAGTTATGGGGCATAAGGGCCTATTTGGCTGGATCCTAGAAAAATAGAAGGGAGATGGGAGCGGGCACTACTGATATGTGGGAAAATAGGTGCAAGGACTCCTTGGAGGGGTGTTTTAGGGACTTGGAGGTCCTAGGGCTGGGACAGGTTTACTTTCATTAAAGAATAGAGGAGCCAGCCCTGGCTGGATGGCTCACTTGGCTAGAGCATTGTTCTACAGTGCAGAGGTGGCTGGTTCGGTCTTTGGCCAGGGCACATACAGAAACAGATGGATGCTTCTGTCTCCCCCTTACCCCTCTTTCTCTCTCTGGATTAAATAAAAGAATAAAAAATAGAAGAAAATAAAAGATAAAAAAAAAAGGCAACAGGGAACGTTTAAAAAAAAAAAAAAGAATAGAGGAGCCAGCCTGACTGGTGGTGGTACAGTGGGTAGAGTGTCGACCTGGGACACTGAGGTCCCAGCGTCAAAATCCCAAGGTTGTTGGCTTGAGTGTGGGCTCACCAGCTTGAATGCAGGGTTCCCAGCTTGAGTGTGGGGTCATAGACATGATTCCATGGCTGCTGGCTTGAAGCCCAAGGTCACTGGCTTGAGCCCAAGGTCACTGGCTTGAACAAGGAGTCACTGGCTCAGCTGGAGCCCCCCGATCAGGGCACATATGAGCTACTAAAGTGACACAACTATGAGTTGATCCTTCTCACCTCTCTCCTTGCCTGTCTATCTGTCTCTGTTTGTCTCTGTCTCTGTCTTTTGCTTTCTCTCTCCCTCCCTTTCTCTCTCTCCCTAAAAAAAATGAGTAGACAGGCCAATTCCCTTGTAAAAGGGTCTGAGGACTACATTGCCTAGCAAGGCCACCATGTTCTCTTATGGCACCTGTGGGAATAGTCTGTCAGACTTTGTAGGGCTGGAGATACCCCAAGTCTCCCCTTGGTGCTACCACATGACCCCTCCAAATGTCAGAGTCACCCTGCACTCACCCATACTCAGTATACCTTCCCAGAGTCCTCCTCCTACCAGGCAGGGCGCTGGGCTCACCTGGAGATGAAGTAGTCAAGGCCTGACTTCCAAGGGGTTCACAGTCCACCCAGGAGCTGGGGTGGGTGTCAACCCATAAATCAGAAATGAACCAATAAAGTAGTATAGCAAAGCAACTTAGCTTGTGGGCACTACATCATATAGTTCAGATCCAGTTTGGGCCACTTATCAGCTGTGCACGCCTGTGTGGTTCAGCTGATTAACCTCTGTGGCCCTCAGTTTACCCATCTGTAAAATGGGAGTGACAACTCCTAGCTCATAGGGTTGTGAGGATTAAATGGAAGGTGAAGTACAAGTACTTAGGCCATGCTAGTGATTCTTAGCCTGGCCACAAGATGTGACTCACCACACATGTTACAACGTGTTTCACCCTCATGGCAATTTGATGAGGTCATACCCTTCCAATAGTGAACCAGTGCAGGGAGGTGAAGTTGTTGACCTGTGCCTACATGGTAGACCCATGCCTACATGGTAGACCCGTGCCTGGCTCCCAGCCCCAGTCACTCGTCAGACATTTGAATCTGGCTCGCAACCTCCCTGCCAATCCCAGGAGGAAGATGGCTAGGAAGGCCAGAGTGGTCCCAGAGAAGCCCTAAGAGGCTGGGGTATGTCCAGTTAAGGGAGGCTGTCAGTAGCCAAAAAGGCTGGCTTCCTGGAGCCTTCAGGCCCATGCTCAGCCTGGAATGCTCTCTCCACCTCCCTAGTCCCTGCTGGGCCTCTAATGTTCCAAGCTTCAGCTGTGGTCTCCACCCTGGGGAAGCCTTCTGGGACCTCACAATGCCTTGGGCAGTCTATGTGGGGCATCCAGAGGCGAGCAGAATGCCCCTTTGCCCACCCTGTCCCCACCATCGAAGGGTCCCAATGGGAATGTCACAGTTCCAGACTGAGGTGCTGCCAAGCTTTTATGACCAATGAAGTCTATGAACCACAGGCAGTATCGTTAGGAGCATTCAAACCTTTATATAAAATATTTCACACTGAATGCACTGCTCTGCAGCTTGCTTTGTCCATTTAATCTGATGTTCCCAACTTCTTTCCCAATTTAAAAAATTAGCTATATTGAGATAGGTGTTTGTTTTCTAGAGCTGCTATAACAAATTAGTAAACAACAAAAATTAGTTGTCTTGTAGTTCTGAAGGCCAGAATTCCAACAGCAAGGTGTGGGCAAAATTAAGGAGTGCTCCTAGGATGAAATCTAGTCTATGCCTCTCCCACTTTCTGGTGCTGCCAGTAATCCTTGACATTCTTTGGCTTGTAGACACCTCACTCCAATCTCCACCTCCATTTTCTCTGGGTATTCTCTGTGTCTCTGGGTCTCATATTGCTTTCTACTTTCTCTTATAAGGACACCAGTCATTAGATTTAGGGCCCATCCTAAATCCAGGATGATGTTTAAAGACCTTATTTTTAAATATCATCACATTCTCAGGGACTGGAGATTAGGATTGGGCCTATCTTTTTTTTTTTTTGGAGATACAATTCAGCCCACTACAAAGACTAATTTTTATATAAGAAGAGTTCATCAATTTTAAGGGTTTCATTTCATGAGTTTTTGAGAAGTATATGCAGTAATGTAACTGCCACCACAATCATAATATAGAACACTTTTATTTTTATTTATTTATTTTTTGGACAGAGAGAGAGTCAGAGAGAGGGATAGATAGGGACAGACAGACAGGAACAAAGAGAGGTGAGAAGCATCAATCATTAGTTTTTCGTTGCCTTCGCAATACCTTAGTTGTTCATTGATTGCTTTCTCACATGTGCCTTGACAGGGGACCTTCAGCAGACCGAGCAACCCCTTGCTGGAGCCAGCGACCTTGGGTCCAAGCAGGCGAGCTTTAGCTCAAGCCAGGTGGGCCCACACTCAAGCTGGTGATCTCGGGGTCTCGAACCTGGGTCTTCTGCATCCCAGTCCGATGCTCTATCCACTGCGCCACCGCCTAGTCAGGCTAGAACACTTTTATTTTTTAAACAACTGATAGTCACCTTATTAAAAAGGTTGATTTAAACATCTGCAATGGTGACTTTAGCCTGGCCTCCTGGCTTAATCCTGATGGAAGTGATCTGCTTAACCATCTCAGAAGGACTGTGTAAGTCAGTGAATTATTTGTGGATCCTCATCTGAAAATGATCCCAAATCTTAGAACCCTCCCCACAGGCAGTTTTTCTTGTAATGATTCCCAGAGTCTTGGTAGACATTCAAACTGGTCCTTTCACTTTGAGATTCTTTTCCTTTGTGGCTTTGATTAAGTCAGCACACACCTCCAAAGATTATACACTGTGGCTAGAGTAATTCTAATTCGATGAATTGCCACCTCTGGTTATTCGGTGAATTGTCACTTCTGATTCAATGGGTGTATTTCCAGTATCTTTAAGAGCCATGGCTGCGGTGTGGCTTCCTGCCCCACTTGTTCCTTTGAGAGAGGAACAGCAGTGAGTCAGGAACAAGAGTGGGCGGAACAAAGCTTTGCTGCAGCTGCAACTGTGTCTTCCTCAAAGAGAGAACACTTTCGTCACCACAAAGGTTCCCTATGGCACTCTACAGAGAAGCTGTCCCCATCCCTAGCCTTGGCCACCTTTGATCTATTGTCACTATCCCTTTGTTTTTTCCAGAATGCTCTCTAAATGGAGTCAAATATACTATGTGATCTTTTGTGCCCGGTTTCTTTGATAAACTTAGCATAAAGTTTCTGAGATTCCTCTTTGTATGTATCAGTGGAGTCAATAAGCTTGAAAATTTTCCAACCTAAAGAAAAGTTGCGGGGATAACGCTGTCGGCTCACAGTTGTGATTGTTTTGCTGCATTTGTTTTCTCTATCTCTTACGCTTCACACACCGACACTCGTTCTACTGCACCATGGGCTACTTCAGCTTCTTAGTCGGTATCAAGGACACAGATATCCTCCCACATAAGCCCATCCATCGTCACATGTGGTAAACCCCTGACATTACCACATGTGGTAAATTGACAAAATACTGTGGATACAATAATCTTTTATTAATATTTATTACAGTAATGCCCCCCCTTTTGTTTTACAGGGACAGAGAGAGAGAGAGTCAGAGAGAGGGATAGATAGGGACAGACAGACGGGAACAGAGAGAGATGAGATGTATCAATCATCAGTTTTTTGTTGTGACACCTTAGTTGTTCATTGATTGCTTTCTCACATGTGCCTTGACCGCGGGCCTTCAGCAGACCAAGCCACCCCTTGCTGGAGCCAGCGACATTGGGTCCAAGCTGGTGAGCTTTTTTGCTCAAACCAGATGAGCCCACGCTCAAGCTGGCGACCTTGGGGTCTCGAACCTGGGTCCTCCACATCCCAGTCCGACTCTATCCTCTGCACCACCGCCTGGTCAGGAACAGTAATGCCTTTTTAAATGAGTTTTTTGATCCAGCATTCCATCAAGAATCACATACTGCATTTAGCTGTCATTTTTCTAGTCTCTTTTAATCTAAAATAATCCCATGCCTTCTTATGTGTCTTTCAGGATACTGACTTTTTTTTTTTTTTTAAAGAATCCAGGCAGCTGAGTTCCAAAAGTTTTCTGAGATTTATCCAGGATGAGGCATTTAAATTTTGTTTATTCCTAATAACTGTATGGTATTTCATCCATACAGTTTTTGCCTTACTTTATTTCTCCATTCTCCTATTAATGAACACTTAGTCTGTTGGCACTTTTCCAATGCTACAAACAACACTCTAACGTACATCCTGTATACATATCTCCATGGGCAACAGTGGTAGGCATTTTATACTACCATCCATCTTGAAGTGGGGTCAGTGGGGAGAGGTGTTTCCATGATCTCTTGCTGTGTAATAACCATCACACAACTTAGAGGCTTAAAACAACAATATGGTTTCTCTCTCACAATTCTGATTGTTGGCTGGTTCTGCTGGGGGTATTGCTGTTGGGACCTCATTCAGTTGTAGGTAATGGTGGCCAGGGATGGTGTCATCTGATGGCTCCTTCTCTCTCATGTCTGGCACCAGGGCTGGGTGGCTGCATCAGCTGGGGCCGGACAACAAATTTTCTCCACGCAGTCTCTATGGCCTGCGTGGATTTCCTCACAGTCTGACTATCCCAGACTCCTTACATGGCAGTTAACTTTCCCCAAAGGGAGGTTCCAAGAGGCTTGGGCAGAAGCTGCAAGGCTCCTTAAGATGCAACCTTGAGGTCCGAGAACTATCACTTCTATGACATTCCACTGGTCAAGCAAGTCACTGAGCCCAGTCAGGGGTTAAGGAGAGATTAGATTTCACCTCTTAATGGAAGGAGTAGCAAAGAATTTGTAATCATCTTTTATTTACCACAGAGGTTATGCTCTTCAGCTTCATTAAATATTGCCAAACTGGTTTCCAAAAGATAGCTATTCATTTACACTCTATAATAAAGAGTCTGACTCTATCTTTGATTTTGACTACTGACAGACTTGAAGTCCTACGCCTCCTTCTTCCCCTCGTGCTTCACAGCTGGGCAGGCTGACAAGAAGGCCCGGATGCACTCTTCCTGGCTCTGGAGGGAAACTGAAATCAGGAAAGCCCTGGCAGTGTGGAGGGGGCCCTCCATCCAGCCTCACCCCCAACAACAATCAAAGCCCCTCTTTGCTCATTCAAGCCATTTCAGATGTGGCCCACTCCCCACCAAAAGCCTCATCATGTGAGCAACCACCTCTTCATAGTCTCATGGTGGGAGTGGCCTCATCAGTCTCTACATCAGAATCATATTTGCAGGGAGTGTTGATTCCATTGTGGGGCAACAAACTATACTCCTATCAGCAGAGCGTGAGTTTCATCTGGCCCACACCTGGCCAGTACTTTGCATCATCAGACTGTGTAATCTTTGCCAATCTGATGACAAGCATGGTATAAGATAACAGAAACACACACACACACACACACACACACACACACACACACACAGACACACACACAGCTCTCTGTCCCCATTTCCTGACACAGGGCTCTTAAAACCCTTGTGCTATAAGAAATGAGGTTCTCATTACAGTTGGTAAAAGAAAAATGGGATTTGTTAGTACAGCTCTGGCTCACAGAAACATGGAATAGGAGAAAAAAGGATGAAAAGGTGGGAGTAAAGAAGGAACCTTGGCTCGGGCTGGGTAGCCCAGTTGGTTAGAGTGTGGTCCCCATATGCCAAGGTTATGGGTTCGATCTCTGGTCAGGACACAAAAAAGAATAAACTAAGATGCCATGAATGAGTGGAACAACAAATCGATGTTCCCCAGAAATATTCGTTGAAAAGACTATCCTTTCTCCACTGAATGGTTTGGCACCCTTGTCAAAAATCATTTGACTATATATATGTGGGTTTATTTCTGAGCTCTCTATTTTATACCATAGGTTTATGTCTATCTTTATACCAATACCACACTGTTGTTGTTTTTTGTTGTTGGTTTGTTTGTTTTTTTAATTTATTGATTTTAGCCAGACAGGAAGGTAGAGAGAGAAAGAGACAGGAACATCAATCTGTTCCTATATGTGTTCTCTCTGGGGATCAAACTGGCAACCTCAGCACTTCGGGCCAATACTCTAACCAACCAAGATATCTGGCCATGCTGTTTTGCTGACTGTAGCTTTGTAGTAAGTTTTGAAATCAGGAAAGTGTGAATCTCTGGTTTTGTTCCTCTTTTTAAGGATTGTTTTGGCTATTTGGGGTCTCTTGAGATTACATATGAATTTTAGGATGGGTTTTTCTATTCTGCAAAATTATCATTAGAATTTTAATATGGATTTCATCAAATCTATAGATTGCTTTGGATAGTACTGACATTTTAACAAGTTCCTGAAAGCTATGTGCCAATTTCTCCAGTAAACATGCACAACTGCTTGCCACATGCCTGGGGATGTGGGTTGAGTAGCTGCAATTGTGCTAAGAGATGAAATTGACCACAATTTACAGTCAAAGACTTCCCCTGGAAGTTGTAAGTCTTCAGAGTTCCATAACAGTTACATCAGACAGATTCTGCCAGTGTAATTATTGCATAAGAGTGAGTAAAATGGTCAGGGAGTGAAGAAAAGTCCCCAGAGCTCCTCGATACAGGAGCCTCATGCACCATGGTACCAAAACCCATTGCTGAAGCCCTGACTGGGGCTGCAATTAGATGTAGAGAACGTAAAAACACAAGTAAATAAAATTATGAAATCTGGGACCCTTGTCAGGTAGCTCAGTTGGTTAGATCATCATCCCAATATACCAAGGTTGCACGTTTGATCCCTTGACTGGCCCTAACTGGGTAGCTCAGTTGATTGGAGCATCATCCTGATATGCAAAGGTTGTGGGTCTAGTCCCCAGTCAGGGCGCATACAAGAATCAACCAATGAATGCATGGATAAGTGGAACAACACACCGATGTTTCTCTCTCTCTCTCTCCCTCTCTAAATCAATAAATTTTAAAAAATTAAAATAATTTGACTATATATACGAGGGTTTATATCTCAGTGCTCTATTCATTTTTTATTTAAGAAAGTAAGAGAGGAAGGAAAAGAGTGAGAAACATCAATTTGTTGCTCCACTTATTTATGCATTCACTGATTGTCCGTTAGGTGTGCCCTGACCAGGGATTGAAACTACAACCTTGTCATGTTGGGATGATGCTCTAACCCAGTGGTAGTCAACCTGGTCCCTACCGCCCACTAGTGGGCGTTCCAGCTTTCATGGTGGGCGGTAGCAGAGCAGCCAAAGTATAAATAAAAAGATAGATTTAACTATAGTAAGTTGTTTTATAAAGATTTATTCTGCCAAACTTAGCGAAAATCTGACATAAAGTACTTGGTAAGTAATTATTATTATATGCTTTAACTTGCTGTAACTCTGCTTTATAAATTTTATAAAGTAAAGTTACTTTCCTACTTTATACATCACCGTTACTGTGGAACCGGTGGGCGGTTAGAAAATTTTACTACTAACAGAGATACAAAAGTGGGCGGTAGGTATAAAAAGGTTGACTACCCCAGCAGTCTAACCAACTGAGCTACCCAGCTCGGTCCTGGGCTTTCTATTATATACCATTGGTCTATATGTCTGTTTTCACAGCAGTACCACACTGTTTTGATTACTGTAACTTTGTAGCAAGTTTTGAAATCAGGAAGTGTGATTTCTCTGGTTTTGTTCCTCTTTTTAAAGATTGTTTTGGCTATTTGGGGTCCTTTGAGATTATATATGAATTTTAGGATGGATTCATCCTAAATCAACCAATGAATGCCTAAGTAAGTGGAACAACAAATTGACGTCTCTTTCTCTCTCGTTTTCTCATCCTCTCTCTCTAAAATCAATCAATAAATAAAAATTGTTTAAAGAAATTATGAGCCTGACCAGGCAGTGGCGCAGTGGATAGAGCGTCGGACTGGGATGTGGAGGACCCAGGTTCGAGAGCCTGAGGTCGCCAGCTTAAGCGCGGGCTTATCTGGTTTGTGCAAGGCTTACCAGCTTGAGCCCAAGGTCACTGGCTCGAGCAAGGGGTCACTCGGTCTGCTGTAGCCCCCTGGTCAAGGCACATATGAGAAATCAATCAATGAACAACTAAGGAACCCCAATAAAGAATTGATGTTTCTCATTTCTCTCCTTTCCTGTCTGTCTGTCCCTATCTGTCCCTCTCTCTGACTCTTCCTGTGTCTGCCAAAAAAAAAAAAAAATTATGAAAGTTGGAAAATTTAAACAGGTTTCATGTAAAGAAGCTGTGTCTTCCTTACCTAATGTTTTATGGGAATGGACATTGTGTCCTACTGGGGTGAACTTCACCTAACTAGTATGTTAAAACCAAGGCCTGCCCTGGCCATATAGCTCAGGTGGTTAGAGCATCATCCTAAAGCACAGAGGTTGCCAGTTTGATCCCAGGTCAGGGCACATACAGGAGCAGATCAATGTTCCTGCCTCTCTTTCCTCCCTTCCTCTGTCATAAAATCAATAAAAAAAAATATATTTTTTAAATAAAAAAAATTCAAGACCTGTTGATGAAGTTCTAATAGGGGCTGCAGTAAGAAGTGTGAGAGTTGATGGAATTCAGGTAAAAGTTAGCAGAGAATTGGTACTTATGCGCAGGCTCTATGTGAAGCGGTCAGATCTCCTTTACCTGATAGGGTAATGGCGGTGGATGTTGTATCTGATTGGGGAACTCTTCCTGCCTAAGCTTGTAACAGGCCTGTAAATCCACCCTTCACGCCACATTCATTGGACACGCTAAGTGGGAACCTGTGTGATTGCCTGCGCCTGCACAGTGAGAACAGAAGCTGGAATGGATTTCTGTGCAATAGCCCGTGGGGAGTGTGCACTGGGACTTACGACTTATGACAACACCTCATAAGCACCTCCTAGAAATGACTACTGGGACAATGGACAAGAGAATTTGTATTTGTGGGGCATTTACTACCTTGCTATTAGCGATAAATTGAAGCTACTCTTATGACTGAAGGACATAAAATGATCTTGTCTTGGGTGATGTCAGAGGAATGCTCTAGTGAGTATCGCAGAAGAGTTTGATAATGAAATGGAAATGGTTTATACAGGATGCTGCTGCTGGGAACATGACAAAATGCTCACAAGCAGGGAGCCTTTTCCCTCCTAGGACCAACTTCAGAATGTGTGAGGAGCTCCTGACTTCTATTGTCACTTGGACAGCGCCCTATAAATAGCTCCTGACTGACCAACAGAGAGCTGCTTGATTTGTGGATGGCAGTTCCATGGTAAATCGATAACATCATGTTTGGAAGGCTACCACGCTGATCAAACAAGGTAAAGACAGATTAGCACAGTGGGCTAGATTGCATCCTGTTTTCCCACCAGTGATGGAAGAATCGAACAGTTGTAAAATTCCCTACATAAGCCTAACCAGGCTGTGGTGCAGTGGATAGAGCGTCAGACTGGAATGCAAAGGACCCAGGTTTGAAACCCCGAGGTCACTGGCTTGAGTGTGGGTTTGAGCAAGGCTTACCAGCTTGAGCCCAAGGTTGCTGGCTTAAGCAAGGGGTCACTCACTCTTCTGTAGCCCCCCGGTCAAGGCACATATGAGAAGACAATCGAACAACTAAAGTGCCGCAGCAAAGAATTGATGCTTCTCATCTCTCTCCTTTCTGTCTGTCAGTTCCTCTCTCTGTCTCTGTCACACACACAAAAAACAATTCCCTACATACCCTGATCTGTGGTGGTGCAGTGGATAGAATGTTGACCTGGCACACTGAGGTTGCTGGTTTGAAACCCCAGACTCGCCTGGTCAAGGCACACATGGAGTTAATGCTTCTTGCCCCTCCCTCCCCTCTCTTCTCCTCTCTCTCTCCTCTCCTCTCTTTCTAAAAATGAATAAATCAAAAGACATGTTGATGCCCATCTGAAGAACCTCCTTCCAGATTTTGAAGGTGATTAGAAGCAACAAGCGGATATTTCTGTGTGCTCACTTGAGATGGCTGCCTAAGCCCATAAATAAGTGTACATGAAGAATGCAGGTGACTATGTAGCAAATTCCCTGAGGGGAAGGTCTCCATAGTTGACAAGTCAGACTAATAATGCCGGTGGCCCTGGAGGGCTAGAAATGGGTCCTGATGAGAACAGACACTGACTCTGGACTGGGCTTTGCTTACCCAGCAGTAGATGCAAATGCTCAAATACTACTGTTTTTAAAAACAGCCTGACCAGGTGGTGGCACAGTGGGTAGAGCATCACCTGGGAAGTTGAGGACCTAGATTCAAAACCCCGAGGTTGCCAGCTTGAGCGCAGAGTCGCCGGCTTGAGTGTGGGATCATAGACATGACCCCATGGACGCTGGCTTGAAGCACAAGGTCGCTGGCTTGAGCAAGAGGTCACTGACTCAGCTGGAGCCCCCAGGTCAAGGCACATATGAGAAGCAATCAAAAAAGCAACAGAAGTGCCACAACTATAAGTTGATACTTCTCATCTCGCTCCCTTCCAGTCTGTCTCTCTCTCTCTTTCTCAAAGAAAGAAAAGAAAAGAAACAGAATGGAAGATAGTGCAACAATTATTATGGCCAGTCGTCATTTCTTCAGGCCAAGGACCGTACTTTATAACCCATGATAGGCAGAGAAATGTTTTGCTTGGTGTTTTATTTGATAGAAAATTGTAATAGGTAATTGAAACATTGGATGTCTAAAATAAAAGGAGATAAAGGCCTGAAGAGCTTTTATGAGTGTGTGCTCACATTCAACACAAACATGAGTGGGGTGCCTGACCTGAGGTAGCCCAGTGGATAAAACAGCAACCTGGAATGCTGAGGTTGCCGGCTGGAAACGCTGGGCTTGGCCCTGGTCAGTTGGCTCAGTGAAGAGAGCGTTGGCCCGGTGTACAGTTATCTCGGGTTCAATCCTCAGTCAGGGCACACATGAGAAGTGACCATCTGCGTCTCTTCCCCTTTCTCTCCCCCTTCTCTCTACCCATTGGTGGTTTCCAGGTGGATCCCGGTCCAGGTGCATGCAGGATTCTGTCTCTCTATCTCCCCTCCTCTCACTTAAAAAGAAAAAAAGAAAAGAAACCCTGGGCTTGCCTGGTTGAGGCACATACAAGAACTACTAGGAGTTGATGCTTCCTGCTCCTCCCTGCCTTCTCTCTCTCTTTCTCTCATCTTTCTAAAATCAATAAATAAAAATTTTTTTTTCAGGTGTGTGTGTGAGAGAGAGAGGAACAGACAGGGAAAATAGACAGGAAGGGAGAGAGATGAGAAACATCAGTTCTTCATTGTGACACCTTAGTTGCTTTCTTATATGTGCCTTGATGGGGGAAAGGGAGACTCCAGCTGAGCCCAGACCCCTTGCTCAAGCCAGTGACATTTGGGCTCAAGCCAGAGACCATGGGGTCATGTCTATGATCCCGTGCTCAAGCCAGATGAGTCCATGCTCAAGCCTGTGACCTCTGGATTTCAAACCTGGGTCCTCAGTGTCCCAGGCTGACAAGTCTATCCACTGAGCCACCACCTGGTCAGGCAATAAAATCTTAAAAGAAAAAGAACATAAGTGAAGCTAAATGAGTTTCCCCACTGGATAGATTTTTCCGTTTTTCTGGTGGATCTGGGACAAAGGGGGTGGAGAGTTAGGCTGGTAAGGCACTATAATTCTCCCCAAGGGGAGAGGATGTTGGTACAATGACTCAATTTTTTTCTTATTTCTTTCCCATATCACCTTAATTTCATTTTCCGTACCTGATGCAATGATCATATAGCCAAGGCTACAAATGCAAGTAACTGAACCAGCAATGATTCCTAAATAAGCGGCTGCAACTATACTGTAAACCTTCTGTCAGTATCCCTAAGGGTCTGGTGGAGCAGGAAGTGCCTTCATCCCATCTGCCAAAATTGGTGTTAACAGGGAGTGCAGCTGTATGGCTGGTGGTGAAGACAGTTGGCACTTCTGTAACCTTGTCCTATGTGAACTGAAGTGGACTGAGGGGGAGGCACTTGCTAGACTAGTGTTGCTACCTGCAATCTAGACCCGCATAATGGTCAAACCTAACGGCTCTTCCAACAGTGCAAGAGTTTGGGTATAAATGGACGGCAGGAATTGCAGCTAAGGGAAAAGTTATGAATGAACGGGTTATGTAATGAGGGAAACCCAATACTACATTAACACCTTGAAAGAGGCTCAGAGCAGGAGATAATATTGTCTCTCAGATCAGTTATATCAGATATTTGAAAGGGTGAACTCATGTTTCCTGAGACCACTTATGCTTTTGGAGCCTGATTAGATTGAACGGAAGCCCGCAAACCTGAAAGGACTCTCATTTTGGGAGATAGTTTCATATGATAGGATGATGGACTGAAATGAATACTAATGACTATGTGGGATTCTACTAATGTGCCAATATCTTTTGAGTCATATACAGTGGTGGGATTCAGCCGGTTCGCACCGGTTCTGCAGAACTGATACCTATTTTTGTTGTTGTTGAGTTTAGTGAACCAGTTGTTAAAATGGCACTTGTAATCAGGGTTCTCTTTAAGGTGGGCGCCTTTAATTGTGATTTGTGAAAATCACAAATTTACATTCCTTACTCTTTTTTTCTTTCTTTTTTCACAGGGACAGGGAGAGAGAGTCAGAGAGAGGGATAGATAGGGACAGACAGACAGGAGCGGAGAGAGGTGAGAAGCATTAATCATCAGTTTTTCGTTGTGACACTTTAGTTGTTCATTGATTGCTTTCTCCTATGTGCCTTGACCGCGGGCCTTCGGCAGACCAAGTAACCCCTTGCTGGAGCCAGTGACCTTGGGTTCAAGCTGGTGAGCTTTTTGCTCAAGCCAGATGAGCCCGCGCTCAAGCTGGCGACCTCAGGGTCTTGAACCTGGGTCCTCTGCATCCCAGTCCGATGCTCTATCCACTGAGCCACCACCTGGTCAGGCTCCTTACTTTTTTAATGTTCATCTATGCAACAGTGTATTCTAAGTGCCCGTAGTAATGTTCATTTTGTCCATAGGTGAAAAAAATTGCAAATGAGGACGCCAATCAAGAAGCAATATGGAAATATCCTAAATAACAGTTTTATCTTTTTTGTCAGCTATTAAATATTTTTTCATTAATATTTAAAAACATAACATAACCTAATTTTGTGTACCTCTTTTATTGTTCTTATTAAAGTATTAAATGTATGAAATAATAAACTACCATCATTTTTTTTATACTTAAAACTGTCATTAGGGCAGAGAACCGGTTGTTAAATTATTTTAATCCCACCACTGGACATATATCATTTTGCTGTAAGTGTTCTGTGGCCAGAGGCCAGGGGGAGAGCTGAGAAATAATAGAAAAACATATATATATTGGTCTTTGCCCCTGGTTCCTGGCATAGAGCTCCTAAAACCCTTGTAATTTTCTAGCATTAAGAGCATCTTTTATTCTAAGATCTGTTCTCTACCTCCAGTTTCTGACACAGGGCTCCTAAATCCCTTGGAATTTCCTGGGTGAGAGAGGAGTGGCTTTTGTTCTGTGACTCTGAGTGGGCTCCTGATATCTCCTGGTTGGGGGTTGGTCACCCAAAGACCATGATTAGCATCTTGGAACTTTCAGCCCCACAACCTATGCTGCAGGGAGGGAGAGGGGCTGGAGACTGAGTTAATAATTTGTCATGCCTGTGTGATTAAGCCACCATAAAAATCCCAGGCCCTAGCCAGGTAGCTCAGTTGGTTAGAGCATTGTCCTGATATACCGAAGTTGTGTGTTTGATCCCCACTCAGGGCACATACAAGAATAACAAATGATGCACAAATAAGTGGAACAACACATCAATGTTTCTCCATTCCTCCCTTTCTCTCAATTTCCCTTCCTCTCTTGCTTTCTCAAATCAATAATTAAAAATAAATCCCACCTGACTTGTGATGGCTCAGTGGGTAAAGAGTAGGCCTGGAATGCTGAGGTCATCAGTTTGAAACCCTGGGTTTGCCTGGTCAAGGAACATACAGAAAGCAACTAGTATGAGTTGATGCTTCCCGCTTCTCTTCCTTCTTTCTCTCCCTTTCTCTCTGTCTCACACTTTCTCTGCTATCTAAAAAAATCAACCAATCAATATATATATTTTTTAATTCCAAAAGTATAGGGTTCAGAGAGCTTCAGGGTTGGTGAATACATTTACGTATCAGGAGGGTGGTGTGTCCCAACTCCACATGGACAGAAGCACTGTGCTTGGGACACTTCCAGACTACACCTGATGTATCTGGCTGTTTATCTGTATCCTTTGTTATATTTCCCTGAGTTATGTGAACTGTTCTAGCAAATAATGAATGTGGTGGTCATGAGAACCTATGATTTATAGTCAAGTCAGCAGAAGTTATGGGTAACCTGGGACCCGTTATCTGCAATTTGGCGTCTGAAGTGGGGTCAGGCTCCTGGGACTGAGCCCGTAACCTGTGGGGTCTGTGCTAACTCTGGTTCGGGTCAGAATGGAATTGTAGGGCATCCAGCTAGTGTCACAGAGAATTACTTGGTGTGGGAAGGAACCACACCAATACATATTCTGTCAGAAGTGTTGTAAGTGTTGCAGTAGTGAGAGAGTAGAGGGAAACAGCCAGGAGTGGGCGATCTGTAACAGACTCAGTTGTGCCCCCCACCGCCACCCCAGGACCTCAGAATGTGACTGTAGTTGAAGACAGGGCCTTTACAGAGGTGATTTAGGCAAAATGAGTATGTTAGTTAGGGTGGGTCCTGATCTGACTCACAGGTGTTTTTTGTTTTTCGTTTTTTTTTAGTTTTGACTGGTGTCTCTTAAGAGGACATGTGGACACACACACAGGGACCAAAGCTGTCTGGGCACAGGGGAAAGACCCTGTGATGACACACGGAGAAGGCCAGCCAACTGCAAGCTGAGGAAAGAGGCCTTGAAATGTCAGGAGAAAACCAACCTTGCCTGCTCCTTGATCTTGGACTTCCAGCTTCCAGAACTGTGAAGATCATTTCTGTTGTTTATGTCACCCAGTCTGTGGTAGTTTGTTATGGCAGTCCAGAGGACCAATGCAGGATCGCAACTCTTTTGTTTTGTATCTCTAGCTTGCTATTCCGCTTGCTCTTTATAAAACACATCTGGGGTCCCATGGCTGCCTGCTTCAGAGACAGAGCTGTACCACTCACAGCAGTCCCTGGCCAGGAAGGCCCTCCTGCTCCTCCCGATACTTCTCAAGCTGCCGGGTCTCCTAGCCCTGGGCTACCCCGGCGGCATGGCGAGGGCGAGGGCGAGGCGCGGCTCTCTGGGTCCCAGATCTCTGCCTCGGGATTTTCCTCCCCTGTGCTGCTGGCACGCCGCAGGTACCAGAGCTCTTTTGCGGCTGTTACTAGATGTCTCGTGCCTGCGGAGAAAGGGCACGGTCTGGGACAGCCCCTGGGTCTGGGATCCAGAGATGCCGGGACCAGGGTTTGCGGCAGCTGAGACAGCGCAGCACAAGTGGTTGGGGAAATGAAGGCGGGAACCACAGGCGCCGCCCCAGGCACACGGTGGGCACTGACAGCGACCCGCATGGAGCGCGGGAGGACCCCGGCGGAGAAGAGAAGTCAAGTGCCCGGAACTGCCCCACCCCACCCCGCGCTTTGCCTGCTTGCGGACGTAGGGTCTCTGGAAGAGCGGCTGGGGGAGGGGAGGTCTCCGAGCAGCACCTCCCCCGGCCGGGCGGCACGGCCTGAGAAAGCAGAAGCGAGCCGTGTCCCGGGGAGTCCCACCGGAGCCGAGATCTAGGAAGAGAAACTTGGGGACGCGGCCGTAGATGGTGAAGCCAGGGACTCAGCTGGGACTCCACACCGCTGTCTTCCACCCGACCCCGCCCCGAGCTCGAAGAAGGGTCACTGGGTCCGGGCGGGGAACCGGGGCCATCACCTGGCCCGCTCCTTCTCGCTGGACGTCCACCGATTACCTGGGTGCGCCCGCCCTGCCAGCTCCGTGGGAGGGGCTGCCCACGCAGTGCGGTGCGGGGGCAGGACCCGTCCCGGACCCCAAGAGGCCGTCTCAGCGGACACGGAGTCCAAACTTCGGTTCCCTCCCGCGTCCTTTCAACCCTCTCGAGATCCCAGCGCCCCAGGCTCCTGGACCCTCTGCTGGACTCCACGTACTTTTCTGCTCGGTGCTGTCCAAGCCCCTGGGCCCCTGTGCGGCCCTCAGTCCTCCTGCCCTTCACTCCTATCCTGTGCCAGGTGCTCCCACCCTAGCCTCTCTGGGATCCTGCTCCAGGTTCCCAAGGGCGGCTGTGGTCAGGCCCCCTTGATCCCCACGGTTGCCCAGTTAGGAATGAGCCATGCTTCCGCTCCTGGCACTGTTGCTCCGGCTGCTGCTGCTGCTGCCGCCGCTGGTGCTCGCCCCTAAGCCCTCGGCTCAGGACGTGAGCCTGAGCGTGGTGAGTGCTGGGTCTCCCGGTTCCTGGGACTTGCAGGGGGCGGAGAGGAGGAAGCCAGTGCCTGACACCTAGGTCAGGCTGAGGACGGATTCAAGTGTCCCAAGAGTGACTGATTGGGAATGGGGTCTGGGGACCCAGATTCTTGGGGCTGTCAGGTTTGGAGCCTGGATTTGAAGATCTGGAATGGGACTGGGGTGGGGAAATGGGGATCAGGACTCTTGGGTCTAGATGAAGACTGGCAAAGCCAGAGATGGAGGGCCAAGACCGTGAGGGGAAAGGAAAGCAGCAGGCACTCAGGGCTTCTAGCCCTGGGCTCCCAGCTGGTGGAAGGTGGGATTGTCAGGTTGGCTGTGGAAAAACAGAGTCCTATCCCTCACATCCTTCCCGCTTCACCTGTTCACCTCTATGGTCCAGGACTGGCTGACCCGCTATGGCTATCTGCCACCACCCCATCCAGCCCAGGCCCAGCTGCAGAGCCCCGAAAAGCTTCGGGATGCCATCAAGGTGATGCAGAGGTTCGCCGGGCTGCCTGAAACTGGCCTCCTGGGTAGGTGGTTCCAGCCCCTTCCCAGCCTTGTCTTTGTATACATCCAGCTGTTCTTAAACCTTAGCAAGCTCCTGAATCGTGGGGTTATGAAAATGCTGACCTCAGATCCTAACCCAAGAGATTCTCAAGCATTCCTCTTTCAATAAATATTTATAGAGAATCTCTTACATGAGAGGCCATTTTAGGTTCTGCTGGTACAGCAGTGAACAAAGTAGATAAGGTCCCTGCTTTCATGGAGTTGATATTCTAGGGAGACACAGATACATTCTAGAGATCAGGAACAGAAATATGCAAAATAATTTCAGATACTGGTGTTCTGAAGAAAATAAAATGTTAATGGTCATGAGGAGATGGTCTGGTTAGGTCAGGGTCCTCTGAAAGTTGTCATATGTGTCAAGAGGAGCTCCTATAACACAAGGAACTTATAGGACACAAAGAGGAGGAGCCAGCCATAGGAAGATGTGGGAGAACAGTATATCAGGCCAGTGCAAAGGCCCTGTGGCAGGCAAAGGTCCTGTGATGAGAGAGGACTGAGGAACTAAGCAAATGCCTGATTCAGGGTAAGAGGCTTGAAAGGTGTTTGGATTTGATTTCATGCATGGTTAAGAAAGCATAGGTTTGAAGGAGGGAGGCAACTTGATCTGATTTGCAGTTTTACATTTCCTCTGGTTGCTGGTAGAGAATGGATGTGGAACACAGAGACCAGAAAGGAGGTATTACAGTGTCCAGGCAAGGGATCATGATGGCCTGGACTAGGGTGGAAGATGTGACGAGAAGTGGTTGAATCCAGGGTGCACATTTTGGAGATAGAGCTGAGAGGCTCATCTTTAGGGTTAAATGGGAAAGAAGAGAGAACTGTTGGGATCCTGGCTAGCTATGAGGGAAGGCAGTCTTTCCTTGTCCTGTCCATTGCCCAGCAGTATTTGGCAACTATGTGTGCTCATTTATTCTTCGTTACCTCAACCAAGGTGAGGTTTGACCTTCCTTTGAAGATGAGGAAACTTCTAGGAATTGAGCCTAGCTTGAAAAGAGGATTCCAGGCAGCTTTAAGGCAGGAGGGAGTGGCTAGCCACAGGAAACAAGAGACCCAGCCAGCATGGGGACTTAGGACCATCTAGACATCATGGGATCTTGGGAGCTATGGTATGGGGTGTGGGCAACCAGGGGTTTCCAGCCTCAAAAGAGAGCTGTGTTCATTGCACCCCTAGGGCTCCTTTTCTGAGTCCAGGGAAGCAGGCCCCCAAGATCCCTGCCTGAGGCTTTGAGCACCACCTGGAGGCTGCCAGTCCCTCCAGGGCCAGGTGCAGAGGGTGAATCCAAGTGGGGCAAGTCTTTTTAACCTCTCTGAACCTGTTTCTCCATGTAGAAAGTTGGTTGGTACTATGATTAGGGGAGGTTTTCCCACTGACCCTACTCCCGCAACTTCTCCCACAGACCCAGTGACGGTGGCCACCATGCACAAGCCACGTTGCTCCCTGCCTGATGTGCTGGGGGTGGCAGGGCTGGTTAGGCGGCGCCGCTATGCTCTGAGTGGCAATGTTTGGAAGAAGCGAACCCTGACATGGAGGTAGGTCCCAGTGCCTATCCTACCCTGGGCCTGCCTGCTGGGCCTTAGCCTCCGTCTGCCCAGACTACCCACTCTTCTTTCCCCAGGGTACACTCCTTCCCCCAGAGTTCTGCACTGAGCCCGGAGACAGTTCGGACTCTCATGCACCATGCCTTGACTACCTGGAGTGTTGAGTCAAGCCTCAAATTCCAGGAGGTGGGTTTTCAGGGCCCAACAGAGCCTGACATCCTCATCGACTTTGCCCGGGCCTACCACCAGGACAGCTACCCTTTCGATGGCCAGGGGGGCACCCTAGCCCATGCCTTCTTCCCTGGGGAGCATTCCATCTCTGGGGACACTCACTTCGATGATGAGGAAATCTGGACATTTGGGTCAAAAGGTACAGTGTCTCTTCTTCTGAGAGGTCCTCTCCCCAGGCCAGTCTGGCCTTAAAAAGTAGATTTAAATTACATTTATTAATGGATGCTGTATCAGTTGGGCTTCTCCAGAGAAGCAGAACCAACAGGGTATGCGTGTGTATGTGCATGCGTGTGTATGAAGTGAAATATTTTAAAGATTTGGCTCATGGAATTGTGGGACTTGCAAGTCCAAAATCTGTAAGGCAGGCCCATAGGCTGGAAATTCAGGTTAGAATTTATGTTGCAATCTTGAGTCCAAAATTTGTAGGACAAGCCAGTTGGCTGGAAACCCAGGCAGGATTATTTGTTTGTTTATTTCATTATTATTATTTTTAGTGAACCAGAGAGAGGGAGATGAGAAGCATCAACTTATAGTTGCAGCACTTTAGTTGTTTATTGACTGCGGGGGCTCCAGCCCAGCCAGTGACCTCTTTAGGGCTCAAGCCAGTGACCATGGGATCATGTCAATGATTCCACGCTCAAGGCAGCAACCCTGTACTCAAGCTGGCAACTTCAGGGATTTTAAACCCAGAACCTCAGCATCCCAGGTTCATGCTCTATCCACTGTACCACCACTGGTCAGGTGTAGGCAGGATTTCTATGTTGTAGTCTTGAGGCAGAATTCTTTCTCTGGGAAACCTCAGTTTTTGCTCTTAAGCCCTTCAACTGATTAGATGAGACCCCACCCATAGTATGGAGAGTAACCTGCTTTACTTACAGTCAACTGATTGTAGATGTTACTCACTTCTATAAAATAACCTGCACAGCAACATCTAGGACAGTCTTTTACCAAGTAACTGGGCATCATAGGCTGGCCAACCTGAAAGAAAACTACCTATCACAGAAGCTTGTCAGGTGCCCGGCTCTGAACTGGGGCTGAGGACTTAAAGAGACAACACAGCTCAGTCCAGCAGCCGAGTCAAAAGAGTAAATGGAAGTTGCTACACACGATGACACAATTACAGGGAATCACAACAGGAAAGTCCTCGAGCCTGTGTGTGCTCAGAGGAAAGTCTGATCTAAAGCTTTGGCTGAAAGGTGTTTCCCATAGCCCAGAGTAGCCAGGGGTGGGCAGGGATGGAAGCATTGAGGTGAGAAATGGCCTGGAAGGCAAAATAGTTTTGGGAAGAGGACCATTGAAGATGGATGGAAGGTTTCATGCCACAAAGGGCCTTGGAGAGCACTAGCAAGGATCTGGATTGTAGGATTCTGAAGGCAAGAGATGTGAAATGTTTTGCATTCTAGAAATAACATTGGCTGCAGTGTAGGGCAGGAGGGGCCTGGAGTCAGGAATTTGATACAGGGTCAAGATGAGAGTGATGGCTGGTGGGCGGTGGTGAACGGAGGGCAGTGGGCAGCTCTGAGGGAAGCTTAGTCAGGATGGGCAGGGATTGGGGTCTGACCGGATCCTGGGGTCAAAGGGTGTAGGGGTGCTGGCCCCTGGAGGACAGAGCCCTGTTAATGCAGGTAGGAAGTGTGGGAAAAGGAGGAGCAGGCGGGGGGAAGGTAGGGGTGAGTTCAGGTTGTGGGGGTTGTTTGCAGTGCTTATGGGTAGTCAGGGCAGCTGGTGCATCGGTAGTTCAGTATGTCGCCCTAGAGCTTGGACTCCCTGACTTAGGTCAGGTTCCCCAGAAGTGGAGATCAAGATGGAAATTCTTATGCAAGCAGTTTCTCGGGGGCATGTTCTCAGGGGAAAGAGAAGCAGGAGGAAAACAGAGAAAGAAGCTGAGCAAGGATGTGGTTGCAGATGGAAAGGAGCCCGAGCCCACTGGGAGCTCTGGGCATATATAATGCCACACGGTTGGTCCTGCCTAGAGGCGAGGTGCCCAAATCTAGTCCTGAGTCAATCAGCCATTGACTTCGACCTGCTGGGCAGAGGTGGCTTGGCACGGAGGGCCATTTTCTCGGGAAGGAGGCAGCCAGGAGATGGTCCCACAGGCCCAGAGAGGATTTGGGCAAGGTGCAGCTAGCATCTACAACAATGAGACTGTGTAACACAGCATTTAAGAATGTGAGCTTGAAGCAGAACTCAAGCCTGGGGTCCTCTGCTGGCTCTGTATGTAAGTTACTTGACATCTATGTGCTGGGTTTTTTTAAATTTTTAAGTGTTTTTTATTTTTGTGTGCGTGTTTTTCTGGAGTGAGAAGAGGGGGTGGCAGACAGACTCCTGCATGCGCCCAACCGGGATCCACCCAGCATGCCCACCAGTGGGTGATGCTAGGCCCATCTGGGATGTTGCTCTGCTACTACTGAAGCCATTCTAGCACCTGAGGGGGAGGCCATGGAACCGTCCTCAGTGCCTGGAGCAACTTTGCTCCAATGGAGTCTTGGCTGTGGGAGGGAAAGAGAGAGATAGAGAAAGGAGAGGGGGAAGGGTGGAGAAGCAGATAGGCGCTTCTCCTGTGTGCCCTGTCGGGAATTGAATTCGGGACTTCCACACACCGGGCTGATGCTCTACCGCTGAGCCAGGGCCGGTGTGCTTAGTTTTTTGTATCTGAGAAATGCTGATAATAATACCTGCTGGGAGCCTGGACTTGTGGATTAAATGAGTAATCCTCCTCCAGCTCTCTGCACAGGGCCTGACACAGAGTAGTGTTCCATTCATTGCCAGCTGTTATCAGAGCTGGGCCTGATGGCAGATTTAAGGGTCAGAGATACTAGGGTGTTGGTAAGGAGGAGAGTGTAGAATGTGGAGGTCAAGTACAGAGCTAATGGAGAGCCCCATAGTAATGGGTAAGGCATCAGTAGAGGAGAAATCAAAGAAATAGAGAAAGAACAGCCCAAAATCTGGTCAAGAATAAGAGCAAGCCTGACTGGTGGTGGCACAGGGCATAAAGCATTGAGCCAGAACAGCGAGGTCGCCAGTTCGAAGTCCCGAGAGGGCTGGTTCTGAGCTTGGGCTCATCAGCACAGAGTTACTGAGCAAGGCAACACTGGCTCACCCAGCCAAGGCACATGTGAGAAGCAATCAACCGAAGTGAAAGCAACTGTAAGTTGGTGCTTCTAGCCTTCTTCTCCCTCCTGGAAGAAATCAATGCACAACTAAAGTGAAAGCAATGACAAGTTCATGATTCTCACCCTCTCTCTCCCTGTCTCTGACTTACTCTCTCTCAAAAAAAAAAAAAAAAAAAGAAAAAAGAAGCCTAACCATGTGGTGGCGCAGTGGATAGAGTGTCGGACTGGGATGCTGAAGACCCAGGTTCGAGACCCCGAGTTCGCCAGCTTGGACCCAAGGTTGCTGGTTCCAGTAAGGGGTTGCTCAGTCTGCTGAAGGCCCGCGGTCAAGGCACATGTGAGAAAGCAATCAATGAACAACTATGGTGTTGCAACGGCAACGAAAAACTAATGATTGATGCTTCTCATCTTTCTCCGTTCCTGTCTATCCCTATCTATCCCTCTCTCTGACTCTCTCTCTGTCCCTGTAAGAAAAAGAACAAAAGAAAAAAACTATTAAAAAAAAAAGGGAGGGAGGGAGAGGATGGAGGGGGAGGGCACAAAGAAAACCAGATAGAAGGTGACAGAGGACAATTTGACTTTGGGTGATGGGTATGCAACATAACTGAATGACAAGATAACCTGGAGATGTTTTCTTTGAACATATGTACCTTGATTTATTAATGTCACCCCATTAAAATTAATAAAAAGAAATGTGAGAAAAAATAATAACCTAGGAGGAAAATAAAAAAAGAGTGAAAGAGGAAGTGGTCTGCAGTGGGCAGAATGGCAAACCAGTCCAGTAAGTTACATGGGCTTGGATTTGGTCGTCTGGGAACGAAGTGACCTTAGTGCCTGTTGACTTGGTGTGTGTGGGAAGAATCCAGTAGTGTGGTTAGGTGGAGGGAATCCAGTAGAGGGAGGAGCTGCAAAAATGGACTGAATTTAGACAACTGACCAAAGAACTCACTGGGGAAGGAGAGGAATATGAATGGGGGGCAGACAGGTCCAGGGAGTGTCCTAAGATGAGGGAGTTCTGAGCATCCAGGGATGCTGGAGGAGTCAATAGAAAGGGGTGAGGGAAGAGTGTCCTAAGATGAGGGAGTCCTGAGCATCCAGGGATGCTGGAGGAGTCAATAGAAAGGGGTGAGGGATGCAAGGATGGCCACTTGGATGGATGACCAGCCAGATAGACAAAAGTGTAAATGGGTGCAGGAATGGACGAATGGGTGGGGCATTGTTTCGTTCTAGAGGAGGTAAGCGAGGAAGGAAGTGAGCATGGGGGAGATAAAGCTATATGTTCTGGGTACAGAGGAAGTTACAGATTACATAGGACGGCCTGTACTTTTTTTTTTTTTTAAAAGGAACAGAGAGAGAAAGTCAGAGAGAGGGATAGATAGGAACGGAGAGAGGTGAGAAGCTTCCTCACATGTGCCTTGACCGCGGGCCTTCAGCAGACCGAGCCACCCCTTGCTGGAGCCAGCGACCTTGGGTCCAAGCTGGCAAACTTTTTGCTCAAGCCAGATGGGCCCACGATCAAGCTGGCGAACTCGGGGTCTCAAACCTGGGTCTTCAGCATCCCAGTCCGACGCTCTATCCACTGCGCCACTGCCTGGTCAGGCAGGATGGCCTGTCTTAATGAAATAGGAAATGAATTTGTTAGCATTTGTCATCTAAGAATTGGGGGCTGGGCCTGTGTGGCAGGCTGAGGGGCGGTGGGCCTGGAATTGAGGCTGAATGCAGAAATCAAAGGAGGTTCCTGCTGAGGCCTAGGGCAACCAGGAGAGAAGGTGTCAAGGAACCCCATAGACTAACCTCCATGGGGCTGGATCTGCAGAGTTGGGTCATTTCCCCCAGATGCATAGCTTGAGAAGAGTGCAAAGAAGGGGAGTGGCCAAAGGAGAGGCCAGGCAGGGAAGGGGAGGAGGGTGGGAGATGAAAGAGATCTACCTGATTAAGACACCCAACTTCCTCCAACTTCTCAGAAAAAGGACTTTGTGCAATGAGTCCCAGTCAGCATGGGAATCCGTCAGTACTTATAAGTGTGACCAAGAGCGTGTGAAATCACTGCTGAGAGCAGAACAGCACAGCCAGAGTACTCAGCCTTAGTCTCAGCGGTGTCATTTCGCTAGACCTCTCTGTGCTTCAGTTTCCTGGCCTGTAAAATGGGGTTGGAGGTAGAGGTTTTGTGACAAGTAAATGAGGACAAGTGCTTGCAGCTCCTCTCATCACTTACGCATTTCAGTCTGAGACTCTCATCTAGCGGTCTTTCGTGGCCGAAAGTTCCTTCTCAGTTCATCGGGTCACTTCCAATAATCCCACTTCTAACACTGTTGCCCCTAGTTAGAGATTTCTGTAAAATAGATCAACATCTGGGGAAATCGATGCCTCCTGGGGCTGCTCAGTCCTCCTGCTGTCTCTGTCTCTTTTGGCTTCTTACCCGCTAAGCAGGAGCCGGCAGCCAGCTCGTGGATGGATGAGGAGCTGGGGTTTGGCCAGCAACTGGGAGCGGGAAGAGGCTTGCTTCTGGCGCCTGGGTTGGGTCCCTGAGGAAGAGGCCTCTGTGTTCAGAGAGGCTGGGAGTAAGGCTGGGTGCCCAGGCCAGCAGACTGTGGTCAGAGAGTGCATGCTGGAGCTTAGGGTTCTGAGGAGATGGAGAAAGCTGCAGTGGTGGGGAGGAGAGGCCAGGATCCCAGGGAGGTGAGGAGGGCTGGAGGGTGGGGGAGGGGTGATGGGGAGAGCAATAGAGACAGAGGGGCTGTGGCTACTGGAGGGGTACAGATGGAAGGAGGGGGGAGGAGGGAAGGACCATGGGGGTGGGAGTGGAGTTCTTAATGTCTTAAGAACAGATGCCAAGGGGACTGAGCAATATTTCTCCTGTGTGAGGGTGGGAAGGGTGGGGGACTGTAGGGACCTATGACCACAGGCTAGACCAGACCTAAAAGGGGGAAAACTCCAAGGGCTGGGCTTCCTCAGGAGAACTGTATGCACCCCAGGCTCCTTCCCCTCCCCCCGTGTTTCTGTATGCACAGCCTTCCCTTCCTGCCGGCAGGGGCTGCATCCGTGTAAAGCTCTCCTTCCTCTGTCCAGAATGTCTCCTGCCCTTTCTCTAACCTGACTCTACGGCTCTTTTAGCCCTGTATATCAGTGTCTAGCACTGCCAAACAAAAATATTTGCCGAACAAGTGAACTCTACAGGAAGGATGAAATGGGTCAGGGAGGGTTTTGGGCAGAGGAGGCTGTGGCCACCTCTGGAGGGTACCCTGGCTATTCCCTTCTGCCAGCAGGCGCCACTCCCAGAGGCTTCTTTGAAGCCCCTCTCCTGGCTGCCACAGCTCTCATCCATTCTCTCTTCCTCCCCAGGTGGGGAGGGGACTGACCTGTTTGCTGTGGCTGTTCATGAATTTGGCCACTCCCTGGGCCTGGGCCACTCCTCTGCACCTGACTCCATCATGAGGCCCTTTTACCAGGGCCCTGTTGGCGATCCCACCAAGTACCGCCTGTCCAAGGATGACCGTGAAGGCCTGCAGCAGCTCTATGGTACAGGGAGTTGGGGGATGCCTGCCATGTGGCCTCTGCAGCAAGGTTAGGGAACCCATGCTTCTCTGACTCTCCCTACAGGTAAACCACCCCAAACCCCATATGATGAGCCCACAAGGAAACCTCTGGGTCCTCCTCCTCCACCCCCTGCCCTGCCCCCAGACAGGTGAGTCCCCTTTCACCTTTGTGAGCTTAGGTGAGCTTCATACCCTTGGTGAGATGGGCATGGAAGAGTCTCTGCCCCATAGGACTGTCACCAGGGGAAGTCAAGAGAGGAGGAGCCCTGACTCTTTTCTCTCACTTTTTCTTTCCCCTCAGCCCCTCTCTCCCTGTTCCTGATCGATGTGATGGCAATTTTGATGCCATCGCCAACATCCGAGGGGAAACCTTCTTCTTTAAAGGTGATCACTTTGGATCTCGCCTGACCCTATAGAGTTGGCTTTCTACGCACTAAGGGTGACCCACCAGGCCTGTGGGGTTTCCCGGATTTCAAACTGGGGAAAGGAGGGGGTGCTGGTCCAAGGAAAGTCCTGGGCCAGCTGGTCACCCTGCAGCCACATGACCCTTGGTTTCCAGATGAACCCTCCCCCCCCCAACCAGCTGTGGAGACCTTTTGCCATCTACTGCCCCATGCCCATCCCTTTTTCTCCCAAAGGACCCTGGTTCTGGCGCCTCCAACCCTCCGGACAGCTGGTGTCCCCCCAGCCTGCCCGGCTGCACCGCTTCTGGGAGGGGCTGCCAGCCCAGGTGAATGTCATCCAGGCTGCCTACGTCCGGCACCGAGATGGCCAAATCCTCCTTTTCAGCGGTGAGCGGGCCCGGCGGGGACAGGTGGGGCGGGGCATAGGGAGCAGTAGCTCACCTAGCCCTCTCCCTGCAGGACCCCAGTTCTGGGTGTTCCAGGACCGGCAGCTGGAGGGCGCCCCGCGGCCGCTGGCAGAGCTGGGGCTGCCGCCGGGAGAGGAGGTGGATGCTGTGTTCTCGTGGCCACTCAACGGGAAGACCTACCTGGTCCGGGGCCAGTACTACTGGCGATACGACGAGGCGGCCGCACGCCCAGACCCTGGCTACCCGCGTGACCTGAGTCTCTGGGAGGGGGCTCCTCATGCCCCCGATGATGTCACGGTCAGCAACACCGGTAAGATAGCCCACGGGGAGGGTCTGAGGCCCTGGGACTCCAAGCTGTTGGCCCTGGGGGTTGTGGCTAGAGTTCATCCTGGGGGTTTTTCGAGAGCCCTCGGGAAGGGCGGGGTTTTGGGGCAGCCTGGACCAGCCCTGCAGCGTTTCCACCCGTCCTACAGGTGACATCTACTTCTTCAAGGGCGCCCACTACTGGCGCTTTCCCAAGGGCAGCGTCAAGGCCGAGCCGGACTCCCCCCAACCCATGGGCCCCCAGTGGTTGGACTGCCCGGCCCCCAGCGCTGGTCCTCGCTCCCCCAGACCCCCCAAAGCGACTCTCAATCCGGGAAACTGCAATTGTCAGTGCGAGATCAATCAGGCTGCGCGGCGGCCGGCCGTGCCCCTTCTGCTTCCCCTGCTGCCCTTGTTGCCCCTGCTGGCGGGGGACGTCACCTTCCGCTGAGGTGAGACAGGCTGCTACACTGGGGGCGTCGGGTCTCCCGCCGCGGGCCTGTAGGGGGTTGTGATACAAGCGGAGCCTGTTCCTCTGCTCCCAGGGGTGGGCTCAGAATGCTTGCGGCAGGACCGAGGTGGGTGGAGCTAAGCCCCGGGGACCTGGGGGACAAAGGCTGGTCCCGGAAGTGTTCGGCTTCCCTTTCCGGAAACCCGCCCCAACCACGCGTTGCCCCCGCAGGACGTCCTTTTCCCGGAATCAGGTGGCTTTTCTGGGAGTGTAGGCCGTTGACTCGTTTGGGTCCTTAGAGGACAGGTCGGATTGGGAGACTAAACCCCAGCTCCACACCCCCTCACTTTTCCAGAAGTTTCTCACCCTGTCTTGCTTCCACCAGGTGCCAGTCCTGAGACCACCCGTGGGCACCAGAGCTGCACGTTCTGGGTGACACCAGTGGCCACAAGGGTGACCTTCCACAGTTCGGCCCCTGAACCCAGAACTTCCCATTCAATAAGATACCCTCCTATATTTAAAAACATCTTTCTGCCTCCACACTGGAGTGTTTGCAGCTCCAAGGAGAGCTCCTTGGCTCCTGTCAGCTCAATGCTGATGGAAAGACAGTGTGCTGAGTACACTAACTTCAGGGTCACTGCTTTCTCAACACTCCAGTTGAGGAGTGGGTGAGACCTGGACCATTCATTCATCCCCACTCTCCACAGAATTCAGGATCTACAGCAGTGCCTCTAAACTGTGCTTTTGGAACATTGCACATCAGAATCACCCAGGGAACTTAAAAATGCAGATCCCATGCCTCATCCGAAATCTTCACTCAGGGTAGGGCCAGGAGTGTGCATTTGAACAAGCTGGGGTGGGGGTGGGTGAACTGATGGGCAAGGGGCAAGGCCTGTCTCTTTCCTGTGGCTTTTCTTTGTCTCTGCTATGTTCTCCCAGGAGTCAACCAGCCTCGTTATGTCTCCTTCCGAGTCCAGCTAATGACCTTGGTTGAGAGGGGTCACCCCCGTGGCTGGAGGCACTTAGTGACCTCCTCTTGGGTTGCTATTCAGCCTCATGGCCCCACAATGTTACCTGGAGGTGAGGCAGGGCTGTAGTCCCCGTGAGTGGAGACAGTGCCTGCTGTTGGTCACAGCAAGCAGACCAGTATGAAGGCAACAGTTGGGCATGTCTTTAACCAGTCGGTGACCTGAGAATTCTAAACCACCAGAAAGCCATCTGGGCCTCTGTCAGGATTCTTTCAAAGTACAAGGAGGGGGAAACTTGTATTTTAAAGCTTAGCTCCATCTGTGAGAACAATAAAAATGACTGGAGAGAAAGCCCTTCTTTTTTTCTGAGCATGGATGAGCCTTTCGTGGGAGGAACTTGACAGGCCTGAATCACTCTGGAGCTGGAATCCAGAGCTGATGGGCCACATGGTGGGGGATGGATGGAGAATGAGTGGGAGGAAACAGACAGAGGAACCTAAAAGTTGGTTGGGGAGGTGTAGCCCAGAGGAAGAGTGTCCAATGTAAAACTTGAGGCTGCTTTCAGTGCTACATGGAAATTTCTTCTCCTGCCTTTAATTTAATTTTTAAATTTTTTTTATGTGAGAGGAGGGGAGGGAGTAAGATAGACTCCTGCATGTGCCTGGACCAGGATCCACCTGGCAACTCCCATCTGGGGCAGATGTTCAAATTAACGAAGGTATCAGCTCCTGAGGTCTACACTCAGACCAACCAACCGAGCTTTTTTTTTTTTTAATTTTATCTTTTCCAGGGACAGAGAGAGAGTCAGAGAGAGGGATAGATAGGGACAGACAGGAACGGAGAGAGGTGAGAAGCATCAATCATTAGTTTTTCATTGCCGTCACAACACCTTAGTTGTTCATTGATTGCTTTCTCACATGTGCCTTGACTGCGGGCCTTCAGCAGACCGAGCAACCCCTTGCTGGAGCCAGCGACCTTGGGTCCAAGCTGACGAGCTTTTGCTCAAGCCAGATGGGCCCGTGCTCAAGCTGGCGAGCTCGGGGTCTCAAACCTGGGTTCTCCACATCCCAGTCCGACGCTCTATCCACTGTGCCACCACCTGGTCAGGCCCAACCAACCGAGCTTTCCAGCTACAAGAGGGGAAGAAAATGAAAAGGGGAGAGGGAGGGGAAGAGAAGCAAATGGTTGCTTTTTAGAAAATTTTTATTTATTGTGTTTACATGGATTCAAGTATCCCACTGAATATAACACCCTCACCCCCCACCCTATGTTCCTATTTATACCCCCTTTGCCCCCCTTCCCCTAACTCCCTCCTCTCTTCCCTCTGAGATTTGCTGTCCTGTTATCTGCACCTCTGTGTTATGTATATATAATTTCACTAATCCCTTCACCTTTTCTGATCCCATCCCCTCATCCCCCTTCCCTCTGACAGCTGTCCCTCTGCTCCCTGTGACCCCGCCTCTGCCTCTATTCTGTTCCTCAGTTCACTTTATTCATTAGATTCCACATATAAGTAAGATCATATGATATTTATCTTTCTTGCTTGGCTTATTTCACTTAGCATAATAATCTCCAATTTCATCTATGCTGTCGCAAAAAGTAAGATTTCCTTCTTTTTCGTGGCCGCATAGTATTCCATTTGTGTATATGTACCACAGTTTTTTAATCCATTCATACACTGATGGAGACTTGGGCTGTTTTCAGATCTTGGCTATTGTAAACAATGCTGTAATAAACATGGGGGTGAGATGGTCGCTTCTTATGTGTGCCCTGACTGAGGATTGAACTCTGAACATCCACATGCCAGGCTGACACTCTATCCACTAAACCACTGGCCAGGGCCTTCTCCTGCCTTTAAAATTTATTAAGTCACTTATACAAAAATGCCAGGTCAAATTGATTAATGTTACTTTTAAATGGTACAGTCTCATAATCAAAATAAAAAAATTTTGTTCTTGGCCCTGGCCGGTTAGCTCAGTCGGTTAGGAGAGTTGTCCCAAAATGACAAGGTTGTGGGTTTGATCCCCAATCATAACACACACATGGAAAGCAACCAATGAATGCACGACTGAGTGGAACAAGAAATAAATGCTTCCCTTTTACCTCCCCTCTCTCTCCCTTCCTCTCTTTATCTCTGAAGAAATAAAAAGTCCTGGCTGGATGATTTGTTAATTGAAGTGTCCTCCTGGAGCACGGAGGTTGCTGGTTTTATTCCCCAGTCAGCACATGCAGGAGCAGCTTGATGTTCCTGTCTCTCTCTCCCTGCCTCTCACAAAATTTTTTTTTTTTAATTTTATTCATTTTAGAGAGGAGACACAGAGAGAGAGTGAAAGTGAGAGAGAGAGAGAAAGGGGGGAGGAGCTGGAAGCATCAACTCCCATATGTGCCTTGACCAGACCAGTGCAGGGTTTTGAACTGGTGACCTCAGTGTTCCCAGGTCGACGCTTTATCCACTGCGCCACCACAGGTCAGGCCAAAAAATGTTTTGGTTTTTTTTTGTCCTTCAAAGGGCACCATCAAAAAGTAAAAGGACAACCCAAGGAATGGGAAAAGTATTTGCAAATGATATATCTGATATGAAGCTCATATTTGGAATATATAAACTACTCACAAATATTAGGGGATATTTCAAAATGAATATGAAGTGATAAAATATCCCCTAATTTTTATGAGCAGTGTATATACACATGGCCAGTATGCACATGAAAAGAGGCTCAACAGCAATTAATTATTAGGAAAATGTGAATCAAAGCCAAAATAGGCCTGACCAGGTGGTGGTGCACTGGATAGAGCGTCGGACTGGGATGCGGAGGACCCAGGTTCGAAACCCCAAGGTCGCCAGCTTGAGCGTGGGCTCATCTGACTTGAGCAAAAAGCTCACCAGCTTGGACCCAAGGTCGCTGGCTCGAGCAAGGGGTTACTCAGTCTGCTGAGGGCCCGCGGTCAGGGCACATGTGAGAAAGCAATCAATGAACAACTAAGGTGTCGCAATGAAAAACTGATAATTAATGCTTCTCATCTCTCTTCATTCCTATCTGTCTGTCCCTATCTATCCCTCTCTCTGTTCCTGTAAAAAACAAAACAACAAAAAAACATAATAAGATACTATGTCACATCCACTATGACGCCTAGAATCCAAAAGACATAGTAGTGACCTGGCTGGGTAGTTCATTTGGTTAGAACATTGCCTGCATATGCCAAGGTTGTGGATTTGATTCCTGCACAGGGCACATAAAAGAATCAACTAATAGCCTGGCCTGTGGTGGCACAGTGGATAAAGCATCTACCTGGAATGCTGAGTTCACCGGTTCAAAATCCTGGGTTTGCCTGATCAAGGCATATATGGGAGTTGATGCTTCCAGCTCCTCCCCCTCTCCTCTCTCTTTGTTTCTACTCTCTCTCTCTAAAAATGAATAAATGAAATCTAAAAAATAAAAAAAGTATCAACTAATAGATGCATAAATAAGTAGAACAACAAATTGATATTTCTCTTTCTCTCTCTCCCTTCCTCTCACTATAAATCAATTTTTAAAAAAAGCCTGACCAGGCCTGACCTGTGGTGGCGCAGTGGATAAAGCGTTGACCTGGAACACTGAGGTTGCCAGTTCAAAACCCAGGGCTTGCCTGGTCAAGGCACATATGGAAGTTGATGCTTCCTCCCCCCTCTCTCTGTCTCACTCTCTTGCTCTCTCTCCTCTCTCTAAAAATGAACAAATAAAAATCTTAAAATATATATAAATAAATAAAAGAAAAATAAAAAAGCCTGACCAGATGGTGGTGCAGTGGATAGACCATTGGCCTGGTACACCGAGGACCCAGATTGGGGCCCCAAGGTTGATGACTTGAGCGTGGGATCACAGACATGACCCCATGGTCGCTGGCTCTGCTGGAGCCCCCTGATCTAGGCACATATGAGAAAGCAATTGATGAGTAACTAGGGTGCTACAACTGTGAGTTTATGCTTCTCATCTCTCTTCCTGTCTGTCCCTCCGTCTCTCTGTCTAGCTTAAAAATAGATAATAATAATAATAATAATGACAATAATAAGTGTTGATGAGAATGTGGAAAAATTAGAACTTTCATTCATTGCTTCTGGGAATATAAAATGGTGCAGGCACTTTGGAAAAGAGTTTGGTAGTACCTCAAAAAGTTAAAAACATAAGTATTTTGTGACATAGCAATTCCATACCTAAGTATATACTCAGGAGAAAAACGTGTCCATATAGATACTTGTACATGAATGTTCATAGCAACATTATTCATACTTGCCAAGAGGTGGAAACAATCCGAATGTCTATCAACAGATGAATGGCTAAACAAAATGCAGTCTTTTCACACAGTGAAATATTACTCAGCCATACAAAAGAATGAAGTACTTACACATACTACTACCTCAATGAACCTTGAAAATATTAAAGTAAAAATAAACAGTCACAGAAGACTGACATATTATATGATTCCACTTATATGAAATGCCTAGAATAGGCAAACCTATAGACAAAAAGTAGATTAGTGGTTGCCTAGATCTGGTGGGAAGTGGAGAGATGGGGGCTTGAGGATGGTGGTTAAGGGTGCAGAATTGCTTTTGGGAGATGAAAATGCTCTGAAATTAATTGTGATGGCTGAACTGGGCATTGAATTGTACACTTTACTGGGTAAATTGTGTTGTCTGTGAATTATATCTCACTAAAGCTATTAAAAATGGTACAGTGCACAATGAAACACAAAATTTCTTCAGATGGTGGCCTTTGTGAGATTGTCATTGAGGGAAAGAGTCTTATGTGGGTCAGGGAGCCAGGCTTCTGGAGATGAAGCCCAGAAATAATACTTGTACCTGAAGCAGGAGCAGCTCCCTTCTCTCCCACCTGGAATTCAGACAACTCAGGGAAGGATCTGGACTTCCTAGGTGTGGAAAGGGGGTTTCAGACAATTGAATGGCTCCTAAGGGGCAAAGAGACATCAGCTGAGGTCTAGTTAACCCAAATGAGGTTTGTACCAAGAAAGTGTGATGTGTAGGTCTGTCCCTCTGGGGATCCCATGGGTGGCGTCTCAGGAACCTGGGCTCTTTTTGAGGATGTTGAGAGTTGAATTGTGTTCCCCCCAAATTCATATGCTGAAGTCCTAACCTCTAGTACCTCAGAATATTACCTTAAGAGGAGACAAGGTCCTTATAAAGGGAATCAAGTTAAATAAGGTCATAGTATCGGCACTTCCTCTTGCAAGTGGGACATTAGGAGACAGACACATGTATACGGGAAGAATGTCATACGAACATGACGGCCATCTATAAGCCTAGGACTGAGGCCTGGAACAAATCCTTCCCTCACAGCCCTCAGAAGAAACCAACTCTGCCAACAGCTTGATTCAGACTTCTAGTCTCCAGAACTGTTAAGAGAATTAATTTGTGTTGTTAAGCCACCCAGTCCGTGGTGCTTTGTTCTGGCAGCTCTGGGACAAGAGGGCAAGACAATGGCTGTGCTGAGCTGCGTGAGGCTTTGGCCCCGAGTTGGGTCTTAGGGAAGAGCTGAGAGGTGAGCAAGGTTATGTGCAACAAAGCCACCCAAAGAGCCTTGCAGGTCCGGGATGTCCTGAGCCTGAAGAACTTTCTCTGGACTTTGGAGCTGGAATACAGTGTTCAAGGAACCTGGGGGACATTCCCCTGCAGCCTAACACCCGACTGGATGACTTTATTCTTGGAAGGTCTTGGAATACTTCAACCTGCTTCCCGTCTGGTCTTTCCTCTGCCCCTCCTTTGTCTTAGGCTGATGGGGAAGGGGTGGAGCAAGGAAGAGGTCCATTCCTGGTCTCAGAGATTCCCTGGTTCAGACAGTGGAGGAGACAGGGTCAGAGGGGAAGAGATGTGCCCTCCTCTCCCAGGACCCTCAGACCTCCCTCTTCTTGTCCTTCCTACTCTGTCCTCCCCTGTCCCTGTTTTTGTCTCATCCCCCCCCCACCTACCTACACAGACACATACACAAACACTAGTTAACATAATTATTAGGCGCAATGTATTTAGAAGACAATTTACATGAAGAATTTAAGCTGTACATTTAGTTCAGCTTTATGCCACATTTTGTAAAATCAGTGCTTAAATACAAAGTGAAATTTAAAAAAAAGATTTTATTTATTGATTTTAGAGAGAGGAGATAGGAAGAGCAAAGGGCGGGAGGAGCAGGAAACATCAACTTTCACATGTGCCTTGAAGGGCAAGTCCAGGATTTGGAACTGGTGACCTCAGCATTTCAGGGGGACACTTTATCCAGTGCCCTACCATAGATCAGGCCAGAATGAGCTGTTTTTATTTTTTTTAAAGGCTGTTTTATTGAGGGCATTTGGAAAAACATTCCTGAGGCCAGGAAGAGATGCTTCTGGGGGAGGGAAGAAGTAATGCAGGGTTAACTGGAGCCAGGGAGAGGTGGGGTTGCCCAGGGCACAAGGGGGTGAGGCAGGGGTCTCCCTTGCTGTTTGTGGCTTCAGAGAAGGTCAGGGAAAGGCCTGCAGGACAGGCCCGGAGGCGCCTGAACAAAGCTAGTACAGGGCCTCTCGGGAATGGGTTCTCAGGTGGCGCAGCAGGTGGGAATTACGGCTGAAGCTGCGGCCACACTGTGTGCACGAGTAGGGCCTGGCCCCCGTGTGCACCAGCATGTGACGCAATAGGTTACAGTTGCGGCTGAAGCTCTTGCCACACTCCAGGCACTCTTGGGGGGGCTCGGCCTGCCCAGACGCCGCCTCGTCCCCGGCCCCTGCATGGGTGGCCAGGTGCCGCTGCAGGTGGGCATTGCGCCGGAAGCTCCGGCCGCACGTCTGGCAGCCATAGGGCCGCTCACCCGTGTGGCTACGGCGGTGGCGAGCAAGGTTGGAACTGTTGCGGAAGCGGTGACCGCAGGTGTCACAGGCGTGGGGCTTCTCCCCGGTGTGGATCCGCTGGTGGCGCGCCAGGTGGGCACTCTGGCTGAAGCCCTCCCCGCACTCGCTGCAGCGGCAGGGCTTCTCACCAGTGTGGCTGCGCCGGTGGCGGGCCAGGTCCTGCGCCTGGCTGAAACTTTTGCTGCACTGGGAGCAGCGGTGAGGCCTCGGGCCGCCGTGGATCAGGAGGTGGCGGGCCAGGCTAGCTCGGCGCACAAAGCGCTTCCCGCACTGAGAGCAGCCATAAGGCTTCTCACCCGTGTGCACCCGTTGGTGGCAGGCCAGCTGGGAGCTCTGGTTGAATCTGCGGCCGCAGACCTGGCAGGAGAAGGGCCGCTCACCTGTGTGCACACGGAGGTGTGCCCCCAGGTGCTCACTGCGCCGAAAAGCCTTGCCGCAGTCGCTGCACACGTAGGGCTTGTGCTCAGAGCCTGAGGGCAGGCTCTTTGAGCTCCTCGAGAGCTGGTGGCTCCCGTCTTTGGCGTGAATCCGCAGGTGGCGTTTGAGGCTGGAGCGACGCTGAAAGGTTTGGCCACAATGTGAGCACAGGACCACGGTCAGCTCTGGAACTTTGGTCTTATTCTCTGGAGCACAGGAGGCCTTTTGGTCCCGGGCGTGTGCTAGCAGGTGCTGCAGGAGGCTGGTCCGGCTCTGGAAGCCCTGACCACATTCGGCACACAAGAAAGCGGGCTCAGAGTGCGTCTGCAGATGCTTATTAAGGTGTGAGGTCTGGCGAAACCGGTGGCTGCAGAGGTGGCAGGCATGCGGCCTCTCGTCTGTGTGCGTGCGCATGTGCAGTTTGAGGATGGAGTTGCGACCGAAAGTCTTGCCGCAGCACTGGCACGCGAAGGACCGCGAGCCAGGGTGAGACCGCAGATGGTGACCTTCTAGGCGGGCCAGCGTCGTGAAACTTACTCCGCATTCTGTGCAGATGAATTTTGTCTCTGGCTCTGACTTGGGAGTCCCTCCAGCCACTTTAGCCTCTCGAATGTCATTCTTGCCTTTGGGGGACTCTCCTTCACAGGAGCTGCTTACCCCTGTACCCTGCTCAAGTGACTCCGCATGGGGTTCTTCTGTCGCCCCTGGACTATCTTCCTGAGACTCTGCGGAGATGGCAGCAGGCCAGGCGATCTCTTTAGGTTCGTCTTTAAACTCATCTGGGGCTCTGCTTCCAAATCCTATGAAAGCAAAACACAGGATTGGTCAGGTCCGTTCAGAGGGTTCCTCGGCATCGCCAGACCATCACTGCCTGAAAGTGACAAGAAACCCGGGATCCTGCAAAGCTAGTGGGTGAGCAGAGAGTGTGGGCTAAAAACTAGGAACATACAATTTACCACTGTAACTGTTTTACGGTGTGCAATTCTGGTCCAGTAGATACATTCACAATGTTCCTCAACTGTCACCACTATCTAGTGTCAGAACTTGATTATTCCCCCACATGAATACCCCATAGCCATTAGCAAGCACTCTTACTACCACCTATTTTTTATTTTTTAAACGTTTATTTATTGAGCCCCGGCCAGGTGGTTTAGCTGGTTGGAATGTCGTCCTGATGCACCAGGGTTGCGGTTCCATCCCCATCGGGGCACAGGCAGGAATCAACCTATGAGTGCATGGATGGGTGGAACAACAAATTGATGTCTCTCTCTCTCTCTCTCAACACTGATTGGTTCCACTTAT
The DNA here is from genome assembly GCA_037038555.1 of Rhynchonycteris naso. Taxonomy (NCBI): domain Eukaryota; kingdom Metazoa; phylum Chordata; class Mammalia; order Chiroptera; family Emballonuridae; genus Rhynchonycteris; species Rhynchonycteris naso. Next base: position 197,389,598 of record CM073000.1, on the reverse strand, counting down.
TCATGCATTCATTGGTTGATTCTTGTGTGTACCCTGACTGGGGATCCATCCTGAAACCGTGGTATATTGGGACGATGCTTAACCAGCTTAGCTACCAAGCCAGGGTATGACCATCTATTTTAAAAGCTCAGTGTTAAAGGGGTTGATAATTAGACAAGACACAATGAACTCTTAGAAAAAATAAAAAAAAAAAAATACACACACACATATGCCAAAGAGGTCTAAGTGTGAGGTAGAGTCTAAAGCTTCAGGAATCACACCCCAACAAAAAGAAAGAGGCTTCAGTGGTTGTCAGCTCTGGGAAGGGCTCTTACCCAGAGGGCGCACAGGCCATGTCTTCTTCACTGGGACATCTTCAAAGGTCAGGGACTCCTATAACAAAAGGAGGGGCAGAAACCTTCAGTGAGTGACGAACAGGGCTTTGGAACCTGAGGGGAATGAAGAGCTTTCTAGGCTTAAATTCAGAAAGACACGGATTTGCTAAAACCGCAGAGCCAATGAACATTTGGGAAAAAAGAACAGCCTGGAGTGAGGGGACCAGTCCAACTCACCAGAACAGCTGCTAGCTCCTGGTCATGGGAGTTCTCCTCAGGCCACAGCTCGGGGCCCTGGGGGCCTGACCGCACTGGGGGAGGAAGAAAGAGCTGTGAGAAGCCAGCTTTATCTATCATGAAGCTATGAAGACATGCACCTGTTGTCAAGTCCCTGTGAGAGGCATCTTGGCTCTCATCCATTCCTGTCAACTACGGAGACTGTTCCCTTCCCTTCCCACCAGGCCTCCCAGCTCCTACCTCCCTTGGGCACCAGCTTCTTACCATTCTCCTGCAGAGCCTGGAATGTCCTCCTGGGACCTGGGCTCAGTGGCTGCTTTGAACTTGGGGAACGTCTCCAGGCCTCCAGTTCAGCGGGCTTGGAGGGCTCTGGCTGGGATGGTGGGAGTTCCTCTGATGGTTCCAGGTATGGAGGCCTTTCTGGAGGCACTTCCTTTTTGGGGCTATGAACAGAGACCTGGGAAAGGTCCCCCTGTTCTTCCAAAGTAATGTCTGCACGGGGACAATTCTTGCCAGCATTAAAACTAAAATCCTGTTTAAAACACATCCACGTTAGGCAACAGACAGGATGGAGACCCATGTCCTATCGACTCCCAAAAGAAATGGGACCAAGGAAAAGTGACAGTCAGACAGGAAAGGAGTTAGGAAGTCAAGAAGGAATTGGCAGAGGGAGAAAAGTGGAGTTTTCAGTGATTTCTTAATGGGGGCATAAATTGTTTGTCTTCCCTACCAGCTGCCCCCACCTGGCTGCCACCCTCTTACCAATGGTCCTATGTCGATGAACTCCCTCTGGACACCCTCCAGCAGCAGCACCACCTCCTCACCATCCTTGAGCTGCTGGCCATGCAGCCGGGCCAGGAGGTGTGGGGGCAGTCCGCATAGGAACTGCTCTAGCACCAGCAGCTCCAGGATCTGCTTCTTGGTGTGCAGTGACGGCTGCAGCCAATGGCTGCACAGATCCCGGAGCCGGCTCAGTGATGCCCTGGGCCCCATGTCCTCTTGATACCGGAAGCATCGAAAGAGCTGGTGTGCCACTTCTGGCCGGAGCCTGATATCTGGCCGCTTGTGGTCCTCCTGTCCGGCAGCCTCCTCCTCTTCCTCCAGTTTTACTGCTCCGAGCTGCTCCGGCTCCCTCTCAGCTGGGACAGTTTCTACAAGCATTCTTCACCTTGGACGACACCTCACTATAGCTGCTTTCGCTCTTGGGTCTCTCCGGCTCTCCGCTCCCACACCTGTGGTGTTAAGAGATGCCTAAAGATGTGGCCTCCAGAAGAATTGTCCCCCGCACTGGTCATGCGTAATGGCTCAGCCAGACCAATGCACTAAAAGGCAGAGAAAATGGACAGTTCTGTAGCGCTGTCCTCCGCTGCAGCAGCTAGACTTCGCCTCACTTGGCCCCAGCAATCCAACTTGGCATCTCCCCAAGAGAGGATAATCTGGCTTTCCCTGTCTCTTTATTTTATGCCAAGGTGAGTACTTGGAAACACCAAAGATGGTTCCTTACCAAAAATGTTCTATCGCGCCCTGGCCGGCTGGCTCAGTGGTAGAGTGTCGGCCCATCGTGTGTAAGTCTTGGGTTCGATTCCCAGCCAGGGCACACAGGAGAAGTGCCCATCTGCTTCTCCACCCTTCCCCCTCTCCTTCCTCTCTATCTCTCTCTTCCCCTCCCGCAGCCAAGGCTCCATTGGAGCAAAGTTGGCCCTGGCGCTGAAGATGGCTCCATGGCCTCCGCCTCAGGCACTAGAATGGCTCCGGTTGCAAAGGAGCAAGGGCCCCAGATGGGCAGAGAATTGCCCCCTAGTGGACATGCTGGGTGGATCCCCGGTTGGGCAACGTGGGAGTCTGTCTCTCTGCTTCCCCTCTCACTTCAGAAAAATACAAAAAAAAAAAAAAAAGTTCCATTACAATCCAATCCGGCCTTCAGATCCAACTTCCAGTATATAAGGCATCGTAGGGAATAAGAACAAGTCAAATGAGCCCTTGAGTAAGCAATCAAACAAATCCTAAAGACAGCATATTCCCCCAAACATTTGGACCAGGATCTTTAGTCTTTTCTTATATATATATATAAAAAAGTTCCAGTAAGGGGTGTATTGCTCTAGAGGAGACCAAAACCCTTACAATAAAATGCATAAAAATTGATTGGATCCTGATTTTTTAAAAAAGGCTCTCAAAGATATATTGGGGTCAATCGGGGAAAATTCAACATGGATAGGGCACTAGATGACAATGGAAATGAATTTCTGAGATGAGATTTCAGTTTTGTGGTATGTAGGAAATGTCTTTATTCTTAGATGTTGAAGGGTTTGGAAGTGAAGGGGAAGACGTTCAGCCATGTTTATGGACCAACATGGCCAACGTGGCCAAATTTAGCACTTGTAGAATCTGGGAGATGTATGGATGTTTATTTCTTTTTTGTGTGTATGTGACAGAGACAGAGAGAGGGACAGATAGGGACAGACAGACAGAAAGGGAGAGATGAGAAGCATCAATTCTTCGTTGTGGCACCTTAGTTGTTCATTGATTGCTTTCTCGTATGTGCCTTGATCGGGGGCTACAGCAGAGTGAGTAACCCCTTGCTCAAGCCAACGACCTTGGGCTCAAGCTGGCGACCTCGGGGTTTCAAACCTGGGTCCTCCGCGTCCCAGTTTGACGCTCTATCCACTGCACCACCACCTGGACAGGCGATGTATGGATGTTTATTGCACTGCTCTTTCACTCCTCTGGAAGTTTAAGAATATTAAGGATAAATGGTTGTGGGAAAGCTCAAGCATATGATCTCTGTCTAGACATCCTGAGGCTCACTTACTGGCTCTGGAGGTGGCTTTTAGCAGTCAAGGCCAAGGCCACTCAGCTGACCAGTACAGGACTGATCTCCCACCTGGTGATTCATTCTACCCATCTCCTCACTCATCACCAGAGACTGAAATCAGGTTGAGTCAAGGAGCTCGAATGGGTGGATGGATCTCCAGGCAAAAAGACAGGATTATAGCTTGCAGAAGTATGTGACAGATGTGTCCCCAAGGCAGGCCAAAGCTGCCTTGATCATTTCAGAGGCCTCTAGTGGGTGTGCCCTGGGGAGTTGGCTTATGGGTAGGAGAGGTAGTGGTTTTTATTTTTTACCTAATTAAAAAAGAAATTGGGTTCTTCCCTAGTCTACCCTGCCCCTCTGAGAGGAACCCACCCCTGTGATTATACCTGGCAATAAGCTGTTCCTCATGGCCACCAGGGGGCACTGGGTCCATGCAACTGATAGTGGCCCCACCTCTTCTCCCAAGACCCAAAAAGTTTTGTGGGGCTACTCCTTCCTTTTAGGGAGTAGTCCAGCTTCTCAAGAAGGAGCTGCCCAAGTTCAGCCTCACTCACAAGGGATTCAGTTTAGTCCTTCAGTACAACTCAGAAGATTTACCCTTGTCTGAACAGGCCTGTACTTTTGTCACAGAGCTTTGGGGTACTTTTATATTTTAATTTGGGCGGGAATTATTTTATGGATACAGACACCCAAGTTCCAACCTCTTTCTGCCCTCCCTTCTCTCCAGCCTCAGGGCTACAGTAAATGCACTATTCCCAACCCTGTCTCCCCACCCTCACCGCATGGACATCCCAGGCAGGGGGTAAGAAAGCCTTTAGCATGACTTCCCACCACCTAAAGGGAGTAAACCGTGGGTGCACAAGGGCTAGCTATTGTCATTCTCATTATAACTAGGTAATAATGCAAATGAGCACAGCTAACATCGGTCCCATTTTATAGCTGAGGACACCAATGCTCAGAGGCAAGGACATTTGCCTATGGAAATGGGGCTAGGGTGAAGTTAGTTTGGTCCAGACGTTTGAACAGTTTGTTGAGACCTCTTGATATGGGACTCAGAGGTCAAGGGGCTGAGGGTTCTCTGAATCTCCTTTATAGGTGGGGTGGGAAATGGTAGAACAAAGAAAACCTGTGGGTTTTTTTAAAGCCTAGTTCTACACTTCCTGCTTCAGGGGAGAGGGGAGAGGGGAGAGGGGAGAGGGGAGAGGAAAGAGGCGAGGGGAGGGGGGAGGAGAGGGGAGAGGGGAGAGGATGGAGAGGGGAAAGGGGAGAGGGGAGGGGGGAGTGGGATGAGATGTTAAAACAAAAAGACTTAGGACTATATCCTGACCACCTGACCAGGCCAGATCCCGCATCTCCCCAGCTTCTCTCACCTCCCCCACTTACCTGCTTCTCTCCAGTCTTTCCTGTCCCTCCATAATCTCCCCTTCTTTGTCCTTCCTCTTTCCAGCAGTTCCCAGATTCTCTAGCATCTCAGTCTCCCCCCAGCCTCTCCAACCTCCGTTCTTTCCTGCTGTGTCATCTGACCCTACATGGGGCTTTTCCTTTAATCGCTGGCTCCTTCTACCTATTGTCCCCTCACTTCTGGGACTCCACAACACACCAGCCACCTGTCTCGACCCCTAAGTATCATTCTATGCCACAGTCTTGGTTGAGTGTATTTCTCCCCTTGGTCTGCAAGTAGGAACTGGCTCTTGCTAAGTAACTGTCCACCCAGCACTTGCAGTGACTTCAGTGCTTGTTAGTAGAAATAACAAAATGAGAATATAATGTGTACCTCAGTTGTAATTTTTGAGGAATGCATGTAAAATGGTGCAGAAAAGGCATTTCATAAATATTTTTAATAATCAGTTTTTGTTTCATTGTGTCTTGGTAGCAAGAGCAAAATAATTAGAGAATTGATGGAGTGTAATTAGGAACTCTGTATTAACAGCTGGCAGGTTCTGAGTGCTTACCTATAGTGTATAGAGGTTGCTTAATCCCACTTCAGGGCATGGGGTAGATTACTTTTCCTTTTGACAAGTGCAAAGACCATGTTCAGATAGGATAGGTAATTTGTTTAAGGTCATACCGGGTGGAGACAAGATTTGCTCTAAGGTGAGAACGGTGATCTTGATCACTACACAAAAGCTCAGAAACAGAAAAGGACCCAGTTTCCCTCCCACCCTCTGGGATTTGCCTCACCGTAGCTAGAATATCACAGTGTGAATCAGAAAAATAAGGTTATTTCAAATTCTAGCCATCAGGCCTAGATTCCCGGGGTGCCAAAGCTTCCAGGTGAGGCCTCACCAAAAGGTTTGAAAGTGGAATTCCAGGGAAATTGGCCGTAGAGTCTCTCCCTCCCCCCACCCCCAGATCCCCAGCGCACAAAAGCTTAGTTAATATGCACATCTGTGGGGGTTGGGTTGGGTGACGGGGGAGACTCTACAGCCACCCTCTAATACCGACCAGCTTAATTGGGAGCCCAGAGAGTTAGGGAGGGACAGGTTGGACTAGCCCAGGGTAGAGTTGCTGCCACGGAACCCACCCAGACAATAGAGGAGCCCAGTCCACGGTCCTTGGCCAGGAACTCTCCCTTTCTCCCTGGACACAGTTGGCAGGAATGGCTCGTCTTTGTTGGCTGGGCTCCCCTCCTACTGCTGAGCTGAGTCGATAAGCTGGTTAGTCCTTCTAGGGTCACGTGGAGCCTGCCTTCCCCTCTCCAGTGGGGATAGCAAGCCCATGTCTTAGGAAGTCCTACAACCTCCCTGATGCCCCCCATTACCACAGGTCCAGTGATCTGCTGGCGCTGGGCTCCTCCACAGCACAGACCACCCACACCCTCCCAGGACTTTCTTACAGCTACCTAATCCCCCATTGAGGACTGCCCAACCCCCCTGCCAATTTTCTCCGCAAGCTGCTATGACCCCTTACGTTTGTCCTGACGGCCTGCACCCCAGCCATTTCTGCAACTCACCACGCAGGGTCCCCACTCCAGAGACAAAGGTGTTGGGGTTCTATGAGGGCCGTAGGACCAGAGTCGGGTTCAGCCAGCCAGAGTTAGGACTCCAGGAAAATGGAACAGGAAGTTCCCAGCCCCAGTCCCATTCAGGTGATGAGGGGGCATCCTAGAGTTAACCCTTAACCTCCCAGCTTGGGAGCAGGGTGGGGGGAAGGCAGGGCGGGGCCCGGGGAATAAAGACAAAGGGGCTAATCCAGATTCCAACTCTTCCAAGTAAGAACTGCCCCCTCTTAGTCAAGATTGGTCTGGAACGCTAAAATCACCAGTTCAAATCCCTGGGCTTGCTGAGTCAAGGCACATACAGGAAGCAACTACTATAGATAGATGCTTCTCACTCTCTTTCTCTTTCTCCCTCTCCCCTCTCTCCAAAAGTCAATGAATAAAGTCTAAAAAAAAGTTTTTAAAAAAAGACTGGTCCTATGCCCCTTGGGAGGAGGTGTCCGTCAGCCTGTACTTTGGGGGCAGGGGAGGGGGCAAGAGCTGCCGTTTAAAATGCCTGCTGTGTGCTGGGCTCTTTGCTAGGCATTTCATTCATGCAACAAATCTTTGTCAAAGGCCTGCCCTGTGCCAGGCACAGCAGTAGGTGCTGCCTGCACAGACTTAGCAGGAGAAACAGGCCCTGACCGCCCGGATTTACAAGCCAGGACGCAGGAACAAACAGTGGTGGGCGCTGAGAAGAGAACAGAATGGGACTATGTAAAGGGGGTAGGGAGAGCGCCATCAACATTGCCACCTAAAATCCTCCCAGAATTCAGCCAGGCGGCTTTTGACTTCAGTTTTACCAATGACAAAACCGGGGCTCCCGTGAGGGGAAGTGACCTCACCTATAACTAAGTCCAAAGTCAAGCTTTTCCCTTTGTTTTAGGGACACTTTTGGGTTGTGTCCTTCGCGGCTGCCTGGAGGGTGCACCCCCACAGCACTAACCTGTCGTGGGGCCCTGGGGCTACCTACACGGTGGTGGAGGCTGGGGGCTGGCTGCCCCTAGACCCAGACTCTCAGGGACAGACCCTGCGCTCGCTCTGGCTCCTCTGCAGGGTAGCTGTCCTCCTGCGCTTAGCACTGGGGTTTATCTGGCTTCTTATTTGTCTAGTGCGGGCCTCACTGGACCGTAAGCTCCTTGCTGACAGTGGTGTTTCCCTTGTCTGCCCCATATCCTCGCCCAGCCTAGCGCCTGGCATGTATCAGGATGGACGAATTGCCTGAAGAGCGGCCCAGCGGGGTGCACGGTACTCGGAGGTTTGCTGCCACCGCTCAACCGGGATCTACACGGTGAGGACTCCTTTCCCTGGGTTCACAGTCTCAGGCAGCTGCGCCCGCCCCTGGGCGGGGCCTGGAGACCCCACCCCTGGGCGAGGCGGGGCGGAGGCGCCCCCCACACCCCGACCTGGGTCCTTCGACCCGCCCCCTGTACTGCCTCTCCCGCCCTTGTTGCTGTCCCCAGCACTTACCTGCGTCCCCATGCCGTGGCCTTCGAGGACGTGGCAGTGTACCTGACCCCTGGGAGTGGGGACGGCTGGACTGGGGGAACTCGGCCTGTCCGGGTAAGGATCAGACCTGGTTTGTCCCTGCGCGTTGGGCCTGGAGCGTCCGGTGTGAGAGCCTGGGAGAGCTGGCTGATAGCGCAGCGGGAAGATTCGGGGTTCGCTGTTAACACGGATTTCCAGGGCCTCCGACTCAGGCTCACAGCTTTTCTGGAAATATGTTAGAAAAGCAGAGACCTGCTTGATCCAACTACCAGAAATATCAGCCAGGCAGAAAGGATTGGAGGGAGACAAGACCTACCCTAGCTTTGGGCCTTCTTTGTACTTAACCCTCCACCCCAGTATGGGTTTGCCTTATATCCCTGCGCCTGGCTTACCACGGGTTCGCACCATTCATTCATTCGGAAAATATTTGCTTTCCTATTGTGTGTCCGGCACTGTCCCCGAACTCAGGGACGGCGGCTGAGTGGAAAGGACAAGTGCTGCCCCCACGAGGCTTACAGTCTGGGCAGGTCTAGGTCCCTAGAGCAGGGATTCCTTTTTTTTTTTCTTTTCCTTTTCTTTTTAAATTTTTATTTACTGATTTTAGAAAGAGTTGGGGGAGAGGGAGAAAGAGAAGCATCAACTCAAAATTGCTTCATTCCAGTTGTTCATTGATTGTTTCCCATATGTGCCCTGACCTGGCAAGCCCACGGTTTTGATCCTGCGACCTCAGTGCTCCGAGTCTATGCTCCGTCCACTATGCCATAACACGTGGGGCCAGGGATTTCTTCTACTTCTCTTATTAACCGAAGTTACTTTACAGGAAAATAACAGGAGGGGGTGTTAATGAACATTTAATCCCCTTCAAATTTTTCCTGATCTTTAAAAATACACTCCCCTTCCAAGAGAGTTAAAATTATTAAATTGGTGGATTTTTACTTATCTCTATTTAGTGATAAACATGTCTCCAAGGACTTTCTTTTATTTTGAAAGCATTGACTGATTGATTTTAGAGGGAGAGAAAGAGAGAAACATTGATTTTGTTCCACTTAATTGTGAATTCATTGGTTGACACTTGTATATGCTCTGACCAGGGATCGGACATGCAACATTGGGACAACGCTCTAATCAACTTAAGTTCCCGGCCAGGGCCCAAGGACTTTTAATATTTACCTACCAATTTGGGGTATATTTCAATATCTCCTAAAATTATCTTGAAAAATGCAAATTTCATCTGACCAGGGGTGGCGCAATGGATAAGAATGTTGACCTGGGATGCCCAGGTTCGAAACCCAGAGGTCATTGGCTTGAGTGCAGGCTCATCAGCTCAAGTGCGGGATCACCAGCTTGAGAGTGGGATAATCGATAAGATCCTGGGATAATCAACATGATCCTGGGAAAATCAACATGATCCCAAGGTCACTGGCTTGAAGCCCAAGGTCACTGGCTCCGTCAGGACCCCACCCCCATCAAGGCACAATTGAGAAGTAATCAATGAACAACTAAGGTGCTACAACTACGAGTTGATACTTCTCTCTAGAAAAATAAAATCAACTGTTGTACTTGTTACCTTAGAATTTTTGGAAGTAATGTTTCTGTCTTTAAAAATAAACTTACCATTTATTTATTAAATGTGGAAAAAAATTAAATCTAGCATTAGCCTGGTCAGCAAAAGCACCTAACAGTGCTGACTGATGGGGTCTTCATCTTTCCTCTCATCTCTTCAGAGATTTCAGAAGAAAAACAAATTTCCCTGTGTTTTCAATTTCCATAGGATTCCTCCATTTAGAATAATTCAGGGCAAAGCAAGAACTTCTTCTCCAACTCTGGGAAGAATAATATTAAAAGCACTATAATCTCTTGCATAGCCTCCAGTTAATCCAGAGTCCTAAGTGTGTATTGTTAAACTGGATTAGTAGTATCCTTTCCTGCAGTAACCGCAGAATTTTCCTCTGGGTGGTCACACTCTTGAAGGAGAAATTGCAGGGTGTTTATGGCATAGCCAGATGCCTCACTGAAGGCACACTCTGGTAAAAGTGTGCCTTTTACCACATTGTAGCAGGTGGGAATGGGGCACACAGGTGGCTCCCCTCACTGAGGGCCAGCTAAGAAGTGCCTGAGATAGCGACAAGAACATAAGATGAGCCTTGCCTGTTCCAAACTTATTTTCTTTCTTTCTTTCTTTCTTTCTTTCTTTCTTTCTTTCTTTCTTTCTTTCTTTCTTTCTTTTTCTCTTTTTTCTTTCTTTCTTTCTTTCTTTTTCTTTCTTTCTCTCTCTTTTATTTTCCTTTCCCTCCCTCCCTCTCTCCCTTCCTTCCTCCCTTCCTCCCTCCCTTCCCTTCCTTCCTTCCTTCCTTCCTTCCTTCTTTCCTTCCTTCCTTCCTTCCTTTTTTTCTTTCTTTCTGAGAGAGAGGAAGAAAGGGAGAGAGAAATGAGAAGCATCAACTTGTAGTTGTATCACTTTAGTTGTTCATTGATTGTTTTTCATATGTGCCTTGACCGGCAGGCTCAAGCTGAGCTATGACCCCTTGCTCAAGCCAGCAACCTTAGGCTCATATTGATGATCTCGCACTCAAGTTGGCGACCTTGGAATTTCAAACCTTGGACCTCAGTATCCTGGGTTGACGCTCTACCCACTGTACCACCACCGGTCAGACAAATCTGCATGTTTCTCTACCTCCACTGCCATCACTATTATTTCCTCTTGCCTGGACATCAGCAGTGGCCAAACTGGTTTGTCTTCATTTACTTTTTCCCCCTTTTTATTGAATTTATTGGGTGACACTGGTTAAAAAACACTTTTTTAAAGTAAACATTTAAATATAACATACAGAAATGTAACAAACCAAGAATGAAAAGTGAGATAGATTTCTACCAAGTGAAAACAGTATCCAGATCAAATCAGAACTTACCAACACTCCTGGGCTCTTCCTGGTCACTTCCCCTCCCTACTCATTGCTATCCTGACTTCTGTCAACAACCAATTTGTTTAGTCTGTTTTTGAACTTCTTGTAAATGTAGTCATACAATTGGAACTTTGCTTCTGGTCTTACTTCACAGAAGGGGGCTTATCCACGTGTTGCTTCATCCCTGAATGGCATTCCCCATTGCATTATTTATTGTTCTTTTAAAATATGTATTGTATTGATTTTGGAGAGAGAGAAAGGGGGGAAGAGAGAGAGACATCAATTTGTTGTTCTACTCATTTATGTGTTCATTGGTTGACACCTGTATGTGCCCTCACCAGGGATCGAACCCACAACCTTGACATGTCGAGATGATGCCCCAACCAACTTAGCTACCTGGCCAGGGTATGCTATTTATTTATTCTATAAAGAAATAACATGATTTTCAGTGGATGGCTTTCAGTTTGGGGCTATATCAAGTAGTTCTTGTATGTCTCTAATCCACAGATATGAGGTACTACTGGGTTTGTACCCAGGAGTGAGTCGCTGTGACACAGGGTATGTAGATGTTCAGCTTTAGAAGATTCTGCCACACACTTGTCTAGAGAACTTAAACCATTTTCCCTTCCACCATCTGCAAACTTATTTAGTACATTCCTTGCCTCAGTCCTCGATTGAGCTATTTCTCCAAGGAGTCCTGATTTTTATCATTAGCTGACCTTTTTCACATTATAAAACAATCACATTAATAGAATTTTTCAAAAGGATGAAATAAAAACGAATGGAATATCTTCACCTTTTTCACACCCAGTGGAGTAACTAGAATATAAAAGATTCTTGTGAAAGACCGTATCACGTGTAGAGTGCATCTGAGGGCTGGTGGGATGGGGCAGGATCTGCAGCAGGATGAAGGGCTGAAAACATAAGCTGAAAGGAACACAAGGGTTGGTGCCTGGGTGCTATTGCCATCTGCTCCCGTGAGGGGCCTCCATAGGGACCCTCTGATGCTGGGCTGGTCAGAAAGCCACCTGCGTGCCCCCATTCCCACTTGCTTCAGTGTTTTACATGCGTGAGTGCAGCCTGAAACTCTACCCAAGATTGGAGGACACTAAGTATTAGATCAGTGGTTCTTAACCTGGGTTCTATCGAACCCTAGGGGTTCGATGAGTCGGTCTCAGGGGTTCGGAGAAGCCTCTGCCGCGGAGGCCAGAATAAAGTAATACCGTCATTTGTTGTGAGTTCATGCACCTTGTTGGTTTTGTTCTTTGAGCAAGGTGATGTTCATGCACGGCTCATTTTGTGCACCAGTAAAAAAACATATACCTATGTCTTGAATTTGGGGGAAAAATCATATTTTATTTATCACTGAAGAAGGGTTCGGTGAATGCGCATATGAAACTGATGGGTTCAGTACCTCAAAAAAGGTTAAAAACCACTGCCTTAGATAATAGGAGGCAGTGGCAGCAGAAGCTAAGGGAATTTTGGGATGATGACAGTGTCCTAGTTTCCTAAAAATGTATCAGCCTCTAAAGGGAAAGTAACTTAATGTATTCTCAAAGGGCCAACTAGAGTGACTATTGAGCTTAGTCTCAATAGTGTCCCTTCCTTCCCAGTACTGTAAGCTATATTTAGTTTCCAGGTAGAGACAGTGTTACGAAAGGTAGGATGAAAGTGTCTGGGGAGCATATTCAGTCTACCCTATTAAGTTTAGTGATTTGCTTGGCTAAGGCTGAAACTGCTAGCCTTGGTGATTTTGAAAGCAAACACTTTTGTTGCTATTTTGGGAGGAGACTTCTGTCCTCCTGGTGCTTGCCCAGCACAGGAAAAGGTGACCATGATGGGCTGGCTGCCATGCTACTGTCATGGCTGAGATCCAGGAGTTCGGCTTGGGGTTGGCAGACTCCCTACCTTCCCTGTTTGCAAGATCAGATGTTATCTTGCTCACCCACTCACTAGGAAGGAATAAAGGCTTCATGATAATAACTGCTGGATAGTTCCAGTTGCTGCAAGACAAAGGCACCAAGAATTGGGTGATGAGTAGGGACCTTGTTAAAGAAACTGATATAGCCATACAGTGGAATATGACATAGTTATAAAAAACAGCACGGCACCACTTGAGAAGTGCACAACTCTTGGCACCCAACAACTTCATCCAGACCTGCCCTAAGAGACTTGGCCAAACTGTGGCATGGCTTCTAACAGCATAAGGATAGGATGAGCATAGCGTCCCCCTTTTCTCCCCACCCCAAGTAAATACCTGTCTGAAAAAGCTCAACACTGTTGCCAGGAGAATTTACTGTTTCAGCCAACACCTGATGATTAGTGCCTGACCTCCCTTTCTTAGAGTATTTACTAAAAAGGTCTTATAATTGTGAACATGCATCTCTTACAAACCAAAAGTATCTGTACAGACCTGAGAGTCATTTCAAATGTATTCTCAAGGAAGGACAGGCCGTCTGTCTCCCTGCTCGACTACTGACTTCTATAGCTCACAGCTAGCAGATGCACTTGGCCTAATCATATGTACACTAACCCTCTCTTTGTGATTTTTCACTTCTCTGACTCTTCTGAGCCCCCTTCTTTCCCTCTCTGATTCTCCCTTGAAAACGCCCTGTCAAACTGGATGGTGTTCAGCCCTTTCCCCTGCTATCAGTGGTTATCGAATAAAATCTTTTTCACCACTTTAACGTCCGGCTGTTTGTCTTTGACACACTGCATGGTTTTTTCTATTTTCTTATATTTAACAATCTCTAAGATATGTCACACACACACACACACACACACACACACACACACACACACACACACGGGGGTGGGGCAAGTCAACAGCATATGGTATACTCCCATTTTTTAAAATAAAATTCAGAACAGGTGAATGTGGGGAGAGACCCTTGTTCTTGGAGGCTGGGGCGTAATTTCTGCTCAGGGTCCCGAGCACGATGGCCACGCGCTGGTGCTCCCGGGAGGGCGCCTCCGCCTAGCCTCAATTTCCCCGCCGACTGGAGAGCTTGCCCCGCGGCTTTCACTGTTTTCGGGTGGCCCCCGCGCCCAGGTCCCACAGCTGGCGCCGTGAGAGTCGGGAAAACCGGAAGTTGGAGTGGGGCAGCCGGACGGAAAACGCTGGCACACTTGCCAGGGTAGGGAAGCACCGGGATGATTCACTCTGTGGAGATGTCCCCGGGGGGACCGGCTGGATCGCGCAGGTGAGAGTGGCTGAGCGGTGCCGCGGCAAGGCGGAGTCATAGGGCTTCAGCCAATCACCGGTGTCTCTGCGGGGCGGGTTGAGTTGTTGCCTGGGCGACGCGCTCCTAACTGGTGCTCGATGGCCCTGGGTGGCACCGACCTGTAAACGCGGGGCTTTGGTGGGATCCAAATCTCTGGGCTTTCGCAGTATCCCTGAAGTATCCCTTTTGTCTGGTAGAGAAACATTTGCCCAGGAGTCAGGACACACCCACTCTTTTTGGATTTGGTGCACTTCTAGGCTAAAATGGCCCACCTCAGGAGCAACGTCCCTTACTCTGGACACTGGCTATGCTCCTGTGCTCCTTATTGGAGAAGTTTATTCCCCTCCTCCCCTAGTTTGCAGTGCTCTCTGGCTTGAAAACAATATTGACTTTTGCCACATCTGTGTACCTCTTTACCTTAATGATTCAAGTGCCTGGAAATACTAATCAGAGACAAACCCTGGGGGTAATATTTCCTTCATCAAAGTGACAATATAATGGATTAGAATTTTAGGATTCCTAAAACGTTTAATTCCATTAGGAGAGTTGCAAATTCAAAATGCTGCAGGGGCCAAATGTGGCAGTCTGTACGAGCCGGCCCTGAATGGGGAATTTGGGTCCAGGGGTTGCTAGGTGTTCTAATTTTTCAAGAAAATCAATTTTATGAGAATTCTTTTAATTTTCAAATGTTGGAAATAAGTTTTGGGGGTTTTTGTTTGTTTGTTTGTTTTAATTAAACCCTGTGAACCCTTGTAGCTGCCTGTGGGCTGGTTACAGGGGCCAGTCATACTTGTCTTACTGGGTGAAGTGGATGCATCTCACAGGTCTCTGATGGGCCAAAGGCAGTGAGAATGTGAAGATTTGCTGGAAGAAGAAACCTTCCTAGAATCTGATTCCAGGGCTGGCCCTCATTTCTTTCCTGACTGGGAAGTGGAATAAAAAGCCACCAGTGATGTCTGAGGGTCTGGGCCCCATGGATAGTTGGTTCAGATCCCTTTACCCCTGCTAACCACAGCCTTGAGAGAGAGCTTGGGGGTAGGCAGCATCTTGAAAAGTCAGATTGATTCTGCATCTTTCAGAAGTGTAGGACCTGAGGATAGAGAAGAGATCCCAGTCCCCTCTGTTTCCCAAGCTCCGTCTTATAGATAGAGAACTTTGTGTCAGTTATGGAGGGAACCCAGAAGACCTGCTGGCCAGCCTGGAGGCCATTAATAAAATACAGGGATGTGCTTATGGAGACCATAGATCTTCAGAAGCCCAGAAGGGTGCTGAAAGGAACCATCATATCCCTCCACCCAGCAAAGTGCCCTTCTTCCTGTAAGGACCAGTGCCATGCTCTAATGCTCTCTCTGAAACGTGAAAAATCAAAATCCTCCCATAAAATGTATTTTCTTATATTGGCAACCCTGCTTGCCTGACATCACAAGTAGTACGTGCCCGGAAAACATTGTGAGCTGCCAATACGAATCTAGGAGTGACGTTTTGGCTAAGGGCAGGTGCAGCTGGGCTTGGGACCCTAGACCCGGAACCCTTAAAGTCGGGAACCCTGTAGGACTGTAGCTGTGCGGGGAACGGGATCTGGGAGGGACTTCCTGTTGTCCTTAATCCCAGTCTCCACCCGGCTCCCTTTTCCCGGTGCAGGCTGCCGAGACTCCCTTCCCAGGGGAGACGCCCCCTTTCCGCTGCCCGAGGTGCCCCACCCATCTCCACCTCAGTGAGGGTGGGGGCTGGGGAGGGGACCTGGATCCAGAGACCCGAGCAGGCTGCCAGCTGACAGGAGGGGACGGGGTCAAAGGTGGAGAGATCTTGGAGAGAAGGTGTTCTGGATCCCGGTTGGGGAAAGGAAAGGACGGGAAGGATATCCTCTGTCCAGGACTGTGAACCAGATAGACACCCGAGCCCAGGCTGGGGATTGCAGCCGCAGGGAGGGCTGCTGAGAGTGGCGCTCAATTTCTGGATCTCAGGCAGGGCCGAGTCAGGCTCAGCAAAGGGTGTATGTGTCCTGGGCTGGGGAAATGGCAGGGCCTGGATTCCTCAGCCAAGCTGGCTGTGGCGGTTGGGGCCCCGTGCAGCACCTGTTTTATAGGATCTCTGCAGCACTGTTGGCTCTGATGGCAGGAAATACAGATTCCTAGTCAGTCCAGGCTTTCCCTGAGTTGCAGGGCTCTTGTTTTAGTGACAGAGGAAACAATACAAATTAGCATTCTATAGAAGTGAGGAACTAAATCCAGAGAGGGAGGCTGTTGGGTGGCATCAAGAAGGCTTTATATTTGGGAACAGAGATGGGTCTGGCCCTACGTGGGACTTTCGGGGCACTTCAGAGTTGTCCAGGAGATGCGAGATGATTTCCCTCTGCTCTTTCAGGCTCCTGGCCAGAAGCTGGAAGAGGTTTGGCCAACAGAAGGAGAACCGACTCAGTTGTGCTTTCTAGCTCTGAGATAGAAAATGTCTGCAGACCGTGAAGGCATCCAGGCTACCCAGGACAAAGAGAGATCCCAGGAGGTATGGACGGGGTGTTAGGTGAGGGAGGTGTGCTCTGGAAGGAACTGGAGCTGGACAAGATCTTCACAGCAGGGCATCTGGACCAATGGAAGAGTTAGACTCGCTGGGGTGCAGAGCTGGTGGATGAGGGTGGAAGGGGGGCATTGAAGAGAAGGTGCTATGATGGGAAATACCTTCTACCTGGGAATCGAATTCTGAAGAACTGCATTGCTTGGCCTGGAGAATTCCATAGTCAGTGGACCAAAGGCCATGTAAGGCTGTGTGTGGATCCTACCCATGAGGCTAGCCCTATGAATAGCACCTAGAGAAGCCTTAGTCTTCCCCCAACCCCACTGTCCTCACCCTGGGACCCCATCTCCTCTCCTTGGGTCTCAGCACCTACACCTTCCTGTACCTGTTGCCCACCTGTGTGTGTATGTATGTATGTAATTACAACCTGTGGGGAAACCAGAGTCACCAGGCTTGGAATCAGGAATATGAGTCAGTCATAGCCAGGTGTGTGACTTTGGGCAAGTCCCCTGGCTTCTGGGAACCAGTATGTGATCTATAGAATGTGAATGGATCATGTGCCAGTTGTTCCCATCCATCTCACCCAGGTGGTTGGGTGGCTCAGATGAGATAGTGGGCACAAGAGTCCTCAGTAAGCAGTTCGTTAGCTTACAGGAGATCATTATTGTAATACATAATACAAGAATATGCACAGCAACTGGAGCCTAAGTCAGAGAGACCTGTATCCCCTCACCCAGTAATATCAGTGGTTATAAGTACAAACACAAATCATGTATTCTGTTTTTCTTTATCATAGAAGCACAAAGAATTGTACCACTGTTTGGTTTCCCTTCCACAATGCCTTTGTAGCACCAGCGGGCCTCACATGTCTATGACATTCTCTGTTGGTGTTGGGTTCTGTCAGCTCACACTGTAGAGTAATAATTATTACAGGTACTGTTCTATGTTTATCCAGAACTTTCTGGAGTGGGCAGCTCTTTCTCATGCATTATCTGTGTGGGAGGCAGAGCAGCTGAGTCTTGGAGGCTGCCTCAACCATGTGGCTCTAAAGCACTCTTACTCCTAGCCTGGGGTCTTTCCCTCTGAGACCCTAAGACAGATGGAAGAGGGGTGGGGGGTGGGAGGGACAGGCATGAGTTCCCAGCAGAAGGCTGGCCAATCTCCATGCCGTGCATGGCAATGAGGCTTCACCAGGGTCCTCCCAGTGCAAGGGAAGTGACTTAGCCAGGCTCTTGAGGTTTGGGTGGAGACGGTGCCTGCTCAGGGTCGAGTGGCTAGTGAGGGGCGGCGCTGGATTTGAGCCCTAGTCACCGGACTAATAATGCCTGCTCCTCACTCCCCTAGAGGACTGGGGCTGAGACTGGTGTGATAAGGGGTGGGGGATGAGTTGGGAGGACCCTGAGGTCCCACTGGGTGGGGTGATGCTGAAGGGGGTACGCTGGAGAGGAGTTCTCCTGTCAGACCAAGATGGGCACCGACCTCGTACACTTAGTGGCACCCTTGGGTTTTCTTTCTCCAAACCAAAACTCCAACTGCTAAGACCAAATTCAGTCAGGCTGGATATGTCCTCAGGCACATGATGCTTCCCTGTCATCTTCAAGACATGGTGGTCCTAGGGGTGACTTATGAGTCAGATACACTTGAGTACAAATCCTGGTTGAGCCACTCTTGACCTCCATGACCTTGGGCCATTGTCTGATCTCTGAGCCTTAGTGTATTCATTTCCTGGGGCTGCTGTAACAAAGGACCCCAAACTTGGTGGCTTAAAACAATAGAAATTTATTCTCTCTCAGTTCTGGAGGCCAGAGACCCAAAATCAAGGTGTGAACAGGGTCCCTCCCAAGATTGTAGGGAAGATCCTTGCTGCCTCTTCCCACTTCTGGGGGTCCAGTTATTTTTTGGCTTGTAACAGCATCACTCCAATCCTTGCTTCTGTCTTTGCTTGGCCTTAATGTTTCTGTGTCCTCACCTTTTTTTATAAGGACACCAGTCATTGGATTTTCAATCCACTACACTTGGTTTACTCATATATTAAAAATGATAATCCACACTGCTATTAGCGGTACAAGGCTTGAATTGAATCAGGCAACTGTTCTGTGGGCACCTGGCCAGGCTGCACCTAGCAGGGCCTTGATAAACCTGCCTTCCTGCCTTCCTTCCCAGGGGGGTGAGCAGGAGATACACAGTCCCCTGGGGATGGGAGAAGGAAGCAAGGCCAGTCCTTCAAGCTGTGTCTTGCATTTGGTTGTGGGTTCGAACACACTAGGTGTCTGCCCCTGCAGGGTCCCCTGGGTGTGGAGGACATCGAGCTTGGCTGTGTTTCTCAGTCTCTGTTCCAGTACTGATGGGGGCTTCCCTTCATAGGTTCCAGGTCATGGGCAGCCTTGTCAAGAAATGCTTTCCAAGTCAAAGGAGATGGTGGTTTTGAGAGCTGCTCAGGAGTCACCCAACATTAAGACAGAGTTGCAAGATCTACACCCTGAGGGAGTGTCGCAGGAGGACAGGACTCAAGGAGCTTGGAACTGGGGGCGCCTGAGCCAGGACTCTACAGAGAAAACTCTTTTTCTGCCTGGCGGAGGTGAGGAGAGGGACTTAGAGAGAGGTGCTTTCCTGGGCAGCAGCTGTGGGGAGAGGTGGAGGCTTACTCCTGGGTAGGGAGGGGAAGAGGTCTCTGCAAGGTCCCTGCGAGGTCAGGGGAGATGTCTGTATGTCTACCCACTTGCCTGTCACAGGTCACCCTGGTACAGCCTCAGAACCTACTGACACTCTTCCTGGGTGGGGTCGAGGGTGGGATTTGAGGCAGTGTGGGTTTGCCCGGCATGAGCCACTTGGAAGCAGCAGGATCCAGCAGAATGATGTGGCCTCCCTGAGGACCTCTCTCCTCTCTCAGCCCTCCCCTCCCCCCAGATCCCTGTGCTTTCCTATGAGGGGAGGACCAGAGATCGGCAGATGGCCGCAGCACTCCTCACTGCCTGGTCCCAGGTAAGTGCCCTGTCCAAGACTGGAGGGGAACTAGACGTGGAGGGACAGTGTCTCTGACTGAGTTGTTCTTGTGGATCTCATCACGGGACACGAGGGTGAGGGCTGGAAGGGAATGTACTGGATGGAGGTCCTGAGCTTTGGCTGTCTGTCTCCCGTCTGCTGTACATAACTGCCTTATTCTTGCCCCCAAAAGCCATCTTTTGGGTGGCTTCACGCTCAGATCTGGACAGCAGGTTGGGGGTTGGATCTCATCTTGGCCCCATCAGGCCCCTCCACATGTCTTAGTGTGTCCTGCAGAGTGGGCATTTCGTGTTTCAGATGCCAGTGACCTTTGAGGACGTGGCTCTATACCTGTCCCGGGAGGAGTGGGGGCGGCTGGACCACACGCAGCAGAGTTTCTACTGGGATGTCCTGCAGAAGCGGAATGGGCTGGCCTTGGGTAAGGGCTGGCACTTGTGCTGGGGTGACTGCTTCCTGAGATCCTGCATCCTACCGTCACCTCTCAGCTCTCTAAGGCTAATACCCTTCTCATTGTTCACGTAGACTGTACTGTTCTCCAGAACCTTTCTAGTGATGGGATCCTAGTGATGGGTGTGCTCCATATGTAGGCTGAAATGGTGGTAGCCATTAGCTAGATGTGCATGTGAGCACTAGAAAAGTGGCTGAGTATTTAACTTAATTTAATTTTATTGGTTTGAGAGAGAGGGAGAGGGAAGCACTGATTCGTTGTTTCATTTATCCACTTATTTGTGCATTCATTGGTTGATTCTTGTATGTGCCTTGACGGGGGATTGAACTCACAACCATGGTGTATTGAGATGATGCTCTAATTAGCTGAACTATCTGGCCAGGGTAAATTTTATTTTATTTTAATCAGCTCAAATTTGAACTGAAGTAGCTGTACTAGATAGTGCCAGCCTAAAGCTGCTTCTTTTTTATTCTTCTGTGGTGCTTATTCCTATAGTTTCACCCTCCTCTTTCTCAAAGCCCGGCTTTGAGCAGAAAACTTTGCTCTGGGGCCAGGGCTTCATGCCCATGGTAGTGGGGACATGGTGCCAGTTCATCACCAGACTCACAGACTCTGAGCTGTCACTTCTCTGAGGGGTGTGCCCTCTTCTCAGAGGGGCCTTGGCTCTCTTAGTTTTTCTCATAGCAAGTAGTTATGTCCCAGCGCTTTGACTCCTCACTTTCAGACTCTAGTTTTCTTGGCAGGTTTTTATGAGATCTTATGGGAAATTCAGAATGTTCATTCATTGTTATTCATTCAGTTAGTCTGTCTGTCTGTCAACACGGACCTGTTGCACACTTGCTAGTCCAAATAGAGCTGGGGACTTGGTAGTGCCACCCTTGCACTTCAGTGGTGGGCCAGATCTCCCATTGTCCCTGGTGAACCCCAAGATCACAGCCACTCTGCTCAATCCTTTAATTATCTCAGGTTTGTCTACCACCTGTTGTTAACACTCCCAGGGCTTGCCCAGACCTGCTGGTTTGAGCCCGGGGAGATCAGAGGGAACCTAGTACTCATTTGTAGTCCCATGACAGGCCTCATGCATGACCTTAACTACCCACTTTGTCTTAACACACTCCCTTTCTCCTATGGGACTTGGATCAGAGGATGGAGGCCAGGTTCTCTGCTTTCTTACTGACTTGGCCAGAATTCTTGGGCTCTCACCTGGAACTTGACGAATGGAACTTTGCTCTCTAACATCTGGGTGGTCAGTGTCCCTGGGCCTCTAGCTTCAGGCCCTCCCATTTGCTCTGTCTCTGCCCGGGCCCTCCCCCAGGATCCCTTTGTGCAGATGGTCCTGGGAAGGTGCAGGTGCGGGTGCGGGAGTGGGAGGGCTGTGTTTGGTCTCCACCGTTGCTGGGCCCTGACTGGAGCTGTGTGCGGAAGGGGATTGCTGGCAGCTGACCTGGCCCGATCCCCTGCCCTTTATTTCTCGTGCTGGTTCAGGGCAATAAGGAAGAGCCTGGACTCGGCCCTGAAAAGAGTGTTTAGTGGTGACCCTGGAACATGCTTCTTAGAGAGGGTGGACACCTGACCCCAAGCAGCCTTTGAGCTCATGTGGTCTTACCAGAGCTGCACCCATTCCCCTTGGTCTCTGTCGCTTCTGGCGGCACGGGGGTGGGATGGGGTCGGGGGTGTCTCCAGCTGGGCAGCCCAGGAGGTCCACAACTGAGCACTGCATCTCTTTTTGGGCAGGGTTTCCCTTCAGCAGAAATTTCTGGGCCTCCCAAGTGCAGGGCAAGGGCGAGGCCTCAAGTTCGTGCCTGCAGATGGGAGATGAGAAGAGAGGTGCGTTCAGAGGTGATGGGTGGGCAGTGGGTCATGACTGTCACTCCCTGGTGCCCCTTTGTCAGTGCAGGCTCTGCTTCCTGTGGGGTGCAGACATATGTTCCGTTCTGGGGCAGGGCGTCAGCCTCCTTACCTCTGCAGAAGGTGGCTTTCACTTCCCCGGTTCCCCGTGGGTCCTTGCCCTTTCTCCACCTGGGTCCCTCACAAAAGCCTCTCTCTGGTTGGAAACCCTTCTCCAGGAGCAGTGGAGGAAGCGACCTCATCCCTGGCAGTCCCGGGGGATATGAAGTCCTTCAGGACCAGGACAGGGAGAGCCCATGGGGACGTCCTGCAGTGTGGACGGCAAGCAGCCAGTGACCAGAGATTGGGGCCAGCCAGAAATGATGGGCGGCCAGGTCCCCCGATGGAGAGACCCCTAGAACTGGCCCTGTCTGACACCGGCCTCCCAGAGAAACCCGGCGAGGGGGACACAGACGCCCCTGTGGGCAGCGAGGAGGGGCCGGCCCCTGATGGGGATCCCAGCAGGAAGACCTACCAGTGCGAGCAGTGCGGCAAGGGCTTCAGCTGGCACTCGCACCTGGTGACGCACCGTCGCACGCACACGGGGGAGAAGCCGTACGCCTGCACCGACTGTGGCAAGCGTTTCGGCCGGAGCTCGCACCTCATCCAGCACCAGATCATCCACACGGGCGAGAAGCCCTACACCTGCCCCTCCTGCTGGAAGAGCTTCAGCCACCACTCCACGCTCATCCAGCACCAGCGCATCCACACGGGCGAGAAGCCCTACGTGTGCGAGCGCTGTGCGAAGCGCTTCACCCGCCGCTCGGACCTGGTCACCCACCAGGGCACTCACACCGGCGCCAAGCCCCACAAGTGTCCTGTCTGCAGTAAGTGCTTCACGCAGAGCTCGGCCCTGGTCACGCACCAGCGCACCCACACGGGGGTGAAACCCTACCCGTGCCCCGAGTGTGGCAAGTGCTTCAGCCAGCGCTCCAACCTCATCGCACACAACCGCACGCATACTGGGGAGAAGCCCTACCACTGCCTCGACTGCGGCAAGAGCTTCAGCCACAGCTCACACCTCACCGCCCACCAGCGCACCCACCGCGGCGTCCGGCCCTACTCCTGCCCGCTCTGCGGCAAGAGCTTCAGCCGGCGCTCCAACCTGCACCGGCACGAGAAGATTCACACCACAGGCCCCAAGGCTCTGGCCATGCTGATGCTGGGTGCGGCGGGCGCTCTGGCGGCACCTTCACCTGCTCCTACCTAGGAGGCTGGGAGGGTGGAGCCGGGCCCTTTGCCATGTAGGGAGTTGCGGAGGTGCTGGCATGGGGGTGCGGCATGGCAACGCTGGGAGGAGCTAGGGCACAGATCAGGCTGACTACTGCAAATTAAAGGCCTTGGAATTCAAGCCTCGGCCTATTGCTCTGTTGTGGGGTGGACGAGTTGGGAAGAGCAGTGGGGGCTGCTGATGACATCCCCAGACTATGGGAGGCTCTCGGGTCAACCAGTGTCCTCACCAAGGCACCCGAGTCATCACTCTCAGGGCTTGGACACTGAGTCCCTGCATCTCGCTGCTGCCTGGGATACTCGAGGAATCTGAGCCCGGTGGCCACATCCAGTCCTGCTGATGGCTGGCTCGTCCATGGCGCCGGAGGAGTCCGGACCCTGCACTTGGCCCAGGCCCAGAGCAGGGCCTGACAGTGTTGCCCCTGAGAGACGGGCATGACTGTGGCAACTGTCTGGAAGGAAACTGCGGTCTTCTTCGAGGGAAGCGGGTACATACACTTAGGCCAGCACGAGGTGAGGGGCAGGAAGAGGTGGGGAAGCGTTAAAAGGGTCTTTGCGGCATTTACTCATTCACTTGTCAAATACGAAATGAGTATGTTCCAGGTTCTTTGCTAAATGTTTGAGGAATAAGCAATGAACAAGCCAGACAAGATCCTTACCCTCACGGGTTGGCTATAATGGGGGAGACTAGCAAGCAGATAAATGACACATTAATTTTAAGTAATGACAAGTGTCAGAAAGAAAGGACAGGTGAAGCAATGGAGGATGCTAGGAACTGACAGAGAAGGCCCATGCAGGGAGGGAACATGTAAGCAAGGAGTTGAAGAATGACAAGATGCTGTTTTATAAGAATTTTGGGGCAGAACCTTCCAAGCTGGGAAAACAAAATGAATAAAGGCCCTGCCATGAAGAGATTGGTGTTCTGTGAGCCGAAATGACAACCCTGCTGGGAGGGAGGGGAAACTAGAGAGGTTAAGACTTGTGAGGGGCTATGGCCTGAGGTTTCTCCCTGGTGTCTCATGGAGGGTGGAGAATGGGAGGTTACGAGGATGGTCCAACCTTCTTCATGTTCATGTGGTTCAGCCTCTGACGTGGTCAGGCAGGCTTCCTGCCTAGGTTCCAAATGCAGCAACTTTGGCCTGACCTGTGGTGGTGCAGTGGATAAAGTGTCAACCTGAAATGCTGAGGTCGCTGGTTTGAAGCCCGGAGGTCTCTGGCTTGCATGCGGTCGCACCAGCTTAAGCACAGCGTCGCTGGCTAGAGTGTGGAATCATAAACATGACTGTGGTCGCTGGTTGGAGTCCAAAGGTCACTGGCTTGAAGCCCAAGATTGCTGGCTTAAGTCCAAGGTCACTGGCTGGGCTGGATCCCCCCAGTCAAGGCACATATGAGGAAGCAATCAGTGAACTAGGACGCTGCCACTACTATATGAATTGATGATTATCTCTCTCCCTTCCTCTTTGTCTGTCCCTGTCTCTCTCTCTTGCTCAAAAACAACAAAAAAAATATTTAGTCAACTAGACGTAAAAATTTTGAATATTAAATATGCCACAAAAGAAATAAAAATACCTATTTTTTTCTATTTTATTTTATTTTACTTACTGATTTTAGGAAAAGGAGTGGGGAAGCAAAAAGTATCAATTCATAGTTTCCTCACTTTAGTTGTTCATTGATTACTTGTCGTATGTGCTTTTACTGGGTAAGCCCAGGGTTTTGAACCAGTGACCTCAGCATTCCAGGTTGATGCTTTATACACTGTGCCACCACAGGCCAGGATCTATTTGTTTTTAATGAAAGAACTCTTAGCAGTCAGTGATGCTAGCTAGCTAGGGTATACATTCTGTTTGTAATAGAGACCCAAAGTAAGTGGCTTAAATATAGTCTCTCTTTATTTTTCACCTGTCTGGGTATAAGTCCAGGGCAGGTTTGACGGCTCCACAATCAGGAGTCCAGGCACATTCCATCTTACTGTTTTGACACCTCTGGATGTTACTTTCATCTTCATGGTCCGTATCACATCCAAATTCCTGCTAACAGTTGGGGAAAACCGACTAGGACAGTGATGGGCAATCTTTTGAGCATGGTGTGTCAAAATTTGCCAAAAAACTTGGATGGTGTGTCACTTTGAGAAAAACAGCCTAATCGGAAGTCCCAGGACTAGACGCTCTGTGCCAGAGTTCTGTTTTGGCCTACAAGCCTCCAGCACAGAGTGTCTACACCGGGGGTCCCCAAACTACGCCCGCGGGCCACATGCGGCCCCCTAAGGCCATTTATCCAGCCCCTGCCGCACTTCCGGAAGGGGCACCTCTTTCAATGGTGGTCAGTGAGAGGAGCACAGGATGCATCCGCACCCATAGTTCCCATTGAAATACTGGTCAGTTTGTTGATTTAAATTTACTTGTTCTTTAAATAATTGTATTTGTTCCCATTTTGTTTTTTTACTTTAAAATAAGATATGTGCAGTGTGCATAGAGATTTGTTCATAGTATTTTTATAGTCCACCCCCCAACGGTCTGAGGGACAGTGAACTGGCCCCCTGTGTAAAAAGTTTGGGGACTCCTGGTCTAGACTACAGCAAACGTTTTATCCTTGTCTACTGCATCTGGCCGTGCAGGAGCCAAGGATGAAACATCCTTCTCGGCATGCAACCCCATACTTCTCAGGTATGCGGCTGCGTGTCATCAAAAGTGGCTACAAGTGTCATAGGTTCGCCATCACGGGA
This sequence comes from Rhynchonycteris naso, assembly GCA_037038555.1. Classification (NCBI taxonomy): domain Eukaryota; kingdom Metazoa; phylum Chordata; class Mammalia; order Chiroptera; family Emballonuridae; genus Rhynchonycteris; species Rhynchonycteris naso. Next base: position 197,363,842 of record CM073000.1, on the reverse strand, counting down.
CTAGGAAGACATGACTCATCCCTTTCCAGTAAGATGCATACATCACACCTGTTCACATCGCATTGGCTTCAATTTAATTACATGGCCATACTTAGCTGCTGGAGAGACTAGGAAAATATACTCTTTATTATGAGTTGCCATGTGCCCATCAAAAAATTCTTACTAAGGGGAAAACTGATATTGGGGAACAACTTGTAGTCTTTAAGCTACAAATGAGAATAGATGCTTCTTAATGTGAGTATGGCTGTTTATCAGAGACAAACACTAGACAATCATACATCATTAAAAGTGTTTTCATTAACCAAGACAATGATGTCTGCTGACCTAACATTGTTAGGGAGTTCTAGACAACGTTATAAAACTAAGACAGTAATGAATATAAATTCTGGAAGTGAATATAACTTTTTTGGAAATAAGTTTTTACTTTTCGTTATATTTTCTAGGTAGAAAAACAAACTAGAACACTACTATCAGAAGGAAAAGAAAGTGCAATTAGGTCATCAATTTCAATGTATTTATACGCAAATAATTTATCATCTACCAGCAATGCCCAATACACTATACGGTATGTGTGCGAGTTATTGATTTGTCTCTCAGCCCCAATACACATTTTGTGGTGCCTTGTGCTACTGAAGCCAGATCATTGAACCTTTCTCCTTTGCAACCCAATCTGATGGTACTTTTTGCCAATAGAGGGCGTTGGAAGAACACGATAAGGCTACACTAGGAAAACGGTACTTTCAAGTTCCTTCTTCCCCAAATAGTTTTCCCTTGAGGCCAACAGAGTGAGGGGAGCCAGTAGCATCCACTTCAGCAGTCTTCATAGAACAGCCTTGGCTCACGCCCTTCAGCAGTTTCTCAAGCAAATGCAGCAAGGTGTATGTGGAAATACAGAAAAATGGAAACTAAATGTCCAAGAATAAGGGGCTTTAAATAAAGTATGTAACTTACATGCTATGGAATACTGTGCATTTTGCAAAACAGATGAATTCTTTTATTTATAAATGCTGATATGGAAAAATGTCCCTGATAGACATTTGAGTCAACAAAACATGATTTACATAGATTGATTCCAGATTTATATTAGAAATATTCATAGATGTAGAACTGTTAGTACAGACTAAAATATCAATAGTGCTTATTTCCTAATGGCCTTTTAATATTTTAAACCCTTAATTATTCAACAAATATTGTGCCAGAAATAATTCTAGGTGCTGGGTGTAGGGCAATGAAAGTCTGACCTCATGTAGCCAGTAGTTCAGTAGTAAGAGATGAATATTACACAAATATGTCAGGTATTGATAAAAGTTAGGAAGAAAAATAAGAAAGCTGAGCCATGGTGTGTGTGTGTGTGTATGTGCTGTTTACACAGGGTTAGGGAAAGCCACTTAGCGAGAATGACATTTGAGCAGTGAGGGAGCTAGCCTTGTGGATATTGATACCTTTATAAGTTTCCATACTTTCTTAATTTTCTTTTCTACACTGAGAGCATGCAATGCTTGCATAATCAAAACAAGAAAGCTTTTTTTAAAAAATTTTATTTTATTTTTATTTTATTCATTTTAGAGAGGAGACACAGAGTGAGAGAGAGAGAGAAAGAGAGAAAGGGGGGAGGAGCTGGAAGCATCAACTCCCATATGTGCCTTGACCGGACCAGTGCAGGGTTTTGAACTGGCGACCTCAGTGTTCCCAGGTCGACGTTTTATCCACAGCGCCACCACAGGTCAGGCAGAAAGCTTTTTGTACAGTGCGTCCGTGAAGTCATGGTGCACTTTTGACCGGTCACAGGAAAGCAACAAAAGACTATAGAAATGTGAAATCTGCACCAAATAAAAGGAAAACCCTCCCAGTTTCTGACAGGGGTCCCCAAACTTTTTACACAGGGGCCAGTTCACTGTCCCTCAGACCGTGGGAGGGTCGCCACATATAGTACTCCATATACTGACCACCAATGAAAAAGAGGTGCCCCTTCTGGAAGTGCAGTGGGGGCCGGATAAATGGTCTCAGGTGGCCTTGATTTGGCCTGCGGGCCATAGTTTGGGGACCTCTTGATGATGTGGCAGCATGTACACATGCACAGATGAAGACGTAACACCGTGTATACAGTGGAGGAGCCCACGGCCATGCCAGTTGAGATGTGGATGGTACAGAGGAAAGTTCAGTGTGTTCTGTGGCTCGCTAAATTCGAATCCATGACCAAAGTGCAACGTGAATATCGGCGTGTTTATAATGAAGCGCCACCACATAGGAATAACATTACTCGGTGGGATAAGCAGTTGAAGGAAACCGGCAGTTTGGTGGAGAAACCCCGTTCTGGTAGGCCATCAGTCAGTGACGAGTCTGTAGAGGCTATATGGGATAGCTACCTAAGGAGCCCTAAATAATCTGTGCGTGTGTGTGCTCGACAATTACACCTAAGCAAGACTACAGTTCATAAGGTGTTAAAGAAACGTCTCTGTTTTACGGGGTACAAATTGCGGCTGTTGCACGCTATCAAACCAGTGGATAGGCCCACACGATGCGCGTTTGCTACAGATAGGCTTCATGGGATCAAGAATGATGCAAGATTTTTGCAGAAGATTGTGTTTAGCAATGAGGCAACCTTCCATATCTGTGGACATGTTCATCACCATAACGTCCGAATATGGGCTGCTGAACATCCTCATGCCTACGTTGAGTACGAATATAACACCCCTGAAGTGAACGTGTGGTGTGGCCTGATGCATGATAAGGTGATAGGCTCATTTTTTCCCCGCAGAGCAGTCTGTGACGGCAAACACCTATCTTGACATGTTGGAATTGTATGCAGTGCCACAATTTCCAGAAGGTGTCATCTTTCAACAGGACGACACTCCTCCACACTACACCATCATTGTCCATGAGTTTCTGGATAGAACATTCCCCTGGCGGTGGATAGGCAGGGGTTCTGTCAAGCCATGGCCACCACGATCCCCGGATCTGATGCCCTTAGACTTTTCCTTTTGGGGTTATGTGAAGCAACATGTGTACATTGAACGAATCAATGACTTTAATCACTTAAAACAGAGAATCACAGACATTATTCACTCTGTTACACCAGACATCCTTACCCGTGTGTGTCAAGAACTTCACTATCGTTTGGATGTTTGTAGGACAACAAATGGAGCCCACATCGAACTGCACTGAATAGCTATGTACTTGTTTTTTTTGTTATTTTTTTTATATATAGGGACAGAGAGAGAGGCAGAGAGAGGGATAGACAGGGACAGACAGACAGGAATGGAGAGAGATGAGAAGCATCAATCATTAGTTTTTCGTTGCCATTGCGACACCATAGTTGTTCATTTATTGCTTTCTCACATGTGCCTTGACCGTGGGCCTTCAGCAGACTGAGCCACCCCCTTGCTGGAGCCAGCGACCTTGAGTCCAAGCTGGCGAGCCTTCGCTCAAGCCAGATGGGCCCGCGCTCAAGCTGGCGAGCTCAGGGTCTGGAACCGGAGTCCTCCGCATCCCAGTCCGACGCTCTATCCACTGCGCAACCGCCTGGTCAGGCTACACTGAATAGCTATGAAACTGGGAGAGTTTTCCTTTTCTTTGGTGCAGATTTCACATTTCTATCCTCTTTTGTTGCTTTCCTGTGTCCAGTCAAAAGTGCACCATGACTTTACAGACACACTGTATTTCTGAAAAAGATCTGGAGCCTCAGATCTCCAGGTCGAGGAATATGCAGAGAGGGTGGGAGAACCCAAAGATTCCCAGACACAGCCCGTATGCTCTAAATTCTCCTTGGCCTCAGGACCAGCGGCGCTCCAGAGATTAGGTTGCTAGTAGAAGAGAGCGGGGCTCCCTGGGATCAGAGTCCCCACCTGCCCAGTCTTGCTGAGTGGCCCCGGTCAACGCTCCCAGACGGCGAATAGCCGCAGGAGGCTCCGCGCCCCTCACTGGACTGCATTTCCCAGGAAACTCCATGTCCCGTTAGGAGCGGCTAAAGGGCGATGGCGGAATCCAAGAGGCTGGAATACAGTCTCCCCAGAAAGAGCCGGAGGCGGGAGAAAAAGTCAGCTACAGCGCACTCCTCCCAGCAGAGGCTGGCTCTCCTCTTGTGGCTGGGCCAGTTGCGGTGTCTCCTCATCAGACTATCCTCGGCTTTCCCTTTTCGCCCTTCAAGAGCCAGAGGGACAGAGAAATTTGACGGATAAGCCAAAGGAGAAGCCTAGACGCGATCACAACCCGCGGGCGTGGGTGGTGATGCGCGTGGTATCGCTGCTTTCTAATTGGGCAGCCCTAGGAATTCTTCCCGTTCATTGGCCATCCGTCAAGGCAAAAAAAAAAAAGACAGCTCATGCGCGAACGGCCTTCTGGGGTGGGTAGTTTCGAGTGTTTAGAACCGCGCTCACGCTGTGCTTTTTCCCGGCGAGCTCTGCGCGAACTTCCGGTGCCGCTTCCTAGCGGCGGAACAGGGAACGCCTGGGTGGCTGTGGGAGGTGTGCGGCCTGGGGGCGGGACCGGCGACAAGGACTGCGGGACTCCGAGGTCTAGCGCGGGTCTTCGGGCGGGTGGGTCCCGCGCCCCCAGGCAGAGGCCGAAGGGGGCGCACACCGCTGCAAAGTGCTGTGGGGACTCTGGGCGCCTGCACCCGCTGCCAGTCCCGCCTCCTCTCAGCTCCGCGTAGGCGAGGCTGCTGGAAACCGAGCACCGGGCTCCGGCCAGGTTCGCATTCCCGCCTGCCGCGCGCGTCTTGCCGAGCGACCCTGGTGAGTCCCTGGCCCTCTCGGATCAGAGCCTCCTCCTCGGTCACTAGAGGCTGAGAACGGAGCGCGTACTTTTCAGGGGTGTCGTGAGGAATACGAGAATAAAGTGTTTTAGTGTGTGCTGGGGAAGGACTGGACCAGCCTGAATGCCTTAGTGGGGTATTGGTTCGGAAACTGCCAGAGCCGCTAATGAAGAAGCATTTTTAGGTGGAAAGCATATACAAAATAGCTTGTGCAGTAAGATCTCATTTATGTGAACACACACACAACACTGTTTTGTTTTCCGTTTCTATAGGTACATTTTTAATAATGCACAGGGAAGGTCTGGAAAGTCATCTGTCAGACTGTTAATGGGAAATTGCACTGCATTGTGGAACAGAGAGTTTCTCTTTTATGTATTTCCATATCATGTAAATCTCCCCCTTTTTTATTACAATGGTTTGTGTCACTTCCTTATTGAAAGAAAAAAACCCAGAGTTCCAAAATACACACACTTTTCAGGACCTTTGAGTGGCAATGTAAGGTATGTCATACATTCATATGTACCTGTGGTTAAATGGCTTAGGATGGTGCCTGTGAGCCCATTACTGACACCCCTGGGCCAGATGCGTTTTGGAATTGAGTTTTCAAACGTGAGAAAGGTAATACAGTACATGTGGTATATCCAGTAATCCCCGCCAGCAGAATCTAGGGCAACACTCAATAATTAAACATACAGAAATATACATGGTAAGGACAGCAGAATGAATTTTAACAAACTGCAAAAATACATTAATATTTCTGCCACAAAACACGAGCATTTACGTTAAGTGTTGTAAATGGAGATTACAAACATGTTCATATCAGTGGGCCAGGTGGTAAAAATCTGGGAATTTTGGATTTCAGAGCTGAGGATAAGGAAGGGGCCATGGGCCTGTATTGGTAGGAGAGAGTGTCGCATGAGGAAGGCATTACAGGAGAACCGAAAAAGGCCTCGGGGCCAGGAAAGGGTGGGAGCTCAAGGTTTTTTTTGGGGGGGGGAGCTCAAGTTTTTGAATGTCCCTCCAGACTGGTGTTTGCTCATTTACATCTCCCACTCCTGCTGTTCTGATCTTTTCCTAGGAGTGCATGTCCCGATGCTGGCCCAGCTGCCACAGGGCATCTCCCTGGGAGACTGAAGGGTAGGCTTCTGGGCTAAGGTTGAGGCCCACCAACCCCGAGCCTTAGACCTGGGGAATGGCAGCGCCCCTGGAGCTTCAGGACCAAGCCCCTGGGGAGGGAGAAGGGCTTCTCATTGTGAAGGTGGAAGATTCCTCTTGGGATCAGGACTCGGGCCAGCAAGAAGACAGCAGGGATTCTGAGGCCTGCCGCCAGAGCTTTAGGAGGTTCTGCTACAGGGATGCCGGCGGGCCCCACGAGGCCTTCAGCCAGCTATGGGAGCTATGCTGCCGCTGGCTGCGACCTGAGCTGCGCACCAAGGAGCAAATCTTGGAGCTGCTGGTCCTGGAGCAGTTCTTGAGAGTGCTGCCTGGGGGTGTCCAGGACTGGGTGCGCGAGCGGTGCCCAGGGAGTGGCGAGGAAGCTGTTGCCTTGGTGGAGGAACTGCAGAAGCATCCAGTGAAATCATGGGCGCAGGTGAGGGGACCCTCCTACATCCGGGGCGCATCTCTTTGGCACTGGGAGATGAGTCTTCCAGGGGTGGTGGGGACATAGCTGTAGGGAACATCCACAGGAGCATGTCAGAAGAGGTGTTGCCTATCTGAAAGACATTGTTCAGATGAATCTGGTTTCCTTTATTGGTGGCTTTGGAGGGCAGAGCAGGACCAAAGTGGGCATGTTCCAGGAAGGCAGGTGTTAGCTCCACACAGGTTCTGCATATGTTTATTCGTGTTCTGCTCTAGGCCAGGCACTGGGGATACAGTGATGTGCGTGGTGAGAGCACCAGAGGGGGCATGAGAAGGTAGAGCTGTACATGTGAACCCTGCTGTCTTGTGGGGTGTTGGGCCCTTGACACTGGAAGCGTCTGGGGAGATGCTAATGAGTGACTAAGGTATGGGTTCTGCCCTTCACAGGAAGGTCTTTCTGCACTCCCCCTTGCTAAATGGCTCTGTGATTCTGTCCTCTGGGGGCTGGTTCTTGCCTTGTGTTTGATCAGGGAGTGTCCCTGGGCACATGGCACTGCCTGGTATCACATTTTCCTCTGGATTTTCCTGGGACCCTGTATTGATTTCTCCCCAAACCCAAGTCTCCTGAGGGACATATCCTGTGTCTCCTTCCCAGGGATTAAACTCTGTCTCCCTCGTCTGGTCTCGGTGCTGATGAGCATGTTGTGGTTCCTGCACAGGATGTGCCATCAGAGGAGGTGGAACCCGAGACTGCAGTCCAGAGATCCCAGGCCAAGGGACCTCCCCTGACAGCCGGGGTACAAAACCAGCCATCTGTACCCTTGGAGCAGCACAGCCATGGTGGTGAGTAAGCTTGTAGGTCACAGAGTGGCTGGGCAGGGGCCTGGCTCCTTCCGGACATTGCCCTAAGGCAGTGGTTCTTTTTTTTTTTTATTCATTTTAGAGAGGAGACACAGAGTGAGAGAGAGAGAGAGAGAGAGAAGAGAGAAAGGGGGAAGGAGCTAGAAGCATCAACTCCCATATGTGCCTTGACCAGACCAGTGCAGGGTTTTGAACTGGCGACTTCAGTGTTCCCAGGTCGGCGCTTTATCCACTGCGCCACCACAGGTCAGGCAAGGCAGTGGTTCTTAACCTGGGTTCTGTCGAACCCTAGGGGTTTGCTGAGTCGGTCTCAGGGGTTCGGAGAAGCCTCTGCCGCAGAGGCCAGAATAAAGTAATACCGTAATTTGTTGTGAGTTCATGCACTTTGTTGGTTTTGTTCTTTGAGCAAGGTGATGTTCATGCACGGCTCATTTTGTGCACCAGTAAAAAAACATATACCTATGTCTTGAATTTGGGGGAAAAATCATATTTTATTTATCACTAAAGAAGGGTTCGGTGAATGCGCATATGAAACTGATGGGTTCAGTACCTCAAAAAAGGTTAAGAACCACTGCCCTAAGGGTAGCAGGAAGGGTACTTGAAACTTAGACATGTGTGTGCGTGCCTGTGCATAGTAGAGTGTGTGGGATTCATCCCTCGCTTGAGCTGGTGTCTCTGAGGCTCCGTTCTTTTCTTTCAGCCCAGCTTTCTGCTCTTCTTACGGAGGGGAGTACCAGACAGAAAATGAATGCCTGCTTTGACTCTGAGAGCCACGTGAGTTACTAGTCCCTTTGTCCCCTCTGAGACACTAAAACGGGCCTTGCCTTCTCAAGCCTCTTCCATCCATCCTGCTTCTCCCTGGTGTCTCCTAACCCAGTCCTCTTCCTCACTCCACCCACAGCTGCCTGGTGAGTCCTGAGCAGGGTTTCTGACTTCATTTCAGGGGCCTGTGACATTTGGAGACATTCCCTTCTATTTCTCTCAGGAAGAATGGGGGTCCCTGGACCCTGCTCAGCGGGATCTTTTCTGGGACATAAAGCGGGAAAACTCCCGGAACATTGCCCTGGGTAAGTAGTAGGTGCAGCCAAGACACTTAGGGTCCTTGGCCCCTCTGAGCTGGAGGCAGCAGTCTCCTCGGGGGTCCCAGCAGCAGAGAGAGGGCCCAGACAGGCCACGTTCCCCTGCATGTCCTGATAGAATCCTCAGTCTTCCTCGCCACTCCCTCGCAGCGGGCTCTAAAGTAGGCTTTCCCTGGCTCTCTTCAAGAACCCTGGCTGATTTATTTTTTTGTGTTAATGTTCAGTTTTCTCTGCCTGTGAACATACATTGATATATGATGGGTGTTTGCACCATGCTAGCACTGTGATGCTGAGCACTTGAATGGGCTTTTTCTTGTGATTCTCACAGCCAGGTGCATAAAACTGTTGTCCCCATTTTACAGACAAAGGACCTCAGACTCAGGTCAATGGACACCAAGGGGACAAAGCTGGGACTTGATCCAAACGGTGGTGGCAAGGCCCCAGGCTGCCCTGTGAAGGGGTGCTGACAGTGAGAGCACGTACTGCGCATCAGGCCAGGGCCTGTCTACGCACTGTTTGGCAATAATCTCATTTAATCCCCATAATTTGATGGGCTGGGCTGGGCTGGGCCGGGCTAGGATCCCTCTGGATTCAACTCTGTTCTTGAGTTAAGAAGACAAGAGCTTATGTAGTGGGAGGAACCATGGAGCTGGACCCATGTGGTTCCTTCATTTCTGATAATGAATAGAGTTTGCATCATTTACAGACTTCACCTTCATGTATTGGGTTTTGGAGTTTGGATGGCCAGGTTTCAGAGAATGGGGCGTTGGATCCTAGTGTGGAAGGGAGGCACAGCTTGTTGAAGTGTATAGTTAGGAAGTGCCTCTGGGGCAAGATCAGCAGACTCCATGCTATTGCCTCTGCACTGTTCCTCTGCTGGCCTTTCATCATGTCCCCATTTAAAAATTTATTTCCATTGGTTTGAGAGAAAGAGAGAGGAAGGGAGAGAGGATGGTGGGAAGGGAGAGAGAGGAAGAAAGAAGTATCAACTAGTTCTACTTAGTTTCATTTTTAGTTGTGCACTCATTGATTGCTTCTCTCTGGGGTGGAACTTGGGACTTTGGTGGGCCAGAACGATACTTTATCCACTGAACCATCTGACCAGGGCCTCTCCCCATTTTATAGAGAGGAAACTGTGGCTCGGGTCTGTCCAGCCCTGGACTTTCTGACATTTTTAAATGAAGCGTTTATACGTAGCTGTACATATATGTACAAGCAGCTCTGAAGGCCAGAGAAGTAATTCAAAATTTGGAACCTTGGAGGCTCTACAGATGATACTGTGTTTTAACTAGTTATTACATTTTAGAGAACAAGCTCTAGACATCGGACTGGGATGCGCAAGACCCAGGTTCGAGACCCTGAGCTCGCCAGCTTGAGCGCGGGCCCATCTGGCTTCAGCAAAAAGCTCGCCAGCTTGGACCCAAGATCACGGGCTCTAGCAAAGGGTTGCTCGGTCTGCTGAAGGCCCGCGGTCAAGGCACATGTGAGAAAGCAATCAATGAAAACTAAGGTGTCGCAATGGCAACAAAAACTAATGATTGATGCTTCTCACCTCTCTCCGTTCCTGTCTGTCTGTCCCTATCTATTCCTCTCTCTGTCTCTGAAATAAAAGAAAAATTAAAAAAAAAAAAACTTTTTTAAAAAAAGAACAAGCTCTAGAGCCTTGGCCTTAGAATTGTGCAAGAGAAATTAAGTCAAGAGTAAAAGCTTCACATTCTGAAAATAATCATGGTAAAACACACCACTCCTGGATTGTGGGAAATAAAATTGACGGAGGGACATGACTGGAAGGACGTGACAGTCAAGGTGCTTGCCACTGAGCCTTGTTTCTGCGTTTTCTCAGCTCTGAGCCCAGATCAGGTGGGACTGAAGAGGCCACCTTCTCTCTGCTTACAGGTTTGGGGCTCAAGAGCCAAAGGGGGAGATCCTGTCTGGAGGAGGCGGTGAGGGTGCTCCCAGGCCAGACAGGCAGCAATGTAACTGTGGCCTGGAGCCCTGAGGAGGCCGAGCCCTTGGAGCCAGCGGCTGGGGCGAGGCGGGGGCGGCCGCCCACACGCAAGCGCCAGTTCCGGGACCTCGCAGCCGAGAAGCCACATAGCTGTGACCAGTGCGGCAAGCGCTTCCGCTGGGGCTCAGACCTCGCGCGCCACCAGCGTACGCACACAGGCGAGAAGCCGCACAAGTGCCAGGAGTGTGAAAAGAGCTTCCGCAGCTCCTCAGACTTGGTGCGCCACCAAGGCGTGCACACAGGCCAGAAGCCCTTCTCCTGCTCCGAGTGCGGCAAGAGCTTCAGCCGCAGCGCCTACCTGGCGGACCACCAGCGCATCCACACGGGTGAGAAGCCCTTTGGCTGCATCGACTGTGGCAAGAGCTTCTCACTGCGCTCCTACCTGCTGGACCATCGGCGTGTGCACACGGGAGAGCGGCCCTTCGGCTGCGGTGAATGCGACAAGAGCTTCAAGCAGCGTGCCCACCTCATTGCCCACCAGAGCCTGCATGCCAAGATGGCCCAGCCAGTGGGGTGAGGGGGAGGGGTTAGGGCTGGAGGGATCTTCTGGGACGATGGCCGCCTTCCTCTGCTGCCAGCTTCTGTAACCACTCCACCCTCCTACTGCCTGCTCTGCTCTGCCCTGCTCTGTCCCAGGACCTGGTCAGCACTCCCAAATAATAGAAATCCCCTGAAACCCTGTGGCCATTCTCCCTGCTCTGCAGTTTTCGCTTGCCCTCTGACTTCTGGAGCCCCAGCACATTCCTGGCCGGTGGCCTTAGCATGGGAAAAAGGCTGAAGCAGCAGGGAAGTGTGAGGACTCTGGCAGGGCCTGGGGTCCCCCATCTAGGAAGCTTCCATGAGCCTTGCTTGCCCTGTGGCTCTTTGTTCCCCACCTTCTTGACTCAGTCCATGGGCCAGGCACTCTGCCCTGCTAACCTGTGCCTTCCTGCAGGGGTGGAGGATGGGCTTTGACCACTAGGGTGCTGACAGGCTCTAGGAGGGCCAGTCAGCCCACACCTGAGAGGATATGGGTCCTGGGTGGGGCTTAAAGGGCTTTCTGGCCTCCAACCGCCTCCTCCCCCAACCCCCATTTCCAGGCTGAGACCACTCTGTTCTGTCCCGGCAATAGGGACGTTGCCAGCCATGCTGATCCCCACTGACTTCCCGCTTAAGAGCCATAGTCTGCTGAGGCTAGTGGTGGCTGCAGGGACTGGCGGTCTACTATGCAGACAGCAGGGCCAGTGGAAGCCCATTGCTCCCACACTCCCGCCCAGACAGGTGGGGTTTATGGTATGTAACACTAGCACTCGGTCAGCACTGACACTAACTTCTTAGGCATTGCATTCCATGTTTGCATCACCTGCAGACTGGGATTCACAGGGACATACCACAAGCTCTCCAAAGGAGGTTGGCCCAGCCAGCCTGAAAAGGGCAGCAAGAGAGTTTGAATAAATGTGGAAACTTCCTCTAGGCTGTTCTGTTCTTTTTCCTGGTCAGTTATCATCATTTATTTAACAGTAGTTCGTTTATTCTATAGGTTTAAGGGAGACATACTAATGCATTTGTTTCAGGAATCATACTTAGAAAGATTAAAGTCTGTCTCAAACTTCTAAGAAATATTTGTTAATTAAAAATAAATCTTGCCTGACCAGGCGGTGGCGCAGTGGATAGAGCATTGGACTGGGATGCTGGAAGACCCAGGTTCGAGACCCCGAGGTCACCAGCTTGAGCGCGGGCCCATCTGGCTTGAGCAAAAAGCTCACCAGCTTGGACCCAAGGTCGCTGGCTCCAGCAAGGGGTTGCTCGGTCTGCTGAAGGCCCGCAGTCAAGGCACATGTGAGAAAGCAATCAATGAACAACTAAGGTGTCGCAATGGCAACGAAAAACTAATGATTGATGCTTCTCACCTCTCTCTGTTTCTGTCTATCCCTATGTATCCCTCTCTCTGACTCTCTCTCTGTCCCTGTAAAACAAACAAACAAACAAAAAATAAGTCTTATTAAGATGCTTTACCAGGATACATGAGTGAACTAAGGTGGAACACAATTGTTTTTTTTTTTTTAATTTCTTTTTTTAAATTTATTTTAGAGAGGAGACACAGAGTGTGAGAGAGAGAGAAAGGGGGAGGAGTTGGAAGCATCAACTCCCATATGTGCCTTGACCAGACCAGTGCAGGGTTTTGAACTGGCGACCTCAGTGTTCCCAGGTCAACGCTTTATCTACTGCGCCACCACAGGTCAGGCGGAACACAATTGTTTCTTAAAAACAAAATTCAAAAGAAGGTAATGCCAATTTAATTTGAAGACTATTTTGAAAGGGTCAGCTCAGAAATTACTTAAAGGTAAATAAGATTGGCAGCCATAAGGGTTACTGTTCACAAACTGGACACAGTTCTAGAGGTTACTTAGAAAAGACTGAACTTTGGGCCTTTGAAGAGCGACAGCTGCCCCGGGAGCAGTAGGTTCAGGAGTGTGATGCTTACCTCAGACTGGTGACACCTGTGGGTGGCAGTGCTCCATTGTTTTTCAGACAAAAGGGGAATGGATGCCCTTTGTCAGTTGTTTTGTTATCAGTGAGTAGTAAATACCCAATATCATTTAAAAAAAAACAAAAATAAAATCTGAAGGAAGGCAGCCCTTTTTAACCCGAAGGTGCAATGTGGTTTAGGTGTCTCCGTTTAACACTGCCAGGGCGTTCAGCAGCTGGAGGTCACCCTTCTCACGCTTCAGTTCTAACTCGGCCAGTTCCAATAAATAGTTTTCTGAATGTTGCAGCTCTTCTTGTCTTAAAGTCTATAAGTTCTTGTTCTGCAGATTGCAATTTTTTTTCAAACTTCTGACAACATAGTTGTTGGGTTTTTCAGCCTCTAGAACAGTGGTTCTTCACCTGGGTTCTATCGAACCCTAGGGGTTCGATGAGTGGGTCTCAGGGGTTCGGAGAAGCCTCTGCCGCGGAGACCAGAATAAAGTAATACCGTAATTTGTTGTGAGTTCATGCACTTTGTTGGTTTTGTTCTTTGAGCAAGGTGATGTTCATGCACGGCTCATTTTGTGCACCAGTAAAAAAACATATACCTATGTCTTGAATTTGGGGGAAAAATCATTTTATTTATCACTAAAGAAGGGTTCGGTGAATGCGCATATGAAACTGGTGGGTTCGGTACCTCAAAAAAGGTTAAGAACCACTGCTCTAGAACATCTTCATTTTTTGCTCTTGCTTTATCCAGTGCTTTATTAGCATTTTTATAATCCACTAGTGACCTTACATCTTCGAGAGAGGAGAGATCCTTAGCAGCTTGAGGTTCTCTAATAAAGTAATATTTTAAAAGGTCAGAAAGTCTGATGTCTTGATCAGCAGACACCCGTGCTCCTGTTTTTGTTTTATCAGACAGTTCTGAAACTGAGAGAAAACGTGCGTGTATCTGTAGAATCCCGAGTTACTAAAGCATATAATGAAGAGCCAGTTCTGCTGTAATTGTTGGCAGCACTTTTGTGAGGTCTTGTCATCCTATCGGATTTAGCAGATGCATCCTTAACTTGGTTAGGATATCCGAAAAGTAATATGCATTCATGCTCAGAAATCGTCTACGTCCTTTTCTCCTGAAACAATTATTTCATCTGTTGATTTAACCGTGTTTTTTAAACCTTCAAGTTTCTATTTATTTTTTTCTTGCACACTCAAGTCTTGATTGTACTCCAAGAAGACATGGAAATTTAAAGCTCTTTCCAAAATAGGTGTACCGTCATACAACACAGGAATACAGGCATTGCAACAGCCTTCTTGAATATTGCCAAATATTAAGCTTTCAGTTCTTGTTGCATCTTTGTGAATTCCTCTTTCATCATGGACCCTTCTCTTTCTCCAAATCTCTACAGTTTTCCCCTTGCAGCATCAAAATCAGGTCTTGGTGGTGCTGGTGTGATAATGTAACCTGCATAGTCTTCATTTGCAACAAAGGAATCACGAAGCCAGATAAATTTCTCATGTCGAACAAAGGAAAACCTTTTCTGTTTATTTGTTTTTTAGAGAGAGAGGTAGGGAAACAGGAACATGGATCTGGTCCTGTATGTGCCCTGACTGGGGATTGAACTGGCAACCTCTGTGCTTCTGGACAACACTCCAGCCAGCAGAGCTATCTGGCTTAATTTTATTTATTTTTTTTATTGATTGATTTTTTTTAGGGAGACAGAGGAAGGGAGAGAGAGGGATAAGGGGAGCATTCATTTGTTGTGCCACTCATTCATGCCATCATTGGTTGATTCTTCTATGTGTCCTGACCGGAGATCAAACCTGCAACCCTACCTGACCAGGCGGTGGCGCAGTGGATAGAGCATCGGACTGGGATGCAGAAGGGCCCAGGTTTGAGACCCCGAGGTCGCCAGCTTGAGCGCGGGCCCATCTGGCTTGAGCAAAAGCTCGTCAGCTTGGACCCAAGGTCGCTGGCTCCAGCAAGGGGTTGCTCGGTCTGCTGAAGGCCCGCAGTCAAGGCACATGTGAGAAAGCAATCAATGAACAACTAAGGTGTCGCAACAGCAATGAAAAACTAATGATTGATGCTTCTCATTTCTCTCTGTTCCTGTTTGTCTGTCCCTATCTATCCCTCTCTCTGACTCTCTTTCTGTCCCTGTAAAAAAAAAAAAAAAAAAACAACCAAAAAACCTGCAACCTTGCCAGTTCGGAATGAGGCTCTAACCGACTTAGCTAACTGGCCACCGCCAGGGAAAACTCATTTCATTTAAAATTTGGCAATGAACTTCGTGTGAATGGTGAATTTTACTTTATCTCTCTTGGTGAGAGCATCAGAAATGTCCACCTGCAGAGCAGCATCACTTTTTTTTTTTTTTTTAAGATTTATTTTTTAAAATTCTTTTTATTTTATTCATTTTAGAGAGACACAGAGAGAGAGTGAGAGTGGGAGAGAGAGAGAGAGAAAGGGGGAGGAGCTGGAAGCATCAACTCCCATATGTGCCTTGACCAGACCAGTGCAGGGTTTTGAACTGGCGACCTCAGTGTTCCCAGGTCGACGCTTTATCCACTGCGCCACCACAGGTCAGGCAGAGCAGCATCACTTTTAAGATCTACATGTATTGCCTGACCAGGCAGTGGCGCAGTGGATAGAGCGTCAGACTGGGACATGGAGGACCCAGGTTCGAGACACCGAGGTCACCAGCTTGAGCGTGGGCCCACCGGGTTTGATCAAAAAGCTCACCAACTTGAGCCCAACGTCACTAGCTTGAGCAAGGGGGTCACTCGGTCTGCTGTACCCCCGCCCCCCAGGCAAGGTACATATGAGAAATCAATCAATGAACAACTAAGGAACTGCAACG
Source organism: Rhynchonycteris naso (assembly GCA_037038555.1). Taxonomy (NCBI): domain Eukaryota; kingdom Metazoa; phylum Chordata; class Mammalia; order Chiroptera; family Emballonuridae; genus Rhynchonycteris; species Rhynchonycteris naso. The sequence goes on along the minus strand of CM073000.1, from coordinate 197,348,251 downwards.
AAGAATTGATGTTTCTCATCTCTCTCCCTTCCTGTCTGTCCCTCTCCCTGTTTCTCTCTGTCTCTGCCACACACACACACACACACAAATCTACATTTATTGCTTTAAGTCCTAGTTCCTCCTCCAAGAAGAAGGTGGAGAGTTGTCCAGGCCTTCCTGTGAGGTTGGCGGGGCCCAACGGAGTGAGAGAGACACAAAAGAAGATATTAGTGCCAGGCCAAGTGGGGGTCCCATGCACGCCATGTGCCCACCACCTGAACTGTACCGGGGGCTTGGCACTGCTAGAGAATACATGGTTCTATTCTTTTGGTGGCTGCTGGGTGGGGAACCTAGAATTCTCACCCCTTGGTCTTCTGGCCTGGTAGTTCTGTTGGCACGTGGCACCGGGCAGTTACCAGGTGGAGCCACATTCTTGGCTTCTAGGTGAGCTTTACCCCAAAGGGTAGCCATCAGAGGATCCTCCTGTTTTGGCCAGTGCCTTCCCTGGTCTGGGGACAGCTCAGGATGAGACAGCCCAAAGCAACCGTCCCTATCTCAGCTAAGCAAGACTTGGGGGTCTTGACCAGGCCACTCCCTTTCTCCCCAGTGGTGAAATGAAGAAACAGGCTCTGACACAGGGTGAATGGTCAGGGTGGTGGTATGCTCATGCTGGTGCCTTTGTTCAAATCTATTAGGCAGAGGGCTTCTGAGTTAAAGTGGCCCCCCAACCCCGGTTCCTATGTAGCCCTTGACATCTGACCACTCCCAGGCCCAAGCAGCAGGCTGGGTCTGCATGTAGCTGCTGGGATCATGTCAGAGCTCCTCCCACCCCTGAGAGCCCTCCCTAATTCGCTGTCTGATGGCCACGGTGGGCTTACTTGAGGAGGGATGTGGCTGGCTGTGACAAGATGTTCTGTTCCCTGGTCTCTGTGCCAGCTTTTCTGCCCCCTGGGCCTTTCCTAAGTCTTTCCCCATTTAATACTTGCTTTCTCCTGAGGTGGCTGGGACAGACCTCACTTCTCAGATGAAGCATCTGGGGTGTCACCATGGACAGCTAACTCCAGTTGGCGGTTTCTACCTCTGGGGCAGCACCCTTCACTCCCTGTACTTTAAGCTTGAGCTTACATATCGAGTACATCGGTGTGGGCACCTTCAGTAGTGGGATTCAAATAATTTAGACACTGGTTCTTTGCTGTAATGACCGTTTTAAGAATAAAAAAGGATATACCGAAAGGTAGTTTATTATTTCATGCAATAAAACTTAAATAAGCCTGACCAGGTGGTGGCACAGTGGGTAGAGTGTTGAACTGGGATGCAGAGGACCCAGGTTCAAGACCCCAAGGTTGCCAGCTTGAGTGTGGGCCCATCTGGCTTGAACAAAAGCTCGCCAGCTTGGACCCAAGGTCGCTGGCTCCAGCAAGTGGTTGCTCGGTCTGCTGAAGGCCCGCAGTCAAGGCACATGTGAGAAAGCAATCAATGAACAACTAAGGTGTCGCAACGAAAAACTGATGATTGATGCTTCTCATCTCTCTCCGTTCCTGTTTGTCTGTCCCTGTCTGTCCCTCTCTCTGACTCTCCCTCTGTCCCTGTAAAAAACAAAAACAAAAACTTAAGAACAGCCTGACCTGTGGTGGCGCAGTGGGTAAAGCGTTGACCTGGGAACACTGAGGTCCCCAGTTCAAAACCCTGCACTGGTCTGGTCAAGGCACATATGGAGTTGATGCTTCTAGCTCCTCCCCCCTTTCTCTCTCTCTCTCTCTCTCTCTCTCTCTCTCTCTGTGTGTCTACTCTCTAAAATAAATAAAATAAAAAGAAATTTTAAAAAAGCATGATTTAAAAAAAAAAACCAAAAAACTTAAGAACAATAAAATAGGTACACAAAACTAGATTATAAGAGTTTTAAAATATTAATGAAAAAAATATTAAATAATACCTGACAAAAACAACAACAACAATAAAACTGTTATTTAAGATATTTCCAGTTTGGGCAGTTGGCTCAGTGGTAGTGTGTCAGCCCAGCATGTGGAAGTCCTGGGTTCGATTTCCAGTCAGGGTACCTAGGAGAAGCACCCATCTGCTTCTCCACCCCTCCCCCTCTCATTTCTTTCTCTCTCTCTTTTCTCCTCCTGCAGTCATGGCTTGATTGGAGCGAGTTGGCCCCAGGCTGGGCACTGAGGATCGCTTCATGGCCTCCATCTCAGGCGTTAAGAGCTCCATTGTTAAGCAACAGAGCATTGCCCCCTAGTGAGCTTGGCAGGTGGATCTTGGTGGGGGCGCATGCAGAAGTCTGTCTTTGCCTTCTCTCCTCACTGAATAAGAAAAAAACAGATATTTCCATATTGCTTGATTGGCGTCCTCACTTGCAATTTTCTCTGCTTTTATCTGAGCATCATTTGCTGTGTGATCTATCCTTAATCATCTTTTCATTAACAATTATTACATTGTTTGCTCTAAGACTCTCAGGAGAACTCTCAGGAGAACTCTCAGGAGAACTCTCAGGAGAACGTTTTGTCCATGTGTGGCCATATCATAGACTTTTATAAACAAAGCATTGTGCTCATACTATTGATAAACATCAGTCAGAACATATATTTTCTTCATTTTATCGATACGAAATGAGAGTTTGTAGGCTGAATTAATAAATGGCATAGGCTATACAGATTAAATACGATCAAATAACGTGTAAGACAAACCTGTTTGTGATGGGAAAGTTGTGAGCATTCTTCCATGGCTTCCGAAATGGGCAATAAGATAACTCTGGAAATCTATATTTCTGTTGGTTCATTGTGTCCTAGCTTCCTATTGGCTGCACCGTTCAGGATGCACCACCACAATCATAATATCCCCGGGGGAATTTGGGGCATAACACAAAGCTAAAACAGATGACAGCTTGCCCCCCCCATTGTTTGCCACTTTTTCTCTTAATGTTGTATGTTTGTTTACTGAAGTAACAAACGTGAGGGAATTAAAATGTAAGTATTCCTTCGTCAAAGGTATAATGAGTTTTATGAAATGAATAAATATTACAAGCATTGTTACATCAAATTTTTTTTCACTTATGGACGAAATGAACATTAACATTACTATGGGAGCTTAGAATAGGCTGTTGCGCAGATAAATGTTAAAAAAAAAGAGGAAGGAATGTAAATTTGTGGTTTCCACATTGGGCAGCTGCCCAGGTGCCCACCTTAGAAAGAACCCTGATTACAGGTGCCATTTTAACAACTGGTTCACCGAACTCAACAAAAGTTAGGTATCAGTTCTGCTGAACTGGTGCGAACTGGCTGAATCCCACTACTGAGCACCTTCCTTGACTTAACAGGGGTGAGGTGACAGGTGGCAGGAGCAGTGCACCAACTTTTTTTTTTTTTAAAGATTTTATTTATTCATTTTTAGAGAGAGAAAGAGAAGAGGGGAAGGAACAGGAAGCATCAACTCCCATATGTGCCTTGACCAGGCAAGCCCAGGGTCTCAAACCGGCGAGCTCAGCATTCCAGGTCAACGATTTATCCACTGCACCACCACAGGTCAGGCTGCACCAACTTTCTGATGCTGATGGCTGGGTCAGAGGGAGACACTCGGGTGTAACGAGATCAGATAAGAGGTGACCCAGGAGCTAAGAATAGAATTGCACCGGCTCCTGGCTCAGGCAGGGGCATATCGATGCCAGCCAGGAAGTAGCCTGCTGCACCTAAGAAACAGAGAAGGAGTGGGGCCCAGGACCCAAGTTCCAAGAGAGGGTGCAGAGTCCGCTCAGCTCATAAACAACTGATAGGTCAGAGACCTGGGAAAGGGCAAGGATTGGGACGGAGGGCATTTGTGCTGGGGCAAGGGGTGAGCTCTGGGCTCAGAGGAAGCACCCACCTGGCACGCATGGCCTTCCTGGTGTCTGGGACACTGCGAATGGCTGCACAGATGGCCGATGCTCAAGACAGCCTGGGAAGAAAGGTAGTGGGAGGCACTGCCGGTCCCAACCCACTTCTGGCTTTTGGCTGAGCCCTATCCAGCCCAACTCTGGACTTGCCTCCCCAGGGGAAGTACAACGTGCAGGGTCCAAGGGTGGCCCTTACACTCAGCAGCCCTGAGGTTTCCACCTCTACAGTGGCTGTCCTGGAGGGTGTGTTCCAGACCTTGGGCTTTGAGAGCTGCCAGCGGAGGGAGGCCTTGGTCCAGGTAAGCCCTCGCCTGTTTGCTGCCTCTATGCTCAGTCCCGCCGGGGCCTCCCCAGACCAGGCCTGCCCTTTACTCCTCCTGCCCTAGGACTTCCTAGAGGAGCTGACTGGATTCCGGGAGCAGCTAAATGCCCACGGGGCTCCTCTGGGCTGTGTCCTGGTGGCTTTGGTGGCTCCCAGTGGGCAGCTGAGGCAGCCACAGAAGTTGGTCCGGGAGCTGAGTGACTGTGGGGCCCTGCAGGGCTGTCCCAAAGTCTTCCTGCTGCTCTCTAGTGCTCCTGGGGGTGAGTGGCCGGTCAGGGACCCCATTGTGGCCATGGAAGGTCAGGGGTCGGAGGCCAAGATCCTCCCTCCAGACCCACACTGTGCTTTTTCACACAGCTGCCCCCACGACTGGAGCCTTTCTCACGGGCCTGAGTGAACTCTGTGACCGCTGTCCTCACTGGTCCCTGTTGCAGCTGCTGACAGAGGTGGGGACGCCAGATGGGGAATCCCAGAAAGGGGGCTACACCAGTCACCTCCCCTGGGCCTGTTACACAGATTCATTCACATGCTTCCCACCCATTCATTCTACAATACCATTCTAGAATTCACTGTCTACACACGTGGTGTTAGCCTTGCAGTCTCGTCTCCAATCCTCTACCCACACCCCTCCTCATACCCACTCAGGATTCCCCAGACACTCCAACACCTTCACATCTCCCTGCCTTTGCCCCAGCTGCTCCCTCGGCTTGCCGTGCCCTTCCTGTTGTCCTGGTCAGTCCCATGCAGTCCAGGCTGCCGATGACACTCTTCCTCACGCTCCCTGAGTCGCTGCTTATATGTGCATTTGTCCACCCCAGTTTGCACTCATTCAGTTAATGACGATTTCATCATAGCTCAGGTCCCTGGAGGGCAGGGGTGGGAATGACTCAGGTCTGGCTCCAACACCCAAAGCTCACACTGGATGGTTATGTGGCGCTGGGTGGTCCTGCAGGTGAGGGGTGGACCCTGGCTTTGCTCCACCGCTATCCTCAGCCTGGTGTCTTCCCTTGCAAGGTATGGCCACTGTATAATCCATGTCCAGGGAAGCCTATGACCTTGAGCCTGAAGCAGAACCCCCTTCCCTCTTTCACTTGTCTCCTCCTACCTCCATCTGGCAGAGGACCCCAAAGAGGCTGTAGTAGTTATGAGTGCGGCTGAGTCTTTCCTTGGAGCCAGGGTCCTGGCTCTCTTCCCACCATGCCCCCATGGGAAAGCCCTCTGGTCCCATTCTCCGCAGGTCTTCTGTAGGACGGCTGAAGAGTCCTCAGGGGCCTACTGCCCAGTCCTTCGGAGCTCCTTGCGGGGGGCACTGTGCCTGGGGCATGTGAAGCCCTGGGAAACTGAGGTAAGGGGGAAGGATGGAGTGTTCAGCCACGTGGCAAGAGGGATGGGTTCAGGGAGACTCAATGTGGGAGAAGCAAGGAGCTAGAAGGTCCTCAGACCTTCAATGCACCTTAACTTGTTTATAGCCAGAACCCAGCCCCGGCGCTCAGTACGACCTGTCTAAGGACAGGGCTGCCCTCCTCCTAGCTGTGATCCAGGACCGGCCTGGGGCCCAGCATGATGTGGAGGCACTGGGGGACCTGTGTCAGACCCTGGGTTTCAAGACTACCCTGAGGACAGACCCTACAGCCCAGGTGAGGGGAACCCCAGAACTTCTGGTGGTACTTTAAAGGAAGACACCTCCCCCTAGCACCCTGAGGACTCTTCTGAACCTCTCACCTATTGTGGGCAAGTGCACCCCCAAGTCTAGCCTCCATCCTCCTTGCTGCATGCATTGGGAATCCACTTCCTTGCCTTTCCGGAAGTCCGTTCTCCAGGGCTCCTTTGGCTTCTTAGGCTGACTGTTTCTCTGATCCTGCTCAAGGCCACAGTTGGACCATCAGGCTTTTCCCCAAAGGGTCTGTTTCCTTCCCAGAAAGCCTTCCCCTCACGCCTTTAAACTTCTTGGCACTGGAGAACGAACTGTAGAAACAATCACCTGTCACTGCCAGTGAGGCCATGCCAGCCCTTGCAGCAGGGGTTAGAAGGACTTTGTTCCTGGTCCTGAGGCTGGCAGGGGGTGGTAGGTAGGGTGGGTGGGGGCTGGAGAAGCCTGCCTGGAAGGTTGACAAATACTGGGAAAGCCGTGGCCATGACCCTGGCCTCAGGCTCTTTCTCGCTCCAGGCTTTCCAGGAGGAGCTGGCCCAGTTTAAGGGGCAGCTGGACACCCACAGGAGCGCCATGAGCTGTGCCCTTGTGGCCCTGATGGCTCACGGGGGGCCTCAGGGGCAGCTGCTGGGGGCTGATGGGAAAGAGGTCCAGCCAGAGGTACTGGTGCAGGAGCTGAGCCACTGCAGGGCCCTGCAGGGTCGCCCCAAGATCTTCCTGCTTCAGGCTTGCCGTGGGGGTGAGTGGGGTCCGGGGCCCTCCCTAGAGGCTCAGCTGGGTCCTGGGCTCCAGCCTGGCTCCTCCTACCCTAGATTTCCTCAGCCAGCCCCCCTCCTCCAGGAAGCCTGAGCCCTTTCTCTGCCTCCTCTTCTCAGTGTCTCCTAGAGGTCAGGTCCATGATCTTGAGCACTTCACCCTCAGCACTTTTTATTAGGTGCTATGAATATTTCTAGCCTGGCAGGTCTGCATTGGAGTTCTGGGGCCTGGGGTCTTGGCCACGGGAGGCAACCCCAGGTGTCTGCTGAATGAAAAGACCTGCCTGTCCTCTCCTTCCCCAGGACACAGGGATGCTGGCATGGGGTCCACAGCTCTCCCCTGGTACTGGCGCTGGCTGCGGGCACCGCCAGCCACCCCCTCTCACGCCGACGTCCTCCAGATCTATGCAGATGCCCAAGGTAGATCTGCCTTCCTTCAGGGGCCTGGGCTTGGCAGGGTTGGTGGGGGAGAGCTGCCCACAGCACTCCTTCAGGGCTCTGAGTTGGGGTCCTGCTGCCCCTCAGTCCTCTCTCTGCCAAGAGGATGAGAAGAAAAATTGTCTTAAACCACAAAAGGCTTTGAAAATCAAGGGCTTCTCCCCTACTTGAGCCTTGAAACAACCCTGGAGGTGAGATTTTCCAGACGCTAGTGAAGGTCCTCAGAGCTGCCCCGGGGGCGATAGCTTTTATGAAGTCACCCAGCTGATAAGTGGCAGGGCTGAGATTTGAGCTCTGATCTGTCTTTTCTGCTCTGCACTCTTTCCACTGCCTTGTGCTGACTTGGCCAGACTCAGGGAGACCCTAGGGCTGGTGGAGTCCCAGAATGCTGGGTAAATGGCATTGATCCCCCTTACAGGCAGCTCCTCCAGAAGCTCCACTACAGGAAGCTGTGACCAAGCAGACCTTCTAATGGTCTATGCAGCTGCCGAGGGTAAGGGGACGGGTCATCAAGAAGCCCAGCCTCCTGGCTGGAGGTCTGGCGTGGCTTTAGTGGGGGCTTGGCATTTGTGGCACAGAGGCACCCATCTGGTTGCAATTAGGCCATTTCCTTTTATGTTTATTATTTATACTAATTGTAACGCTGGTGAGCATGTGAGTTGGGCTGACTGGGCCACATCTTTTCTTTGTTTTCTGAAGTGAGAAGTGGGGAGGCAGAGAGACAGACTCCCACATGTGCCCGACCAGGATCCACCCGGCAAGCCCACTAGGGGGCGATGCTCTGCCCATTTGGACTGTTGCTCCACTGCAACCAGAGACTTTCTAGCACCTGAGGCAGAGGCCATGGATCTATCCTCAGTGCCCTGGCCAACTTTGCTCCAATGGATTCTTGGCTGGGGGAGGGGAAGAGAGACACAGAGAGAGAAAGGAGAGGGGGAAGGGTAGAGAAGCAGATAGGCACTTCTCCTGTGTGCCCTGACTGGAAATCAAACCTGGGACTTCCACATGCCAGGCTGACGTTCTACCGCTAAGCCAACTGGCCAGGGCCCAAGCTGTAAGGTTTATGAGAGCAGGGCAGTTCTGCCTGCCTCAGGGTCCTTCCCAGCGCCTAGCACATAGTGTATTCACAGTGAATGTTTGTGTGATATTGAGTCCATTGTATAGTCACTCCACAAATATCAAGTAACAACTTGTTCCAGAAACAAGAAGTTCCTGCTCCCTGCTCTATTCCCTTTCCTGACTCCATGGGGTCCTGTCTACGTGCCCCCACTTCCACCATCCATAGACCCCTGGGGATTGGAAGGCAGCTGGTCAGCCTGTGACTAATGCTCTGGCTCTGGTTCCCTGGCCTAGGTTGTGTAGCCTATCGGGATGAGAAGGGTTCAGACTTTATCCAGACGCTAGTGAAGGTCCTCAGAGCTGCCCCCCGGGGAGACCTCCTGGAGCTGCTGACTGAGGTATGTTGGGAGATGAGGGCTGGGAACAGGGGACAAGGGGCAAGATTCGTTCTCCCTGGCTTTCTGGTCACCTCCTATCACCGACCCTCAATAGTATGAAATGTCTGAACACATGGTACCCACAGCACTTATTAGTCATGTACTCACAGCCGGGTGAGAATATACCTTACACCAGGCAGAGTCGCGCGGGCTTGCACTCAGGAACAGGGTGACCCAGCAGGGGCTGTGGGCTGCTGGCTTGGTAGTAATAGGGGTTGGAGACTTTCTGGTTCCTGCAGGAGGATAGGATTGGTTTGTTTGAACAGTTCCTCAAGGGGGCGGGGAACCCATGCCCCTCATATGAAGGCCTTAGTTGGAGTGCAGCTGACCTGGCTGGGGGAACTAGCTGAGTGAGGAGTTAGCCTTTTTTGCTGGTTGGGGGGCATAGCTGACAAGAGCAGGGGGACTCATGGCTAGTCCTCTGGGGCCCTGTGGGACCCAAAGATATCAAGGCAGAATTCAAAATTTAGGCCTTACAATAAATACGCTGGGTGCCAGGCTGCGCACCAGGGGGCCTGGGCACAGGCTGAGCGTGGTCCTTGCAGGTCAATCGTCAGGTGTGTGAGCTGGATGTGCTGGGTCCTGACTGTGCTGAGCGCCGCAAGGCCTGCCTGGAGATCCGCAGCTCGCTGACGCGCAGGCTCTGCCTGCAGGCCTGACTTGGCCCGCAGCCCCCCAGTGGTGCTGACAGCAGGTGGCCACACCCTAGTGCCACTGCTGACTCCACCCACTCCTCAGTTTTCTCACCTATAAACGGAGCAGCACAGCTGGGTGCTGCGCTCAGTGACATGCAGTAAACATCTGTTGATGATCGCTGCACACATGAACAGTGCCTTCTCTCAGCGAGGTGCCACAATAAGCGAGATACTGTAACAGTGGGTCTTAACCGTTTTTGAGGTACCGAACCCACCAGTTTCATATGTGCATTCACCGAACCCTTCTTTAGTGATAAATAAAATATGATTTTTCCTCCAAATTCAAGACATAGGTATATGTTTTTTTACTGGTGCACAAAATGAGCCGTGCATGAACATCACCTTGCTCAAAGAACAAAACCAACAAAGTGCATGAACTCACAACAAATTACGGTGTTACTTTATTCTGGCCTCCGTGGCAGAGGCTTCTCCGAACCCCTGAGACTGACTTATCAAACCCCTAGGGTTCGATAGAACCCAGGTGAAGAACCACTGTTGTATGAGAAGTGCCTGGACTTACTTCATAAGGACACATTTGTGCCCCTGGGAACCAGATGTTGGGCCTGCATTGAATGGCGCTGGGCGGCATCCGAGACTAAGGAACCCAACATGGGCTAGGCTGGGCTGGATGTCCTGAGAAGGGGCAGCTTGGGGTACCTATCTCTCTCCCAGCCCATGTCCCCTATCTGCACACTGAGCCGTGGAAAAGCAGGACACTTGGCCTCTGTCTTCACGACTGTCAAAGTCCAGTCTGGTGCCACAGGATTGGAACAAAGCATTGCAGGTTTAGCGGTGCCGCGATGGGGAAAACACAACGGTGGGTTGGACCCAACTCCGACGGGGAGCGAGTGGGGAAGAGATCAGAAGGAACCTTTCCGGGCAGGAGGGGTCTGGGAGGCCCGACCAGGTCTCGAATTCGCAACAGGACCGTCCCCGCGTAGTGGTCTGCGCTAGGGAACAGGGAGAAGCCCAGATCCGAGCCCCGCCCACGGGGAGCCGGAGGGGATGGTGAGGCCGAGCTCCCATTTACTCTGAGCGCTCCCATTAGTGTACGCCGCGCAGGCGCCTGGAGAAGCTTTATATAAACCGTTGTAGAGCCTCTTTTCTGGGGACCGCGTGGCCTAATGGATAAGGCGTCTGATTCCGGATCAGAAGATTGAGGGTTCAAGTCCCTTCGTGGTCGCTGCGCAGGATGGTTTTTCTCGCTCTGCTTAATATTTTCCGCCTATCGGAACGGCTTCCTACGCTGGCCTAGGACCCCGTGGCAGTGCCAGCCGCCCTCCCTGCTTCCCCTTGCGCACAAACTCGGGAAGGAGGACCAGGGTTGCACCCGTGGCAACACCTACGGGCACTGCAGGGACCAACGCTAGCGGGACGTAGCCAGACTGCGGGCCCGGAATCCACCTGCCCGGGGTCCCTGGAGCCCGCTGGGAATTGGTTACGTGAAATATAATTGAGATGAAGAAAGCTGTGACAGACAAGAGGTTGGACTGTTGCCCTAGGGTATCTTTTAAAATATAAGAGATTGAGTGAATGTAACTGATGCCACTGAATTACATTTTTAAATGGTTAAAATGGCAAGTTTATCTATCACAATAAAAATGTTTTTAAAAAATCTAATTATTTCGATTTCTTGCATTGAGTGTGTATCCTTAAATTACTATGTGAATGTACATATTAAAATTTAAATATGAAGAGTATGCCCAGGACTGAGTCATCATTTTACCCATGAAAAATGTCTCTACCTGCGAAACTGGGTTCTTTCCAAGGGATTCTATCTAAGCGAATGACCAAGGTAATGGGACCTCCCCCCATCAAGGTAAACGCTGGGAGAAAGGCACCCCACTTGGTCGGCGCAGCGGACCGGGTGTCATGCAGCGTCACTTTCTCTTTGATCGTTTTGGTGATGTTTCAGAGGTTTATTGAGGGCTCATAAATATAAAGAAGAAAACGTCATTAAGATAAAAAACACTTTAAAGATGGGGAAGAACTCTCATCTTTTATGGTGGAAAGGTAAACACTGGGTTCTCTGATGATATTCGAGCCTCACGTTCTGTGACTGAGCTAGCCGGCAGATACAGAGCCATTATGAAGGGTCTTGAAAAAGACTAAAGCCATTGAGTTCCGTTAAAAACCGTGGAGACCTGTTCCCAGGTAGCGCTTTGGGTCTAAGGGGAAATGTGGAGAGTACGATGGAGACAGGACCTGCACTTCCCCGAACTCCCGCTGGTCCCCTTCTCCCCCGGCTCTTCCCTGCTGCATTAGTCAATGCCTTTCTGCTGCTAGTTATCCCGGGACCCGGATTCTCCTAAAAAGACGGCGAAAAGGTTCTTCTGGGAATGATCGCCTGACTTCTTGCACGCTAAATGAGGATCGTATCCCAATTCAGCGGGCTGAGTTTAGCCTGCCGTCCCAGATCTTTGGACTTTGTCCTAACGCGCGCTGTCTCTTCTAACCCGAGGATGGTTGGGAGCAGAAAAGATCCGAGTGGTAGAGGGGCTGGAGAAGGGCTAAGATGCAACCCGGAGATCATGCCTCACCTGCAGAAAACACGAGAAGATGATAGAGAGACTGGTTTAAGACTTGCATCATTCCATCGGTCAGTCCTGGTGGCCTAATGGATAAGGCATTGGCCTCCTAAGCCAGGGATTGTGGGTTCAAGTCCCACCCGGGGTAAGAAAGGGTTAAGTTTTAGACCCCTTCCAAACTTGAAAAGCAAACAGAAGTCCTATATCTAGGGTTCCTGAAATTAGTCAGCTGCATCCTTCAGTTGAAGTTGGAGAGTCCTTATTTTCTCATAAAGTTAGGGATTTCTTATTTTCTGGTAAGGGTTGCATGCTTTCAGAAATAATGCTGGCATCCAATATACTATTTTAATACTTATCCATTCTACGTAATGATAAAGGAATAATTGTTTAGTTTTCCAGGTGTATTAATTGTAGTGTGGAGATATATATATATATATATATATATATATATATATATATATAAAATATTGATTTTGTAGAGAAAGAGGAAGGGAGAACAAGAGAGAAACAATTGCTCTCTGGAACAATTTGCTGTACCAGTTATTGTAGTTCCACTTATGGATGTATCATTGGTTGAGTCTTGTATGTGCCCTGAAGTTGATATACCAGAAGTTGAACCCACAATGTTGGCATATTGGGACAAAGCTCTAACCACCTGAGCAATCTGGCCAAGGCCACATATATTTTAAAAAGTATTTATAGTTTATAAACACATCCAATTATTTAGAGACTAAGTTATATGACAACTGCTTTGCTTTATAATAATGAGCTAGGTGGTGACTATAGTTAACACTGTGTCGTATACTTGAAATTTGCCACAAGAATAGATCCTAAGCATTCTCTCACACACAAAAAAGGTAACTGTGAGCTGATAGATGTGTTCATTAACTTGACTGTGGGAAATGTGGGAAAGTGGGAGAAGTAAGGCCAGAGCTAGAGGAACAGAGGGGTCCATTCATGGTTTTAAAGGCAAAAGAGAACTACTGTATGTTTTTATATGTATGCATAAGACAAAGCTCCAGTGGTCATCTCCTGTACATGTAGTATATTCAGGAGGCTTCTGCTCTTACTCTATATCATGTCCTGTAGTTTGGGAGACTTTTACATTGAGGACAGATTGCATAAATTAGAAAAAAGAAAACTTTATCATGGACTATTTCAAACATTCAATAAATCAGAAAATTGTGTAATGTGCCCTCATGTCCCCCAGTTTAAGCCATTATCAACTGATGGATAAGCTTGGTTTGTCTATATCTCCATTCACCCATTATGTTTTTCCCAGCTTTATTGAGGTATACTTTACAAATAAGAATGATATATCTTGAAGGTATACAATGTGATGATTTGATATCTGTGGGGATTTGCTTGCTGGCATGCTACACCTGCAGCTGGACCCTCTTGATGGGTATTGCCATTGTCTTGGAGATCGTTGCAGCCACTCCACCTGGCAGGAAGTCCTTGGCAAAAGACAGAGGCATCTGTCACGTTGAAAGGACAGAGGTGGGCGACTGCAGAATGGAGCTAGTAACCAGCTGGGACTCCAGGGCATGAAGCTCTTGTACCTTAGTCTCATTAAACACAGACAAACAAGCAAGAAACCTGCTAGAACCACATTCAGCTGCAGAGATAATGTGTGAAATACAGGCTTTCTGGAAAGCGTACCTAGATCAATAAATTCACCAGATGCAAAATCATATACCAGCCTCCTTATTCTAACACCCATAGATCCATTTCCATACATATTCCGCAAGTTTCTGCTGGCACAAATGAGTAAAACTCGCAATTATTTTGACATATAAGCTGTTCGTTCCTGGGTTAGCATTTGTACATGCTCCCTGCAGCATGCTGACCTGACTAGTTATGGGGCAGGTGGGAACTAGGATGGCTGGTGTGGACTTTGAGGAGAACTGGCATCCCCCTGCAAGACAACCATTCTATTTGGGATTATTATAGGGTATTCAAACTCAGAAGAGCTACTCTCTTCAGATACCAGAGGATGGGCTGCTTTAGGGCTTGTTTCAAGATTCTCAACCTTATCTGAGCCCACCCAGATGTCCCCAAGACTTCATTCAGTTCCACCCCTTCATAATCAGTGTAATTTCTTCAACACGAAAGGTTTCCCGAGGCTGTGAACTCCCGTTACATTGTCATTCTGCAACATGAATAATTCAGTTATGAACTGGATTTTTAACAATATCAACCCTGCAACTATAAGATTCTTTTATGGCTGCCATAATATGTCCCTGCCTCTGAACATGACTTAGGCTAAAAGTGTAAAGGCCTGATCTTGTCACTTTCTTTCTGTAAGCAGGCCAGTGCACTCAGAATCCTTTACTTCCATAACAGTCAAGAGCAGTAGCCACGTGACCCCCCAGACCACTTGCTTCAGTCGGCACTTGATCATTATTAAGCAGGTGACATGTGGCTCGGTCATGATGTCAACTGTGTGCCATAAATGATCAATATCTCATCTCCTGTTGGCAAGGAGATCAGTACTGTATTCAAGCCCAAGTTCATGACCGCCCCAGGGTTCGTGAGCAGTCAGAAAACTCACCCAATGGGGGTAAGGAAAGTGGGGAGACGTTACTTAAAGCGACACATTTTTGGCCCTGGCCAGTTAGTTCAATCGGTTAAGAACGTTGTCCTGAAACAACAAGGTTGCAGGTTCAATCCCCAGTCAGGGAACACATGGGAAGCAGCAGCAGCAGCAGCAGCAGCAACAACAAAAAGTGCAGAACTGAGTGTAACAACAAATGCTTCCCTTCCTCTTCCCCTCTCTCCCTACCTCGCAGTGGTGGAATAGCTCTGCTGGAAACAGAGAGGGAACACACAGAGAGCAACTCCCACCCACAGGGCTGAGGGACTAAGGGAAGAAGTGAGATTATTAAGTGTTAGAAGCTTGGAGAGGGTCAGAGGGAGCTTAAAAGCGGATCTCTGAAAAAGAGGTGCCACTCAGCTAGCATGGGTGTTTTGGGGCTCAGAAGACAATCGGAATGCAGACCCCTAAGGAGGGACCTCAGTCAGTTTGCACTGGCATCTCTTCTGAGCTGTGATGAGGCTGATTCTATGAGTGTTGGGAAACCTCCAAACTGGATTCAGCTACAATTTCTGAATGAATTGTTGCCGCATGGATACACAAAAGTAAGGGGGGTGGTGGCAATAGGCACAGGAAAGAGGAGGTAGTGAGTTCTTTCTTCCTCCTCCAGCCTTTTGGTCTCTCTAGTTCCTCCTCTTGGCAAAACCTACACAGATCAGCTGGTAAAAGTAGAGTCACCCTAAATAGGGTATAAAAGGGTGAGGTTGAAGTGAAGAGGTAAGAGTGTACTAACTGGCACGCCTGCCCTGTCCTGCCTCTCTCCCTTCCTTACGGACGCCTCCTGTGTTCCCTTCATGAACGGACTGCACAGAAGTCCCTGTCTCAGGCTTGCTTTTGGGAAACTTGTCCTAAAACTATTCCAGCTAGATTCTAAGGATGAGATTCTGAAGTTGAGTCACTGGCTGACTGCCTGGCACTAAGGACCACATCACTGATGGTAAGTAGAATTTACAGAGCCCCTGGCATGCTGGTGCTGTTCTGGACTTTCGCCCGTTTACGACTGGGACAGACTGACATTTCAATGTAGAAATGGTAACTGTAAGGACTGCGGAGTTATGCGGCTGTTGGTGAGCGTTTTTAATGAATCAAAACAAAAGAATTAAAGGTTCAGGCTGACTGATCACCAATTCAAAGCAATGTGAAAACATGTGGTCATTTTGGCAGCTTTGGAATCAACCCGCATCTCCTACAGCTGAAAGGCCAGGTAAGCTGAAAACCAGGCTCAAGGCCACCGTGTGAAAGTAAAAGAACTTGAGAAAAAGTTGAATTCTCAACTGCAGTAAGTCTCTTATGCCTATGTCAGCGTGCTGATAATGAGGACTTGGAATGGCTATCTGGGAAGACACATTGAAGACCGCGATCTCCCTGGGCCCGCTAAAGTAGCCCAGGCCTCCACCCCTTGTCTGAAGACGATGAAGGACTTCACATGAGTCGGGTACCTTACAAGACAGGGTCATGTTTGCTCTCCTCAGGACCTGCTTCAATTTCTCCTCCAGGCAATGGGACCAAGTACTAGGGTCACACCTCAGCATGACTCAATTAGGAAAGCAGTGGACCTGCTGACGGGAGGAGCATTATAAAGCAAAGGAGCTGTAGGGTCTGGAAAACATGTCAGAAGTCAGCAGGAAAGTTTGCTCAGGGTGGATCCTGAGGGTCTGGATCGGGATGGGGAGAATAGAAAGCTGGAAAATGGAGAAATTATCAATATGAGACACTCTTCTGTGACATCCTGGCAAGTGTCCCTCCAACTGGTTATGATACGCTGCCAGCATGGCTAATGGGAGCATGGAAAAGCAATGCAATGGCCCGCATTACATGGAGCAGAGGTGCCAGAAATACCATGGCAAATTGTGAAGGAAGGATTCAGAAGGGAGGAGCATTATAAAGCAAAGGAGCTGTAGGGTCTGGAAAACATGTCAGAAGTCAGCAGGAAAGTTTGCTCAGGGTGGATCCTGAGGGTCTGGATCGGGATGGGGAGAATAGAAAGCTGGAAAATGGAGAAATTATCAATATGAGACACTCTTCTGTGACATCCTGGCAAGTGTCCCTCCAACTGGTTATGATACGCTGCCAGCATGGCTAATGGGAGCATGGAAAAGCAATGCAATGGCCCGCATTACATGGAGCAGAGGTGCCAGAAATACCATGGCAAATTGTGAAGGAAGGATTCAGAAGGGACAGAGACACAGGCATGCTAGAATGGTCCTCTGGTATCAGAGCAGAAACCCACCAGCTGACTACGTATCTTGGCCATGCCAGGAGGAAGTGCCATTTACCAAGCAAGAAGACATGCACAGTTAAGGGGAGGCAGCAGCATCTTCAAGAAGCTCAAGAGCGACTGTGTTCTGGTCTGGCATATACTGGGACACATCAATATAGAAGGTAAGCTTTTGTCCCTGTGTCTCCTATTATTTTTAAAAAAAGCTCAGCCCTTGATAGGACCAGTGATGGTTAATTTTCTGTGTCAGTTTGGACAGGTTATGGTACCCAGATGTTTAGTTAAACACCAGCCTAGATGTTGTTGTGAAGGTATTTTTTAGATGCGATTAACATTTAAGTCAGTAGACGAGTGAAGCAGATTACTTTCCATATTGCCATATTGTGGGTGAGCCTCATCCAATCAGTTGAATGTCTTAAGAAAAGACTGAGGTTCCCTCGGAGAGGAAGGAATTCTGCCTCTGATTGTCTTCCAACTCAAGTGGGGAGCAAGACTTCAGTGTGTGTGTGTACACGCGCACACGCGCATGTCAGTAAAACTTCCATCCCCTCTATGGAGAAACCTGACAAATACAGTCTCTTTGGGACCATTAGGGTGCCATAGCCCCGACACGGAGAGGGACCCAGGAAGTGCCTCCTCACTCCCCAGCCACCCCCCACTCCACCACAGAAGCCTCAGTTTTCTCACATAGAGCTACAACCAAGAGTTGGTTAGGTGCCAGAGTTGCTGAGGCACCAGGAGAAATGGACCCCTGGGAACCCGGATATCCAGATGACTGACATCTATCTTGACTCACTGATGCAGAGCCTCAAGGCCAGTGCCACCAGCTTTTCAGCTCCTTACCCCATTCCCAGAAAGGCACTCACATTTCCCTCATCGCTGGCTTCTCGAGGGAATTTCAACACCTAACCTCTACTTGGAGTATCCCTCGATCCTCCACCCCCTTTTTTTTTACTTTAGAAAGGAAGAGGGGCTTGGACAAGGCTGGACACTCCAACGAGGGACTCCCTTTACTGTCACATCTCTGTCCCACGAGAAAGAAAACCACGGCAGGTGTGGGTAGGGACACACAGTGTTGTGGAAGAGGCGAGAGTCCTGGGGTGGGGAGCACCTGGAATGCAGATGGTACCCCACGAGGTCACTGCTCAGGCCCCGAATTAGTGCGATTCTACCTTTAGCTGAAAATCCACTCCCAAGTCCTACATTGTCGCTCTTGTTTAGCATGTGGAGCTGAGACTCCATCCACCTCGTAAGTAATAGGTTCCCATTTAAGTGCTTTAGGCAGTAATTCTTGGTCTGGTTAGCACCTTCTAGGAAGGTGGGAATTTCAGTCCCTAGAAGGGGAACCCCTCTGAGAGGTTTCCAGACACTTTTGTATCAACTTCAACTTTTAAAATTGTAAAAAGTATGTAATAAAACACTAATGGACAAAAGCAAGTTGTTCTGGTGAGATTGGAGGTCAGCTCCTGCGTGCGGACCCCTCTGACCAACAGGTCTTTCTTTGGAAGATGTTTAGTTCTTATAGACTGTCACCTCTGCTTAGGTGTAAAGCCATCGGGGCAAAAGTCACACTCCCCATGAGGCTCAAACCCAGGACGTGGAATTTGAGGGTCTCATGCTCTGTAAGCAGGTCAGATCGCTGTGAGGGTTCATCACCCACGAGCTAGTTGAAGCTGCCTAGAACTGTGCTGTCCTAAAACTGGCAGAGATCCTGGTACCCTGGATCCCAGGCACGCTTCGTCCCTGGCCTTGGAGCGCTGAATTTGCTGGTACTTCCAGCAGGAAGAGATCCTCTGTCTGCTGTCCTAGGTTTTTGTGCTCCAAGAGCTCCATCCAGAAATCCAGAAAGGTGAAAGTAAGGAAGGAAACGGGGACGAGTGTCACTAGAGAGGGCCAGTGGGAACTTAGGGGGAAGTACCAGATTCCAATCACCAACGCCCTCATTTTCAAATTCTTGGCCTTTTCTTGGGGCACGCAGAATGAAGCAAATCAGGAAGGCTCAGGGATTCACCAGGGGAAAAAGCCAAGAAGACCTTTCATCCCAGGAGTAGGATGGGTCCCTTGTCAGTGCTAGAGCAAAGAAAAGTTTGGGGCGTTGAAGCAGCTGTCCTTGGGGGAAGCGCCTCCACCCCATCTCTGATCCCTGCCTGGGGGTTCCAGAGCTGCAAGGGTGTTGTGAGGCCGAGGCTGGCCATGAAAAGATTCGGCTGAGGCCAATGTCAGTGCAGGACACCCAAATGATTGAGAATCTTCTGGGCATATGGTTGCAGGAGGTGGGTGACAGAACATCATTCTCAGGGTCCTGAACTTGTGTTCCACTGTCCCAGTAGAGCCCAAGCTTTACATCAATCAGGCGTCCCTGTGCAGTGGGACCCTCCTGCTTATCAGCAGGGCTGGCAGCCTCTTTGAGACTTCTCTTGAGGCAGCTATAAGGATGCTATTTATCTGTGCCGACACTAACTGCCACCAGAAGAAAAACATGAGACCGACACACAAGTTAGTAGCAAAAATCACACAGGCAATTTATAACTCACAAATCCTTTTGGTGTGCCTGGGTACAGCTTAAGGGGGACCCCTCGGCGTACTCCTCTTGGCTGGCTTTGGTCAGAGCTCAGCTCAGAGTGGCGTGGAGATGGTCCACATCAACATTGGAGTCTGGGTGATTACTGCGGCAGGGGGTCCCTCAGCTTTAGTACCTTTTCTGGCCAACGCCTTCTAACAGGTGTCAATCTACAGGATTATTACCTCAAACCACCTTTTGGGGAGTTCCTGTAGGGAGCCCTTTTTATGTTAATCTCCTGAAATGTCACATCAAGTCACTTTTAAGATGTTCCTAGGGAAGCATCTTGTTTATGTTAACTTACAGAGTTATGACATCAAGCCACTTCTTATCTATATATAACTTCACACACACACACACACACACACTAACTGGGCCCTGTTCGAAAGTCTGAGTCTGTTTATCACATCTGCACACACTATAGTAATTCCTATCCAAACGGCATAACTTTAATTTCCTTAATTAATTTTAATATATCTTAATTACTTTTACATACCTTCCATATTTTTAAATTTTTTCTATATATTTAATTACTATAACATTATATTACTACAACACCCATGTTGGGTGAAATTTCCGGGCTGAGGTCCACCATGAAAAACCTCCACGCTCACCGGGGCAACTCGGCTTCCTCCTTGTCATCCGCCCCTTATCTAGTTACTTGTGGCTGGTGGCGGTCAGCCCGCCCGGGTGGGGGGTTTGGGGGGCAGTCAGGTTCCGCGTATCTAGGGGTAAGCGTTGGCCGCGGATCCCGGCCCTCCTTCCGGTTCCGGCCGGGCCGCACCCCCTCCTCCATTCTGGAATCAAAACGAAACCTCCGGGCCCCACCCTCCTTCCGCGCCTCTCGGGGACAGCGAAACCGGCCTGGAGCAGGACAAGAGGGCGGAGCCCAGGCCGCAGCCTTCGAAGGACGAACGTCAGCGACTCCTCGTGCTACTGGCTCGTTGGTCTAGGGGTATGATTCTCGCTTTGGGTGCGAGAGGTCCCGGGTTCAAATCCCGGACGAGCCCTCTTTTTTTTCTGTGGTTTTTTTTTTTTTTTTTTTGCTCCGCGAAATCCCCAGGGTCAGGCGTCAGACCCTGCTTCCCGGGACTGAGAGAGGAACAAAACCCCTCGTGGCCACGCCTTTCTCCGCGGGCGGGAGACCTGGTCAGTGTGTGCCAGGCATCTCAGGGTCGGGAGTGGCCATAGAACTCGGCTTTGGGAATATATTTTTAATTTGGTTGTGAAAAGTTATAAATTCAAACTCCGGAGAGCCCGCATTTTCAAACGTCTTTTCCCTTCTTGAGTTGCTGTCCAAGGGCCTTCCACGGCCAGCAAAAGGAAGGAAAGCCCTCGGGAGAACGAACAGGGGGATGGAGGGGCTATTCCTCAGTGTCGGGGCCACCAAGGGCCCGGGGTCCTCACGGGCCTCCCAAGGCTGCGCTGTGGACATGGGTGTCTTTTCTTCACGCTGAAAGAACTACAGTGTTTTATGATTACAGGTATTCAGGTATGGTGAGCCCTGCAGATCCAGCCATTGAAAAGATGCCTTGTTACTCAAAGTTCCCAAGAGGAGGGTGGCAAGCCTCACCGGGCCACAGGAGAAGCACCCAAGTTGATCTAGAGGCAAAGGAAGTGAAGGGAAAGTCTGGGCCAGAGCCTTTATTGTGGCTCCAGGGAAGGTGAAACAGGTGAGGCGGGGTAACCGGGCTCAGGCTGGCTAGTCGGAATAACTTCAGCCAGCCCTGGGTTTAAATGCTGTCGAGTTGTTTCCTGGCTTTGGGGTGATTCTGGAAGGTGGCCCAGAGTCTGAGAGTCAGATGAGAGCTGGTTGGGCCCTGGTGAAGCAGCTCAGTTGGTTAGAGAATCATCCTGATGCACCAAAGTTGCAGGTTTGATCCTTGGTCAGGGCATGTACAAGAATCAACCAATGATGGCATGAATGCGTGGAATAACAAACTGATATTTCTTTCTCTCCCTCTGCCCTTGTCTGTCCCTAAAAATTCAATCAATAAAGTGTTTTTTAAATTTTAAAATGAATAAGTGTAAAATATTTTAAAAAGAAAAAGAGCTAGTTGGGGCTGTGTTGATTTGTGTTTGAAATGCCTGCTCACAGAGGAGTTGTTTGCTATATCCACAAATTGGCTAACTCTGGGCGGGGCAGTCAAAACAGAGTACAGAAAACAAAAGATAGGGCTAATGCAGGCAGGGATTGTGCCTTGGTGGGAAAGTCAGGGATTGTGCCCAATCGGGAAAGAGTTTCCTGATCCCAATATCAGAATCATGCTGGGCCCAGGAAGTACTGTACAGGAGCACCCCACCCCCTTCCCTGTATCCTGCTTCAGAGACAGTGTTCCCTGGAGCTTGCTGCCTGGCAGGCAAGGAGGTGGGCTTCATTTCTGATCTAAACCTCCTTGGGTTTCTCTACTTATGCCCCGGGGCAATTGGGGTGCCCTTTCAAGCCTTCTGACTCTTGAGTTCCTGAGCGAATGGGTCTTCTGTGGAGAACCCAGGGCCTACTTGAATGCCCAGAAAGGCCTTTCCCACCCAGAGTCCCATGGCATCAAGGGGGAAACCAGGATCCCGGGTTAAGCCTTTTTTTACTCTGGTGGCCAGAACCCTTTAAGAGTCTCAAGCCGACAACCTTGGAGTTTCAAACCTAGGCTGACGGTCTATCCACTGCGCCACCGCCTGATCAGGCCATTTGGTGATTCTTTTTTTGCGGGTGTGTACTTTTCTGAAGCGAGAAGCGGGGATGCAGACAGACTCCCGCATGCGCCCTGTGGGGATCCACCTGGCATGCCCACCAGGGGGCAATGCTCTGCCCATCTGGACCTTTGCTTCATTGCAACTGGAGCCATTCTAGCACCTGAGGCAAAGGCCATGGAGCCATCCTCAGCACCTGGCCAACTTTGCTCCAATGGAGCCTTGACTGTGGGAGGGAAAGAGAGAGATAGAAAGGACGGAGAGGGGGAAGGGTGGAAAAGCAAATGGATGCTTCTCCTATGTGCCCTGGCCTGGAATTGAACCTGGGACTTCCACACGTGGGGCTGATGCTCCACCACTGAGCCAACCGGCCAGGGCTGGGAATTCTTTATATCTTATCTTGCTTTGAGACTTTCCGATTTTGAATTTGTCTCAAGCAGGTTGTAATTGCTCACTGAGGTATGTTTATGGTGCTGCTTTACCACCTTTCCCCCCCATCAGATGGTTCCAGCATCTGAGTCAGTGTCTCTTTATTGTCTTTCTCCTTCCAGTTGAGATTTTCCTGGTTCTTCCTATGACCAGTGATTTTCATTCTTGGACATTTTCCGTATTATGAGACTTTAGATCTTGTCTTCTGGTTTATCAGCCTCCTCTGACAAAGCGCCCTCTGGTGGGCAGAGAGGGTGCTTCCCTGTTGTTGCTGGGGTAGTTTACACTGGGTGGGGCCTTCTTGACTGTTGAGCAGGAATGGAGTTAATGACCCCTAGGCCTCCACTGACACCTTCTGGGAGCTAAGGGTCACCTTTTAATCCATGTGAACAAAGAGAAGGTTGGCGCAACATCCATTAGAGGCCAGAGTAATGCAAGGCAAGACATGGAGGCTGCTGCTAGGGCTCTGGGCTACAGGCTGAAGTAGCCTTGCGGTTTCTGCTTAGATCCCAGAAAGGGAAAGGGGAGGTGAGGAGAAATTAGGGCCAAAGTGGAGGGGCCTCTTTTGTGAAGTGTATGCTCTGGGCACCTTGGCACTGCACTGGTCATCATTAACAATAAGTAGTAGCGTAAGGCCACTGGCCAGAACGTAGCTTACCCTAAACATAGTTGGGATGCCTCCTGGACCAATGCCCTCGCATTATCAGCCCAGTAAGGTTGGCTGGGAGTTCTGCCTGGGGGTGCAGGAGCTACAAAGGGTGAGGTATCCCAGGCTGATGCTGAGGTAAGGGATAGGAAGGGTGGGACTTGAACCTGAGACCTCTAGCACCTGAGATTGAATTATACACCTAAACTCGTCCTGAACTTGCCTGTTTCCCTGTCCCACCACAGTGTCGGCCAAATGACCCCGCAAGAGGCTGGGGTATGATCCACTCATAGCCCTGAAAGGAAGGATGTTTCAGTGTCTCCAGACCTGGCACTGACTGCAGCTCTGGGGACTCAGAACTCTGTTCTCCTAGTTCTGGGCTTGGCTGGCCCCTCCACGCCCAGTACACCAAAGCCTCCCCCAAATCCTCCCCCGCAGCTGAACTTGCAGGTCCTCTTCTTTCTCTATTGCCCAGGGTGGGGTAGAGCTACAGTTCCTGATTCCTCGGTCCGCAGGAGCCCTTGTACAGCTGCCACTCTGTGCCAACTGCCAGCAAATTTGGATTCAAAGTGTGGGTGTCGTGAGGCTTAGGAGAATGTGCACTGGTTACTCCCGAGTGGCCTGGGCCTTGCCTGGCTCTCCCTCAGGAGCTGCTCTGTTCCTGGCTGGTTTCCTGTCTGCAGTCCCCACCTCTTTCAGCCCTGGAGGCGCTGTTCTCTCCAAACCTCTTCCCTGGACATCCCAGGCCATGCCCGAAAATATTCGAAAGGGTTCAAGTCGAGACTCCACTGAGCTTTCTCATACCTGAAATGAGAAGGAGGCCCATGGACCAACCACCCTCTTCTTTAAAGGGTCTGGAGAAGAATCCTTCCTGCCTTCCAGCTTCTGGTGGTATCCAGCAATTTTGGCTGGTAGACCCATCCCTCCAGTCTCAGCCTGTATTATCTCATGGACTTCTTCCTTCCATGAGCCTCTGGGTCTTTATATCATCTTTTTATAAAGACACCAGTAATTGGGTTAGGGTCCATCCTCACCAGTATGATCTCACCTTAACCTCTTCTCAGGTTCTGGGTGGACGAGAGTATTCAGAGGATATTGTCCAACACTGTACAGTACTTTTCAGGAAAAAAAAATTTTTTTATATTCCTTTTAAATACCAATAATTATTTTCTAGTGGGATTTGTGCACTTAATGAGCGCTGTACTGCTTCTCCAAGCTTGGAAGCAGACTGGATACTGCACTTCTCAGTTCCTATTCCACATTGATTTTCCTGCACTACTTGCTTTAAATTACAGAAACCATAGAAAACCCGGCTTTGCAAAAATATAGCATCATCAAAAATTGGAACCAAACTGCCTCTAGTTAGTAGATCACAGGGTATGGTGTCTGATAGATGTTGAGAATGCTGTTTTCTTCAAAACTTTAAAATATCCCTGAAAGAAATTAAATGCTATGAAAGTGCCGCCACACACAATTTAAGAACCACAGAGCTAGGTCCAAAGCCTCACCCTGAGTATAGGAGTCATGTGCTTTAGGAATAGAAGTGGCTGGCGGCAGAGGGAGCTCCTGCTGATGGCTCCTTGGGAGGGGCCTTAGGGATTGTTTTGGAGGCGGCTGCCCCCTGAGCCCAGTCCCACCCTGAGGGCCCTGTCTGTTTCTGGGTGGCATCCTAATCCAGCAAATCCAAGCTCTTAGCTGTCCTTAACACCAAGGGCTCAAGACGCAGGCCTGCTGACCAGTAGGTGGATATGCAAAGTGAGGGCACAGGGGAGGATGCTGAGAGTTGGAAAGTGAGACTTGTTTGGGATTTGGACCTAGCAGTTCCTGCGGGCCCCAACGGACTCATCGCCAGGGGCCACTGCAAAGAAGGATGCCTTGTTCCCGTCTCTGTAACCTTGATTCCCATGGTCCTGCCCTCCCCCGGCAACAGGGTCCCCCACTTTCCATCTCCCTGGAGGTAGGGACGGCTAGGGGGATGATTCAGTTCTGATCCCAGAATCGGGAGGGGAGAAGGCAGTTTAGCGCTGCCGCCTCCTGTGAGCCCCTTGAGTGCAGTGTTATGGGAGCTTGGTGGCATTCGGGACAGTCCTAGCACTGTCTCGCATCTGGGC
This sequence comes from Rhynchonycteris naso, assembly GCA_037038555.1. Lineage (NCBI taxonomy): Eukaryota > Metazoa > Chordata > Mammalia > Chiroptera > Emballonuridae > Rhynchonycteris > Rhynchonycteris naso. Next base: position 197,323,265 of record CM073000.1, on the reverse strand, counting down.
CTATGTCTGTTTGCCCCATTAGCGCGCCAACCCACCGCGTCCCTGAATTTGAGACCAGGGGTTCACTCCCTCGCAGCTTTCAATCCTGAGGTTCCCGGGAAGTTTCTGGGAGGAACGGGGGAGTCAAGCCGAGGACAGCACTGGCCCAGGGTGGGGTGGGGTGGGGTTTATTGTGCTTCTCGATTACTTCCTTCTCTCCTTGAAAGAAATCAAAAGAGAGCCACCAGCTAACTCAGTGAGGATGGTGTGGACTTTTAATCTCAGGGCCTTGGTTTCAAGCCCCCTGTTGTGAGAGAGTCCATGAACAAGATTCTTCCGAGCCAGGTTCCCCTGGACCCTTACTGCCTTCCATGTAAGATTATAGGTAGCTGTGCTCCAGGCACCACGGGGTGTGCTCTGGCAAAGGAGAAAGACCTCCCTCCTCAAGAGGGTTGAGTGACTTCTGACAGGGTGAGGCAAGGTAGGCAAGGGACTTAGGTCCCAAGCTGCATTGAGTTATTTGCCTTTTGAGATTTTAGGTGGTTTTCTGATGTCTAAAGAGGGCCAGAATCAGGCCTGCAGTTGAGTGAGTAACCTTCCACGGCACACTCAGATGCTTCCCACCCATAATGGATGGGCATGTTTCTTAACTAGTTTGAGGAGACTAGGGCTGCCTAGTTGCCAAGACTCCTGGGGTGGAGGTGGACCTTGGATATAACTCTGAACAAAAAGGCAAGGTCCTCTGCCTCCTGACCCTGGGCTTCTGAGTTAATTAAAGACCCAAGGAGTACAATTTAACACCCCCTCCCCTTATTCTCACAAAAGCAGGGAATTCCATCTTCTTTTCTTTTTGTGTGAGAGAGGCAGTCAAGAAGGGAGAGAGATGAGAAGCATCAATTCTTTTTTTTTAAATTATTATTTTTTATTTATTCATTTTAGAGAAGAGAGACAGAAAGAGATGAATAGAGAAGGGGTAGGAGCAGGAAGCATCAACTCCCATATGTGCCTTGACCAGGCAAACCCAGGGTTTTGAACCAGCGACCTCAGCATTCCAGGTCGACGCTTGATCCACTGCGCCACCACAGGTCAGGTGAGAAGCATCAATTCTTTATCGCAGCTCCTTAGTTGCTCATTGATTGCTTCCTAATATGTGCCTTGAGGGGGTGGGGGAGCCTCCAGCTGGGCCAGTGACTGTTTGCTCAAGCCAGTGAGCAAGCTTGGACTTCAAGCCAGTGACCTTTGGGCTCAAGCTAGCAACCATAGGGTCTATGGCCCCATGCTCAAGACGGCTTCCTGGCACTCAAGCCAGATGCTCAAGTTGGCATCTCAGACCTGGGTCCTCTGCATCCCAATCCCATGCTCTATCCACTGCGCCATGGCCTGGTCAGGCGAGAATTCGATCTTGTGCGGGTTACCTTGAGTGACAATCATAGATGGAGAAGAGCCAGCCTGCTAGCAGGACCTTCCTTTCTGTTAGGCCACTGTGCGCAAGCTCCCTTTCTAGGACCCCACCCCTACCCCTCTACACTGGTGGCGCCCAGACCCAGTGGGTACCTCAAGGTGTCCCGCGGTACTCATGGTGCCGAAGGAGCCCTGCGTTCACTGCGTGAGGACTGAGCATTTTGCTGTGCTTGTCCCTTTGTTTGGAGCCTAGCGCAGACGTGGGGTACCGGTACTCCCCGCTCAACCTCCCACCCCGTGTGCTTCCCCGTCAGATCCTGGCCCCACCCCAGCTCCACGGCACTTCGTCCCACGACGATGCCCCTGGGACTGACACCCAGAGCCATGCTAACAAAGAGACCGGCAGGCACACTCCTCGAATTCCGGGCGCCGGGACTGCGTACTCAGAGCCCAGATCTCCAGCGGTCCCAGCCGAGCACGCAGCGCGCAGGCCTGTCCCGGGTCCGCGGAGAAGCGGACTGGTTCCACCGCTGCGGTGGCTCTGGAGAGCCCGTCCCTGTCCGGGGATGAAAGCCCCACGGCCGTCCCCGTTTCCTCTGCTTGCGGCAGTGGAACTTCAGCAACCAAATAACCCGCGGCGTCAGATGCAAGAGCGAAGAGCACCGCCCGCCTGCCCATTCTCATCCCCGGGATAGCCGCGTCGCTGCAGTATGAGACTTTCTTAATGAGTCGTGAGTTCAAACCCCCATTTGAGCTTTACCAGGCTTTTCAACAACTAATTTTGTTTAGAGATCTTCGTGAGAAAAACTGGGCTCCTGCTTCTATGGGGAAGAGGTTAACACCATAGTTGGTTGTCCTTTCCTGTGTTTGGAGGTTTAATTTGGGCATAGAAAGGGCTGGTCGGACCTGGAGTGCAGGACCCACAGGGCTGTACAGGGAGAGGGACAGAGTGCTGAGCAGAGGCTCTTCTCTCGGGGACCGGACCTGCACCCCACCTTGGTCCACCTCTTATAACCCTGAAACTGTGGGTTTAACTGAGGCCTCCAACCTGGCTCCCAGCTTGAACAAATCTCACCGTCCCAACGCAGGGCCTAGACCAAACCGTAACACGTAAACTCAAAGGGCCCAGATGACATTCCAAGATGTAGGTAGCCTCCTGGCCTTTTCCAAGACATGTTGTATTCAGGTCCACAGGAGCAAGCCACTCACTGTACCCCTAAAGCCTGTGTCAGCCAGTGACGTACAGAAGAATGGATGGTTACAGGCCCCACAGACCCAGGGGACTAAACCACTTTCTTCCATGAAAGGAAGAGAGGCAGGCAAAGAAACTGACCTTGGTGGGTATGTTAATCTAGGGGTATGCTCCGGACTTTGGGAGTGAAAAACCCTAGATTCAAATCCCTGAGAAACCTGTCCTTGCACACAGGATGAGATGGCAGACTCCATTTCTAGGTCTCTTTACTTTATGATGGAGAGCAAAGTGGTCAAGAGTGGACAGAGGAGGTCCCTGGAGCCTAAGCCCTGGCTCCCCCATTGTTCAAAGCACACTTTAGGGCACTGTAGACACTCACAGCTGGCTCCTGCCCCAGAGCCACACATTCAAACTTCCTTGCACAGACCCTCCTCCCCCCCCAGAACTTCAGTCTTTAGACAACTCTGTGCTTCCTGGAGAAATATTGCACCGGGAAGTTTCTATGGCCAAGTGACTTGTGGTCTGGTGTCTTGAGCCTCCCCATAGGTGTGAAAGGTCCAGGGGACACAAATCCTGGGCAGTTCTTTTAAGGATGGGGAAGGGTTACAGGACCAGGATCCTCAATTCTTCACCTGACTCTGTAAATCTGAACCTACAATGCTTGGGCTCTCAAGGGCCTCAGTTTACTAATCTGTAAAGTGGGGATAATAGCAGCTCATGTCTCAAAGATTTATTTGGGATATTAAATCTTATTATTTTTTTGAAAAGCATTAAGAATAGTGCCTCAAGACTGTAACATTAACTCCTTTCTAGTTTCTGGTCTGCCTGCCCACTACAGCCCCACTCCTTGAGCTGGTCTGATGGAAGCCATGTTTTCTCTATGAGGCCCCTCTCAATTCCCTGATTCTCCTTCCCACCTCCCCACCTCACACTCCTCCTGACACCTTTGGGTAGGAAACTGAACAGTCTTTTGTCCAAAATTGGCAGATCCTGGCTCTGTGCCACTCCCTTAGAAGAAGCTGGATCCTGAGAGCCTGCTCCCACCAGGTAACTCAGATGGATTTGAATCTTGAGTTCAGCAAAATATATTTAGGGAAGAAGGAATCAATGGGTCAGACCGCTTTCCATCACTATGTCGAAGGTGCCCCTGGTTCACACATCTCTGGAGCAATGTCAGACTGACTCACCCACCTCCTGTGGTTTCCAGGTGGTGCCGGCACCCAGGGACTCAGGGCACAAAGAAGGACCAGGACCCAACTTGGGGTTCGGCACCATTGGGGGTCTCAGGCTATATGTATGACCTCCAGGATCTGAACTGAAAATGTTGTCTACAGGCCAGTTTTGATTCCTGTGTCACACTGATCTCAGACTCGGCTTTAACTTAGAGACTCAGTGAGTTGTAGCTGTGTGGTTGCCTGGCCAGCTTAGTCGGTAGAATATGAGGCTCTGAATCTCAGGGCTGTGGGTTTGAGCCCCCAGGTTGGGTGGGTTTTCACTGGAAGGTTTGTTTGTTTTTAATCACCAGGTGTAGGCCATGAAGGCATCTAGGTTGCTGGTCCCTTAAAGGTTGTTTTTCTGCTCTGGGCTTTCCACCTTGGTCTGAAAAGCACCCTGATGGGGAACAATGAAAGTTAAAATAAAAGCAGTTGTAAAAAAAAAAAAAAAAAAAAAAAAAAAGCAGTTGTAATAGTTATAATAAAAGCAGATGCCTGCTCACCCCAGGAATCTATGCTGGGTTATGGCTCTCAGAGGTGTCTGCCCCTCAAACCAGATCTGCCTTCTGGACTCTTAATCCTGGATGGCAGAGTAGCAGTTCAGCCACCCAATCTCAGGACAAGGCAAGGACAAATGAACCCTTTAAGACTGACCAGAGGGCTTCCTCACTCCTTGTTAACAAAGACCCTTTGAAGGAGTCCCACAAGGTTTTCCTCCCCAGGGGCTGCCCCCAATAAAAAGACATAAAAGTCTGAAAACTGGCCTCCTCCAGGATTTGACTCTCTATGAACACTAAGTGAGAACCATCCCTTGGACCAAAGAACCACCCTCCAAAACTGCTTTTGTTGCTAATCTCTTGCTCAGTGACACTATCCAGACTCCAGTCCCCATGGTCCTCATGAGGTGATGTTGGGGGAGAGTTTGATTCAAATATCAGGTCCTAGCTGGTTATCTCAGTCGGTTAGAGTGTTGTCCTGAAACACCCAAATTGCAGACACATATGGGAAGTGACCAATAAAAGCACAACTAAGTGGAACAACGAATGAATGTGTGTGTGTCTCTCTCCCTTTCTCCCTCTTACTCTCTAAAATCAATAATAAAAAGACCCCCAGGGCCTGACCTGTGGTGGCGCAGTGGATAAAGCGATGACCTGGGAACACTGAGGTCGCCAGTTCAAAACTCTGCACTGGTCTGGTCAAGGCACCTATGGGAGTTGATGCTTCCAGCTCCTCCCCCTTTCTCTCTTTCTCTCTCTCTCTCTCACTCTCTGTCTCCTCTCTAAAATGAATAAAATAAAAATAAATTTATATAAAAAAAAGACCCCCAGGTATCTGATCAAGTAAAGGGATATAAGGATCCTAATGTTTCGTAGTTTGGGAATTTCAGTGTCTGTTTTGCCCTGCCTTCCACCCCCGAATAGAAGCCTCCAGCCCAGAAGTGTAGGCGCTGCAGATTGGGGATTGAGGGTTGGTTCTGGTGTGGGAGCAGACTGGCTGGGACTTCACGGCTCATCTTTCTTCACCTGGAAGCCCAGGGGGAGACCATCCATCCGGGCAGGAGGCTTAAGAGGGTGGTTTCGGGACTCCCAAGAGAGTTGCAGCAGCTCAGCTGCTCAACTGAGGTGGGAGCGGATGGCTGCGAACCCACGCAGCAATTACTGTTAATTTTCCCGTGCCTCATCTGCCCGAGGAAAAAGAGAAAGAAAAAGAAGAGGAGGAAGGGGCAAGGCAAGTGTGGCAATTTGGCTTGTTGGTCTAAGGCAGCGATTTTCCATCTTTTCCATCTCATGGCACATATAAACAAATTACTACAATTCTGTGGCACTCCAAAAATTATATATTTTTTGCCTATCTGACAAAAAAAGGAATAGTTTTTAATCTTTCATATTGGATGGCTATTGTGCTGGCTGTTGTCATTTTTTTGATAATCTAAAGAAAAAGGGGTCAGTACCCCTGACTAAACATTAAGTTATTGCATATTTTAAAAATTCTTGCACACACTGGTTGAAAGTCGCTGGTCTAGTGGGTATGGTTCTTGCTTTGGGTGTGAGGTTCTGGGTTCAAATCCTGAATGAGTCCCCTTTTCCCCCTCCTGTGTCTTGAGCAGAAGAAGGGAGAGCACTGGGCAGAGGCTCCTGCTGGCATAACCAGGGTGGGGTACCTAGTGGGCAGACAGCATCCGCTGAGCTTGAGATTCCCCACAACCAACTGCGGTGAGAGGCCACCGCTCCCGGAAACAGGAGGTTTTTTATGAGTGCTTCGTTGATTGCTCTGGGAGTACAAATCTTAGAGTTCGAGATTATCGCTCAAGTCCGGGTGAAATCCTACCTACTCTTAGCTAAAGTTGCGTTTTAGCTGGGGAACATCAGTGGCCCCCGCCAAAGCACACCCAGGCCACAGTGCCTTCCTGAATGAGAAAGTGAGGACATTAGCACCATAGGTGCCATGGGCTGTGGGACTTCGCACCTTATCGGCACACCGGAGGACCCGTCTCCTCACCCTGGTGAGTTGACCTGCCTTGGCATGGGGTCTCTGTAGACGGAATCACCTCCTTCCAGGAGACACCCTTTCCTGATGCTAGGCCATCGTAGGGCACCTGAGGTCAGGACAATTGCTGGCTGATTTGGTCTGTAGAACAAAGCGACTCTCAGTGCTAGCCCTGGGGTGGGAGGCCACACGTCGGAAGCTTGTTTTTTTGTTTTGATCTTGTCTGGGGTGGGAGCAGGAAGCGGAGCCAAGGAAGGCAGGGGCAGGAGAAGAGCAGAGACGGTGGTGGCTGTTTCCTTTGAACTTCACAGGCTTTTGGCCAGCACCTGATGGGTGCCACATGATAGGGGTGTGGCGTTTTTCAAAGCAGGGGACTTCTACATGCTGTCGCCCATTTATTTTTCTTTTTTAATTTTGCGCACAGGCGAGACTGAGAGAGATAATGAGAAGCATCAACTTGTAGGTGCCTCACTTTAGTTGTTCATTGATTGCTTCTCATACATGCCTTGACATGGGGGTGGGTGGGTCTCAAGCCCAGCCAGTGACCCCTTGCTCAATCCGGCGACCTTGGGCTTCAAGCCAATGACCTTTGAGCTCAAGCCAGTGACCATAGGGTCATGTCTATAATCCCACTCTCAAGTCAATGACCCTGCGCTCAAATTGGCCACCTCGCACTCAAGCCGGGAACCTTGAGGTTTCGAACCTGAGGTCTCAGCGACGCTCTATCCACTGCGCCACCACAGATCGGGTCATCGCCCCGCTTTTGAGCACCCATCAGCACCTCTGGACAGGGAACTCCTCGGGCGCGAGCTTTTGCACCGGGGGCCCCCAAGCTCACCAACGGGAGGAGCGCCTGTGAGGTAACGGAAGGGCGGAGCGGGAACTCTCCCACCGACCTCCCAACCCGCCGGCGGCGGCGGGACTTCCTGGCACAGGGTCTTTGTTGTCCCAGCACAGAGTGGAGGCAGCGGCAGAGGATTGCTGGCAGAGCTGGATGCGGGGTCGCCCAGAGGCTGCTCCCCACTTGATGGAACCCTGGAGCGCTGGGCTGCCTTCCACACGGGTCTGAAATCGGTGTCTCCTCCTGGTGGAGCTCCACCATCTATGCAGGTCCCGCCCCGGAAGCCACAGTGGCCACAAAGAAGCATCGAGTATGGTTCGTTGGTCTAGGGGTGTGATTCTCGATGGGGTGCTTGAGATCCCGGCTGAGCCCTCTTTAACTCTCCAGGTGCGGATCAGAGATCTAGGCCCGTGGCCTTGGAAGCATGTGCCTGTGTTCGTGGGGCAGCACTGGACCCTGACTACAGACGCAGCCCCCAAGTTTGCCTGGACAGCCTCCCAAGTATTCTGGGACCATTGACTGCTTCGGAAAGACTCTTATTAGAGACGGCATAACTGGGCTACATGAAGGCATGGCTGCCCCATCATCAGAGCTACCCCCGTGTTCCCTGTGTGCTCCTTTGGGTTTGGTTTGGAGAAGAAATGGCAACAGAAAGACCCAGAAGATGTGCTCAGCCAACCCCAGCTATTTGCATCTGGGATGTTATCTGGTATATTCAGCACAGGAATCATGAGCCTTGGAGAAGCGACCTAGTGCTGTTGCAGATGTAGGCTTCTTTAGGGGAGACCAAGTGCAGTGGTGCCTAGGACTATGCCTGGGATGTGAGTGAGGTATCTACAAGGGACTGTGCTCACCCTTATGCAAGGTGTCCCTGGCAGTGGGATGTATTTTATGACATATCAATGGCTGAAAAATATCTTGACCAGAGAGGGAGTGTCAGTGAGCTCAGTATGCCTCAGATCCTGGTGGCTGGGGGCAACACAGGGATCTTCAACTGGGCTGTGGCAGCCCCCCACGACGTGCTGATATCCTGCTTCCAGACTGCACCTCCTGGATAATATCCTAAATGGTTTCAGAGATGTGCTAAAGGAGCTGATCTGGGATGAAGGGGTCACATCCTTGTACAGAAGGTCCAATGCAGTGATGATCTGAGTCTTCCCAGCCAACACAGGCCTGTTTTCTTGGCTTTGAGGTTACCATTAAGTTCCTTAATTGGATCAGTGCCAGCTTGTGAGACTGAAGGCTGCTGACAGCTTCTGGATCAGGGGTCCCCAAACGTTTTACACAGGGGGCCAGTTCACTGTCCCTCAGACCGTTGGAGGGCTGGACTATAAACAAACAAACAAACTATGAACAAATCCCTGTGCACACTGCACATATCTTATTTTAAAGTAAAAAAAATGGGAACAAATACAATAGTTAAAATAAAGAACAAGTAAATTTAAATCAACAAACTGACCAGTATTTCAATGGGAACTATGGGTGCGGATGCATCCTGTGCTCCTCTCACTGACCACCAATGAAAGAGGTGCCCCTTTCGGAAGTGCAGCGGGGGCTGGATAAATGGCCTCAGGGGGCCGCATGCTGCCCGTGGGTCATAGTTTGGGGACCCCTGTTCTGGATGCTGGAGACTTACCAAAGAGTAGCACTGGCAGGACTAGGCTATCCTGAAGGGTGAGGAGAGGGGGGGAGATGGGATCAGAGCTCTGTTCATGGACTTGTTGAGACCAGTTACCTGTATAACTTGATGTACCATTTTGAAACTTTAATTCATCTTATCAATTTAAGGGAGCTCAGGAGGATTTGGAGATGGAGTAAGCTTCTAGACCAGATACCACCTGTGGCCAGAGTATTGTCTCTTGATTGGTTGACCCCTGGCCCTACTATACCCAAAACATTGGTCTTGAAAAAGGAAATCTCAACCTTTCATTGGAGGTACCATGCATGTTATCTGCCAGCTGATCAGGAGCTGGGTGGGGGTCTGTTTTGATCCCTCACCAGGAATACCCCTGCCCCCGATTTCCAGGGTATCAGCCTATCATGATTTGCACAGAGAAATGTGGAGTTGAGGCCCATGTCTGTCTGTCAAATGGAATGAGCAAATGTGCAGGGGGCAGATAGCCTGATAACAGAAGGGTTCCCCCCCTTAAGCATGCAAGTAATCAAAATTGAAACTAGAGTAATCTAATTTCCCAGGAGAAGCTGGAGAGCTTTTCCTCCTACATAGCAAGGAGAGTTTTGAATCCATAGTCCCAGCTGCTGGGATATGTGAGAAAGCCCAGGGTGTGGAAGGCTCTTTTTCCACACTCTTCTCACGAGAGCCCCTGTTTTAATAGGAAACAATATTGTTTTTAATTTTAAAAAAAGACACGCTTAACCCATATCAGGGATAAAAATGACTTTATAGTTGTTATATAACTTAAGAAGATACTATAAGAATATTCTAAAAAACTTTCTGAAATTTTATAAAGAAAATATATCTATTATGTATGTATGTATTTTTGGAGCACAAAACATGCCCTAATTGAATAAAAATGTAAATGATTCCAAAATCAATAATGAAAGTGAATCAATAATCAAATATCCTCCAAGGAAAATTCTTGACCCAGATAGCTTCAGTAGAGTGTGCTGCCAAACACTCAAGGAGGGGTAGGAGGCTTTGTGAAAAAGGTGAAGAGTATAAGAAATACAATTGGACCTGACCCGTGGTGGTACAGTGGCTAAAGCATCAACTTGTGATGCTGAGGTTGCCGGTTCAAACCCTGAGCTTGCTGGGCCAACGCACATACTGGAAGCAACTACTATGAGTTGATGTTTCCCACTCCTCTCCCATCTCTCTTTCTCTAAATCAATTAAAAGAGAAGTACAATTGGTAGTTACAAATATTCATGGAGATGTAAATAAAGTACAGCATAGGGAATACAGTCAATAATATTATAATAACTATGTATGGTGCCAGATGGGTACTAGATTTATCAGCAGGATCACTTCTTCAGTTATGTATCTAACCACTATGCTGAATATCTGAAACTAATATAAAATAATATTGAATGTCAAGTGCAATTTAAAATTAAATAAAAACTAAAAAACAAAAAAGACCCAAAAAAAGGAAGAAAAAGAAGAAGAAGAAGGAGAAGAGAAGGGAGAGAACTTTGCCTGGTCTGTGTTAGTGCAGTGGATAAAATCAAAGTGTCCATGGACATGGAATACTGAGGTCGCCGTTTTGAAACCCTGGGCTTGCCAGGTCTAGGCACATAAGACAAGCAACCAATGGACAGCTAAAGTGAAGCAACTATGAGTTGATACTTCTCATCATTCCCCATAAAACCCATAAAAAAATCTTATAAAAACCAACGAAAAATTTGATCTCATACAAAAGCTTACATAGAATAGGAGAAGGGACTGCCCAACATATTTTACCAAGCTAGCATAACTCTAATATCGAAACTTAGCATGAACAGCATGAAAAAGAATTTAAAAAGTACATAATCTCATTCATGAAAATAGATGTAATATTTTTTTGCCCTGCCATATTAGCAGATTAGCTCTGTTGGTTGGAGTATTGTCCCAGAGCGCAGAGGTTGCTGGTTCGATTCCCCAGTCAGGGCACCTACAGAAGCAGCTTGATGTTCCTGTCTCTCTCTCTCTCCATGCCTCTCTCTCTCTATCTCAAAAAAAGAAGTAAATTTTAAAACAAAATATTAAGAAACCAAATCTTATGACATATTACAAGAATAATATAGCACACCCAAGTTCAGTTTATCCTGGGGAATATAAGGTTGATTTGACATTCGAAAATCTATTAATATATTCAATAAATCCAAGGAGAGGTATTTGATATAATACAACTTTCATTCATGATTTTTAAAATTCTTAGCAAAGCCCTGGCCAGATAGCTCAGTTTGTTAGAGCATCGTCCCAAAGTGCAAAGGTTGCAGGTTCAATCCCCAGTCAAGGCACATACAGGAACAGATTGGTGTTTGTTCTTGCCCGCCCCCCCCGTCCTTTCCTCTCTTTAAAATCAATAAAATAAACATTTAAAAAATCTTAGTAAAATAGAGAAAGGGGGAAATATTCATAACTTACCAAAATTATCTACAAAATACTACAGCAAACTTCATACTTTAATGTTGAAACCTTGAAGACATTTTCTTTGAGGTTGGAAATGCAGCAAAGAGGCTGACACTTTATTTTTATTAAAACTTTTATCTGAGAAACTGCATCACTCAAACACTGTTGGTGGTGATACAAAATGGTACAGACACTCAGGAAAACACTGGCAGTTTCTTTAAAAACTAAACATGTAACTACCACATGACCAGCAATTACACTTGGGTTGTGTATTCCAGAAAAATGATTTATGTTCACACAAAAAACCTCTACATGAATGTTTATGGTTGTTGTATTGTAACTAAGAACAAACAAACCTAGAAACAATTCAGATGTACTTCAAGGAATCAATAATTTAACATTTCGCCCTCAGTTTTCACTTGCGCGGCTCCCTTAGTCTCGCTTCTCCTAGATGCTGGGGCTGCTCCTCCCAGCGGCGGATGCCAGTTCCGCTGTGGTGGTCACTGGGGCCCGGTCGGGTTTCTCAGCTAGATGACAGCAGGTGGTTAGGGTAGTCTCCGGCTGGGAGCTTCCACTATTGACCTTTCCCTGATGCCCGGGTTCAATTTATCATCTAATCTAGTTCCCACCACCTTCAGGCATTCAGAAAATTTTAATCTCTTTCTTTTTAAAAGATTGTATTTATTGATTTTAGAGAGAGAAGAGAGAAAGGCAGGGGGAGAGGTGAGTGGAAAGAGCAGGAAGTATCAACTCCTTGCTTCTCCAATGAGCCTTGACTGGGCAAGCCTGGTGTTTCCCACCTGCGACCTCAGCATTCTAGGTCAATATTTATCCACCAGGCCACCTCAGGTGGAGCTGGAGAAATTTAGACACAATAATACATCCTAGGGACTTTTGGATGTCCCAGTGAGTAGAGCATGAGGCTGTTAATCTCAGGGTCGTGAGTTCGACCCCACGTTGGGCAGTTCTTCATCTTCTTCCTCTTCTTCTTCCTTCTTCTTCTTCTTCTTCCTCCTCCTCCACCTCCTTCCCCGCCTCCTCCCTCTCCTTCCTCTTTTTTTTTTTGTTTGGACCTTGGAGTCCTGAGAATCCGGCAGGCGGCAGGCGGAGCATCCTTAGGGAGCATACATGGGCTGCCGGCTTTCCAAGGCGTCCTAGGGACCGAGGCTCGAAAGACACAGCGCCGTCCCGCGGACCCGGAGCTCCGGCTGACTATTGCCCCACAGCATCCCCAGCGCCCTTGTGGCCGAGCGGAGTGTCCGCGAAGTAACTTAAGGAAGGCACGGAGATGCACGGATCACCAGCCGGCCGGCAGCCCTTCTCAGCCCCGGCTCGTTGTTTTCAGCGCTGGAGCCACCAGATTGGGGTGAAGGAGTGAAGCGTGCAGAAACTGCTCCTCGTTTTGTCCGAGGCGGAAGCGCGGGGCTCCCTCCGCACTCACCCGCCCCAGAACTGAACCCTTCCCGATGGGTGTGAAATCTGCGTATCCGTGTCACTTGGCTGGCCCTGCCCGTTCCATCTGTAGAGAGCCATATAATTATAAAGAAGACTGGGAACTTTGGGTAGCTTACTGGTGTGGGGAAAGCCTCTTATGGTGTGAGAGGTCCCAGGTTCAAGTCCCTGACAAATCCCTTTTTTAAACAAAACCACTTCCTCTTAGAGATTTAGGAACTGCCCAGTGGTCTCAGCCATTTGGTGTCAAACCCAACACTACGAAAAGGAATTAAAAAAAAAAATCTAGCCTAACCAGTCATTGGAGCAGAGGATAGAGTGTCGAACTGGGATGTGGAGGACCCAGGTTCGAAACCCTGAGGTCGCTGGCTTGAGCATGGGCTCATCCGGCTTGATTGTGGGATCATAGACATGACCCCATGTGTCTGGTTTGAGCCCAAAGGTCTCTGGCTTGAAGTCCAAGGTTACTGGCTTGAGCCCAAGGTCGCTGGTTGAGCCCAAGGTTGCTGGCTTGAGCAAGGGATCACTCACTCTGCTATAGCCCCCCAGTCAAGGCACATATGAGAAAGCAATCAATGAACACCTAAGGTGCCGCAATGAATGGATGCTTTTCATTGCTTTCTCTTTCTGTCTGTCCCTCTCTCTGACTCTGTCTGTGTCAAAAAAAAAAAAAAATCTTTAAAAGCCTCAAGATGGATCCTGACACTTATACATTTTAACTGGAGTCCTAGGGGTCCAGAGGATGCGGGCATACTGAGGCAGTGTGCTCTGCCAGCTGCTCCGGTCAGCTCAAGGCTTGAGGAGGAGAAAATCCATGAGAGGCAGTGCCCTCCCACAGTCACACGCGTTTGAGGGCTCAAGGCCATTAATTACTCTGGTGAGGGCTCCCTTGCTAAGCGTTCAGTAACTTACATGCCAAGATTACCCAGGTGGGATGGGTAATAGCACATAGAGCCCGGGCTTGGGGCTCTCCTCCCTTTTCTGCCTTCCCCCTTTTCTTCTTCCTCCTTCTCTCTCTATCCATTTCCTTGAAGCCCCTCACCTAGACACTCCCAGGTCTGCCCTGGTCCTGCTGCCCCAGATAGAGAAATGTTTCCCAGAGCAAGGGTGGGGACCTAGTGCTAGGATCCATGCTGTGGGAACAGGGGTCCTGTGCTCTCTCTGAACATTAGCCTGTGAGAGGCCCCTTTTTCAGCAGCTGACTTTGACCCTTAAAGAGTCCCAACTAATAAAGAGCTAAAGTTTCCCACTTCCTGGGCAACTGTGCATGGGTCACACCCAGGCCATATCATCTCTGTCTTCCAGAGACCCCCGCAGATCCCAAGGCTGACTGTCGAGTTATATTTCCTGCCCTAATGTTATTTTGTTAAACATTTATTTATTTGTTTATACCTTAACAAGCAGTTGTTGATGAAGTCCCACTGATCTGGCTCTTACCCAAGAAAATAGCAATGTTCAGTCATGAGAAGGCCCTGCTTGCTTCACTTTTCCAGACTTGGCCAGAGATTATCGGTCTGAGGGAGAGGGACTCTCATGGATGTTTTCAGGATAATTCTGCATGAAAGAGCGGCTGCAGTACAGGGACTCAGCCCTCAGTGCAGGAAGAATGTTTCAGGGAACCACAGGCCCAGCTCTTTACAGGTATTGATCGACTTACGACCTATGCAATTTACGACCATTTGAGTTTATGACCACAATCGCTAGCCACGACTGCTCCACGTCTGGAGCAGTTTATGTATGCACCTGTATTTTGTAATTTTGTATGTTTTGTAAATATTAAACCAGTTGTATTGGTAATTCAGTGTTTTACTTAAACCTGACGAATGTAAAAATAAGAAACAAAATGGTGTAGAAATGGCATAAAATGAACAAAGAAAATTATTATATATAACAATAATGAAAGAAAATTAGGATAAAATATGACTTAAAGATTTTTATAACATCATTTCACAGTACTGTACATATAGCCTACTCAATTTACGACCAAATCGTGTTACGACCGGTCTTTCGGAACCAATCGTGGTCGTCAGTCGAGCAGTAGCTGTATAGGAATACTGTCGCCATTAGAGCCATATCCACTGAGAATGTCATTAGAGACAAACAGAGGGTTATTGTCCCTTCTCGGTAAATTTTGGATTCAACATTGATATAGTGCTGCTGCTGTGTCCTGCACTCATATTTTCAGAGCACAGCCCTTCTTGGCTTTGTCCACTGAGCTCTCTAAGTCTACCTTGTAAAATTAAAATAAAAATGACTCCGAGGTATGAGAAGAAACTTAGCCAATTTGTGTTTATCACAATTCAGGGTTTTTATTTATTTTTATTTTTATTTTTTTAAAGTTTATTTTTATTTATTTTAAAAATTTTTGTTTTAGATTTTATTTATTCATTTTTAGAGAGAGAGAGAGAGAGAAGGGGGAGGAGCAGGAAGCATCAACTCCTATATGTGCCTTGATCAGGCAAGCCCAGGGTTTCGAACTGGTGACCTCAGCGTTCCCAGGTCAATGCTTTATCCGCTGCGTCACCACAGGTCAGGCCTCATATTCAGGGTTTTATAAACAGTCATGACTAGGCGATCACAAGGAACGCTTGATAATCTCAGATCTGTTTCTGTGGCTCCACTTAACAGGACATAATAAAGAGTGTTCCCATATGGTTTTATACCTTAACAAGCTGAGACTGATGAAGTCCCATTGATTTGATCCTTACCCAAGAAGAATGGCAATCTTCATGGTCACAAGAAGTCCCAGGCTTGCTTCCCTTTTCCTGCCTGTACCACTTGCTAATCAGGAGACCTGGGTCAAATCCTGCTTTCCTGCCATTGCTTCTCCTACCAGCAGTCTGTGACAATCCCACTTCATTCTCAGTGTGTCTCCTGTGGGGATGCTAGAGGCAATGGACATTACACCTGTAAGTAAACTCTTCTAATAACCCAATATTTCCTAAATGGAACCCATCATCTCCCCACTGCCACCATTAGCAGCACAATCCACCCCAACCAGCACGAAAATTTCATATACCTCTTGCCTGACTACATCACCTATCTCAATTAATGGTACACCTATGGTGCAATCCCCTTACTCTCCCTAATTTCACACATCCAGTAAGTCCTTAAGTGCTCTGCATTCTATATTACTATCATTTAATTCTATTCCCTACTGTAGTGAGTAGAATTGTGTTCACTCCCCCTAAAAGATATGTTCTAGTCCTAATTCCCAGTACCCCTGAATATGACTTTATTTGGAAATAGGGTCTTTATAAATGTAATCTAGCTACAGTGAGGTCATACAGGATCAAGGTGAGCCCTATTCCAATGACTGGTGTCCTTTTAATTCTTATTTTTAATTTCTTTATGAGAGAGACAGAGAGAGGAGAGGGAGAGGGAAGGAGAGAGAGAGAAATGTTGATTAGTTGTCCCACTTATTTATGCACTCATTGGTTGATTCCTTTATGTGCCCTGAACAGGGATTGAACCCATAATCTTGGCATGTTGGGATGATGTTCTAACTATGAGCTACCCAGCCAGGGATGTCCTTCTAAGAAGAGGGAAAATTGGACATAGCTATTAACACAAAGAAAACCATATAAAGAAACAGAATCACAGAAGACACTCAAGGAGGATGCCATGTGAAGAGAGTGACAGAGATGGTAGTGGTGCATCTATAAGCATCACTAAGTATTGCTGGCACTAAGCAATCCTAAGTGACAGAACATTAAGTGTTGTTAGCAGCCACAGAAGCTAGCAAGAAGGCATGTGTAAAGCCAGTAGCCGGGGCCACCATCACAGCAGCCTGACTCATGCAGGTTCGCATTGGATTCGGACAGATGGCAATGAAACAATGGAGCCAAAAACTGGTGAGCCATCAGCTTTAATTCTAGCTTGCACCCGGCGGGCAAGCAAAACACACACTGGGCTCCAAAACCCACACATTCAGTGCTCACAAAGCTACTGACTTATCCGAGTTTCCTAGAATCAAAGGTTTCCAGCTCACCAGACTTATTCACCTCTGTTTCCCATCTCCTCCTGCACAAACTCTTAACAAACTGGCTTCTTCCTCAGCACTCTGCCATCTTGGCTGCTTCTCCTGGCCTTCACGTGTCCTTACTCTGCTCTCCTCTCTAATACTAACCTCAGGAACTCAGGAACAGAGAGAGAGAGAGAGAGAGAGAGAGAGAGAGAGAGAGAGAGAGAGCTCCCGGACTGCCCCAGTTTATACCATAGAAAATCCAAACCCTTAATCCAATCTACAGACAAGAAAGTCTCTGATACAAAGCCACCCATCTGAGGCATAATGGGATTTCTCAGGAGAGTGCACCACCCTACATCATCCAATTAGACAAGGGTGTAGGGAAGAGCTTATTCTTAAACTAAGCCTTAGGCTATAATGACCCGGCCTGCTTACATTACAACTTTTCCCCCACAGCCATCACAAGCATAAGGGCAAATAATATCACCTGGGTGACGGGCTTCCATGTGGGCAGCACCATCTTTAACAAAGTGAGCATATTATATTTTATCTGCCGAACAGCATGGAACAGATTTTCCCTCAAAACCTCTAGAAGGAATCAACCCCACCAACACCTTGATTTTGGACACCAAGCCTCCAAAACAGCAAGAGAATAAATTTCTGTTATTTAAAGATACCTAGTTTAAAAAATATAATAAAGACACCTAGTTGATTATTCTTTGTCATGGAAGCCCTAAGAAACTACACATCATGCCAATAGAATTGCTTGCCTTATCCTTCCATGTGCTGTGTACAACCTTCTACTGCAATTGTTTTTTAATTCTTCTTGGGTTTTCCATCATGAGCCAACAAGGCCCTTGAATTAATGGGTCATCATTTACATAAAAAAAAAATCAGTGTTAGGCACTGGGTTTGGTTTACGTAAAGTGCATGTTTTGTGAATAATGAGGAAATAGTAGGAGTCCGTACCCTGAGTAAATTATTTTGTGTTTTTCCCTTTATCCCTCCTTCTCCAACTAGACTGTCATACTAATTTCATGAACAGAGGGACCCAGTTTTTTCAACATTACCTGGGATTTAGTATTTGCTCAACAATTATTTTTTACCGGAATAAATGATCATATGAATGAATTAATATGAGGAAGTCACTGGAGAGGAAAATGGAAAAGTTTCCTAAGAAACTGATGGGCTTGGATTGTCCAAGTCATACTGAAGCCTGATATGCATATTTTAATGTATTTTTAATGGTTAAATTTTCCAAAATATTTAAAGTAGTTGAAAAATATTAAAAAAATTAAAAATTAGGTCTCTTACAACTCACATACCTTAATTCCAATATCTTCTTTATACCAAAACCAGAATATTTAAATATTTTACTTCCCTAGTGACAGATTCCTTCCTTGACCAAGTTCCAGTCAGGCTCCTCCTTCTTGTCCACCAGACTCAACTTTGACCTAAAAGACTTGAACAAACACTAAGATGGCATCTAATAGTTCAAGACCACATCCCTAGAATGACCCTGAACCCCCTTAAAGTGCCAGAAAAATTAAGGCTTCCAAAAGAATTTGCTCTTTATTCCAGTAACATCTGAAGAGAGGACCCTTTCTCTCCGTCCCTGTGAGAGGGTTGGAGACTAACTTCGGTAAGAGGAAACCCAGGTGGGTTTCACAAAGAGCAACACCCATATCCTACTTTTTGTAATTTTTCACTTCCCTGAGTGCTTAAGCCCCTGCCATTCTCCCTCCGTATTTCCTCATTTTCCCTTTAATCACCTCTGCATAAATTGGAATGGTGCTCAGCTCCTTCCCCTACTGTCAGTAGTTACTGTATAAAATTGATTTTTGCTGCTTTAATTAATGTTCAGCTGTGTTTTACTTTGACAATAGCTTTAGTGGAAGTAAGTTCATCAAAATCTACTTCTAGGCCTCTCTTGGTTTCAAATGAGAGAATAGATAATATTTGACAATTTCTCTCGACCAAGTAAGTGAAGGTCTTCAATAATATTACATTAATTTCCATCTTACTTGTCTTTAAACTTTTGATAAGTTGTTCAAAGACTGTTGCATTAATTTTAATAAATCACGGTATTTAAGTATTTATGTTGATGAGTAAATTTTTGGGTCCCCTTTGGGTTTTGCACTTCTACATCTCCCTCCACTTTCTCCTTCTGAATGTCCTCCATAGATGGGTCCCCTACTGCTCAGGCGCAGCGCAGAAGCGACAAACACCACGTTACCTCTTCCCGGAAGAGCTGCACGCCTCCTCGAACGGGACCAATTAGAGGCTGCGTCGCCAGGCTCTTCTTGCCCCGCCCCTTGCAGATCATTATATCCAATAATAACAGGAGGGGGCGGGGCATCAGTTTTGCGCAGTGTATTTGGCGAAATGCTACAGCGACTCCCAGCTTAAGTCCTGTGTGCTGGGAATCCCAGCGTGGAGCGGAGGTTCTGCTCTGCAGTGAGTGGCTGTGACCCTTTTACTCCAAAATGGCATAAAGAGGCACACTGGGGTTGGTGCCCGCCAAACCTGGAAAACTGGCAGGTCCTGTGAGCCTTCTACACTGGTCCTAGCCCTTTGAACCCTCCCTGTCTGTCCTTTCCTGTAAGGCAGGTGTTAAGGATTTCTATCTCCTACTTCCACGGGCTGGGATGGTCGGAGGCCAAGGTCTGACTTCCAATCTGATATCCTTTCAAAACGCAAGGTTGTCTGGGGAGCCAGCATCGCATAAACGTATGTAGATCGCTCGGACCCTTCTCAGAGTAAGGGCTAAGCCCGTGCCACTCAGTGTGACCCGAGGACCACCAGGCTTTGCCTGGGTGATTGTTGGAAATACATGATCTCAGGCTCCATCTCAGACTTCCTGAATCAGAATCTTCACTTTAACAACATCCCAGGTGATTTCTACGCATGTCAATGTTTGAGAATCGCTGCTTTAAGCGTCCTGAGCTTTCTGGTCTAGGAGGCGATGTTGATATGTGTATTTGGTTCTACAGACGGTGACCTATACTGCAAGCCTAAAGGAGGTGTTAAGGTTTGAGCTTTGTGAGTCAGATGCAGGATTTTTTTTTTTTTTTTTTACTTGTATGTATATATGCACATGCTTTATTTTTTTTTTTAAAGATTTTATTTATTGGTTTTAGAAGAGAGAGGAGCGGGAAGCATCAAATCATAGTATACAGTATAGTTGCTTTTCATATGTGCCTGGACCCAGTAAGTCCAGGGTTTTGACCTCAGCATTTCAGATTGACACTTTAACCACTGCTTCACTTCAGGTAAGACTGATTTAGGATCTTTATGACAACTCAGGAATCATCACTTAATCAAGCTGATATAATGAAAGTCTTTTGGGATGGTATAGGTAGAAAATCTGTGGTGAGCGTTGGTATTGGGGAACATTCAGAAATATTCAGGAAGGGAAATTAATGTACCTGAAGAGATGTTTAATCAACCTGTGGTTGAAAGATTGCTAGAATATGTATTAAGAATGAATGATCTATTCATCAACTTGGAATTCTACAAACAATTTCTAACCAAAATATTCTCTTTATAATAAAAGGGATGTGGTAGCCAGTTGCCAAGATGGCTGTCAATTGAGCTGACTTTGTGCCTAAATCTATTTGGGCTGCAATAGCTTATAAACAACAGAAATTCATTTTTTATAGTTCTGGAGGCTACAAAGTCCAAGATCAATATGCTGGCACATTTGGTGTCTGGTGAGAGCTCACTTCCTGGTTAATAGGTGGTGGTCTTTTCAGTGTAACCTCACATGGCAGAAGGGACAAAGAACTTTCTCAAGCCTCTTTTGTACTAATCCGATGGCTCTGCCCTCATGACCTAATCACCTTCCAAAGGCTCCACCTCCTAATTCTATTACTTTTGAGGGTAGGATTTCAACATATAAATTTTGTGGGGACACAGTCCATAGTACTGTGTAAGCAGTAGGATGTTGTGCTAATGGTGGTATTTGACTTCTGGAACTTAGTTATAAAAGATATTATGGCCTCCATCTTGTTTTGTGTCTCTTGAATCACTTGTTCTGGGGAAACCAGCTGCTCTGTTGTTAGGATGTTAGCTCTGTGGAGAAGTCCAGGGACCTGAGGCTTCCTGCCAATAGCTGTGTGAGCAAGCCCATCCTCCAGTGACAGTCAAGCATTCAGATAATGGAGCCCCTGCTGATGGTTTCGCTGCTATCTCGTGAGAAACCCTGAGCCAGAACTAGTCAGCTAAACCATTATCAGATTCCGGGCCCACAGGAACTGTGTGAGATACTTTTTCTTTGAGAAAGAGAGACAGATAGACAGGAAGGGAGAGTGATGAGATGCATCAATTTATTGTTTCGGCACTTTAGTTGTTCATTGATTGCTTTCTCATATGTGCCTTGAACAGGGGGTTCCAGCTGATCCAGTGACCCCTTGCTCAAACCAGCAACCTTGAGCTTCAAGCCAGCGACCATGGGGTCATGTCTATGATCCCATGCTCAAGCCGGCAACCCCACACTCAAGCGGGATGAGCCCAGCTAAGAAAACAAAACTCAGTGTTTTGAACCAGGGACCTCAATGTCCCAGGTTGATGTTCTATCCATTGTGTGACCAACGGTTGGTCACCTTTCCAGTGTATTCTTTTTTTTTTTTTTTTTAATTTATTTTTTATTTTATTCATTTTAGAGAGGAGACACAGAGTGAGAGAGAGAGAGAAAGAGAGAAAGGGGGGAGGAGCTGGAAGCATCAACTCCCATATGTGCCTTGACCAGACCAGTGCAGGGGTTTGAACTGGCGACCTCAGTGTTCCCAGGTCGACACTTTATCCACTGCGCCACCACAGGTCAGGCAGGCCCAGTGTATTCTTGATGTCATATATTGTGTTCTTTATTTCTGACTTGTCCTTTTAAAATGATATGTATGTCCTTTTTTCTTTAAGTGAGAGGAGGGGAGATAGACTGCTGCATGTGCCCTGACCGGGACCCACCCAGCAATGCCTGTCTGGGGCTGATGCTTGAATCAGCCAAACTGTCCCCAGCAACTGAGGCCAATGCTCAGACTAACCGAGCTATCCTCTGCCCAGGGCCAACACTCGAATCAATCAAGCCACTGGCTCTGAGAGGGGAAGAGAGAGAGGAGGAGAGGGAGGGGAAGAAAAGCAGGTGGTTGCTTCTCATGTGTGCCCTGATTGGGGATTGAACTTGAGACATCTGTATGCCAGGTTGATGCTCTATCCACTGAGCCAATTGGCCAGGGCTCTGTCATTTTTCATGCTGTGTTGAACATTCTTACAACCATTACTTTGAACTCTATATCTGATAAATTGCTTATTTCAATTTCATTTAGCTCTTTTTCGGGAGGTTTCTCCTGTTCTGCTATTTGGGGCCTGTTTCTTTGTTTTCTCATTTTGGCTGCCTGTTTGTGTTTGTTTCTATGTATTAGATAGATCCTCTATGACTCCCAGTCTTTGTGGGGAGGCCTTATGAAGTATGGGGTCCAGTGGTGCAGTCTTCTTGATACCCTGAGCTAGTTGCTCCAGGAATGTCCTTTGTGTGTGTTATATAGGCCCTCCTGTTGTAATTGAATCTTGATTGCTATTGGCCCATTTGTGTGTGGAACTGTCCAGATTGACTGACTGTGAGGCTGTACCCTAACCAAGGCATGTGAGCTGCTGGGCAGGTGCTGACCACAGGAAGCAGAATTCACCCCAGCTGGGTTTTGTTCCTGTTGAGATCTACCTTTGGAAATGCTGCTTGTGAAGCTAATTGAATTCTGCTTTGATGGTATCTGAAGCTGGCCATTGGATGTGTTGGTTCTGAGCTTCTTGGTAGGGACTCTTGGTGCAGGCCAGTGTAAGACACTGCCTGTAACTGGCCCTCAGCAACCTGTTGGGAGCTACAAAGATTCCACAGTTTTGTCTGCCCCTGATGGGCCTGGGTGCACATGGGAAGCACCAAGCTGCACACCAAGGCCGGATTTTATTACCAATGGGCCTAGGGAAAGGTCAGCAAAACTTCCAAGGCACTACAAGATTTGCTTTGGCCTGCCTTTACCTGCTGGCTGCCTGTTAGGCTCAGACACAGAAAGAGCAAGGGCAGGAAGGGACAAGAGTGAATGCAGAGGGTGGGGCTATTGCTTTCCCCAGGCTGATTTTGTAGGGAGGGGTGTGTTTCATCCAGGAAAGATGGTGGCTATATTATGAGAAGACTGCTCAGCACAGGGATCCTGACAGCTGTCCCTTTAGCTGTCTCCCCAGAGCCACAAACCCCAGACTCTCCTTACGCGACTCTAGTCCACTCTGCCTTCCTTCAGCAGGAGGCCAGGGTGAGTGGCTGCAAATGAAATTTTGTGCATTGGCCCTTTAAGAGCATGCCTGTGTCTCCACAGACTCCTGTCCTTCCCTGTGGACAGAAATCTCTCTGCTTTTCATAGCCAGATGTTCCATGGGTGCCTCTTCCTGGCTCTGGTGGGCTGACCTGGGGAGCCCAGCATGGGGTTAAGACCCCACACTCCTTAAGGGGAACCTTTGCAGCTCAGATATCCCTCAGCTGCCACCCATGAGAGTGGGGTCATCCCTTTTTTGCATCTTTGCCCTTCCTACCAGTCTTGATTTGGCTTCTTCTGTAAATCCTTGGTTCTAATACTTCTCTTTAGCCAGTCTTCAGTTGGTTATTCAGGTTGCTTCTTCTATAATTTAGTTGTAATTCCAGTTTGGTCCTGGGAGGAGGTGAGTGTAACATCCCCCTTCTCCACTGCCATGTTGGATCTTGTTTCAATGTTACATTTGATAAAACTTTAAAACTGAGTCCAGTGGGACCAGCATCACCTAGGACTGGGAGTTGGAAGTTGATGGTGTAGAGACTAGGGGCAGATCCTAATGGAGCAACTCTAAGACAGATTTCACTAACATGACCATTGCTGGAGCTTGGGTTATTGCATCATAACCCTTAGCTTCTAGGTTTCTGACCCCTGCCTCTATTCTCTGCATGAGTCCAGGCCCATGAGAGAGGCAAACCAGTCACGTGTCTTCTGGCTCTTCCACCTGGGGCTCTCCTGGCAGCCCCAGCAGCAGCAGTTCACTTTCATCTTCTTCCTGAGCATGTGCCTGATCACAGTCCTATGAAACCTACTCGTTCTCTGGGCCATCAGCAAGGAAACCCACCTGCACACTCCCATATACTTCCTCCTCAGCAACATGGCCTTTGCAGACATCTGCTTCTCCTCGACCATCCCCAAGACACCAACCACATACTGGGAGTCAGACCATCTCCTTCTCTGGGTGTCTTACGCAGATTTATTTTCATGTTCATGGATATGGACCATTTCCTCTTGGCTATGATGGCCTGTGACTTCTTTGTCATCATATTCCACCCCTTATACTACTGAGAAAAGGTAATCTACCATCTCTGTGCCATGCTGGTCACTGGGTCATGGGTTATTGCCAACCTGCATGTCCTATACTGCATACCCTGCAAATGGCTCAAGTCTCATTCTATGCGGACAACACCATCCCCGCTTCTTCTGTGATAGGACTATTCTTCTGGAACTCCTCTGTTCTGACACACACCTCGGTGACATGATAATTCTTATTAAAGGAGGGATGATAATGATTATTCCCTTTTATTTGCATCCTGGTATTATATATTCTTGTCACTTGTGCTGCCCTCAGAGTCCCATCCATAAAAGGAAGATGGAAAGCCTTCTACAACTGTGGTTCCCATATGGCTGTAGTTTTCTTCTTTGGCACCATATTTCTGTATTTCAACGCTTTATCTCCCCACTCAGCTGAGACAGATATCACAGTTGTGGTGATGTTCACAGTGGTGACTCATGCTGAACCTCTTCATCTACAGCCTGAGAAACAAGGACATAAAAGGGGCTCTTGGAAAAATGATTGCTATGAAATTTTTTCTATTCAAAATGAAACAGGCTAAGCCTGACCAGGCGGTGGTACAGTGGATAAAGCATCAGACTGGGATGCGGAGAACCCAGGTTCGAGACCCCGAGGTCGCCAGCTTGAGCGCAGGCCCATCTGGCTTGAGCAAAGCTCACCAGCTTGGACCCAAGGTCGCCGGATCCAGCAAGGGGTTGCTCAGTCTGCTGAAGGCCCACGATCAAGGCACATGTGAGAAAGCAATCAATGAACAACTAAGGTGTCAAAACGAAAAACTGATGATTGATGCTTCTCGCCTCTCTCCGTTCCTGTCTGTCTGTCCCTGTCTATCCCTCTCTCTGACTCACTCTCTGTCTCTGAAAAAATTAAAAAAAATGAAACAGGCTAAGAAAATCACCAAAGGAACTAATTTCTAATAAAAATAAAATCCTGTTTGCTTTATTTCTGTTGTGTAAAACTTACCATTTATCTTTTGTAAAAGAGTCATCTACTATCTATCTTAGAAAAACAAAACTTGAAACACCCTCTCCAGGTTAAAGATGGAAAAAGAAACACATTTACTAAATAACTTGACTGTTCCAAATTTTAATGCCCTCCAGTCAAACCCCTCTAGAAACACACCTCTTATCGAATAAGTTGGGTTTATCACTTATTATAACAAGGAGAACACCCACCATGGGTGAATAGTGAGGCATCTCAGTAGGAAGATGCTAGAAAATAATAATTAAAAGACTTGGGTTTGTGTAGAGTTGAGAAACTGGGTCTTTGCTTTGGATGAGATGCTGTCACAAAGTGGGGATAATCTTTATTAGGTATCTTAATACATTTTATCTAGAAAGAGGGAAAACGAGATGGAGGCCAAAGCTGTGACTGGCAAAGAAGTAGCAGTCACTCATATCTTGCAAAGGAGAATTTTGTCATTATTGTGGCTTGGACAACGTTCCTTTTTTTTCTTTTTTCTTTTTAGAGAGAGACAGGAAGGGAGGGAGAGTTGAGAATCAACTCATAGTTGCTTCACTTTAGTTGTTTATTGATTGCTTTTTATATGTGCCTTGATCAGGAACTCAAGCCAAGCCAGTGACCTTGGCTCAAGCCAGTGACTTTGGGCTTCAAGCCAGCAACCTTGGGATCAAGCCAGTAACCTTTGGACTCAAGCCAGAGGCTTTGGGATCATGTCGATAATCTTGGGTTCAAACCAGTGATTTCATGCTCAAGTTGGCAAGCCTGTGCTCAAGTTGACAAGCCCACACTCTAGCCAGCAATATCAGGGTTTTGAACTGGGGCCCTCAGCATCCCAGGCCGACGGTCAATCTACTGCACCACCACTGGTCAGGCTGTTCTTGGTTTTTGGTGGTTTTTTTTTTTTTGTCTTGCTCTGCAGAATGGCCTTATGTGATAGTGATATTCTGTGAAATTCTCTATGTCCGTTAAGAGAGCACCAAGACCTACCTGTGAGTGCCAGGCCAGCTCCTGAATATCAAGGCTGATTTTTTTAACAACAGAGATATGAGCACATCTGATGGGTGGGTCAGGCTGAGTTTGGAGTAGGAAGGGGAGGGGTTCTTTTTGAGTTCCAGAAAGGCCCAATTCTGCCACATATTCAAGCTACTTACTTTTTATTATCTGAGTTTTAAGTATCTCACAACATTACAACAGGAATATAGGTAAGTTAAATAAGAAACAGATATCTTTCAAAATCTCAGTGACCAGCCATGCAATCAACAGCATCTTTTTTTCACTTTGTGTTCCATTTATGTCAACACACCGAGATATTTTACATAAATACAATTTATTTCCTGATTTTCCATTTTCATTTATAATAGTATTTTTTTCATTACTATGTAGTCTCCACAATTTTATTTTATTGCCCTTATATATTTTCATTAAGTTGCTTTAGCAAAATGTTCTTACTGGTAGTTCTGTTTCTGAATTAAAACAGGAAATTTACTATTTGAAAGTATGACTTTAAGTTTTCTTAGAAAATGATTGCAGGCCTCTGGTGAAGATGGTGGTATACGCAGTGCTCGCATTCTCCCACAGCCACATAAAAATTACAACTAACCTACAAAACAACCATCACTTAGACCTACCTGAAATCTAGCTGAATGGAAGTCCTACACCTAAGGGTATGAAGAGGAACCCACACTGAGACCAGAAGGAGAGTCAGAGACACAGAACGAGCTAGTTCCATGCCCATGTGTGGCTGACAAAAACTGGGAGGGATGTCTCTGCTGCAGAGGTCCCAGCCCCACTCCAGCCCAGGGTTCCAGTGCCAGGAGAGAAGTCCCCATAACTTCTGGCTGTAAAAACCAGTGGCGATTGTGGCTAAGATGGAGGGCAGCTCGAGTCCCAGGCATTCCTCTTAAAGGGCCTGCACATGGGTGTAGGACTGTCAGATTCATTCACTCTGAGCTCCAGCACTGGGGCAGCAGCTTGAAAGGCACCAGGGACATCCAGGGAGGAACTGAATTGTCTGGCATCAGGGAAAGAAATGGAGGGGCAGCTTTCTCTTAGACAGAAGTGCTGGCAGAGGCCTAGTTCCTTTGCTGAGCCTTTCCCCCACTGGCAGGTGGGTGCCATATCTGAGTCTCCATTAACCTGGCTGAGGCTGTTAGCCACACACTGGTGATTCTCTGAGACTCTGCCCCATCCAACTTGTGGGCCCACTCAAGTTTATTTCCAGTGGCTTTTTTTTTTAATATAAATGGTCTGTCTTGGATCATGCTTCAGACTCTTCTGAAATCTCTCAAACAAGCAGCATCTGACCTTGACATGCCCTATAACTCTCACTACATAGCCCCAGGCCTGGCACTAGTGCAGCCGGCCTTGGTTTGCAGCTTGGCCTCTCCTGGCAACTTCTAAGCCCAGCACAAGTTCCAGCCATCTGCAGATCACTTTGTAGCTCATTACAAGAGGCCCTGGGTAGAACACAGGTGGTGGCTGATCTTGTCCTAAACTTTATGGGAGGTCTCAGAGCCAGCACACCTGATGGAGAGACAGCTTTAGACTACATCTAAGAACCATTCAACCACCTTCGCAAGTGACATGTTCTGGGGGCAGACTAAGTGGGAACCATAGCTCTGACGAAGTAAGTTCTCTCTTTAGGATGGGCCCCTGCACAGCTGGTCCTACACAGTGGTCCCAGCCAGTCCTCACAGTCAATTGGCTTGGGGGTAAATCCCCCCTCTGAGGTGCCAATAGCAATCAGGGCTCAACTATAACAGGAGGGTGGGTGTACACAGCCGACATGGAAAGGGTGCGCCTGGAATGCCCAACTGGGTTGAATGAGGAGGCTGTGCCACTGGGCCCTATGGGACACCTCTTATATTAGGCCTCTTTACCAAACCTGGGAGACAGAGCAGCTCTACCCAATATGTAAAAACAAACACAGGGAGCAGCCAAAATAAGACAAAAACTAAATAAATAAATCAGGTCCCAAATAAAAGAATAAGAAAAAGAACTAAATGAAATGGAGGCAAGCAAATTAACAGATGCAGAGTTCAAAACAATGGTTATAATGGTGCTCAGGAACTTAGAATTTCAACAGCATAAAAAAGAACATGGAAACCATTAAAAAGAACCAGTCATAAGTGAAGGATACACTAACTGAAATGAATAATTTATAGCCCTGGCCAGATAGCTAGCTCAGTTGGTTAGAGCATTGTCCTGATACACCAAAGTTGTGTGTTTGATCCCTAGTCAGGGCACATACAAGAATCAAGCAATGAGTGAGTGGAATAATAAATTGACATTCCTCTCTCTCCCTTTCTTTCTCTCTAAAAAAGTCAAGAATAAAATATTTCAAAGAATAATTTACAGGGAATCAAGCTGAGAATCAAATCAGCCAGCTGGACTATAAGGAAGCAAAAAACACCCAATTAGAACAGAAAAACAAAAACAAAACCCAAAAGGGGGACAGTGTGAGGAGACTATTGGACAGCTTCAGGTGTACCAACATTCACATCATGGTGGTGCCCAAAGAATAGAGACTGAAATTGAATATTTGAAAAATGACAGAAAATTTTCCTAACCTGGTGAAGGAAATAGATATACAAGTTCAGGAAACACAGAAAATCCCAGACAAGATGAACCCAAAGAGGCCCACAACAAAACATATCATAATTCAAATGTAAAAGGTTAAAGGCAAAGAATCTCAAAAGCAGAAAGAAAAGCAGTTAGTTTCTTATAAAGGAGCTCCCATAAGACTGTCAGCTGATTGCTCAAACTTTGCAGGCCAGAGGGATTGGCAAGAAATACTAGAAGTAATGAAAAGGACTTACAACCAAGATTACTCTACCCAGCAATACAATCATTTAGAATTGAAAACCATAAAGAGCTTCCCAGACAAGAAGAAGCTAAAGGAGTTCATCACCATCAAACCAGTATTACATGAAATGTTAAAAGGATCAAGGAACAGAAGGAGAAGGAGGAGAAAGGGGTAGTGAGGGGAAGGGAAAAGAGAAGGGGAAGTGAAAGAGAAGCATCAGAAATATGAATGATAAAATGGCAATAAACATTTTTCTTTAGAAAATAAAAAATTGATAAATATATAAAACTGATTGAAACATCACTGAACAGGATGCCCTGGAGTTTGATCAGAAAGAAAATAAAGCAGTTTCCCTTAATTTCAGAGAGTTATGAAATATGACATCTTGTGAGAACATTGACAGAATTTAGCCTGACCAGGTGGTTGTGCAGTAGATAGAACTGGCTGGGACACAGAAGACCCAGGTTCGAAATCCTGAGGTCGCCAGTTTGACCATGGGCTCATCTGGCTTGAGTGCAGGCTCACCAGCTTGAGTGCAGGGTTGTTGCTGGTTTGAGCCCAAGGTCGCTGGCTTGAGCAAGGGCTCACTCACTCTGCTTTAGACCCCTGGTCAAGGCACATATGAGAAAATCATCAATGAACAACTAAGGTGCCACAACAAAAAACTGATGTTTCTCATCTCTCTCCCTTCCTGCTTGTCCCTCTCTCTCCCTCTCCCTGTCTCTGTAACAACAAAAAATTGACAGAATTTAGAATCAGAGGCTGTGCCTAAGTTTATAATGTGATTTTCTTTTTGATATTTATTATATTTGTGTATTGATGTACAATATTTGCCTAAAGGTATAAATGGTAGCATTTCAACTTTTAGTCTATATCCAAGAATTATTTTTTTTTAATTTTAAAGTGGTTTTCTTAAATTTATTTATTTAAAAAACATAACATGAGGAAGGTGTTAAAACTGGTGTAATACTCAATAGAATAAGTATTCCATATTTTAGGGAGGGATGAAGAGGAAGATATTCAGAACTCTTCACAAGAATCCCCCCAAATTTATTATAATGGATTAATGATGTGCTTTGTGGATGTGGTTAGCCAGTGATACCAGACTGACACATCTTTCTCTCTGCACCAAATCCCATTGAATTACTTGGTCCCGTTGGCTATTGAAGAACCATTAGGTGAGGAGCACTGGCATCATCCAGGGTGCTGTTCAAGCAATTGACCAATCTATCAGGTCATGGAGTTGCAACAGCCTTGGGGCCCTCGCAGACTCACCGAACATTACAAGTGCTGCACTTGTTAGTGCACAGCTTTAGAACCACTGGGAGCTTGACCAGTGGTGGCACAGTAGATAGAACATCAATCTGGGATACTGAGGTCCCAGGTTCAAACCCCAATGTCGCCGACTTGAGCATGGGCTCATCAAGCTTGAGTTCAGGGTCACTGACTTGAGCATGGGATTATTATTTTTTTAATTTTAAAATTCATTTTAGAGAAGAGAAATAGTGGGAGTGAGAGAGAGAAAAAGGGGGGTGGAACAGGAAGCATCAATTCCCATATGTGCCTTGACCAGACAAGTGCAGGGTTTCAAACCAGCGACCTCAGCATTCCAGATCGATGCTTTATCCACTGTGCCACCACAGGTCAGGTGAGCATGGAATTATTGACATGATCCCATGGTTGCTGGCTTGAGCAAGGGGTCACTGGCTTAGCAGGAGTGTTCTGGTCGAGGCATGTATGAAAAGCAATTAGTGAACAACTAAAGTTGACGCTTCTTATCTCTCTTCCTGTCTCTCTCTCTTTCTCTCTCTCAGGAAGGAAGGAAGGAAGAAAAGAAAAGAAAGAATCACTGAGAGTTTCACCTCTTTTCCAGCCTGTAGCTCAATGCCATCCGAACTTCTTTTACAGGTATTGATCAACTTATGACCTATGCAACTTACGACCATTTGACTTTACAATCACAATTGCTAGCCACGACAGCTCCGCGTCTGGAGCAGTTTTTGTATGCACCTGTATTTTGTAATTTTGTATGTTTTGCAAATATTAAACCAGTTGTACTGGTAATGCAGTGTTTTACTTAAACCTGACGAATGTAAAAATAAGAAACAAAATGGTGTAGAGATGATACAAATGGCATAAAATGAACAAAGAAAATTATGATATATAACAATAATGAAAGAAAATTATGATAGAATACGACTTAAAGATTTTTATAACATCATTTCACAGTACTGTATATATAGCCTACTCAACTTAAGACCAAATCGTGTTATGACTGGTCTGTCGGAACCAACTGTGGTCGTAAGTTAAGCACTAGCTGTACGTGGAAAAAGAGCTTCTTGCTCTTTTCATAGTTAATGAAGCCAAACTGATTTTTCATACACTCCACAGTGGCTCTATGCATAGGAGTGATGATGTAGGCCATAGTATGTGCATTTTTGGCCAATAACACATGATTGGAATTTGACACTCTCCCCTTTCTGCACTCCCCATTGTTGGCTATTCCAACTGTGCCAAATGGATAGACCTTGTCTTTCATATCCTCTTCCTCCACAATCTAAATAATTTCTTGGTACTCAGTCTCTGATGGATCAACAGTCATCAAGGAATGAACGACTTTACCAGAGTTGATGGTAGGATCAGCTTCTTTTCAGTAATGCCATTCACCAAATGTGTTTTGTTGACTTTTTCTACACTGATTCTATTGCCTTTGGACAAAATGTAATCAACCATGTCCCCCAGTTCCAAGCTATCAACATCGCCAGAGAAGTCCCTGTAATGAAAAATAATTCCCTTATTATGATTGGCTGTTTCTTTCTTTTTAAAAAATTTTTATTACTTTTTTGATATTCAGTGAGAGGAGGGGAGGCAGAAACAAACTGCTAAATGCACCCTGACCGGGATCCAGCCAGCAAGCCCACTAGGGGACAATGATCTGCACATCTGGAGCATTGCTCCATTGTTCTGCAACCAAGCTCTTCTTAGCACTTGAGGCAGAGGCCATGGGGCCATCCTCAGCACCTGGGGCCAACTTGCACAAACAATTTGAGCCATGGCTGCAGGAGGAGAGAGAGAGGGGGGGGAGAGAGAAGTGAAAAGGAGAAGGGTGGAGAAGCAGATGGGCACTTCTCCTGTGTGCCCTGACCAAGAATCAAACCCAGGACATTCACACACTGGGCCAATGCTCTACCACTGAGCCAACTAGCCAGGGCAGCTGTTTCAGTAAATCCAAAATTATCCTTCAGAGTTGCCACATAATCCAAGAGCTTCTTGGTGTTAGAATTATGACCTAAAAGTCACACACAGGTTGCAATCCACTGTCCAGGCCCATTTGTCACTAATACTAAATTCAACCTTATTACCTATTTGAAGAGTAGATCCATCCACATCCTTGGCTTGAAAAGCAATAGTTAATTTTACCACGCAGTCCTTATCAGCAATCATACCATTCTCAGCCTCCTTTTCTTTGCCTTTATGTGGGCTAGTAGTAGTGTTAGGATTGGAAAAATGGCTTCTTTTTCTAGTGTCTCACTGCTGGTATATAGGAATCCAATTGACATTTGTAGACTAGTCTTGTATCCTGATAGTTCTCTATAATTGTTTTGAGTTCCAGGAGTTTTGTTATTTTTGTCTATTCTTTGGGATTTTCTACATAGACAATCATGTTATCTACAAAGACATTTTCATTTCTTCCTTTTCTAATTTGTATACCTATTATTTCCTTTACTTGTCATATTGTATTAACTAGAAATTTCAGTATGCGTTGAATAGGAGTGGTGAGAAGGGATATTGTTCCTTATTCTTGATGTTAAGGGGAAAGCATCTAATTTCTGATCATTATGATGTTGGCTGTTAAGTTTTTTGTAAATGTCCTTTGTCAAGTTGAAGTTCCTCTCTATTCTGAGTTTGCTGGAATTTTTTTTTTTTTTATCATGAATGTGTGTTGAATTTTGTCAAATACTTTTTCTTTTCTTGTGACAGAGAGAGGGACAGATAGGGACAGACAGAAAGGGAGAGATATGAGAAGCATCAATTCTTCGTTGTGGCATCTTAATTGTCCATTGATTGCTTTCTCATATCTGCCTTGACGGGGGTTGGGGGAGCTACAGCAGAGCGAGTAACTCCTTGTTTAAGCCAACAACCTTGAGTTCACACCAGCAACCTTTGGGCTCAAGCCAGTGATCATGGGGTCGTGTCTATGATTCCACACTCAAGTTGGTGAGCCCGTGCTCAAGCTGGCTACCTCAGGGCTTCAAACCTGGGTCCTCTGCATCCCAATCTGATGCTCTATCCACTGTGCCACTGCCTGGTCAGACATCGAATGCTTTTTCTACATCTGATATATGATTAATTTTCTTTAGCCTGTTGATGTGGTAGAGTACATTAATTGATTTTCAAATGTCAAATCAACCTTGCATATGTGGAGTAAATTTCATTTGGTCCTGGTGTATACGGTAATTCTTTTTAATATGTTGTCAGATAAAATTTTCTAACATTTTGAAGATTTTGGCATGTATGTCCATGAGATATAATAGGCTGTAGTTTTCCTTTTTTTGTAATGGCTTTGCTTGGTTTTGGTATTAGGGTAATGTTGGCCTCATAGAATGTGTTAGGAAGTGTTCCTTCTGTTTCTGTTTTCTGGTAGAAATTATAGAGAATTGGCTTAATTTCTTCCTTAAACATTCTGTATAATTCAGCAGTAAAATAATCTGGGCCCAGCAGTTTCTCTTTTGGAAGTTTATTGGTTATTCATCTTGTTTGATACAGGCCTATTCAAATTATTTTTGAGTTTTGGTATCAATAGTTTTCCAAGGAATTGGTTCATCTCATCTAGGCTACCAAATTTATGGGCATAGAGTTGTTCACAGTATTCCTTTATTATCCTTTTAATGTCCATAGGATTTATAGTGATGGCCCCTTTTTCATTTCTGATAGCAGTATTTTGTACTTTCTCTCTTTAGTTGTTAGCCTGGCTAGGAATATACTAATTTAGTAATCTTTTCAAAGAACCAACTTTTGATTTTCTCTATTGATTTCTAATTTTTATTGTCTCCTTGTTTCCTTTGGATTTAATTTCCTCTTTTGTAGATCTTAAAGGAGAAACCTAAGTTATTAATTTTAGATCTTCTTTTATAGTACATGCATCCAAATGTTGTAAATTTCCAAGCATTGCTTTCACTACATCCCACAAATTTTGACAAGTTGCATTTCCATTTATTTTAAAATTTCTTGAGACTTATTTGACTCATTTGTTATTTAGAAGCATGTTGTTAAAGCTCCAAATATTAAGATTTTCAGCTACCACTGTTATTTTTAATTTCATTGTGATGACAGCGTATTTTGTGTGATTTTTAAAGTTTGCTAAGGTGTTTCATGGCCCAGATGTAGTCTATCTTGGTGGTTTCACGTGAGCTTGAGGATGGGTAATCCTCAGTTGCTGGGTGAAATCTCCTATAAATGTGCCGTGGTGTTGGAGCTGTGAAACTAGATTGGGCCCGAGTGAGAATGGAAAGAGAGGACAAGACCCACCCTGCCAACTATTAGTAAAAAGCATTTTTATTAGTTTTACAATATTCAACCATATTTGTTCAACCATTTAGATTATTTCTAGTTTTTATTATGATGTGGTAATTTTCCTTATACATAGGAAATAAATTGTTGGGTCAAGGAGTAATTTTTAAAAAATTCTTTTCATAGTGGATGGATGCTGCTGTCATTTTTCTTTTGCCAAGCCAAACATTTTATACACACATACCCTGCTCATTTAACACACCTAAAATAACATCTTATTCTCTCAATTTATAACACTTAGATTACTGGTGGAGCTGAACATTCTTTCCTATTTGTTTTAGTCATTCATGTTTCTTTATCTAAAAATTATTCTGTTCATGTCTTCTTGTTACTGGAACATCTCTCCACTCCCCTCCCCTCCTTCCTCCCCCACCTCATCCTCCTGGCCTCAGCTGAAATGGCACTTAGCATCCTCTGGAAAACCCACCTGTACCAGTCCTAGAGTCCTTTCTCATGCTGTAACACCATGCAGCTGTACACATACTTCAGATTTACTTAATTCCTGTCCCCCCACCCCCGAAACTCCACGGGTGTACTGCTCTGCTTTAAAACCCAGAGACTGGGGCTGTATCTTTAGAGGGTTCATCTTTTGTACTTGACATTGGAATTGGATATTTGGTCCTTTATATTTTCTACCTGGCCCTTGCTACTCTACTGAAAATCCATGTGTTGATATGTTTACTTTTTTCCATTAACTGGTTGTTGAGCTGATGGAGTACTTACTCATCTAAGGTGCTCTCTGCAATTGGGGGCATCCTGGCCCTGTGCTCCTTGGCAAGGGTGAAGGCATGGGAAAAGTCGGGCTGGTCCAAGCACTGCCTTCTTGAACAGTGGGCATCTTGACTGCACTGGCTCTGGTGTACATTGAGGCCCAGGGCACAGAAATAACCTCCCAAGTTCAAGGAGGTTGTTTAGATCTTGGGTCCACCACACACCCACATGACTTGGGGACCAGGTGGCCTGATCCTTGGGCAGGGGCTAGGACCATCTTCACCTTCTCCAGTCACTGGCTTGGAACATGCAGTATTTAAGTACTCTAGATGTGCAGGCTGGTCCTCTCTGCAGTAACTGGTGGACCCTGGCAAGGCTTCTGGAGGAATAGAGAAATAACATTGGTAGCCAGTTTTGTCCCTGGTTTTAAAAGTTATTGTAGGCTTGAATTACAAAACTTATATAAAACAATTTTTCTGTGGTCTTTAAGTGTTGATTTTTGTTACTGTTTTTAAATTAGGACTCAGGACTGCATGTATCATAAAATGTTTTGTACCAAAACAAAGCTTATAAAAAATAAAAAATAGCAATAAAAGGATGAAGCAAAACTATTATTTATAGGCAGTATAATTTAACTACAAATTATACTAGAATAGACAAATTATTGAAAATTAAGAACATTCACTGAGGTGACTAGTTTCACAAATATATAATTAAAAATAATTTTTCTATATAAGAATAATAACTATAAAAATATAATGATAAAAAACTATTTACAATGAACAAAATGAGAAAAATTTACTCAGGAACACTCTGATAAATGAAAAGCCATGGTTCTGGATGGGAAACAAAACTTATAAAGTTAACAAATTTTCCCAAATAGTTTAGAGGATAATTTATTTCAATCAAAATACCAATGTAAGCCCTGGCTGGTTGGCTCAGTGGTAGAGCGTCGGCCTGGCATGTGGAAGTCCTAGGTTCGATTCCTGGCCAGGGCACACAGGAGAAGCACCCACCTGCTTCTCCACCCTTCCCCCTCTCCTTTCTCTGTCTCTCTTCCCTGCCTGCAGCCAAGGTCCATTGGAGCAAAGTTGGCCTGGGCTCTGAGGATGGCTCCATGGCCTCTACTTCAGACGCTAGAATGGCTCCAACTGTAGCAGAGCAATGCCCCAGAGGGGCCGAGCATTGCCCCCTGGTGGGCATGCCTGGTGGATCCCACTTGGGCGCATGCAGGAGTTTGCCTGTCTGTACCCCCCTCCCGCTTCTCACTTCAGAAAAAAAAAAAAAAAAAAAAAGTAAAAATTTGGGAAACCTGAAAAAAGCAAAACTGATCAAGAATGCTTACACTCACAGACCACAGGACCAGTCCCAAGAAGGCACCACTAGCCTTGACTCTGGGAAGACAAGTCA
Source organism: Rhynchonycteris naso (assembly GCA_037038555.1). Taxonomy (NCBI): domain Eukaryota; kingdom Metazoa; phylum Chordata; class Mammalia; order Chiroptera; family Emballonuridae; genus Rhynchonycteris; species Rhynchonycteris naso. Next base: position 197,286,830 of record CM073000.1, on the reverse strand, counting down.
GGAAAGTCTGAATATCAGGAGGTCAAAGGGAACAAATATCTACTACAAACAAGACATTGGAATCCTGACTTTAGAGGGGGTGATGTGAGTTAGCCACTGGAGACATTTCTAAAAATAAAACACTTTGCTTGTGAGGTAGTGGCCACCCATTGCCAAAGGTTGAATACCTGCTGAGAGGGGTATTAAGCATATGGTAAAGTTATTGAGCAACCTGGATCCAAGCCAAATGTTTCACCTCCTTTCAGGCTTTTGGGGTTTCCTTCCTAGCAAGTCTTCTTGGCTCAGCAGAGACACAAGATTCTGAAGAGCTTTTATAGTGGTGGGGTTGGGTGGCTGAACCTGAGTGATCCAAATTTCTTTCATGGCAAGGGAGAGGCATCAGAGAGGTGTTTGAGCAATTACTAGCTGAGTAAGAATTAGTAAGAACAGTAGACATCTTAAAATTATGTGAAAAGGATTTTGTAAGTCACTTTTTGCCATAAATTGCAAATGTTACTGAAATTGACAGCTTAGATCACAGAGTAAGCCTTTGATATTCAATTGCTATATTTTCCTATATTCCAAAGCACACATTCCCCTTCAACACTCAAATGTTAACAGGGTGTTCTTAAAGGATTATACAAATATAGAAGCTGTTGGCTTAACAAATTAGTAGTTTGGGTCTTTCAGAGGCATACTAGTCCAGAAAAGGACCTTTGCATTATTTCTCTTAAATGTGAATTCATATGTGGTGGAAAAATGGATATACTTTCAGTACACAAGAGTTACTCTCTTTACTTTACATGTAAACAGTCTCCAAACTCATATTTGAAGCCTTTCTTGGGAAAAGAATCTGTGACCTGTACATTGTTGTATCAGTTCACAAGAAAAGCTCCTTAGTCCCAAAAGCCTGAATGCTAACTGAGGTATAGACCTTGAGAATGTTTTCTTCCCTGTGAATTTTCTAAATTTGAGGTTTCAGACAAGATAGGTATTTATCCAATTTGGGCTATTATGAGGTTTTCACATATCTGAGTCTTTCCAGACAGCCTGTGAATTCAGAATTTCTTATGAAATGTTTCAAGCTGAGGTAGAACTATCCAATCTTTCCCTATCCCACCTCTGCTTTCGGGTCTTACATGACAAGTGGGTTTTTTCATGCCGAGTACAGTTTGACTGCCGACCAAATCTTCTCCCACATTTTTTACAACCATATGGCCTCTCAGTCACATGACTCTGCAGATGAAGCACAAATTCTTTGTTCTCTGGGAAGGTTTTCCCACATTCTGGACACTTAAATGTCTTCTTCCTTATATGGATTCCTTCATGGCGACTACGATGAGAATTTTGACGAAAATTTTTTCCACATTTTGAACATGAATAAGGTTTCTCTCCTGTATGAATCCGCTCATGTTTATTAAGGTTTGTTTTATGATTGAAGCTTTTCCCACAGTGACTACAGTCATAGGGTTTTTCTCCAGTGTGAGTCCTCTGGTGGGAAATAAGGTAAGAACTTTCATTAAACTGTTTCCCACACAGTGGACAAGTGTACCATCTTCTTGTTCTCCGATTTCGGGTATGTGCAATAACACTGACATCCACAAATTTTGAGAGTTCCTCAAGTGGAGTATCATTTTCAATGGTAACTAAAAGATTTCTCATTTTCCTTTCATTTGGAATGGATGTATTGAGTCTTTTTTCTTTATGGCAATCTGGAAGTTGCTCAGAGACCACAGGACAGTCCGTTTCATCACAATCTGAAGACTCTTTTCTGTGATCTTCACCCTCAGGATTACTGTCATCGACTGTTGAAACAAAGAGAGAATTTAATAATTTTTGAGGGATATGACACCAAGAGGGAAAAACATGTTTGATTTCTCATGAAATAACCTTGAAAACCACAAATCTGAGGACTGGCAAGATAATCACCATCAACATTCTTTTTCTACTTTGAGGGTGGGATACATGACTAATAATCTTTTCATACCCTACAATTCAAGCACACAGTTCTTTTTACATGAGAGAAAAAAAAAAAAGAAATGAGAGGGATGATATTGAAAGACTTCATATGTTTGTTTACTCAGTAAGTTCATATTGAGCTTATATTCTGTGTAGAGCACTGAGCTAAGAACCAGGGGATGAAGTACATACTAAAGGGTACCTTTGGAGGGTAGTAAGTGAATGGTAAAATGAGTTACTTCTAGGTTCTCACTACATTAAATATTATAGTATTAGGTAATATTATCCTATCTAATGAAAAAGTATAAACAATTAAAATGCCCCCAAATAGAGAATATATAACATAGTCACACACTAGATTATTATTTGGGCATTAAAGTGATTACTGTAACTGATGAAACAAAACTATGGTAGAAGTCAATAGTTCTTACTTTTTAAAGTTTAATTCTTTTTTAAATGAAATACAATTTTGAGTCAACCCTTTTAGATTTTCTAGGTATAAATCAAGGTTTGTACTAAGTACAAAAAGGGTTCCCTCCCTTTCCAATATTTATTCTTCTTAACCCCCTTTTCTTATCTTTTTGCTTTAGAAAACCTAGTTAATGATATTAGTAGTGATAGCAGGTTGCTTTATTTTGTTCTGTTTTAATGAATTACCATCAGTGCTTTATGAATGATAATAAATGTTTGGTTACATTAAAGGACTAAATGTCTATTGAGGATAATTTATTGAAATTCATGATTTTTCTTTAAAGTACGAATTTTTAAAATTAAAAAATTTACAATGCTCAAAAATCAAAACATATGACAAGATATACAATAAGAAGTCTTACTTTATATTTGTTTTTTTCAATCACTATATTCCAGTGCAGAGTTTATCATGGTATAATGTGTGGAATACCATATTCAACTCTGCAGACACCTGGATTGTTTTTAACCTTGTATTTTTATAAACAATATGACAATGAATAACTGTTTATACATTCTTTTGAATGTGTGCTGTTGCTATAAGCTATAGGTCAGATTCCCAGAAGTAGGACTGCTGGATCAAAGGGTTAATGCATCTACAATATGAGTACGGTGGTACCTTGAGATACGAATTTTATTCATTCTGTAACTGAGCTTGTAAGTCAGTCACCCCGTATATCAAACTGCCTATACTGGAACCATGTGCCAATGCGCCAACTAGTGACAGCTTCCAGAATCACAACTCGTATCTCGGAATTTCGCTCGGATCTCGAACAAAAATATGGACTGAGTCGCAGCTTGTATCTTAAAAAATTTGTATGTTGGGCCTGACCAGGCAGTGACTCAGTGGATAGAGCGTCGGACTGGGATGCGGAGGACCCAGGTTCGAGACCCCGAGGTCGCCAGCTTGAGCGTGGGCTCATCTGGTTTGAGCAAAAGCTCACCAGCTTGGACCCAAAGTCGCTGGCTCGAGCAACGGGTTACTCGGTCTGCTGAAGGCCCGCAGTCAAGGCACATATGAGAAAGCAATCAATGAACAACTAAGGTGTCACAACGAAAAACTGATGATTGATGCTTCTCATCTCTCTCTGTTCCTGTCTATCTGTCTCTGTCTATCCCTCTCTGACTCTCTGTCTCTGTAAAAAAAAAAAAATCATATGTTGGTCTGTTCCTATCTCAAGGTACCACTGTAATTACAGACTCCCATACATAGGGACTCTACCATTCTGCATGCCTAACACCAATATACTATATTATAATATGCTGTCTCCCAACAATCTCATTACCACAAAGTTCTGGTACAGGTTTATATAAATCTGATTTTAAAAAATAATTCAGTAGAGGTTTAATTTTCACTTCTTATAATGAGTAGAGCTGAACATGTTTTCATATGTTTAAGGGTAATTTGTATTTCTAAACTAATCTGTTGCACTCTTTTCCCTATGTTTAGAAACTCTTTATAAATTAGGAAGATTAGGCATATGATTGACAGGAGTAAGAGTTCCCCCAATTTATTACTTTTTCTAAACTTATGTATTTAATTTTTATGTATTTAATTTATGGACCTTTAAGACTTCTGGACTACTGACCCTTAATTAGAAAAGTCTTCCTATCTGATGGTTATAAAGGAATTCATCTATATTCTCTACTTGTGCTTTTACGGGTGCTTTTTTCTTTTTAACATTTAAAATCTATAATCCATTTGCACTTTTTCTTGGTGCAAAGTAAGGTATGACTCACCAAATAGCTACTGAGTTGTACCGACACCTTCTATCAAAAAGTCCCTCTTTGCCTAACCAGGTGGTGGCGCAGTGGATAGAGTGTTGGACTGGGATGCTGAAGACACAGGTTCGAGACCCTGAGGTCGCTGGCTTGAGCACGGGCCCATCTGGCTTGAACAAAAGCTCACCAGCTTGGACCCAAGGTTGCTGGCTCCAGCAAGGGGTTGCTTGGTATGCTGAAGGCCCGCGGTCAAGGCACATGTGAGAAAGCAATCAATGAACATCTAAGGTGTCGCAATGGCAACGAAAAACTAATGATTGATGCTTCTCATTTCTCTCCGTATTCCTGTTTGTCCCTATCTATCCCTCTCTCCGACTCTCTCTCTGTCCCTGTAAAAAAAAAGAAAAAGTCCCTCTTTACCTTGCTGACTGGAAATTCCACCTTTATCACAAACTAAATCTCCAGTGTATCCCAGGCTATTTCTGAACTTTTTATTCCATTCATTGGTCTGTTTACTTGTTTGCCAACATTATTTTCATCGCACAGGCTTTAGGTTTAGAGGCTGCTTTAACACCTGATAGGGCTAGAACCCCTTCCAATCCACTGCTCTTTTTTTCAACTTTCCTGGTTACTTGTATTTATTTTTCCATTTAAATTTGGTATCAGATGGTCTAATTCTAGAGGGTAAATCCTACTGGTATTGTTATAGGGATTGCATTGAATTCATGAGTCAATTTGGGGAGAAATGACTTTTTTTTTAATTGAGAAAATGTTTTAGGTTATTCTCATAATTTTTGCACATTAAGTTTTTTTCTAGGTGTTTAGTAATTTTTGTTCCTATATTATAGCTTCTAAATAATTGTTTGCATATATGAAAGCTATTGATTTCTATAAACTAATATTTTACATCCTATTGCTACACTGAATGCTCTTATTATTTTTTTCAGACATTCTTACAGGTTTTTCTAGCTACAATGCACAATCCTATCATATATAAATAGATGTAGTGTTACTTCTCTTATTATACATCTAATTTATTTTCATTCAACTGCACTGGCTAATACACAATATACAACATTAGATACAGAAATAGTGATAGTGGGTTTCATTGTTGTATTCCTAATTTTAGTGGGAATGACTCCCAGCACTTCCTATCCAGATGATGCTGGCTGAAAAGATAAGTACACCATTAAGAATATATTCACTAAGTACTACTGTACTTTGTTAAGTGTTCATATGAAGAACACATTGTATTTTGTCAAACAGTTTTTCAGAAACTATGAAAATGATCTTGGATTTTATAAGATGGGTTATATTTAACAGACTTTCTAGTATCAAATCAGTTTTGCATTCCTGCAATAAATCTTTAGTCATGGCAGCTTTTTATCAAGTTGTGGTATCTGTTACAGTAATTTCATAATAACAATTTGGAAGCTCTTTTTTTCTATACTCTGGAAGTTTTCATAGCTTTTAAATTTTCTAGTTTTTAATGATTTACAAGCACTTTCTATAAAACGGAGGCTGGTCCTTTTCCTTGGATAGGGGGCTGGTTTTTGAAAATTTCAATTTCCTCAGCAGAAATTGGTTGATCTATTTGTTTTTAAATCTTTCTATTTATTAGTTCCTCTATTTTTTCTAATTTTTAACTTATTGGTTTCTAATTTATTATTTATTAATACTTTGTTTCCCTTTTTCTTGTTGTTTTTCTAACTTTTGAGTCAGAAACTTGCTTACTTCCATTTTTCTAAGTTAGCCCACATATTTTTACAACCATAAACTTTCCTTGAGTACTACTTTACGTTATACCATAGATTGTGATAGTGTTTTCTGGAAAAAATTGTGTAATTTTAATTTGTATTTCCCCTTTGACCCAAGGTTACTTAATAGTTTTTAAAATTTCCAGGTGGGCCCTGGCTAGACAACTCAGTTGGTAAAAGCACCGTTCCGAAATGCAGAGGTTACCAGTTCAATCCTGGGTAAGGGCACATATAGGAAAAGACTGATGTTCCTGTCTCTCCCTCCCTCCCTTTCTCTGTCTCCCTTCCTCTCTCTAAAATTAATAAATAAACATGAAAATAAAGATTCCCAGGTGGAACTTTTACCTGATTTCATTCTTTCTAGGTGTACCGTATATATCCTATTGTGTTATTTCTACACTTTGGAATTCTCTAAGGCTTTCTTTGTTGCAGGGCATGTAGTCAATGTGCATCAATCTTGTGAAGGTATATTCGCTTACTAACAGTAGAGGTATATATAACCATAAGAACTATCTTAGACTGTAAGTGTTCTACATTGCCAACTGTTTTCATGTTGTTCATTCCGACTGAGATGCATCTTGTCCTCTATCAAGAACTCTTCTTTGATTCCTGTCCCCAAAAGATTCAATCCCTTTTTCCCTTTGCGAACCAAACAAATGTTACTATTTCAACCATCAACTGTATGCTAATGACTCCCAAATCCCTGTGTCCTTACATCTGACTTCCAATTTCCAATGTGCAAGTGCCCAGAGGATAACTCACTTTATTTCCTGCTATGGAAATAAAATCCATCTTCTTCGAACTCTGCTCTTGGGTCCAAATCATGTCTCAACCTCATCATATCTCTTTATAGTTGTAACAGTTTCACACTGCCTATCTTTTTATGTGAATGATGTATCTTACAAAAGAAACTGGAAACTCCTGGACGGCAGGAATGGAAAAATATGTATTTTTTTAGTCAACTCCAGAACCCAAACCTGCCTGAGGAAAAAAACAGGTGGTGTTTACTAAATATTGTTTACTGACTAAGCATTTTTAAAAATCATGTTTATATCATTGCTATTTATTATTTGATTCTTAAGGTTAAATAATCAGTTTCAGAGTATGGATGAGAGAGGGGAGAGTGAGGGGTCTCCAGGCCTCAAGGTGCATGGCCAAGTGTTCCTGAGGTTGGAAACATACCCACCAACCAGTCACCCAAAATAAATTCTAACTTTGCCGCCTGACCAGGCGGTGGTAGAGTGGATAGAGCGTCGGACTAGGATGCGGAGGACCCAGGTTCGAGACTCCGAGGTCGCCAGCTTGAGTGTGGGCTCATCGGGTTTGAGCATAAAACTCGCCAGCTTGGACCCAAGGTTGCTGGCTCGAGCAAGAGGTGGCTTGGTCTGCTGAAGGCCCGCAGTCAAGGCACGTGTGAGAAAGCAATCAATGAACAACTATGGTGTCGCAACAAGAAACTGATGATTGATGCTTCTTACCTCTCTCCGTTCCTGTCTGTCCCTATCTATCCCTCTCTCTGACTCTCTCTCTGTCTCTGAAAAAAATAATTCTAGCTTTGCCCAAGACTCAGGAAAAACTTGTATAATAAATATTATGTTTATACTTTTCCTTAAAAAAAGAAAATATAAGAGAATGATCTGTGGGAAATTAACCTGGCCCATTATGTGCCACTACCCTGACCATACAGTGTAAGAAGACTACAAAGTTCAATAGTCATTATGAATTTTCATCACTCGAGGCAACTGACAAAACCCACTCTCTCCTCTAATGCAGTCTCAGCAGCAAATATCCCTGAAATCAAGGTGAAATGTAAGAGGGACTCAGCAACACATTTTTGAAGGTTCCTGACTCCACGGTAACAATGAACTCCTAGAGAAAAGCTGAAGCATCTCTAGGAAGATTAAAGTGTTGCCAGATGAGTTCATAGCACTGAGGATACTTGTTAACCATTAATGGGAAATGAATAAAAATGAAGAAGGCCCCTTCACCAACCATATAAAAAATTCGCTGACAAAATTCTAAGAAATTCAGCCAAGAGGCAGTACAACTCTGGGCCAAGATCGCAAGATTTGATGTTAGATTCCTAGAATCCAAATCCCTGCTCCATTATCTACTGCTGTGTGACCTTTAGCAAAGTATTTTACCTTTTCTCTGCTACAGTTTCATCATCTGTAAAATCTTAACAATTTCTGCCTGACCTGTGGTGGCGCAGTGGATAAAGCGTCGACCTGGGAACACTGAGGTCGCCAGTTCAAAACCCTGCACTGGTCCGGTCAAGGCACATATGGGAGCTGATGCTTCCAGCTCCTCCCCCCTTTCTCTCTTTCTCTCTCTCTCTCTCTCTCTCTCTCTCACTCTGTGTCTCCTCTCTAAAATGAATAAAAAAAAAAAATCGTAACAATTTCTATACCCCACAGTACAACTGTGAGAATTATAAGAGATAATAAAGCATGCAAAGTACTTAGATTAGTGCTTAGCACATGATAGCACATAAGTGCTTAATAATTGTTAGATATTATTTCCACCAATAGTAAGCTATATTTTCATTTACACTAATAGGCTTCACAACTTTTGAACATTAAGTGGAAAAAAAGACTTATAGAACCCTGGCCAGATAGCTCAGTTGGTTAGAGTTTCCTTCCTGAAGCACAGAGGTTGCTGGTTCAATCCCTGCTCAGAGCTCATACAGGAACAGATTGATGTTCCTGTCTCTCTCTCTCTTCCTTCCCCTTTCACTAAAATCAATAAATAAAAAATTTAGAAAAAAAGGACTTAAAGAGTTTGTCATATATCCAATGAAACACAAATTTAAAATATAACTGTTGGGAGAATAGCACTGGATCCAGTAAATGGATTCAGAAACAGTCTGCCCACATTTTCTATTTCTTTGAATGCTTGATATTAGTACATCAGCCGTAGTTCTTGCTTACCAAGAGAAGTCCCCTCCATCCTCATTGCCCCCAAGATACAGTGAACCATATCTGAAGTAGGCTCTGCCACAGGGGATAAGAGAAAAATTAAATGTGTGTGTGAATATGTGCTTAGCTGGTGTGAGGTGTCTCAAAAAAGGTCTGAGATGAAGTAGAAGAACATGCTTTCCTGTAGCACTCAATCTGAACACACAGGACTTGATTTCTTACCCATTAACATCATCTCCCCAACACTATCTTCTTCCTTCTCTGAAGTGGGCTGTTGAATATGATCCAGGCTCACACATTCTTCTTGGGAGTGAAATACATTCAAATCCTCAAAAACCAGCAGCTCCTGAAAGAGCAACAGGTCCCCCTTCTTCTTAGTAATAGAAGTTCCTTGACAGCCCTGCTGTAAGAAAGGCTGAGACCCAAAGATCAGGGAAGGACTAGTGAAAAGGATCCCACACAGATGCAGCCATATAGGAAAGCCAGCCTCATAAAAGAACCAGAGGAAAAGCAGAAGAAAACATCTAAGGAGACAGTGAAAAATGAACCCCACTCTCCTTGCTGATTCCCAAGAGTATGTTTTCATACAAAGATTGGTAAGAGCAGCAAAGGTGATGCGCTCAAACAATGAATGGGAAAACCAAACCCACCTCAGGCTCAGGTGTCAAGCACAGAGAAACTGTCTTCTGTTTCTGTTGGATTCCTTCTTTGGACATAAGCTTCACTAAGGGACGGGGTTGCACTGGGGGAAGAGGAAGCTGTCGTTACTGGAAAAGTCAATGACTCTAATATGGAGAGACTGCCCACATCCTGAGGGCAGATTGTCCTAACTCCTTCAGCAGCAATGAATGGCTCCTGTGAGCCCAGTCTCAGATCAAACCATAAACCAAAGCATTTTAAACTTATGTAGGGTCTCCTCATTATAAAAATATAATTCCTCAAGTACCTTTTAAAATTTCCCTAACGACAAAAAGGGAAGTTGGGGAAAGGTCAAGTCTGAAGATCCCCACAGCAAGCACAAAGTTTCCAAAATGCCACATAAACTGCAATCAATCCAACAATTCATCCACATTTATTTATCCTAAAAAGATACTCTCTGCTCCTAGAAATGTCCATGGAAAATTACACTACAGAAAAGATACATACTGTTTATTTTATGGTCTTACCCACCCCAGCAAACCAAATAAACTCCAGCTTAAAAAAAAAATACTCCCGCCTGACCAGGCGGTGGCGCAGTGGATAGAACATCGGACTGGGATGCAGAAGACCCAAGTTCGAGACCCCAAGCTCACCAGCTTGAGCGCGGGCCCACCTGGCTTGAGCAAAAAGTTTGTCAGCTTGGACCCAAGGTCGCTGGCTCCAGCTAGGGGTTGCTCAGTCTGCTGGAGGCCTGCGGTCGGGGCACATGTGGGAAAGCAATCAATGAGCAACTGTGGTGTCACAACGGCAATGAAAAACTGATGATTGATGCTTCTCACCTCTCTCCATTCCTGTCTGTCTATCCCTCTCTCTGACTCTCTGTCCCTGTAAAAAAAAATAAAAAAAAAATACTCCCTCTACCCACTATGTTAACTTTAAGAATCAAGTCCTTTTCCTAATACCCACCATCCTAACTACAATTCGTTACTAGCATGGAAGCCTATCTTAGCCCCAGAGACACACACCTCTTCTCTTCCAGTGAAACATAAGTGTTCTTACCCGTGTTCTTAAAGTTTGAGCTCACATCTTTCATGATAACCAAGGTCTCTTTGACATTCTGACTGGGCTGGACTAGTCCTGGTTTGGGCAAGAAGGTGAGAAAGTGTTCCAGAACCAGCTGGTGGATGGTCTTGGGCCCACTAGTAGCATCTCGAAGTAGGTCTTGGCCTAGCTTGGAGTTTGGAGGAACTCTCAGTATAAAGGACTGCTTTGGCTTTGGGGAGATAGGAAACACTTTTGCAGCCATTGTGCCTTGAAATCACACACCACACTCGTTTCTGCAGAGTTTCAAAAGCCACCTCTTGCTGAAGGAAATGTGCCACAAAGCTGCAGACAAGAGAAAAAACGGATTACCCACAAGATCAAGCAGGGAATGCCTACACTCCAATATGGGGCTTGGGTTGTAAGACCACATGAGATCTAAATCAGAAAGGAAAGATAAGCTGGGGTAGGGAATTCTTTTCTTTTTTCCTGAGAGGCAGGGGGAGGCAGGCCGACAGACTTCCGCATGCGCCCCACCGGGATCCACCCGGCATGCCCACCAGGGGGCGATGCTAGGCCCCGTTGCTCGGCTGCAATCGGAGCCATTCTAGCTCCCGGGCCAACTTTGCTCCAATGGAGCCTTGGCTGCGGGAGGGGAAAAGAGAGATAGAGAGAAAGAAGAGGGGGAAGACCTCTGGGCACTTCTCCTGTGTGCCCTGGCCGGGAATCAAACCCGGGACGATGCTCTACCGCTGAGCCAACGGGCCAGGGCCGGGAATTCTTAACTGAAATAGATACTTAGTAAGGCTGGAAAGGACCATCCTGACAATGAAAGCCAGAGCATGTCCAAACCCAAGGACCAAATGGAAGGGAGCAAAGTCACTGACTAAAGACCGAAGGCCATTATAAGAAAATCGAAGTGGAGACTCCACTGGGAAGAGCTGCTTAACTCATGCTGGTGGAGCAATGGAGTAGAGGACAGGCAATCTAACAGTCAACACCGAGAGCATCTGCATGGAAGTCAGTCAGCTTGGCCACTGAATCTCAACGCAGGTCCCTCGGATGCCCTTCAGGGGACAACTGATGGCTCAAGGAGCAAACGCAAGGCCGCATGAGGTGTCCACACATGGCTTGCTAACTCCTCCACGCTGAGAAAGCCCTGTTGGAAGCGGAGGGGACGTCCCAATAGGGCCCACCGGTCCTGACCTACACCAGACCCTCTCTCACCGATCAAGGGCCACCTTCAGCAGAAGCCCAGGACGGGCGTTGCCCAGGGCGCGCTCCAGGCTCCTTCAACAACGGACACCAAGCTCCGCTCCCCACAGGGACCCCAGAGGCCGCCTTAAGCCTTGTTTCCGCTCTCGCGGAGCACCTCACCTTTCGGAGGCTCTGCCACCCCTGGGCGCTCGCGGAGGCCGGCCCAACGACCAGGCTCGGGACGACTGGGAAACTAGGCGTGAGAGACAGATCCCTCTCCTCGCCCTTGGGAGTGTCCTCACAGGCCGCCGGACACTGTTGGTGTGCCGTGCCGTCAGATGGGGAAGAAGGCAGGGACGCGGTGCCTTATGGGAGACCGGGCACCTCAGCATCTGTGACATCACGCCCGGTGCCTCGTTTCCGGTACGATATCCTGGTCTCCCTGCTCGGAGCGTGTAGTCTACAGTTGAGAAGACGAGGCTCAAGACCGGCCGACGGAGCTCTCAGGGAAGGAGGGAGGACAGGCTGTAAGCAGCCGCTCTCTATGTGGCTTCACCTGGAAGACGGAAAGTAAAAGGCTGACTCTAGTCCCCCATGACAGGCTGGCATCAGTCCCGGTACGGGCTAACTCTAGAGTCTGCTGGGAAATGTAGTTCATCCTCAATCAGCCAATGGGAGGCCGCCAGGAGCGGCGGTGGGGCGGGGCAAAACCGGAAGCGGGTTGTTTCTAGGACCGGAAGGTCAGCTACGGATTACCGCAGTTGCAGTTGCAGCATCCCGGGTGGATCGAAGAGTTACGGGGGCGGCGAGTGGGTAGTAATTCAGGGCCCCTCCTTGGAACTCGGTTTGTTATAGCTGTCTCTTCCGTCAGGGACGGCCAGCCTCCTCTCTCTCTCTCTTAGTAACTTCAACACTGTGTTGTGGCCACTTTACTTTCTAAAAAATTGTAGTTCTCGGACCACCTCATTTTCAGCTCCTCATGGACACCTAACGGCATCTTTTCTCTTTTCATTGTTCCGATAGTCAGTTACAATACACTGATCAGGGTCGGGATAATTTCTTGATTGCCTTATTCCTCTATGTAACACCCTCCACTAGCGGGATGACTAAGGAAAATATAAATGAGTGCCTTTTCTTAACTCCAACTGTAGGTGACTCATTTAAGCATGGCTTAAAATAAGTTATAGAGAGACTAGAGTCAAAACTGTGTGGTACCGATTATTTTTTTTTAAATGAAGAATACGTGCCTTGCCAAACATCAGAAAAAAACCGTTAACCAAAGCAATAGGGTTTGAGCTAAGAGTAAATAAATAGAACAGTGGAGAATAGTAAGTGCTAAAATTGATCTGAATATATGGAGACCTATATGAAAGGACAGCATTTCAACTTAGTATAAATTAGGTGGCGCTAGCAAAATTTGTCTGGTCTGAAAAAACATTAGACTCCTTATACTACATCAGTGGTTCTTAACCTTTTTTGAGGTACCGAATCCACCAGTTTCATATGCGCATTCACCGAACCCTTCTTTAGTGATAAGTAAAATATGATTTTTTTTCCAAATTCAAGACATAGGTATATGTTTTTTTACTGGTGCACAAAATGAGCCACGCATGAACATCACCTTGCTCAAAGAACAAAACCAACAAGTGCATGAACTCACAACAAATTTCGGTATTACTTTATTCTGGCCTCCGTGGCAGAGGCTTCTCCGAAACCCTGAGACTGATTCATCGAATCCCCAGGGTTCAATAGAACCCAGGTTAAGAACCACTGTACTACATACAAAAAAAAGGAATTTAATAACCAATAAAATAACACTTAACAGAACATTAAGCTTAATTTTGAAGCAAAACAGGAAGCTAAGATGCCTTCAAGTAAAATATAAACCAGTGTGACAATATAATTAAAAAAAAATTTTAAAGCAACATTAATAATCATCAAAATATTTTTCATCTAGTGTTTTGAATCAAAGAGAACTATTTAGTTCATTTTGCAAAAGTAAAGCAGCTGACACTGAATCCTATTAAAATTTGAAAAGTCAACACAGGATAAAAGGATTTATTTTGTAGTAAAAATATGGCGACAAGTTTAGAATAAACAAAGTTGTATGATAGAAACAGAAAAAAAGTCAAACAAGTAATAGACTGGAAAATAAACGTAAAAAGCCAGGTAAAGAATTAAACATTCCTGCCCTGGCAGGGTAGCTTAGTTGGTTAGAGCATCCTACTGATATACCAAGGTTGTGGGTATCATCCCCAGTCAGGCATGTCAACAAATGAGTGCATAAATAAGTGGAACAGTAACAAATTGATGTTTCCTTCTCTCTCTAAAAATCAATAATAGAAAAAGAATTAGACATACTCAACATGCAAGGAATACCTACCAACTGACAAGAGATGAAGGCAAAGGCCATGAAATCATTCCACAGAGGAGGAAAACTAACTGGTCATTAATGATTGAAAAGTGGGTTAGTCACTTTGGAAACAGTTTACCAGTTACTCATTTTAACATAGAATTACCACATGATCCAGCAATTCTGTTCCTAGTATAAACACAAGAGAAATGAAAACATATGTCCATATGAAAACTTGTACATGACTAGCAGCATTATTTATAATGGCTGAAAAGTAAAACAACCTAGATGTCTATTAGCTGATGACTAATGATGAATAGGTAAACAAGTAGTATATCCATAAAATGCATTATTATTTAAGCAATAAAAATGTAATAAAGTACCTGGTCTATGGTAGTGCAGTGGATAAAGCATCAACATGGAATGCTGAGATTGTTGTTTCAAGGCCTCCTCAGACTGCCCACTCAAGGCATGGGTGAGAAGCAACTATGAGTTGATGCTTCCTGCTTTGATTGACCAAATGGCAAGTTACTGATGATAATGGGTACAGGGCTTGTTTGGGGGATGATGAAAATGTGCTGGTATTAGTAGTAAATTTTTGTACATACCATGAATTGTACTAAAATACAATTAATTGTACACTTAATTTTTTTAATTAAAATTTTCAGTTACAATTGACATTCAATATTGTTAGTTTCAAGTGTACAGTATAGAGGTTAGATATTTATATAATTTACAAAATGATCGATCACCTCCCAATAAGTCTAGAACTCACTTGGCATAATGTTGTTCTTTACATCCCTGTTACTGTTCTGTAACTGCCAGTTTGTACTTTTATTTTCTGTGACAGAGACAGAACGAGAGACAGATAGGGTCAGACAGGAAGGGAGAGAGATGAGAAGCATCAATTCTTTCATTGCAGTACCTTAGTTGTTCATTGATTGCTTTCTCATATGTGCCCTGATAGGAGGGCACAGCAGATCGAGTGACCTCTTTCTCAAGCCAGTGACCTTAGTCTTAAGCCAGAGACCAGGGGGTCATGTCTGTGATTCCTCACTCAAGCCAGTGACCCCAAACTCAGGCTGGTGAGCCCACGCTGAAGCAAGTGACCTCGGGGATTTGAACCTCGGTCTTCTACATTTCAGTCCGATGCTCTATCCACTGCGCCACTGCCTGGTCAGGCCAGTTTGTACTTCTTAATCCTTTCATCCTTTTTTCCCAGCCCCCAAACTCCCCTCCCATCTAGCAGCCATCAGTTTGTTCTCTGTATCTACGAATCTGTTTCTGTTTTGTTCATTTATTTTGTTCTTTAGATTTCATATATAAGTGAAATCGTATGGTATTTGTCTCTGTCTGACTTATTATGCTTAGCATAATACCTTCTAAGTCCATCTGTATTCTTGCAAATGGTAAGATTTCATTCTCTTTCAAGGCTGAGTAATATTCCACTGTATTTATGTACCACATATTCTTTATCCAGTTGTCTATCAGTGGACATTTAGGTTGCTTCCATAGTTTGGCTATTGTATATGAAATGTCCTCCTTTGTCTTTTGTTATAACCTTTCTTTTAAAGTTTGTTTTGTCTGATGTAAATATTGCTATTCCCAATTTTTTCATTTTCATTTTCATGAAATACCTTTTCTATCTTTACTTTCAGTCTATGTGTGTCTTTTGATCTGAAGTGGGTTTCTTATAAGCAACACATGGACAAGTCTTGTTTCCTTCTCCATTCAATCACCCATATTTTTTTATTGGAACATTTAATGCATTTACATTTAAAGTAACTATTAATAGGTATGTTACTGCCATTTTATTTTTCATATTTTGATATTTTAAAATTCTTCTTCAAGAATTCCCTTTAACATTTCTTATAATATTTGTTTGGTGGTAATGAATCCCTTTAGATTTTCCTTGTCTGGGAAGCTCTTTATTTTTCTTCAGTTCTAAACGGTAGCCCTGCTAGGTACAGTAGTCTTGGTTGTAGGTCCTTGATTTTCATCTCTTTGAATATTTCAGGCCAGTCCTTTCTGGCCTGCAAAGTTTCTGTTGAGAAGTCAACTGACCATTTTATGGCAGCTCCCTTATAGATAACTAATTGCTTTTCTCTTGCTGCTTTTAGTTTCCCATCTTTAACCTTTGGCGTTTTATTTTATTTTAGTTATTGATTGATTTTAGAATGAGAGAGAGAGGAAGGGAGAGAGAGAAATTAAAACATTGATTTGTTGTTCCACTTATTTATGCACTCATTGGTTGATTCTTGTATGTACCCTGACTGGGAATCAACCCTACAACTTTGGCATATCAGGATGATGTTCTAAACAACTGAGCTACCTGGTCAGGGCCAAACCTTTGACATTTTAATTATCATGTCTTGGTGTGGGCCTCTTTGGGGTTTATCTTGTTTGTGACTCTCTTCCTGGAGTTGTATATCTATTTCAAATAGGTTTTCAATCCTTGTTCTCTGTTCTCCTTGTTGCACCCCTATGACGTGAATGTCGTACTGAAGTTGTTCCAGAAGTTCCTTAAGCTATTCTTATTTTAAAAATTATTTTTTCTTTTTGCTTTTCTGATTGGGTATTTTTCATTACCTTGTGTTCTAAACTGCTGATTTGGTTCCCTGCTTTGTCTAATGTGCTGTTGATTCCATCTAATTCTTCATTTCAGTTATTGTAGTCTTCATTACTTACTGGTTCTTTTTAATAGTTTTTATCTCTTTAAGTTTTCATTGAGTTCAACCTCTCTCCCCCAAAGTTCATTGAAGATCATTATAACCAGTCTTTTAATGAAGTTTTGTCCTGTTCTTTCATTTGGGACATGTTTCTGATAGAAAATAATCAGACTGGGCACAGGTAGGAGTTACAGGCTTTATTAGAAGAAAGAAGTAACCTGCCGAGGCGCTCTGTGGAGAGGAGAGAGGCGCGCTCTGGTCTCAGTCTAAGGGGTGATTTTATAGGAGTTTTAGAGGGAGTACTGAAAGATATACAGGATGAATTCTGGTTGGATGTTCTCGTTGCTAGGCCTCTGGCGCACATGGAGTGCTTGGCAAGTTGGAAAGTCCCTGCTGAAAGGTTCTTTGTCAGGTCTATCTTCTGCGGTCTAACGGTCACCCAGACAGCTGTGTGTCCTTGAGGTCCGTTCGTGATAGACAAGGATGGGAGTTTCTGTAACGAGAACATCCTGACCCACACTCCCAAATAATCTTACGTTTCTAGACTTCTTCTTATATTAATAAAAACAGAAAGAAGAAAGAAAAGACTAGGTACTCTTGTGGCTCAAAGTTTTGAAAGGTTCCTTGCCAGGGTAAGTCATGTAACCAAGACAGCAGGTGAGCTGGAGAAGGACTGAGAGGTCCCGTTCATGAGAGGTCCTCAATTGCCTGGGCACAGAAAAGGGAGAATCTAGAGAGGGTTTGAAGTTGATTTACCCAGTGGGCGTGTTGGTATGATTGAAGGAATAGTTGCTGGGTGAGAGAAGAAGGGAGGAGGGGACGCTCCAGGAGGTCCATCTTGGGCTTTGGGGCGGCTGCTTCCTGCTGGTATCCCTACTGTAGATGCGGTCCCTCCTGAAGCTCCCCTTGGGGAAGTGGTGAATACGGGTGAAGGAGCATTTGATTATAGGTGATCTGGAGATTTCCCTGATGCGGGCCTGCAGTAATTTGAAAAATAATGGACCAAATGTTAGTATGAGGCAGAGGATTAGAAGTGGTCCTAGAATAGGAGCTAGCATGGGAAACAGGGTTTTGCTACCACTGATCAGAAAGGGTAGTAGTACTGGACCGATGGTTGCAGAGCCTGTCCTGATGTTTTCGAAGAGAGTTGATATTTTCTTTAACTCCTGGTTTGATAATTCCAGTTAGGATTATTGGGGGAACTGCCTGCCTGCCGGTGGGCAGCTGGACATTTCTGGTGTGTTCCTCTTCTGCTGTTTCCTGAGCAGTGGTCCATACCACTGCTATAAAAAAATAGCAGTGGTCCTTTCCTTATCACTAACTGAGAGGCAAGAGGAGAGGATAATGCTAATATGATGCCAAGTAAGGTCATAGGAAAGAGTGAGATATTTGAATTCCTTGATGTATTTGTCTGGGTCTGAGGAGGAGGACCCTAGGCAACGCTCAATTTGGCTCAGGTCAGAGAAGGAGAAAGGGATTGCTACCCTAACTATTCCTTCTACCCTGGCAACCTCCCGGAGTGGGTATAAACCAGAATTAGACTGGGGAGGTTTGCGAGGGCGAAGGTGCAGAGGTGAAATGGAAGAAGGAGAGTCCGGTGTGGAGCTAGAGTCGGGTGAATTGACATTAGGATCAGAATAGGGTGGCGGATAAGAGTCAGAATTAAGAGGAGCAGTTGGAGTGGATTTAGTAACCGGATGTAGGGAACTGTGATCCTGGGGGTCAAAGAAATCGGTGGCGAGAGGATCGGAAGAAGGAGAGGGAGAGTGTGCCAGAAGAACCTGATAAGTGGAGCAGGAAGAGCAGATAGAGGGGCGAGATCGGAGATAGAAGAAAGCCTACACGTAAAGTATCTCAGACCACTTTTCAGAGCGTTGACAGAAATTGTTAAGGTCCCTTAGGATGTTATGGTCAAAAGTGCCATCTTCAGGCAATGAGAGTTATTGTCTAATTGGTATTGAGGCCAGGCCGTATTGCAGAGAAAAAATCAGTTTTTTTGGTTTAAGGTAGATTAGGCCAAGCCTGGTGAGATTTTTTAGGAGGTACCCCAGGGGAGTCTTAGAGTCCGGTTTGGATTGTGAATCTCCCATATTTGGCGGGACGACTTTTCCTGGGCATCCCCAGGGAAGTCGAGGCTGTCAGGTATGTAATTCCTCAACAGAGAGGAAGGGTCTGAGAGGATAGAGGTCGTCACCTGCTATTCTCAACAGACAGACAGACAGGAAGGGGGAGTTGCCGACTAGGTACCTAGATTTTCTGGAGGGGCTTTGGCAGTCCACTGAGACTGAGCCCGGACAAATGGGCGGCAACTCTGGAATATGGGAGAAACACCCGGAATATGGAAGGAACAGGTAAGACTAAAAGACTTAGGGGCAAGGGACAACTAGACGCAGGGAGAATGAGATACCTTACCTCCTGGTTTGGCAGGAGTGTCCGGATAGGGCTGAGCTGTCAATTGCTCAACCGTGCTTTCACAACTGAACAGAATCAGGGAGTTAGACTCTAAAGAAAGCTGTGCTTTTTAAGGAGTAACCCAGTAGCCACATTGGGCTAGGAAGTTAAGTAATTTAATGGTGTCTGTTTTGGAAGTCTCTAAAGATGGGCTATATAGAAGAAGGTCGTCTACATATTGTAAGATAGTGCTGTGAGACATTGTAAGCAACTGAAGGTCAGAGGCTAAAGTCTGTCCAAAGAAATGAGGACTATTTCTAAAACCTTGAGGGAGGACTGTCCAAGTGAGTGTTGTGAGTGTAAGGTGTCAGGGTTGGTCCAAGTGAATGTGAAGAGTTTTTGGCAGTTAGGATGTAAAGGAATGGTAAAGAAGGCATCCTTTAGATCTAAGACGGTGAAGTGTGTGGTATTGGCTGGTATTGTTGACAGGATGGTGTAAGGGTTGGGAATAACTGGGGTTATAGGCAGAACAGCTGTGTTAATGGCCTGGGGATCCTGAACCAGTCGGTAAGTGCCATTTGGTTTGATGACTGGAAGAGTGGGTGTGTTGTATGGGGAGTTAGTGGGTATTAGGAGTCCTGCTTGTAGGAGTCTTTGAATGAGTGGTTTTAGACCAGTAAGATGTTTACGAGAAATGAGGTATTGGGGTACATTAGGAAAATGAGAGGGGTCTTTAAGAGATATTTGAATTTGGGTCTGATGAAATCTAAGATTCCTGACTATTTGATATATAAATAAAAAAATAAAGAGAGTGGTTCCTAGAGAGGCCTTAAGGGAAAAGGAACGGAGGTCATTATTCTCTGTAAATTCTTCCTGCTGAGTAGGGGCGGTGAGGGGTTATGGCCTCTCTAAGGATTACCCTCAGTGAGGGGTAGAGAAGTGTAGTGATGACTTCTTGTCGGGTAAGGGTGTATTTATAGGGTTTTAGATTTTTCTGTTTTGCGAGGGCAGATTTCAGGGTTGGTGTGTAGGGTGGGTTAGGTAGATATTTCTAATTTTCTGATTGGCGAAGGTCTGCATGTGGTTCTGTAAGAAACTAGTGGACAAATGTAAGAGGCAGAGTATAAAAGTTAGAAAAATAAATAGGAGAGTGAGTGCACCAATGAAAGGCAATAGTCAAAACACCCAGTTTGTGCAAAACCACTGATTTCATGACTTGGTTTGTTTTTACAAATTTTTGGGCTTTAGAGAGAGAGAGAGAGAGAGAGAGAGAGAACAAGACAGGGCAGTGGCTAGTTCCCTGCCCCTAGACCTATTTTTATAGAAATTCTTAAAGCAACAAGAAGAGGAATTACCTGTAGAGCTCATTTGGTCCTTAGATTGACAGGTAGTATATTAGGAACTGGAAGAGGCTTATGGAGTGGGATTAGGTTGATGTAAAGCCAGTAGTTGCGGCCACCATCACATCTGCCTGGCCAGTGCAGGTTCACATTTGATTCGGACAGTTGGTAATGAAACAACGGAGCCAAGAACTGGTGAGCCATCATTTTTAATTCTAGCTTTCACCCGGCAGGCAAGTAAAAACACACACTGGGCTCCAAAACCCACTCATTCAGTGGTCACAAAGCTACTGACTTATCCGAGTTTCCTAGAATCAAAGGCTTCTAGCTCACCAGTCTTTTTTTTTTTTTTCAGAGACAGAGAGAGAGTCAGAGAGAAGGATAGATAGGGACAGACAGACCAGAACGGAGAGAGGTGAGAAGCATCTATCGTTAGTTTTTCATTGCCGTCGCAACACCTTAGTTGTTCATTGATTGCTTTCTCACATGTGCCTTGACTGCGGGTCTTCAGCAGACTGAGCAACCCCTTGCTGGAGCCAGCGACCTTGGGTCCAAGCTGAGGAGCTTTTGCTCAAGCCAGATGGGCCCGCGCTCAAGCTGGCAAGCTCGGGGTCTCGAACCTGGGTCTTCCGCCTCCCAGTCCGATGCTTTATCCACTGAGCCACCGCCTGGTCAGGCATACCAGTCTTATTCACCTCTGTTCCCCATTTCCTTCTCTGCACAAACTGGCTTCTTCCTCAGCACTCCGCCATCTTGCCTGCTTCTCCTGGCCTCCACGTGGCTTTTCTCTGCTTTTCTCTCTAATGCTAATCTCAGGAACCAAGAGAGAGCAAGCTCCTTGTCTGGCCCACTTTATAGTGTAGAAATCCAAACCTTTAATCCAATCTACAAACAAGGAAGTCTCTGATACAAAGTCACTTATCTGAGGCATAATGGGAGGATTCCTCATGAGAGTGCACCACCCCACATCATCCAATCAGTCAAGGGTGTGGGGAAAACCTTACTCTTAAAACTAAGCCTTAGGCTATACCAACCCAGGCTGTCCACAGCCTGTCTCCCAACACACATTAATATCAATGGACTTGAACGTGGGCAGCGCCATCTTTAACAAAGTGAGTATAATATATTTTATCTGCCCAACAGTTGATATTTGAGATGAGATAGATTAGAGTACAGGTTTCTGTCCAATTAGTAGGGAGACACATATAGGTATTGGTCCCACACAAGTAGAAAGCCCCTGATTGGGTAATACAGGATGACAGGTGGACAGAGAATTGATGAACAAGGGTTGGTTTCATTCATCTGACTCTGAACTCCAGATGGTTAGGGTGGAGGAAAGTACCGCCCCAATAAGTGGGGAGAGTAGAGGATTGTTAGCTAGGGTGACTAATTAAATATTCTTCGAAAACTAGTTTTCTGACTGTTCAAATTCTTTTTCTCTGTATAAACCTCCTACAACCTGCACAAACCTTTTACAACTTACATAAACCCTCAGCTTTCATGAACTTTCTTATCCAGAAATAACTGGCTTTCATAACAACTTGATTTTTCCTTTTTCTTTTAAAAGTATTTCTATACTTTCTATTATCAAAACCATACAATTCCTTTCTAGTCAGAATTCTCAATTTCAAAAAACTCTTAACCTTCATTGACAACCAAACTGGCTTTTATTTTACTCTAGTTTCCCTTTTCCCAAAGTCTGATTAAAAGAGTCCTTAGTTTCTTTATATATTTGTCATATGTAGGCCAATAAGCTTCTGGTTTGTGGTTGGAGTAAGGCACGCTGCTTTTCTATTTCAGCAGCAGTGGGAGTTGTCAGGATTACGGTGTGTGGACCTGTCCATGTGAAAGTCAGTCTTTGGATATTGTAATGCTAGAAGCGCCTCTTGGACAGTTCTTGAACAGTCTGCTGAGTAACCTGTAAATACTGCAAGTACTTAGGAAAAGGGTGGTTAAATTTTTATATTTTGTAGTTAGAGTTTAAGTCCTAGTGACCACTGCTTCCAGCTGGAATTAGCAGCAGGTCCCAGCCTACAATAGGCATGGGGCATTGAGACAAGAGGAATAAAGGAGACAGTATACTTTAAATAAAGACTGTCAATACCCACAGTAGAGATTTTCAAGGGATAAATAAAACTAAAATATTCAGGTAAGGCATAGTAGATGGCCCTTGTGTTTATAAGAAATGAGATCAGTTTATCTGCTACTTGGAAGAAATACCTTAGGCTCATGAACGATGTCCTTGGGCCTTCAGTGGCAATTCCCAGCATGCTGGGCAAGGTCAGATCACAGATAGCTGGAGCAGGGCTAGAAGAGACTGAGCCGCTCCCTCCATGGAGCAAGGGGGCAGCTTACCTTCCCATTTCCCTCTTTCCACAGCAAAGATGTGTCCCTTGGTGGGGCTGAGAAGCCTCGCAGGCTTCAGTTCAATGACCTTTCTTTCCACTCTTGAAGCAGGGCTCTGATGGAATTCTATGAAGCTGGAGCCTTTAAGAGCGTATGTCAAGAGCTGGTGTTTCTTGACCTGTTTTGGGCCTTATTTGCCTTTTCTGTCACTACCTAGGCTATTATAGACCTTAAAAGCCATGCTCAGAAGATCTCACTGAGGGGCTTGACTAAGAGAGCAAAATTGGGAATCCAGTGTATAAAGAAGCCTATTAGACCGAGGAAAGAAAGGATATGATTTGTGGTGGTAGGTGGTTGGAGACAGTGGAGGTTCTGAGTTTGATTTAGGGTGAGACCTCAGGTGGTGGGGGTTAAGGCGATGGCCAGATAGACTAAGGACTGAGAGTGAAGTTGAGCTTTAGCAGAGAAGACATGAAATTACTTTATGGTGAGGAAGATAAGAAGGGTGGCGGTGTGTCTCCTAGAGGCAGGCAGGGAGGGGCTGCTGGGGAGTAGGTTATTTACATATTGTAAGACAGTACTAGATTTGAGATTGCTTGCTGCTAAATCTTGAGCTAGTCAGTGCCCAAATAGGTGTGGGCTGTTTAAATTGCTGAGCTGCATTAGTGTCTGGGTCAGTTCAAGTAAAAGGAAACAGAAAGTAAGAGTCAGGGTGTAGAGGGATGGTAAAGAAGGCATTTTTGAGGTTTAGGACCGTGAGTGAATGGTGTTTGAGGGAATGTGTGACAGTAACCTGTAGAGATTAGGGACTACTGGATGGAGGAGAATTACTGCCTCATTGATTAGGTGTAAGTCTCGTATAAGGCGATAAGCCTTTGAAGGTTTTTGAACAGGAAGGGTGGGGGTATTGCAGGAAGAGTTTATGGGATGAGTAAATCTTGATTTAAGAGGCAGGTAATTATTGGTTTAAGGCCTTATAAACAGACACAGTGACACAGTAAACAAAGATCTTATATGCAAATAATAAATTAAGAAATTTAAATAAGCGTACATTTTCTGACAGACAAAACAGATTACTTACTCACACAGCTTAATAGAAAACTCTGCTTTTTAAGTTTTTTGAGATGGTAGGGAGTTGTCAGCATAGAGGGGAGGAAGAGAGAAAGCAGAGTGATGGACAGTGTGAACAGCTAGATAGAAAGAAGGAGGGTCAGAATCTAAAGGAGAGGGAGAAAGACCTAGTTATAGCCTGTAAGAAGGAGGGAGGGGACAAGGGAAGAAAGACACCTCCTGCCACAGCCTGTAAGGAGGGAGGAGGGGTCAAAGAGATAGGCAGAGCCTGTGAGGAGGGGGAGTGGACGAGGGGGAGAAAGGCACTGTTGCCTGTGGGGAGAAGGGATGGGTCGAGAAAGATACAGGCAGAGCTGCAGTCTGTGAGGAGGGAGTTTGGGGCAAAGGAGAGACAGGTACTACTACCTGCTGGAGGAGCCGCAGCTTCTAAGAAGGGGGGTTTGGGACGAAGGGGGGGGGGTTTGGGACGAAGGAGAGCAGTTTGCAAGGAGGGGGGAGGGGTTTAAGAATGCAGTGGACAAGGGAGAGGCCCCTGGCCAGCAAGGGAGGCGAAAGAGAGATTGGTATTTATTTGCAAATGAATGAGAGACAGGATTCTGCGAAGGGAGGGGGCTTTCTGGAGGGAAGAGACTCAAGCAGAAGAGATTTGCAGAGGCACTAAAGAGAGGTTTTGAGAGAGGGATGCCCCTGGGGGTCAGGCAGGAGGGGGAGAGAGTTAGGAGTCCGCAGAGAACAGGCAGCACAGAGATTAAGGACAGGAGCGAAGGTAGAAAAAAGAGAGCCTGTATGTAAGGAATTTCTGAGGCTCTCCCCCATCCGGTGGCAAGATTGTTTAGGTCTTGGAGGATGTTAATATTAAAATTTCCATTTTCGTGCCAGTGGGAGCCATTATCCAGTCTGTACTGAGGCCATGCTATGTTACAGAAACCGAGTTTGGTGAGATTGTTTAAAGAGGCATTCCAAAGGAGTAGTCTCTGAGACCTGAGATTGGGAGGAGCCCATCGTGGGCAGAGAATAGAGATAGAGAAAGAGCGTCCTCTGACTTTTTCAACTATTCTGAGTAGAGTAGGTGTGGGACATGAGGAAACCGATTGTCACCACAGACCTCAGTTCCAGAGTAGTAGAGAGCAACTTGGCTAGGCACCTAGACTTTCGTAGAAGTCTGTAGAAGCAGGCTTCCCAGAGTAGAGACCTCGCAAACTGTAAACCTCAGAGAGAGTAGAGTGAGGGTGAGGGAAGGAGAGAAGCCTACCGGAGATTGGGAAAGAGCAGAAATTCCTTACCTTCTGAGTTCGTGACAGGGTCGGGTAGCTGGCCAATCAACCTACGTCCACACAGCCAGACAGAATCAGGTAGTAAACCTGGAACAAGCAGCCGCTGCCCACTGCTTCCCAGGTAGTAAGTTTGGCTGGTGGAGGGGGATCGTCCAGGTGTCCGGCACCCTGTCCCGGGTTTCGGCACCAGAATGATAGAAAATAATCAGACTGGGCACACAGGTAGGAGTTACAGGCTTTATTAGAAGAAAGAAGTAACCTGCCGAGGCGCTCTGTGGAGAGGAGAGAGGCGTGCTGGTCACAGTCTAAGGGGTGATTTTATAGGAGTTTTAGAGGGAGTACTGAAAGATATACAGGATGAATTCTGCTTGGATGTTTCTTGTTGCTAGGCCTCTGACACACATGGAGTGCTTGGCAAGTTGGAAAGTCCCTGCTGAAAGGTTCTTTGTCAGGTTTATCTTCTGCGGTTTAACGGTCATCCAGACAGCTGTGTGTCCTTGAGGTCCGTTCACGATAGACAAGGATGGGAGTTTCTGTAACGAGAACATCCTAACCCACACTCCCAAACAATCTTACAGTTTCTGTATCTTCTCTGTTTGGCTGCTTTCCTGTTTTTGTTTCTATGTATTAGGTAAATATGATGTGTAACCCAGTCTTGACAGGGTGGCCTTATCTAGTAGGTGTCCTGTGGGGCCCAATGGAGCAGAGTCCCTGCTCACCTGAACCAGGTGTTCCAGGGGTGTCTCTGGTGTTGGTTTTGTGTGTTCTCCTTATTGTAGTTGGTTGCTGTTGGCACATCAGTGGGTGAGATTGACTCTAAGGCTGACTGGCTATGAGGACTGGCTGTGACTATAGTGGATGAACTATAGTGTGATGGTTAACCCCATGGGGTGTTATTCACTATATTAGTGTTCTGATACCTACTGAGTCCACAGTGTGGATGTGTCATTCGTAAAGCTAATTGGGTAATGCTCTGGTGTGATCTGAAGCAAGTCACCAGGTGTATCGATTTTGGGGCCTTTTGGGAGGGGTTCCAGTGCAGGCCCAGGTCAGCCGCTACCTGTGCCTGGTGTGGAGACAAGTGGTAAGAGCTACAAAGGGATCTGTGTTTGACAGCTGCCTGTGCTGGAGTTGGAGGTGCTTGGGAGTTTATAGTGCAAACGGAGGCATGCTTCCTATAGTCGTGCAGCTGTTTAACAAGAGTTACAGGGCATGCTGAGGCAAATTGCTGTTTGCTTGAGGTTTGCGGGCCTTTTGGAGATTTTTAGGAAAGTCCTCAGCACGGTCCGAGCCTAGCAACTTGTGAGGAATAGCCACTGAAAGAGGTCTGCGTTGGTGTTTGAGTTGAGTAGGGTACATTCAAGGGAATCAACAAGGTGAGGTAAGTTTGATGGAGACTCAGATTTGGTACCAGCCTGTGTCTGCCAGCTCTGTGGGCAGAGGGCTCAAGGAAGGAACGGTGGTGCTTGCTAGCTGTTTAGACCCAGATTGAGCTGTTCTTCTAGTCCTTGTCTTGAAGCCAGACAATTCAGTTCTGCCCTCTTTCACTGGCACTTTTGAGAGGTTACCGCCAAGCTGGAGTCAGAGCAAATGAGTATGTCAGCAAATAAGTCCATGCACAGGCCCTTGAAGAGGAACACTTGGGACAACAGCAGTTCTCTATGTCACCCAGATGGAATCCTGCCTGATTTACACAGCCAGATGTTTTGGAGAATCCTTTTCCTGGCATGGGTGACCTCAGTTTAGGAGCTCTGGCTTCGCAGGGGGGATATCCACAGCCAAGAAATCCCTCCCAAGTCTTAACCACCACACATGGACGTGGGACCAGCTCATTTCGTATCTTTCCCCATCCTATCAATGTTTGTATGACTTCTTTTTTTTTTATATCCTCAGTTATAGGAATTCTGTTTAGCTAGTCTTCAGATGGTTCAGAAGACTAGCTAAAATTCTGTTTAGCTAGTCTTCAAGGGCGGTTGTTTTATAGTTTAGTTGCAGCTTTGATGTGGTGGTGGGAAAAGGCAAGTACATTGTTTGCCCACTTCTCCAATCTTGACCAAAGTCCTATACACTTTAAAAGGGTGAATTTTATGGGATTTGAATTATATTACAATAAAAACCAACCAGACAGGGAAAATTTCATCTTACAGTAAGGTGATCAGATTTTAAAATTGGTAAAGTGGGACACCATTGACGGGGGAGGGGGGTGTTCTTGATTAAAAATTTGGTCTATATGAAGCAAAAAAAATTTTTCATAGAATGCAAAAATAGTATTGTAATATATTTTTTAAATTGGGACTGTTTTAAAATGCCGCGGGATGCGGAACAAATTGTTAAAAATTGGGACTGTCCCCCAAAATTGGGATGTCTGGTCACCTTATTTACAGATAAATATGTTTAGTATCTAAGATATTTATGAAGAACATACTACACTACAAACAAAAAAGTTCAGTATCTAGATTCTACAAGTAAACAGTCAAAGGAGCTTTACTATTTCTATAGAATCAAGCATAAAGTAGAAATTCTCTTAGGAAAATCCACTGCTTCAATAAATGGTAGTAAAATAAAACACAGGTTAAAAAACCTGTTATATCTCTGTTAAATCAGAAAAAAATGTAATGCTAAACATTGCTTTGGGCATGAAACATTTTTAAATATTTCTAGAGGATTGTATGACCACTATAGCAACTGTTATCAACTAGTTCACATTTTAGAATCATTTTAAGAATAACAGGAGAAAGTGTATTGGGAGGTAGTGGAAAACATACACAAAACTGGTTATGTAACAGTTATAGCAAGGGCTAATTGGGAATAACAAATGATCAACAATAGGGAACAGCTAAGCAAATAGGGCACATGAACTGTGTCAGCATGTGGATTATTTACATAGAACAAAGTTCCACGAAGACTACAAAGCATGTGTTTTGTGCTCTAGTCACAACTATGGAGAACCAGAGTCCAATCTAAGCTCTAGTGTGAAGATATGGAAAGAAGATTTGGGGTAGGAAGAGTTTGGAGTTTAATCTCCATTTGATTCTTTTTTGTTTCTTACATCCCTTCTCTTTACATCTCTTTAAATGGGGAAAGATAGAGGGGACATGTACAAACTAGAGCACCTAATATTTTACAGGTCCACAGATTTTCAAATACAGATCAGGACATAATAATTCTACACTTGGAATATATGTCAAACGTTTCTTCACCACAGTAACCCATCTCTTTCATGGTGGTGAGTAGGGAAATATGATCTCACAGCAATGAACCAAGTGACAACAAATGGAATTATGATCAACTTTTCTAATTAATTCATTTATCAGGCCCAACCAATACTCTTAAGAACCATAGTTCATTAATCAGGTACAAAATTTATTTCTTTATTTATTTTTAAAAAGGTTTTATTTATTGATTTTAGAGAGAGGAGAGACAGAGGGAGAAAGGTGGGAGGAGGAGCAAGAAGCATGACACAGTTCCTTCTTGTATGTGCCTTGACTGGGCAAGCCCAGGGTTTCCAACCAGCAACCTCAGGGCTCTAGGTTGATGCTCTATCCACTGTGCTACCACAGGTCAGGCCAAAAAAAATGTATAGCAAGCCACTCTGCTTGTTTTTTCCCCACTAGATTCCCAAGTCTTCAAGACAAGGGAGAATAGAATGAGGGGACACATCCTTGCTATGGGGTCCCCAGGGAAAATGAGTGTGGGATCTCTGTCTCAAGAACATCTTAGGGGCCCTGGCCGGCTAGCTCAGTGGTAGAGCATCAGCCCAGCACGTGGAAGTCCCAGGTTCAATTCCCAGTGAGGGCACACAGGAGAAGTGACCATATGCTTCTCCATCCTTCCCCTTCTCCTTCCTCTCTGTCTCTTCCCTTCCTGCAGCCAAGGTTCCATTGGAGCAAAGTTGGCCCAGGCGCTGAGGATGGCTTCATGGTCTCTGCCTCAAGTGCTAGAATGGCTCCAGTTGCAACAGAGCAACACCCCAGAGGGGCATAGTATCGCCCTCTAGTGGGCATGCCGGGTGGATCCCGGTTGGGTGCATGTGGGAGTCTGTCTCTGCCTCACTGCTTCTCACTTCAGGAAAAAAAAATACAAAAAAAAAGAGAACATCTTAGGGGGCTAATCTTAGAACATGCAAAAAAAAAAAATCTTAGGGGTCCAGATTAATGCAAACACTTATTGAGCAATAGCCATGTACTTCCTACTCTGAAAAAATCATGGCATGTCATCAGTACATGTGTTCTCTTCACCTTTGTTTTACCATCATTTGAGTACCTCATTTACTTCTACTCCTATTCCATTAATTCCTGGGACACAGGGGCTATTCTCTGATTTATTTTATTTCCCAAAGCACCCAGAACCCAGTGTATGTTCAATAATAACTGTTGAGTGTATGAACTCAAGATATAAGGCTGATGCCCTGGCTGGGTTGATCTGTTGGTTAGAGTGTCGTCTCAATATGCCCAGGTTGTAGGTTCAATCTCTGGTCAGGGCACATACAAGAATCAACCAATGAATGCATAAGTAAATGGAATAGTAAATTGATGTTTCTTTCTCTGTTTCTCCCCTTTTTCTCTAAAATCGATCAATAAAATTTTTAATGATTAAAAAGGATACAAAACTGACAGTTGGAAGAGAGATGTAAAGTATAGGGCATTCAGTGAGGCCCCTGGCCACCCACTGGACAGATGGTGAGAGGATCCATGTTCTTCCCTCCATCATATGTCCCAGGGCTGAAGACAGGTTGAAGGGGTCCAGAGGAAGAGAAGCTGGTGAATGTGTATATGTGAGATTTGGCTGTCACATTGTAAAAGGAAATGTTTCTAGCCTTATAGTCTAGGAAGATGCCCACATGCCTGGGGGGCTCCCTCATCTGCAGGCGGGTTGGGGGAAAGGTGGACGCCTGGTACTCATTTCGTTTCATCATCATCACTACCCAGTAGCCATTCTCTGGTGACAGGGTCATGCTCCCCTTTCTGCTTGTGGATGCCTTGCAGATGCCCAGGACCCACCCTGTTTTGTCTCCCACCTCCACTTCCCAGTAATGGCAGCCAGAATTGAACCTTGGAGAGCCCAGGGTGAAGATGCAGCTATCAAATCTTTCTGGACTGTCAGGCATATGGTTCCACTTGTTTCCAAGTCTAACAGTCTTCAGGTCATCAGAGATGATGAGGTTGGGGTGAGCTGTTTCTGCATCCAGAATCACATTAACTGCAGAGAGAATTAGAATACCTAGCTGGGGGTCCACGGGCAACATCCCTACAGGTTCTCCCCACCTCCGGGAAACATGGACAGGACTGTTCTTCTGGGACACAGGGGAACAGTATAGAGACCCATCAGGCCAAGGCTGCTCTCTTTGATCTGGGCACTTACCAGCATATGCCTGAGCACAAATGAGTTCTGGAACTACAGAGAAAAAGAAGATGGGGGGGGGGGGGAGACTTGAGCATTCCCATTCAGAGGGTTAAATCTACCTTGATCCCCACAAAAAATAAAGACAAGTGCCCCAATGCTCAGGATCCTGATTTTTCTGCTTGGATGTAAGTTCCCATTCCTCCCAGGTACCTGGGCCTTCCTTGGAGACTATGTAGTCTGATGAGTTGACCCGGCCAAAGGAGTCTTGCCCAGAACCTGTGAGGGCCTGTCATGACCTTTCTCTTGCCTCTGTTACAGGTGTTTTTCTCTTTTCTAAATAGCACCCAGAAATCAACAGTGTAAGGGAATGACAATAACTGTTGCTAGGTGCATATTACCACCAACGTACTTACCATTGAAGGTTTCCATTTCTGAACGGAGAGTTTCTAAAGGAGAAAGGGAGTTAGAATTAAGTTCCCCAGCTAGCGACAGATCAGAGCGAGGCTGAAGGCAGAGTCAGAAGGCCATGAGAGGTGGTAAAGGGATGCTTGGGGGCTCTGGGCTGCATGGATCTCAGGAAGGAAGGAAGCTGCCTACCCGAGAAATGCTTCACGCTCTTCTCCACAAACTCTGATTTCTGGTGGAGTAGGTGGATCTTTTCTTGCATCGCTTGAGGGGTGGTCCATGGCTTAGGCATATTCACCATCTTGACCCTAGAGACAAAAGACTATTGATTGTCCAAAGAGGGCTAGAGCATGGGAATGGCCCCAAGCCCCGTAAAATGGAAGGGAGATACAACCTCCTCAGGACATGCCCAGCCCAGCCTGAGCTTCACAAAGTACTTCCTAGACTTCAAGTTCTAAACACTGGTCCTCAACTTTGGCAGTGAATTTTCATCACCTGGGGTGTTTTGTTTAAAAATCACCGATACGTATTACAACCACAATGAGTTGTAATGACTGTTTTAACATGTTTCTGATATTGGAATGCTCAATCCAGAATTATCTATATCAAATTAACTACACTTCACTAATCTCTTTATTTCTATTGAAATAAAATGATAGTAGATGAGGAAAAAACACAATGAGATACCACTTCAGACCATTAGGATGGCTATTGTTAAGAAAAAATAAAAAACAAATGTTACCAAGGAAGTAGAGAGATTTGCACCCTGTGTGTTGCTGATGGAAATGAGAAATGGTGCAGACACTGTGAGCAGTATGGTGCTTTCTCAAAAAGAACTAAACATAGAATTACTGCATGATAGAGAAATTCCACTTGTCAGTATACACCCCAAATAATTGAAAGCAGAGACTCGAACAGTTGTATCTTGACCAATATTTACAGTAGTATTATTCATAATAGACAAAAGGTAGAAACAATCTAAGTGTCCATTGATCGAACAATGGATAAACAAAATTTGGGAGATATATATATATATATATATATATATATATATATATATATATATATATATATACACACACACACACACACACACACACACACACACACACACACTGGAATGTTATTCAGCCTTAAAAAAGGAATGAATTTCTGACACATGCTACAGCATGGATGAACCTTGAAGACATTATATAAAGTGAAATAAGCCAAAATACAAAAGTACAAATATCTTATGATTGCACTTAAGTGTGGTAGTTAAGAGTAGTCAAATTTTCAAAGACAAAGTAGAGTGGTGGTTACTGGGGACTGGGGTTGGGGGCAGTGAGAGTTGTTTAATGGTATGGAGCTTCTGTTTGGGAGGATGAAAAGTTCTGGAGATGGTATGGTGATAATGGTTGCATAATAATGTGAATGTACTTAATGCCACTGAACATACATTTAAACATGCTTAAAATGGTAAATTTTATGCTATGTATATTTTACCACAAAAAGAAATTGATTCCTGGGTTGTACTCCTATAGATTCTGCTTTAATTCATCTTGCCAACTCTGGATGTCAGGCTTCTGTAAAGCCCTGGGGTGATTGTAATGTTCAGCATTCTCCCTCTGATTTCCTCCCCTGCCTGCTGGGCTTAGCAGATCCACTCTGGGAAAGTACTTCTCTCCCTGAGTCCATAAGCACTCTGCAGGAACAGTTTTCATGAGGCGAATTGCATAAGACACAATCTAATAGGGAAGTTTCTTAGGAAGCCACCATCAGCGCAGCAGGCTGTGCTCATTCTTTCCGGTCTTTAACCCAAAGTTCTCCCTCATGATCTCACTTCTGTTTTCCCCTGCACAAATCCAGAAAGGCCTTAGGTAGCTGCCAGAAATGGGAGGAGCCTGGGGAGGAATCCTAGACCCAGGGTTGGGAGAATCTCCCTTCTAGGACTGCCTTCCCAAATGTTTCCTGCAAGACACCAAAGGTATCACCAGGGGACACTCGGTACCTGTCCAGGGTGACTCCAATGTCCTAGGAGAGAAAAGAGGGAAGATTTTCATTACCAGTCTTCTACGGGCTGCACTGACTACTGGCTTCTTTTCCTGGGCCCCAGAGTATCAGCAGAAGTGGGGCACTCCTCCCAATTCTAATTCTAACTTTCTTAAATTAATTTATTTTTTATTCAGAAAATTAAACTTAACTGGGTGACATTGGTCAATAAGAGTACATAGGCTTCAGGTAAATATTTCTATAGCATTTGAACTGTTGATTATGTTGTAGGCCCATCACCCAAATTCAGATCATTTTCTGTCTAATTCCAATTCTACTTTCCCATGGTGGCAGCCCAGCTGTGGCCTACAACAGAACTTCACCCAAGCTGTGCTGATCTCTTCTGGGAGATACCAGGAGAGCCTCTAGATCCTGGGCCACTTTGGGTTCCTAGGAACTCATCTAAGGGGTCTGAGCACAAGAGGCATGTGAGTCGCCAAGACCAAATCCCATCCTTGTCCCCAAGAGCCTCACCCACTGGCTTGGGCAGAGCTGATGTCAGTGCTGGGTGCTTATAGCATACTACTAGGCACAGTGGGAAGGGCAAGGCCAGGTCCAGCCACACTCACCTGCATAAGCTCCCATTCAGACTGGCACTGCTTGACCTCCAGCTCCTCAATCAGCTCATTGAGAAGGGCAATGTCCCTGGACACTTGGGTGTCATATGTCTCCCTGACTTGGCCAATGGTCTGGCCCAGTTCCTCCAGCCAGGCCACAAAGAGCTGCTCTTGCTGCTCCAAAAACTGGCACAGCTGCTCCAACTGGTACCTGACTCTCTGCTTCTGGACTCCAGTTTGCTTCTGGGAACAGGGTACAGGGAGATACAGGGGTCTAAAGTAAGGTGGATGTGTGTGGAGGATAAGAGGCAGGCTTCCGAGCCTCTTGGATGCCTGCATTTCAAAGTAGGAGGCAAAATGGACCAGAACCATCCATAACAGGGTGTAAAGGACTGGCTCTTGGAAAATGCCCTAAAACCTGTTGTTATGGGTTAAACTGTCTTCCCTCTAAAATTCGTATGTTAAATTTCTAACCCCAAGTACCTGAGAAGATGATCTTATTTGGAAACAGGGTTTTTTCAGATGCAATTAGTTAAGATGAGGTCACATGGGAATGAAGTAGACCACTGGAGTGGGGAGATTTGGACACAGACACACACACAAAGGGAATATCATGTGAAGAGACCCAGGGAAAACATAGACATCTATAAGTTGAAGAGAGAGGCCTGAAACATGTCCTTCCTTCATGGCCCTCAGAAGGAACCAACTCTGCCAAGACCTTCACATTAGACTTTTAGCCTCCAGAACTGCAAGAGAATAAATTTCCGTGGTTTAAGCCAATGTTTTCCAACCATTGGAAGGCCAGAAATTTCATGCTGGTCCTCAAAAGCCTTAACCACCCTGACGTTGTATGAAGATTATAGAGTCTCAAATGATTGGTTTGGAACCCAGAGAGGGGAGGTGGGGTCCAGCTAGCAGAAATGCATCAGGTCACTCAAGGCTCTGTGGGGTAGGTACCTTCACTTGCAGGTAAAATGGAAGCAATTTATGTATCCAAAAGGCTGAATACCAGCTCCACAGAGGAAGGCCAATAATGTGTGGCATCACAAAACCTCAGTTTTAAAGAAAATGTGTATTTTAACCATTTGAATTTTAAAAATCAATGTGTTTTTTGTAAAAAAAAAAAAAAAAAAGGAAAACACTAAGGCTAAAAGCAATACAGTGGAGTATTCAAAGTTGAAAAGACCCTCCTCCCTTTCCTGCAATCCCATCCCTCCTTCATGGCCATTGGCATTAGTTACTCTAAACCATTTTTTGTGGTGCATGTGAGAAAGTTTGAAAGGGTCCTCCGAGATGCCTGTCCTTGTGGTGGGTGGTACCCTCTGCAGGGATGAGCTCATCCTTGGCCACTCGTTATCTCCCCGCCCCTGCCCCAAGAGCAGGTAATTCTAAATATGTGATCATCTCCCTATGATCTGCTTCCCTATGAGCTAGAACAGAACCTCAGGGACCCCTGTTTACTCTCTGTCCCCTCCCTCTTTTTCTTTTTTGTGTGGGAGAAACAGAGTCAGAGAGAGGGACAGATAGTGACAGACAGACCAGAAGGGAGAGAGATGAGAAACATCAATTCTTCGTTGTGGTTCCTTAGTTGTTCATTGATTGATTTCTCATATGTGCCTTGACTGGAGGGCTACAGCAGACTGAGTGACCCCTTGCTCGAGCCAGCAACCTTGGGCTCAAGCTGGTGAGCCTTGCTCAAACCAGATGAGTTTGCACTCAAGCTGGCGACCTCGTGGTCTCGAACCTGGGTCCTCCACATCCCAGTCCGACGCTCTATCCACTGCGCCACCGCCTGGTCAGGCTGTCCCCTCCCTCTTTCTATAAGGGTGAACCCAGGTAAGGACTGGCCATAGAACACCCTTAGCATTACCAGGTAGTTCGCTGTGTTCTGGTCCCCCTGAGATCTCTGCTCCTCTCCAAATTTTCTCAGCTCCTTCAGATGATCCAGTAGCTTCTGAATTTGTTCCTGGACAAAGAGTACTTGTTAAAGCTTAAACTCGGCTCTCGCTATCTTTTATTTTATTTTATTCATTTTAGAGAGGAGACACACACACACACAGAGAAAGAGAGAGAGAGAGAGAGAGAGAGAGAGAGAGAGAGAGAGAAAGAGAGAAACGGGGGAGGAGCTGGAAGCATCAACTCCCATATGTGCCCTGACCAGACCAGTGCAGGGTTTTGAACTGGCGACCTCAGTGTTCCCAGGTCGACGCTTCATCCACTGTGCCACCACAGGTCAGGCTCGGCTATCTTTAGTTTCCCCTGTAGAAACTATCTTTAGTTTCTACAGGGGAAAAATCTGCTTCAGGAAATAAAGCTAAGGGTGATGCATCCAAAAACAAAGGCCAAGTGCCCAAGAAAGAGAAAGTATGAATCCATCACAAGGAAAGCAGAGCCAAGAGAAAGTCCTAATGACCTGCTATGAGCACCTGGATTCAGCCATTCCTGAAGTGAGGCTCTCAGACCTCTGAGCTACATGAACTGGTAAATTCTCCCTGTGCTGTCCTGGCTTGTACTGTGTTTTTGCCATTTATAGCACAGGAATGGTGGCTAGTGCACCAACCTCCTAGTGTCATCGAGAAAATGAAGTAACCCCTGGTCTGTTCAAGTGCTCAGCAGAAAAGGGCCCCCAGGCAGGAAGCCCTACCTTGTATCCCAGGGCAGCCTCCTCAATGGGGCGTACCCGGTGGCCTTGGTGCTCCTGACTCAGGCTGCAGATGAGGCAGATAGGCTCCCTGTGGTCCTCACAGAAGAGCAGCTGGACCTGCTTCATGTGACGCTTACATTGTGGCAGGAGCTTGGGGCTCAGGTTGGCTGTCTGTGGGCCCTCCTGCTGCTCAAGGCCTCCAGAGGTCTTCCCAGGGAGCGAGGCTTGGCACCTGGGGTTGGTGGGCAAGCAACCACCCGAAACCTTGGGATCACTAGAAGCAATGGAGGAACTGCAAGAATCTTGCATGCAAATGCCAACAACCGGGTCTCCTTCCTGGGAATGGCAAAGGGGACACACAGCTTCATCCTGTGGCAACCCTGGGGACATGAAAGTGGAAAAACCAGAGTGACAAACCCAAGATGTTACAAAGGGGTGATGCAAAAGCACAGCAGAGAAAGCCCTCACTTGGGACTCATGCAATCCCCATTAGACTGTGGCCACTTCCTAGCTTGTCCTCCTCTGATTCTCCTCCAGCAAGGCAGCAGATAAGTCCCGAGAGCTAAGGGCTAGACCTTATGACCATCCTGAAACCTGGAACTTAGACACTCGTCCTAAAGAAAGGCTGTTTGCTGTAAATTCGATGCCTTCCTCCCATGCATACACTGATCTAGCAGATGATATTAAAACAGCAAGACATTTTGATCTTTACCACTTAAAACCAGCCAGGCTGCTCATGACTTGAGTGGGAACTCCTGTGGGGAAATTGACTGGCTCATGGCCAGACCCCTAGCCCCTAGCAGAATTCCTGGCATATGGTAAACCTTTGGGAAGTGTGTGCTGAACGAAGGAACAAATGTGCCACCTTTCACATCCAGGGTCAGGAAGCGCTAAATGACAGTAAAGAAGGGGACTTTATAAGGCTACAGGGTGTAACCTGCCATGATGACATACAGCTGTGACTAGCTCTTCCCCAAGACCATAGCACAACTTCACAAAGCAGAAATGACAGGAGATCCAAGAAGAAATAGAAACATAACTAATCCACTAGTGTCCTCCCACTGCCTCCTCTCACAGGGTCCCAGAAACTTACTGTATTCCCCCATGTATAAGACACATCCTTTTTCGAAAATTTTGAGGCCTAAAAACTGGGTGTGTTTTAGACAGTGGTTGTAGTATTTGAAATGCCATAGATGGAACTGAGGATGAGGCAATATATGAAGATAGTGATTCTTCATCAGACACAGATGAGGACAAGCTAATGGATGGGAGTTTTGACAGTGATGAACGGTTGTATGAATTTTATGATGAATAAAACGTGAGTTTAATAACTTTATGTAATACATTTTTTTCAAATTTCAGGCCCCAGAGTTAAGGTGCATCTTATACATGAGAGCATCTTATACATGAGGAAATACGGTATATCTGTACAAATGGACCCCAATAACCATTCTCCCCTCCTTCCCTCATGATAGAATTAATTGTTTTTCATATGGCTGTTCCCCCACTCTGCCCCCCCCCAAATAAAACTATACATCTTAACCATCTTTGCAGTTGGTCGTGGTCATTTTACTATGTTCTGGCTACAGGGATGTAAATGGGGGAGCCACGACCAGCTTCTAGAAACTTCTGGAAATGTTCGTTAAGTGATACTGTTTGTTGTCTCTGTCCTGCCTCCTGGAATGAGGAAGACCATGAGCTTGAAAGCAAACTCAAATGGGTACAAAACAACAGGAGCCTGGGTTCCTGTCCATGGAGTTCCACATCTGCACTGGACCATCTGTGTATCATTTATGTGCAAAAGAAACAAACTTCTATCTTGTTTCAGTTACTGTTATGATGTTTCTGTCATTCACAACCCAACATAACCTTAAGTTCTGCCTTAATACAAGAGACACCTAGGGTTTTAGCCAACAGCTTTCCTCCCTGCCCAGAAAGAGGCAAATGGCAGATTCTCAGCCCTGTGACATACTGCCATGGAGTTACTGAGAGAAGGGGATATTTTTACCCAGTCTTTCCTGGGTGCTCAACATGGGGTCCATGAAGCCCTTGGAATTCTAAAGCAGGACTTCAGAGTGTCTAAGAACTAACTAACTGAAATTTGAGGCAACATTTTGTGAAGATGTGCATATATAGATTTTTTTCAGGATTCACAGCTCCAAAAGAGTCTCAAAGAGTTGGGAACCTCAGGGGGAACACAGGGATCCAGTAACAGAACTACAGTGGGGATAAAAGGAGATCTGTGGAGGAATTTCTGCATAGGTCACCATTCCTAAGGATACCAGATCTTCTGGATTCTATGGTCCTTTCTTACCTGAAGATGGAGAAACTTCTGGATTTGAAAGCTCATGGAGCACACTGCCTACCACCTCTCCCATGGTCTCAGGGGTCTCTGGGACTTCAATTCTACTTTTCTCTGAAGGTACTGTGGATTCTGAATGCTCCCAGGTCTTCTCCTCTCCAGGCAATGATACATTGGAACACGTATTTCTGAATGCTTCCCCCCACAGAATCATAGAATGTTCTGGATTTCTTAAGCCTTCCTCCAAAGCCATAGTAGCCCCTAAATCCAGAGTGCCCACTTTGCTGGGGGTAGATGCTGAGTCTGGATTCTCACCTCTCATTTCCTCTTGAGGCAGAAGAGTTTCTGGATTAGGGGGTTCTCTCTCTCCTGAAGAAGTGGTGAATTCAAGACTTTTGGGTCGATTCTCTTTTGAAGGTATATATGTTTCAGATAGCTTGCATTCTTTTCCTCCCAGGGACCCAGCAAACAACCTACAGGAGAGTCCTTGGAGCCTTCCTGCAGAGCTGGCATTCCTGCGTAGCTTGACACTTGAATTGCTCTGCTTTTCCCCTTGCAACCTGCTGGAGAATGGACTTCTCCTGGAAGACAGAGTCGTGCTCCTGGCCCTTGGCTTGCTCTGCACATCCAGGTTCTCTGAGCCCTTCTGATATATCCATTTGCCCTGAGGTTTCTTCTGGGGTCCCCTCCCAGCCTTGGGCTGACTGGCTGCCCCATCACCATTTTGCTGCTGCCTGTCACCTTCCAGGCCATCTGGTATCCTCAGGCTCTTGGATTTATTCTCCCCAGAGGAACAAGACATTGCTGAATAGTCAGTGCCACTTTCTTGTATTGGACATTCTGAAAAGACAAGGAAATGCAAAGGTATGAAAATGTCAGTTGCTCAGGACCAAGTGCTAGGGGAAAAGAGAGAAGGGAGAATCCCCTCAGAAATTAGAGAAGTTCAGAACATTCTAGACCGGAGGTGCTCAATACGTCGATCACGATCTACTGGTCGATCGCGAAGGAATTGTGGGTAGATTGCATGACATTAAAAAGACATTTGTCTTTTGATTGGCATACAGGGTAGCCAATCTGACGTCTGAACTTTTGACACCCTACGCATGCGCATTAAACCGTGCTAACTTGTTTAGTTACATTGCTGTGTCGTTAGCCTTCAATTTATTTAAACTAAATACAACAAAGGGTATAAAAATGAGTGTCGTAGCTGGTCCGAGTAAAAAGCCTAAAACCTACCACTTTCATACAGAATGGGAGGGGATTTTTTTCACTATGTCATATTCTAAGTGTGTTTGCCTCATCTGTCTGTGTGCCACTGCTATTCCAAAGGAGGGAAATGTGGAGTGGCTTTTTCGGACTGTTCGTAAAAACTATGACATTGACTTTCCTCCGAAAAGAGAGCTGAGAAGGAGAAAGGTGAAAGAAGAATACACAATATTAAATAGTAATAATAGTAACTTAAATAATGATAATATAGAAGAAATAAATTTATGTTTTGCATTTTTATTGTAGGTAGATCATTTTGACTTGGTCATCTTATAAGTAGCTCGCAAGCTGAAAAAGTGTGGGCACCCCTGTTCTAGACAATAGCAATAAATTACCATTGAATAGCATACTATTAGATATATATTTTTCAAACAGTGCTTTCAAATATTTTAGGTAGGAGAATTTGTTTCTAATATAAGAATTCCAAAAACAGAATTCTTTAAAATTTTTCTTTTTATTTTATTCATTTTAGAGAGGAGACACAGAGTGAGAGAGAGAGAGAAAGAGAGAAAGGGGGGAGGAGCTAGGGGGGAGGAGCTGGAAGCATCAACTCCCATATGTGCCTTGACCAGACCAGTGCAGGGTTTTGAACTGGCGACCTCAGTGTTCCCAGGTCGACGCTTTATCCACTGCACCAACACAGGTCAGGCAAAAAAACCCAGAATTCTTTATACATAAATTAAATAAAACCCTAGTTTATTGGTACAAAATTTGTATCAGATTATAAAATCAACCAATAAAGAATTCACTTATAAAATCAATCAAGAAAGAATTAACAGCCTGATTGGTGGTGGTACAGTGGATAGAGCATTGACTTGGGATGCTGAGGTCCCCAGTATGAAACCCTGAGGTCACTGGCTTGAGTGCAGGCTTATCAGACTGAGTGCAGGGTCACTAGGTCACTTGCTCAGCTAAAGCTCCCCACCCCATTGAGGCATGTATCAGAACCAATCAATGAACAACTAAAGTGAAGCAACTACGAGTTGATGCTTCTCATCTCTCTCTTCCCTCTCCCTCTTCCTGACTCTCTCTCCCTAAAAAAAGAAAAGAATATTTATATATATTTAAAGAACATGGGGAAACTAGACTTTTGGTGGTGAGCATGCTATAGTACATACAGATATCAAATTATAATGTATACTTGAAACTTATAATGTTATCAACCAATGTTACTTCAGTTAAAAATAAATAAAATTCTCTAGGAAAACAAAACTCAACTACAATAGCAAGCAAGGGTAAGAAAATATGTATTTAGAATGGCAAAGGGTTGGTAATCACTGAAGTGGGTGATGCATACAAAGAGGATTTATCATAGTACCCTCTCTGTTCCTGAGTATGTTTGAAAATTCATATTTAAAGGTTTTAAAGAACAGAAAGAAAGACTTCCGTACAGAAGGAGAGAGCAATGTGTATCTGTAGATGTTGACATCAGATACAGTAGAAAAAGAAAACCTCTCTTAAGATTTGTAAACCCAAGTGCTCTCTTTTAGGCTTTAGCCCAAATTCATATTATTTGTGTAGTCTGAAAAACCTCAACAGAGTAATTTCATTTGAAGAGGGTCTTAGACTGCATTGCCCGCAGACAACTAGGGTGAGCAAAGGACCTTTCTCTGGAAAACTCAACTTCGAGCCAGGCCTCAAAGAACTTCACCACAGTTACATGACATATTGGAAAGTTGTTAAGAGAGTAAATCCTAAGAGTTTTCATTTTACTATAGGAGAAGATGGGTGTTAACTGAACCTATGTGGTAATCATTTCACAATAGATGTAAATCAAACTGTCATGTTGTATCCCTTAAACTTATACAGTAATGTATGTCAATTGTTTCTCTCTAAAACTGGGGGAAAAAAGAATTAAGATGTTTGATCGGCACAAAAATTTGAAATGAAATTGTGAAGGACAGTAAAAACTTCAGAAATTAATTTTTTTTTTTTGGTTTCATGAGGTAAAGAAAATCCTAACTAATTTAAACAACAAAACAAAACAGCTTGCCCAGAAATTTCAGGATATTGTTTAATAAAACAGAAATGGCAGGAAAGGTTTAATTCCCTAAACCTTTATGTAAAGATTTACATAAAAAGAAGTTCAAGTATAGTGTGAATTCTCACACTGGTGGCCTTCAGTATTTTGAAACTTGTTTACTGATACATTTTAATATGAATTTGTTAGTTTTTTTAAGTTGTAAGATTAATAAAAGTTGAATCAAGTATTTGCTAATATTCTAAAGAATCTCTGAAATATCATCCTAGGATATACTTTGAAAACTATTACTTTAATAAAGAAATGAAGATAGCCTGCCTGGCCCAGCGGTGGTGCAGTGGCTGGAGCGTCGAACTGGGATGCAGAAGGAACCAGGTTCGAGACTCCGAGGTTGCCAGCTTGAGCACGGGCCTATCTGGCTTGAGCAAAAGCTCCTCAGCTTGGACCCAAGGTCGCTGGCTCCAGCAAGGGGTTGCTCGGTCTGCTGAAGGCCGAGGTCAAGGCACATATGAGGAAGCAATCAATGAACAACTAAGGTGTCACAATGAAAAACTGATGAGAAACTCATCTCTCTCCATTTCTGTCTGTCTGTCCCTGTCTATCCCTCTCTCTGACTCTCTCTCTGTCCCTGTAAAAAAAATAAATGAAGAAAACTTGTAATGAGCAGCTTAATATTTGGTTTGAGGAAGCTCTCATTAAAATTACTTTAAAGTTGTTTAAAACACTTTGCTGCCTGACTGTGGTGGCACAGTGGATAAAGCGTCGACCTGGAACACTGAGGTCGCCAGTTCAAAACCCTGGGCTTACCCAGTCAAGGCACATATGGGAGTTGA
Source organism: Rhynchonycteris naso (assembly GCA_037038555.1). NCBI lineage: Eukaryota > Metazoa > Chordata > Mammalia > Chiroptera > Emballonuridae > Rhynchonycteris > Rhynchonycteris naso. Next base: position 197,244,344 of record CM073000.1, on the reverse strand, counting down.
TGCTCCCTGCTCCTACCCTCTTGTGTCTCCCTTCTCTCTCTCTCTTTCTCTCTCCTCTCTCAAATGAATAAAATATAAACAAAACAAAACACTTTGCTGTTGGCTTTGTAGGAAAACACAGGTTACCAAAACTGGCTTAAGAACTGGTGACAAACGCTGAAGATGCTAATAACCAGATTTTAAAACATGAAAAAGTAATTTAAGAATTCTATTCATCAAACTATTCCAGACTCAGGTTAGTTCTATCTTTCAAAGGGCAGAGAATTTTTATGTTATTTAAACTGTTCTATCACATAGAAAGACATGATAAGCCTTTCTAATATATTCTTAAAGTGTAGAAATAGAAAATTCAAGTACCAACACATATTTTTAAAAACTGATCATGTGTTAATCTCTCCAAATCTTCAAAAAGTGTTTAAAAGCAGAAATCAAATAGGTCACATTATTTGACTACAATACAACAAAACTGAAAGGTACAGCAAAAGAATAGCAAAAGGAGAACCATAAGAAGAAGAGGAAGGAAAAGAGGAAAGAAACAATGAAAGGAAGGAAGGAAGAGGAGAGAGAGAAGGAAAGAAAGAGGGAAAGAAAAATGAAGGGAAGAATGGGGGAGGGAAGGAACTAAGTAACTGAAATTTGATGCAACATTTTGTGAAGATGTGCATATATAGATTTTTTTTTTCAGGATTCACAGCCTCCAACAGATTCTCAAAGGGTTGGGGACTTTGCCTGACTAGATGGTGGTGCAGTGGAAAGAGCATTGAACTGAGATGTGGAGGACCGAGGTTGCTGGCTTGAGCGCAGGCTCACCAGGTGGAGCGCAGGGTCTCTGGCTTAAGCGTGGGATCATAAACATGACCTCATGGTCACTGTCTTTAGCCCAAGGTCACTGGCTTGAAGCCCAAATCGCTGGTTGAGCCCAAGGTCACTGGCTTGAGCAAGGGGTCACTCATTCTGCTGTAGCCCCCAAGGTCAAGGCACATATGAGAAAGTAATCAATGAACAACTAAGGAGTCTAAGGAGCTGCAATGAAGAATTTATGCTTCTCATCTCTCTCTCTTTCTACCTGTCTTTTCCTATCTGTCCCTCTCTCTGTCTCACACAATAAAAGGGTTGGGGACTTCAGGGGGCACCTAAGGATCCAGCAACATAAGGAAGGAAAAAAGAAAAAGATGCAACTCCTCTTGACAATTTTAAAATGCCTTTGTAAAATGTGTTACAGAAGAACTTAAAACTGAAATTAGGTGGGTAACAATGAGAATATTATCTATCAACCCAATTAATATGATTGGTTAGCAAGACATTTATGCCCACCATGTACTTGTCTGTGACAAGTGTTAATCACAAATGACATGAGGAATTTTCTAGAAAGAGGCATTCAGCTCCTGCCTCTCTTGATCCTTTCCTGAATCAGAATCTCAGCTGTTCACTTCCTGCCACCACCTTTTTTAAGCCATTGGGAGCTTTAGTTTTACTAATCCAGCTCCAAAGACCAGAGCATGGAAAGGGACTTGCTTGGCTAAAGTCACTAGAGTTGTGGTAGACCTGGGACTCCTAGCTCCCAAGTCAGAGTGCACTAGTCCAAACAATGCTTGTTCTTGCACTTTTCACCCAACCTCAGGAACAGCCAGCAGAGAAGGGGTCATGAGGTCCACTTACTTGGCCCAGTCACCCTGTGGAGCTCCTCTGCCAGGAGGTGCTGGTTGATGGCTCTCAAGACCTGCAGTGTCAGCCGCACAGCACACTTCTCACCATAATAGGTGAGCAGCAGGGAGGCCAGCTTCACTGGCCTGGCTGTCTGGAGCTGGCCTCGGGGTATCCTGGGGTACTCCTTCTCCAGGCTGGTGTTTTGTAGCTTGAACTTGAACTTCTCAAAGTCATAGGGCACCAGCTCCTCCAGGGAGTACAACAAATGGTCACTAGGGGTCTTGGCCATGGTATTGACCAGGAGAGGCCGGAGCCAGCTGTCCAGTTTCTGGGAGGAGAGAAAGCCCTCTGTCCTGGAGCCCAAGGAGTGCATGAGAAGAGCCAGCTTGTGAAATAACAGAAAAAGCACAGGAAATGCTTTGTGCTTTGGTGGGAACTGAAACTATGAGAGGTCATTGCTGGGGTGTTGTCTTTCTCGCAGATTCAGAGGCTTTTCCAGCTGGGAGAGTTCAATGCCTCTCTAGGTAGGTCAAGAGAGGCTTATAATGCTTCCATTTTTTTTAGATTCCAGAGCAGGGGTCGGGAACCTATGGTTCACGAGCCAGATGTGGCTCTTTTAATGGCTGCATCTGGCTCGCAGACAAATCTTTAATAAAAAAAATAGTAACAGCCTGACCTGTGGTGGTGCAGTGGATAAAGCGTTGACCTGGGAACACTGAGGTCGCCAGTTCAAAACCCTGCACCGGTCTGGTCAAGGCACATATGGGAGTTGATGCTTTCAGCTCCTCCCCCCTTTCTCTCTCTCTCTCTCTCTCTCTGTGTCTCCTCTCTAAAATGAATAAAATTAAAAAAATTTAGAAAAAAAAGTAGTAACGTTAAAAATATAAAACATTCTCATGTATTACAATCCATTCATTTCCTACTGCTCATGTTCATGGTTGCTGGTGGCTGGAGCCAATCACAGCTGTCCTCCGGGACAACACCAAATTTTGATTGGATAATGTGTAACGTACATGGGTTGTTGTGAGGTCAGGAAGTAAACTTCCATAGCTCATTGCAGAAACCCTTTTGACGAAGAAGGTGGCTAAAAGAAAAATATATGAGGAGTATCATACTTTTCAGCAGGAATGGACAGAGGAATTCGCCTTTGTGGAGAGAGCAGGTTCTGCAGTGTGTCTAATATGCAATGATAAAATTGCATCGATGAAACAGTCAAATATAAAGCGGCACTTTGACACACGCCATACAACATTTGCATTGAAATAGCGGGGGACAGCAGGAAGAAAGCATGTCAAGAGCTACTGTGCAGAGTGCAAGCTAGTCAACAGCAATTTTGTGTTTGGACCCAACAAGGTGACTGGAATTCAGCTAGCTTTACTGGTGCTTTAGCAATTGTGAGAAACAAAAAGCCATTCACACACGGGGAGTATGCCAAAACATTCATGCTTGATGTTGCCAATGAACTTTTTGACAACTTTTCAGATAAGGACAAGATAATCAAACGCATAAAAGACATGCCTCTGTCGGCAAGAACTGTTCACAATCGTACCATCATGATGGCAAATCAAATTGAGGCAACACAAGTGAAGGACATAAATGCAGCACCATTCTTCTCTCTCACTTTGGATGAGTCAACAGACGGAAGCCATTTATCCCAGTTCAGCGTGATTGCAAGGTATGCTGTCGGTGACACACTACGTGAGGAAAGTCTTGCTGTTTTGCCTATGAAAGAGAAAACAAGAGGGGAGGATTTATTCGAGTCTTTCACTGAGTTTGATAAAGAAAAAATCTCCTGATGGATAAATTTATTTCGCTGTGTACTGATGGTGCTCCGTGCATGGTGGGGGAAAACAAAGGATTCGTAGCGCTTCTTCGTGAACATGAAAAGAGACCCATCCTAAGTTTTCACTGCATTCTACATCAGGAGGCGCTTTGTGCTCAGATGTGTGGCGAGCAGCTTGGTGAGGTGATGTCACTGGTCGTTTGGGTGGTCAACTTTATTGTTGCCCAAGCTTTAAATGATCGCCAGTTTAAAACACTGCTGGATGAAGTTGGGAATAATCCTGGTTTGCTTCTGCACAGCAATGTGCATTGGTTGTCAAGAGGGAAGGTACTTAGCCGTTTTGCGGCTTGTCTGAGCAAAATCCAGACTTTTCTTGAAATGAAAAACGTTGAGCATCCTGAGTTAGCTAACACTGAGTGGCTCCTGAAATTCTACTATCTCGTGGACATGACTGAACATCTGAACCAGCTCAATGTGAAAATGTAAGGCTTTGGAAATACAGTCTTATCCCTTCAACAATCAGTGTTTGCATTTGAAAACAAGATGGAACTCTTCATTGCTGACATTGAAACAGGTCGTGTACTACACTTTGAAAAACTGGGAGAGTTTAAAGATGCATGCACAGCAAGTGACCCTGCTCAACATCTTGATCTCCAGCAGCTAACGGGCTTCACATATAATCTTCTGCAGTCATTCAAAGCGCACTTTGGAGAATTTCTGAGCACACTTGTCTTTTTAAGTTCATCACCCATCCACACAAGTGTGCAGTGGACAGTGCCGACCTGAGTTACAAGCTGCTGATCTGACGGCCTCATACATATGGGTGAATAATTTCAAGTTACTGAATGAAGATTTGGAAAGATTTGCACAACAGCAAGCAGAGTTGGCGAGCAAACACAAGTGGGGAGAAATGAAAAAACTTCAATCCGCGGACCAGCTGATTGTCAAAACTTGGAACGCGCTTCCCGTCACATACCACACACTGCAGCATGTGAGTATTGCTGTACTGACAATATTTGGCTCTACGTATACATGTGAGCAGTCTTTGTCACATCTAAAGAATGTTAAGACCAACCTACGATCATGTTTAATGGATGGAAGTCTCAACGCCTGCATGAAGCTTAACCTCACCACATATCAACCAGACTACAAAGCCATCAGCAAAACCATGCAGCACCAGAAGTCGCATTAATGGTAAGAAGTACTTTATTCATCATTGGTTAGCAACAGCATTACCACATTATTAAAAAGAATTCAGAGACTTACTGTACTTTATAAGTTTTGGTCTTACATAAAATGCACACATTTACTTGTATTTAGTGTTAAACATATTGTATGGCTCTCACGGAATTAAATTTTAAAATATGTGGCGTTCAGCCTGACCAGGCGGTGGTGCAGTGGATAGAGCTTTGTACTGGGATGGGGAAGACCCAGGTTCGAGACCCCGAGCTTGCCAGCTTGAGCGCAGGTCCATCTGGCTTGAGCAAAAACTCGTCAGCTTGGACCCAAGGTCGCTGGCTCCAGCAAGGGGTTGCTCGGTCTGCTGAAGGCCCGCGGTCAAGGCACATGTGAGAAAGCAATCAATGAACAACTAAGGTGTTGCGACGGCAACGAAAAACTAATGATTGATTCTTCTCACCTCTCCATTCCTGTCTGTCTGTCCCTATCTATCCCTCTCTCTGACTCTCTCTCTGTCCCTGTACAATATATATATATATATATATATATATGGTGTTCATGGCTCTCTCAGCCAAAAAGGTTCCTGAACCCTGTTCCAGAGAGTTTTAAAAATGAGTAAATGTGAAAATAGGATTATAGTTCTTCAGGCCCTGGCCTGATAGCTAGGTTGATTAGAGTGTTCCTCCGAAGCCCAGAGGTCGCCGGCTCAACCCCTGATCAGGGTACATACAGGAACAGACCAATGTTCCTGTGTCTCCCTTTCCCTTCCTCTCTCTCTAAAATCAATAAATTAAAAAAGAAATCTAGTCCTTGGGATGCATTTTAAATCTTTTGTTTAACAATTACTGTGTTGATGAACTCTTGTACTTCTGTGACTGTTTGTGTGCCCTTCTTTAGGGACAACCTGAGAAATCTAATGCCGTGTAGCTTCTGCAGATGATCCAACTCTGCTCTCATTCCTAAGTAATGCACAGCTGGGACAGTCCAGCCTTTACTCCATTCTTGGTCACCGGGGGTTTCACTTTCCAATGCATTTATTTGTATAATAAAAGAAATATATAGTTTTTAATTATTATTATTTTTTTTAGCAAGAGAGGCAGAGACAGAAAGACAGAGAGAGGGACAGATAGGGACAGATAGACAGGAAGGAAGAGAAATGAGAAGCATCAATATTTTGTTGCAGCACCTTAGTTCAATTGCTTTCTCATATGTGCCTTGTTGGGGGTAAGAGACTCTAGTCAAGCCAGTGACCTTGAGCTTCAAGCCAGCGACCTTTGGGCTCAAGCCAGCAACCATGGGGTCATGTCTAGGATCCCACACTCAAGCCAGTTACCCCACGCTCAAGCCAAATGAGCCCGCGCTCAAGCTAGTGACCTCTGGTTTTCTGCATCCTGGGCTGACATTCTATCCACTGCGCCACCACCTGGTGAGGGAAAAAATATATAGTTTTTAAAAAGTATTTTATTATTAGCTTAGCTTCTAAGGCTCTATCAGCCCTGTTCCCCCAAACATCATGATAAACAATGTTTATAAAGTAGCATTTAAATATAATACATATCTACTATTGGGAAAATGGGAAGAACTGCTAGAAGATCATGGAAAAGTTCCCATGTTAATCTGGAGTTAAAAATAATGGATCCCGCCTGACCGGGCGGTGGCACAGTGTATAGAGTGTCAGACTGGGACCTGGAGGACCCAGGTTCAAAATCCCAAGGTTGTTGGCTTGAACACAGGCTCACCAGCTTGAGAGCAGGGTCTCTGGCTTGAGCGTGGGGTCATAGACATGATGTTGGCTTGAGCCCAAAGGTTGCTGGCTTGAAGCCCAAGGTCGCGAGCTTGAGCAAGGGGCCACTTGGTCTTCTGTAGCCCCTGGGTCAAGGCACATATGAGGAAGCAATGAATGAACAACTAAGGTGCCCCAACTGAGTTGATGCTTTTCATGTCTCTTCCTTCCTGTCTGTCTGTCTCTCTCTCTTAGCATAAGGTGGTGAGCAAGGGGGAAGGCCACATGAGGAACCAGACGGGAACTTTGGCTAGAGCCATCCACACTCATGCGCGCCAAAAGAGATTTCCCAGGAGTCCCTTAGAAAAGAGAGACTGTCTCCCAGCTAGTGAGATTTCACTACATCATATTAGGTTGACCACCCTAGAGGACCCCTTTACATTTGCCCCATGTGGTCTTTCCGTGCAATTTTCCTGACCTCCATCTCCTGGGCCAGTGAATCTTTTCCGAGAAGCGCTCTGTACTAAATAAAGCTTTTGCTTCTCCACATTTGGTGGCTACGCCCCTTCCTTCTTCCTCGGCGGGGAAAAATACCTTACGTTTTGGTGCTGAAAACCCAGGAGGAGTTAGAAGTACACAAGGACCGCTCCTCTCCTCTTTCCCTCTGAGAAAGAACCAGGACCTCTGACTTTCCACCCACTTCGGCACACAGTACGGTAAGTCCCCTCTCTCCAGCCTCCCCTCAGTTCTTTCCACGGAGAATCCCTGTCCGAAACCGCAGCTGAGTCAGGGACCTCTTTTTCGTTCTGTTCTGAGTGTGTGTGTGCCTGTGGAGACATCCCGTGCACACCCACTTTCCCTATCCATCTGGTGGCCAGAGCTTGAGTTTTGGGATACCAATTCTCATCTCTGACCACTCTGAGGACTGAGGGCGGCCATGGGGCACAGGAATCTAAACCTAATCCAAAAACACTCCTGGAGTTGTCTTATCCGGAATTTCTCCCTCCCTAAAGAAGAAGAAACTGTTCTTCTCCACTGTGGCCAGGCCACAGAACCCACTGGATAATTGAACCAGGTAGCCTCCTGAAGGGACTTTCAGTTTTAACACCCTCACCAATTTAACTAACGCCAGGAACTGGAAACTGGTTGGAGATCCCTTATATTCAGCGCTTCTAGTACTTGTGCTCCTGTCCTAATCTGTGTGCCGCTTGTTCTACCACGCGGGCCCATTTTGGCCAGAGAAACTTCACTTAAAACCTCCGGTCCTAATCTTTCCTTCTTCATGAACTCCCAACTCTCTCCCCCTCCTGCCTAACCCCCGGGGGAACCCTTCTCTCAGGACCCCTCTCTGGTCCCTCTGTGGACTTCTTTCGCTCATGTCTCTTCCCTCCAAGAGCCCCCTCTCCCTTCGCAAATCTTATTTCTTATTCACCTGCAAATACCAGTCTCTCTTTCTCCTCCCCTGCTGGCCAGGGGCCCCTCCCTTCTCCACTGTGTTCTTAAGCCCCTCCTCCATCAGGTCACCCTCCACTAGCCATTGCCCCTCTCTTGCCTCTGGCTCCCGCATTTCCTGCTGGATATTGGTGCTGGTCACCCCAGGAGCCCCCCTCCTCTTATTCCAATCCCTAAACCCCTATCCAACACCTGTGAACACGGCATTTAAAGTTTTTTGATGGTCACGGCTAGTAGAAACAGGCCGAGGCTGTTCGCCAGGCCCACATGCAGCAGAAGGTAACTCTCCAAACCCAGGCTCTTGTGGCAGCCCTGAGGCCAGCAGAGCAACAGGGGCAAGGCACAGGAAGTGTCCAGCCCAAGTCCAAACTGCAAAGAGGAATCCCACCAGCAGCTTGCTTTAAGTGTGGCAAGCAGAGTCATTGTGCCTGGCAGGTCCCCTGCCCATGGCTGCCTGCTGAGCCCTGCCCTGAGTGAAAGCAGTCCGGTCACTGGTGGAGCGATTGCCTTTTTGGGCAGTAGGCTCATCCTCAGTGTCTCTACATGGAGAACGAGCCGCCCGAATGGGAGGCCAATCCAGCCAGGCGGACCCACTGCTCAAACTCCTAGACATCATGGACAACTAATACGGCCTGGACTCGAAGACCCCCATCATCCTCACCCACGCTGAACCCAGGGTGATGCTGCAGGAACGGGTAAGTCCATCTCATTTCTGTGGACACAGGAGCTACCTTCTCTGTTTTGCCACCACACTCTGGACCTCTAGTTTCCTCACAGGTCTCTGTTATGGGAGTGGATAGGACCCCTTTCTTTCCCCTACATACACCACTCCTGAGATGCAGTTTTGCTTCAGGTTTGCCCCCATGCAGGACCGCTGGCAGTCAGAACCACTGGGCTCTACCCATCTCCAGTTCACCAAAAGGCTGAACCGTACAAATCCTCCTATTACTCTTCTTTTTTAAAAATCCTTACAGAACCTCACCTGTGAAGTTTCTCGAGTCATGGTCAAACAGATGTTCCTCGCGACTCCCCTCAAAGTCACCTTCTTCTGACCTCCCCTCCCCACGATGCCCCTAACCAGCAGGAAGTAGCCAGATGAATAAGCGGCGCCCCTATTTAACACAAAAGGTTGGAATGTAAGGTGGTGAGCAAGGGGGAAGGTCACGTGAAGAACCAGACGGGGCCTGACCTGTGGTGGCGCAGTGGATAAAGCGTCGACCTGGGAACACTGAGATCGCCAGTTCAAAACCCTGCACTGGTTCGGTCAAGGCACATATGGGAGTTGATGCTTCTAGCTCCTCCCCCCTTTCTCTCTTTCTCTCTCTCTCTCACTCTGTGTCTCCTCTCTAAAACGAATAAAATAAAAGTAAAATAAATTAAAAGAACCAGACGGGAACTTTGGCTAGAGCCGCCCACACTCATGCGCGCCAAAAGAAAATTTCCAGGAGTCCCTTGGAAAAGAGTAACTGTCTGTCAGCCAGTGAGATTTCACTACATCATATTAGCTCGACCACCCTAGAGGACCCCTTTAAATTTTCCCCACGTGGTCTTTCTGTGCGATTTTTCTGACCTCCATCTCCCAGGCCAGTGAATCTTGTCCGAGAAGCGCTCTGTACTAAATAAAGCTTTTGCTTTTCCACACTTGGTGGCTATGCCCCTTCCTTCTTCCTTGGCAGGGAAAAATACCTTACACTTAGTCTCTCTCTGTCTCTGTCAAAAATATATAAAATAATAATGGATCCCATTGTGACTTGAACTCTCCCTTGCCCCCAGTATATTGAATTTTAAAGAAGAAATCTGAGACAAGTGAATTTCAGGCAATGATCCTCCCACTGAGAAATATGTTCATACATATTATTCTGATTGTTAAATCTCAATGGTCAGTGGGTCTTCATTTTACAATTAAAATTTTTCTACATACTTAAACATTTTGTGATTTTAAAATTTGAAATAAAAACAATTGTTCTACCACTCTTTATAAGATCCCTACTAGAAGGCTCGCTTTGGTCATACAGTCCCTGACAGAAAAAGGCTTACAGGTCAGTGAGGGAGGGAAACACATTAGCCTAAAAGGCGCCTGCTCTCCTTTCCCCACACCCTATGAGATTTGATTTACTTAGTTCCCAGTCCCATCTCACCCTCTTTTCACCCCCTGCCAGGCCGATCTCTCCTGCCGGAGGCTTCTGTCACTCCCGTTCACCATCTCATAATGAAACTGTTAAATGAGTTTGGAAGCTGCACGAAGTGGTGGAGAAATGCAGGAGTCCAAGATCTGGGACTTGTGTGACCTGGGCTAATTATTAGACTCCGAACTGTCAAATGGGTTGTTTGGGGAACTCAGTGGGATAATAATGTATGCAAAAGTGCCTGGCACCGTGGGGTAAGTGTCAACTTCATTCTTTGCTGTTCCAGCGCCTGTCACGCCGTGGCCGGTGTCCATGAGAGTGGACAGGAGATCCTGGCTCCAGTACAACTCAACCGTCACCTCCAGGATCCCCACTCGACCACACGCGGGTCCCCATGGGGACCCGAAGGTGCCTTCTCAGCAAGTGTCAAGCTCTGTAGCACCTCCCTGGGGCAATAGCTCTGAGAGGAAGTGGCTTGGGGCAGTTTTGGGCAAATGAGTTTGTAAAATCTGTATTTTCTGGTTTTTCTCACTTTTATTGTTAAAAATGGCGCTGTCCACATAAATGTCCGCTGCCAGGTGATACAGCTAATTTTCTTGGGAAGGGTCTTGGTTATGCTAATGTGTGCTGGAAGAGGGCTTTCGCTCCAAAAAGTTTTGAAAGGAGGAGCTAAAATGCCATTTTGATGAGAGAGCAGACCACATTGTTGCAGGAGAGAGAGGCCACGTGGTTGCAGAGGAGGCAGGGAGCAAGATGGAGGCTGCAGAGGTGATTGAGTGAGACTAGTGGGCCTTTGATTTCTAGGGGAAAAACCGGAAAGATTCTCCTGGTTGTGCAACGGGAGGACATGTGAATGGGTTTTGGAGCCTGCGTGTATTTTCTCGCCTGCTGGTTGTGAGCAGGAATAAAGGATGGCCCACCAGTTCTTGGTTCGTTGTTTCATTACCGTCTGTCCTAATTAAATGGGAACCTGCACAGGCCAGGCAGCTGTGATGGTGGCCGCCACTACTAGCTTTACAGGTAGGAAGGCATTTGTTTACAGGAAGAGCGGCCCAAGGATAAAGGGGAAGTGTCAGCGCAGGGACCTGAGAGGCAGGCAGGCCCTGGGGTCGAGGCCCCCACGAGCCTATCTCTGCCAGCCCCGCAGGGTCTGCTCGAGGTAGGGGAAGCCCCCCGGAGGCCTGACCCAGCCCCCCCACCCCACCCCACCCCCCACCCCCGTGGCTGCAATCATGCCGCTACGTTGGTAAGGTGACCAGATTTTAAAATTGGTAAAGCGGGACACCACTGATGGCGGGGGGGGGGGGGGGGGGGGGGGGCGGGGGGTCTTGATTAAAAATTTGGTCTATATTTTTAAATTTCAACATAAGTACAATTTACAAATATAATACATTAAAAATTATGTGTAGTATTATTTTATTCTTGGGCATATTTCTCATTTGAGTGAATTTTTTTTAGTACATTGCTGTTGTTTAAAAGGTCATGAAATTTTTCACAAGAATTTGTTAAATTATATTTCACACATAAAATGGCTTTCAAAGTCTCAGCACTTAATTGTGATTTTTCTGATGTCCACACTTTACCATAGAAGAAACGCATTCAGTCGCAGCATTAGTTCCTGGTAAATACAGCACGTATTCCACAATTTTTAGTGCATTATTGTATGGAACATGGTTTGTTTCAAAATGATGAAATATTTCTAACCATTTTTTGTCTATTGTGATTTTTGCTGATGCCCAAGATTTAACCTTTTCCTTATCAATATATTTTTTAAATGATGATACCTCATTAAAAAGATCATTTTTGGAAATATTATTATAGGGAAATTTTGAGTGAGTCAGAGGGTTCGGGTTACCCGGTCCGAAACAAATGCCGGAGCTGCACGAGCGGGCGGGAGCAAACAGGGCAGCACACTCCCTGCCTGGACTCGTCCTTGCCACGGCTGCGCTCCCCGCGTCCAGCCCCTCTGCCCACTGGAGACCCCAGGGCTTGCGCGCCTTGCGGACCCTGGAGCCGCGCGCCAGCGTCCAGGACTGGGCCCTATGGGTAGCTATGGGACTTGACAGCCGCGGCCCCAGCAGGTACAGCCCACCCGAAGTTCTTTGTTTGGGGGCACCGCATGGGGCAGCTAGCTCTTGCGGCACTGCAGGTGTTTCCAGGTCGAGGTGGGGTCTCTCCACGGAAAACCGTATATTCCTTCCCATTCTCCTGCCGTTCCCTAGCTTTTCATGCATTCTTTCCAAAAATCGGGACTTTTTTATTATTTTATTTAATTTTAATTTATTTATTTATTCATTTTAGAGAGGAGACACAGAGTGAGAGAGAGAGATAAAGAGAGAGGGGGGAGGAGCAGGAAGCTCAACTCCCATATGTGCCTTGACCAGATCAGTGCAGGGTTTTGAACTGGCGACCTCAGTATTCCCAGGTCTACGCTTTATCCACTGCGCCACCACAGGTCAGGCCAAATCGGGACTTTTTTAAAACGCCGCGGGAGGAGGGACAAATTGTCAAAAATCAGGAGTGTCCCGCCAAAAGTGGACATCTGGTCACCTTATTAACTTCGGTCCTTCTGTAGGTGAATACACATGCTGGGGCAACTCTTGGAACTACATCTTCCAGAGGCCCCCCCGGAGTATAAGGAACCAATAAGAGGGCCGGTGGGCGTGCTTGCTCCGGTGAGTCTCCCAGGGGGCGCTGGGCTGTGGCATTGTTGATGGAGTTGGCGATCCCAGTAGGTTTTAACTGTTTCTAGTGGGATTGGCTGTCTGCTGCGCGCGGAGTGGGAGCAGTTTCAGCTGTTGTCCGAGCACAACCCCGGGAAGTAGATTCGGCATAGTCCTGGGCGGCTACGGCCTGGGAGCTTTGGAGAAGCGCTTGATTCTCAGAACCCTCCGGTCCTTTGCACATGTAGATTCCTTCTCTCATGGTTACAGCAATATTTACCAGGTGCCTAGTATGTACCCACTTAACTGTGCCAGGTGTGAGGGGGGTCACGTCAGGCAGGATTCTAGCCCTAAGGAGCAATCTCAAGAGAAAGGAGAGTAAACGGTAGTTCTTCATGACAAGAGCTGTGAAAAAAATGGGTCATTTATACCAGTTCGAGCAATGCCAACTTCTCGGTTTTCAAACTGTCCCTAGGAAACCCAGGTTACAGATTCTTTACTTGAATCATGATTTCCTCTAAAAGAAAAAAAAATACCTAGTAAAATGCTATGTACCATATCTGTATTTGTTTCTACTTAACATTTTATTTAAGTCCTTCCCATTGAGGCAGGAAAGTTAGAATTGGGAACAAAGGTCTCAAGCTCTACCCTTCCCCTTTTCCTGGCTGGAACATCACAGCCCTGACTTGCAATGGCCACCTGTCTCCCCTCCCCAATTTCCTGCAATTGAGAGAACCAGAAAGAAATCTTATTTGGAGAGACAAGAACAAGTCACGTCAACAGTCACCCCACCAACGTCAGAAGCCCGAAATCATCCCGTTTACCCCCCTACCCCTGTCCCTTGCACTTGTCCCCATTTAATAAAACCCTTCTATCCAGACCACATCAACTCATCTGGTTGGTTCTCGAAGGTCGCCCACTCTCACTTCATAAGTGCGTACTATCACTTTAACAAAGGTACTGTGTGTTGCTAAAACGTTTTGTCATGTTATTGAATTTTTTCTTGTTCTGTGACAAGAACCTGGATTGGTGAACCTGGATCAGGTTGAGGCCTCCCTTGGCACCACCTGGCATCACCATCAAGACTACTTTCTAGTCTCAGGTAAGCATAACTAGATTGCATTCACTTGCGTGGTAGTGTGAGGGCCACCTTCTGCCAAGTTTTTTCTAAGAGATTTAATGATATTAGAGGAGAGAAAAATTAGGGGTAGAAGCAGGAAGCATCAACTCAGTAGTTTCTTGTTTGTGCCTTAACTGGGCAATCCTGGGGTTTCAAACTGGTGATCTCAGCATTACAGGTCAACGCTGTATTCACTGCGCCACTGCAGGTCAGGTAATAGCCACCTTCTTTCTTAAATCTTTGTCAGCCATCTGGAGCATTCCCCTGCCTGCCTTAATTGCCAATTATATAGTTAGCAACTGTTAACTTAAATGACTATCACCAGGCTACTGGCTTAGTAAATTTTGGTGAATCCATTCCATGCATTGCACTGCATCCATTGAAAACAGTGTGGTGGGCCTCACTGGTGGTAGCCAGTGGCTAGAGCATCTACCTGGGACACTGAGGTACCAGGTTCGAAATCCTGAGGTCACCAGCATGAGAGCAAGCTCATCAGCATGAGTGTAGGATCATAGACATGAGCCCATGGTCACTGGCTTGAGTAAGGAGTCACTGGCTCAGCTGCAGCCCCCTGGTCAAGGGACATATGAGAAGCAATCAATGAATAAAAGTGCTTCAACTGCAAGTTTTTTTCTCTCATTTCCTGTCTGTCTCCCACACACACAAAAGGATGGTAGTTTTCATGTGCTAATTTGTAAAGATGGTCAATATACAGGGTGGGGCAAAAGTAGGTTTAAAGTTAATATGGAAAATAATACAATAATAAACTTTCATGTGCTCACAATTGTTAACCTACTTTTGCCCCACCCTGTATATTAAAAAATCATGTTTACAGTACAATGTGATAGTATAATCCCATGTTTGTAAATAATAGAAAAATATTTTTAAAATTTAAATATCTGAAGGGAGACTCAAGAAATAACATGGCGGCCTCTAGAAAGTGGAATTGGGGTAAGGGTTTGTGCCTTTCACTCTATGTCCTCTATACACTTTTGTGTTTTTTAATGAGTAAACATTGTATTGCACAAGAAACAGTTTGTGACTATGTTCTCAGTGTAAAATAATAAGGCAAATCAAAATATAGCAAGCTAAATAGTTTTTTTAACAAAAACTTAAAACCTCATTAACTGGAATACTGGGCTGCAGAGGATTAGAAAAATAGTTTGTTTTTTAATGTTTTATTTTATTTTATTTTATTTACAGGGACAGAGAGAGAGTCAGAGAGAGGGATAGACAGAGACAGACAGACAGGAACGGAGAGGGGTGAGAAGCATCAATCATTACTTTTTCGTTGCCGTTGCGACACCTTAGTTGTTCATTGATTGCTTTCTCACATGTGCCCTGACCGCGAGCCTTCAGCAGACCGAGTAACCCCTTGCTGGAGCCAGCAACCTTGGGTCCAAGCTAGCGAGCTTTCTGCTCAAGCCAGATGGGCCTGCGCTCAAGCTGGCGAGCTCGGGGTCTCAAACCTGGGTCTTCCGCATCCCAGTCTGACGCTCTATCCACTGCGCCACCACCTGGTCAGGCTAGAAAAATAGTTTTTAAAAAGCAGACCGTGCCCATAGAAACCATTTTGTTAGGTTTTCAAACAAAATGTGAGGTTTGACAATACTGAGGGAAGCACGACACAGACTTACCTCCAAAGTAAACACATACATGCATGCACATTGCAGACATCAAATTAAAGCATTCACAGACTCCTTAACGGGAGCATAAGGTCTCACATCTTGAATCCCTTGAAGCTACAGAGTGGAAGCTAAATTTTTAAAAATGCAATCGAGATAAGCTGAAATGACTGAAAGGACATTTGCCTAGGAAAACCTTGTATTTGGACAGTGCCTTCACCCACAGGACTTGAGCAAACTGTGCTTCCTAGCCAAACTCAGGTGTGGAACATCTCAAGGCATCCTGTAGAGGGCGCCAATGTGCTTGGTCTCCAGGGCTGCTCCTGGCTGGAAGCACAGTGAACACTCCTACTCCCATCTATCTCCAACGCCAAGGACAATACTCCTCAGGATCCAGCTGCTGGGAACAATTCTTAATTGCTACGGGAAATAGGAGAAAAATATATTAGTCAATTGCTGCAGGAAGTAGGAAGAGAAAAAGATTATTAGTCAAAGCTATAATTGGACAGCAAAACCACAGAAAACATCTTTCAAGACTGATATGTTGGTGGGGGTATCAAAATAGAAAAAATAATAGCTTGGAACTACAATATATGACACTTTTTATAGTATATGAAGTTAACATATACTAAATATATTTACCAAGTATCATGTGAGTGATGTGCCTTTATATGTCTCCATAACACAGACTTGGGTGAGAGTTCCTGTGTGAGAATACCACCAGTTGTATGACACTGACATGTGATGTACTGACCCACTAATTCAGCCTTGAAAAGGAAATTCTAATACATGCTACAAGGTGAGTAAATAGATAAATCTTGAAAACATTAAGCTAAGTGAAATTAGCCAGACACAAAAGGACAAATATTGTACAATTCTACTTATATGAAGTACCTAGAATAGTCAAATTTATAAAGACAGAAAATAGCAGTTATTACTAGGGGCTTGGAGGAGAGGGTAATGGGGAGTTCTTTAATGGGTAGAGTTACAATTAGGATGATGAAACAATTCTGCAGGTGAATGATGGTGAATGCACTACAATGGTAAATTTTATATTATGTATATTTTACCACCTGTCAAAAACTTTAAAAATGCATGTCCCTTTCCTTCAGTTATTCCATTTCTAGGACTCTACCCTAAAGAAATTATTAAATGTACACAAAACTGCATTATTAGGTGTTCACTGCAGAATTGTTTGTTAAAGCAAGAACTGGAAACAACTTTAATGTCCATCAACAGAGGAGATAGTAAGTACTATTTTGATACATCCACAATATAGTACACTGTGCAGCTATTAAAAGAGTTCTTCATCTGGGCCCTGGCCGGTTGGCTCAGCGGTAGCGCATCGGCCCTGTGTGTGGAAGTCTCGGGTTCAATTCCTGGCCAAGGCACACAGGAGAAGCACCCATCTGATTCTCCACCCTTCCTCCTCTCCTTGCTCTCTGTCTTTCTCTTCCCCTCCTGCAGCCAAGGCTCCATTGGAGCAAAATTGGCCCAGGCACTGAGGACGGCTCCATGGCCTTAGTCTCAGGTGCTAGAATGGCTCCGGCCTCAACGGAGCATCGCCCCAAATGGGTAGAGCATTGCCCCCTGGTGGACATGCAGGGTGGATCCTGGTCGGACACATGTGGAAATCTGTCTGACTGCCTCCCTGCTTCTAGTTTCAGAAAAATACCCGCCCCCCAAAATGTTATTCGTCCAGCCTGACCTGTGGTGGCACAGTGGACAAAGTGTTGACCTGGGAACACTGAGGTCGCCAGTTCAAAACCCTCCACTGGTCTGGTCAAGGCACATATGGGAGTTGATGCTTCCAGCTCCTCCCCCCTTTCTCTCTTTCTCACTCTGTGTCTCCTCTCTAAAACGAATAAAATAAAAAGAAAAAAAATTTATTCATCCAGATTCCAAGATTTCAAAGGCACACTATTGTTATAAAAAAAATCTGGGAAATTATGTATTGCATGATGTGTATATGTATGTATAATATATATACATATATACATATAATGAATACACATATGTATGTAAACACGTATCAGAAGGAGACTGGTAGGATGTACAGCCACCTCTTGCCTATAAAAAAGAGAGTAGAAGTCAAGTGAGGGGGTGATGGGAAAGTTTCCTCTTTTTCTTTGTATGCATCTATATAATTTGAATCTTGTACAATTACTATTCATATATTACTGTTGTTCTGGTTATCTATTGATGCACAACAAACACCCCAAAATTCAGTGGTATAAAAACAAATCATTTTAGGATGCCCATGATTTTGTAGCTAGGATTTTGAGCAGTTCACAGCACGGACAACTTATGTCTGCTCCAGAACTGGCACTTCAGCTGGGGTGGCTCAAATGTCTAGGGATCACATGAATGGATATAATCGACAGGGGTTGTGTGTCTGGGGCTTCAGTACTGGCTGCCTGCTAGTGACTCTTTGATTCTTCTCTCCTTGGTTCTTCTCTCCTTTTTGTGTCTGCTGGCACTAGAATGTCCAAAATGGCTTCTTCACATGTATGTCTGGTGGTGCCTGGGCTGGGATGGATGGAACTGGAAAAGACTAAGCATCTTTCTTCATAGCTTGAGCTTCCTCACCGCATGGCAGACTCAACATAGTCAGCATTCTTTTTTTTTTTTTTCGAAGTTAGAAGCAGGGAGGCAGTCAGACAGACTTTTGCATGTGCTGGACCAGGATCCACCCCGCATGCCCACCAGGGGGCGATGCTCTGCCTATCTGGGGCGATGCAGTCGGAGCCATTCTAGCGTCTGAGGCTGAGGCCATGGAGCCATCCTCAGCACCCGGATGGAGCCTTGGCTGCAGGAGGGGAAGAGAGAGACAGAGAGGAAGGAGAGGGGGAAGAGTGGAGAAGCAGATGGGCGCTTCTCCTGTATGCCCTGGCCAAGAATCAAACCCAAGACTTCCACACACCGGGCAGATGCTCTGAGCCAATTGGCCAGGGCATTCTGCAAGGGGCTGGTCTTCCCACAGATTCTAAGAGGCGCAGGTGGCAGCTTCACGACTACCTCTGAAGTCCCAGATGGTCATGTCTACTTCATTCTATTATCTAAGCAGGTCAGTAAAAACATGGACAACATAGATTCAGGGAAAGAGGATCAGATACTGCCTCTCAATATAAAAAGTAAAGACATTGCAGCCATTTTTATCCTGCCACATTTGCATGTTAAAAATAAAGATTTTTAATAGGAAATTCAACCTGATCTATGATTTATAGTAACCTTCACTGAAACAGATCACACCATCTCTTTCATCAGTTACAAATGTACAACCTTTTGGAAATTCTCTACCATGCCTGTTGCTTCCAGGTTTCTTAAGCTGTTCCTCCAAGTGATGTCTCTATCAGTGGTTCTCAATTTTGGTTGCACATCAGAAACATCTAAGGAGCTTTGGGAAATCCTGACACCCTACCCCCTACCCCCGCTGAAAAGAAAATGTTGATTCTCAGACCAAATACATCAGAATCTCTAGTGGATGGTACTTAGGTGTTATAGTCTGAATATTTGTGTCCCCTTAAAATTCATATGTTGAAATACTGATGCCTGATGTGATGATATTAGGAGGTAGGACCTTTAGGAATGCTTTGTCATGAGGGTGGAGCCTTCATCAATGGTATTATCTTTTTTTTTCAATGGTATTATCTTTTAAAAGAACCCCACAGAGCTCTCTAGCCCTTTCCACCACGTGAGGGCACAGAGATTGGCAGCCTGCAGCCTGTAAGAGGGCACTCACCTGACCAAACTGGCATTCTGATTTGGGAATTCCAATAAACAGAACGGTGACAAACAAATATCTGTTGTTTATAAGCTACTCAGGCTGTGGTGTTTTTCTATAACAGTCCTAATAGACTAAGACACTAGGCATCAGATTTTTTTTTTTTTTACATGAACAGAGAGAGAGTCAGAGAGAGGGATAGATAGGAACAAACAACAGAAACGGATTTTTGTTGCGACACCTTAGTTGTTCATTGATTGCTTTCTCACACGTGCCTTGACCGCGGGCCTTCAGCAGACCGAGCAACCCCTTGCTTGAGCCAGCGATTTTGGGTCCAAGCTTGCAAGCTTTTGCTCAAGCCAGATGGGTCCGCGCTCAAGCTGGAGACCTTGGGACCTCGAACCTAGGTCCTCTGCATCCCAGTCCGACGCTCTATCCACTGAGCCACTGCCTGGTCAGGCATGGCATCAGATTTTTTTAAAGCTCCCAAAGTGAGTTCAATGTGCAGAAGGCTGAGAACCAGTGGTTTAGACTGTGAGTAAAATATTCTAGCACCAGTTTTATTTCTCATTCTAGGGAGAAAAAAGTCTTCCCATCTCAGTTGTTAAAACACTCATTTTTGAGAGCTGATTAAACTCACTATCAGTGCTAAAAAAAGACCAAAGTTGAGCTCTCCTGCCCACCCCATTCCACATCTTTACGGAGAACTTGAGGAAAGAGGAAGTAGGAGGCTTTAAATAGGAGTGTTAGTTATTTCTGGACTATTCAGCCCAGTTCACTAGGATAGAAATGAGAGTGGATTTCACAACAAGCACTCATTTCATAATTAAAGATCGTAAAGTGCCTGATCAGTGGTGCTGCAATGGATAGAGCATTGACCTGAAATGCTAAAGTCTCAGGTTCAAAACTCCAAGATCATGGCTTGAGCACAGGCTCATCTGGCTTGAGCACAGGGTTGCAGGTTTGAGCAAAAGGTCGCTGGCTCGAGCAAGGGGTGTCTGACTCAGCTTGAGCCAGAGGCGGATTTAAAGGTGGGCACACCGGGCGCATGCCCTGGGCCCTGACTTCTGAAGGGCCCCACAAAACTCCAACTTTACACTATTTTTTAATGACACCAAGTTTGGCTTCATATGTGCAATTTTAACATTAATAGTACATAATATTTTTTATTTATTTAAAAATGTTTAACATGTATTTTTATTTTCCTTGTCTCTCTCTCTCTTTATTAAGGAGCTCAATATTTTCTTCTGCACCAGTGGCCTCAGCCAACCTTAATCCACCTCTGGCTTGAGCTTCCTGGTCAAGGCACGTATAAGAAGCAATAGATGAATAAAGTGACGCAACTGCAAGTTGATGCTTCCATCTCTCTCTTGCTAAATAACATACAAACAAACAAAACTCAAAACACTTCTGCCTCAAATTAACCCATATAAATCTGCTAGCCTGTTAACCCCACTCCCAAATACCAGCTATTTTCTGTCTGAGTATAGATGGGCTTCAAAGAAATGGCAAAAGAATATTAACATTAATTGTAACTCTGAAAGTCCATCTAGTTTTAAGTACCTGTTAATAACCTAAAATCAAAAGGAATTTGCATAGCAAATAATTCAGCCTTTTTTCTTCCCATCTCAAGGTATGTGTACTTTTTCAAACATTCCCATACACATCCTGAAGTAATAATCCAAGTGGCTTTTCTATGAGATAGAGTTAGGTTTCAGGAATTTGCAGTGCATTAACTACAGCTAATATTTATTAAGTTAGCATTAAATGCTAGCTACTATTCTAAGTATCCTACATGTTAGCTCATTTAATACTTATCCAATGTTATAAAGTGGGTATAGCATTACCCCTCAAAAGAGATGAGAGGACTGAGTTTTGGGCTTAACGAGATTTAATAACTTGTCTGAGATGACATAGCAAATGCCAGAGAGCTGGTACAAGATTAGAATTCATAGTCTCCTGAAATATGTCTAAAACATTGTCTTAGAGAACTCTGAGGTCTCAGTTTTCTGAAATGGACTTATACCAGCTTGTGCACTGTGAAGTGTCTGGATCTGCATTTGGCACAACAGCTTGTGGATCTGACTTTCCCCGCAATGTTAGAAAACACCGCAGGACTCTTTCTTTGGGTCCCCATATCACTCTTTACCATCACGGTAGCCTGAACTTCAGCGACAGACTAGCTGTGTAACACTGGGCAAATGACTTAATTGACACTTGGTGCTGTTATCTGTAACATGGGCATGATAATAGCGTACACTTGTCAGGATCCGGCTGCATATAAGCATATGCTCCATAACCGGTACTGGTTGTCACGACTCGCTCCTTTGACGCTTCTATCGCCTGAGCCCACGGGCATAATAACCGTTGCTGGAAGGAATGGGGAAACTGGGCGATCCTTGGCTTGGGACACACGCCTCACAGCTGGGCGAACCTCCCCTCACCAGCACAAAGCACTCAACTACCTGTATGACCAGGTAACCGACCCTCCGGGCTCGCTTCCATTCATCCCCTCAAGATGAAAGTTTATGGCCGGGCTAAGAGAGAGATGAATAAGATTTTACTACCGCAGGGCTGGACAATGTACGGCTCGTCTAAGGCAAGTTTAAAATCGGAAGCCGGTGGCGCAGGACTGAGTCCGTGGCGGCCCTCGGGGAAGTCCAGCCGCCCGAAGCCGGACCCTGGCGGGTCAGAGCACTGCCGCTGACCGCCATCCTTAAGCCCCCAGAGCCGCAGAGGAGTCACCGTTTCCCGGCCCCGCCCAGATCCCGGGTAAAGCGTAGGGTTGGTCGCGTGCAGCGCTATGGCCGCATCTCCCGGCAGGCCCCGCGGGGATGCCGACCTGGGCGGGGCAACTCGGTCTCGGCGAGACGCCGAGCTGGCGGGTGGGCACTGGCTAGGGAACCTCCGAATCCGCTACAACAGATAGGCCCCTCTCCTCCAACTCTGTCACTGGAACGGGTGGAGACCGTCATTAAGTCCGTTATAACCGGGACACTGACTCTCAAACTTGGCTATGGCTGAAGAATTTCTTGGGGCAGGGGGACGTTAATTCAGATTTCTGAGCCCACCACGAATTATGACGCACTGGATCTCGTCTGGCTCGAGATTTTGTATCATTAAATTTCCAGGGAATTCCGACTCAGGCAGCCCTCCGGTCACACTCTTTTCAGGATCACTTTTTACAAGTCGATTTAGTAGATGGGTCCCTGCCCGTGGCCAAGCCTAGACACCCCTGGGGTCTCGGGGCTCGCCGGGTGGCCCCGCCTCTCGTCTCGAATTGGCCCCTCACTTGTTCCGTCCCTGCAGATAAATCTTCATTTCTGGTTGGCCGGCGGTGAATCCGTAGCGAGATCTGGCCCAATGGCCGCTCTAGTTCACAGAACGTAAGTTGGAAATTGGTGCCGACCCAGCGCCGTTGGTTGCGGACACCTAACTCGCGCGCTGAAACTTCCGGCGTGGGACGGAGCTGTAAGTCCTGTGTGAGTCCGCAACGAAGCCAAAGCTTGCCTCGCCGATCCTTCCCTAGGGAGGGCTGGGCAGGGGCAAGAGCGGCGGCTCCCGGGACCGACTGAGGCCAACGCGCCAGAGGCGGCTGCGGCCTGGGTGGAGCTGGTTCTTCGGTCGGGACTTGACGTCCAGGGTCCTCGGGCTCCTGCTGACGCCAGCCATCCCTGCGCGAGGCCGGGGGGCTCCTTTCCAGGCAGGTTCAGCTGTTCTACGGGGTAAGGCACTCCGAGGACCTGACGATGGCGTCGGGCCCGGGTTCCCAGGATCCGGAGGGGCTCCTGATAGTGAAGTTGGAGGAGGACTGCGCCTGGAGCCAGGAGCTGCTCCCGCCAAACCCGGGGCCCAGCGCGGAGGCCTCCCACCTGCGCTTCAGGCGGTTCCGCTTCCAAGAGGCCGCTGGACCCCGGGAAGCCCTCAGCCGGCTCCAGGAGCTTTGCCATGGGTGGCTGCGGCCAGAGTTGCGCACCAAGGAGCAGATTCTGGAGCTGCTGGTGCTGGAGCAGTTTCTAATTATCCTGCCCCAGGAGATCCAGAGCAGGGTGCAGGAGCTGCACCCAGAGAGCAGCGAGGAAGCTGTGACCCTTGTGGAAAATATGCAGCGAGAGCTTGGGAAACTGAGGCAACAGGTGAGAAAAAGAATTGTTGTATCTGCGGTTTGTTTGGCCCCAGGATTGGGACAATGTGCCCGCCCAATTCCCTGTATGAATTTAACTTGGTTTCCCTGAATAGACTTTATATAGGTAAGAGGCCTTTTTGCATTTTAGTGAGAAACTCATCCTTCACATTTCACTTACGTGGACAGGGTGAGTAGTAAGTGTTCCCTGTTTCCATGTGAAGGTAGTATCTGCATTAATGTGAGCCCTGGACTTAGCTCGCAGAGTTTCGTCACTGTTTCATACTAGCGTTGTGACTTTGGGCAAGCTGCTTAATCTTTTTGGATACGCCAGTGGTAAAATGAGGATGATAAAACACTTTTCTACTTGTTTTGAGGGTTAAAGGGAAAGCAGCATATAGTGCTTAGTAGCTATTAGCTATTTTTATATAAGGGTCAGCAATCTGGTCTCCTATGCAGAGCTGGGTGAGAGTCAATTGTGGACTTAGAAAACCAGCTTGGCACCAAGACTCTAATGGCACTTGTGCCACCAGGGCCACCCAAGTTTAATTTATCCAGTAGTGAGGAATGAAAGCATCTAGAAAAGGTTGAGGGAAGCAGGAGGGAGTCAGGTGTGTCCAAAAGAGCTGTGTGGGGCTGGTATGCTCTGGGAGTGGACTCTTCTCCCGCCTAACCCCACCCCCGTTTTCTCACATGCACTTGGGATCTGAAAAGCCTATGGAAACCATCCTTCTCTTTTGCTGGGCCCAAAGGGATCACCATTGGTTTACTGTTAAGGCTTGCCCCTCAGAATTCTGTACTAATTTCCCTTTCTGGGGGGTCCTGTTGTGATGAGTAATGTGGGTTGGTTCCCAGGTCACAAACCATGGGCGGGGAACTGAAGTGCTTTTGGAGGAGCCTTTGTCCCTGGAAACAGCACGAGAGTCACCGAGCTTCAAGCTGGAGCCAATGGAGACTGAGCGAAGCCCTGGCCCCAGGCTGCAGGAGCTGCTCGGGCCCAGCTCTAAAAGGGACCCCCAGGCTGTAAAGGAGAGGGGTGAGGAAGTTATTTGGGTAGGTGGGAGGGAAGAGGGGCTTGGGTTTGCCTCTGAAATCAGTAGGATGGAACACCTATACCAAGGAGAGGGAATTGCTGACCTCAGGGGTTCCCAGAGTGGAGTGAAGACCTAGAACTGGGGGTTGGGTTCTTCTGAAGGTGGGAGGAGGGAGAGAGATTTGTTAGCTCTTTCATATGCAGAACAGACAGCGTTAGAGGAAAATGAATGATGAGGACTTGAATATCTCAGACTACTGATATTCTTTCCCCTGCTTTTAGGATGTCATTTTGGATATGGCTTTATTATTCCTTTCTTGCCTTCTTTTATTCTGTGTTCAGTCCTCAGAGCAGAGACTGGGTGTTGGGAAATGGATACTGTGTTGTAATAATCCTTGGGTTGCCGCGAAGTAGGAATGCCATTCTCATTATGATTTCTGTCACCTTCAGCATTATCTGCTCCCTGGCTTTCTCTCTTTCCTCCCGAAGGAAACACAGAAGACAAGATGCCTGGGCCCCAGGTGATGTGGAAGTTCCCATTCTCTTCCCTTAGTACGCACACTCCCACACCCTGTGTTGCTCTTGTGAAGATGGGGTCTTTTGCCTCTTGGAGAGGATTCCTTATTCTCCCAGTAGTGCATCTCCCCTGCCTTCTTTATGTGCCTCCTCCTTACCTTACTCTTAGGCCTGGCACCCTTCTTCCCCATGAAATGTGTCCTTGGCACTCCCAGGTTTTGTCCCTTTAACCCATGACTCTGCTTGAATTGTTCTTGGTGCCTCGGGTTAAAAGGAGATCTTGTACTGTTTCAGTTGCCTGAGAGCTTAGAGGACATGGCTCTGTACATCTCCCAGGAGGAGTGGGGGCATCAGGATCCTAGTAAGAGGGCCCTCTCCAGGGACACGGTGCAGGAGAGTTATGAGAATGTGGACTCACTGGGTAAGGACTTCTTTTCCAGGGATGAAGACTGATCCATTCATTTCTGACCACATTTCTATATTTTAGCCATTCACCACCCAGACATAAGTTCCCAGTTTTTCCCAAAGACCTCCCCTTGTCTAAAATCTCCTGAACTAGGGTCAGTTAAACATCTTCCAGGTGCCACATTTGGCACACTTACAGGCCCCAGCTGCCAGAGCTGAAGCAGGAGCCTGAGCCATAATAGACTTCCTAGGGCAGAGCAAATCAAATCCAGTGACTGCAGTGCCTGTGCCCCTTCCCCCACATTATACACACTCAGTGTCCCAGGATGCTGTGGAACTTTAAGTTCTTGATGCCTTGCAATTTTAAAATGCTTATTTTTCTGATCTCATTTGTGTTTTCTGTGCTCATTAGTATTTCTAGTGCCTGTGCCCCTTCCCCCAAAACACAAATTTCAGGAGCAGTGTCATCAACTTTCCAGGTTAGCAGCTCCCCCCCAGCCCTTAAAAATTCAGGAAGTGGGGAAGGCCTAAGGAAATTTGGAAATGATATAGTATATATCCAAAACTGGAGCTAAATAAATCAAGCATAAATTAAGATGCATCTGTGGGTCAACCTATTATGCAGATTTAAAATGAGGCTTGTTAACAAAAAACAAACAAAAAGAGCCTAGTGGGTACTGGTGGGGGGGTAGGGAGGGGAGGAAAGGACAAGTATACAAATGATTTGACTGGGTGATGGGAACACAATGCAGTCAACAGTTAAAATGCTATAGAAATGTTTACCTGAAACCTATATACTCTTATTGATCAATGTCACCCCATTAAGTTTAATTTCTAAATTAAAAGAAAAATAAGGCCTATGAAATACGACCCAAAAACAGTATTTTAGGTGGAAAGTGTATAGGTATTGTTTAATTCCTTTCAACTTTTATGCATGTATGAAAATTCTCATAATAAAAGTTGGGGAAAGTCTTAAAAAACAACCTATGACAAGAATGTGTCCATTATGACTGTGCCTACATTGAGGCACACACAGAAGAGTCACCCTGGACTTTGTTTTCATACATCAGACTTTCATAAAAAGCACACTATCTGCTCACTTACACTGTTTCTGCAAAGGGGTCACTACTGGGTTAGGTCCCTTCGTTGGGACCTTCTGCGGGTTTCCCATCACTGTGCTGTGCATTGCTGCCCTAAATTGAGCACAGCTCTTTCAGTGAGTGCTAAATAGGAAGAAAAGTTTAGTTCACAAGTTCTTAGAACTAAACTGTTTAAAGTCCTTGTTTGCTGGAATTAGTTGGAATAAGGTTTTTATTTTTGGTATAGCATAGCAGTGACACTTGGATTTTGACCTCGGGATCCTTTCAGAGCCTTTGTCCTTTTCTGATCATCCATCATGATGTATTTTCTCCTTTTGGAGTTGCCTAGTCAAACTAAGTTCTATTCTCTATTTATATTAAGAAGCAAGGCTCTTTTACAATATTAAACTGATTGATTCTTCCAGGAACTGACCACTCTTAACAATGTTCATTTGTTTTCATATAAAAGTGTATATTCTCATTGCAAAAAACCCCAAGTTTGAAAAGATAAAATTATTGTCCCCCAATTTCTTTCTCTAGAGGTAACCACTAGGAGCAGATTAGTGTATATTTTAAGTAATTGCTGTGAGACTTATTGCACCTTCTTTATCCACCTACTAAGGACAGGGAGCAAGACTATCTTTGTTTCCCCTGCCTGTGGAGGAAAGTGGTGACTTAGAAAGCAGTTTCTTTCGTTGTGAACAGAGTCTCAGGTTCCCAGTCAGGAGGCCCTGAGCACCCAGGTGGAACAAGAGAGAAAACCATGGGATCCCAGTGTCCAGACCTGCAAGGAGGGACAGAGCCCCAGAAGCCTAGCTCCAGGTAAGGAAGATGAACAGCTTACCCAGCTACAGCTACTTTCTCCTTGTTGGGAGTCAGGCAAAAATGAAGGTTTGGTGTGGGACTAGGCCATTGCTACTACCAGGGAGGTACATTTTGTCCTGTGTTCCATCCTAGTGAGGCAGATGATGCACCCGGAGGTACAAAATGTGAGGAGGCATTCACTTGCCCATCGTAGTTTCAAACCTGCTCCATCCCACCCATTTCTGAAGGGCAGAGCCAGAGGCTCTGTTGGAAGAGTGAGGTGGGGCCCCTACAAAAGAAAAGACTGAGCTCTGATTCCTGAGCAATGGCCCCACCTTTATCCAGATGCCTCTAAGGTGCTTTTCTTGTATGGGGAAGACGGGATACTAAAATAAAGCTAGCTTTTCTCGACTTCCGACTTACTGGCAGTAGTAGGCATGTGGGATTTTCTTTTCTCCAAGGTAGAAATAATGTAGAGATTTGGTTTCTCATTCTACAGGGGAAGAGAAATTTGAGAGCCAGGAAGAAAGTGCTCAGTCTCTTTCCTCTGAGAGCATCCATCTACAGGTACTTCTTCCAGGCCAAGCCAGAGGGGAGGTGCCCTGGAGTCCTGAGCAGGGACGGCCTGGGGACAGGGCAGATGGGCATTGGGAGCCTCCCCCAGAGGATCGGATGGAACAGTCTTTATTGGGGGCCACAAGTTGCAGAGAAGTGGGACGACCAAAGGAACTGCAGCCGAAGAAGCTCCATTTATGTCCGTTGTGTGGCAAAAATTTCTCTAACAACTCAAACCTAATTAGACACCAACGAATACATGTAGCAGAAAGACTGTGTATGGATGTAGAGGGCAGTGAAATCTTTGGTGGGAGCCAACACTTTTTATCACTACACAGAGCACACTTGGGAGAGGAGGCCCATAAGTGCCTGGAATGTGGGAAAAGCTTCAGTCAGAATACCCACCTGACTCGCCATCAGCGCACCCACACAGGTGAGAAGCCCTATCAATGTAATGTATGTGGAAAAAGCTTCTCTTGCAACTCGAATCTCCACAGACACCAGAGAACACACACTGGTGAAAAGCCCTATAAGTGC
This sequence comes from Rhynchonycteris naso, assembly GCA_037038555.1. Taxonomy (NCBI): domain Eukaryota; kingdom Metazoa; phylum Chordata; class Mammalia; order Chiroptera; family Emballonuridae; genus Rhynchonycteris; species Rhynchonycteris naso. The sequence goes on along the minus strand of CM073000.1, from coordinate 197,216,250 downwards.
CCTGAGTGTGGGGAGATCTTTGCTCACAGTTCCAACCTCCTTAGGCACCAGAGAATTCACACAGGAGAGAGACCCTATAAGTGTGCTGAGTGTGGAAAAAGTTTCTCTCGCAGTTCCCACTTGGTTATACACGAAAGAACTCATGAGAAGGAGCGGCTTTACCCCTTCTCTGAGTGTGGGGAAGCAGTGAGTGACAGCAGCCCCTTTCTTACAAATCATGGAATTCACAAAGCAGAGAAGAAAGTGTTTGAATGTTTGACTTGTGGGAAAAGCTTCCGTCAGGGCATGCACCTCACCAGACATCAGAGAACGCACACGGGAGAGAAACCATACAAATGTACCCTTTGTGGAGAAAACTTTTCTCACAGATCCAACTTAATCAGGCACCAGAGAATTCACACGGGAGAGAAACCCTATACTTGTCACGAGTGTGGAGACAGTTTCTCTCACAGCTCCAATCGGATTCGTCATCTGAGGACCCATACAGGAGAGAGACCCTATAAATGTTCTGAATGTGGAGAAAGCTTTTCTCGGAGTTCACGCCTAGTGAGTCATCAGAGAACTCACACGGGATAGAAACAATGGGACTTCATTTTGCCCCAGATAAGGTGGCATATTCAGAGGGTCCTGTTGAGTGCTGGTATTTCTTGCCCTTCTGACCAAATCATCTGTTTTTAAGGTAATTACTATAAAGAGTAACAGGTACTGGGGTGTGTGGGGTTAATGGTGAGGAAGGTGCAGAGGCGGCAAAGGGTTAGCATAAAACTGAAAGGATTCTGTCTGAGCTAGTGAGGGTGACAAGTCCTTGGGCTGAACTGCTCAGGGCTGAATTCTCTATGAGCCGCCCTTGTCCCATGGTGCACCTGCCCCCATGGTACTTAGCCAGGTTGTGATTTTGGACGCCTCACTGGGTGTTTTTCCCAGCACCTTTGGGAACCCATGACTTTTTCTTACCATTTCCTCACTTGGCGACATTCAGGAGGAGCATCTGAGCTCCTGAGACCGTTGAGACCAGAGAAGAGGGGCTCCTGGGAAACCAGCTGGAGGGCAAGGGAAGACTGGTGGTGACATGCGACTCTTCCAAAGACCCTGACAGGGAAGCCACATTGCCCCTCAGTGGTCTGACAGGAGGGCCCGTTGGCAGGCCATACATGACAATGTCACCTCAGACAGAAAGGATCCAGAGACTTAAGGGACATAGTAATAAGAAATTTGCACGTCAGCCTAGGAATTGGTGGAGGGAACTGGAGTCTGAATTAAGTCTACCTTTTGCACAGATCAGGACTTCTCCCACCTCTGTCAGAGAAAGATAACAGCTCTGGAGATTTCATAGGGTTCCATGTAAAATGGCTTCCCTAGGAAACTGAAAATGTGGATCTTGGGGGGAAATCAGAATCATGCCTTTCCTTGTTGGAAGTATGTTTGGATGGTAATAAATATCTTCAGGAAACATGAAAATGTGTGAGACTCTTCATTGAGGGCCTTTGTCCTGGCCTCCAGTGTTGCTCCGTCTCCCATCTGCTTTGGTTGAGGACCTGCTTTCTCTCTGGTTTTGCTGGGTTGGTCGTGAAGGGTCCCACAGAGCTGGCAGCAGCCAGGCTGAGGAAGGGTTGACCCTCGCCAGCTCCACCTGGGACTGCCGCATGATAAAGGGGCAAGCCCAGCGGCTGCTTAGGGTGGTGTCGTAATTGTCCTCTGAGGTTTGCTTTCTTTCTATAGTGTACAACAGTAAAAATGTCTTTTTTGTTTAGAATGTTTTCTTTCTTGGGGAGTAACTGAAAGATTTGGCTCTTCAGAGACAGAATATTTTAGTCTTACAATGATTCCCAGGAAAAGATGGTCCTGGTATAACTGAGTTTTTGCCCATTAGTGGAGGGAAGATATATGGCGGACCAAAATGATTAAGCAATGCTAGCACAGGGGTGTGGGGGTAGAGGACTTGAGAGAGATTAATACAGTGTCCACAGTGGTAGGAGTGGGACAGGGATATGTGGCTGCGCGTGCCATGAGATGGGTGGGGTGGTGACAAGTTGTTGCTAAGCATTCTCTTTGGTTAAGACGGCAACCTGTGTGCATTGTAAATCTTACAAGAATGGAAAGTGCCCCTCACCTTTCACTCTCCCTCCTTTAAACTCTTCCTCCTCCCAATAATATCACCCATATGGATCTTATGATGTGACCAGCTGGTGTTGCTTCTACTTGGAGCATTGCAGTTTGAGACTTAAAGAAATAAGACCCCCCAGGTAGTTGCTTTTGGCACTAAATAGAGCCTCTACCCGATCCCCAGTGTAGCTCCCTTTCTAACAAATTTCAGATGCATAGCTATTCTCAGCCTTGTTTTAACGAGATGTCACAAATTATTTCATGTAAAACATTTACCATAGTGCCTGGTACTTAGAAAATACTCACCTATTTATGCCATCTGTGGGCAGATGATGTTTGCAAGACTAGAGTATTTTCTAAGCTACCTGGGACTGAGATCAGTTTAAGACGACACTGGCAGAACTCTAGGAAACAGTCTGATATTCACAGGCAGGACTGATAAGGTCTTCCCTTGTCAAATTTCAAAGAGCAGGTCAGAGGCCCTTCATGCAGGGTCCCATGAAGTCACCACAAGAGATGGCCAAGTATATGCTTTTTACATTCATATTTCTACATTACACCCATACTGACATAATACTTTTCATCTGCTAGTCCTCTTGTAAAGGAAACTAGGACAGATTGTATCTGGCTTTTATGTCAAAGAGAGAACAACATAATAAAAACCCCTGTCCCTAAGTTTAAATGGGTACAAAGGATACCTGGTATATGTGGTCTAACCCTGAGCAATAGCCACACATCCTGGTAACAAATGTAGTTCAGGAGACCAGCAGCAAGGCTCCTGGGTGGAGAATCAGTAACACATTTAAGCAGTGTGAAAACTGGCAGAGCAATGAGGACAAAGCCTGTAGTGCCAGAGACTAGAAATGTTATTTAAGCATTAATTCTTTCCCAGAAAAACTAATAAGTGATTTTAAGAATTTTTACTGTAGAATGAAAGAATATATGGGTCTCAACATCATAATATATTTGCTATTGATAACCATTGAATTATCAACTGATACAATTTTGGAATAGGCAAAATCACTACCACAAGCTTTCAACTTGTACTTTTTATTGAATATAAATGTCTCAGAAGTATTTAAAACAACTAAGTCATGTAAAAAATCTTAATATATGTTACAGGAAACCAACTAGTGACTTTATTAGCACTGGGAGACTTCCTAACTTAGTTGGATATCAGGAGCTCAAGAATAGCAAGATAAATTAGAAATACATTTATTAGAAACATTTTCCTTTAGCCTTCAATCTAGCTTGCAAGTACATCTGATTAAAACTTGATTTCCATTCTTAAAAGGGAGATGGATAATTCCTTCTCATCAAATACTTTTTATTAAAAGGATCTAAGTCTTGCCGGACTTAGGAGGCAGGGAGAATGGTCTAGGACTAGGTAAATTCAACAATGACGGAATGGTTGATAAGAAATGGCTCAGGCCATGAGAAAAGTTCTGACAGATCTTCCAGTTAATGTCCCCACTTCATTAAGGTACCTTGAATGTTCCAGAAGTTACCAGTCAAAACTGATGACTCACCTGACCAGGTGGTGGCAGAGTGGATAAAGCGTTGGACTGGGATGCGGGAGGACCCAGGTTCGAGACCCCGAGGTCGCCTGCTTGAGCACAGGCTCATCTGGTTCAAGCAAAAGCTCGTCAGCTTGGACCCAAGGTCGCTGTCTCCAGCAAGGGGTGGCTCAGTCTGCTGAAGGCCGGCGGTCAAGGCACATGTGAGAAAGCAGTCAATGAACAACGAAGATACTGCAACGGCAATAAAAAACTGATGATTGATGCATCTCATCTCTCTCCGTTCCTTTCTGTCTGTCCCTATCTATACCACTCTGTCTCTGTAAAATAAATAAAATGTTTTAAAAAAAACAAAAAACAGGCCTGACCTGTGGTGGCGCAGTGGATAAAGCGTCGACCTGGGAACACTGAGGTCGCCAGTTCAAAACCCTGCACTGGTCTGGTCAAGGCACACATGGGAGTTGATGCTTCTAGTTCCTCCCCCCTTTCTCTCTCTCTCTCTCTTACTCTGTATCTCCTTTCTAAAATAAATAAATAAAAAGAAATAATTAAAAAAAAAAACTGGTAACTCACCAGGAGCCAAACTTGCTTCAGGGAGACAGTAAAATACTTAATTTCTGAAATCTTGGGGTATGTTTTGGACACGAGGATCTGGTGTTTGCCTCTCAAGCCTCACATCCCCTGCCACTCCTAAGGTGAAGCTGCCCTTCAGGGGATTCCCGCTTTCCTAAGCGGGAGTCCAGCTTACACTCAGGAATCCTGCCCTAGCCATTGGGACTAGAGTGAGGTCCCCAGGTTTCTCGGAGGAGCTCTAGTCGTCCTTCAGGATGGTTTCCAGAACCAGACCAGCCCCTTCCCTCCCTCAAACTGGGGCAAAGCAAACGAATGTCTGACTCCCGCAGCTTAGCCTTCACGGGCATTGGGGCGGGGTGCCACTTCTCTAGAACCCCTGCCTGCCCCACGGAGGAACACCAGGGCTGATGGGGCATGGGCTGGCTGCTGCCCAGTACAAACCTTTCTTAACTCCTGCCTGAGGTTTGATTGCTGCCTGCGTTCACCCCTGCGGCCCCGCCCCATCCGCTGTGGCCCTCCAGCAAGCGCTGGCGGTTCCCTTCCCTCGGCCAGCGGACCTTCTGCTGGCAGTCTGGCCCGCTGGCAGAAGCTCCAGTCGTGCTGGGCGCCTCCCTCCACCCCTGCGCCTCGGGCTGTAGGGTTTCCTCCATACTCGAGAGCGAGCGGATACTGGCGGCGTGAGCTCTCCGAAATGTCCCCCTCCCTCAGATGCGTGAGCGCCAACGGAGCCAACAGCAGGCCTGGCCGTCTTGGCCGGCTCTTGGTGTAGTAGTAGGTGGTGAGCGCAAAGCTGGGTGGGGATGATGGGCTCCTGGAAAGGGGCCCGTCACCGCTAGGGAAAGGCCACGCTGCACCTGCCCTCCAGGGTGATTGTTTGAATGCAATGGGAAGTCCATCAGGGGTCTTAAGCAAGAGAGGCCCCTGCTCATTTTTTGCTTTAGTTCGCTCTGCACGACTATAGGGTGGGGAAAGGTTGGGGAGAAGACAAGAAAGGAGGGCAGGAAGACTAAAGAGAAGGTGCAGTCTCCAAGGCAGGTACTGATGGCAGCCTGGACCTGGACACAAACAGCGAGGCGGGAGAAATGGAGACCAGCCATATTCAGGAGGTGAAACTGACAGGACTTTATGTAACCCCAGACCAAAGTCTAAAATTTCAGGATGACCCCCAAAGGCACTGAAATGTTGGCCATGCTGTTTTTCTGCCAGCTGCTCCTGCAGGAAACACCCAGGGACCTTGTAGCTTCCCTTGGAGACACACTCTCACCAGAGTCTGGACTCAAGCTCCCGTTTTGCCCTTACTCCCCTTCTCCTCCCCACACTAAACTTTAAAGCTTTCTTTTTTTTCTTTTTAAGGATTTTATTTTATTTTTTTACAGGGACAGAGAGAGGGATAGATAGGGACAGACAGACAGGAACGGAGAGAGGTAAGAAGCATCAATCATTAGTTTCTCGTTGCGGTCGCAACACCTTAGTTGTTCATTGATTGCTTTCTCACATGTGCCTTGACCGCAGGCCTTCAGCAGACCGAGCCACCCCTTGCTGGAGCCAAGCGTGGTGAGCTCGAGGTCTCGAACCTGGGTCTTCCGCATCCCAGTCCGACGCTCTATCCACTGCGACACCGCCTGGTCAGGCTCCCCCCACTAAACTTTAAAACCCAACTCAAAAATCACCCTTGACCTTTTTCAAAAGGTGACCAGATTTTAAAATTGGTAAAGCGGGACACCATTGACGAGGGTGGGGGGGTTCTTGATTAAAAATTTGGTCTATATGGAGCAAAATAAATTTTCATAGAATGCAAAAATAGTATTGTAATATATTTTTTAATTTCAACTTAAGTACAATTTAAAAATATAATACATTAAAAATTATATTTTATTCTTTGGCATATTTCTCATTTGAGTAAATTTTTTTTAGTAGATTGCTGTTGTTGTTTAAAAGGTCATGAAATTTTTCACAAGAATTTGTTAAATTATATTTCACACATAAAGTAGCTTTCAAAGTCTCAACACTTAATTGTGATGTTTCTGATGTCCACACTTTATTTACCGTAGAAAAAATGTGTTCAGTCGCAGCATTAGTTCCTGGTAAATACAGCATGTATTCCTCAGTTTTTAGTGCATTATTGTATGGAACATGGTTTGTTTCAAAATGATGAAATATTTCTAACCATTTGTTCTGTATTGTGATTTTTTGCTGATGCCTAAGATTTAACCTTTTTCTTATCAATATATATTTTTAATAATGATACCTCATTACAAAGATCATTTTTGGAAATATTACTATACGGGAAATTTTGAGTGAGTCAGAGGGATCGGGTTACACAGTCCGAAACCGATGCTGGAGCTGCATGAGTGGGCGGGAGCAGGCAGGGCAGCGTCGCTGGCATGCTCCCCAGGTGGGCTACACTGGAGACTGAGTGGCTTGCACCTCGTGGAGTGGGAAGCTGCACGACAGCGTCCCTGACGCGGGCCTATGGGTAGTTAGGGGACTTGACAGCCGCTGCCCCAGCAGGTACATCCCGCCTAAAGTTCTTTGTTTCAGGGCCCCGCATGGGGCAGCCAGCTCTTGGGGCAATGCAGGCACTTCCAGGTCGAGGCGGGGTCTCCCCACCGAAAACCATATATTCCCTTCCCGTTCTCCCGCTGTTCCCTAGCTTTTCGTGCATTCTTTCCAAAAATTGGGACTTTTTAAAAATGCTGTGGGATGCGGGACAAATTGTTAAAAAGCGGGACGTCTGGTCACCTTACCTTTTCAGATACTTCTCCTGCTATCCAAGCACTCTCAAAGCCCTCTCCATACTCAGTTCTTACACATCCAGCAGTGGTTTTTTCCTGTTTTCTTTGTAATTAATGTCTAAATGCCCAACACTGCACTCCATGCCTAGCATAGAAGGGTAATGTGAGGTTTCCAGAAAAAATGGATACTTTTGAAAAGGGTGTTGTTAGATAAGATAGACAGACAGCTACCAAGGCAGGAAAAGGGAAGGGGAGAAATGGGGCTGGGGGTGTTATCTCAACCACTAAAGGAGAGTCAGCAGTCTTAAGGTTTGTGAAAACAAAACCACCAGATGTCCAGATGGCCTTGAAACACTGTATGTTGGTCCCACTATCAAGGAAGGGGAACCTGGAAACCCTATACGTTAAACTGGATAACAGGGAAACAAAGCCTTAAAACTATATAACTCTACGACCCCAACAGGCAGGGCGCTGAGACAATCTAAGTTGCCTGCTTGTGTCTTTGCTAAATAAACTGTTGCTTTGTTTAAACGCTGCACTGTCTCTCGCCTAAATTCATCCTCAAGAACAAAGGAGGGAGAAGGCCCCTTGGACTTAGGCTTTCTCTGGTGACAGTGTGACTGCCAGCCCTTTATTCTGGGATTACCATTGGAGGGGGGGATATTTGATGCAATGACTCAAAAGGAACTAGAGCTGTCCAGTATGCTCATCTGACATCCCCTTCAACTTCTTCCACAGCTGCTCTACCCCAGGTTTGAAAAGTGTCTCAACAAATGCTAACTTATTAACACCAAAGCCTAAAATATTAAGGTAAGATATAAAATTATATATCTGCCTATTTTAAAAATACATGAGCTATTACCAGTGTTAAGAGACTATTATTGGTCAAGAGAATGAGTGCTTTCTATCTTTTTTATTCCATATTACTTCCATAATAAGAAAACAACCCTCAATAGGTGATAACATTTAAAAAGGAGAGCATGTCATATTATTAAATTGAAAAGTGAATCTATCCTTATCCTAAAGATAACTAGAACTAGTCAAACTATAGCTTTGTTATATCTTGTGAATACATCAAGGTAGAATTTAATGATTTTCCCACATCCCTTCTTAGATAATTTGGGATAATAATTCCTCACTCAGTTCCTTATCTAAAATAGAAAAGATATAGATTAATATATTTATACATTAAATAAACATACATCTATTTTCAAAATTGTATATTTTATAAATTATATAAATGGGTATTGTTAAACAAAATGAGGTCATTTGATAAAAACAATGACAATTCACAACAGTTCTACATCATATATTGTCATATAACTGCAGAAATCTTTAAGTACAAAATCTAATTACTAGAACCAGAAGTTGAGAGCATAATGAAAGAATCTCTGATATTATGATGCCTATGTTGCAAAAAGCTACCAATGTTAGCATGGACTACTTTGGAAGTGTTTCTTGATTATTTCTTGTTGCATCTCTTTCAATGTGAAATGAAACCTTTGAAACTCAGGTGTGGCATCAACAAAGTCAAGAAGGTAGTCCAGCCTGACCAGGCGGTGGCACAGTGGATAGAGCGTCAGACTGGGATGCAGGAGACCCAGGTTCAAGACCCCGAGCTCACTAGCTTGAGCGCGGGCCCATCTGGCTTGAGCAAAAGTTCATCAGCTTGGACCCAAGGTCGCTGGCTCCAGCAAGGGGTGGCTCGGTCTACTGAAGGCCCGCGGTCAAGGCACATGTGAGAAAGCAATCAATGAACAACTAAGGTGTTGCGACAGCAATGAAAAACTAATGATTGATGCTTCTCACCTCTCTCCATTCCTGTCTGTCTGTCCCTATCTATCCCTCTCTCTGTCCCTGTTAAAAAAAATAAAAAATGAAGGTAGTCCAGGCTCTGGCCAGCTGGCTGAGCAGTAGATCGTCAGCCTGGCGTGTGGAGGTCCCAGGTTCGATTCCCAGCCAGGGCACACAGGAGAGGCACCCATCTGCTTCTCCACCCTTCCTCCTCTCCTTTCTCTCTATCTCTCTTCCCCTCCTGCAGCCAAAGCTCCACTGGAGCAAAGTTGGCCTGGGCGCTGTGACCTCCACCTCAGGTGCTTAGAACGGCTCTGGTTGCAACCCAGCATCGCCCCAGATGGGCAGAGCACTGCCCCTTGGTGGGCATGCCTGGTGGATCCCTGCTGGGCACATGTGGGAATCTGTCTGCCTCCCTGCTTCTCACTTCAGAAAAATACAAAAAAAAAAAGTAGTCCAAACTCTTTCTTAAAGCAGGTAATCTAAATTTGACAGTCTGCACTTGAGCTTCTCCTTTTTGAACAAATTCCTTTGTAATCCCACATTTTTATTTGGGGGCAATACCATTTTCTTCATTGACCCACACCTTATCACCATCCAGCTTGGTTTCCAACTTCCCAGATTTATTAGGACTTTCTCTATAATTCCCATCTTCTAATCCTTGAAGATCACATTCAGGTTCCTTTTTGTAAAGGAAGATTTTCTCATGCATTTGCCAGGACTATTTGTTTTACTTCATCCCAACTCTTTACCCAATTAAAAACTGCACTTTTTATGTTGTAGATTTTCATCGTGGAAACTTCTTTTTCTCCTTTACCTTGCATCTCGTCACTTTCTTCAAAAATTACAAGACTCTCTTCAAGTTGCTTCCACCTATAAAGTCATTTGCAGCTTAAGATCACACCTTGATTCATTGATTGAATCAGGGTTGAGTGTTGGGGGGAAAGAATGTTCATTTTATTCGACCATTCTTACTAGCTGGTGCTTCAGCAGAAGGGTGAACTGGGGAAATGTCCAGAAGTAACAGGCCGTGACTTCCTTTTCATGGGCTCTTAGAACATTAAGTTAAAATGCCTTACCCTCAGGAACAATATTTTGAAAGAACCATTCTGAAAACAATTCTCTGGTGAACTAAGCATCTTTACTAGGTTTATATATAACAGGTAATGTACTTGGTGTCTGCTTTCACACTCTTGGGCACCTTTGATTTTCCAATAATGATAGGCTTTAACTTTAGAGTTCCATCAGCATTTGCACATAAAAGACCATTCCATTCTTTATCTTCCTTCCAGGCAGGCAGATATCTTTTTTTACTTGCCTAAGTGTTTTACAGCACTGATTTCCAAAAAAGGTCAGTCTCATCCCCACTGTAGAGTTAAGCTAGACAAAGTTTCTTCTCTTTGATAAGGATGAACAGGTTTTGTAGAAATAGCTCAACATTTTCTGAAAGTGAACTTTAGGGCTTGTTCGGCACATACTTTTTAGTTCCCCATTGCATGCCCATTTTGAATCTAAAAAGCCAACCAGTACAGTGATGCCTTGGGTTTTGTTGATAATCTGTCCGAAACCGATGAAAACAGAGGCACTTATTTCCATATGAATCAATGTAAATCCAATTAATTCGTTCTAGACACTCCAAAATACATATCAAAAACACATTTTATAGATAACAAATGTAGTGTTTCATACATACTAAAAAAATAAATATAAAATAAATATAAAAGACTAATGTAAAGAAAAAGTGAACGTTTAATATTGCATTTACCTTTCTGAAGACTCTTCTTGGCGTATGGAAGACGGCGAGGGGGGGAGAATGAGGTGCAGATATTATTGTTTGGAAGGAGAATCCCCCTCCATAAGGACTTTAGATATCAAGGAGCTATCTGGGGTCACTTCCCTTCTTGGTCTTTTGGCACTAGGTCCAACTTCAGAGTCAGTGGACCCATGTCGCACAAGAAAGCTGTCCAAAGAGGTCTGTTTCTGCCGCCTCTTTAAGATTTGCCTAAAATGGGGCAAGACATTATCATTAAACAAGTTGCAGACACAGCTTGCAACAGCTTTCTCAGGGTGATTTTTCTCCACAAACCGCTGTACTTTACTCCACATGGAGATGATGTCCTTAATCTCTGAAGAAGGCACATTCTCCCCTGTCTCTTCCTCCTCATCTGAAGTAACTTCTTCATCTGTTGTCTGTTGCACTTCTAGGTGCAGGTCTTGCAGTTCTTCAGTGGTGAGCTCTTCACTGTGGTCATCCACCAGCTCTTCCACATCCTCACCCCTCACCTCCAAACCCACGGACTTCCCCAAATCAACAACTGCCTGCACCACATGTGTAGGGTCATCAGGGGTAGGCTCAAACCCTTTAAAATCTCTCTCATGCACACTTCCTGGCCAGGCTTTCTTCCAGGCCTCCTGCGTAATGAATGTCCTCTTTGGCATTTTCTTGCAAAAGAAGCCAGTTTCATCACAGTTGAAGACTTGTTGGGGGATGAATCCTTTAGTTTCTACGTAATCTTTGAATTCAGACACAAATTTTTTGGCCCCAGACTTGTCCGAACTCGCACATATGCTGTACCTAGTAACACTGTGTATGCCAGTGCGCCTCTTAAATTTTTCGAACCAGCCTCTGCTAGCCTTAAAATCACTAGGTACACTAGCACTCGTCCCAGGCATTTTATTAATGAGATCGGCATACAATAGTCTGGCCTTTTCACATATGATGGCCTCCGAAACAGAATCGCCATCTAACTGTTTTTGATTGATCCAGGTTAATAATAACTGTTCAACATCTTCAATTGTTTGCGATCTCTGTTTCGTTAGCACATTCACACCTTTTGCTACATTAGCCTTCTTTATTGCTTCCTTTTTCGCCACAATAGAACTTATTGTGGATGGCGACTTCCCATACATGCGGCCAATTTCAGCAATCTTGAAGCCGCTCTCATATTTTTCAATGATTTCCTTCTTCAACTCAATCGTGTTCCTAGCCTTCTTCTTCGAAGGGCCGCTGGCTCTGGAAACTTTCTTTGGTCCCATGATGAGCTAAAAGGAAAGGATTAACTTATTAGAAAGGGAAACACTTAACAGGGACAATGAGATTTGAGCACGTGATGTTATCTTAGGTGCGTTACATACATTTTGAAACTGAAATATGCAAAATAAACACATTACAACGAATACTGTATACGCAGTAATCACTTATATGTAATTGTAGTATTAGCACTTGCAACCAATAAAAAAAAGCACAAAAACACTGGAAAGCAATGGAATTGTTTGGCTAGATGTGTGGGGTGATGTTCACACAGTGAGAACGCCACACTGAGCAGAACTCAGGGTTGCCCTTTGTTTTTGCAAAATTAGCAGCAAGTTCACGTGGGCACACCAACGAATCCCAGGCAACCGAAGAAAATGGAGACAAATTTTCATGGAAAAATCAACGATAATTGAAACCAGTGATAACGGAGGTCAACGAAAACCGAGGCATTGTTGTACTACCTTTGAAGTCAGCTCGCCCAAAACACTGCAAATCTCTCTGCAGCAGTCTGCAGGTCCACACCCCTAATAGACACCAGCGGAGCATTTCTGTGGATCCCTCACATAGAGTGCATCATCCACATCACCATGCTTGGCTCCTGTTGTACTCTTTCTCTTCTCAGCCCCCACTAATGGCATGTCCTGCTTCAGTACAAAGCCGAAAATCAATTTATTCTTTTTACTGTCATAAAATGTTGAGTTACTGATTCCAAATTCATCCATTACACTTTTAAAAGATCATCCAGCTTCAGTCCTACTTCGAACCTTCATTTTCTCCTCCAAATTCAATGTTGTGTATTTCCCTCCTATTCATACTGACTTTGGTTTCATACAACCAACAGGAGTATTAATGGGAAAAAGCCTTACTGGATTGGAAAAGAAAAATTTAAAACACTAATCTTTCCAGCTTCTCAAGGCTATGTTTTTACCTTACTCCAGTGACTTTCCGTCTTTCTCATCTCATGGTAGACATAAACTACTAAAAATCAGCACACTAAAAATATATTTTTTGCCAAACTGACAAAACAATAGGTATAATTCTGATTCATTCACACAGCCAGCTATTGTTGTGTTGGCTGTTGCCGTTTTTTCTTTTTAATTTGAGACTCTAAGGGAAAAGTCAGTGCTCCTGACTAAATAGTCAGGTATTGCATCTTTTAAAAATTCTGTGGCACACTGAAAATCGCTGCCCGGCCCCCCGCCCATTCCCTGCTGCTAGCAAATCCCTCAAGTCTTTCATAATTTTCCACAACCAAAGATCAACTCCCATTTCCTTGAAATTTCTGCAGCATTCAGCTTATGTCCTTTTTCCTCCTTACGTTACTCATATTCATGAAAGTCCCTCCGAGAGACTTCTTGATTCAAAAGCATTGTTATATCAACTCTAACAATGGCTACAACTAGTAGACTTAATAATTCCTTTGCTGGTAGAGGCTGACACTATGAAAACACTAGTAATTAGAACACAAACTGAAATACTCAGATTCCTTTAAATATGATTCAGTAAATATATGTGGAATGCCCATCTTACCGAGGTAATTCAAACATACACTGCAGGAAATACAAGATGAAATGTAGGTTCTCATTTTACAGAAAGCACGCAGTAGTAAAAAAGGAAAACGGGACCTAAATTCCAGACTAAGGGCTGCAAATGGCAAGTTATGTGACCCTGGCAAGTCACTTCTCAGTTCTAAATTTAAGTCATGGAGAACTATAAATGTAACCTATTTCACATACTTCACATGAAAAAATAGAGACGCACAGCCTAAAACAGGGTACAAACCCCTCAGGGCCGTTGATCCAGGGTCAAAAGGCCTCCTTGAAGAGCTGGGCACACGACAGCTCGGGCACCGCCCGTCTGGGCGGGGAACGCCAGAGCCCCTGCAAGTGCAGCCGGCGGCGATCCTTTCCCGCGGGACTTCCGATTACCCAGCCGCCGGAAGGTGACGCAGGAAGCACGGGACACGTAATGTCTCACAGAGCCAGATCGCCAGCCGGTGATACCCACGAGCAAGGCCCTTCCAGACTCCACGACCTGGAGGCTGTAGTATTAACTCTTCTGGGTGCCAGGGCTAAACCAGGTAGCAGGCTGGCTCCTTTCATGAAGCCGGAAGCCGCGGCGCTCGCAGACGCTGCGGGACTGCCGAGCCAGCCCGGAAGTGCTCCACGTCCGCTTCCGGTGGGAGCGCGGTTTTCAGAGAGCTGCTTAGAAGAGGCAACAGGTGGCTGAGGCGATCGGTGCGTTTGTTGAGCCTGTACTCTAGAATCTGTGCCGGGTCCCGGCTCTCTGGACCCTCTGTGAGTCGAGAAGCCGAGATCTACGGCCCTTAATCCGCCGTCCGAAGTGAGACGACTTGCTTTGAAGCGGGAGGACGAGGGAGCGGCCTCCGCGAAGCCCAGCTATCCGAGGTAACGAAGAATCAGTTCCCATTCGGCGTCGGCTGCTGCTTGGGGCTGCTGCAAGGTGGTTGGAGGCCATTTCTCGTGGCTGGACGGCTAGAGCCTGCAGCCACACTGTCTCGGGCGAGGCCGGCCTTCTGGCTCTGGAGGCCCCTTTCTGCCCTCGGCGCAGATAGCTCTGGGCCCGACGGGGCACGCTTGCATAGTGCTCGCGAAGCCTGACTGCCCTCCAGAAACGTCCACGTTCCCGCCTCTGCGGGTGTGTTTCTTTGCTTTGCGGGCTGATGTTAACCGCCGGAGAAACGCAGTTCAGAATCAGAGAGATCACTTTCTCCTGATGCAAAAGTCCCCGTCCTCCTGAGCCCGGGTGGGCAGCGAGGAGCGGCCATTAGTGAATACCATGGCATCTTGGATAGAATCTCAGTGCTGGTTCTGCTGCATCACCTCGGGGAGAGAGGAGAGGCGTAGTCAGCAGCAGGATCACTTTAATCATCACTGACTGCCATTCTCCCCTTTTTACGACTTGATATTTGGACATTTTGTAAAGAAAGGTCGGCTGTGTTTTTTTCCTAGTTCAAGTAAACAAATTAAAAAATACAGGTACAAATCTGCGTAGTTCTCTTCATGCGTCTTGCAAAGAAATACCAAAGAAGAATATTGAGCATCTAGTTATTTAATTGGGAGATGCTTTCTGAGAAGAAAAGGCTACTTTTTCCCTAAGTACTTTGCTTCTCTGGTTTCAACACTTCTGCTCTCCTGCTAGTATTCATACAAGAAAAGGAGAGTCTCCAATGTTCCGTGAAGTGAAGGCTTCCATCATCACAAGAGTTTGGAAGGTCATAAAAGCTGTACTGTCTTAATAAAAGCAGAAGACTAGGGTGATATATTAAAATTTAAGAGAAACTTAGAGTGTTCTCCTAATCTTTTGACACAGGGAAGATACGATAGGAAGGACATCAATGAACTCTTTGGATAATCCCTAACTGTTTGGAGCCAGTGGATGCCAATTTTGTCACCCACCAACCTTCCCTGACTTTATTTTCTTCTAAAGGCAAAGTCATCAGTTGACATTTGTCCTCAATGAGTTGTGCTGTAGGTCAACTGAATAATACAAAGAAAAGGATAGAAACAAAGATCCTGGCAGTTGGTTTTAAAGAGAAGGCAAGGCAGGATCTTTTCATTTTTCTCTCATAATAAATAGCACCTAGTATAGTTCATGTGACTTTCTTGTTGATGTGCACTTTTTTTCTGCCCTTGGTGCCTTAGGAAGAAGATTCTTTTGTTGATTTTATTCCAGACCAGACTGGGCCTCAGTTGTCAAAGGTGATATTGGTGGTGTGCCTGACACAGGAGCAGCTGTTCGGGACGGAATGATGATGGTAGATCTGAAAGTGGCTGAGTATTTGAACCCTCCGATCAGGGCCCTGTGGGAAGTCAAGGAACCTGTGAACCAGAGCTCCACTCAGAGTAAGAAATACACTGCACAAACAGACAGTCTCAGTCCTGAGACCTCTCGCCAACACTTCCGGAACTTCCACTATCATGAAGCAGCTGGACCCCGTGTGGCTGTGAGCCAGCTTCAGGAATTATGCCGGCAATGGCTGAGGCCAGACATACATTCAAAAGAAGAAATCTTGGATCTGCTGGTGCTAGAGCAGTTCCTGACTATTCTGCCCAGAGACACCCAGATGCAGATAAAGAAGCACCACCTACAGAGCACTGAGGAGGCTGTGGCCTTGGTAGATCACTTGCAGAGCGAATCTGGTCAAACGAGGAATGGGGTGAGAAGAAAGATTCTTTTTTTTTTTACAGGGACAGTGAGAGAGTCAGAGAGAGGGATAGATAGGGACAGACAGACAGGAACAGAGAGAGATGGGAAGCATTAATCATCAGTTTTTCGTTGCAACACCTTAGTTGTTCATTGATTGCTTTCTCACATGTGCCTTGACCACGGGCCTTCAGCAGACCGAGCAACCCCTTGCTGGAGCCAGCGACCTTGGGTCCAAGCTGGTGAGTTTTTGCTCAAGCCAGATGGGCCTGCGCGCAAGCTGGTGACCTCGGGATCTCGAACCTGGGTCCCCCGCATCCCAGTCCGATGCTCTATCCACTGCGCCTCCGCCTGGTCAGGCAAGAAAGATTCTTGATACATACAATGAAATAGGATAAAGGTGGATATATGGGGGCTGGGAGCAGTTAATTTAGAAATAAGATGATTAAATCAATGATCTGTTGTTGCTTTAGGCCAGCTAAGGCAGGACCTGAAATCACAAACCTGCAGCAATAGTCATTTCACAGGTTTTGGAGGTTGTTGCAGAGACTCCCGGCCTTAGAAAGAGAACTGCATACTTCCCTCTTTGGAACCAGTAATGTATTGGGAATAAAAAGCCTAGTCACGTTTGGCCTAGAAGATGGATCTTAAGTTTTAAGAAACAGGTCAACAAGGAGTTGGAGAGGAAGGGGCAGATCCAAAAAAGGGAGAACATGTAGAGATGAGAGGAGAGAAATGGGAAAGAAACCAAAAACTAGGAAAGATTGCAGAGAAAGAAAGGAAACAAAGATTTGGAAATCCCAACAGTGGCTATGAGAAGAAAGACACTGAGAGATAGTGTCCTTTGTACCGTAGACGAGAGACTCCACTACCCTCCCTAGGGGTTGGTCATTGGCTCTGCTGGTGACTGGGGATGCAGTGGATGCCCTTGGGCAGGGGGCAGTTCATCAACTGGCTTCAGGCCTACTGTGTAGAATATAGAGCAGGGCATATGTTTGCTGTCAGAACCATCTGGAGGGAGGTTGGAGCCAGAATCTTTCCTCGCCCTTCTCCATTTCATCCCATTTCTGAACATCTTTCCTGGCCATTAGAAAAAAATTTGGTTGACAGGATTTTTTTTTTTTTTTTTTTTTTTTTTTGTGACACAGAGAGAGGGGCAGACAGGAAGGGAGAGAAATGAGAAGCATCAATTTATTGCAGCACCTTAGTTGTTCATTGACTGCTTTCTCATATGTGCCTCGTCGGGGGTGGAGGGGGCCAAAGCAAAGCGAGTGACCCCTTGCTCAAGCCAGTAACCTTTGGACTCAAGCCAGTGACCCCACACTCAAACTGGGAGCCCGCACTCAAGCCAGCAACCTCGGGGATTCAAACCTGGGTCCTCTGCTTCCCAGTTCAGTGCTTTATCCACTGCGCCAGCAGCTGGTCAGGCGACAGGACAACTTTCAATTCAATTCCTTAATTCCGTAGAAGACAGGAAACCACTAAGGTAGGGTTTTAGTCAAGAAAGACTGTTAAGGCAGCACGAGAGCAGGTGCCCTGTACAACCCTACTTGTGATCTGAGCCAGGCTGTCTGCAGAAGGGTGGTGGACACTGTTAAAGGGCTGGCAATAGCCACATCTTTTTTCCTTTTATCCTAAATTTCCCAGGTTGTGGATAGTTCTTTGTGGAAAATTGGTGGCCCATTATCTCTTTAAGCTTTTTGTCATTTCCTTTAGTGCCTCCCACTTCCCACATTCTGGACTGAATGCTTTTTCCTCCCTCTACCTCCAGCCCCTAAGCCTAAAGTAAGCTTTGGTAACAAGAACGGGAATTATTTCTAGGTTGCAGTTCATGTGCTGGGAAAGGAGGCAGTGCTCTTGGGAGGAACAGCAGAGGCCCCAGGCTTCAAACTGAAGCCGGCGGAGTCCCAGCCAGTGGGCAGGTCTCAGGATGAAGAATTTTGGAGAGCATATCAGGATCTACAACAACAGCTGAGCAAAAATACTTGTAAAGAAACCAAGTCTGTATCTGAGAGCGGTAAGGAACTTCATGATAATTTCTTTCTGCTGGGAGCTGTGATAGTAATGTTTTTCAGAACATTGTGAGCATTTTCTGGGTTCCCAGCTTTGTGGGTGTTTAAACATAGCCATGTTAGCAATTATTATAACCCCCTTCGCACACACACACAAACAGGAGACCCTAGAATAGACAAGCTGGTAAAGGTGGGGATTGGCCTAAGGTACAGAAATATTCAAACCAAAGAACTGTGGTAATTACAGTCTGTTCCTTAGAAAAGTAGAAAGGATTTAGGCTTCCCCATCCTCAAGGCACAGAAGGAATTGGGATCACAAATGGGCTACTGGCTAGTATGTGAATACAATTGTGTACCAGGAAAAAATAATAAATAATAAACAATACATCTACTGTACACTGGAGTTTGTATTTTATTTTCAAATCCATTAAATTTTCCTTAAGATGATATCATGAGAGGAAAGTAAGGGATTTTGTTTATTAATTTTGCTTGTGAAACTGGGGAACCTGTTCTGAGGGGTTGATAGGTGCCTGGGTGCCTGGTTCTTATAAACAATGAGGCCTCTTACCAGCACCACATGTACTTATGAAGGTTTCCCATGTACTGAAAGAATCAAGATCTTTTACAGTAGAAATGTGCTCAGGATGTTTGTAGAAGAGAGAGAAATTTCTCATGGCTCTTTCCCACCCACAGCTGTGCCTGCTCACCAGATCCTAGCCTTTCCTGAGCAGACAAACACCAAAGATTGGACAGTACCGCCTGAGCTCATCTTGCCTGAGTCCCAGGTGAGCTGTGCTTTCGAGCTGTTTAGGGCTGCCTTTCCCTGCTGCCCATGGCCCACACTGCCCAGCAGGTGCTCAGAGGCATGTAGCCCAGGTGTTCTCCTTGGGGAACTGGACACCTCCCAGGCTGTTTGCTGATCTTTTGCCTCCTTACTTTCACTTTTTAAAAAGTCATATGCTATTAATTTTTTCGGTGCCTAACCTACCATGCAGTTCACGGACTGATGTTAGGGCTACTTCTGGAGTGGCAAGTACTTAGCTAAAGCCCATTCTTTTCTTTAGAGCTTGTTGACATTTGAAGAAGTGGCCGTGTATTTTTCCCAGGAAGAATGGGTGTTGCTGGATCCCAGCCAGAAGGCTCTCTACAATGATGTAATGCAAGAAAACTATGAGACTGTCATCTCTCTAGGTAAAGATTCTTTCTTCTCTTTGTGTAGAAGTCAAATAACCTATAATATTACTATCTGACTGGGAATGCACCCTGATGAGAGGCTGTTCCAGTAGAGCTAGTTGGTCCTCAACTTGCTGGTGTGCGGGGAAAGATGTATCCCGATCACCTGGAGCTTCTTTGCAGTGCATTTGCTCATTCCTTATCCTGATTTTTTTTAAGTGAGAGAAAGAGGAAGGAAGAAGGGACAGATAAACAGGAAGGTAGAGAAATGAGAAGCATCAACTCAGAGTTGCAGCACCTTAGTTTACTGATTGCTTTCTCTTATGTGCCTTGACCTGGGGGCTCCAGCTGAGCCATTGACCCCTTGCTCAAGCCAGCACCTTGGTCTCAAGCCAGTGACCTTGGGTTTCAAGCCAGCGACCTCAGGGTTTTGAACCTCTGTCATTAGCATCCCAGGCCAATGTTCAATCCACTGCGCCACTGCCTGGTCAGGCTTATCCTAAAATTCTTGATCTCTCCCTCCACTGTCCCTCATCTTTCCATTTCCATAAATGGCACCACCATTTACCCAATATTTCAGGCCAAAAATCCTGGGTCATTCTTTAGTCCAATCTTGCCATCATACCACTACTAATGCATCACTAGTTCTCTTGGTTCCACCTTTATACCATAGCCTGAGTCCAGCCATGTCTTATTCTCTTGCCCTGTTAACATTCTGGTCTAAGCCAGTAGCTTCTCTAAAAAGCTTTGTAACTAGCGTTCTGGCCACCACTCTTGCCCTTCCACAGTCTGTTTTCCATGAGCAGTCTAGTTTTTTAAAACCTGGTGAGATCATGACATTTCTCTGCTTCAAAACATTACAATAACTTTTCACACATTCAGAATAAAATCTAAACTTCTGAGGAGTGTAGGACCGTCCAAAATTTGACCCCTACTCACTTCTCTGATACTTGTGCCCTGGCTCCATCCTCTTTAGGTGCAGTGGTGTTCTTGCTGTGTCTTGAACCTGCTATGCTCATTTATAAAAAAAGATTTTATTTATTGATATTTTAGAGAGAGGAGAAGGAGAGAGAAAGGAGGAGAGGAACAGGAAGCATCAACTCGTAGTTGTTTCTCATATGTGCCTTGATCTGGCAAGGCAGGGGTTTCAAACTGGTGACCTCAGCATTCCAGGTTGACACTATACACTTCACCACTATATTTCAGGCCGCCATGCTCATTTTTTAACTTCCCATTTCCTTTACCTGCCACATTGGAGTCTCTGAGATTGCATTTTCAGACACCTAATTTTTGCCCAACTTAGAATAATTTATGTCATGTAAGAAAAACTGAAATTTCCTTTTACTGACTTCACTCATGAAACAGGACAATTAATTGGTTGTAGAGGCTGATAACCACTTCTAGGTACCGTGTAACATTTGTAAGGGAGCTCCATCTCTACTGAAAGAATTAGAATCTTGTATATTTTAGAAATGTGCTCAGGATATTTGTAGAAGTGAGAGAAATTTCCTGTGGCTCTTTCCCACCCACAGCTGTGCCTGCTCACCAGATCCTAGCCTTTCCTGAGCAGACAGACACCAAAGATTGGACAGTGCCGCCTGAGCTCATCTTGCCTGAGTCCCAGGTGAGCTGTGCTTTCGAGCTGTTCAGGGATTCTTTTCTCTGTTGCCTTTGAATTACACTGCCCAGCAGGTGCTCAGGGACATGTTAACCCAGATGTTCTCCCAGGGGAACTGGACACCTCCCAGGCTGTTTGCTGATCCCTTGCCTCCTTTCTTTCTGCCTTGTCACTTTTAAAAAATCATTTGCCATTAATTCCTTCAGTGCCTGGCCTACTATTCAGTTCACAGGCCAGATGTTAGGACTGCTGCTGAGGTGGCCAGTACTGAGATGAAGCCCATTCTTTTCCTTAGAGCTTGCTGACATTTGAAGAAGTGACCATGTATTTTTCCCAGGAAGAATGGGCGTTATTGGATCCTGGTCAGAAGGCTCTCTACAATGATGTAATGCAGGAAAACTATGGCACTATCATCTCTCTAGGTCAGTGGTTCTTAACCTTTTTTGAGGTACTGAACCCACCAGTTTCATATGCGCATTCACCGAACCCTTCTTTAGTGATAAATAAAATATGATTTTTTTTTCCAAATTCAAGACATAGGTATATGTTTTTTACTGGTGCACAAAACGAGCCGTGCATGAACATCACCTTGCTCAAAGAACAAAACCAACAAAGTGCATGAACTCACAACAAATTACGGTATTACTTTATTCTGGCCTCTGCGGCAGAGGCTTCTCCGAACCCCTGAGACGGACTCATTGAACCCCTAGGGTTCGATAGAACCCAGGTTAAGAACCACTGCTCTAGGTAAAGAGTCTTCTCTTCCCTTTGTGTAGAAGTTGAGTCATCTGTTCTATTCTTGTCGTACTGTGAATACTCCCCTGTGAGAGAATCTGTTCCAGTAGCAGATTGGTACTCACCTCGATGGTGTTTGCAGAGGAAAGGTGTATCCAGGTTACCTGGGAGCTTTTATGAAGTACACATTCCTTATCCTATATAGAATTCTGAGTCTTGTCCCCTTCTTTTCCCCAAACCTGCCTTCTATATTTCTCATCTCAGTAAAGAGCAACTCCGTTCACTCAGTTGCTCAGAGCAAGAAGCATAGTCATGTTTCCCTGTTGTTGTCATACCCCACTACTAATGCATCACTATTCTGTTGGCTCCGTCTTCACAGTGTAGCCTGAATCCAACTATGTCTCAGTCTCTTCTTTGTTAGCATTCTCGTTTAAGGTGGTCACATCTCAAACCACGTCTACCTCAGTAGCTTTTTAACTGGCTCCTGCTGCTGAAATTCTTGTTCTCCCATAGTCTGTTTTCTATGTAGCAGTCTTTAAAACCTGATCAGTTTATGACATGTTTGTTGCAAAATCTTATGATGACTTCTCACCACATTCAGAATAAAATCCAAACTTTTCCTTACCACGGTTCTCAGGACCCTTCAAGATCTGACATCTCTCTCCTTTCTGCCTTCATCTCCTACCACTTGTGCCATTGTTCAGTTCTCTTTAGCCACATTGGTCTTGCTGTTTTTAGGACTTGCCATGTTCATTTCTACTTTCTCCTTCCTTTTACCTGGCACACTTTTCTACTATATGGCAAAACATGGACCTTTAGGTCTGCTCAAATATCACTTCCTCTCTCATTTACTAAAAATGCTTCCATTGATTTCAGAAAGAGAGGAAAGGAGGGAGAAGCATCAACTCGTTGTTCCACTTAGTTGTATACTCATTGATTGCTTCTTGTACATGCTCTGATCGGGGATCAAACCCACGACCATAGTGTGCCAGGGAGGTGCTTTAACAACTGAGCCACCCAGCCAGAGCCAATACCATTTTCTTAAAGGGGTCTTCCACACAGCTTTACCTCAGATAACTTCACAAAAGCAGAATCTTAAATGCTCTCTTACCCTGCTTTAATTTCTTTTAAAAACATTTATCACTTTTTGATATTTCGTTTGTCTGTTTATTGATGTTTGATTGTCTCAGTCTCCCACTAGAAGATAGGTTCTATGAGATCAGTAGACTTCAGCTTATATACTGCTATATTTCTATTTCATGGAAAGTATCTGGCATGCCATAGCCACTTAATACATACTTGTTGAAAGATTGCATGATGAATACTTCCTGTACTTGGACATTTGTATTCAGTAAAAGTCCACTAAATGATGCTAATCTTTTTTGTACAACTTGATATGAACCAGTGAGCTATAGGAGTAGCAGAAATCTTTCCTAGTTCACTTCCTGGTGCTCAAGAGCAATATAAAAACTTAGTATAATTATGACAAGAGTCATATGTGCATATGACACCCAACCTGCTGATCTTCACATTAGGTCTGTTAGACCTGATCTTCTTCAGGATGGGTCCTGATTAGTTAATAGGACCAGCCTGTATTCCCTGCAACCTCTGAAGTTTTATTCCATCTTGTTCAAGTGTAGGGTTATTGGTGACAGAAGAGGTAGAGTATGCACGAGATTCCCATGACCTGTGTCCCTTCCACTGACCAAGCTAGGTTTATCTCTCAATCTCCACTTTGTATACCTACCCATAAATGTGGTGTAGTATAAAACTGTTATCTAATATGAGAATCTAATCATTTAACCATTTGGGCATAACAAATTGTAAGTGTTCATTACTCTTACTGAAAGTCTAGAATTAATTAGCCATTGTTACCAGTTCTTGACCTCAATTTTTCCATTTCACAGCCATATTTGTGCTCCCCAAACCTAAAGTGATCTCCTGTCTAGAACAAGGAGAAGAGCCATGGGTTCAAGGATTCACAGAGTTCATGGACAGTCCTCAAGAGCTACCTATAGGTAAATACACCATTGGAGAGGAGAAATGCCCTAATAGGAACCTTTGCAAGGACTTAAAATTTTAAGACTCTCCTTATCTGTTTAATAAAAATCAGTCATCTTTGATTTTTTTTCTCTCTCCATTCTTGCTCTGCCACTCAGTTGGCTGATTGTCATATTCATTCCAACAGGGTTAAAGCTCAAAGATGACAGTGGAAATCTTTCTGGCTTAGAAATACAAGCACCTGGAGACACAATATCAGAAAAGGCCAGAGTGAAAGTTCCTCAGAAAACGACAGTCAGAGAAAATCATGGTGATATGCACAGGGTGGGGAAATGGCTCCGAGATTGTCCAGTGAAGAAAAGAAAGAAACTTTCAACCTGGAAACAAGAGCTGCTGAAACTTATGGATCGTCACAAAAAAGAACGGGCAGGAGAGAAGGCTTTTAAATGCCAGGAATGTGGGAAAACCTTCAGAGTTAGCTCTGACCTTATTAAGCACCAAAGAATTCACACTGAAGAGAAACCATATAAATGCCCACAGTGTGATAAGAGGTTTAGATGGAGTTCAGATCTTAATAAGCACTTAACAACACACCAAGGAATAAAACCATATAAATGCTCATGGTGTGGGAAAAGCTTCAGTCAAAATACAAATCTGCACACACACCAAAGAACTCACACTGGAGAGAAGCCCTTTACATGTTTTGAATGTGGAAAAAAATTCAGTCAGAACTCCCACCTTATTAAACATCGGAGAACCCACACAGGTGAGCAACCTTATTCCTGTAACATATGCAGAAGAAACTTCAGCAGGCGGTCAAGCCTTCTTAGGCACCAGAAACTCCACCAGTGAAGAGGGAAGCTTATTCAATGTCTTCATTCTGAATAAATTCACCAAGTGATGCTTGATGCTAAAGTTCATAAGAAGATAAAAAATTATGAAAAATGAACGTTTCTATATCAGTGGAAAATTTGGAGATATAAACATTTCACAGAAAGGAATCAAATTTGACTGCCTGGGATGCATTAAAGTTGTTCTGTTTCCTGTTTTGACTTATAACCTATAGGGAATTCCTTTTCAAGATCAGTGCTCTAGGAACATTCTAAAAGTAGAAAAGGCTGTTTTGGGATTGTACCTGCCAGAATATCAAATTCAACTTCAAATAGCAGATGAGCCCATGAATCAGTCTTCTGTGGTCACAGAGGTAAATAGTGTTGGTTTTGCATTGAGCTCCTCAGCCACTCTTAAACATGATAGAAACATTTGCAGCATGGTCTTCCAAGACAAAAAACAGTAATATGCTCATTTAATTGCTTACCATTGTCTTCAAGGTAGCAGGCTTATCAATTTCAATAGTCTCATGGGGCAGAAATGAATTCTAATGTAAAATTTTCTAAGAACCAAATTGGATTTTATTCCTCCTTCGTCATTGGGTATTATGTGAGTTTTTGCTTGAACTTTTTAGCAACTTTAGCTCTTGTTGTATATTAGCACAGATTTTACTTTGATGAAATATTTACTTCACCACTAGGGAATCTGACATATAACTTATTCCTCTCAGTGGTGGTGTTTTAAAAACAGAAAACATTTCTAATGAGGGTATATGGAAACGGGTTGGAATTTTTAGCCATAGAATAATATATTAGATGTAAAGAATTTTCTGCAATAAAACCTAGACTGTTTCCTTTCTTCACCATGTCAATAGGATAAAATAGCCATAGAAATCAGCACTTTCCTGAGGCCTGAAAGAAAATTAATGTGAGTCCAGGGTTAACTTCTCAGGATTTTGTTTGCTCTTTGATTTGGCTTTTGTTATTAAAAATCAGGAGAGATTTATGTTTGTCTAGAAACTGGACCGTGTGCTGTAAGTAGAATCTTGTGTTTCACTGGGCGTGGTGACTTGGGAATTCATCAAGAGACCAGATTTCCAAAAGGACAGTTTGGGGAACTAATGGGGAGTGGTTGGTAAAAGTGCATTAATCCACGTCCATGTGGGTTTTCCTACACTGTGAACTATTAGTCAGGGTCTACCTGCATTTGTTTTCCTCAGCATACATAGCAGTTAGCAGTAGTCTCGGGTGGTGTTTGATAGACTGCTGAAAATCTCTAGGCTGTGGATATTCTTATAACTCACCCTTTATCTATTTTTACCTTTGACTCAGATGCATTCTTTAGTTAGCACTTCTAGGTAGTATCAGGAAAAGGGTTAAAATATCTCTTCCAGATCTATTATTTTATAAATGAGGGAGATAAGGTACAAAGAGATACGGGGATTGTTCAGGAGCCCATAGTTAGTGGGTCTGTTTGCTGTCACTTAGCTTCATCAGTCAGGCCTGAAGGTAGTACAGTGATGCCTCGGTTTTCGTTGATAAACCATCCGAAAACAATCGGCAAAATCTGAAACCAATGAAAACCAAGGCAGTTATTTCCATATGAGTCAGTGTAAATCCAATTAATTCGTTCTAGACACTCTGAAATACATACCAAAAACACATTTTGTAGAGAAGAAATGTAGTGTTTAATACTAAATAAATTAATATAAAATGAATATAAAAGGCTAATGTAAAGAATAAATGGAAACTTTCTTTGATCCCATGATGGAGCTAAAAGGAAAGGGATAACTTTTTATTTTTTTACAGGGATAGAGAGAGAGTCAGAGAAAGGGATAGACAGACAGGAAGGGAGAGAGGTGAGAAGCATCAATCATTAGTTTTTCGTTGCCGTTGCGACACCATAGTTGTTCATTGATTGCTTTCTCACATGTGCCTTGACCACGGGCCTTCAGCAGACCGAGCTGTCCCTTGCTGGAGCCAGCGACCTTGGGTCCAAGCTGGCGAGCTTTTGCTCAAGCCAGATAGGCCCACGCTCAAGCTGGTGAGCTCGGGGTCTCGAACTGGGGTATTCTGCATCCCAGTCCGACGCTCTATCCATTGCGCCACCGCCTGGTCAGGTGGAAAGGGATAACTTCTTAGAAAGGGAAACTTAACAAGAACAATGAGATTTGAGCACATGTGATTTTTATCTTATGTGTGTTACATTAAAGGTGACCAATCATCCTCCTTTAGGGAGGACAGTCCTTTTGTAAGTTCCGTCCTCCCTCAAAAAGTGTCCTCCTACATGTCCTTTTTGATATTGGAAGACTAATCTGTAAATGTCCGTGTTCGATCGATGCAGAGTCGATCCATTGCGTGTGATGTGATATATTTGTATCTAAATGAGTACTTTTTTCTTGCAATTATTATTAAAAATTAATAGGCAATTCAGCATAATTACAATATAAAATATTACAGATGTTTTTATTAAGCATTTGTCATATAGTGTATTGTTGCAATGAATAAAATGTTTCTTTTATTTACGATATTGTTTTCTTCAATTTATTTTTGTCCTCCTTTCCATTGTAAAAAGGTTGGTTACCTTAGTTATGTACATTTTGAAACTGAAAAACAAAATAAACATCACACCAAATACTGTATTCACAGTAATCACTTGCATGTAATATTGTATTATTAGTACTCTCAATCAATAAAAAGCACAAAAACACTAGAAAGCAGTGGAATTGTTTGGCTTGACATGTGGGTGATGCTCACACAACGAGAATCAACGCCACTCTGAGCAGGAGGATGTGTGGGTCACCCTTTGTTTTCACAAAATTGGCAGCGAGGTCACATGGGCATGCTGACGAAATCTGAGGCAACCGATGAAAACAGACATTTGTGGAAAAAATCAACAAAAATTGAAACCAACAAAAACCGAGGTATTACTGTATTATAAGGGCTTTGTATATTATCTCTGCAGAGCCAGGCTAGATGAGATTTCTAGCTTATAAAATATTCCTGTTTTTCCCTGGCCAATTGGCTCAGCATTTGAGCATTGGCCCAGTGTGTGGAAGTCCTGAGTTCGATTCCTGTTAAGGGCACACAGGAGAAGTGCCCATCTGCTTCTCCACCCTTTCTCCTCTCATTTCTCTCTGTCTCTTTCCCTCTCGCAGACAAAGCTCCATTGTGGCAAAGTTGGCCAAGGCACTGAGAATGGCTCCATGGCCTCCGTCTCAGATGCTAGAATGGGTCCTCTGGTGGACAATGAGGGTAGAGCTCTGGTTGAAGCTTTTCCCACATTCCCGGTACAGGTATGGTCTCTCCCCTCTGTGAGTCTTCCAGTGGGCAGTGAGGTTGGAGCCCTCATTGAAGCCTGTCCCACATTCACTATACTTGTGAGACTTCTCCCCTGTGTGGATTCTGTGATGCTGAATAAGATAAGAACCTCGGCTAAAGCTTTTGCCACATTGGTGACATTTAGAAGCTTTTTCAAGATCAGGAGCAGGCTGATGATGAAAGAAGGGAGATCTCTGAGAGCATTTTCTCCCATACAAGAGATGTGTCCACGGATTCTCCTCAGTCCAAAGTCTCTGGTGACTCTTCCTCTCCTGGCATGGGGCTGCCTCCTCCCTCTCCCCTTGACAATATCTACGTTGCTTTCTTGACATTGCCTCCCCCTCCCAGCCTTTTGTTAGCTCAGAGTGTCAAAAAGCATTTCCACTCAACTTTCTCCATAAAGTTTTGTTTCTACTTCTAAATCATCATATTTCAGATTCTCTTTTTTAACCCCATTCTTCATCTGAGAACCTGAAAGGTTAAAACCACTCTGGACTCAGGAGAAGGAAAACAATAGAATGAAGAAAGAGTTACAATTAAACTACCATAAGGAAGAACTGCAAAGTGAAGAAAGGTTGTGTGCCTGAGCCTTGTATCCTTTATTAGGAAATGGATGCCCTTTTGTTCTCCTCTGCACGTCCTTTGGCAAGTAATGCTAATTGGAATTCTTCACATGACTCAATCCTCTGTTAATGAAAACTTAATTTTACTTTCCAATTGAAACACTTTTTAACTCCAAATTTGTGGTCACTGGTAAATATGCCATACATACCACCCACTTTTTTCCAATTCTGTATTTTTTGGATGCTTTGACATAATAACAAAACTGAAGCAAAGAGTAGAGCTATGTGTCAACTGTCAATCTGCAGGTGTATTCTTAATACTTGAATGGCCTAGTTCCTGGGAGCAGATCATAAAAGGCTATCTTGAGTTTGGGCAGCTGAAACAAGGATAACAAAGTTTCTGAGTATCTGGAAAGCACAGACTTAGGTTAAGATAGGTGGGTAGGGTACAGAGTCTGAGCTGGAGGCCTAGGTGGCAATGTATGGAAGCAAAGTAAGTGAATCTCCATAGAAAAATGACATGGACTCTGTGAAAGGGACCAGCATATGCAAAATCAGGGCTCTAAATTGCAATGGAATTATCATTAAACTCCATGAAAACCAGAACTTTCTGGCCTGTATATGGTCATTCATCCAGAAGATGACAAGACCAGGAGCAGAAACAACCCTTTCTAATTGTACCTTCCCATCCTTTGACCATCAGAGCCAAGAGTCTTAGTAAGCTGGCTTGGGAACAGGACTGGCTGTCAACTCCCCTAACTTGCTGGTCAGGAATCCTGAAGTCCTTTTCATCCCTGGCCGTGCCATCTATAGTGATACCTTCACCAACCTCTGTGGACTCCCTGTTCTGCTGACTCAACTCCCAGGCTACAGGTCACTTCCCTCTCAGCCTGAAACAGCATCACCCGCCACAGGAGGTGCAGAGGAGCTTGAAGGGGAAGGGGCATCCATTTCCTCGTAAAAGACACAAGGCTCAGACACACGACCTTTCCTCACTGCAGTAACCCAGCTGTAGGTTTTGAACTTGTTATGACACTGCTTTGGGGTCCCCAGGAAACCCTGCTCCTTGAGTTGTTACCCCACAGCCTGTAGATCTGGGTGTTCCACTAATGGGTCTGGAGTTATGAAACAGAACTACTGAGAGTTGTCGGGAGTCTCATTGCCCCGGTGCATATCTGCCCCTTGGGTCAAATAACACAGACATCAGGTCAGAGAGGACGGGATGCCTCAGTGCAGGACTGTAGCAGCCCAACATGCAAGTTTCCCAAACTATGCCACAACTGGTGACCATCATTCTTGGAAGGTATCTCACTGTGAGCTCTTTTCCTAAAACAAAAACTTTCAATAAAGTAGCTAGACATCCTCTCCAACTGAGAAAGCTTATAAGTGTATTTGCTAAAGCTGCCCTTTTCATTCCTCTTTAATTATTCTGAGTCCTGTTCGTTGTCCCCGAGCGATGATTCAGTCAAGGCAGTGCTTGCCTGTCTCCACACTGATTGAAACCTGAGGGTGTGTGGCCACATAAGAGGACACAGTGAACAGGGAAAAACTGGAGGGAAGCAGAAAGTCAAAGGAGAGCCCTGCCCAGGTTGCTCAGTTGATTAGACCGTCATCCCAATGCACTAGGTTTGCAAGTTCAACCTACGTATAGGCATCAGCCATTGAATGCATAAATGAGAGGAATGACAGGTTGATGTTTCTCTTTCTCTCTCTCTAAAATTAATAAAAATTAAATAGAAAAAATGATTTGCAGGTGAGAAGAGCAAATCACAGGAGACTTCTGCCTACTTCTTCTTATGCCCAAGTACCACCTGATCTACCCATCTCCGTCTGTTACATCTCCTGTCATCCTTGTTGAAGAAACTACATCAGTAACTACCCAAGGTTCGAATAAGCAGTTAATGTGAGCTGAACAGTGCAGGCTGACTGGGTGCACACTCCTGCACCCAGCTGAAGCCCAGTATCACTTTCAAGGGGTACCCATCTGGGCCAGTTGATGAGGGCTCCTTTGGCTAGAGTTGGTCCAGCAAGTGCATTTAGATTACATCTGGTCATGATTCTCTGAAGGGCACCCAGCCTCTATTCTCACCCCTTCTGGTACCCTCTGTTCTGAGCCACCATGATGTAAAAATTACACCATAGCTACATCTTTGTTTTTAAACTTTTTTAAAATTACTTTTTACGTTCAATATCTTATTAATTTCAGATATACAGCATAGTAGTTAGACTTTGATATAACTTATGAATTGATCCCACTGGTATATATAGTACCCACCTGGCACCATACAGTTATTACAGTATTATTGTCTTTATTCCCTATGCTATATTTTATATCCTTGCTACTATTTTCTAACAGCCAATTCGTGCTTCTTAATCCTTTCATCTTTATTCACCCAACCCCCCAAACCTCCTCCTATTTGGCAGCCATCACTTTGTTCTCTGTTCTATGAGTTTGTCTCTGTTTTGTTTGTTCATTTTGTTTGTTAGATACACATATAATTGTAATCATGTGGTATTTGTTTTTCTCTGATTTATTTCATTTAGCATAATACGCTCTAGGTCCATTCATTATGTCAAAAATAAGATTTCATGCCTGACCACGCAGCGGATAGAGCGTCATCCTGGACTGCTGAGGACCCACCTTTGAAACCCTGAGGTTGTCGGCTTGAGCGCGGGCTCATCCGGCTTGAGCATGGGCTCACAGCTTGAGCACGGGTTCACCAGCTTGAGCGTGGGATCACAGACATGACCCATAGTCGCTGGCTTGAGCTCAAAGGTCACTGGCTTGAAGCCCAAGGTTGCTGGCTTGAGCAAGAGGTCGCTGGCTCAGCTGGAGCCCCCTGGTCAAAGCACATATGAGAAAGCAACAGTGAACAATTAAAATGCCACAACTATGAGTTGATGCTTCTCATCTTTCTCCCTTCCTGTCTGTCTGTCCCTCTCTGTCTCTTGCAAAAAAAAAGATTAATTTTTTTCTATGGCCAGGTAATAAATACTATATATCACTGTATATACAAGGGTGGGCAAAAGTAGGTTTACATAATTATGCAAATAAATTACATAATAATAAATAATAATACAAGAATAAACTGTCTTCTGCATACTCTCAACTGTAGACCTACTTTTGCCCTATCTTGTGTTTTTGGGATATTATTCTCTTATCAGACGTATTGTTAGTGAATATCTTTATATCCATTCAGTAGTTTGTCTTTTTCTTTATTGATGGTTTCCTTTCACTGTGCAGAAACTTTTTAGTTTGATGGAGTCTCATTTGTTTATTATTATTTCTTTCCCTTGCCTGAGGAGACATATCCAAAAATATATTTCTAAGAGCAAAGTCAGGGATTATCCCTTATTTTTTCGCTAGGAGTTTTTATGGGTTTGCATATTGCGTTAAGTCTTTAATTCATTTTGAGTTTGTTCTTGTATGTGGTGTAAGAAGGTGGTCTAATTTTATTATTTGTATGTATATGTCCAGTTTTTCCAACACCATTCTGAAGAGACTGTCTTTACTCCATTGTATATTCTTGCCTCCTTTGTCATAGATTAATTGACCATATAGGTATGGATTTATTTCTGGTCTCTCTATTCAGGTCCATTGATCTATGTGTCTGGTTTTATGCTAGTGCCATGCTGTTTTGATTATACTATAGCCTTGTGGTATAGTTTGGGATCAGGGAGCATGATACCTCCATCTTTGTTCTCAAGATTGATTTGGCAATTTGTGATCTTTTCTGGCTCCATATATATTTTAGGATTATTTGTTCTATTTCTGTGAAAAATGCCATTGGTATTTTGATAGGGATTGCATTGTATCCGTAGGTTTCTTTGGGTTTTCCTGGTCTTCTTGATGCCACTCTTGAGCTCCTATAACCTCTTCTCAATCCAGCAGTCAGTGTGGCCCTCTTCCTTTTTTAATCAATTTAACTAACATGTATTGAGTGCCTGTTATGCTAGTTTCTGATAAATGCATATATCGCTATGACACGGATCCTACCTTCAAAGAGGACACAACCTAGTAAAAGTCTTTGTAACACAAAAGAGATACAAACAAATGTTTAAATAGAGGTAAATGTGAAATAAATTGAAATATTCAAAGTTATTTTAAAACTCTAATTCCTCTGTTCAGAACCCTGCAAGGCTACCCCCTTATAACTCAGAAAGTCAGTGTCCTTACGAAGTCCTTCATGTAGGGACTCGAGGCCCTATCTCAGTGATTCTCAAATTATCTTTGAAGAACCAGTTTCTTTTGTTGTTGTTTAAATTACAATAAAAATGCAGTTGGATAATGCAGCAATGTGAAGCTGCTATAAAAATATCTAACTGCTCACTCTCAATTTCATTTCACATCACTTCCAACAGCACTGCCCCACATGATCTGGTTCATAGATCTCGTTTGTTACTCTCCTCTCTCAGTCTGCAGTAGGTCACAGTGGCCTCCTTGGCCAAGCTCCTCTCCAGCCTCAGAGCCTTTGCACTGGCTATTCTGTCTCTCTGTTATACTTCCCCTAGAGAACCCATGGCTCATCTTTTCTCCTTCTAGTCTTTATTCAAATGTCTTTTTCTGGCCCTGGCCAGTGGTAGAGCACTGGCTGGCATATGGATGTCCCAGGTTTGATCCCTAGTCAGGGCACACAGGAGAAGCGACCATCTGCTTTTCCACCCTTCCTCCTGCCCCTTCTCTTTTTCTCTCTCTTCCCATCCTAAAGCCATGGCTTGATCGGTTTGAGCGCATCACTCACAGATGCTGAGGATGGCTCCATGAAGTTTCTGCCTCAAGTGCTAAAAATAGCTTGGTTGTGAGCATGACCCCAAATGAGCAGAGCCCCAGATGGGGGTCACCAGGTGGACCCCGGTCAGGGCGCATGTGGGAGTCTCTCTTTCCATCACCCTCGTCTCACTTGGAAAAGGAGAAAGAAAAACAAAATAAAGAAAAAACAGAAAAAACAAATGTCATTTCTCAATATGAACTACTCTGATAACCCAATGAAAAATGAAATCTATCCTCTGCCCCCACACTCTTGATCATTCTTATTCTGTCCCATTACCCTGTAGCTGCAGTGGAACCTGATTCCTAGACTAATGACACCTTTTAAATTCACATGGTGGCACCTACTAGGACCTCACTCACCTTCCACGGAGAATACAATACTCATTCCCTAGGCCAGTGGTCGGTAAACTGCGGCTTGTGAGCCACATGCGGCTCTTTGACCTCTTGAGTGTGGCTCTTCCACAGAATACCATGTGCAGGCACTACCTCGATAAGGAATGTACCTACCTATATAGTTTAAGTTTAAAATATTTGGCTCTCAAAAGAAATTTCAATCATTGTACTATTGATATTTGACTCTGTTGACTAATGAGTTTGCCAACCACTGCGGCCTAGGCCAACACACCTTCATTCTTTTACGTTCTGTTAAAAGAATTTAGATATAACACCTAAACAGACAATTCATTACTTTGATGACAGTAACATACTTGGCTTTGGCCTTTCACTTTCACAACTCAAATCAAAATCCCATGGATTACCCAGAGAACATAAAGGTTTAGGTACTATTTTCTGCTGTATATAACCTGCTCATGGCCAAATGAATGGCTTTATGTTGGATATCTACTATAGCTTTGATCCCAACATACCCCCAACAGTGAGGGAACAAGAACCATCTTCAATGGTTTATAGATGGAAGACAAAACCATGTTCTGGGGAACAGTTTGCTAATAGGTGATCAGTACCAGGACACATGTATAGAGAGGTCCTTAACCAAGTGTCTCTGGAGCAGGCTCTCATGCCAGGGCTCCCAGTTTCCAGGACTGGCTGCTTGTTGTCAGATTTTTAGCTGTCTTGAGGCCTCCATTGTCCTTGTACCTCTCTTCTCATTCCACTTCCATGGGTGTTGGCTTGTCCCTTTTGCCTGAATAGGCTTGTCTGCCAAGCTCCTAGGACAGTGATGGGCGATCTTTTGAGCTTGGTGTGTCATAATTCGCCAAAAAAAAAAGAGCATAACTCGGGTGGTGTGTCACTTCGAGAAAAACGGCCTAACCGGAAGTCCCAGAACTAGACGCTCTGTGCCAGAGTTCTGTTGTTTTGGCCTACAGACCCCCGGCACAGAGTGTCTACACTACAGCAAATGTTTTATCCTCGGCTCCTGCACCTGGCCGTGCGGGAGCCGAGGATGAAACGTCCTTCACGGCATGCGGCCCGATACTTCTCTGGTATGCGACCACATGTCATCGAAAGTGGCTATGCGTGTCAGTGCTGACACACGTGTCAGAGGTTCACCATCACAGTCCTAGGACAACTGGAGGATCCTTGTGAGGTCAGCAGATCTTCCATTTTTCTCCTGAAAGGCACAGGGATCTGCCTTACCTTCAACAGCAACTGTCCTAGAGGCTTATAAACTAAGTTTGACACTGCTCCAGAGTCAGGTAGAAACCACAGAGGAGCTCAGCCACTTCTGTAGAGCTGGCTACGGTACTTGTGTAACTGAGGCTTCTCATAAAACCGGCTCGCTGAGAACAGTCAGGAAAGTCCTGGTTTCCTATAAAGCCCAGGGTGTACCTGCCACTTTCCCGTCTGCCAAGTCCAGCTCTTTAGTGTGACCCCTGATTTTTTTTCCCCCTTGATAGTGTCTCATTGGCATCTAAATGAAAGAGGCCAGCCCTGGCTGGCTAGCTTGGTTGGATAGAGCATTGTCCCTATGTGCAAAGCTTGCAGGTTTAATCCCTGGTCAGGGCACATGCAGGAACAGATCCATCTTTCTTTCTCTCTCTCCCTTGCTCTCTCTAAAATCAACAAGAGCCTGACCTGTGGTGGCGCAGTAGATAAAGTGTCGACCTGGGAACACTGAGGTCGCCAGTTCAAAACCCTGCACTGGTCTGGTCAAGGCACATATGGGAGTTGATGCTTCCAGCTCCTCCCCCCATTTCTCTCTCTCTCTCTCTCTTTCTCTTCTCTCTCTCTCTCTCTCTCTCACTCTGTGTCTCCTCTCTAAAATGAATAAAATAAAAATAAAAATATTTAAAATCAACAAGAAAAGGAAGGAAAGAAAGAAAGGAAAGAAAAGAAAGAAAAAGAAGGCAAAAATACACAGCTCACAAAAATTAGGGGATCAGGGAATGTGCAGATACTCCAGTACTTTCACCTTTTGTATAGTGCATTTTCATCAATGAAGTAAAAGTTGGTTTTGCATCTCATTTGCATAATCAAACAACTTTCTTTCACTTGTCGTTTGCTTTTCTGATATTTTTGTTTAATAAAAAATAATCAAATGCTTTTTTATCGCTTCAGATTTATTTTGAAAGATCCCCTAATTTTTGTGAGCAGTATAATAGAAATGCATTCTGAAAGAGATTAAACTGGACTGGGCAGGGAGTGTTTAATGTCTTGAAGTACATGAAGAATTGCTATGCAGAAGGTCAGGGTAAACATGCTTTTCTCAATACAACTGATTCTGAAGTAACAAAACATGTAAAGGATTTCCACTCTACTTATGTACAGTGTGTCTGTAAAGTCATGGTGCACTTTTGAACGGTCACAGGAAAGCAACAAAAGATGATAGAAATGTGAAATCTGCACCAAATAAAAGGAAAACTCCCAGTTTCATACCTATTCAGTGCAGTTCGATGTGGGCTCCATGTGTTGCCCCACACACATCTGAACGATAGTGAAGTTCTTGCTACACACAGGTAAGGACGTCTGGTGTAACAGAGTGAATAACGTCTGTGATTCTGTTTTAAGTGATTAATGTCGTTGATACATTCAATGTACACATGTTGCTTCACATAACCCCAAAGGTAAAAGTCTAAGGGCGTCAGATCCGGGGATTGTGGTGGCCATGGCTTGACAGAACCCCTGCCTATCCACCACTGGGGGAAATGTTCTATCCAGAAACTCATGAACAATGGTGGCATAGTGTGGAGGAGCATCGTCTTGTTGAAAAATGACACCTTCTGGAAATTGTGGCACTGTGTACAATTCCAACATGTCAAGATAGGTGTTTGCCGTCCCAGACTGCTCCGCGAAAGAAAATGGGCCTATCACCTTATGCATCAGGCCACACCACACATTCACTTTAAGGGTGTTACGTTCATACTCAACGTAGGCATGAGAATGTTCAACAGCCCATATTCAGACATTATGGCGATGAACGTGTCCACAGATATGGCTAAACACAGTCTTCTGCAAAAATTTTGCATCATTGTCAATCTCATGAAGCATACCTGTAGCAAACGCTCATCGTGTGGGTCTATCCGCCAGTTTGATAGCATGCAACAGGTGCAATTTGTACCCCATAAAACAGAGACGTTTCTTTAACACCTTATGAACCGTAGTCTTGCTTAGGTGTAATTGTTGAGCACAGGCACGCACAGATTTTTTAGGGCTCCTTAGGTAGCTATCCCATATAGCCTCTACAGACTCGTCACTGACTGATGGCCTGCCAGATCGGGGTTTCTCCACCAAACTGCCGGTTTTCTTCAACTGCTTATCCCACCGACTAATGTTATTCCTATGTGGTGGCGCTTCATTATAAATGCGCCGATATTCACGTTGCACTTTGGTCACGGATTCGAATTTAGCAAGCCACAGAACACACTGAACTTTCCTCTGTACTGTCCACATCTCGACTGGAATGGCCGTGGGCTGCTCCGCTGTATACACGGTGTTACGTCATCATCTGCGCATGCGCACATGCTGCCATATCATCCTACAGAAACTGGGAGGGTTTTCCTTTTATTTGGTGCAGATTTCACATTTCTATCATCTTTTGTTGCTTTCCTGTGACCGGTCAAAAGTGCAACATGACTTTACAGACACACTGTATTAACCAATTTGAAATATTGCCCCACCTGCTGGACCTTGTAATCCATTCTTTCTTTACATGGAATCCAATAGATCTTTTAAAAATTTAAGATTATGTCCATCCCTATTAACACTCTTTACTGGCTTCCCACTGCACACAGAATGAAATCCAAACTCCTCTTCACAGCCTGAAAGGTCCTGCATGACGTGGCCCCTGTCTACCTCTCTCACTGCCTCTCATACCAGTCTTCTTGATCCTGAGGCTATAGCCACAAACCCTCCCGTCTTTTTCAAACACGCATAGTCCTTTCCCCCGTGAGGCTCTTGGATAAGGTGACCAGATTTTAAAATTGGTAAAGCGGGACACCGTTGACGGGGTGGGGGAGGTGTGGGGTAGGCGTGTGTTCTTGATTAAAAATTTGGTCTATATGGAGCAAAAAAATTTTTCATAGAATGCAAAAATAGTATTATAATATATATATTTTAAAATTTCAACGTAAGTACAATTTACAAATATAATACATTAAAAATTATGTATAGTATTACTTTATTCTTTGGCATATTTCTCATTTGAGTGAATTTTTTTAGTTGATTGCTGTCGTTTAAAAGGTCATGTTGACTGACCAGGCGGTGGCGCAGTGGATAGAGCGTTGGACTGGGATGCGGAAGACCCATGTTCCAGACCCTGAGGTTGCCAGCTTGAGTGCAGGTCCATCTGGCTTGAGCAAAAGCTCGCCAGCTTGGACCCAAGGTCGCTGGCTCCAGCAAGGGGTGGCTTGGTCTTGCTGAAGGCCTGCGGTCAAGGCACATGTGAGAAAGCAATCAATGAACAACTATGGTGTCGCAACGGCAACGAAAAACTAATGATTGATGCTTCTCATCTCTCTCCGTTCCTGTCTGTCTGTCCCTATCTATCCCTCTCTCTGTCCCTGTAAAAATAAATAAATAAATAAAAGGTCATGAAATTTTTCACAAGAATTTGTTAAATTATATTTCACACATAAAATGGCTTTCAAAGTCTCAACACTTGTGATTTTTCTGATGTCCACACTTTATTTACCGTAGAAAAGACGCATTCAGTCGCAGCATTAGTTCCTGGTAAAGACAGTGCATATTCCACAATTTTTAGTGCATTATTGTATGGAACATGGTTTGTTTCAAAATGATGAAATATTTCTAACCATTTTTTGTCTATTGTGATTTTTGCTGATGCCCAAGATTCAACCTTTTCCTTATCAAGCTATTTTTTAAATAATGATACCTCATTAAAAAGATCATTTTCGGAAATCTTACTATATGGGAAATTTTGAGTGAATCAGAGAGATCGGGTTACACGGTCCCAAAGCCCATGCGGGAGCTCCAGGAGCAGGCAGGAGCAGGCAGGGCAGCGCTGCCCACGCGCTCGGAGCCCCACACGGGCATCCAGGACCCGGGCCTATGGGTAGTTAGGGGGCTTGAAAGCCGCCGCCCAGCATGTATATCCCAGCCGAAGTTCTTTGTTTCAGGGCCGCCAGCTTTTGCGGCAGTGCAGGTGCTTCCAGGTTGAGGTGGAGTCTCCCTACAGAAAACCGTACATTCCCTTCCCGTTCTCCCGCCGTTCCCTAGCTTTTCCTGCATTCTTTCCAAAAATCGGGACTTTTTTAAAACGCCGCGGGACGCGGTACAAATTAAAATTGTTAAAAATCGGGACTGTCTCGCCTAAAGCGGAACGTCTGGTCACCTTACTCTTGGAGTGTGTTGCGCCCTGGGGCTGCAGTGCTCTGTTCTCTGGTCGCGGCACAACCAACTCCTTCTCTCTCACGTCTCTGCTCAAATGTCCTTGCCTGTCTCCCCTAGGTCATGCTCT
Source organism: Rhynchonycteris naso (assembly GCA_037038555.1). Taxonomy (NCBI): domain Eukaryota; kingdom Metazoa; phylum Chordata; class Mammalia; order Chiroptera; family Emballonuridae; genus Rhynchonycteris; species Rhynchonycteris naso. The sequence goes on along the minus strand of CM073000.1, from coordinate 197,177,428 downwards.
ATCAGGCTCCCAGTTCATTCCAGCACAGCACTCCACGTAAACGACTCGGAAGCCTAGCGGCTCATAGAGGAAAACCACGAGAGGGCGACACCCACTACCATGTCGCACGGAGGCCACTCTAGGCGCGGTGGCGCGGAGACTCGGTGGAATTAACTCTTAGACAGCCAGGCTGAACTGGGACTGGAGGGCCACTCCTTTCGCTAGTCCCTAAGTCTAGCCACTCGCGCACTCAGAAGGGCGAGACTTGGGTGGAAGTACTCAACTTCAGCTTCCGGTAGGAACTGGGGCCGCGGATCCACGCGTAGTAACGGTCTCAGGCGGCCAAGAGGGTGTTGTAGGCCTGCGCCCCACCCTTTGCTCATGCGCTAGCTCGGCCCTCGCGGCTCCCTGGGTGTCACGCCGCGACGAGTCCCAGTTGAGCCGGAGGAAGAGGGACTGGCTTATTAGAAACCGAGCTGCCCGAGGTAACCAAGAAGCAGTTCCCTTTCGGTGTCGGCTGCGGGGCTCCGCATAGCAGCCGGCCGTTGCTCGGAGCTGCAGCTAGGCAGTTGGAGGCGAGACGCCCGTTTTTTGTGGCTGGGTGGCCGGAGTCACTGACCACACGGTCTCGGGCGAGGTCGATCAACTTCGGGGGCTCCTCTTTCTGCCCTCTGCGCAGATAGCTCCCGGCCCGCGGCGGGACACGCTGGTACACTGCTCGCCTGCACAGTGCTCGCGAAGCCCGACTGCCCTCCAGAAACGTCACGTTCCTGCCTCCCCCCTCCCCCACCTTTCCCCGGGTTGATGTTAACCGCCGGAGAACCGCAGTTCAGAGTCGCATCGCTTTCTCTTGATGCAAAAGTCGCCGTCCTGAGCAGGGTGGGTAGCGGGGAGCAGGTCGTTATTGAATACCGTGGTATCCTGGACAGAATCTCGGTGCTGGTTCTGCTGCATTACTTCAGGCGAGTGAGGCTCAGGAGGCGTTCCTTAGCCTCCCTTAGAAGTCTAAAAGAGACCCTTGAAATGCAAAGACTGCAGCGGGGTCACCTTAATCATCACCAGATGCCATAATCGCCTTTTTTGTGACTTGATACTTCGATAAACATTTTGTAAAGAAAGGATGGCTGTAATTTTTCCTAGTTCAAGTAAAGAGAAATTTTAATTTTTAAAAATTGGTTGATCTCAGAGGAAGGAGAGAAACACCTATTTGTTGCTCAATTTATTTATGCACTTATTGGTTGGTTCTTGTATGTGCGCTGGTTGAAGATGGAACCTTCAGCTTGGTTCATGTGGGGACCATGCTCTAACCAACTGAGTCAACTATGTGGCCAGGGCCTATCACCACTGAGAAGTTTTAAAATACAGTTATAAATCTTCTAGGTAGTGCCCTTTATACATCTTGTAAAGAAGTGCCAAAAAAAAATGTTGAGTATCTAGTTACTGAGTTGGTGGGTGCTTTCTGAGACTAAAAACCTATGTTTTCTCTAATTACTTTACTTTTAGTCTGGTATCATTGACTCAGCTCTCCATGATGATATCAAATGTTCCACGAAGTGAAGGCTTCCATCATCAGAAGAGGATGAAAGATCAAAGGAGTTGTACTCTCATACTAAAAGCAGAAGGTTAATTGTTAAAATGTAAGAAAAATTCTCCTAATCTTTTGGGAAGACAAAATAGGAAGCACATCAATGAACTTTTGGATAATCCCCAAATTGCTTGAAGCCACTGGGTGCCAATTTTCTCACCCACCAACCTTTTCTGAATTTTTCTCAAAGTAGTCATCACTTGGCATTTGTTTTCAGTGAGCTATGCTGTAGCTGAATTGAATAAAAGGAGAGAAAGAGCCTGTCAATTGGTAAAGAGAAGGCAAGGCAGGGTGTTTTCTTTTTATTACTTTTTAATTTTTTTTTTTTTTTTTTTTTTTTTTTAGAGAGAGAAAGGACAGATTTTGGGACAGACAGGAAGGGAGAGAGATAAGAAGCATCAACTCATAGTTGTGGCACCTTAGTTGTTCATTGATTGCTCTCTCATATGTGCCTTGACTGGGGGCTCCAGCCAAGCCAGTGACCCCTTGCTCAAGCCAGTGGCCTTGGGCTTCAAGCCAGCAACCGTGGGGTCATGTCTATGATTCCAGGCTCAAGCTGGCAACCTCGGGGATTTGAACGTGGGTCTAAAGCATCCCAGGCTGCACCACCACCTGGTCAGGCAAGGCAGGATGTTTTCATTTTTCTCTCAATAAGTAACAAGTAGTAAAGTTCATGTGTGTTTCTTATTGACTTGCATTCTTTTTCTATCCTCAGTGACAGGAAGAAGATCCCTTTTTGTTCCAGACCAGACTGGGCCTCAGTTCTCAAGATAGTGCTGGTCTCGTCCAGTACAGGAATATACTGTTCCAGAGCAGAATGCTGACGGTAGGTCTGAAGGTGGCTGAGTATTAGACTCCTCAGGTCAGTGCTCTGTGGGAGACTGAACGGCCTGGGACAGAGAGCTCCACTCAGACTAAGAAATATACTGCACAAACAAACAGTCTTGACTGGAGAGCTCTTGCCAACACTTCCAAAGTTCCCTTTATAATGAACAGGTAGACACTGTGAGGCTGTTGGCCATCTTCAAGATTTATACCAAGGCTAGAGTTCTACTCAAAAGAACAGATCTTGGAACTGCTGGTGCTAGAGAAGTTCCTGAACATTCTGCCCAGGGATACCAAATACCAGATAAAGAAGCACCACCTACAGAGCATTAAGGAGGCTGTGGCCTTGGTAGACCACTTGCAGAATAAATCTGCTGAAATGAGAAATGGGGTGAGAAGAAAAATTCCAGATACGGAACAACGAAATAGGATGTAGGTAGATATATAAGGTGTGAGGGCATTTTTCTTTTTTGTATTTTTCTGAAGTGAGAAGCAGGGGGGCGGGGGCGACGACAGACAGACTCCCACATATGCCTGACCAGGATCCACCTGGCATGCCCACCAGGGGGCAATGCTTGACCCATCTGGGGCATTGCTCCGTTGCAACCGGAGCCATTCTAGCACTTGAGGCAGAGGCCATGGAGCCATCCTCGGTGCCCAGGCCAACTTTACTCCAATGGAGCCTTGGCTGCAGGAGGGGAAGAGAGACACAGAGGGAAAGGAGAGGGAGAAGGGTAGAGAAGCAGATAGGCCCGTGATGGCGAACCTATGATACGCGTGTCAGCACTGGCACGCATAGCCATTTTCAATGACACACAGCCGCATACCAGAGAAGTATGGGGCTGCGTGCTGAGAAGAATGTTTTACCCTTGGCTTCTGCATGGCCAGGTGCAGCAGCCGAGGATAAAACATTTGCTGTAGTGTAGACACTTTGTGCCGGAGTTCTGTAGGCCAAAACAACAGAACTCTGGCACAGAGCATCTAGTTCTGGGACTTCCGGTTAGGCTGTTTTTCTCGAAGTGACGGACCACCCAAGATATGCTCGGTTTTTTGGCAAATTTTGACACATCAAGCTCAAAAGATTGCCCATCATTGAGATAGGCACTTCTCCTGTGTGCCCTGTCTGGGAATCAAACCCAGGACTTTTGCACACCGGGCCAATGCTCTAACACTGAGCCAACTGGTGTGGGGGCATTTAATTGAGAAGTTGAAGTAGGTCAATATTCTGTTGTTCCTTGAGGCCATTTATGGCAGGACCAGAAACCATAGACACATAGCCATAGTCATTCCACAGATTTTGGAGACCCTAGCAGAGGTGTCTTAGAGAGTTGGTTTTATTCCCTTTTTAGAGCATGATTTCTTGAGGGTAATAAGCCTAGTCTGGCTTGACCTACGAGATGGGTCTTAAGTTCTTTTTTTTTTTTTTACAGGGACTGAGAGAGAGTCAGAGAAAGGGATAGATAGGGACAGACAGACAGGAATGGAGAGAGGTGAGAAGCATCAATCATTAGTTTTTCGTTGCCGTTGTGACACCATAGTTGTTTATTGATTGCTCTCTCACATTTGCCTTGACCGTGGGCCTTCAGCAGACCGAGCCACCCCTTGCTGGAGCCAGCGACCTTGGGTCCAAGCTGGTGAGCTTTTGCTCAAGCCAGATGGGCCCATGCTCAAGCTAGCAAGCTCGGGGTCTCGAACTTGGGTCTTCCGCATCCCAGTCCGACGCTCTATCCATTGCGCCACCGCCTGGTCAGGCGTGGATAGTTCTTTGTGGAAAATTGGTGGCCCATTATCTCTTTAAGTTTTTTGTCATTTCCTTTAGTGCCTCCCGCTTCCCACATTCTGGACTGAATGCTTTTTCCTCCCTCTACCTCCAGCCCCTAAGCCTAAAGTAAGCTTTGGTAACAAGAACGGGAATTATTTCTAGGTTGCAGTTCATGTGCTGGGAAAGGAGGCAGTGCTCTTGGGAGGAACAGCAGAGGCCCCAGGCTTCAAACTGAAGCCGGCGGAGTCCCAGCCAGTGGGCAGGTCTCAAGATGAAGAATTTTGGAGAGCATATCAGGATCTACAACAACAGCTGAGCAGAAATACTCAGAAAGAAACCAAGTCTGTGCCTGAGAGCGGTAAGGAACTTCATGATAATTTTCTGCTGGGAGCTGTGATAGTAATTCGTTCAGCCAGAACATTGTGAACATTCTGGGTGCCTAATTATGTGGATCTGCATATCCAGCCATGTTAACAAGTACAATGCTTTCACAGGGGCCCTTAGAATAGACTAGCTGTGGGTGAAAGTGGGGGTTGGCCTAACGTACAGAAATACCCAAACCAAAGGACCCTGGTAATAACACCGTGAACTCTGTTGTTTAGAAAAGTGGAAAGCATTTAGGCCTCCCCTTCTTCAAAGCACAGAAGGAATTGTGATCACAAATGGGCTGTCAGTGGCAGTATGTGAACACAATTGTTTACTAGGAGAAATATAATAAATGATAAACAATACATCTGCTATACGTTGGAGTTTGTGAATATATCATTTTAAATCTGTTAAATTTATCTTAGCTCAGAACTATGTCATGAGAAGAAAATAAAGGTTTTGTTTTATGAATTTTGCTCATGAAAACTGGGGAACCTGTTCTGGGGGTTGATAGGTTTTTGGTTCTTATAAACAATGATAAGGCCACTTACCAGCACTACACACGCTTTCCCATCTACTGAATCAAGATCTTTTACATTACAAATGAGCTCAGGATGTGCATAGAACAGAAATTTCTCATGGCTCTTTCCCACCCACAGCTGTGCCTGCTCACCAGATCCTAGCCTTTCCTGAGCAGACAAACATGAAAGATTGGACAGTGCCGCCTGAGCTCATCTTGCCTGAGTCCCAGGTGAGCTGTGCTTTCGAGCTGTTTAGGCTGCCTTTTCCTGCTGCCCATGGCCCACACTGCCCAGCAGGTGCTCAGAGGCATGTAGCCCAGATATTCTCCCTGGGGAACTGGACACCTCCCAGGCTGTTTGCTGATTTCTTGCCTCCTTTCTTTCTGACTTGTCACTTAAAAAACAAAACCGCCTGGCCAGGCCATGGCGCAGTGGATAGAGCGTCAGACTGGAATGTGGAGGACCCAGGTTCGAGACCCCAAGGTCACCAGCTTGAGCAAAAAGCTCACCAGCTTGGACCCAAGGTCCTGGCTTGAGCAAGGGGTTACTCGGTCTGCTGAAGGCCCGTGGTCAAGGCACATATGAGAAAGCAATCAATGAACAACTAACGTGTCGCAACGAAAGACTGATGATTGATGCTTCTCATCTCTCTCCGATCCTGTCTGTCTGTCCCTATCTATCCCTCTCTCAGACTCACTCTCTCTCTCTCTCTCTGTCCCTGTAAAAAAACCAAAAACCAAAACCTGTGCTGTTAATTTCTTCGGCCTACCATGCAGTTCATGGGCCAATGTTAGGGCTCCTTATGGAGTGGCCAGTACTGAGCTGAAGCCCATTCTTTTCTTTAGAGCTTGTTAACATTTGAAGAAGTGGCCGTGTATTTTTCCCAGGAAGAATGGGCGTTACTGGATCCCAGTCAGAAGGCTCTCTACAATGACGTAATGCAGGAAAACTATGACACTGTCATCTCTCTAGGTAAAGAGTCTCCCTTCCCTTTGTGTAGAAGTTGAGGCATCTGTAAGGTTCTTAGCTAACTGGTAATGCACCCCTATGAAAGAGTCTGTGTGTGGGCAGGGAAAGGTGAACGTAGACCATTTGGGTGCTTTTGTCTTTCTTTTCTTTTTCCAGAGATGGTATTTATATTGAGTTTCTTGGGCTACCATAACAAATGACCACAACCGTGTTACTGAAAATAGTAGAGAAATTACTCTTTTATAGTTCTGGAATCCAGAAGTCTGAAATTAGAGTGATTTCTCGAAAGATTTTTTTTTTTAAGATTTTATTTATTGATTTTACAGTGAAAGGAGAGGGGGGCGCATGAAGTGAGAAGTATCAATTCATAGTTGTTTCACTTTAGTTGTTCATTGATTGCTTGTTTTATGTGTCTTGACCGGGCAAGCCCAGGATTTTGAACTGGTGACCTCAGCTTTCCTGGTCGATGCTCTTTCCACTATGCCACCATAGACCAGGCTCTAAGGCAGAATCCTTCCTTTCTTCCATCTTCTGGTGGTTCCAGGCATTCCTTAGCTTGAAGCTGCATAACTCCAATTTCTGGCTCCCTCTTCACATGCTCTTCTCCCCTGTGTTTTAGTGCATGTCTGGGAGCTTTTTCCAAGGATATATTCCTTCTTATCCTGCATAGAATTCTTGATCTCTTCCCTCTTCCTCCACAAACCTGCTCTTATATCTTTCTGTACTCGGTAAAGGGCACCTTCATTCACCCAGTTGCTCAGAGCAAGAAAAATGCAGTCATTGTTTCCTCTGATCTTGGTGTCATGTCCACCACTAATGAATCACTAGGCCTCTTGATTCCACATTTACAGGATAGTCCGAGTTCTGCCATGTCTTACCTCCCATGCTGCTAACATCCAGGTCTAAGCTATCTCTAACTAGGTCTACCTCGGTAGCTTTCTTCTTCTTTTTTTTTTTTTTGTATTTTTCCGAAGTGAGAAGCGGGGGTGGGGGCGTGGGCGGTTGACAGACAGACTCCGGTATGAGCCCGACCGGGATCCACCTGGCATGCCCACTAGGGGGCGATGCTCTGCCCGTCTGGGGCTGTTGCTCCGCTGCAACCAGAGACATTCTAATGCCTGAGGCAGAGGACATAGAACCATTCTTAGCATCCCGGCCAACTTTGCTCCCATGGAGCCTTGGCTGCGGGAGGGGAAGAGAGAGATAGAAAGGAGAGGGGGAAGGGTGGAGAAGCAGATGGGCGCTTCTCCTGTGTGCCCTGGCCAGGAATCGAACCCAGGACTTCCACACGCCGGGCCGATGCTCTACAGCTGAGCCAAGCAGCCAGGGCCCTTGGTAGCTTTCTAACTCGCCCTTCTGCCATCGATCTTGCCCTCCCGTACTCTGTTTTCCAAATAGCAGCCAGAGTCTTTTAGAACCTGATCAGATCATGACATTTTCCTGTTTCAGAACCTTATGGTGACTTCTCATCTAGCTAAGTAAAATCAAACCTCTTACCAGGGTTTCCAGAACCCTCTTGATCTGGCCTCTGAAACCTCTTTGCCCTCAACTCCTGCCGCTAGTGCCCTCGTTCAGTTCTCTTTAGCCACACTAGTCTTTCTGCTGTTTTTTTAATTGCCATACTCATTTCTACTTTCTGCTTCCTTCTACTTGGCATACTTTTCTGCCACGTGGCAAAACTCTCAATTTTAGGTCTGCTTAAATTTCACTTTCTCAGAAAGTCCTTCCGTACAGCCTTATCTCAGATAGCTTCACAGAAGCAGAATCTTAGATGCTCTCTTACCCTTTTTCAGTTTCTTTTAAAACATTTATTACTTCCTGACATTTCATTTGATTATTGATATTTGATTGTCTCACTCTCCCAGTAGAAGATAAGTTCTCTGAGATCAGGGAACTTTGGCATATGCATCACTATATCCCTTGTTCACAGAGTGTGTCTGGCACACCATAGCCACTCAGTACACATTGTGAAAGACTGAACGATGAATACTTTCCATATTTGGTCATTTGGAGGTAGAAAAAGTCCACTTAGTGATTCTGGTCTATCTCATGCAACAGGATGTGAACCAGTGACATATGAGAGTGGTAGAAATAATAGTCTAGTGCCTGGTGTATGGCTGGTAAATAAAGTTCCTGTAATTATGACAGGAATCCTTTATGCATACGATTCCCAGTCCCCTGACCTTCACCCTGGTGCTGCTACACTAGGTCTTGTCCAGGGTGGGTCCTAAAGAGTTACTGGGACCAGCCTGCATTCCCTGCAACCTCTAGACTTTTATTTCAACTTTGTCAAAAGGTGGCAGAAGAAAGGGTACATGCACAAGATTCCCGTGACCTTTCCCTTTTTTTTTGAGAGTGAGGAGGGAGAGAGAAAAGCACCAACTTGTTGCTGCATTTTAGTTGTGCGTCTGTTGATTGCTTCCCATCTATGCCTTGACCACAGATTGAATCGGCAACATTGGGCTCCAGCTGGCAACCATGGGATCGAGCTGGCAACCGTGGGATTGAGCTGGTGATCTCAGTGCTCCAGGTCGATGCTCTATCCAGTGTGCCACCAGGAGCCAGGCTCTATGATCTTTTATCATTGATCAAGCTGGGTTTATTTCTTAATCTCCATTTGCATATCCACTAACAAATGCAGTGTAGTATAAACCCAGTGAGTGATATGAGAGTCTGTTCATTTAACCATTTGGGGTAACAAACTGTAAAAGTGTTTTTCTCTGTTCCTGATGTAGTGTATGATTAATGGACATTGTTAAGTCAGCAGTCCTTGACCTCAGTTTTTCCATTTCACAGCCGTATTTGTACATCCCAAATCTAAAGTGATCTGTTTAGAGCAAAGGAAAGAGCCATGGGTTCAGGGACCCATGGAGTTCAAGGACAGTGCTGGAGTAACGCCTCCAGGTAAATACACCATGGCAAGAAGAGAATTGTGCCCTAACAGATACCTTTGCAAAGACTTAACATTTTGGTGGGAGGATGGAGGAACTTAACATTTTAAGATTCTACTTATCTTTATTTTAAAATTGAGTGATTACTGAATTTTTGTCTCTATTCCTGAGGTTTTCTTGCTGTGCCATATAGCTGGTTTCTGTTTATGTTTATTCCAGCAGGCTTAAAGCTCAAAAATGGCATTGAAAATCATCAACCTAAATGCCTTTCTGACTCAGAAATGCAAATACCAGGAGACATAGTTTCAAAACCGGACAGAGTGAAAGTTCCCCAGAAGACAAGAGTCAGCGAAAATCATGGTGATGTGCACATGGTGGGAAAGTGGCACCAAGGTTTTTCAGTGATGGAAAGAGAGAATCTTTCAGCCTGGAGACAAGAGCTGCTGAAACTTCTGGATCGTCATAAGAAAGAACGTGCAGGAGAGAAGTCTTTTAAGTGCCAGGAATGCAGGAAAAGCTTCAGAGTTAGTTCTGACCTTATTAAGCACCAAAGAATTCACACTGAAGAGAAACCATATAAATGCCCACAGTGTGATAAGAGGTTTAGATGGAGTTCAGATCTTAATAAGCACTTAACATCACATCAAGGAACAAAGCCTTATAAATGCTCATGGTGTGGGAAGAGCTTTGGTCAAACTTCAAATCTGCACACACACCAAAGAACTCACACTGGAGAGAAGCCCTTTACATGTCATGAATGTGGAAAAAAATTCAGTCAGAACTCCCACCTTATTAAACATCAGAGAACCCACATATAGAATGTGCACAAGAAACTTCAGCAAGCAGTCGAACCTTCTTAGTCACCAGAAATTCCATTGGTGAAGTGAAGCTTGTCCAGTGTCCTCAGCCTGAAAAGTATTATCAAGTGGAGCTTGATCCTCAAGTTTATAAAATAAACATGAAAAGCTTTTCATCAGTGGAAAATTTGGGTCTATAAATGTTTTACAGAAAGGAATCAAGGTGTACTCTGCAGGGGACATATTAGTCATATTATTTACTATTTTTACTTATAACTTTCAGGGAGTTGCTTAACCACAGGTGTTCAAAGAACATTCTGAATGAGGGAAAAATCTGTTTTGGGATTGTACCTGGCAATATAGCAAATTCAGTTTCAAATAGCATATGAAGCCGTGAATCAATCGGTCTTCTCTGGTAACAGAGGGAAATATTGCTGGTTTTGCATTGATCTCCCCGGCCACTCTTTTTTTTTTTTTTTGCAGGGACAGAGAGTCAGAGAGAGGGATAGATAGGGACAGACAGATAGGAATGGAGAGAGGTGAGAAGCATCAATCATTAGTTTCTCGTTGCCGTCGCAACACCTTAGTTGTTCATTGATTGCTTTCTCACATGTGCCTTGACCGCGGGCCTTCAGCAGACTGAGCCACCCCTTGCTGGAGCCAGCGACCTTGAGTCCAAGCTGACGAGCTTTTGCTCAAGCCAGATGGGCCCGCACTCAAGCTGGTGACCTCGGGGTCTCGAACCTGGGTCTTCCGCATCACAGTCTAACGCTCTATCCACTGTGCCACCGCCTGGTCAGGCAAGATTCGATTTTTTAAAAATGGATTTTACAGAGAGGGTTTGGGGAGTGAGAAGTATCAACTCACAGTTGTTTCACTTTAGTTCATTGCCTGCTTGTTGTATGTGCCTTGACCAGGCAAGCCCAAGGTTTTTGTTTGTTTTTATATTTTTCCAAAGTGAGAAGCTGGGAGGCAGACAGACAGACACCCATATGCACCTGACCGGGATCCACCCGGCATGCCCACTAGGAGGCGATGCTTTGCTCATCTGGGCCATTGCTCCATTGTGACTGGAGCCATTCCAGCGCCTGAGGCAGAGGCCATGAAGCCATCCTCAGTACCCGGGCCAACTTTGCTCCAATGGAGCCCTGGCTGCGGGAGGGGGAGAGAGAGATAGAAAGGAGAGAGGGAAGGGTGGAGAAGCAGATGGGCGCTTCTCCTGTGTGCCCTGGCCAGGAATCGAACCCGGGACTGCCACACGCCAGGCCGAAGCTCTACTGCTGAGCCAACTGGCCAGGACCAAGCCCAAGGTTTGTTTTCTTTTTTTAAACTGGAAAATAATTTTCTTTTTTTTTTTTAATTTCTTTTTATTTATTCATTTTAGAGAGGAGATACAGAGTGAGAAAGAGAGAGAGAGAGAGAGAGAGAAAGGGGGGGAGGAGCTGGAAGCATCAACTCCCATATGTGCCTTGACCAGACCAGTGCAGGGTTTTGAACTGGCGACCTCAGTGTTCCCAGGTCGACGCTTTATCCACTGCGCCACCACAGGTCAGGTCCAAGCCCAAGGTTTTGAACTGGCAAACTCAGCATTCCAGGTTGCCACTGTGCCACCACAGACCAGGCAAGATATTAGATTTTAATTCATCAATATCTCTAATTTTCCTGACCTCTTTAGTGAAGGATAGTTATCCTTTCTCTGACCTTGTTTTGGAGAACTGTTCCGAGTATTTTTACTACTTTAATTAGAGACTCTAAACATTCACTGAATATATGAATGCCAAAGTTATTTCAGCAAGAATGAAATTCTTTCCATAGACTAAGGGCACAGGATCAACGGAAGCTAATTGGTACTTTGGTGGTTGGTAGAGGGTTAGTGTGCATTTTTCAACTAAGCACCTCTCCAGTAACTAGATTCCTGTGTTCCTTACCCCAGCTTCTTTTTAAGATTTTATTGATTTCAGAGAGAGAGAGAGAGATTGTGGGGGGGGGGGGGGCGAGCAGGAAACATCAATTTGTAGTAGCTGGTTCTTGTATGTGCCTTGATGGGGAAAGCCTGGGATTTCAAACTGGCAATTTCGGCATTCCAAGTTGACACTTTATCCACTGTTCCACCACAGATCAGGTACTCGTCCCAACTTCTTATAATCAAAACCACAAGATTCTGACTTCCTTTTCTCACCTGTTGCCCAGGTGATCTCTGAATATCCTCAACCAGAGCCACAGCTTCCTCACCATTTTTTGAACACAGCTTCTTCAGCCAGGTCTAGATCTCCTCAGGCCAGATGGTGAGGAGTTGCTCCAAAACCAGCAGCTCCAGGGTTTGCTCTTTTGAGTGTGTCTTAGGCCTCAGCCACTGACAAGAGTTCCCAGAGTGTGCTGAAAGCTTCATGGGGGCCAGCTGCCTCCTAAGAGCAGAACTGTCTGAAGCGTTGGAGGGACACTTCATAGTCAAGGTTGTTGCTCTGATGGGCTGACTTCCGCCCCTGTGTGGAGTCCTTGCTTGGGGATGAATGTGCCTGGAGTCGCCTTGTGGCAGCCATCATTCACTTCACGAACTGGCTCACTGGGTGCCACTTCTACGCTGGGGATCGGATTCCATCTCTTTTCATATCACTGGGAAGCAGTTCTCCTGGATACCAATGAAAGGAGCCAGAGACATGAAAGTGACATAGATGTGAAGAATCACAGTTGAAAAGGGCTCAACTTTGAAGGGTGAGTAGAAAAATACAGCATAAAACTGTCCTATATTTCTTCTGTCTGCTTCTTGTGATTTTTTATTCTTTTCTTTTACTCCCTCCACATTCCAAGCCAAGGACCCAAAGCACTAGTAATATCAAAAAGTTTTCACCTGACTGGTAGTGGCACAATGGTTCAAGTCTTAACCCGGAGTGTGGAAGTCGCCAGTTTGAAACCCCAAGGTTGAGGTCACTGGCTGAGCACAAGCTCATCAGCATGGGGTTGCTGGCATGAAAAGCTCAAGGTAGCTGGCTTGAGCACCAGGCCACTGGCACACCCATGTCTAGATATGTATAAGAAGCTCCATGTACAACTAAAGTTAAAGCAACTATGAGTTGATGCTTCTCACACTCTCCCTCAAAAAAAACAACAACATAGTCTTCTACCAGGAATTTCTCTCTGCTAATGAATTCCTCAAACTACTCATAGTGTAGTCTAGCTGTTCCTTCTCATGGCCCCCACATCTGGGTCTTGTCCTGCCCTTCCTCACCGTTAAGAAGCTTGCACCCACCTTCCCAATTTCCAGCTTCTCTTAAGGAGAGAATAATAGTATGTGAGTGCCTCTCAATTAACTTGACATCATCCTCCCTACCACCACCACCACTACACAATGTGGATGATAAATGACTCTTCTGGATTGCTGGATGTTGCCATTCCCCCCACCCCAATCCCCAGCAATCCTTCCTCACTTCTGATTGTAGCAGCATCTTCCTTTTTGAAAGAATCCCTCTCTATCCCATTGTCTCTGGTGGGGCTGTTCATTACAGTACCCTTCTGCCTACCCCAGGAGTGGGCAGCTGAAAAAGGCTGGACCTGTCAAAATTCTTCTCTTGAGGTTTTACATACATGTGGGGTGGGAAAAGTTCTGAATTTTCTGGGAATTGCTAAATTGGAAGAATGTAAAATGGGAGCTGTCTGCAATTATGTCCCACTCAACATTCCACTTCTCCACAAAAGGGGTGAGCCTGTATACAGGAGTAAAAAAAAAGTTACTTCAAAAAAATGGATTTAGCCTGACAAGGCGGTGGCGCAGTGGATAGAGCGTCGGACTGGGATGTGGAAGACCCAGGTTCAAGACCCCGAGCTCATCAGCTTGAGCATGGGCCCATCTGGCTTGAGCAAAAGCTCCTCAGCTTGGACCCAAGGTCGCTGGCTCCAGCAAGGGGTTGCTCCGTCTGCTCAAGGCACATGTGAGAAAGCAATCAATGAACAACTAAGCTGTTGCAATGGCGATGAAAAACTAATGATTCTCACCTCTCTCTGTTCCTGTCTGTCTGTCCCTATCTATCCCTCTCTCTGACTCTCTCTCTGTCCCTGTACTAAAAAAAAAAAAAAAATGGATTTAGGTTGCCTTTCTTCTAAAGAATTTGAACTGCCTTCATTTATATTCTCTTTACATTTCAGTGTGGCAGTAGAGGCTAGAGATAGAGGAATCAAAGGTATTGTTGTTAAAGTCCTTTTTATCCAAAAAGGACTGTCACATAGCATAGCTTCTTAGCAGCAAGGCCAGGCCTAGAACCTATACTCCCCCTTGACTTACACGTTTCCGTACACACTTATTCTGGAATAATAAATGCTATCCTAATTTCATGGAGAAGGCGTAGCAGGCACTCCTCTTGACCGCTGGACATCCCATTCATACCTAATTTTAAAATTCTGGTCTCTCAAAAACGTGTTTCCCTCTGACAATGATCTACTCAGCGGAAAGCAGGATGAGAATGGGGTCCAGACTGATTCACTTAACTCGGCAAGGATGCACTGAGTACTGGTAGTGCACTCGATGCTAGGGGTTCGGTACTGTGGCTGGAGTGGCGTAGGAAAACATCCGCAGGATTCCGTTGCACCCTGACGGGAATTAGCCATTCAGGGTCACTGGCCAAAGGGAGTCCGGGCCCAAGCTCAGAGATCGGAACCCCGCCTGGTCAGCTGGGGTGGACAAGGGCACCAGGGCGCAGGAAGGTGACCGCGGAGCATGCGAGAGGCGCCCGGGCCTGGCCCGACTGCCCTGAATAAACGCCGGTGACAAGGCATCAGGCTGGCGTGGGGCCCAGCTGGGAACCCACCGCCTGGAGCAAGCAGGGCACTCACCAGAAGCACGCACTAGCGGCTTTCCAAACTCATTCAGCCGGCGGGGCGGAAGTCAGCGCGCGAGCCCCGGCGCTAGTGTGCGTTCCGCGAACGCTCGCAGGTAGTGCCGCCGCACTACAACTTCCGCAGTGCACTGTGACGGCTGGGCGCCGTTCCTGCTGCATCGACAGATACAGCAGCCAATAGACAAAAGGAACTGCCCTCGAAGAGCCAATTGTCCTGGAGAGAAGGCGGGTTCTGCTGTGGCGTAGTTCCTCTGCAGCCAGTGGGAGTGTCCGCGACCAGAGGCTTCTGCCCCGCCCCCAGCCCTGTCTCCTAGGTTCTGATTTCCTGGTTCCCAGAGAGGTGAGTCCACTGCAGGTGGGCGCGGGGTGTGGTGCTGTCGTCGATGCTGCCTTCCCGGGGGCTCCCCGGGCTTGCACCCAGCCACAAAATAGAGCCAAACACCGGAGTGTGGAAGCTTCGCCAAGCCTGGGGTCAGCTGGGGCGCGGGGCCCGAGCCGGGCGTTCTTGGTGGCTGGAGCGGCTGGGCCTTCGTAGCCTCTGGAACGAGCCGCCACCGTGTCTCCGACTGCCCTGCGAACAAGCGGGAGGCTTTCGCTAACTCCCAGCCCCCGGCGTGCGCCGCGGCCCGCCTGGGATCACCCTGTAGCTCCCGGCGAGATGCCAGAGGTCTGCCTAACCAGAATGAGGGACAGTTAGTGCAGGATACCTTTCTGACAACTTGAACTTTTCTTAGGGATTCCTGTTAGCCCCTTAGGTCATATTGTGCATTTCTCCTGAGATTTCGTGCACTTATGGCTGAAATAAACGCAGTATTTTCTCCAATTTCCTTTTAGGACGCTATGGCTTTTCTCCTTCACAAGATAGTTCTGGAAACTGGTGGAAAGACAAACTCTTAACCACTCATGGGGACTGTCGTCTTCCTGAATTTGGGGTCAAGGCCAACGAGTGAGACGGCCCTGTCTGCATCCTATCCTCAACATCGTCAGAGGAACTGCGTTTCTAGTACTTAAAAAGACTTCTTCTCCCTGGCCATGACTCCTCAGGCTTGAGCTGTTTACAAGGAGAAACTGTCTCCGGAGCCCCAAAATGGCGGCTAAGATGGAGATAACTTTGAGCTCTCAGTTCCACATTCAGGCTTCCTCCAAGCAAGAGAGACACATAATAACAAAGCTAGAAGAGAAGCAGGGGCCGGCTCTGCAAAAAGACTGCCCCGATCCTGAGGTCTCCCGCCAGAGCTTTAGACGGTTTTGTTATCAAGAGGTATCTGGACCCCAAGAGGCACTCCTACGGCTCCGTCAGCTTTGCTGGCAGTGGCTGCAGCCCGAACTACACACCAAGGAACAGATTTTGGAGTTGCTGGTGCTGGAGCAGTTTCTGAACAGCCTGCCCCCAGATATCCAGGCACGGGTCAGGCATCGATGTCCAATGAGCAGCAAGGAGATGGTGACTCTGGTAGAAGATTTTCAGAGAGCAGCCAAGAGGCCAAAGCAGTGGGTAAGGAGGGTCTTCTCTAATGGTCCCCAGGATTTCTTTTTCTTCTGGATAGTGTTTGTTCTCTGGATCTTTCCCTAATTAGAGCCCAGAAACGGACCTATGGCTTCAAACATGTCTTCTGGCCTCTATTTTGGGGAACATTGCCCCTACCCTCAGATGTGCCAGGTTTTAAGAAAACCCAGCCACTGGCATTCCAATAAGGAAGCAGAGGATTAAGAAAGGTTATTGAGTATTTACTGACATCTCCCCCATCCATTTCTCTTAAAGTATTCCTTCAATCCGGATTCTTAGCATACAACGTCATACTGTTGGATAGGAATTTGATTTGGTGGGAACTTCATTGGACTTTGTTCCAGTGAAGTGTCTTGCATATTGCCTTTGGATCAGGAGGTCACAGCTCAGTTGACTAGTATTCCTTCCAACCCTGACCCCCCAAGTCAGACCAAAGTCAGTCCTAAGCAGGAAGCAACCAACCATGTGCTTCCTGGAAGCAGTTAGTTGGGCAGTCCTCATAGAGCCTTGCTACTACTGGGATCTCCTTACCAGGAAAGCCTTGGGCAGAACAATTTTAGATAAAGAGGTTTTTATATGGTTCCCACTACACTGCTTCCCAGTCCTACAGAGCCTGTTTTCAGGGAGACAGGTGGGCATAAAGTGGGAATCCGCTGAGCCAGTTTCAAGATTGATCTTGACTATTTATATCTTCTCTCTGATGACTGATTCCAGGCCTTGAGCAAAATCCAAGGTTTACGAGTATCCACTCAGGAAGTACTGGCTGGGCCTGGGTAAGGTAGCTCAGTTGGTTAGTGTGTCATCCTGATACGCCAAGGTTGCAGATTTGATCGCCCGTCAAGGCACATACAAGAATCATCCAATGAATGTACAACTAAGTGGAGCAATAAATCCATGTCTCTCTCTCTCTTATCTCTCTCTCCTTTTCTCTCTCTAAAGTCAATAAATAAATTTAGAAGAAGAAGTATTGGCTGATCTGCAGCAGCCTCATTCTGGTCACTCTATGTCCTTTCCATGCTTCCTTTGAGAGTTTCAGCAGTCTCCATCCAAGTTGACCTCCAGGCCATTTTCTGGAATTCCCAGGGTAAAGGGTCATTACAGAGCAATGAAAGGTCAAGCTGCCTTCAGTCAGTCTTCTGGCTATGCTCTAATGCACAGGGCTTATTCCTAGGTGGCCGTTTGTATGCAGGGGCAGAAGGTGCTTTTGGAGAAAACTGGATCTCAGCTTGGAGAACAGGAACTGCCAGACTTTCAACTGCAAACCCCTAGGAGATATCCTAGGGAGAGCTGTCTGGAGGAGCCTTCCCAGGCAGGACCTCAGGACCAGCTTAGCCCCCATCTTTGGGAAAAATTCCCACTCCTTATGGAACCAACTACCAAATGGGCTTGGACAGGTAACTACTCTGTGCTTCCTCTCTCCCTCTCATCAGTCCTTTATCTCATCAAAGCATTCATGGTTCTGAAAAGGCATAGACCAGGTGGTTTTTTTAAAATGTTGTATGTAATAGTAGATCTTTATTCCCAAACAAATTTTACTAATTAGAATGGTAGTGATACTATACTTAAGATTATGTTTTAATTTCCTTTAAATTACTATTTGAGCCTGACCAGGCGGTGGTGCAGTGGATAGGGTGTCGGACTGGGATGCGGAAGACCCAGGTTCAAGACCCCGAGGTCGCCAGCTTGAGTGCGGGCCCATCTGGCTTAAGCAAAAAGCTCGCCAGCTTGGACCCAAGGTCGCTGGCTCCAGCAAGTGGTGGCTCGGTCTGCTGAAGGCCCACGGTCAAGGCACATGTGAGAAAGCAATCAATGAGCAACTAAGGTGTCGCAACGGCAATGAAAAACTAACGATTGGTGCTTCTCACCTCACTCCGTTCCTGTCTGTCTGTCCCTACCTATCCCTCTCTCTGACTCGTTCTCTGTCCCTGTTTAAAAAAAAAAAATTACTATTTGACAATGTAGTACACAACATAACTATTCTAGTTCCTACTTTTTATCCCTTTCAGAGCTTCCTATAGTGAAGACAGATCTAAATATGACTGCTGATGAACTTCCATGCAAGCTGTAGCTGAGTTTCATATTTAGAAAGGGCCTAAAGAATGTTCTTTTCATTAGAGAAAAAGCCCACTCCGTATTATTTTCTGTCTCTTCCTCCTCCTGTGACATTCTTGTGCTTAAATCTTTTGTGTTCACTTTCCTACTTATCTCGTACAATACCGTATAACTGTCAGCCCTGCTCCCTATGAGTTCTAAAACTGAGTGACAGTGATACTTTGGCCAGTCTTGGTGATGGGAATACAGGATACAGTCAGTAGGTTAGAGAAGAGAGTTGGGGAGAAGACTGGAGCTTTGATCCATTCAGATTTGTTACATTCAGTGAAACACTTACGTTTGACTAGTCTCAGAACTTAAGATTGGAGAACTGGGTCATCCAGTAGAAAAGCATTGTGATCCTGGCTGTAGTCCTGCCCCCTAATCTATGGCTTTCATGGTCCTGAGTAAAGTGGAACACATACAGCAGAGGCATCCAGGTGTGTGCAGTCTCTATCTCCTTTCTTTTTTGTATTTTCCAAAATGAGAAGCTGGGGGAAGCAGACAGACTCCGGCATGCACCTGACAGGGATCCACCTGGCATGCCCACCAGGGGGCGATGCTCAGCCCATCTGGGCCTTTTCTTCATTGCAACCGGAGCCATTCTAGCACCTGAGGCAGAAGCTATGGAGCCATCCTCAGTGCCCGCTCAACTTTGCTTCAATGGAGCCTTGGCTGCTGGAGGCGAAGAGAGAGATAGAGGGGAAGGAGAGCGGGAAGGGTGGAGAAGCAGATGGACACTTCTCCTGTGTGCCCTGGCCGGAAATCGAACCCGGGATTTTCACACGGGCCAACGCTCTACCACTGAGCCAGCTGGCCAGGGCCAGTCTATATCTCCTTTCATTTGATTCACAAGAGAGTAGATTCTCATCCTTTTCATCCATAATATCCAACAGTGCATTCCTTCAGAGCTTCACTGTCCAATACAATTGCTGCTAGTCACATGCAATTATATTTATTGAGATATAATTCACATACTACAAAATCCACCCATTTAAAGCATGAATTTTAGTATAATTACAGTGGTTTTTAGTATAATTACACAGTTGTAGAACCATCATGACTAATTTCTGAATATTTTCATAACCTCAGAAAGAAACCCATACCCGTTAGCAGTCTCTCTCCCTCTCTCTCTAGCCCCTGGCAACCACGGTCTACTTTCTCTCTGGATTTGACTATTCTGAACATTTCACTGTCCAGAAACATACAATATGTGCTTTTTTGTGACTGGCTTCTTTCACTTAACATAATGTTTTCAAGGTTCATCCATGTTGTAGCATGTGTCAATACTTCGTTCCTTTTTCTGGCTAAACAGTATTATATTAATGGACATTTTCTTTATAATTGATGGACATTTGAGTTGTTTCCATTTTGGGGCTATTATAAATAATACTGCTGTGAATATTTGTTTACAGGTATTTCTGTAAACATGTTTTCATTTCTCTTGGGTATGGAGTAGAATTGCTGGGTGAAACGATAACTATGTTTAACCTTTTGAGGAACGCCAGGCTGTTTTCCAAAGTGGCAGTGCCATTTTACATTCCCACCTACAGTCTGTGGGTAGTCCACCTTCTTTACATCCTGCTAACACTTGTTATTGCTGGTGTTTTTTATTACCTCCATCCTGTTAGGTGTGAAGTGGTAATCTCATGGAGGTTTTGAGTTGTTTCCCTTAAAACTAATGATGTTGAGTATCTTTTCATGTGTTTATTGATCAGTTATATTTATTATTTGGAGAAATGTCTGTTCAAATCTTTTGCTCATTTTTAAATTGGGTCAATCCTTTTATTATTGAAAGAGTTCCCTTACATATTCTGAATACTAGAACCTTGTAGAGTTTGCAAGTATTTTCTCCTATTCTGTGGGTTGTCTATTTTCTTGATAGTATTCTTTGACGCACAAGTGTTTTTAATTTTAATGAAGTCCAGTTCATTTATTTTTCCTTGTTTGCTTTTGTTTTTGATTACATATCAGAATTACCATTGCCTAATTTGAAGTCAATAAGGTTTACACCTATGTTTTGTTTAAGGAGACATTAGTTTAATTCTTACACTTAAGTCTTTGATCCATTTTGAGCTAATTTTTGTATATGTTGTGAGGTAGGGGTCCAACTTCGTTTTTTTACAACTGGAAATCTAGTTATCCCAGTACCATTTATTGAAAAGCCTATTCTTTCCATATTGAATTGTCTTGACAACTTTGTTGAAAAGCAGTTGCCCATAATTGTAGGGGCTGCTTATTTAAATTAATTAAAAGTTTAAAACCCAGTTTCTTGGTCACACTAGTCACATTTCAAGTACTCAATATCTGCATGTGGCTGGTGGCCAGCATATTGAATAGCGATGAGCTTGCCTGTGCGCACGCGCGCGCACACACACACACACACACACACACACACATTGTTCACATGTAAGGAATTCTGTGGGGTAGCACAGCTGTAGATCTTTTGACTTGCCCACAGGCCATTCCAACATATTTCCATCCTAATTCTCAATCCTGGTGGTAAATACGATGCATATCTAACTCATATTCCAGTTTCCTAACACAAATTATCTCAATTTTATAAGGAAAGAAAATTACTCATTTACTGGATTTACCATTATTTGAAGAGACAGTGGTAGCCATTCAGTGTCCATGAAGAGATTATATT
Source organism: Rhynchonycteris naso (assembly GCA_037038555.1). Lineage (NCBI taxonomy): Eukaryota > Metazoa > Chordata > Mammalia > Chiroptera > Emballonuridae > Rhynchonycteris > Rhynchonycteris naso. Next base: position 197,156,656 of record CM073000.1, on the reverse strand, counting down.
TGCAGTGTTGCAATTCCAGCTCTCTTTCATCTTTTCATTCCTTAGTTGATACTTAGGTCTTATGGATTTGCTTTTCCCTATTTCTCCTTTCCTAAACCTTTCATAAAGTTAGGAGGAAAGGAGAAGGCTGGAGAACTTGGTTCCTAACTTTAGTATAAATCAGAATCACATCAGGAGCCTGTTAACTTTTCCAATTTCCAGGTCTCCCACCCCAAGATTCTGACTTGCAACAGTGGGAATACAGGGGCAGCCTGCTTGTTGGCAAGTGCCACAGATGAGACTAATGTAAGTTGCTAGTGGAGGACCACACTTTGAGAAACCTTACAACATAGTTCATAACTCCTTTGCTGAGTTTTCTTTGAAGCCCAGAAAATGAAACATTCTTTCTAATTATAGAGGTCCCCAGAATGAAAAGTGAAAACAAGGAGAATCCACAACAGGAGGGGTCTAAAGGAGCAAAGCCACATGCTGTGTCACCTGGCAGATCCAAAGGGAATGGTCTGCAGAGTGCTGAACAGAGAGGGGTGAATATGAATGAATCCCGATTGTCGCGGAGGCAGGTCAGCCCCCCAATTGCTCAAAAACCATTCACTCACTTCCAGAGACATTGCAGGGAACTGGAATACATCAGCAGCCCCCTAAAAAGCCATCCACTGAGAGAGCTGAAGAAAAGCAAAGGAAGTAAAAGGAGCCTGAGCAATCGTTTGCAACGTCTTAGTCACCAGCCAACCCACTCCGTGAAGAAACCTTACAAATGCGATGACTGTGGGAAAAGCTTCACATGGAATTCAGAGCTGAAAAGACACAAACGAGTCCACACAGGGGAGAGACCCTACACGTGTGGAGAGTGTGGAAATTGCTTTGGGCGACAATCAACTCTGAAACTGCACCAGCGGATCCACACTGGAGAGAAGCCGTACCAGTGCAGCCAGTGTGGGAAAAGCTTTCGCCAGAGCTCAAACCTTCACCAGCATCACAGACTACACCATGGGGACTGAAAGCAGACCTTTGGTCCTTCTGTTCAGAAGGAAGGTATTGGTGTTCCTTCTTCCGCTTGCATATAAATCACAGACTATCTGAGTGACTTACAAGGAAAGCAAGAGGTCTCTGAGGAATGATGGTGCACATTTCATTGGTGAGAGATCCCAGAAGAAGCTGCTGGGGACATGACCATGCATGCTAACAGGGTGAAGAAATGGCAGCTCTGAGCATTAGTTGAAAGGGAACTGGGGTCTCCTCTGGAGAGCAGGGTGTAGCTGATGGAAAGTCAGGTGTCCTTGCCCCATGTTAAATCTTTCCTGCACTGCTTTATTTATCCTCAAGGGTATATTCTATATATAGTTATACATTTACTGGTATACCAGATAATCTTTATCATGCACACACTTCTTTAATAAAGATGGGTGATCCATGACCCTGGCCAGATGGCTCAGTGGATAAAGCATTGTCCTGTCGTCCTGAGATCACGGGTTTGATCCCCAGTCAGGGCATGTAGGAGAAGCAATCAATGAGTACACAACTAAATGAAAAAAAGATGAGTGATGCACAAGAATTTAAAGGCAAATGTTCATTGAAATATAAATCCCCTCATATTCTGTTTGTAATTCCTGGCTTTTCATAACAAAAGGGCCATGAAGGGAGAATATGTGTTTGTGTGAGTAGAAGATTTCCAGGTAGTTACAGTACTTTTACCAAAATAAATACTTCTTTTTTTTCTTTAAAATATAATCACCTTTATTGACAAATTTTGGGGCAAAACGGACTTCGCAGAACAGAAAAACAGTTCCAAGAGAACAGAGTGTAACATGACAGCAGACAGGTTAGCACTCTTCACCCTCATCATCTCCCTCAGCGCTATCTGCTCCAACCTCCTCATAATCCTCCTGAAGGTCAGCCATGTCCTCGTGGGCCTCGGAGAACTCTCCTTCCTCCATGCCCTCACCCACATACCAGTGGACAGAGGCACGCTTGGCATACATCGGGTCAGACTTGTCCAGGTGAGCCAGGCCTCAGCCATAGCTGTGGTGTTTGCTCAGCATGCACACAGCTTGCTGCACTTTGGCCAGGTCTCCACCAGGCACCACAGCGGGAGGCTGGTAACTGATGCCAACTTTGAAACCAGTGGGGCACCAGTCCACAAACTAGATGGTACACTTGGTCTTGATGGTGGCAATGGCTGCACTGACATCTTTGGAACCGACATCACCACGGTATAACAGGCAGCAAGCTATGTATCTACCATGGCGAGGGTCATATTTCACCATCTGGTTGACTGGCTCAAAGCACACATTGGTGATCTCTGCTACAGTAAGCTGTTCATGGTAGGCTTTCTCAGCAGAGATGACAGGCATATGCGGTCAGAGGGAAGTGGATGTGGGGATAGGGCACCAGGTAACACTCACATATTGATTATATCAAAGCACCCTTGATTTAGGAAAAGAAAAGCTACACAGCTGCTGCGACCCTGCCGAAGTGACAGGGAAAAGCTACAACCAAAGGCAAATAATGGCTATAGACTGCTACCGAGGTGTCAAAAGGGGGTCTTTACTACTGTCCTTTCTCACTTAGGCCAGTAGTTTTTGTTTTTATTGATTTTAGAGAAAGAGAAAGGGAGGGAAGGGAGAGAGAAACATTAATTTGTTGTTCCACTTACTTAACCCATACATTGGTTGATTCTTGTATGTGCCCTGACCAGGAATCAAATCCGTACTCTTGGTGCATAGGAACTATGCTCCAACCAACTGAGCTATCCAGCCAGGGCTCATTTTGTTATTAAAGCTACTGGTCCTGGCTAGGTAGCTCAGTTGGTTAGAGTCTTGTCCCAATATGCGAATGTTGCAGGTGTTATCCCGGGTCAGGACACAAACAAGAATCAACCAGTGAATGCATAACAACAAATCAATGCTTTTCTCTTTAAAAAACCAATATATTTTTTAAAAAGAATTAAAGTATAACAAAATGATTAGGGTAATGAAAATGTTCTAAAACTGATTCAGTACGTTTACTAAAAAATTATTGAAATGGATTAATATGTATTTTAAACCAAAATGACATTTCTAAAATGACAAAATATACTTACATGAAATGTTAAAATCCTGGAACGAGGCCTGAGTGATCATCTATCTAATCCCATCCCGTCATTCTCTCAAAGTGGAAATGAAAACCCAGTCAGTAAGTAATTTTTAGTCACTTTGGGCAGTAGCCTAAAGTTACTACCAGTAACCTCAAGGCTGTAGCCTGTGCTGTTGTTACCCCCGCCATCCGATTATCATGTTTCTTCTCAAGTAGAGGATCAAGTGTACACACGCCTGTCCCTACCTACCAGGTCTTTGCACACAGTTTCCTTTGCCCTTAGGACCTGCCTGTCCCCCCCGCACCCCCCCTTCCCTCCCTCTCATCCCGGAAGTGTTGCCTGCTCGGCAAAGCCTTCTCCTACAAGTTCCAGGCACACTCAGATTTAAAGGCCTGTCACTCCCTGCTCCATTCTACACCAGTGATGCTCAAACTGGGAGCACATTTTGCCCCCCAGAGGACATTTGGCAATGTCTGCAAACATTGGTTATGACTCAGAATGAAGGATAGCTCCTGGCCTTTAGTGGGTAGACCAGGAATACGGCTAAACATCCAACAGTACACAGGATGGCCACCACCAGAATGATCTGATCCAACGTACCAACAGTGCTAAGGTTGGGAACCATACCGTATACAATAAAAGGTCTTTAAGAACAACAACCTTGTTTTATCACCATTTTAGCTGTTGGACTTAGCCCACATGCAGCCAAGAGAGATGGAGGAATAGGTGTCAACAATTGAAGGGCCCATTTCTGCTTGAATCAAAGATCGTGATGATAATCTATTGAATGCAGTGGATGAAGCCTCTTGTTTTAGGGGTGGAGGTGGACTTAATGGTAGACCAGTGGCCTTCCTCATAATTTTTGGTGGCCCTTTAGACTCGAATCCATGGTCCTCTTCCCAACTACTATGTTAGATATTAGAATAGCTTATCTTCATTATTAGGCCTGAACCTCACCTCATCCCTATCAGCTGCCTCTCACTGGTCAGGGCCTCTTGATTCCTCATTTGTCCTATCTTGCCCCACCTCCTTTGTCCATGCCAGTTTTACTGTTGTTTCTCCATAACTTGACTAATCCTGTTTACCTCTATTAGTTTCCTTGTTGGTGCTGTGACAGATGACCACAAACTTAGTGGCTTCAAAACAACACAAACATCTCATATAGTTCTAGAGGTCAGAAGTTCAAAATCAGTTTTGTTGAGCTGAAATCAAGGTGCAAGCAGGCCTGGTTCCTTCCAGAGGCTCTCACAGGTGAATCTGTTTCCTTGCATTTTTCAGCTTCTGGTGGCTGCTTGTATTCCCTGGCCTGTGGCCCCTTCCTCCATCTTCAAAGTGCAACCCTCGGGTCTCTGATCACATCACCTTCTCTGACTCTGACCCACTGGGCTCCCTTTTGCAAGGAACATTATGGTTATTGGGCTCACTTAGATAAGCCAAGATAATCTCCCCATTTTAAGATCATTAATCACATCTGCAAAATCTCTTTTGCATATAAAATAACATTCATGGGTTCCAAGGATTAGAATGTGGACACCTTTGGGGGGCCATGATTCATTTGACCACACCCATCTATTGAGTCAACTTGGTTAATCAAAGATCTCTTCTAAACGTGAAGGAACATAGATTTCCACTTTTCTTATTTAAGACTTGGGACAGGAACTCTAACTTAAATAAGAGCTTTGTTTCTGCCCTGGTCAGGTAGCTCGATTGGAGCATCATCCCAATACACCAAGGTTGCAAGTTTGATTCCTGGTCAGGGCACATACAAAAAGTAAACAATCAATGTACAACTAAGTGGAACAATAAATTGAATTGATGTTTTTTTCTCTCTCTCTTCCCCGTCTCTAAAATCAATTAAAAAAATTAAAAAGCTTTGTTTCTTTGGTATATTTTGAAGAACCTGTGCATGTGTTTTGTTTTCTGATTACAAAATCAATAATTGTTGAATCTTAATGTCTTTGGGTACCTGTTCATATGTGCACCTTGAATAAAGGTGACAAAATCACCACTCAATCACTCATTCCCAAAAGACGATGCTGCCTCACCTCTCCCAGCCTAGTTTTCCTTTAGCAGATAAGGTGGTGAGTGTCCGTGACGGTCTGAAGCAGGGGTGCCCACACTCTTTCAGCTTGTGAGCTACTTATAAGATGACCAAGTCAAAATGATCTACCTACAATAAAAATGCAAAACATAAATTTATTTCTTCTATATTATCATTATTTAAGTTACTATTATTACTATTTAATATTGTGTATTCTTCTTTCACCTTTCTCCTCAGCTCTCTTTTCGGAGGAAAGTCAATGTCATAGTTTTTATGAACAGTCCCGAAAAAGCCACTCCACATTTCCCTTCTTTGGAATAGCAATGGCACACAGACAGATGAGGCAAACGCACTTAGAATATGACATAGTGAAAAAAATCCCCTCCCATTCTGTATGAAAGTGGTAGGTTTTAGGCTTCTTACTCGGACCGGCTACGGCACTCATTTTTATACCCTTTGTTGTATTTAGTTTAAATAAATTGAAGGCTAACTATGCAGCAATGTAACTGAACAAATTAGCGCGGTTTAACGCGCATGCGTAGGGTGTCAAAAGTTCAGACGTCAGATTGGCTACCCTGTATGCCAATCAAAAGACAAATGTCTTTTTAATGTCATGCGATCTACTCACACTTCCTTCGCGATTGACCAGTAGATCGTGATCGACGTATTGAGCACCCCTGGTCTGAAGGTTTGGAAGAAGGCTCCTGGGCATCCAGCCACATTTGCAAGCTTGTATGCTGTTCTTCAGATGTAGGTGTCCCCTGTATGCTCCCCCATGTGTGGTTCCTCTAGAGGGTCTTAACACAAAACACTGACCTGCTGGCTTGCAATCAGCTACCCCTTGTAAGAAAATGATCTTTCTCCTCTCATGTGCAGCCCTCTCCCATGGGGCAGCCTGTAAGATTCACCATCTTTTCTGGGTTTGCCCTGAACTTACCCATGTCAGGGTGGTATGATTTCTACTCAGCTAATTTGGTCCTCTGGTTACCCTCAGGGGGACAGGGAGAGGGGAAGCATCTGTGCACAGCTAGGGGCTGGACCTCACAGATCTCTCCATAAAGCATTTTTCATCTACAGCAGATAAGGATTTGTAAAACCTGCCCCATACCATCATCACTCCCAACAAAATTAACAATAACTATCCAATAGACAGTATGGGGTGGAGGTAAACTTAATGGAAGTGTTGAAATTTCCCCCGGATATTTTTAAAACAAAAATTGTTTCTTAAAGCCTTATTGAGATGTATTTTACATACCATAAAATTCAATAGTTTAATAATTATTCACAGAGTTCTGCGTTTATTACCACGATCTAATTTTAGAACATTTTCAGTAGCCTAAAATGAAACCCAATCATCATTAGCAGTCACTCCTCGACCCTGTGCCCTGTGAACCCTCACCCCTTTTACTTAGCACAAAATCTGAGGTCAATCCATATTGTAGAAATTATCAGTATTATAGGCCAGAGACCTCAGGGTTTTGAACCTGGGTCCTCTGCATCCCAGTCTGATACTCTATCCACTGCGCCACCGCCTGGGCAGTTTCTTTTCTTTTTTCTTTCTTTTTTAACTTCTATTAAGTGAGAGGTGGGGAGGCAGGAGGGCAGAGAGACAGACTCCTGCATGCGCCCCAACCCCAATCCACCCAGCAGGCCCACTAGGGGTATCTGGGGCCGCTGCTCCATTGCTCCAAGCAGAATGGAGATGTTTCAGCACCTGAGGCAGACCATGGAGCTGTCCTTAGTGCCCAGGGCCAATTGATCGAATCATTTGAGCCATAGCTGTAGGAGAGGAAGAGAGAGAGAGAGAGAGAGAGAGAGGGTGAGAGAGAGAGAAGGGGAAGGGGTGGAGAAGCAGATGGTCACTTTTCCTGTGTGCCTGACCCAGAATCAAACCCAGGACTTCTACATGCCAGGCTGATGCTCTACTGCTGAGCCAACCAGCCAGGGCTCAAGGTTGATTCTTGTTGACAGGGATCAAACTGGCTATCTTGCCATATGAGGACAGTGGTCTTACCAACTGATCTATCCTGCTAGGGCAGAAGCCCTGTTTCTTATTGCTTTACATAGTTGCTAGGGTGAAGGGGACCAGGCCATTGTAGAGCACTCTAAGAAAAGTAGTTCTAGCCAGATCTGCATCCAGCTCAAGTAAGGAGGTATTGCACAGTTGCTTGTTTGGGACAGTTAGCCTGAAGCTAAAATATTGTCCTGAAAGTTCATTCATCAAACTCGTTCACCCTTGTGACAAATATTTATCGAACGCCTACTTATACGTCAGCCACCTTTAGATGCTGGAGAATGCTATGGTGAATCCAGAGGATGGGCATGTGCAGGCTGTACTGGCAGAAAACCAGAGTGATGGGAGAGAGGACAAAGAACTATTTCAGACATCCCAGGACAAGTACAATGGAAAAGGGTAGAGACATTGGATGCAGAAGCTTATGCAGTCAGGTCTGACAGATATATGTATTTGAGGTAGAAGGAATCCACGAGACTTCACTGAATAAACGAGGATTGGAGGTAGGTGGTGTGTGGTAGCATGAGCACTTGTGTGGATGTAGCACTACCTATTGGAGGTAAACAGATCAGGGATCAAAAGCATGGACTCGCCTGACCTGTGGTGGCGCAGTGAATAAAACGTCGACCTGGGAAAACTGAGGTTGCCAGTTCAAAACCCTGCACCGGTCTGGTCAAGGCACATATGGGAGTTGATGCTTCCAGCTCCTCCCCCCTTTCTCTTTCTCTCTCTCTCTCTCTCTCTCTCCTCTCTAAAATGAATAAAATTAAAAAAATTAAAAAAAAAGCATGGACTCGTTTTGGGGCATGTGTTTACCCCTCAGAGGCACCAATGGGAAGAGCCCTCATAGGCACTTGAACACTAGGATCTGGAGTGCAGAGGAGAGGAGAAATCTGGCTAAAGTGAAGTCTTTGCAGTCACAGGAGTGGCTAAGCTCGCTTGGAGGCAGAGGTGACAAGTACTTAGGTGAACCGAGAATACATTCTAAGTAAGCAGAGGCATGTTAAAATTTGGCTATAAGGCGTACAGAAAGCTAACAAGGAGACTGAGGAGACTGGCGCTGGTTCTAGAAAGATTCTCTGCCCTGAGCAAGTGAGAAGCACAAAGCAACAAGCCTTTCGACTCACCAGAGACACCCAGTCAGGGCTTCTCATTGCCAAAAACGGAGTAGGGCCAGCGCGGTAGCTCAGTGCTCCTTCTGTCCCCAGCGGGGTCAGTGCTTAGAGTTCCAGGACAAATTCAGGCTGGCCCCAGACAGTCAGACCGGCGTTACCCCCCCCCTCCCCGCTGGTGTGGGGGCAGAGAGCAGAGGAGCCTCTAGGCAATCACTCGCCCCAGTCCCCATGCTTCTGCAGAGTCCACCTTGGGTGGGTGGTAGAGGTAAGACCCCGTCCGAGCTCTCCCGCCGGGACCCCAACTCCCACTGAACCCCAGGTGTTCAGGAGAGTTCAGTCTCACCACCCAAAAAGGGCACAGGAATTTCGGTTCCCAGCCTTGCTGGCAACTCCAGCATGTCTGGGCTCACTGGCACTTCCGCCGGCCTGCGTGGCTGGTAGCTGAGAGCAAGTTGCAGGAGTTCACCAAGACCGGGAAAAGATTTCTGGGTGCCCCAGCCAGCGCACCCCCACCTCCCACTCCAGGGAGCGCCCAAGTGGCAATCGATGCCCTGTATGGCTGCAGTAGGTACCTGATTCTACAACACTGCAGTGGGGCAAAGAAAGGGGAACTGGAAGTATAGTGCTGTATTCCAGAGTAGCACTGGAACTTTCTTCTGCGTTCCCTGGAGCAAACGACTTTACCTCCATTATTATTATTTTTTTAAGTGAGAGGAGGGAAAGCTGAGAGATAGACTCCGGTATGCACCCCAACCAGATCCACTCTGCAAGCCCCCGACTGGGCGATCACAGGGATGGGAGCTTGAACTCCAAGTCCTAGAGTCCTCTGTTGCTTTATAACCATACCTGTAAATCAGGCATGGGGTAAAGCACTAAAGGAGAGTGAAGGGGCTCCAGGGTATGCATGTACAGTAGTATAGCCTCCATGGATACCATCCTTACCCATCTGTCTTAACCATTATGATCAGTGGTTCAGTTACAGCATCAAAGTCCCAATCTTTCCATATTTCTTTCCTTATTCTAAAAGAGGGCAGGCAGCGCACAGAAAGTAGCTACTGGAAGTTGGATCGGGAGAAGGAACCTGGTCTTATCTGGGCCGCAATTGTCGGGAGCGTGGACGCCATCTCGCGTGCGGGACTGCCTTCTTCAAGACACCACAGGAAATACGACTCAGAACTCGGAAAACGATAATAGTCCTTAAAGGTCCATTCCGGTGCAAAGCTCCGCATGCCCAGTCTCCCACACTTCGCTTTAAGACCTGAGCCCAGGGCCAGCCGTGGCCTACTTACCATTACAGTATTCAGGATTTTCGAAAACCTCCAGCTACCCACGCAGAAGCGGGAGATAGCAACCTCCAATCAAAACCTAAGATCGCAAGTCGCCGTCACTGTGTCTGCCACGCCCGCATTCTCCCCAACAGGGAAGCTGCGGAAAAGCCGCGGAAGTGTCAACCTCCGTGTATTTACCCAACTCTGCCCTGTGATTGGCCAGTTATCTTGTATTGACCTTTAACGCCAGATCGAAGGCTTACCGGGCATGCTGGGAGATGTAGTTTATTTCCGGTTTCCCAAGTAATTATTTCCTGTTCCGGTGCCTGGGTCTCCCTAGTGAGCTCCTTTCCGGATCACGCCTTGAGTAGAGCTTTAGGGTGACTACAAAAGGACGTAATGTTCCAGGGGAAGGAGAAAGCAAGAGGTCAGGGAGACTCTAGGACCCGAAAGATTATCGGTACCGAAAGTGGGTGCGGTCGGCAATACCCTGTGGGCCGAAAAGCTAGGTTCCGCTTGGACGATGTGAAAGAGTGGCGGGGAGTACCGGTACTAGTTAGTCTAGGCCTGAGCATTCTGCTGTGTTTTGGGCTAACTGGGGGTAAGTGGAAGGGGTGTCTTCCAAGTGGAAAAGTTCAGATCAGTTTAGGTTGGGTTGCTAGTCCCAGAGTCACTGTAGCCTAGGGCAGTGATTTTTCAACCTTTTTTATCTCATGGCACACATAAACTACTGAAGTTCTGCAGCACACCAAAAAACAAATTTTTTGCTGATCTGATAAAAAAAAATAGATATGACTTTTTATCATTCATACCTGAGGGCTATTATATTAGCTGTTCTCATTTTTTAATTTGACAATCTAAAGGAAAAGAGGTCAATGCTCCTGACTAAATAGGTATTGCATGTTTTAAAAATCCTGTGGCACACCAGTGTGCTCCTTGTGGACCACCAGTTGAAAATCTTTGGTCTAGGAACATTGTGACCCCCAGGCTGCAGCCCAGCTGAGATCAGCCTCAGAATGTAAGGCGGGTAGTAGAACTGTCTGTCCATACTCTTCTCCGAATTTTGTATGCCTAATGATATCGCACATTAGACCTGTCACACTGGCACGTGTTTTCCACTTTAATGACAGGGTGCTGTGGTGTAGGCATTTAGAATTTAAAAATTGAGCTCCATCCCCACACTCTGCCACTAAGTGCTTGAGTCCTCTCGGCCAATATACAACTTTACTTATTTCAGTTGCAAAGAACTCAGAATTCCTCTCCTCAGAGTGTATTTTCAAAGAAGTTGTCAGTTTACAATGGTGGGTTTTTTGTTCCTGTTGTTTTTTGAAAAAACAAGGACAACATGTCGGGCAACAGCAAACTACCTGGAGGCCAGATGACATGCTCCAGGGGTCTGAAGGGAGGCAACAGCTGAGGTTAGCAGACCGAAGGACTGAATTCCCGTCCCCAGCCTTACTCAGATATTTATTAGCCAGTACAAATAACTCAAGGAAACAGACAAAAGAAGTTTTTAGGGTGTGAAGTAAAGGACAAGGAACATACTTTTAATATCTGTTCTGAGAGCCTAAACATTTCTCTGCTGCTAAATCTTACCCTACTGTTTTGCTGATTCCAGTATGGGTCAGAGAGGCCCCTGGACTCTCGTCCACTCAGGGCTTTCACCCTAGGTTAGTTGTCTCTGATAGTTTACTTAACTGCATATTTTTTCATAGCATATTCCTACAACAGACACCCTAATAGAAAATTCTGAGAATCAACATATTTTGTATGCTAATGCCAGAGAAATAATTAAGAGGGTACTCAAAGGTCACATCGTTATTGAAACAATATTGCCCAAATTCACAAAATAAGTATTTGGATTTGATGGAATATCAGGATATTTTCAGCTGCAAGTAACAGAAAACCCAACAAAGTCATGTTCAAAGGTCGCGTTTGCAGTGGTTCAGTTATAGCATCAAAGTCCCAATCTTTCCATATTTCTTCTCTTCCATTCTTAGCATGTTGGTGAAGGCGACAATGCATTGTGTCATGTACCTATCCTAAACCAGTCATTCTCAAGAATAAAAATATTTTTTAAAAAGGATTTCCTGGCACTGTGAGAAGGACCCAGCATCCCCTGACCATATATTTGCACAACATCATGGCTTTCTTGGAAAATAAAAGAAGGAAATAAAATAGGTAACTAACAGTATGCAACAAGTGACATCTGTTGACAGCTTGCTAAGAGCTAGACCTTGTGGGAATGGGTCACAAAAGATGTATCTGGGCCCTGGCCAGTTAGCAAAGTGGTTGAAGCATTGTCCTGATGCTCCAAAGTTGCCAGTTCAATCCCCAGTCAGGGCATATACAAGAATTAGCAAATGTATGCATAAATAAAGGAAACAAAAAATCGATGTTTCTCTCTCCTCTCTCTCTCTCTCTCCTTCTCCTTCCCTCCCTCCCTCCCTCCACCCCCTAAAATCAATAATAATATTTTTATATGTATCTGATTGTTCCAGGAGGAAGGAAAGACATTCTTACACCTGAAAGGACAGGTGTAAGAATGATAAAGACAAACCTTTCTACGGGCTAAACCAATCCAAAACATAAATGGTTAAGAAGAACTAATAGGCTGGTATATATTGGTCTAAACCAAAAGCATGTTCATCATAGAGTCAGAGTGCTGCTCAAATAGTCCTCTTTATTCTCCTCCTTTGTGCTTATATTTAATGGTATTCTTATTTCAGGCATGTCTTGTGTCTTGTTTTGAATTCAGATTCTCTTGATTTTGATGTTTGGCCCTTTCACCAAGAACAAGAGGCTCTCATGGCCCCTTCTTTTAAACTGTATTCTCATTATTACAAACAGATAAACACAGTTTCCAATGCTGGGAATGAAGCTTGTGGTGTTAACTCAATGGATAACCCATATCTCTAAAAATGGGAAACAAGTGTCTTCCATAGGCCTTCTAACTACGAAAACCAAGCAGGAAGAGCAAGAAAAAAGCTGCAAAGCTTGATCTTGCTAAAAGTAAAGAGATGACATATGAAGTCTAAGATAGACCAAGACTGAAAGAATAAGACAGAGTTATATGCCTAATGTGGTTTTTTTAAAATCAGAGATGCTTGGCTATATATCCATAAATGTTCAAGTGAAATATTTTAATCATAACAACTTTAAAAATTCTTCTGCCACAACCTTTTGACAAGTTTCTCTATTTCAGCCTTTACCATAATAATTATATGTATTAAGATTCTTCCCATAGCCAAATATCTGCTTTCTCTCTGAAGACCACATGATCTTTTTTTTAGTTAAAGATAACTTTTTATAATTTAAAAAGTAGTTTATGTACATTTTAAAAAGTTAGGAAATGCAGCTAGGAAAAAATTAGAAAATTGAAGCACCAAAATTTTAGCACCCAGATATTATCACTGTTTACTCCTCAGTATATGTATTTTCCTTGGTAATTTTAAACATGATTTCCAGCATTAATTGTTTAATAAGTTTGGTGTTTCAAACACTCTATGATGGTACTGCTTTCTAGGGTACATTATTTAAAAATAGATAAGCTATTTTACAGCCTTTAGAGTATGTAACTGATAGAAAATTGGCAGAACCTTCTCACAGTGCATGGAAGAAGTTTAAATAAGAAAGGTTATCTTTTTATCTCAACTTCAAGAGGTTTTTCTCGCAGGTATCCAGAATGCCTGAGTGAGCAGGTAAGAAACTAGGTTCAGCCTGACTGCTGGTGGTGCAGTGGATAAAGCGTTGACCTGAGATACTGAGGTCCCAGGTTTGAAACTCCAAGGTCACTGTCTTCAGTGAGGGCTTGCCAGCTTGAGCATAGGATCATAACATGATTCCAAGGTCTCTGGCTTGAGCAAGGGGTCACTGGTTCAGCTTGAGCTCCCTGGTCAGGGCACATAATAGAAGCAATCGATGAACAACTAAAGTGATGCAGCTACGAGTTGATGCTTCTCATCTCTCTCCCTTCCTGTCTCTCTCTCTCTCAAAAACAAAACAAATAAAAAACTACGTTCACTAGTATCCAGTCACTCATTGAGGAAATGATGGCTGCAGCGCATGCCTGCAGTTTTTACTGTCACCGAAAACAAGAGGCTCTCATTATTTTGACACTAGGATCACCTCTAGCCAGGCAGGAGTTCCTTCATCAGTAACAGGCTCAGGGCTTTAGAATGGTACCTCCAATACATTAATGCCATTACCAGAAAGTGGCTTTGCTCCATGTCGACTTTACAGGATTCCTTTTTAGTTATTGAGGCCTAAGATGCTTCCATAGGAAGATTCTGGACCAACTAATACTGATTATAGAATAGAACAGAAGCTGCCACCAGGAAGTTCTGAAGAACAGTGAAATCTATAGAGAATGCAGGTTAGACAGTAAGGCTGGAGAAGAAACATTGGGTTGGATAGTATGTTAATAGAATATATGCTTAGATAACACTGGGGAACAAAATTTTTGTTGCATCCAGAAAAACACTTGTTCTTACCTAATTCAAGTGTGCTGACCTCAAATCTGACATTAGTTTTTCTCTGTAGGCTACAGTTTTTTTGCAATTCAAGATTTTAGGTTTTCATCTTACTATAAAATTTTCAATATTTAGTTTAACAATGAAGTAGGATGTCTTCTTGGGCATCATCTTTGTGAAAATATAATTTATATAATGCAGTAAATACACTAGCACACTAAAAGATATGGTTGCATCAGAATTTGTCTATAGTTTTGAAATGGAACATATTAAAACACTTATTTTAATTATAAAATTTGTGCAAAACTTGTTTAAATTCTATTCAGGCAAAAATTTGGGTTTGTGTAATTGTTGAGGACAATCTCATTTGATGCACCAGCAGTAGTCTTCTCATCACTAACAGCTCCAAGATTTTCAGGAAACTTATCAAGGTGACTGTTCAGGAAGTGGATCTTAACACTCGTTACATCCAAAGTCGCAAAAAGCCAACAGCATCTTTTGAACCAGAAATTCATAGTTTTCTGCTTTTTTGTTGCCAAGGAAGTTCTTTGTAACTGCCACATAAGACTGCATTGCTGTTTTCTCCTCCTTATTCATCTTCCTGGCAAATTATTCATCACGTATGAGGGTTCGAATTTGAGGTCCATCAAATACAACTGCTTTTATCTTCTTGAAAGACAAGGCAGGAAAAGCAGAAGTAATATATTGAAAACATTCACTTTCTCTATTCAAAGCCTGAACAACTTCTTCATTAAGCCAAGTTTGAAGTGAAGTGGGGGAAAAATGATCCAGTCTCAATTTACTAAACGTTCATTCACAATATTTTGTATCCCTACTTCCAGAGCTTCACGTTTCGGCCACTCCTTCTGTGTCCAGTGTTTCCCCCGAGCTCAGCTGTCCCACAAACACAGAAAGCAAGGATACTTTTTGAAACCTCTCTGTTGTCCTAGCAGGAAATTTACCATTTTAAGATACACACACACACAAAAAAAAAAAACAACAAAAAAACAAAAACAGATCTACACAAATGATCCAGTTATGCTCCTCATACTTCAGAAAGTCAAGGACAATTTTTATGTCATTATCATCTTCTCACAGATGAGTTGAATAACCAATTGGAACCACAGCATAAACATTACCATTGTGTAGGAGAACACATTTCAGACTCCATTTAGAGTTGTCAAGGAATAGCCGCCATTCTGTTGGACTGTAAGTGGTAACATCTAGCTGGCTGAGAACACTACTGATATCATGATATCACTTTGATATCTACTACTGATATCACTTTATAAACAAGCTGTTTGTCTTCGGGGAAAATAGTTCACAAAAATTTGTTTATGCTTCCTGAAATGGGATACTTTAGCTGACCACTGAAGTACATTCTTTTCTTGAAGCCTGGAGGCTAATAACTCAGCTGCTTTCTTTGATAGGACCAAATCTCTTACTAAGTCATTCAATTTAGGTTGGTTAAACTGCTGAGAGGTTAATGACTGCTTGGCATCAGAAAAAGACCCTTCAGATTCTACAACCATTTCCTCATGCATCTTATCAAAATACACTTGATCACTATGTTCACTTTATTCATCCTTAGAAGAAATAAAACTATTGAAAACTGGAACCAGGAGTGTCTCAGAATGTGGGATAGGTCGTATTGCTGAAGGAATATTAGGGTATGTGGTCATATGCCATTCTTTCTTGCCGATGCCCTTTGTATGGATCAGACAGAAATAACAGTCACTGCTGTCGTCCTTAGGTTCATGCCAAATCATGGGAATACCAAAAGGCATTCCCTTGTGTTTTCCTTTTGTCCAGTCACGAAGCATTTTCTTACAATTATGACACACAATATGCGGAGCCCAATTCTTGTCTTGATCACCAAGGGGAACTTGAAAATAGGCAATATATACACGTCACAAATGATGAAGTATTGCGCCTTTGACGTTGAAGTGTGTAACAGCCACATATATAACAGAAGGTGTTAGGACTATTCTTACATTTACACCTACTCGAAGAAGCCATGATTCAATCTTAAAACAAAAGAGGGTGTTTTTATCAGATAATAATTTTTTGCATTTAAAAACAACTACAATTATGTAAAGGTGATGTTTGAAAAACATTAATTGCCTTGTGGTTATGTTCAAGAGTCATTGCCCTTTAACTTCAATTTAAAAACCAATGCATGCCATTAACTGTAACAAAAAAAAATTAAAATTACATAAAATCTAGAGCAGGGGTAGTCAATCTTTTATACCTACCGCCCACTTTTGTATCTCTGTTAGTAGTAAAATTTTCTAACCACCCAATGGTTCCACAGTAATGGTGATTTATATAAAGTAGGGAAGTAACTTTATAAAATTTATAAAGCAGAGTTACAAGTTAAAGCATATAATAATAATTACTTACCAAGTACTTTATGTCGGATTTTTGCTAAGTTTGGCAGGATAAATCTTTATAAAACAACTTCATATAGTTAAATCTTTTTATTTATACTTTGGTTGCTCCGCTACCGCCCACCATGAGAGCTGGAATGCCCATTAGTGGGCAGTAGGGACCAGGTTGACTACCACTAAACTAGAGCATGCACCAAAACATGAATTTCAGATTTGGAATCAGTGATACAGAAATATATAGAAAAAGTTCTAAAACCTTATGCAATAGGAAATGAAAAAAAAATTGTTCCCCAGTGTAATTAATTTTTCTCCAAAGGGACCACCAGATTGAGAGAGTTGAAATCAGTTTAATTATCTGAGACAACTGGCCTAGGAGTTACAGGACAGCATGGCCAGGGGTGAAGTGATGGTCTTGCCTCTTTCTCTCCTGTAGCACCCTGAAGGGCAGTGCCTAAAGCAATGAGGCACTGAGCCAGCTGGAGTGGGGAGAAGGGCTCCAGGGGGTGAGTGAAAGCCTGCTGTCTCCTGCTGTGTGAGATGCTTTCAGAGCCAGAGGAAACCCACTCAAAGGAAATCCACTTTATTAGTCAATATTTTATTTATTTTTAGAGGTTTTATTTATTAACTTTAGAGAGAGGATAGATAGAGAGAAAGGAGTGGGGAGGAGTGGGGAGCATCAAATCATTGTATATTTTTGCTTCTCGTATGTGCCTAGACTGGGCAAGCCCGGGCTTCAAACTGGCGACCTCAGCATTCTAGGTCGGCGCTTTATCTACTGTGTCCCTGAAGGTCAGGCCATTAGTCAATATTTTAAATTATTAATACTGAGCGATAGAGAAGGTTTAGTGAAACATGCTTTTACTTGGCTGGTGAGTAGGTAAATGAGTACATTCTTTAGTAAAGTAATGTGTTCGTACTGGAGGCATTGTGAGGTTTGAAACTAGTCATACCATTTGTCCCTGTAAATCTAATTTGTAAAACCTATTTGTATCAATTGGGCATCTGATTTCATTAATTATACAAGGAATAATTAATTACATTGCCTTAAACAAATAGAAATATACTTCTTTCCCACATATATTCCAAGCTAGTATGATAGCTATGCTCAGGAAAGTTGTTAGGCACCCAGACCCTGCTTTGTGCTTCGCTGTCCTTAGGGTGTTTTCTCTCATGACCCTAGTCCAGTATGGCTCACTACCACATCTGAATTGCTGCCAGCATCCAGGGGAAAGGGAGGGCATGCCTCTTCTTTTACAGGGCAGAACTTGGAGGCGTACCTGTCACTTCTGTTCACATCCTGTTAGCTAGAACTTATTTATGTGGTCACATCACCACACCTAGCTCAAGGGAGGCTTGGGAGCATGGTATTTATTTGTTCTGGGTAGCCCGTGTTCAGGTAAAAAGCACAAGTTGTATTATAATGACAAGGAAGAAGAAATTAGACATCAAGGGCAACTGGCAATAAGTGCCATGTTATCCTAAAGAAATAAGTTTAAGCCTGACCAGGCAGTGGCGCAGTGGATGGAGCATCGGACTGGGATGTGGAGGAACCAGGTTTGAGACCCTGAGGTTGCCAACTTGAGCATGGGCCCATCTGGCTTGAGCAAAAGCTCATCAGCGTGGACCCAAGTTCACTGGCTCCAGCAAGGGGTGGCTGGGTCTGCTGAAGGCCCGCGGTCAAGGCACATGTGAGAAAGCAATCAATGAACAATTGTGGTGTCTCAACGGCAACGAAAAACTAATGATTGATGCTTCTCACCTCTCCTCGTTTCTGTCTGTCTGTCCCTATCTGTCGCTCTCTCTGACTCTCTCTCTGTCCCTGTAAAAAAAATAAAGAAAGAAAGAAGTTTAAAATAGAAATAAATAAATGGAAATGTATTGGAAAAACATGAAGATGATAATCACAGAATTATTTATAGTAGAGAAATACTGAAAATGACATAATGTCTACATAGGAGGAAAGAGTTAAGCCAATTAAGATGATGTTTATAAGGAGTTTTTAATAACATGGGGAAAGGCTTCCATTATAAGTTTAAAAATGGGGTGCAAAATTGTACACAAAATGCCATTATGTTTATTTTTAAAATGTACTGAAAACAGCAGTAAGGAGACACAGTAATGTTTATTGATCATCTCTGGATGATGAGTAAAGGGTAATTTTTTTCTTCTTTATACTTTTCTGTATTTTTCTTACTTGTTAAAGTGGGTAATATTTCTTCTATAATTAGCAGAATAATTGTCAGGGCATTGGATTTAGATACCCTAGGTTGAAATTTCTCCCAACAGCCCTAACATCTTGGGTTAATCATATAAACTCTATAAGCCTCTATTTCCATATCTACAGAATGGGAATAATAATTGTAACTACCTCATGTGATTGTTGGGATGATTCAGTGAGCACAAAAGTATAGCATAAAAGAAGTGCTCAAAAAGTATAAACTTTATATTGAAAAGATTTTTTAAATTTTCTTTTTATTTTATTCATTTGAGAGAGCAGACACAGAGTGAGAGAGAGAGAGAGAGAGAAAGGGGGGGAGGAGCTGGAAGCATCAACTCCCATATGTGCCTTGACCAGACCAGTGCAGGGTTTTGAACTGGCGACCTCAGTGTTCCCAGGTCGACGCTTTATCCACTGCGTCACCACAGGTCAGGCCTTATATTGAAAAGATTTTAAATGCAATTATTATATATTGGTGTTTTAGCAATCAGACACATTAGTGTAGTCCACATATCACTTCCTGTAATAAGGTGTTTTCAAAGAACAAAGAGGAATAAAGCTGAATTTTGAAAATTAAACTGGGGAAATGGAAATAAAGTCATGTTTCTGTAAAAAGAAGTAATCTTAACCAAAGCCTTGAGAGTCGATCAACACATGACTTATGGATCTGTAAAAGATGTGTTTACAGAGGGGCCCAGTTTGAAGGGATCCAAGAGAAAGAAGAGTCGGCAAGAGTCTGGCAAGCCTTTTAGCACTGCTCAGTTACAAGGAACGCTGGAATTGTGGGACAAGCACTCCCGACACTAGAGAAGGGTCTGCTGAGTCGTATGCAGACTGAGTAAGAGACTCTCTGTCTTCTTTCCTCTTATACTCTGTTCTCAAGAACTTTCTGGTTGGTAGTCTAGTTTCCAAGAAACACTATAGAAGAAGAAGTGTCTGGAAAAGGGATACAAGTATTTGAATGACTTAACTATAACACAAGTAAACCAGCATTTGGCATTATTTGGTTTAAACCTCAGTTTTATGAGTCTGACTGGTAAACCAGTCTCAGGGTACACTGACAGTGTAAGTGGAGAACCAGACCCTCCAAATATACTGGCCTGACTCTCGGAGTCCAGGCTAGGTGACCACATGGTCTGCAAAATAGGGATAATGACTGTCACTATTTCTGCCACCTCTGTGTTGGTTCTAATTGCAGCAAGCAGTATCATCCTTGGTGATTCCTTAAACACTTGCATTGTTTTACACCAAAAATGCAATTTCTTTGAAAGCAAAATATTTGGTTCCTGGTTGTATTGACTTTGATCCATGCAAATGTTAACAAACCCTTCAGAACTGTGAGTCATAATAATCTATTCCACCTCGAGCCAGTCTCAGGGAGTTCTCTCCTCTCTTGGGAGTGCTATCAGGTGGTCCAGGGTCCTCTAAGGCAGAGCAGATGCTGGCCAACAAGCTGACTGTCCCCATCGCTTACCATGAAATGGCTTGTTCGTGAAGTATTTCTGGGACCCTGTTTTTAGGGTCTTCCTGGAAAGACTGTTTTTTGGAAACTTAGCTGTCCTCCTGGGTGAGTCGGGAAAGTTATGATCCAGGAGAAAGCATCATGGCTTTAAATGATAAACCAATTTGTTTGTTCCTTGGCTTTCATCCTTCATGGTGTTGCTAGGGAAAGAAGATCCATTCTGCATGCTATAAAGACCTGGCTGAGGTGGATGTCTTTCATCATCTGTGAAATGGGACAGCAATACCTACCTTTCAAGGCTGTTGGGAAAGGACATTTAGGAAGCACTGTAAAACAATTGGGTCACGTATAGCAACTTGGCAAATATTCGTTCACTAATATTACATTGTCCTGTGTAAGTACCTCTATTGAAATACTTATCAAACTATCTTGTAATCACACATCTTCTCAAAGGCAGAGAATGTATCTCAGTCACCGTTTGTACCCACAGCTCCTGGCGCACTGCCCAGCTCCCTGTAAGTGAGGAAAGAGGAAAAGAAAAACATCCCATATGCGAACATGGCCCTCATCTCACTCACGCTAGCTTTTTTAAAATTTTTTTTTATTAATTTTAGAGAGGAGACACAGAGTGAGAGAGAGAGAGAGAAAGAAAGAGAGAAAGGGGGTAGGAGCTGGAAGCATCAACTCCCATATGTGCCTTGACCAGACCAGTGCAGGGTCCTGAACCGGCGACCTCAGTGTTCCCAGGTCGACGCTCCATCCACTGCACCACCACAGGTCAGGCTCACGCTAGCTTTTTATCTATGAAAATGTCATCCTGCTTATCTGTGTACGTAATATCTCTGAGAGTATACTAGACTTTGGCAGCAATGGTTACCTGGAAGAATCTGGTAATCGGAGGGAAACTTACTTTTCCATATATAATTTTGTTCTGCTTTTAAAATTTTACCGTGGGATGCATGCTTCTAAAATAAATGTTTATATAAAAAAATTCCCCCAAATTAAATAAAAATAAAATTATCATGTTGGGACATTTGGGCAATATGGCAGCATAGGTAAATGCTGTACCCACTTTGTCCCACAACCATATTGAAATTACCTCTAACTATGGAACAACCGTCATTCAGAACCACCTGAAATCAAGCTGAGTGCAAGTCCTACAACTGTGGAATTAAAGAAGCCATATCAAGACTGCTGGGAGGGGAAGAGACAGGGAACAGGCTGGTCCCACACCCGCATGTGGCATAAAGATCAGGAGGGATTATCTCAGCTGCAGAGGTTCCCCTAGCCAGGCCCCTCAGCCCAGGGTGCCAGTGCCAGGAAAAGTCCCCATAACTTCTGGCTCTAAAACCAATGGAGGTTGAGGCAGAGGGAGATGGAGGCCACAATAGTCCAAGGCAGTTCCTCTTAAAGGCCCCATTCATAGACTTATTCAGACTCTGAGCTCCAGCACTGGGGAAGCAGCTTGAAAGGCACCAGAGACACATTGGGAGGACATGAATTGTCATGTATGGAGGTCAGTGGGACAGCTTTCTTTCAGTGGTGCTGGCAAAGGTCATTGTTCCTTTGATAAGCCCTCCTTATACAGAGCCTGCTAGCAGACAGGTGCCATATCTGAGACTCCATAAACCTGGCTCCAGCTGTTTGCCCCACCCTTGTGAATCCCTGAGGCCCCCGTGTCACCCAATTTTCAGGCCCAACTAAGCTGTTTCCAGTGGCTTTTCCATACCAATGGCCTTTCTTGGCTCATGCTTCAGATTTTCCTATAATCTCTCAAACAAACAGCATCTGGCCTCAGTGTGCCCTATACCTCTTATTAAGTGGCTCCAGCGTGGGCACTAGCAGCAGTTCGCTTTGTTTCACAACTTGGCCTTGCCTGGGCATTTCCAAACTCAGCACAAATAGTAGCCATTTGCGGATCACTTTGTAGCTCATGCTAATGGCCCCAGGCAAAACACAGGCAGTGGCTGACCATGGCCTGCATCTCCAAGGAGGCCCTAGAATCAGCACACCCAGTAGACAGCTTCAGACCACATCAAAGCATCATCACCCAACTCCACAAGCAACACACTCAAGAGGTGGACTCAGCGGGCACCAGAGTCCCACTGAAGTAAGTCTTCAGTGTTTTGTGGGTTGGGCCCCTGCACAGCTGATCCTCCATGGTGGTCAGAGGTAGGAGGCCTGTGGTTGCAGCAAATCTTTGCAGCTGATTGGTTTGGATGTAAATCTCTCCCAGTGATATGCCAATAGCAATCCAGGATGAACTATAAGAGAAGGGTATACTGCCCACACAGGGAGGTGCACCTTGAGTACCCACCTTGGGTGATCAGGAAGGCTGTACCATTGCACCCTACAGAACACCCACTACATTTGGCCACTCTACCACCCAGACAAACTAATAGCTATATCTAGCACATAGAAACAAACACAGGGAAGCTACCAAAATGAGAAAACAAAGAAACATGTGCCAAATGAAAGAACAGAACAGAACTCCAAGAAAAGAACAAAACAAAATGAAGACAAGCAATCTACTAGATGCAGAGTTCAAAACACTGGTTATAAGGATGCTCAATTAACTTAGTGAGAACCTCAACAGCATAAAATGGACCAGTGAGAAATTCCCTGACAGGTGGTAATGCAGTGGATAGCACATTGACCTGGGATGCTGATGT
Organism: Rhynchonycteris naso; assembly: GCA_037038555.1. Taxonomy (NCBI): domain Eukaryota; kingdom Metazoa; phylum Chordata; class Mammalia; order Chiroptera; family Emballonuridae; genus Rhynchonycteris; species Rhynchonycteris naso. The sequence goes on along the minus strand of CM073000.1, from coordinate 197,133,931 downwards.
CCCAGGTTAAAACCCCCCAACGTCGCTGGCTTGAATGCAGGCTCACCAGCTTGAGCATGGGGTCACCAGATTGAGCATGGGATTATAGACATGATCCCATTGATGCTGGATTGAGCCCAAGGTCACTAGCTTGAGCAAAGGGTCACTGGCTCGACTGGAGTCCCTCAGTCTAGGCACATATGAGAAGCGATCAATGAACAACTAAAGTGCCACAACTATGAGATGATGCTTCTCATCTCTCTCCCTTCTGTCTGTCTCTTACTCACTTGCTAAAAAAAAAAAAAAAAAAAAAAAAAAGATACACTAACTGAATGAAGAATAGTTTACTGTAAGTCAACAGTAGAATACATAAAGCCATCAATTCTTCGCTGCGGTTCCTAAGTTGTTTATTGATTGATTTCTTATATGTGCCTTGACTGGGGGGCTACAGCAGACCGAGTGACCCCTTGCTCGAGCCAGCGACCTTGGGTTCAAGATGGTGAGCCTTGCTCAAACCCTATGAACCCACGCTCATGCTGGCAACCTCAGGGTTTTGAACCTGGGTCCTCCGCATCCCAGTCCGATGCTCTATCCACTGTGCCACCACCTGGTCAGGTTTGTGTGCAGGTTTCTGTACAAGTTAGTTGCAATACCATTTTTAGAGCCTGAATGAGTATTTCATGGATCACCAGCCCCTGCGATCCCATCTTCCCATCAGATGGAGCAGTGAGTAGGGCCCTAGGCAGTGTAATCATAGAAGTTGGTGCAAGAGAGCAGAGGACCAACTTTGTTCTCCCGTGGGCCAGATGAGAGCCTTGGAACCAGAGGAGAGAGGCGAAAATTAAAATGCCTTAATTTCTGGAGAGATCATGGCATTGAACATTCATGGACCTGCAGAGAAAGTTAATTCTTATCTGTTACAGTATGTATTAATTCCATAATTAGCAGAGCAATGAAGCCAGAGCTTCGGAAGGGCAGAGCCTGCCCGTGTAGATGGTAGCTTGCTGCACTGCCTGGTGCAGAAGAACCTGATCACCTTCTTATCTCTGAGGGTGGGAGAGGGTTCTGCAGCTGAGGAAGCAGGAATTGAGGGTTCTCTTCAAGTGCTTCATAAGGACTGTCTCTACTTGGCAGCTTGAAATGTGCCTAAACCGTAGGAGTAGAGACTGCTGGCTTTGCCCACTGGTGGTGCCTTTAGATAACCCTCTGCTTGAACTATAGCCAGCGAGTAAAAACGGCCATGAGTAGGCAAGAGAAAAATGACAATAAACCTAAGGAAGGGGGCAGGCAGAACTGCCAGAACATGACAGAGAACTTCTGGAGGTGACAGGTGACAGCTCTACCCCCAGTACAAGGACTGGAGATTTGATTGCAGTAAAACTTGCTGTAACTGAAAAGCATGTTCTATTTTTTTTTTAATTTAATACAGTAGATAAATTGAAGGAGAGGATGGTTATCACAAAGCCTGTGGTCTCTTAATTAATGGGAATAAATTTCAAAACCCATCAAAAAGAGAGAAAAAGAAACCAGGAAGGCAAAAACTAGGAGGACCAATCAATCAGTGTGACTAAGAGATGCCTTTCCCACTTTCTGGGTTATCTGAGCCAATCACCAACCCAAGGGAGAAGGACTAACCTTAACGGGTTACATGATGAAAATTATTTTGAGGCCTGACCAGGCGGTGGTGAAGTGGATAGAGCATCGGACTGGGATGCCAAGGACCCAGGTTCGAGACCCCGAGCTCACCAGTTTGAGCGTGGGCCCATCTGGCTTGAGCAAAAAAAAACCTCGCGGGCTTGGACCCAAGGTCGCTGGCTCCAGCAAGGAGTGGCTCGGTCTGCTGAAGGCCCACGGTCAAGGCACATGTGAGAAAGCAATCAATGAACAACTAAGGTGTCACAACAGCAACGGAAAACTAATGATTGATGCTTCTCACCTCTTTCCGTTCCTGTCTGTCTGTCCCTATCTATCCCTCTCTCTGACTCTCTCTCTCTCTCTCTGTCCCTGGGGAAAAAAATAAAAGAGGTGTTAAAAAATAAAAAAAAAAACGATAATTATTTTGAGTGTGGAGTCAATACCACCCACACAGTGAAAGAAGATGGAATGTTTTTTTAGAACAACTATCTTTTTTATTTAGAAATTAAATTTAACAAGATGACAATGATCAATAAGAGTACCTAGGTTTCAGATAAACATCTCTATAGCATTTGAACTGTTAATTGTGTTGTGTGTCCATCACCCAAAGTCAAATCATTTTATGTCACTATATTTGTACCCCTATCCTCCCCATCCTCCTCCCTGGGAACCACTTCATTTTTATGTATGTCCACGAGTCTCATTTTTATATCCTACCTATGTGTGAAATCATATAGTTCTTAGCTTTTTTTAACTTATGTCACTTAGTATAATATTCTCAGGGTCCATCCATGCTGTTGTAAATGGCAATATATCACCATTTCTTTTGGCTGAATAGTATTACATTGTATATATGCACCACATCTTCCTTATCCAAACGTCTATGGAAGGACACTTTGGTTGTTTCCATGTCTTAGCCACGGTGAATAATGGTGCGATGGGGAACAATGGAACATGGGGGTGCATGTGTCTTTTTGTACCAATGTTTTTCAGTTTTTTGGGTGGATACCCAGTGGATGGATTGCTAGGTCATATGGTAGTTCTATTCTTAGTTTTTTTTTTTTAAGAGAGAGAGAGAGACAGACTGATAGGAAGGGAGAGAGATGAGAAGCATCAATTCAGAGTTGCAGCACCTTACTTGTTCATTGACGGTTTCTTATATGTGCCTTGCCTGTGGGGCTCCAGCTAAGCCAGTGACCCCTTGCTCAGTCCAGCAAACAGGGATCATGTCTATTATTCCCATGCTCAAACCAGCAACCCCGCACCCAAGCTGGTGAGCCCACACTCAAACTGGTGACCTCAGGGTTTCAAACCTGGGTCCTCACCATCCCAGGCCAACTCTATCCACTGTACCACCACCTGGTCAAGCTATTCTTCCCCGCCCCTCCCGCCAATCTTTTTTTTTAATTTAATTCAGTGAGCAGAGGGGAGGCAAAGACAGACTCCTGCATGCGTCTGGACCGGGACCCAGCTGGAAAGCCCTCTAGGGAGTGATGCTCTGCCTGTTTGGAGTGTTGCTCTGTTGCTCAGCAACCAAGCTCTCCTCGGCATCTGAGGTGGAGGTCATGGAGCCATCCTCACTGCCCAGGGCCAACTTGGTCCAGTCAAGCCATGGCTGTAGGAAGGGAAGAAGAGAGAGAGAGAGAGAGAGAGAGAGAGAAGCAAGGCGAGGGGTGGTGGAGAAGCAGATGGGTGCCTCTCCTGTGTGCCCTAACCAGTAATCAAACCTTGGACATCCACATGCCAGGCTGATGCTCTACCACTGAGCCAACCAGCCAAGGCTGGGTCAGGCTATTTCTAATGTTTTGAGGAACTGCCATACTGTCTTCTATAATGGCTGTACCAGTTTACATTCTCACCAGTAGTGAATTAGTGTTCCTTTTTCTCCATAGCCTCTCCAACACTTGTTATTACCTGTCTTGTTGATAACAGTCAATCTAATAGGTGTGAGGTGATATCTCATTGTAGTTTTGATTTGCATTTCTTTTATAGCTAGTGAAGATTAGCATCTTTTCATATATCTGTTGGCCATTTGTATGTCTTCTTCAGAGAAGTGTCTGTTCAGGTCCTTCCCAGAGGTGGATTTAACAGTGGGCGCAGCAGGTGCGTACCCTGGGCCCTGACTTCTGAAGGGCCCCACAAAACCCCAACTTTACACTTTTTTCTAATGTAAGGGGCCCAATATTTTCTTCTGTGCCTGGGGCCTCAACTGACCTTAATCCACCTCTGGTCCTTCCTCATTTTTTTTCCTTCCTCATTTTTTAATTGGATTGTTTGCTTGTTTGTTGCTGAGCTTTGTGAGTTCTTTATATATTTAGAATATTAACTCCTTATCAAAGCTTTCAAGCCAGTGATGTTTGTGCTCAAGCCAGTGACCACAGGGTCATGTCTATACTCCCACGCTCAAGCCAGTGACCCCATGCTCAAGCTGGTGAGCCCTTGCTCAAGCCAGTGACCTCAGGGTTTTGAGGTCCTCTGGGTCTTCTGCATCCCAGTCCAATGCTTTATCCACTGTGTCAACTGCTTTTTCAGGTGACATTGGGATTTTAATGGGGGATTGTATTACATCTGTATATTGTTTTGGGTGATATGGCCATTTTAACTATGTTGGATCTTCTAATCCATGAACATGGACTAGTTTTTCATTTCATTGTGTCTCTTTCAATTTCTTTCAATAATGCTTTGTAGTTTTTAGTTGATAGGTCTTTCATATCCTTTGTTAAGTTTATTTCTAGGGATTTGATTGTTTTTATTGCAACCATAAAAGGGATTTTTTCAGTTCATTTTCTGAAGTTTTATTGTTGGTGTATAGAAAATCGGTAGAATTTTGAATATTGATTTTGTATCTTTTGACTTGACTGTATTTGTTTATTGTTTCTAATAGTTTTTTGGTGGAGTCCTTGGGGTTTTTTTTTTTAATTCTTTATTTATTCATTTTAGAGAGGAGACACAGGGTGAGAGAGAGAGAGAGAGAGAGAAAGAGAGAAAGGGGGGAGGAGCTGGAAGCATCAACTCCCATATGTGCCTCGACCAGACTAGTGCAGGGTTTTGAACTGGCGACCTCAGTGTTCCCAGGTCGACGCTTTATCCACTGCGCCACCACAGGTCAGGCCTTGGGGTTTTTTATGTACAGGATCATGTCATCTGCAAAAAGTGACACCTTTACTTCTTCTTTCCTGATATGGATGCCTTTTGTTTCTTTCTCTTGCCTGATTGCTCTAGCTATGATTTCCAGTACTATGTTGAATTAGAGTGGAGAGAGTGGGCAATCTTGTCTTGTTCCTGATTTTAGAGGAAAAGCCTTCAGTTTTTCACCATTAGTTGGCTGATGGTTTGTCATATGTGGCCTTCATTATGTTGAGATATTTTCCTTCTGTACCCATTTTATTGAGTGTTTTAAACATAAATGGATGTTGTATCTTATTAAATGCCTTTTCTGCATCTATTAATAGAATCATATGATTTTTGCCCTTTGTTTTGTTGATGTGGTGTATTACATTGATCAATTTATGTATGTTGAACCACCCTTGTGCTCCTGGAATAAATCCCACTTGATTATGATTGTTTTGTTTGTTTGCTTGTTTGTTTAGTGAGAGAGAGGGGAAGGGAAAGGGAAGAGAAGCATTAACTGTAGTTGTGTTGCTTTAGTTGTTCATTGATTGTTTCTCATATGTGCTGCGCATTGGAGGCTCCAGCCAAGCCATTGACCCCTTGCTCAAGCCAACGACCTTGGGATCAAGCCATCGACCATGGGATCATGTCAATTGTGCCATACAAAAATTGCCATACTGCCAATCCCACACTCAAGCTGGATGAGCCAGCAACCTTGGGGTCTTTAACCTGAGATCTTGGCATCCCAAGTTGATGCTCTATCTACTGCACAACCACCAGTCAAGCATATTATTTTTTTCAGTGTATTGTTGTATTTGATTTGTTAGTATTTTATTTAGGATTTTTGCATCTGTATTCATTAGAGATACATAGGAAACTACACACAGAGAAAACTACATAGAGATAGATGTAGTTTTCTTTTTTGTGTTGTCCTTTCCAGTGAGCACAACTATCTTAAATGTCCCTGCAGTAACATGTGGTACTGAAGTGAAACAGCTGTTCTGACTAAGATGCTTAACACAGTGCATGGCACATAGTAAGCCCTGGGAAAAGAGCTATCATTATTATTTTCTCATTTGTGAGTGTTTACAAAGTTTGAATGCCTGGCTGGGTAGCTCAATTGTCTAGAGCATTATCCTAATACACCAAGGTTTCAGGTTCGATCCTTGATCAGGGCATATACAAGAATCAACCAATAAATGACTAAGAAAGTGGAACAACAAATCAATGTTTCTCTCTCAAATCAATAAATTTAAAATATTAAAGTTTGAATGGTATATATGCCCTTCTCAGTTTTGACAGTTCATCTTAAACCCATTTTAAGCTCAGCTGTACAATGGGCCCTAGAAAAAACAGAATGTTGTTAACCGGTCATCAGCTAAGGAGTGTTTCTCAAACTTTAATGTGCATATAAATCATTTAGGAATCCGTTTACATCCAGAGTCTTAGTTAAATGCAAATTATAATTCAGTTGATTTGGGTGAAGCTGGAAGTTTTGTATTTCTATCAAGCTCCCAGGTTATGCCCATGCTCCTGGACCACAGCCCACACTTGGAGTAGCAAGGACCTATATAGGGTCTTGCCTCTCTTGTGTGATTGAAGGGGTTACCACTGCATCCAAGTTCCATGGATAGCAACATGGGGAAAGGGGAGAAAGAGGACAAGGAAAGTGGTCCATTTCTTTTTTTTTAACCCTATATTTTTATTTTAAATTTTCCAAACAGGATTATTTGAAAGAGCAGTGCTATAAACACCTATGTAACCTTCACCTCGCTTCACCCACTGTTAACTTTTAAGCAATTTCCTTTTGAGGATATGACACAGAAGTTACCTACATTCCTTTCCCTCTTGTCCATTGCAAAAACTCTGGCACATACGTTCACCTTTGTCCCAAGAGAGACCAAGAAATATAAGCCTAGCGTGACAAGTCTTTATCTGCTATACAGGGTAAAGTTCTATTACTACAAGAAGATATTATAAAGCAGTTATTTAAAGAAAAGAAATAAAGAAGCCTGTCTGGTGGTGGCACAGTGGATAGAGTGCTGACCTGAGGTCCCAGGTTCAAAACCCCAAGGTGAGCCAGCTTTAGCACAAGCTCGCCAGCTTGAGTATGGGGTTGCTGGCTAGAGTGCAGGATCACCAACATGATCCCAAGGTCACTGGCTTGAGCAAGGGGTCACTGGCTTGACTTGAGCCCCTCCTCATCCCCCCATCAAAGCACATATGAGAAGCAATCAGTGAACAACTAAAGTGACACAACTAAGAGTTGATACTTCTCATCTCTCTCCTCCCCTTCCCTTCCTGTCTCTCACTGTCTCTCTAATAAATAAATAAACAAATAAATAGAAGAAGAAAATGAAGGAGGAGGAAGAGTGGCACAATAGACACTAGGGGACAATTAGCCAGCTCTGACACACTAACTCACCAAATCTTGTAACCAGCTGTTTTCAACAAAGTGGATTCTGAAAAAGAATGAATCTAAATTTGTAGTCCATCTCTAGAAAGCATATAGGGCTTCCAGGTCTTCATTTTACACACCCACCTCACTTTTAGTGTTCTTCGGTCATTTATCTTGCTGTGGACCTTTCTAATTACTCTTCAATTTTTTTGCAACAAGTTTAATTGTAAATAATTTAATAAAGACACACTAAGTATAATTGTGTAGAGTGCTCAATGTTTTCTGAATGGGCCAAAACACAGTTTACCATAGCATTTTTGCTTACAGTAGCTGGTTAGCTGGTTTGTGGTATTTAAAACCTATAACCCTACAGGGCTGTAAATTGTATTGTATTAATTTTCATTTTGTCCAAGTGATTTTTAACTTTTTTATTTTTAAAGTAGGAACTTACAGAGACAGCTACAAGTAAATCAGGGTTCTACCAGCCACTACACATATGTAGACAACAGTAAATGATTTATTGTTTTACATCACCTTGTTATAGTACTCTTGACCTATTTATGTGATAAGGCACCAAAGAACTGTAAAACTTAGTATTGGCAACGCCATTTTAAAGAGGAAAGTGAGGCTTCTTGCCCCTCCTTTCTGTGGAGAATAGAGGGAGAAGAATGTGGGAGCTTCCTGGCTTACAAGGACAACTGGGTCATTTAGTCATAGTTTAATTATAGTTCTCTGGAAGAACTGAGGCTACTACTTGCTACACAACAAAGAAGATGGGACTTATCTGGAAACTCCCTCTTCCCCTTCCTAAAGATCCTTTAGAAGACAATGTTTACATATCTTAATTAAAAATTCCTACACTGATTCTAACTCTTCCTCCCCTCCTGGAGTCCTGAGAGTGACATATACCTCTAGACAAAAATCATGAGAACACTTTCCTGTAAGATTGTTTGGGAGTGTGGGTTAGGATGTTCTCGTTACAGAACTCCCATCCTTGTCTATCATGAATGGACCTCAAGGACACACAGCTATCTGGATGACCGTTATACCGCAAAGATAAACCTGACAAAGAATCTTTCAGCAGGGACTTTCCAACTTGCCAAGCACTCCATGTGCGCCAGAGGCCTAGCAACGAGAACATCCAAGCAGAATTCATCCTGTATATCTTTCAGTACTCCATCTAAAACTCCTATAAAATCATCCCTTAGACTGAGACCAGCACGCCTCTCTCCTCTCCACAGAGCGCCTCGGCAGGTTACTTCTTTCTTCTAATAAAGCCTGTAACTCCTACCCTTGTCCAGTCTGATTATTTTCTATCATTTCCTTGCTTGAAAAACCTGCATTCTGTAACATTTTTTTTTACAGGGACAGAGAGAGAGTCAGAGAGAGGGATAGATAAGGACAGACAGACAGTGTAAAGCCAGTGGCCAAGGCCACTATCAGAGCCGCCTGGCCAATGCAGGTTCGCATTTGATTCGGACAGTCGGTAATGAAACAACAGAGCCAAGAACTGGTGAGCCATCAGCTTTAATTCTAGCTTGCACCCGGCGGGCAAGTAAAAACACACACTGGGCTCCAAAACCCACTCTTTCAGTGCTCACAAAGCTACTGACTTATCCGAGTTTCCTGGAATCAAAGGTTTCTAGCTCACCAGATTTATTCAACTCTGTTTCCCATCTCCTCCTGCACAAACTCTGCACAAACTGGCTTCTCCCTCAGCACTCCGCCATCTTGTCTGCGTTTCCTCTCCTCCATGTGGCCTTAATCTGCTCTCCTCTCTAATAATAACCTCAGGAACCAAGAAAGCAAGCTCAGAGTCTGCCCCACTTTATAGCATAGATCAGTGGTTCTTAACCTGGGTTCTATCAAACCCAGGTCTCAGGTTCAGAGAAGCCTCTGCTGCGGAGGCCAGAATAAAGTTATACCGTAATTTGTTGTGAGTTCATGCACTTTGTTGGTTTTGTTCTTTGAGCAAGGTGATGTTCATGGATGGCTCATTTTGTGCACCAGTAAAAAAAACATATACCTATGTCTTGAATTTGTAAAAAAAATCATATTTTATTTATCACCAAAGAAGGGTTCGGTGAATGCGCATATGAAACTGGTGGGTTCGGTACCTCAAAAAAGGTTAAGAACCACTGGCATAGATTCAAAACCTTTAATCCAATCTACAAACAAGAAAGTCTCTGATACAAAGTCACTTATCTGAGACATACTGGGAGGATTCCTCATGAGAGTGTACCACCCTACATCATCCAATCAGTCAAGGGTGTGGGGAAAAGCTTACCCTTAAAACTTGCACGTGGGCAGTGCCATCTTTACCAAAGTGAGCATAATATATTTTATCTGCCCAACAGTCAGGAACGGATAGAGGTGAGAAGCATCAATCATTAATTTTTCGTTGCCCTTGCGACACGTAGTTCTTCATTGATTGCCCTCTCACATGTGCCTTGACCAGCGGGCCTTCAGCAGACCGAGCAACCCCTTGCTAGAGCCAGCGACCTTGGGTCCAAGCTGATGAGCTTTTGCTCAAGCCAGATGGCTTGCGCTCAAGCTGGCAACCTCAGGGTCTCAAACCTGGGTCCTTCACATCCCAGTCTGACTCTCTATCCACTGCACCACTGCCTGGTCAGGCTGTAACATTTTATATGCTTTCTAATAATCATCCCTCTTGAAATCCATTATGTAAGATTGTTTGGGAGTGTGGGCTAGGATATTCTCATTACAGAAACTCCTATCCTCGTCTATCGTGAACAGACCTCAAAGACACACAGCTGTCTGGGTGACCGTTAAGCCGCAGAAGATAAACCTGACAAAGAATCTTTCAGCAGGGACTTTCCAACTTGCCAAGCACTCCACGTACATCAGAGGCCTAGCAACAAGAAACATCCAACCAGAATTCACCTCTAAAACTCCTATAAATCACCCCCTTATACTGTAACTGGCGTGCCTCTCGCTCTTCTCCAGAGGGCGCCTCAGCAGGTTACTTCTTTCTTCTAATAAAGTCTGCAACTCCTACCTGTGCCCAGTCTGATTATTTTCTATCACTTTATATGTATAAAGACTTGGAAACTAAACAAGGGGGGACTAGCTTATTAGGAAATCTATCCCCAACACTTTTAGCTAAGGTATTTTCATTTGGCCTCTCTCCTTATCCTAAGCCAGTGATGGGCAATCTTTTGAGCTTGGCGTGTCAAAATTCGCCAAAAAACATACCTCGGGTGGTGTGTCACTTTGATAAAAACGGCCTAACTGGAAGTCCCAGAACTAGACGCTCTGTGCCGGAGTTCTGTTGTTTTGGCCTACAGATCTCCGGCACAGAGTGTCTACACTTCAGCAAATATTTATCCTCGGCTACTGCACCTGGCCGTGCAGAAACCGAGGATGAAATGTCCTTCTTGGCATACTTCTCTGGTATGCGCTGCATGCGGCAGCGTGTCATCGAAAATGGCTATGCGTGTCAGTGCTGACACGTGTCATAGTTCGCCATCACAGTCCTAAGCTAATCATTTCGTTGTGGCGACAGGGATGGGGGGTAGACACTAGAGTATTTGGGAATGTCTTTGCCGGGTATGTAAAACAATTATCACTACTGTGTTATCTCGTGGTGTAGGAATGCTTTTTCCTTTTAATAGATCCTATAGATATATGTTGTAAGCTTGTTAGTAATTGAATATTGTACTATGCTCCTTCCTTACCCACCACAACCAGTACTTGATTTTGTATAAAAGAAGGTCTAGAACGGTAAGAGGGCCTACATGATTTGGGATCGTGCCCGTGTAGCTAGCCGACTAATTAATAAACTCCTCAAATTCCTTCTGTAACCTGCCTGGTGTCTGTATGTAACCCGCGGATTGCAGTACTTTACAACATTTATACCAATTACCTCTATAATTGTAATCTCTTTAGGTGCCATTTCCTCGTCAAAATATTAAAAGAATGTGCTTTTAACATTTCTAAGGTAATGTACTGTTTTTTTATTTAGACTTTAAATGTGTGATAACGTTTATTCTCTAGAATATGAATTAAATCTCTTAAAGCATTCTTTGGCTATGTGAACCATTAAGTTACTAGAAGGCAAAAAGAATAAAGTCCTGCCTGAAAGTTAATTCCAGATTTTGCTCAACACGGTTCAATGCAACCTAAGGGTAACTGACACCTGCCTATTCACACAGCAACAGACCTAAACTCTGCAGAGACGGATCTCTGGCTGTTGGCCGTGTCCCGCGCTAGGCGTGGTGGTGCTGCCTGCCAGCCGGATGGGTCACTCAGTCACGCTTCCCTGGTTCGATACCTGTAGTGGCTGGGGACGCACAAGCCCCAAACCCAGACAAGGGAAATGTTAGCTGAGACCTGGAGGGCTGTGAGCAATCTCCGGGTCTGCGGGTGGGGCGCTCAGGCTCCGGCCCACATCATCTGGGTGGCCCCGTGGGCTTGCAAAACATCACCTGGCCCCTGCAGACACTCCCCACCAGCGTCCCGAGTTCTCTGTCACCCAGATTCAGAAGAGGTTTGCCCGCTCCTAAGATGGCGGCCTCGGCCTCGGGGAGGCGGTGCCCTACGTAGACGCCAGTAGCCAATGGGCTTCCGGCCTGCTCCGTGGGCTCGGCGCAGAAGTCGGAAGTGCCGCGGGCCGCCGCCTCGGTCCCGGCTGCGGCCCCTGCTGGTTACATAACTCGTTGCGGGCTCGGTGCCGTCCCACTTCCGGCTCCCTGCGACCCCAGGATGCGCTGATCCCCGACGGCGCCGTCCCTGCCGCCGGCTCCCGCCCAAGGTGAGGTCCCCTGGGCTCGAGCTTGTAGTGGAGTCGCCGGCCCGGCTCGGGGGCCGTGAATGGGGAGGAGTCGACGCTCGGGTTTGGGCGTAGGGGACGCGGGGGACCCTGGAGGTGCGCGGGACAACCCTGCCGGAGGAGGGCTCGCCAGTCGGTGCCCAGATTTCTCCGCAGGGTTTCGGCGTCGCCAGGGACCACGCGCCAGGCAGTGGTGAGGAGGGGGCGGCGGGGTAAGGAGAGTTCGGAGGGGGCTGCGGGGTTCGGAGGGAAGCGCTACAGACCCGAGGGGCGCCGAGGGGCGCGGTTCCCAGCCATAGGTGGCGAGCCGGCCCTTAGGGCGCCTGGATGTCGGGCCCCAGGACAAGTTGTTCGGGACGTTTGGAGCCAGAGTGCAGCCTGCCCTCGCTCCCCGCAGTCTCGCGCGAGATGAAGTGCTTGGCCATTTCACAGTTGAGCGGTTTGCCGCCTCCTCGCTTGGCTTTGGTTCTTGTTGCACGGTCTGTACTGCTTTTGCCGGCTTCTTTGCTCTTCTCTGAACTCCCGAAAGCCTGGGGCTCTGTCTTGGTCGTCTCGGCGTCGTACTTCCTCAACTGTACCGTTTTGTAGTAAGACATCTCAATTCCTTACATTTCCGGTAGTTTACATACAGACCCTACTTTGACCTCTGCCCAATTGGGCACTTCCTAAGGAATAGGATTATTTTGAGGGAGGCTGTGGGCCTTCTCTAGACCACTAATAACAAATATCTGTGTGCCTGCCCAGCTGGTGACAGAGCCCGAGCCCAGGACCTGAGATAAGGCAAGGAGTTAACATTGGCTGCTTTATTGATCTCTTTTCACTCTGCCAACTCCAAACCGTGCGATATCGGTACTCATTTGTCCTGAAGGAAAGGATAACAATCCCATACAGTAGTCCCTGTGGTACCTGGCGTGGTTGTTAATAGGAGTGTCAGACTGGAGAGAACTTTGCGAGTTACAGATATTTTACCAGAAAACTCCTAGTTAATGCTTAACCGACTGAATCGGGATGGTTGCTCCAGGTCTTCCACAGAAATACCACAATCCTCCCTCCACTTTGTGATGAAGAGGTAAGTGATAGAAGTTCTTTGGCTAGTGGTGCCAGGGAAGAAGGGAAGTTGAGCATCATTGAATTTGAAAGAGACTGAATTCATATTCTCTATCTCACACACACACACTCACACATGCGCACGCACGCACACCTTCAATTGTTTTGATAGCAGGAACTCAAGAATTAAAATTTTAGCCTGACCAGGCGGTGGCGCAGTGGATAGAGTGTCTGACTGGGACACAAAGGACCCAGGTTCAAGACCCCGAGGTTGCCAGTAAGGCTCACCAGCTTGAGCCCAAGGTCGCTGGCTCAATCAAGGGATCACTGAGTCTGCTGTAGCCTCCCCACTCCCCCCTAACCCTCGTCAAGGCACATATGAGAAAGCAATCAGTGAACAACTAAGGAACCGCAACGAAAAATTGATGTTTCTCATCTCTCTCCCTTCCTGACTGTTTGTCCCTCTCTCTGACTCTCTGTCTATGTCACCGCACACAAAAAATAAAAATAAAAAAAGAATTAAAATTTTAGCTTGAGTAATGGTGGCTTTGGCTCTGGTCAGTGGGCTTCATGGTTAGTACAGATAGAGGCTTTGTTCCAGAAACTGGGATGACTGGGTGGGCCTGCATGACTGAAAGAGATGTATAGGTAGTTTGTGCCCCAGGAGATCTGCCAACTGTCTACTTGTGTGCCCTGGGGTCTGCGAGCAAAGTCTTTGTGCTCCAAGGACAAACCACTGACTATGATCCAGTTAACTTTGACTATGATCTGATTAACTGTCCCTTGAAATTCCAAAGCCCTTACCTCCCTTTTCTTCCCCTTATAAAAAGATTTGCTCAGGATAGGGGGAGAGATGGTTTTGGGAACATAACCCCTGTCTCCTCATATCACTGGCCATCTGAGTAAAGCTCCCTAAAGAGTCAATCCCTATTTATTCTTATTTGGCTGAAATGGTCACAGGCAGCACAAACTGATTTTTCCAGTTTCAATTTTAAGCTAAGTTAGAGAAGGTGGAATTAAAGACTAGAAAAAAACTCAAGGGTGGGCTGAAATACACCGTTTTCCCGAAAATAAGATATTTTCTGAGAAACAAGACCTAGTACAATTTTATTCAAGCTTAGAAATATAAGGCCTCCCCTGAAAATAAGGACTCCCGCATCTTTAGGAGCAAAAATTAATATAAGATACTGTCTTATTTTTAGAGAAACGGTAGATTGTTGTACATGGAAATAGAGTCACAAGAAATTCTTGATGAAATTCAGAGTTTGGCTGGTTATGCTGATGTTTGTGATGACATGACTACAATATATTAATAAATGTTCATTTTTGTTCAACAATAAATGTGAATTCTTGTTTATGGAAAAATAAGACATCCCCTGAAAATAAGACCTAATGTGTCTTTAGAAGCAAAAATTAATATAAAACACTGTCTTACCTGACCAGGAGGTGGCACAGTGGATAGAGTGTCGGGCTGGGACACAGAGGACCCGGGTTCGAGACCCCGAGGTCGCCAGCTTGAGCGCAGGCTCATCGGGTTTGAGCAAGGTTCACCAGCTTGAGCCCAAGGTTGCTGGCTCAAGCAAGGGGTCACTCAGTCTGCTGTAGCCCTCCGGTCAAGGCACATATGAGAAATCAATCAATGAACAGCTAACGTGCCGCAACTAAGAATTGATGTTTCTCATCTCTCTCCCTTCCTTTCTGTCTGTCCCTATCTGTCCCTCTCTCTGACTCTGTCTCTGCCACAGAAAAAACAAAACAAAACAATGTGACTACAATGTCTTTATAAATCAGTTTTATAATTAAAAAAAAATTGACCCTGGACTCTTCCTGAAGGGCATCAAATCAATAAAAAAAAAAAACCAAAAACAAAACACTGTCTTATTTTCGGGGAAACACGGTAAGTCCTAGTCATTTGCCAAATGGGCAGATCAGCCATGGCAGTGCACGTAGGTCTCCATCTCCTCCATTCTAGGGTTTCGTACCCGTCAGAATTAATGTGCAGATTGGCCCTTGAGAATGCCGTGCTCGTGAGGCTCTTCTCCACTGGGCTGTGCTTTGTTGGAGTTCCATCTCACTGAGCTTGCAGATATGCTGGGTTTCTATGAACACAGTTAAAAACCATAAGAAACAAAGTCAGGACATGGTGTGGTGTTTATAGGTCAGAATAAAAAAACCTAGACATTTTTTGAAAACTTCTGTGTGTTTCCTATCTTTAGTCTCTCCCAGATGTAATTTGCAGTGATTTTATCACTGTGTTTATTTTAACCACACCTATTCCAGATTTGGAATATGACATGTTGAAGTTGCTAAGCAACAGTGTGCTCTGCCCTGGATGGAAGAAAATTCCTGGATGTTAGGAGATTGAAGAGAGAAAAATAAACTGAACTGAGAAGGGTGATGCTGTCCTGGGGGCTCTGTCCCAATTCGGAACCTCAAGTGTACCTCTTAAACCAACAGTTTGGTCTCTCACAGCCTGAGGTGTTTCGACCAGGTGGACTTGGCATCCTTACATTGCAGCAGGCACAGGGAACATGGTAGAGAAGACTGCTCAGTTCAGGGCAGTGCATGTCTTCTGTCTGCTGAAATAGCCCTCAGGTCTCACTTCTTTGTTTGTAGCAGAGACAGAGAGAGGGACAGACAGACAGACAGAAAGGGAGAGAGATGAGAAACATCAATTCTTTGTTGCGAAACCTTAGTTGTTCATTGATTGCTTTCTCACATGTGCCTTGACCGCGGGCCTTCAGCAGACTGAGCAACCCCTTGCTGGAGCCAGCGACCTTGGGTCCAAGCTGGTGAGCTTTTTGCTCAAGCCAGATGGGCCCGCGCTCAAGCTGGCGACCTCAGGGTCTCGAACCTGGGTCTTCCACATCCCAGTCCAATGCTCTATCCACTGCGCCACTGCCTGGTCAGGCCAGGTTTCACTTTTTTGAAGTGACAGCTCTCCTACCTGAATAGAAAGCTAACGGCTTATCAGGCAGTGTCTCCCCTTGAATGGTAGCTCCTTTGTCTTAACAGTTATCTCCCTTCAACACCTCTTCCTGGAAGGAATCTATACAAAGTCCTCCTGGTGTTTCCGTCTCAGTTTTTTGTTTATAGAAAGCAAACTTGACTATTGACTGCATTGAAGTTGGTCCTGCTTGTGTCCATGTGCAGTGCTTTCAAGTAAAATGCTGACCTGCAAAATGATGCTGGGACTTCTGGGTCTTTTTTTGGCTGAGTTCAAATGCTAAATTTGGTTCAGGAAATATTTGTATCTTTAATAACTCTGGGATCAGATCTTTTCCCTTAAATGTCATTTTTTTTAGCATGACCTCTGATAAGAATGGGCTGGCAGACCAGCTCAGAATTATCTGAGGCCCATTCATCTAACATTGCTCATTAACAAGAGAGCTATGTGTTTGAAAACCCAATGTGCATATAGTAGGGTTCATATTCTGCTATGAATTGTAAGGTGTTTGCTCAGTTCTTGTAAAGTAAAAAGGATCTGAACAGGAAGCCAGGGCTTTTTACAAGAAGTTATTTGGGCCTGACCTGTGGTGGCGCAGTGGATAAAGCTTCGACCTGGAATGCTGAGGTCGCTGGTTCAAAGCCCTGAGCTTGCCTGGTCAAGCCACATATGGGAGTTGATGCTTCTGCTCCTTCCTTTTCTCTCTCTCTCTCTCCTATCTCTCTAAAAATGAATAAATAAAATCTAAAAAGAAAAGAAGTTATTTGGGGTTCATGTCAACAGTAGAGCTAGTGCTTGATGGAGCCTGAGTACCGTGCTGTGGAGGTTGATTGTTGTATATGCCCTGATCAGAGTTGAACCCACAACCTTGGCTCTCTGTTCCATGTATTAACCATGTAAGCTACCCAGCCAGGGAAAACCTGTTTCTTTTTAGAGGATGACTCCTAACTCTAGTTGTAAACTGTTCAGAAGGTCTTGCTGGTCAGCTATTTTGTTGCTCTTTATACTTAGTTTCAAATTACTTTCCTTCTTTGGCTTCCCATTTTTAACCTTTTCATTGAAATACATGCAGAAAAGTACATTGCTTGATGAATGCTCATGGCATGAACTACCTGTACAACCACCACCCCAAAAGACACCTTGGGCTCCTTACCAGACAAGCCCTCTCTACTAAAAAATACTGATTTTCTTGTAGAGAACAGCAGAAACCAGTAACAGTCATTTTATGGGAAATGGGGTGGTTAAGGGATTCTTAATTTTTGCTTTATATTGCATGTAAATTCTTACGTTCTTTTTTCTTTTTTTTTATAGGGACAAAGAGAGGGACAGACAGGGACAGACAGACAGGAACGGAGAGAGATGAGAAGCATCAATCATCATTTTTTCATTGCTGTTGGGACACCTTAGTTGTTCATTGATTGCTTTCTCATATGTGCCTTGACCGTGGGCCTTCAGCAGACTGAGCAACCCCTTGCTGGAGCCAGCGACCTTGAGTCCAAGCTGGTGAGCTTTTGCTCAAGCCAGATGGGCCTGCGCTCAAGCTGGTGAGCTCGGGGTCTCGAACCTGGGTCCTCCGCATCCCAGTCCAACGCTCTATCCCAGGGAGCCCCAAACTTTACACAGGGGACTGTCCCTCAGACCGTTGGAGGGCTGGACTATAAAAAAAACTATGAACAAATCCCTATGCACACTGCACATATCTTATTTTAAAGTAAACAAACAAAACGGAAACAAATACAATATTTAAAATAAAAAACAAGTAAATTTAAATCAACAAACTGACCAGTATTTCAATGGGAACTATGGGTGCGGATGCATCCTGTGCTTCTCTCATTGACCACCAATGAAAGATGTGCCCCTTCCGGAAATGAGGCATGGGCCAGATAAATGACCTCGGGGCCGCATGTGGCCTGCAGGCCCGGCCCGTAGTTTGGGGAACCCTGCTCTATCCACTGCTCCACCGCCTGGTCAGGTTTATGTTCTTTTTAAACCTTTTTTGTAAGTGGTTATCTTAAAACTTAGAAATCTTTTTTAAAATTGGATTTTATATAGTCACTAAAATTGCTTTTATTTATTGATTGATTGCTTGATTGTATTTTTTCTGAAGTGAGAAGCGGGAAGGCACAGAGATAGACTCCCGCATGCACCTGACTGGGATCCACCCAGCATGCCCACCAGGGGGCGATGCTCTGCCCATCTAGGCCATTGCTCCATGGTAACCGGAGACATTCTATTCTAGCACCTGAGGTGGAGGCCATGGAGCCATCCTCAGTGCCCAGGCCAACTTTGCTCCAACAGAGCTTGGCTGCTGGAGGGGAAGAGAGAGATAAGAGGAAGGAGAGGGGGAAGGGTGGAGAAGCAGATGGATGTTTCTCCTGTGTGTCCTGGCCGGGAATCGAACCCAGGGACTTTCACACGCTGGGCTGACGCTCTACCACTGAGCTAGTTGGCCAGGGCCAACTTTTTTTTTTTTTTTTTTTAATTTTGAGTGTGCTTTTATGAAAGCTGGGTACCATGAAACAAAGGACTTAGGACAGAAGAAGCAACAAGAAAGCCTAGGTGGGCTGTTTTGGCTCTCTGGCAAGTCAGAGAAAAGGGGGCCTTAGAGACAGGTACAGGGGTTTAGCCCGGGATGAGCTGCCGCTGGCCATTGCTCCCCTGGTTGCACATCTAATGGGGTTCCTTAGTTTAAGGGATGCACTCCTGTGGGGGAAGAAAGGCATGACATGCTCACAGGAGGGAGCGTATGCTAAAATTGCTGCTTAATGTTTACACAGTAACTGTTTAAAATATTTTTACTAGTCTTTATGGGTTCTTATCTACAGTCATCTCCTCTTTGCTTGGTTACAACTTCAAATTTGTTTCTTTCCGGCATCAGTGGACAGATGTTATGTTATTCCAGTGATGGGGTTTAAAAGTTGGCACTAAGAGAGTCTATTTTGGGATAAAATGAGTAATCATTCTACTTATAATTTGAGGAGACATTGTGAAATTTCCAAATTACTACTAATCAAACAGCCCATGAGATTATTTTAATATATAAAATATGCCCATAATTTTTACATAAAATAAATAAACTCAAATTATTCAGAAGTTAAGTGGCATAGAAGTGTCACTTCTTGGGTATTTTTCTACCCTTTTGATTCCTACCCTGCAAAAATGTAGTCATTATGGGTGGTTTTATTGTTGTTTGATTTGTTTTGTTTTTACACTAGACCAGCTGGCTCACTCCATCTGAACTGGGAATTGTGTTCTGGGCATGCCATGTCAGACGGCCTCCTACCAAGACCCCTGCTCAGAAAGCCACCAGGCAAGGGCACTTCTTGACCAGGCCATCCTTACGGTTCATTCAGCCCACGCCCCACTTGTCTTCTGCTTTGAGCTCTGGCTGCATCTTTCCATGTGACCGTGCGAGCCAGCAGCACGTCTTGTCTGCACCCTCATTTTCTATTCCAGAAAGATAACTTTTCTGAGCTTTCAGGTGAGGGGATCATGGGGTCTCTCTGGCCCCCAGTTCAGATCCTTCTGGGTTCTGTTCTTATCTCTGTTCTTCCTCTTTGTCCTTGTCTCTTTCTCAGACTGGGCTGTGCTTTTCCAATTCTGACATTGACCAAATGGGGCCACAAAAGGCAAACAGTCCTTGGGCAGTGTACTACCATCCAGCCCTTCCTTTGGAAACTCACTAGCTGCTCTGGTGTAGGTCCTTAGAACAAGGAAAGGAGTCTCCCAGGCTGCCATGACCGAGGTTAGCCCAAGTGCCTTTTCTACTTTTCCATTGATTTGAGAGAGAGAAAGGGAAGGGGGGAGAGAGAGGAAGGGACAGAGAAAGAGAAGCATTAATTTATTCCACTTAGTTCCATTTAGTGGTGCACTCATTGGTTGCTTCTCTTATGTACCCGGACTGGGGATCAAACCTGCGACCTCAGTGTCCTGGGACAGGCTCTATCCACCGAGCCACCCCAGCTAGGTCCCCAAATGCCTTCTGAAGGAGCATCAGGGTTTGCAAGTACACACATGCACAGTAAACTGAGAACCTGCCCTTCACATTGGGTCATTTTACCGTGGACATGAAGTAAAAAACCACAATGATCAAATAAAATTTCAAACAAAATAAGATCTGTCTCATCTTGGACACAGTGGAAAGCACAGTTCTGAGCTGCATGAAGGCCTCTATCATGCTGAAATGATGCTCAGATCTGGCACCCTCCCTGAGAAATCAAAGGAACCATACTGGGTATAAACACATCTGTGGGAGACTGGTAGAAGTCTCTGCTTAAGTGAAGTTGAAGGCTTCCTTCCAAGGTGACATTTTGAGTGAAGAGGTACCATTAAGCATAGAAAGTTGCCAGTGTTGCCTGATCAGGCAGTGGCGCAGTGGATAGAGCGTTGGACTGGGACACAGAGGACCCAGGTTTGAAACCCCGAGGTCACCGGCTTGAGCGTGGGCTCACTAGCTTGAACATGGGGTCAAAGGCTTCAGTGTGGGATCATAGACATGACCCCATGGTCACTGGGTTGAGCCCAAAGGTTGCTCATTTGAAACCCAAGGTTGCTGGCTTGAGCAAGGGGTCACTCGCTCTGCTGTATCCCCCCCTGGCCCCCCATCAAAGCACATGTGAGAAAGCAATCAATGGACAACTAAGGAACCACAATAAAGAATTGATGCTTCTTATCTCTCTCCCCTCCTGTCTGTCTGACCCTGTCTGTTCCTATCTGTCTCTCTCTCTGTTTCTGTCACACACACAAAAGCTGCATCACTTGTAGAGACAGAAAGTGAAGTGGTGGTTGCTGGAGACCAGAACAGGAGGGGTAGGGAGCTAGTGTTTAATGGGGACAGAGTGTTAGTTGGGGAACGTGCAGAAGTTCTGGAGATGATGGTCGTTGGTGACCGTCACTGGTGGTAGTTGCACAGCAGTGTGAATGTGGTTAAAATGATAAAAACTTATGTATACTTTACAACACTTTTACAAAAAGATAAAAGAAAGAATGTTGCAACGTGAAGACATTTTTCTTTTTCTCAGTAGGACCCCTTGGGCCTTGCAATTTGGGGAAGATGCAAGGGATCGACCCCTGCCTTGCCCCTCATGGCTCAGGGAGAAGAGCACCCCTCCCACACGGTTGTATTGACCCCTCCTTGCGCAGCCCGGTTGGCAACACTTTCCATGTTCACCAATGTGCTGTTTGCCGTGGGATTCCTTGAGCAGAAGAAGTGGTTTCTGTGAGGATATCGGTGTGCAGGAGAGCGCATGCCCCGGTCCCCATGTACCCCACTGCCAGCATCTAATCAGAGATTTCTGACTATGCCCATTGCTGCAACCACAGGACCGAGAGCAGCGCCGGGATTTTCAATACAGTTGTGGTAAATAAAGAACTAAATGGGTTCTCAGCTTGAAATTCAGGAGATGATAGAATCTTTGACCCAAAGGAAAGAGTAATCTGGACCTGCTGCCACACTAGACCCACCTGAGGCATAATTAACGTTCAGCCAAGTGTTCACATGTTAAGTGAGCAGATCCGTGTGACAACCACAAAGGGAGACATAGAACGCCATCCTTGCTCCAGCAAGTTGCCTTGTATCTCTTCTCAGTGTCCCCTCCCAACCACTTTCTGATGTCTGTCACCATCCGTTCCCTTAGCCAGTTTCAGAATTTCATGCAAGTGAAATTCTAATATCATCCATTCTTGCTTGAAGAGACACGTCCTAAATCGTATGTCACAGATATACAGGCTCAGAGCATGATAGGTTGGGTCTCAAGAGGGCGGCTGTCTGGCAGTAGAGCGCGAGGTGTTTGTTACTTGTCACCCTGTAAATTAATCACGTTCCTCCCACACTGAAGTTTTGGAAGGAACTCAGGCTTCCCTGGCGATGGCTCGCCACCCTCACCAGCAGCTGCTGCTTTGAGCAGACCAGCCATGAAGGGTGCTCACTGTTATCCCTCACTCTCCTTTTTAGCCCACAACCCATTTTACCAATGAGCAAGGCACTGTCATAGTCTCCCCCCCGTATCCTAAACTCAAGAGCTTCGAATTTAGCGTTTAATTTTCCAAGCCAATAAACTTGGCGTCTGCAGAATTGCACATTTCCAAGGGCCTGGTGGTTTGAATACTTGTGCCACAGAAGAGTGCTCATCTTCCTTTGTACTTCACTTGAGAAGAATTCTGTGGTGCACCAGGGTGGTGCTTTGTCATAGGGTGAAGGGAGTAGGGGCTCAAGAAAGGGGTCAGCTGAGGTGTGAGCTGTAGAGAGTCAGGGGAGGCAATTCCCCAGGAAGAGCTGCTGGATTCCAGAGAGAGGAAGCTGTTGGTTTGTTGTCACTGGAGTGCTGGAGCAGAAGGTGGGGCAGGAATAAAGCAAGAATATAGCAGCAGATGTGTTATGATAGGTGGTTACATTGAAGAGAAAGAAGGCAGGAGGCTTGTCTAAAAAAGGGTGTACGTGGTGTGTTTACAACTCGTTGTAGGGGAATTTATGAAAAGAGAAGGTTGAAGATGTTGGAGAAGGGGATGCTTGAGCCAGGGATTGGGGTGGCCCTTTGGAAGTGGCCATCTCACTTGTCTTCCCATAGGTGGAGAAGAAAGCTCAAGCACGGAGCAGGACAGAGGTCTCAGTGGACATCAGAGCTGGGATTTGACCTGGGTCACCCTGAGTCATGGTGACTCCAGCATACCTGTAAGGGCCTGGGAGCACATGGCAGGCACAGTATCCAGAGCATAAGTAAAGGTTGACCTAGTCTTGACAAGGAAGGACACTTTGGAACCAATGGAAGTAAAAGAAGAGAAGGAAGGGAAGGTTTTATGGGTGATGGAGGGTGCAGTGTGGTCATGCCTGGCCTGAATAATGAAAGTCTGCTGATGTCAAGGGTAGAGTCCAGAGTACTTCTTAAGGCATTAAGAGGAAAGGGCGGTTTTTAAAAGTTAAGTGTGGCTTGTCTGGGACCCTGAAGCATTGCCTTTGAACAAGGCAGAGGCCCTGTGGGGCTGGGACATCAGGACATAGTCTCTAAAGGAGAAGGGTCTCCAGCAAATAGGATTGTTTCTGGCTTTTTTATTTGCGATGGGAGCAAAGGACCCTGTGGGTATCATGACAACACCAGGAAACCCTTCCAGAATTTGGAACAATTCCATTTTGAGCCCCCAGATTCTGAATCCCAGAACTTGACAGGGAAATGGAAAATGCTCCTGGGGGCACTGGGGACATCTTGGCAGCCATTCCTCCATTTTCACTCTGTGCCTCTAGCTGAGCACACACAGGTACTGGGGAAATATTGTGGGGGAAGGAATGTCCAGATATGTAGACACTACTCCCTTATAGCTGCCACTGAGTCCTCGGGGAAAAGCGGCCTTGGCTACAGGGACCAGAAAGGTCATTGCAGCACAAAAGGAAGACAAGGCTCACAGACAGCCTCAGGATAAGGTTTGGGGAAGCAGAGAAGATGGACGGAGAGGTGAGCTAGCAGGCCCTTCCTTTGGTTCTTGGAGAATCCAATTTCTGCCCCTCCTTTAATTACTCCACTCACCCACCCCCTAAAGGTTGAAGACCTGATGCAGACCCAGGAAACCCCAGGAAGAATTCTCACTGCAAGCCTGACCTTTGCAGCTTCAAGTTTCACTTAAAAAATTCAAGTGAACTTTGAGTTCTCCTGTATAGTATTGTCCCTACTGGGATGTACACGTCAGTGTCCTTGTAGGGAAATGTATACCAAGAGATGGCATGTGCATCTGCGGCTTCGGTGCCCGTCCCGTCAGCACCCGGGGCTCGGCATGGAACAGGGGCCTAACAGGGCCTCTGCTCTGGCTTTGCCCACTGTCAGCTGTTCTCTAGCAGGTCTCAGAGTCCTAAAGGGAGCGTATAGAATAAGAGATGAGTACTGGGCGGAAGGTTCTGGATGGACAAATGGGGTCGCCACAGGTGCCACATGTGGGCTCCCTGACTTGTTCCACCAGCAGTAACTAGCCGCTTGCCACACCAGCCTCCCACTTGCACCGCCTCCATCTCTAAATTCACCCTTTCTGACTGCATGCCCTCCTTTCATTGGCACAAAGGTGCCAGTTTCTACTTCTCCCTTGCCTTCCTGCCTCCTCCACCTGCTGTCAGCTGGGCTGGGACACATTAGGCACTGTAATATCTGCTTTCTCCCTTAGTTAAATGTGACTTGTTTCTATTTTTAAGTCAAGGGATCTAAAGAACTGGCCTTTGAAAACATGAAAAGTATTTTTAATAGGGATGTGAAAATCCACAAATAGCTGTGTGTATTGGCAGTGGTTTTTTTGAAAGTTGAACAGGGAACAAATCCTGCCCCTTTGGTCAAGAGTCTTGTCCCAAGGATACTAGGGGAAAGGGGATAAATCCCAGGGCATTGAGAGATGAGAGATGCTCCTTTATTATGGATCTTTCAAACCTCGATGTAGAGGGGTTTTTAAATCTTTTAAAATCAACTTTGAAGTTTAATATACCTACAAGAAAATGTACCCAGTGAGTTTTAACATGTGTGCATATATGTTTGTGTGTGTAACCACCACCATCAAGGTGGAGAACAGCTCGATCACCTCAGGAAGTTTCCCCCGCCCAGCTCGCGGATGTCAGTCCTCCGCCACAGGCAACCAGAGAAGTCCGGCCTTGCTTGTTAGCACTGACTGACCGGGCAGCGGCTCCAGTTCCTCAGGTGCCCCAGGTCTACCTGTGGCCATCCAGACCCGACTCTGCCGTCTGGTTTTGCCAGTTGCCTGTACTCGTCCTGCCAGCTCTGGGGGAGTGGCTGCTGAGAGCAAGCTGACAGCATCCTGTCCGCAGCTCCTTTTCGTAAGGGAACCTCAGCATATTTGCTGGTGGAGAAAACTGGGGGGCACAGCCAATGGGACGCCTGCAGTCAGGTCACCCCGTTTCTGGGGCCAGCTTGAGCCTGGCAGGCCCCAGACACACCACTGGAATCGGTTTTCCAGGGAAGAGGGTGATACAGAATTTCCCGGCACAGGTCACACAATGGGGCTGAAAGCTGATTGGAGATTCATCAGTGGTGTGTGGTTGTATTGATTGCCTAGCCCCGGGGAGATCAGAGAGTGATCTTTTCCTTCTCAGTCATCTAAACAGCTGCCCCATGAAAACTCATGGACAAACACACATGTGCTTAGTTGAGACTTGATAACTTTGGTCACTTCTTCGACAATCAAGTCAATGACAGACTTTTTTTCTTTGATTATGAAATACTAAAATTGGTCCAGATCTGGAGGTGGCTCCCAGGTTGGTGTTCGTGAGTTGGCAGCTCTTTCCTCATCTCTGTGTCTGTGCCTTCTGCCAGGTCCCTGATTGTCAGCGTCATCTTCCCCAAAGCACCCCCACTCCCACTGTAGCAGATCTGACACAGTGGTGGGCATCCGGGAGGTGGGGTCTGGGCCAGCCCCACCACAGGGCAACAATATGAGTCCCTGCAGTTTGACTTGCAGGGTGGGAAGCTTGTGATTCTTTCTGGAATTTACTATGACTTCCTTCAAAAAGAATCTTTATCCATTTGCTCACAAAAGAATCATTCACTCTCAGGATTAGGGCTGTTTTTCATTTTTTTATTAACAGCTGAGGATATAATCCACATGCCATACAGTTCTCCCATTCAAAGTATATCATTCAGCATTTATAGTGTATTCACAGAGCTGTGCGTCCCTCGGCCGTCATCCTCCACTGATCTACCATTACTCAGTCTACCCGTGATCTACCATCTATCCCTATGGAGTTGGCTATTCTAGACTTTTTATTAATGAAATCATAAGCCATGTGACTCTTTGTGGCTGGCTTTTCTCACTCAGCATTATGCAGGTGTTAGTACTAAATAGCCACTATGTAGATAGACCACAGTTTATGGGTGCAGTCAGCTTTGACAGGCAGTTGGGTTGCTTCCACTTGCGGGCTGTTTTTTGGTGAGCCCGCAGTGGTCTCTAGTTCACACTCTACTGCTCAATTTGGAGCAATGATTGTGTTCTCACTAGAGTGTTGATCAGAATTTTATAGATCATCCTTTCTGGCCACTTGGATTAGGCAGGTGGTGAGGTATTTGGACTTGTCTGCCAGAGTTTTCCCTAGAGGTGATTGAGCAGGGAGAGGAAGACCCTTGTATCAGGAGCCGGAAAGACTGCATTGATAGGCCTTGATCTGGACTGATGTAGGGTTGTTGACTTTGTTCCGAAGGGTTGAAGGTTTTGTTGTTTTTAAAATAAATTTGTTTAGAAAATTAAATTTAATGGGATGACACTGGTCAGTAAGAGTACATAGGTTTCAGGTAAACATTTCTATAACATTTGAACTGTTGATTGTGTTGTATTCCCATCACCCAAAGTCAAATCATCTTCCATAGCAGTATATTTGTCCCTCTTTACTCCCCAAAGGGTCAAAGTTTTGACAGGAACTTTCTGCCTCTCCCAATTATCTTGGCTCTGACAGAAAGGGAAGGGCATTGCCCTAAAGTGGTCTTGTGGTTGATAACCTAGCATCTTGGGCAGCTTCCAGCATGGTTCCTAAAACAATATTCTGTGTCTTTGGACTACCCCATGACTATCTACACCGTCACTTTAAAACCTCAGTGGAGTTTGAGGGTTGGTTAGCATGGGTCCCAAGCAGTATTCCCTGCCCCCATAACACTGAACCGGGCATCTGACCATCTGGGATCCAGAGTGCTTGACAGTGAACCGGCCATGATTTGCTGAGAACTCACTGTTCCCAATGAGGAGGCGTGCAGAGGCCGTGGCGCTGCTTCCCAAACTCTCGATGAGGCGTTGAAATCAGCCCCCTGGGAAACCTGCTGTCCATATCTGAAACGTGGCCTTTGTGGGGAAGTTTGGTGGGTCATTGGTTAATTTTAATTAGGAACATTTTCAAGCAACCACCTGGCGTACCCATCATCGAATTCAATACTAACATTTTGCCACTTCTGCTCCAACTGAATTAACTTCCAGAACATTCTGTCATTTCACCCCTACATAACCAGTAGGTATCTCTTAAGGATTATAAACATTTTCTACATAACCACATGCTAGTCTCATACCTAATAAGATTAACAACATTTCAGCTTTTAGAGGATTTGTGTGTGTGTGTGTGTGTGTGGAGTGTGCTCCTTTGGGGGGGAAGGGGAAGTCACCCGTGCAGTGGGGGCTGTGCAGAAGCCTCCAGAGAAGTGGTGTTGCCCCTGGGGAATGTGATGTGCTGGCTCTGTCCTGCTTTTGGTGTGTGGACCCAGTGAACCCATACAGTTGTGTTCTGTGGAGCAAAACAGCCATTTACCCAGGATGACAAGGGAGTCACCTCCTAGCCAGGGACTGCTGTGATGTATTTCGGAAGTGATGACTCAAAAATTCAGGATTTGCCATTTTTGGTCAACCAGTCCATTTTCCAAGAGGTAGCTAACTACTTAGGTAGCATGAGGTCTCTGAGGTCACACTCACCAGAACAGAACATCCTGGGTGCCATCAGGGACGGAGGGGGGGGAGGGCTGAAGCAGTGGCCATGAAAGGGTGCTGAGCACCAGGATGGTCCTACATGTAGGAACCAGGCAGTCAAGCTATTTAGAAGGCACTGGTCCAGACAGTGTCTTGGTTTCTGAAGGTGCATCCAGTAAAAAGAGAAAGCAGGCGACAGGGAAAGTTCAGATTTGTCAAGTCTGGGGGTATTTTCTGTTTGGTTGTATTTTGGTTTTGTATTGTTTGGAACTATGAACTCAAATAAGCACTGCCCAGCAGCTGTGGCCTGTCCTTTTTCAACAGGCCTTGCCATTAACTTTTGTGATGGCCCTGTCCCTCTTTTTGTCATCTCTGTAAGGAGAGACTTGTCTAGGTCAGCTTCGCTCTCAGAGCTTCCATCAAGGTCATGTATCCAGAGACCAACTCTGTCCCGTTCTGAGTGACGAGGGCAGGCATGGCCAACATACGGCCCGTGTAATGAGTTTATGCGGCCTGCGATTAAATTTTTAATATTCTCTGCTACTTTAAAATCTCAGCAACTCAGAAGCGGAAGCGTCTTTGATTATTGGAAATCGAGATATTTAAGATAGTGATGTGTGGAAAAAATTCCGCATGTGACTATAATCTAGAGTTAACTTCCAATAATTGGTCAAACGTATTTGCAATACTTCTTTGTTTTTTAAAAAAATGCCATTATAAAGATTTACATCTTTTGTACTCATCTGTACTCGATATGAACTGTTTGACGTTTAGCGGCAATGTGAAACCCACATTCTTTCAGGCAAAGTTTGCCAGTGCGCACCCAAGGTCAAACAATTCGTTATTTCTGTGGTCAAGTGTGCTGAATCAAGTGGCATTATAGCATAGACAATAGCTGCAGTTAATAACTGGAAACGTATCCAGGCTGCTTGTAAAACTAAATAATTGTTTTATTTGTAATATAACTCCTTCAAGCTTATTCTATTAATTATATATCGTTTTGATAGATTGTAATACAGTTTGGATATTTATACGGTATGTAATTATATTTTTATTAAAATAATATTGTATATTAATTTTTTCACTCACATTTATTCATAAACAAACTACATAATAAAATTTTGTTTACTTAAATGAATCGTTATTGTATTTAACATTTTTTAATTTTAATATTTTGTCCGGCCCGTGAAAAACGTTTTTTTTCTAATCTGGCCCAGGGGCAAAAACTGTTGGCCATGTCTGGACTAGGTCATCCACTGGTGACGGTGACGCTGCTCCTTTCTAAGGTGCAGGTGGTCCTTCCGCTTCTTCCTGACCGAACACCTGTGGGGATCCACCAGGCCTCAGGCAGGAATACCCCCACTTATTGTCCTGTTGAGCTTTTATTCCATACCACTCAGAGCCCCTCAGCATGCAGGCCAGGTGAGGGCACCCAGAGCTGCCAACAGGGTCACAGGAGGGGTCCGCCTATTCCTGGAAAGGGGACCAGACCAGAGCAGGTCTGCCTAAGACCTGCTGGTAGTGCACGGGGCCTTGATTTTGTGCAGGAAAGATTTCACATACAAGTCCAGGTGATTTTGAGAGTACATTTACTAAAGCTTGGGACAGTGGAACAATGAAGAGCTTAAGATAAAATAAGCAACGGCCTGACCAGGCGGTGGCTCAGTGGATTCAGCATCGGACTGGGGTGCGGAGGACCCAGGTTTGAGACCCTGAGGTCACTGGTTCGAGTACAGGCTCATCTGGCTCGAGCGCGGGGTTGCTGTCTCAAGCAAGGGGTCACTTGCTCTGCTGTAGCCCCCTGGTCAAGGCCCATATGAGAAAGCAATCAATAAACAACTAAGGAGCAGCAACGAAAGGATTGATTCTTCTCATCTCCCTTCCTGTCTGTCTGTCCCTCTCTCTGACTCTGTCAAAAAAGAAAGAAAGAAAAAGCAACGGGAGAGAGACAGGGCAGGGCGGCTTTGGCTCTCTATAAAAGTGCTGCAGAAAGAAGTGAGCCAAGGTGGGCTGCTGTCAGCTGGGTGGAGAGTCAGAGAAAACGGGCCTTGGGGACGGGCAAGGGTTGCAAGTCTTTTGTGGTCTCGAAGAGTTTAGGAGATGTGTGCCTGTGGGGGGAGAAGGGAGGAAGGGAAAGGTGTGGGCATGCTCCTCGGGGAGACAGCTGCCTTGGGCCCTTGGTCTTGACGGTTTTGTTTTTTTTTTTTTAAACTTTTATTTTATTCATTTTAGAGAGGAGACACAGAGTGAGAGAGAGAAAGGAAGGAGGAGCTGGAAGCATCAACTCCCATAAGTGCCTTGACCAGACCAGTACAGGGTTTTGAACTGGCGACCTCAGTGTTCCCAGGTTGACACTTTATCCACTGCGCCACCACAGGTCAGGCTTCAGGTATACCCTTTTATGGTCATCGTCTCCACTGATTGGTCAGTGCCAGCGTCTAAACCACATGGCCAGCAATATGCGAATGGGTGGAGGGAAGGCCACCCTGGGGGCAAGGTCGCAGTTTTGCCTGTTGCTAAGCATCATCCTAGTGACCTTCAGTATCTGGCTGTGAATTGCTTGACCAGTGTGTTCAGGTGTCTGTCTCAGTTTCCCCATTTCACTTGCCAAGGGATTTTCCTAGTTTCTTACTAACCTGCCTCACCCTGCCTCACCCTGCCTTGCAGACATGATAAAGGCAGTGTGTAGGCACTATCTGAAAACTGAGAAAGGAGAAGAAAGCAGGTCGCTTTTCATTTCAACCCTTTGAGTCATTGTCTGTAGGGGTACATGTCAGGGTGGTGCAGTGCTTACCCCTTGGAGTCAGTGTATTCTAGAAAGACCTAACCTAAGGTGGCACCAGAGCCCTGGAGATCCTGGAGTACCTCCTTCTCTTTCCCCCTTCCTTCCCACCTCATAGGTATACTTCAAGGTCACCAAGGTCTCTAGCCCTGCAGTCGTGACTTCTAAAGCCCTGGCTGCAGATGGTCCCCCTCAGGTAGGCTGGTACCAGGAAGGGGCAGGGGGCACAACAGAGGACCTGTCATTACCCAGGCTGAGGGACTCCTGCCCTCGGCCTAACTGCCCAGCAGCACCTGTTCCTTGGGGGCTGCCAGCCCGTGGCCAGCCCTCAAAGCAGCCATTCTTGCTGGGCACAGTAAGCTGGGCTGTCCCAGAGCTCAGAAGCTGAGCATCTGCCCTTTCTGGCCCTGTGGTTAAGCCTCGGGGTGGATTTCAGCCCCTGGCAGGTGGCAGTTTAAGACATAGACTTCCTGGGCATCACTAGAATGTCTGAAGTCCTGTGAGAACCAGGTACAAGCCAGGGTCAGGGGAGCAGGTGACCTTGAAGGATTGCCACGGGCATGTCACTTGTGTTTACAGAGCTATAAGAGCAGAAAATTTCGTCCCTTTGACCTTTGGGCATCAACTGGGCTATCCTGGTACCCACTTGCAGCACCATGGTTTCCAGAGTAAATTTAGGAAAGTTATAGTGTCCCTTTCAGGGCCTCCGAATCCCAGAGTTTAAAAGTTTCAAATACATTGAAATAAAATTGAATGTATGGACAATAACTTCCTGTATTATATCTTATCTGCCACCTAGATTCAATAGTTAATTGTATTAGCTTCCTAAGTAGCTGAGCTTGGAGGGGAGGGGGACCATTTAAAGTTAGTTGTAGACCTCATAATCCTTCGTTCCAAAATGTTTCGGCGGCGTGTATCTCCTGAGACTTCCTCCATAACCATTTATACCCTTTCACATCTGAGACAGTTAATAACAATTTTTTTTTTTTTTTTTTTTTTTACAGGGACAGAGAGAGCCAGAAAGAGAGATAGATAGGGACAGACAGACAGGAACGGAGAGAGGTGAGAAGCATCAATCATTACTTTTTCGTTGCTGTCGCAACACCTTAGTTGTTCATTGATTGCTTTCTCACATGTGCCTTGACCGCGGGCCTTCAGCAGACCGAGCCACCCCTTGCTGGAGCCAGTGACCTTGGGTTCAAGCTGATGAGCTTTTGCTCAAGCCAGATGGGCCCGCACTCAAGCTGGTGAGCTCCGGGTCTCGAACCTGGGTCTTCTGCATCCCAGTCCAGCGCTCTATCCATTGCGCCACCGCCTGGTCAGGCAGTTAATAACAATTTTATCTGCTGTCTAGCTCGTAATTAAATTTCCACAAAATGTTTTTACTATTATATTTTCTAGTAAGGGTTTTACACATTACATTCTGTTGTAGGCCTCCTTGTCTCTTTTAATATGCTTTTATTTTATTCACATTGCCTTTTTGAAGAGGCCAGGCCAGTCATCTTACAGAATTTTACCATTCTGTGTTTGTGGGATGTCATGGTACTGTTGAATTTACGGCTGTGTGCCAGGTATTATCTGTAGTTGTGAAGTTAGGTCTGGAGGCATGATTGGCTTCCGGCCCAGTGGTTTAGGTGGCGGCCTGAGGGCTTTGCGGATTTTGCACTCAGGGCGCTGGTAAGAGAATGGCTCCATCGCTGTGGGAATTGTGACTGGGGATCTTGAGGTTGAAGGGCTTTTCTCTGATCAGTAAGTCTGGGAGCACAGGTGCTTTGCCCCCCTGTCTCAGACCTGCTCCCAACACCCTCGACTGAGTGGTTAAAGGCCTTTTATGAATCTCCCTTTGTCTCAGTTATTTTCATTCGCAGTTGCAAAGTGATGACATTCCAATTCTATCATTATTTCTGCTTTTATTGGCAGTCATTCTTTTGTAGAAAGACTTTTTCTTCAGCTATCAAGGATGAACTAACTGCACAGTTCCTCCTAAAAAGATGTAGTAAATACACAATCCTTTGCCTTTTATTACCAGCTTTCAACATAAAGAAAACAGACTCTTGTGTTTCCTTTGTCACAGTCTAGTACTTGGCCTTCCTTCCTGCCTCCTTGACTTACCGTAACTGGACCAGGGGCAGCTGCTCCATCAGCAGCCTGGACTGAATGTATCTTTCTGATTTATCATAGTTTTCAGCAGCTCCTGACCCCTGACTTGAACATCTGGTGTCTCACAAAGTCTCCTTTTTTGCTCACCAGTCTTTCTCTGCTGCATAAGGGAAGAGAAATGACTCACCCAGCAAGTACCACCTGGAAATCCAGCCAGTCGTCGGCTCTGCCCAGGTTGCTCTGAAGGGGTTGGCAACCACTGGCCCATGTCAGGAGAAGGGCTGAGGCTGCTGTGTGTTCTGTGTAATGGGGAAATGGCGATGTGAGGCAGACAGGGGACTGGCCAAGCTGGAGTGATGCCCAGAGGCGCAGAGGAGAGAGAAATTGACCAAAAGCAGGCTGCTCTCTGCGGCTCAGGAATGTCCCACATGAGCAGTGAGCGGACCCGAGGTCCCCATCCTGCCAGCCCCTTTGAAGCCTTGTTTCTTCTTCTGCAGTGTGGGGAGTGACTGTGACGCCTGTTGCAGGGGGTTATTGTGGGGGACAGAAACCCTCCATACCGTTTCTGAGGGGACTGCCATCCCCTCTACCCTGCCTCCCAGGCCAGGAGCAGGAAGAGGAAGTGAATGTACCATGACGGTGTCGGAGCTGGTAGTGAGGTTTGGGCGGGGCAGTTGGCTGCCTTGCTGATGCCACCTCCCTCTCTGCAGGTGTGAATGACAGAGGTGGTGCCGTCCAGTGCCCTCAGTGAGGTCAGCCTGCGTCTCCTCTGCCACGATGACATAGACACCGTGAAGCATCTCTGCGGAGACTGGTTCCCCATTGAGTAAGTGGACTGGCGCCCTCTGCCCCCAGCTGCAAATTGAAGGGGTGGGCTAGGGAGCAGATGGGAAAGTGCCCACGGAGCTGCTGAAGCTGGCAGTGTACGCAGAGGTGAGGATGACCTGCAGGGGCCGTGGTGGTAGTGACCACGAGTTACCCTGCTTGTCAGATGCCCTGCTCTCTGGTGGCCATCAGACCCGTGAAGAGCTCCCCAAAAGGGCTTTGCTGAGAACCCTGAAGTACAGACATGTTTGATTCGTTGCTACTTATAAATCAGGAGATTGAGAAGCAACTTAAGTATTTTAACACTAAGGAATTAGTGGCACCTATTAGGGTACATGCATGCAAAAATGCACTATTAGTCGGGGAAACTCTGCTGGACCTATGTTTGACAAGGAGAGTGTGTTTTGTTTGTTTGTTTGGAGAGTGTGTTTTGTTTGTTTGTTTTAATGAGATTTTAAATGAAAATACAGACTAGAAAATAGTATGTACCACAATTCCACTTTTATTTAAAACATGCACAGGGTAGAAGCCTGTGAAGATATGTACCATTTATTTAGCAAAGTCTTTTTGGTAGTTTGGGTTGGATAGATTTTTAGTAGCTACAAGTTTGTCTCAATTTGCTTGTCTATATTCCCTACACTTTTTTTTTTGTAATATGCACATAGAGATTCTGTTGTGGGAAAAATAGGTGCAAACTTTAAAAAAAAAAAATAATAAGATCCTGCTTAACAATCATATTTCTAGGAGTCTTATTAACCTCAGGTTTCACTGCGACCAGGAGGGGAGCGCTGGCAATCCAGGCCCCATAGAGCCCTCTGGGGGTGATCAGTGGCCTCTGCAGGCAGACCCAAGCAGAGCCCCTCGTCACTGTCTCCACACAGTGTTGGGTCTGACAGCCTCTTCCAGCTCTTGGTCTCAAGAAAAGCATCTAAGCTCATGAAATATTTTCTTCCTTGTTCCCCTCGGGCTACCAAGGGTTTTGAATCTGAGCTGTTCTAACTGCCCCTACAGGCACTGCTCTCATGGTGGTCATGTCATGGGAGGTTTCCCCCTTCTTACCTCTGCATCTTGTAAAGTTTTCCCATGAGAAATACCCCATCCTGTCTGGACAGATCACTGCTTTGAGAAGATGATTTACTGAGAATGATACACTTTGATGGAGACTGAGTGCTGGGCAGGCTCCTTATCAACCTTGGAGCAGTAGACAAGTAGCCTTGAGTCCCCTGTGGGTCCACTGTCTGGAGCACAATGTTGCTTGAACTTGGCCTTTGGCAGTTTCACCTGAGTTTGTTCTCCTCAGGTACCCAGATTCATGGTATCGTGATATCACCTCCAACAAGAAGTTCTTTTCCCTTGCCGCAACCTACAGGGGTACCATTGTAGGAATGATAGTAGCTGAAATAAAAAGTAGGACCAAGATACACAAGGAGGTAAGTATGTGTGGTGATGGTGGGGCTGCCGGGGCCTGGGGACAGAATCATGCTGCCTGCTGTATGGCCCTTGCTCTTAGGAGCCCTGACCACATGGAGACTGGTACCCAGCTGGTTTCTTTCTCTGTGTACAGAAACACTCATATGTGCATTAAGTAACAAGTTCTAACTGCAGGCTTCTTTCTAATGACTGTCATTTTGAGTTTGGGAGGGGCATAAATGGTCCACTGATAACACTGGGGAACAAAATTTTTGTTGCACCCACAAAAACACTTGTTCTTACCTAATTCGAGTGTGCCGATCTCAAATCTGACATTAGTTTTTCTCTGTAAGCTACAGGTTTTTTGCAATTCAAGATTTAAATTTTCATCTTATTGTAAAATTTTCAACATTTAGTTTAACATAATAAAGTAGAATGTCTTCATGGGCATCATTTTTGTGAAAATATAGTAATTTATATAATGCAGAAAATACATTAATACACTAAAAGATATGATTACATCAGAATTTTTCTACAATTTCAAAATAGAACGTGTTAAAACACTTAATCATAAAGTTTGAAAAAACTTATTTAAATTCTGTTCAGGCAAAAATTTGTGTTTATAGCTCTTGAGTTTGTGGACTTGTTGAGGACAATCTCGTTTGATGCTCTAGCAGTAGTCTGCCATCATATTCAAATTTGAGGTCCATTGAATACACCTGCTTTTATCTTCTCGAAAGACAAGGCAGGAAAAGCAGAAATAATATGTTGAAAGCATGCACTTTCTCTATTCAAAGCCTGAACAAACTGCTTCATTAAGCCAAGTTTGAAGTGGGGGAAAAATGATCCTGTCTCGATTAACTACAGGTTCATTCACAATGTTTTGCATCCCTACTTCCAGAGCTTCACGTTTCGGCCACTCCTTCTGAGTCCAGTGTTTTTCCCGAGCTCAGCTGTCTCACAAACACAGAAAGCAAGGATACTTCATGAAACCTCTCTGTTGTTCTAACAGAAAATTGACCGTTTTAAGATCCACACAAATGATCCAGTTATGCTCCTTATACTTCAGAAAGTCGAGGACAATTTTTATGACATTATAATCTTCTCGCAGATGAGTTGAATAACCAATTGGAACTGCTGCATAAACATTACCGTTGTGTAGGAGAATGCATTTCAGACTCCGTTTAGAACTGTCAAGAAATAGCTGCCATTCTGTTGGACTGTAAGTGGTAACACCTAGCTGGCTGAGAAGACTACTGATACCATGACAGTAAACAAAGTGTTTGTCTTCAGGAAAAAAGTCCACAAAAATTTGTTCATGCTTCCTGAAATGGGATAGTTTAGTTGACCAGTGAAGTACATTCTTTTCTTGAAGCCTGGAGGCTAATAACTCAGCTGCTTTCTTTGATAGGCCCAAATCTCTTACTAAGTCATTCAATTTGGGTTAGCTAAACTGCTGAGGGGTTAATGACTGATGTGCCATTTTTTCTTGCCAATGCTCTTCGTATGGATCAGGCAGAAATAACAGTCACTGTTGTGGTCCTTAGGTTCACGCCAAACCATGGGAATACCAAAAGGCATTCCTTTGCGTTTTCCTTTTGTCCAGTCATGAAGCATTTCCTCACAATTATGACACACAATATGAGGAGCCCAATTCTTGTCTTGATCGCCAAGGGGAACTTGAAAATAGGCAATATATGCACATGTCACAAATGATGAAATATTGCGCCTTTGACGTTGAAGTGTGTAACAGCCATATATATAACAGAAGGTGTCAGGACTATTTGTACATTTATGCCTACTCGAAGAAGACATGATTGAATCTTAAAACAAAATAAGAGGGTGTTTTTATCAGATAATAATTTTTTACAATTTAAAAACCACTATAATTATGTAAAAGTGATGTTTGTAAAACATTAATTGCCTTGTGGTTATGTTCAGTCCAAGAGTCGTTGCCCTTTAACTCCAATTTAAAAACCAATGCATGCCATTAACCATAACAAAAAGAAATTAAAATTGCATTAAAACTAGAGCATGCACCAAAAAAGCAGATTTCAGATTTGGAATCAGCGATGCAGACATATATAGAAAAAGTTCTAAAACCTCATGCAACAGAAAAAAAAAAAAGTTCCCCAGTGTAATCTGCAGAGTTATTAGAGACTGATTTGTCTTGGTGGCAACATCACAGAAACTGCTAATACTGCTATGCTCTGTTGAGGGAAATGCTGTTTCAGTTAGAGGTTAGTGAAAATAAAGAGATATATACATATATTTTTTTTCTTTTTTTAGAGAAAGATCAACAGACAGGGACAGATAGACAGGAAGGGAGAGAGATGAGAAGCATCAACTCATAGTTGTGGCACCTTAGTTGTTCATTAATTGCTTTCTGATATGTGCCTTGACTAGGGGACTCCAGCAAAACCAGTGACCTCTTGCTCAAGCCAGTGATCTTGGGCTCAAGCCAGTGACCTTGGGCTTCAAGCCAGCAACCATGGGGTCATGTGTATGATCCCACACTCAAGCTAGCAACCCCACGCTCAAGCTAGCAACCCCACGCTCAAGCTGGTGAGCCGGCATTCAAGGCATGATCTTGGGGTTTCAAACCTGGGTTCTCAGCGTCACAGGCTGATGATGTTCTATCCACTGTGCCACTGCCTGGCCAGGCAAAAATAAAACTTTTTTTGTTGTTGTTCAGCTTCCGAGATCTATCTAAAGAGTCCTGAAGAGCCTGTGGACGCTCTAACTGTAAAATGTGAGGTCATGGTTACAACCACAAAATGTGGTTGAGGTGGGTCAGATTCTGCCTAATGATTTTGGTCATCTTAGTAACTATGGAGCATTTTATTTACTCCAGTGAGGGGGAAAACCTACCAATTACAGGCAACTGCTTCTAGCTGTTTGGTTTGAGGCTCTTTAAAAGTGTAAGAAGGATCTCTCTCCCTTTTAAATACCCAACCCACTCAAGTCCACCCTATTTTGTCTATAGTTAGATTCTGGCAAAGTTGGTTCCTTTTAAGAGTAACTTTTCTATCCTAGATTTCTTCTGAGTTTTATTCTTCCATTTTTCAGTGCCAAAATACAGCAAAAAAGAACAGTGTTTTCAGCAAGCATCAATATATTTTTTTTCCTCTTTCTTGGGACAAACTGCCCCACCCTCCTCTTCCCTGACTTGTTCCCCAAAGCTCACTCTGTGAAGCTCTTCCTGTGTGCTCCTGGCAACTGTCCAGCCCCACACACGATTACTAGATATCTGTGCTCCTTTGTTTTCTGTTTGTTTGTTTGTTTTTAAGTGGGAGGAGGGGAGATAGTGAGACAGACTCCCACATGCACCCTGACCAGGATCCATCCGGCAACCCCAGTCTGGGGATGATGCTCAAATTAGTTGAGCTACTTTTAGCACCTAAAGCTGATGCTTGGACCAACAGAGCTATCCTCAGTGCTGGGGCTAACCCTTGAGCCCCTGGCTACAGGAGGGGAAAAGAGAGAGAAGGGGGAGAGGGAGGAGAAGAGAAGCTGATGGTCGCTTCTCTTGTGTGCCCTAACCAGGAATTGAACCCAGGATATCCATATACCCGGCCGATACTCTGTCCCCTGAACCACTGGCCAGGATCTCTGTGCTCCTTTGAATATGTGGGTTTTCCCTTGAGGGCAGAGACTGGAACTGTTTCCTTCTACTTTCTAGGTATCAGGAGAGGGAGCCTTTGCACTCTGGCACTGTCTCAGACCCTGCTCTTAAGCTGAATGAATTCAACAGTGGGGAAAGAAAGGGCCTGTAGAAGACATTAGCTGGTGAACAAAGTGCCTGCCTTACCTCCTTGAGATTAGTAATGGAGTGCTGGGGCCAGGCCAGGAGAGTGGGGCATAGGGCCAGGGACATGCCAACCTATGCCAGGCACACAGGAGCTACTACTACTCAGCGAAAGGTAGATGGGGACCAGAGAGGGCAAGTCACCAAGCGTCCTTCCCATGGGAAAGAATCCACCAAACCTTCTTTATGAGTTTGAAGACTATGAGAACCTCATGGTGGTCGAATTCATCATGACTCTCTCAGTTCAGAATTCCATCTCTGGAACCAAGAGAAACGTGCGGTGGCATTCCGTGGCGTGTCCCTCTGCCTGGTGTGGACAGCAGAAGGGTCACCCATACTCCCCATCCTCTTCCAAGACCACCTGGGGGCAGTGCAGGATCCTTTAGTTAAAATTGTCAGACTTCGTGTTTGTCTGGCTGTTTGATCTCTTGGTGTGTCAGCTAAGCATGTGCAATGTGGCGCCCACAGCGTAGTCGTTGCCTTCTACAAGCGTGGCCCGGTGTCCTTCCTGTGTGGTCCGCCACCCACTCCAAAGAGAGGTGACTTTTTGTGAGTGTTCTTATTTGAGCAGTTTTTAGCAGAAAGGCCCACACCCTCTTGTTTCCAGGGGGCGGGGTAACTCTCTGTTATCTCTGTTCTGTCCCTTCCTGCCCCAGTGAGCCCTCAGCTGTTGTGGCCTAAAGAGTCAGCACATGGGATGTGTTCTACAGTGGAACCAGTGCTTCACCTGTGAACCTGACTTTATTTCTGACTTTTTCTTTAGGATGGAGATATTCTAGCCTCCAACTTCTCTGTTGACACACAAGTTGCATACATTCTAAGTCTGGGAGTAGTGAAGGAATTCAGAAAGCACGGCATAGGTAAGGGGCGGCTGAGCTCGTGCATTTCCATTTCCGCCCACATACCCCACCCACCCCTGGCCAATCACTTCCTGCATCCTGATGATTCTTGCTCACCAATCTCCCTCTGTCTCTTCCGCCACCCCTCCTCCGTCGTGGGTCAGACCTTCATCCTCTCCTCCCAGCAGGTCTCCTCGTCCCCACCCCCTCCACTGACCTTCAGTTGAACTCATGCTCTTTCCACACATTACCAGGTCTTTTCTGCTATGGCCTCATTCCCAAATCTGACAAGGTCGGTTTACTAACAGTTCCCAGAGGTCCTCAATACACAATGGGCACTTCTGACACATCTGCCACCACACACACAGCATATGTCTGGTCACAAGGTATTTTGATTAAGAGTAGAAAATGTAATTGAAAAAACAGTCCTAGCTGCCATATGCTAGACGCTTATCACTTCCAAGGTGCCGTTCCCTGGTATATCTCCAGATTCTCATCCCACCCGGCCACACAGCCAGTGAATAGCGGTCTTTCCTGTAACCCAGATCTGCCCATTCCACAATTCCCTGGGCTTAGGTTAGTGCATCTCCACTTGTGGGTACAGCCCCTGGGAGGGAACTACACAGCCTGGACCCATCGTCCTGGACACCCAGTGGTCTGCAGTGAACAGGTCTCATCTGGCTGTGGGATTTAAGGACTTTGACCATAGGTGCTTATGGGAAGCCAGTCTTTGATACAATGGCAGAGAGATCTGCAGGCGTCTCTGCAAAGGGCACTTCCTTATCTGTCTCATGCTTCCTCCTCCCCTGGCCTGCCATGCTTACTGTTGCCTCTTTATCTGCAGGTTCTCTTTTACTTGAGAGTTTAAAGGATCACATATCCACTACCGCCCAGGACCACTGCAAAGCCATCTACCTGCATGTCCTCACCACCAACAACACAGCAATAAACTTCTATGAAAACAGAGACTTTAAGCAACACCACTATCTCCCTTATTACTACTCCATCCGTGGGGTTCTTAAAGATGGCTTCACCTATGTCCTCTACATCAATGGCGGCCACCCTCCCTGGACCATTCTATATCCTTTTCTTAGGGGTGAGAGACTGTTGGCTTTCTAGCAGGGCCTGTGTACCAGTTGGAGCTATGGTCGCCTTCAGATGACATTCACGAGGCCACGTTCAGAGGATGCATTTCCCCAGTGAGATGGTGGTGTGGGCAGATCTGGTTGGCCTGTATTAGAAAGTGGTGGCCGGTTGTAGATACTGGGAAAGCAGATGTGCTCTGACACCCAGTGTTCCCCAGTCTTCAGTCTGGTATGAGGATTAAGAGTAGAAAATGTAATTGAAGATTTCAGCCCTCCTGGTCCAAGATCCACCTGCCCATTTGTCCATCCATTCATCCAGTAAGTATTGGTTGAGAGCCTCCTGCCCCTGGCATGCAGGGGCTACAACAGAGAACAAACTAGACAAAAGCCCCTGCCTTTCTGGGGCCTGTGAGCTGGCAGAGGAGAAGACAAGCCTGAGCTACATGGCCCAGAGGTGTGTCCCTTTTCTGCTCCCTCCTCTTTAACTCTTTCTGGTCGTTGATAGGAGGCAGTCTGGAAGACTTCTTAGTAGTTACAGGGTGTGTGTGAGAGAGATGAAATGAATTAGTCTAGGATTTATCTATTTCATAGGGAGACAAATGGGAAAGAGAAAGGTGGTACAGGAGCCCACAGGCCTCCAAGCTTATGTGAAGATGGGTTTCTGCTGTGTTTAGCATTGTTGACCCCCCCACCCCTATGTCACAGGGATGAGGCCCTGCCGCTCTGAAGATTAAGACTAGGGGGAGGGTCAAGAACACATGCTCTTCTGCTATGTCCCTCCCCCCAGCACCTAGTTCTTGTCCGTTTGTGAGCGAGCATACTCTTGGCCTCCCTTGAGAATGGCATGCTGTCTGGACACAGTCCTGCAGGTTGCTGTTCAGTTCTTTGCTGACAGTGCCACCCCGGGGGTGCGGGCCGGCGAGGAGAGTTGGAGTCTTCCTTAACAGAGCCCCACGGACTACATCCAGCACCTGGGCTCTGCACTAGCAAACCTGAGCCCCTGCTCCATCCCACACAGGATTTACCGCCAGGCCCACAGCCTGCTCTGTAGCTTTCTGCCATGGTCGAGCATCTCCACCAAGGGCGGCATTGAGTACAGCCGGACCATGTGATGCCAGCCGGGCATCCTTCAGCAGGCCCCACCACTCGGCGCCCTGCGGAGCCCACCTTCCTGGCCATCTGACCTCAGTTGTGCTCTGCAGAGGAGCTGCCTGCCCGCCTGCCCCAGCTGCAGGCCCGGTGCTATGTGGGCTCGGGAGCGGAGCTTCATGGGGCGGGTGTGCTCAGTCTCCATCAGGTATGCCAGAGCAGGCGGGAGGGAAGAGGGGGCAGAACTGAGTGGGAGGATGGTCCTGAGAAACGGGTCCTGGCGCTTTCAACAAGAACAGCAGCAGGCTCTGGATGGGCACTTGCTAAGTGCTAAGATCGTTTCTAACCAACTCTCAGAGACTTGAAGGAGGAAAGCAGAGTCCTTGAGCCCTTGGGCAGAACTTGATCTTTTCACTTACTGAATGACTTTTTTAAAAATAGTGCATTCAAGCCTGACCAGGTGGTGGCGCAGTGGATAGAGCGTCAGACTGGGATGCTAAAGACCCAGGTTCGAGACCCTGAGCTCACCAAGCTTAAGCGCAGGCCCATCTGGCTTGAGCAAAAGCTTGCCAGCTTGGACCCAAGGTCGCTGGCTCCAGCAAGGGGTTGCTCGGTCTGTTGAAGGCCCGCGGTCAAGGCACATGTGAGAAAGCAATCAATGAACAACTATGGTGTTGCAACAGCAATGAAAAACTAATGATTGGTGCTTCTCACCTCTCTCTGTACCTGTCTGTCTGTCCCTATCTATCCCTCTCTCTGACTCTCTCTCTGTCCGTGTAAAAAAAAAAATAGTGCATTCACATCTTTCAAAAATGGGATAGGCACCAAAAGACCAAGGCCTTTCTGCCCCCTGTCCGTAGCCACTCATTCCCCTCTGCCATCTCAGGCATGCTTCCGTGGATCCTGCTTAGGCGTCGGCTTTAACACCAGTGGCATCATCAGCTCACGGCCAAGCTTCCTGAGCTGGCACCTGGTCGATGAGGACTCTGCTCCAGCATGGCCACTCCCGAATACCCTGAGCGCTGCCAGGGCCAGTCTCTCAGATCTCAGAGAACATCAGAGCGGGAGAGGGTTGTGGGGACTCCAGGATTTACCCGCTTGTGCAATCATGGCCTAGAGCAGATTGGTGGCTTGAGCCAAGCTCACACAGTGTGCTCCAAGGCTACCTGGCCTGGCACACTCAGTGCCTTTATTTGTGCTAGGACTGAGGAGCCCAGGAGTCCCTGGAAGGGACTGTAGGCCTGGAGAAGGGCTCACACTTAGGGGACCTGGGGCCAGCTGTGGGTTCCTAGGCAAGACAAAGGGTAGGACATAACATTTCTGCGAAGCCTTCACCTCTGCTCCCCTCTTCTCTCCTGCAGGTTCTTCCAGCCCTCCTTCCTGCTCTGGACACCTCTGCCCCTTGCCCTGGCCTGGCCCCCGTGCACCA
This sequence comes from Rhynchonycteris naso, assembly GCA_037038555.1. Lineage (NCBI taxonomy): Eukaryota > Metazoa > Chordata > Mammalia > Chiroptera > Emballonuridae > Rhynchonycteris > Rhynchonycteris naso. The sequence goes on along the minus strand of CM073000.1, from coordinate 197,091,234 downwards.
TCGACTGGCTGCAGTGTTCGCTGTAGTCTGTTTCTTCTGCTGCTTGGGAGTAAGGGGACCGGAGGGGACTTCCTTCCCTACACCTCATCACCAGCCTCTTTCCCCTGTACTACCCATTCCTTTTAGCTCCTTCCTCGAAAGCCAGAATGAACTTCTGGGAGGGAGGAGCCAAGTGTTACACATAGATCTGACCTTACAGACGGGAGCTTCAGAACAGTGGGGTGGTGAGATAAAGGGAATGCCAGACCCTGTCCAGAGCCAGCCGCAGAGCCTCAGGCGGGGGCAGCCCCGTGTCCCTGCGAGGGGCTGGTGAGGGTGGGCAGAGTGGGGGATGCTTTCCACCCAGGCACAGATCATGGGAAGGTCCCCACTTGTCTGCTGGCGGTCCTGCTGTTCCAGAGACCAAGGAACTACCCATCACATGCTCAATGCACCATTCAGTTGAACTGCCACAGGGAGCCGGACTCAGGATAGGTACTGGGAAGGGTCCCAGGGGTCTCCCCTCCAGCCCTCCGGTCCCATGAGATGCAGTTCCAAGACAGAGCATGGAGCTGATCAAGTAGGGCCTGGCCTTGGGGCTGGGGGCAGTCATGTGCCTTGTAGTCCCTCAGCCTCTGGGGGCAGAGGCAGGAGAGGCTGTGTCAGTGCAGGAAGCGTGCATGTGGACATCACTGGCTGCTGGTGTTCCCTCCACCCCGTCCCCCAAAGCTGCTTGCTCCCTGCACTGCTCCAGAGGAAAGGGGGCTGGCAGAGCCGTGGCCAGCACTGCTGTGCACCACAGTGCACCAGCCTGAGTGGGAGAGGAAGAGGGACTGCTGTCCTTCCCTCCCTCAGACTCCCCTGCCGCTCTGGCCTTGCGGTGGGGGAAAGGGGTTTCCTGAGATGAAGGCAGTCCTTCCTTGGCCACTTCACACTTGCTGACGGGTCCCCACTCTGATGCTGGCTTTGAGCTGAAGCCCAGCTCAATTTCCTCTCTAATCTGAATCAACGGTTATCCTGTGATTTTTATTTCTGCCCCTTGAGATAAGGGAAGAGTCTTCCAGAAGGTTCTGCCTTGGACATTCATAATTGAGTTAAGGCCTTGACCTGCCCCATCCTTGCCCCTAATCACGGTAGTGTCCAGCCCAGTGTTGAACAGATTGTAGTGTCTCATTACAAATAAATACACTGTAATTGGTCACATACTGTCTTGCAATGGGGCCATTTCTGTGCGGATTTGTCCCCTTGCTGGGGCAGTGGCTTTGGATGGTCTAGGAACTGCTGGTCACTTGTCACTGTCAAGTCTGGAAGATGGCTTCTGGTAAAAGGACTGATCATCTTGTATAATTTATCCTGCCAAGTGATGCAGTTCTGGGGAATAGGTTCTAGAGCTGAAAAGCACGGTGGGGTTCTTCTAAGCTCAGAAGGCCCTCAGCAGCTGCCCCATTTGTTCAGGAGTCTCCTTAGCCAGCTCGAGGCCTTGGGTTTGGTCGTCTGGGGGCACTACTCTGGCTTAGAGAAGACTCGGTAGGTGACAAGGCAGTGGTCAGGCAAGGACTCTGGGCCAGGGTACCCCATCATGGGAACCTGAGCTTGGCCAAGCCCAGGACTGCGTGCTCCACCAACCTCTTGGAGCTTCTGGTCACCCTGGGGACATAGGGTCGTGCATGTCACCCTATTGGACAGGTGAGGAAAGCTGGTTCAGGGGCCAGAAGCTACCCAGGAGCTGCACAGCTAGCTCCCTGTCCTGGCATGCCAATGCCATGGCTTTTCTGCTTCTCATCCTTTATGGAGTGCTTTCCAAGAAAGCTTGGGAGGTTTAGGGAAGAACTGTTTAGGGGCTAACTCAGCCAGTAGCCTTTGGGGCTGATGTGTTGCTGTAGCAGATGGCCTTCGTCAAGGAAAGATCAGGGCTGTGGCTCGTTTGCCCTCCATGCTTCACAGAGGGAGGCTCAGTGGGCTGAAGGATTCACTCCCAAGGTGGCCCGGAGCTCAGAGGTGGCCTTCCCTGGGGTGGGTTGGTTTCCTACCATGTGGGGGCTCCTCATGTGGACACTGACCCCCCCAGCACCACACACACACACACACACACACACACCCTAGAAGCTTCCAAGCCTCCTTCATGAAAGAAGTGATGCCATGTAATTTTCATCACATTCTATTTGTAAGTGAAGGCCTAGTGCCACTCCCATGTCAAGGCTGGGGCTCTACACAAGGCCAGACTACCAGGACATGGCCCAACACAGGCCGTCACAACCTGGGTGTTCTGAGATCCGAACCCTGGGCAGTCTGCTCTTCTCTAAGTCTTCGTTTTTCATCAAAAAGTTGGAAGGAAATAAAAGAGTGGGAAGGGACCAGGTGGTGGCACAGTGGATGGAGTGTCGGACTGGGACGTGGAGGACCCAGGTTCGAAACCCAGAGGTTGCCAGCTTAAGCACAGACTCATCCAGCTTGAGCATGGGCTCACTAGCTTGAGCGTGCGGTCACTGGCTTCAGCATGGGATCATAGACATGACCCCATGGTTGCTAGCTTGAGCCCAAAGGTCGCTGGCTTGAAGCCCAAGGTTGCTGGCTCGAGCCCAGGGTCACTCGCTCTGCTTGTAGCCCTCCAGTCAACGCACATAAGAGAAAGCAATCAGTGAACAACTAAGGTGCTGCAATGAAGAAATGGTGCTTCTCACCTCTCTCCCTTCCTGTCTGTCTGCCTATCTGTCCCTCTCTCTGACTGTCAAAAACAAGAGTGGGAAGGGGAATAGGACCATCTCCAATGACTGAGTACTACAGCTTCTGCCTGGTATGTGGGGTAGCTCCCTAATGTCTGTCTTGAGCAGTGGTCCCTCAGGTCCCCCCAACCTTCTGGGGGAGTGAGTGTAGAAGGCAGCTGCCTTTTCTGACACCCCATGGGGCTCACCTTGTGGACCAGCTAGCCAGCAGTGTTCCCCACCTGCTCTCTCATCCGTCCATCGGAGGCCGCTGTCCAGCTACTGCAACCTCCCCCACTGCACAGGGCCACATCAGTACTAACAACCTGCAAATGGCCCAGGGACCTATGTACAGGTGTAAGGAAGGAGCCTGAGGGAGTATTCCCCTGTGTCTGGAAGGAATCGAGCTGTCCTAGTGTCCAGAATGTTACATTATCACGTGGGTCTCGCAGGAGCACTCAAAAGAGGCAGCTCAGCCCTAACCCCTTCTGAGCTGCCAGGAGTGAAATCAGCCAGACAGTGAGGGTCACTGAGGCCAACCTCAGTTCTCCCATCCTGCCCTGGAGGGCTGAGGCCCGGTGACAGACCAGGAATGGTTCTGCGCCTAGGGGACATTGGACACTATCTAGAGACACTTGATTGTCACAAGTAGGAGATTGGAGCTAGCTGATCTAGTGGGTAGAGGGGGCAGACGTTATGGCCCCCACCACAAAGAATGATCTGGTCCCAACTATCAATAGGGCCAAGGACATAGAAACTTGCTCCAAGAAACATGGATGCCAAGGGGCTGATTCTCTAACTGAACTGGCCTGATGACAGATTGAGGACAGAGGTGCATTCAGGCTTTGGCTTTTATTGAGATTAGACCTGTAGGCTCCCCAGCCTGTAGGCAGCCCCAGTCTCTGCTTAGCCTGGCCTCCCAGGTACCAGCGGTTGCCTTGAGTTGGAGCAGGCTGCAAGGGCATACTCAGGCTATTTCTTTTTCTATGCCTCCCTTAGGACCTCCTCCTTCCCCTTGAGTTTTCCCGAGATTGGCCCAGGCTCTGGTGCTGGGCAGCTGTGGGTGTCTCAGTCTGGAGGGGCTGCTGGTGGGGCTGAGCCTTCCGCTCTGAACTGCGCCCCCTTCTGGGTCATCTTTGCCCTCCTGTCCTGAACTGTGAGAACCAGCCCTCCCACTTAGATCCCTATAGCCTCCCCAGAGCCCCAGAGCAGGTTCTCTTGCACAAAGGACAGATGGACTCCTCTGAGGCCTCCCAGGACCTCTTGGGCCTGAACCCCAAGCCTTCAGAAGTGCCAGGCTGGGACGGGGCACCCTTGGCTGGATCCATGCTGGAACTGGAAGCTGAGGAAAGAGGGGAGAGGAGTCACTCAGAGGGACCCAGGGAAGGCTAGCAGCCTATCTTATCCTGTGCCCTCCACACATAACCTGGGGCCCAAAACCGGAGTGGAGGGGTGTATCTCTAGACAATCCATGAAGGAAGAAGAGGGAAACATTGTTCAAGTTTGGAAGGACCCTCATCCATCCCAAACCCTTCATTTTACAAATGGGGAAACTGAGGCCCAGCCTAGCAGTGGGGAGCTCGTCAACTGCAGAGGTGGGACAGAAACCGTTTAGGCTTGGGAGTAGAAAAAGGACCATCTGGGTCTCCAACCCAACCCAACCCTGTCCTGTGTCTTTACCTCCTGCTTCATCTAGACAGGTGCCCACTTCCCAGGCTGTCCCTGGGCAGTTGAGCTTCCAGAAGGGCTGAACGGTGGCTGTTACCTGGGTTCAAAGCCCTCTGTGGCAGGTCCAGGGGCCAGGCCATGCCCTCTGGCCATGGGAGGCAGCCCCCGGCCATGAGCCGACCTAGCCAGTGGCTCTCACACTGGCCAGCGGGCTGCATGTGGCCTGGCAGATAGAGTGCCAGACCTTGGAGGTGGCGCAACCGGAAGTTCTTGGGCTTGCTTCCCTGGGCACTGGGGCACTGCTGCTGCTGGGCCCCCAGCCCTCCCTCGTAGATGTTGGATGGTGTGTCAGGGTGACTGGGGAGTCTTTGGGCCCAGCTCACTGCATCTGTGGAGGGGAAAGTAGAATAGAGGTGGCCAGTGGGCCCCAGAAACCATGCAGGGAGAATGCAGTCACACCCTCATGTGATGGACTCCATCACATGACTGCTGACTCTCAGCTTACCTGTCTGTCAAATAGACTAAATCCCCTGCCTTCAGCCTCCCCTCACCCAACATGTTACTCCTTGTTTCCTCCTAGCCAACAGGGAGGTCAGAAGCCTGAGCCTCACCCCCAAATTCTCATACTAATTCAAGCCCTTTGTGCCCCCTACTCTAGAAAGAGCATTTTGGTGCTAGTGTAGAAGTGCACAGTGGGTCCAGAATCACAGTCCAGGTCACATGTTGTGGATTGGTGACCATTCCTCTCTCCCAAGCATGCATGTCTCTGAGGCCACCTGGGTGACTTTGGGCCCAGGTCAGGACAGGAGGACATTTCTCTTCCTGTCACTGCTCCCCACAGTCCCACACCTTCTCTTATACGCAGCTCAGAAAACGCACAGACCAAGGCTTCCATTGAGGGCCAGAGTAGTGGGGAAGGAGTGGCCCAGCCTCCTGTGCAGCAGGGCTCTCCTCTCCTCTGCCTCAGGGTGGGTCTGCAGGTCTCCCTTGGCAACCAGCTATGTGATGTCACAGTGAAGGCTGCCAGCCTTCCTGGACCCTCTGTGTTTGATGGAGGATGAATCCCAGGACAGGGACAGGGTGGAAGGAGAACAGCAAAAGGGGTAGGACCCTAGGGGAGGAAGGTCCCTGGTCCCTCTGGATTGGAACAGGCCACACAAAACAGACTCAGCTCTTGCAGGCTGAGGAGTCACTTCCAGAAGTGACCTTTTGGGATCACAGCTTCCTCATCTGTGAGTAGAAAATGAGGTTTAGGGGTACAGACAGTGAAACCTGGGTCAGTGCTTTGAGTATCGAGGTGACTGGGTAAATCACAGTGTTTTTAACTGTCCAATGTCCCATAAATAAATGGCAGGGTATTGTGTGGCTTGTACCAAAGATATGAAGGAACTAGAGCTCTCATAGACTGCTGGTGGGAATGTTAAATGGTGCCACCACTTTGGGAAGCAATTTCTCAAAAGTTAAAACTTTCAAATACAGTAGGCCTGACCTGTGGTGGCGCAGTGGATAAAGCGTCAACCTGGCAACACTGAGGTCACCAGTTCAAAACCCTGCACTGGTCTGGTCAAGGCACATATGGGAGTTGAGCTTCCAGCTCCTCCCCCCTTTCTCTCTTTCTCTCTCTCTCTCTCACTCTGTGTCTCCTCTCTAAAATGAATTTAAAAAAAAACTTTCAAATACAGTAGTATCTTGAGATACGAACAGACCAACGTACTTTTTTTTTTTTTTTTTTTTTTAATTTTAATATATATTTTATTATTATTAATTCTAATGAGGTGACACCAATAAATCAGGGTACATATGTACAATGAAAACATCTCCAGGTTATCTTATCATTCAATTGTGTTGCATACCCATCACCAAAAGTCAAATTGTCCTCTGTCACCTTCAATCTGGTTTTCTCTGTGTCCCTCCCCTCCTCCCTATCCCACTTTTCCCTCCCTCCCCCCAACCCATAACCAACACTCTCTTGTCCATGTCTCATACCCTCACTTTCATGTCCCACCTATGTATGTAATCGTGCTGTTCTCAGTTTTTCTTTTTTTCTGATTTACTTATTTCACTCCGTATAATGTTATCAAGGTACATCCATTTTGTTATAAATGATCCGATGTCATCGTTTCTTATGGCTGAGTAGTATTCCATAGTATATATGTACCATAGCTTTTTAATCCACTCGTCTTCTGACGGACACTTGGGCTGTTTCCAAATCTTCGCTATTGTGAACAATGCTGCCACAAACATGGGGGCGCATTTCTTCTTTTCGAACAGTGCTATGGTGTTCTTAGGGTATATTCCTAAAAGTGGGATAGCTGGGTCAAAAGGCAGTTCAATTTTTAATTTTCTGAGGAATCTCCAAACTGTTTTCCACAGTGGCTGCACCAGTCTGCATTCCCACCAGCAGTGCAGAAGGGTTCCCTTTTCTCCACATCCTCGCCAGCACTTATTCTGTGTTGTTTTGCTGATAAGTGCCATTCTGACTGGTGTGAGGTGATATCTCATTGTGGTTTTAATTTGCATTTCTCTAATGATTAGTGATGTTGAACATTTTTTCATATGCCTATTGGCCATCTGTATGTCCTCTTTGGAGAAATTTCTATTCATTTCTTTTGCCCATTTTTTGATTGGGTTGTTTGTCTTCCTGGTGTTGCGTTTTATAAGTTCTTTATAAATTTTAGTTATTAACCCCTTATCAGATGTGCTGTCGAATATGTTCTCCCATTGTGTGGTTTGTCTTCTTATTCTGTTCCTATTGTCTTTAGCTGTGCAAAAACTTTTTAGTTTGATATAGTCCCATTTGTTTATCTTGCCTTTTATTTCAGTTGCCCATGAAGATAAATCGGCAAATATACCGCTGCTACAGATGTCGGAGAGCTTGCTGCCTATGTTTTCTTCTAAGATGCTTATTGTTTCACGGCTTACATTTAAGTCTTTTATCCATTTTGAGTTTGTTTTTGTGAATGGTGTAAGTTGATGGTCTAGTTTCATTTTTTTGCAGGTAGATGTCCAATTTTGCCAACACCATTTGTTAAAGAGGCTGTCTTTACTCCATTGTATGTTCTTTCCTCCTTTGTCAAATATCAGTTGTCCATAAAGCTGTGGGTTTATTTCTGGGTTCTCTGTTCTGTTCCATTGATCTATGTGCCTGTTCTTATGCCAGTACCAGACTGTCTTGAGTATAATGGCCTTATAGTAAACCTTGATATCAGGAAGCGTGATACCTCCTGCTTTATTTTTTCTTTTTAAGATTGCTGAGGCTATTCGTGTTCTTTTTTGGTTCCATATAAATTTTTGGAATATGTGTTCTATATCTTTGAAGTATGTCATTGGTATTTTAATTGGTATTGCATTGAATTTATAAATTGCTTTAGGTAATATAGACATTTTAATGATGTTTATTCTTCCTAGCCATGAGCACGGTATATGCTTCCACTTGTTTGTATCTTCCTTGATTTCTTTTATCAATGTTCTATAATTTTCCGAGTACAAGTCCTTAACCTCCTTGGTTAAATTTACTCCTAGGTACTTTATTTTTTTGGCTGCAATAGTGAAGGGGATTGTTTCCTTAATTTCTTTTGCTGATATTTCATTGTTGGTGTATAGAAATGCCTCTGATTTCTGAGTATTAATTTTATATCCTGCCACCTTGCTGAATTCATTTATAAGGTCCAGTAGTCTTTTGACTGAGACTTTAGGGTTTTCAATATACAATATCATATCATCTGCAAATAATGACAGTTTTACTTCTTCTTTTCCAATTTGTATGCCTTTTATTTCTTCTTCTTGTCTGATTGCTGTAGCTAGGACTTCCAGAACTATGTTGAATAAGAGTGGTGAAAGTGGGCAACCCTGCCTGGTTCCTGATCTTAAGGGGATTGCTTTTAATCTTTGTCCATTTAGTATGATGTTTGCTGTCGGTTTATCGTAGATGGCCTTTATCATGTTAAGGAATGATCCCTGTATTCCCACTTTACTGAGAGTTTTGAGCATGAATGGGTGCTGGATTTTATCAAATGCCTTTTCTGCATCTATTGAAATTATCATGTGATTTTTGTCCTTCCTTTTGTTTATATGGTGAATCACATTGATTGATTTGCGAATATTGAACCAGCCTTGCCTCTCCAGAATAAATCCCACTTGATCGTGGTGTATGATTTTTTTCATATATTGCTGGATCCGGTTGGCTAATATTTTGTTGAGAATTTTAGCGTCTAAATTCATCAGGGATATAGGCCTATAATTTTCTTTCTTTGTGTTGTCTTTGCCCGGTTTTGGGATCAGAATTATGCTCGCCTCATAAAAGGAGTTTGGAAGTCTTCCTTCCTCTTGAATTTTTTGAAATAGCTTGAGGAGAATAGGAATTAGTTCTTCTTTGAATTTTTGATAGAATTCACTTGTGAAGCCATCAGGCCCAGGACTTTTCTTTTTTGGGAGTTTTTTGATAACTGTTTCTATCTCATTTGTTGTAATTGGTCTGTTTAGGTGTTCTGATTCTTCCAGATTGATTTTTGGAAGGTTATATGATTCAAGAAATTTGTCCATTTCACCAAGATTGTCTAATTTTTTGGCATATAGTTCTTCATAGTATTTTCTTACAATGCTTTGTATTTCTGTTGTGTCAGTTGTTATTTCTCCACTGTCCTTTCTAATTTTATTTATTTGAGTCCTCTCTCTTTTTTTCTTGGTGAGTCTAGTTAAAGGTTCATCAATCTTGTTTACCTTTTCAAAGAACCAGCTTCTTGTTTCATTGATCCTCTGTATTGTTTCCTTAGCCTCTATGTCATTTATTTCTGCTCTGACCTTTATTATTTCTTTCCTTCTACTTGTCTTGGGTTTTATTTGTTGTTGTTTTTCTAGTTCTTTTAGATGCAGGGTTAGGTTGCTTATCTGAGCTTTTTCTAGCTTCTTATGATATGCCTGTAGTGCAATAAACTTCCCTCTCAGAACTGCTTTTGCTGTGTCCCATAAATTTTGAGTTGATGTATGCTCATTATCATTTGTTTCTAGAAACTTTTTTATTTCTTCTTTGATCTCATTGTTAATCCATTCATTATTTAATAACATGCTATTTAGTTTCCAAGTGTTTGAGTATTTTTCAGTTTTTCTTTTGTGGTTAATTTCTAGTTTCATGGCATTGTGATCAGAGAAAATGCTTGATATGATTTCAATCTTCTTAAATTTATTGAGACCATTTTTGTGTCCTAACATGTGGTCTATCCTAGAAAACGTACCATGAGCGCTTGAGAAGAATGTATATTCTACTGCTTTAGGGTGAAAAGTTCTGAAGATATCTATTAAATCAAGTTGATCTAGTGTATCCTTTAAGTCTGCTGTTTCTTTATTAATTTTCTTTCTTGAGGATCTATCCAGTGTTGTTAGAGGGGTATTGAAATCCCCTACTATGATAGTATTGCTGTTAATCTCGCCCTTTATATCCATCAAAGTTTGCTTTATGTATGTCGGGGCTCCTATATTTGGTGCATAGATATTTACAATAGTTATATCTTCCTGTTGAATTGTTCCCTTTATCATTATGTAGTGTCCTCCTTTATCTCTTACTACAGCCTTTGTTTTAAAGTCCATTTTGTCTGATATAAGTATTGCTACCCCTGCTTTTTTTTCATTTCCATTTGCATGAAATATTTTTTTCCATCCTTTTACCTTCAGTCTATGAGCATCTTTTGTTTTAAGGTGTGTCTCTTGTAGACAGCATATGTATGGGTCCTGTTTCTTTATCCATGCAGCTACCCTATGTCTTTTGATTGGATCATTTAATCCATTTACATTTAAGGTTATTATTGATATGTAGTTGTTTATTGCCATTTTATTCTTTAAAGCTGTATTCTTCTTTTGCTCTAGTCATTCCTCCCTTTAAACTGTTCACAAGAGGCCCCTTAGTATCTCTTGCAGAATTGGTTTGGTTTTTATGAATTCCTTGAGGCTTTCTTTTTCTGGGAAGCTCTTTATTTCTCCTTCAATTTTAAACGTTAGCCTTGCTGGATAGAGTAGTCTTGGTTGTAGGTTCTTGTTCTGCATTACTTTGATTATTTCTTGCCATTCCCTTCTGGCCTCAAGTGTTTCTGTTGAGAAGTCTGATGTCATCCTTATGGGGGCTCCTTTGTAGGTGATAGTCTTTTTTTCTCTAGCAGCTTTTAAAATTTTTTCTTTATCCATTAGCTTTGGTATTTTAACTATGATGTGTCTTGGTGTAGATCTTTTTGGGTTTCTCTTTAATGGAGTTCTGTGTGCTTCTTGAATGTGTGGAGTGTTTCCCAGCCTTAATTTAGGAAAGTTTTCTGCTATAATTTGATTGAACAAAGTTTCCATTTCCTGTCCTCTCTCCTCTTCTTCAGGCACCCCTATGATGCGAATGTTGTTTCTCTTCATGTTGTCACAAAGCTCCCTTAGAGTTTCCTCACATTTTTTAAGTCTCTTTTCCTTTTTCTTCTCTGCTTCTGTGCCTTTGTTTATTGTGTCCTCTAACTCGCTTATTCGATCCTCAGCGTCATCCATCCTGCTTTTAATTCCTTCCATTGTGGTCTTCAGTTCTGATACTGTATTTGTCATTTCTGTCTGATTCTTTTTTATTATTTCAATTTCATTTTTTATACTTGTTATCTCTTTATTTAGGTGTTCATAATGACTATCCATTGTTGCTTTAATTTCTTTGAACATCCTAACTATCATTATTCTAAATTCTGCTTCCGGTAATTTGGTTATATCTGGTTCATTCAGGTCCTTCTCTGGGGATTTCTCTTGATTCATTTGGTTTGCATTCCTCTGCCTGCCCATTTTTTCTGTGTATAAGCAAGTTGTGGCCACTGGAGTCCAGTAGGTGTTGCCTTTGTGTTCTCTAGGTGTGGTCTATCTGCAGGCCCCCCACCCCCTCTGCCGGTGCCTAGGGTGGTTGGGTATGAGCGTTGCCAGCGCGGGCCCACTGTGGCTTTTGCTGTGATTTCTGCCTCTCCTCCGTGGGAGGGGCTGTCACTGAAGCCACAAGATCAGCACCAAGGGTAGAGGTGAGCACCTTTCCTCAGCTGCGGACCCAGCCTATTTCCGGACTTCCGCCCAGAACCAGCAGTCGGAGCCTGCTCGCTACAGTTCCGCGGGTTAGGCGGGGCTTTTGACGTGCTCTCAGCTGTAAGCCTTTGCCCGTCCGGAGCTTTAGCCCCGCCCTCGAGGCCAGGGCCCTTTGCGCAGGGTCGGAAACCAAGGTTTATTGGGGCGGGCGTGTTTGCTGGCTTCCGCCGAGCTGCGTACTTCCGCTCGTCCCGGACTCTACCCCGCCCCCGTGTTCGGAGCCCGCTCGTGCACGTATGAATGCTATTCGCGTTTTCTCCGGCCGGATGGGGATAATAGCGTGGGCTCAGCTGCGAGCCTCCACCCGTCTCGGGGTCCACCCCGTTCTCATGCTCGGAGCCCGCTCGCGCACGTATACTGGCCAACCGCGGTTTCTCCGGCCGGGGGCGAGGGGACTGGTAGTGTCAGCTCAGCCGCTAGCCCCTGCCCGTCCCTGGTCCTAGCCCGGTCCCCACGGTCAGGGTCGGCTTGCGCAGGGCCTGCCTGTTCCTGGCCTCCCGCTTTGTCCCCGTAAGTGGGATTAAAGGCGGGCCCGCAGCTTCCGGACCGCTCTCGCGCTTCCCCTCCTACCCTCTGGGCTAGACCGATCTCCCACCGGCTTGGCCTCCGCCCACGCCGACAGAACCGCGTTTCAGCGTCCTGCCGCCCCAAAACCTTAAGCAGCCCTCAGCAGAGTAGGAAGGGACCTAATACTCCACACTGTAGGCCTGGGAGCTCCCTCACTTGTTTCACATCTCAAATCTGTCCAAACGCCTCTTCTAGGCTCTGGGACTGCAGGCTGGGGCTTGGTTCCTGGGACCCAGGTCCCTCCCTCTCTGCCAAACTTTCCTCCCGCCACACGGGTCTCTCCGGGCTGCCGTTTGCTCCGGGGAGCTGGGCAGCCCTTTTCGCGTTTTCGCTATTCCTACCAGTCTCAATGTGGCTTCTTCTGTGTTCCTTGGTTGAAGAGTCCACTTAGTTTTGTTCAAAGTTGGTTTATCCAGGTGATGGTTCTTAAAATTGCGTTGTAATCCACTTTGGTTCTGGGAGTTGGAAGTTGGTACGTTCGCCTACTCCGTCGCCATCTTGCTCCTCCTTTTTTTTTTTTTTTTTTTTTTTAATACGAGTTGCGACTTGGTTCGTATTTTTGTTTGAGGTCCAGTGAAATTCTGAGATACAAGTCGTGATTTGGGAAGCTGCCGCTAGTTGGCGCGTTGGCGCACAGGTCCATTATTGGCAGTTTGATATACAAGTTGACTGACTTACGAGCTCAGTTATAGAACGAATTAAATTTGTATCTCATGGTACCACTGTAAAAGGCATCCAGACCGGAAAAGAAGAAGTAAAACTTTCGTTATTTACATATGACATACTAACTATATATAGAGAACTCTAGTTTGACTGGTGGTGGCACAGTGGATAGAGTATCAACCTGAGATGCTTAAGGGCCAGGTTCAAAACTCTAAGGTTGCCAGCTTAAGCATGACTCATCCAGCTTGAGCACAGGTTTGCTTGCTTGAGCTTGGAATCATAGACATGATCCCATGGTTGCTGACATGAGCAAAGGGTCACTGGCTCAGGTGGAGCCCCCCAGTCAAGGCATGTATGAGAAGTAATCAATGAACAACTAAGGTGCCGCAAATATGAGTTGATGCTTTTCGTCTCCCCACCACCACCACTCTCAATGAAATAGAGTCCAGGGAAAAGATATTAGGACTGATAAATGACTTCAGTAAAGTAGGAGGATACAAAATTAATATTCAGAAATCAGTTGCACTTTTATATACCAATAATTAAATGTCAGAATAGAAGTTAAGGAAACAATAGCATTTACAACTGCATCAAAAAATATAAAATATTTAGGCCTGACCAGGTGGTGGCGCAGTGGATAGAGCATCGAACTGGGATGCGGAAGACCCAGGTTCGAGACCTGGAGATCGCCAGCTTGAACGCGGGCCCGTCTGGCTTGAGCACAAAGCTTGCCATCTTGAATCCAACGTTGCTGGCTCCAGCAAGGGGTTGCTCTGTCTGCTGAAGACCCGCGGTCAAGGCACATGTGAGAAAGTAATCAATGAACAACTAAGGTGTAACGGCAATGAAAAACTAACAATTGATGCTTCTCACCTCTCTCCGTTCCTGTCTGTCTGTCCCTATCTATCCTTCTCTCTGACTCTCTCTCTGTCCCTGTAATATATATATATATATATATATATATATATATATATAATATTTAGGAATAAATTTAAACATGGAGGTAAAAGAACTGTACTGGGAAAATTATAAGAAATACTAAGAAAGAAATTAAAGAAGATACAAATAAATGGGAGCATATACTGTGCTCATGGATAGAATTTAATGTAGTTTAAATGTCCATACTGCCCAAATCAATCTAGAGTTTCAATGCAATCTCTATCAAAATACCAATGGCATTTTTCACAAAACTAGACAAATAATCCTAAAATTTATGTGGAACCACAAAAGACCCCAAATAGCCAAAGTAATCTTAAGAAAAAGTTGGACAATTTCTCTCTCTCCTCTCTCTGGAGTATGGCTGCATCTTTCCCCCTTCTCCCAGGCATAATACTTTTGTCTTTCTTTCTCCTGAGCTCCAAGGGCCCTTCTTTTGACTCTGTAACTTGTTTCCTGAGTCTGTGCAGCCCAGCTGGGTCAGTTTTTCTACCTCTGTGACTCTAAATAAACTTTTGTTCGTTAAAGAAAAAAAAAGAATAAAGTTGGAGGTATCATACTACTGATGTCAAGCTATACTGCAAAGCTATAGTAATCAAAACAACATGGTACTGGCGTAAAAAAACAGATAGATCAATGGAACAGAAAAGAGAACCCAGAAATTAACCCATACCTATATGGTCAATTAATGACAAAGAAGGCAAGAATATACAATGGGGTAGAGAGAGTCACTTCAATAAATTATGTGGGGAAACTAGACAGAAACATACAAAAAATAAATAGACCATTTTCATACACTATATACAAGAATGAATTCAAAATGGACTAAAGGCTTAAGTGTAAGACTTGAAACCATAAAACTCCTAGAAGAAAACATAGGCAGTAAACTGACATTGCTCTTAGCAGTGTGTGTGTGTGTGTGTGTGTGTGTGTGTGTATATGATATGTCTCCTTGGGCAAAAGAAACAAAAAACAAACAAATGGGTCTACATCAAACTAAAAACTTTTTGCACAACAAAGTAAACCATCAACAAGAAGACAGCTTACTGAGTGGGAGAAGCTATTCACCAATGTTATGTTGATAAAGGTTTAATATCTAAATATATAAGAAATCCATACAACTTAGCACCAAAATGACAATGTTTTACATTTTTTAATTTATTCATTTTGAGAGAGAGAGAGGAGAGAGAAAGAAAGAGATAGAAGTGCGGAAGGAGCAGGAAGCATCAACTCCCTTATGTGCCTTGACCAGACAAGCTCAGGGTTTCAAATCTCAGCGTTCCAGGTTGACACTTTATCCACTGCGCCACCACAGGTCAGGCCAAACAATCTTTTAAAAATGGGCAGAGGACCTGAATAGACATTTCTCCAAAGAGGATATACAGATGGCTGATAGTTGTAAGAAAAGATGTTCAACGTCACTAATCATGAGGAAAATGCAAATTAAACTACAATGGGATATCACCTCACAACTGTCAAAATGGCTATTATCAATAAATCAACCGGTGTTAGCAAAGATGTTCAGAAAAGGGAACCTTTGTGCACTGTTGGGATTACAAATTAAAGCAGCCACTATGGAAACGGTATGAAGTCCTCAAAAAATTAAAAACAGAGCTATCATATGGCCCAGCAATTCCACTTCTGCATATTTATCCAAAGACACCCAAAACACTAATTTTAAAAGATACATGCATCCCTACGTTTACTGCAGCATTATTTACAATAGCCAAGATATGGAAGCAACCTAACTGTCTAGTAATAGACTATTGGATAAAGATGTGGTACATATATATATATAATGGAATATTACTTGGCCATAAAAAGGAATAAATTCTTACCAGTTGCAAAAGCATGGATGGACCTAGAGGATATTGTGCTAAGTAAATTAAGTCAAATAGAGAAAGACAAACACCATATGGTTTCATTTATATATGGAATCTAAAACACAAAATAAATGAATGAACAAAACTGATAAAGAGAACAAACTGATAGTTGCCAGATAGGGAGTTGGAAGACTAAGTAAAAAGGTTAAAGACTTAAGTACAAATTGGCCGATACAAAATAGGGAGTATAGTCAATGATATTGTAACATCTATGATGATGTCAGGCAGACAGGAGACATTATTTATAAGTTAGATAAATCTCTAATCACTATTCTGTACACCTGAAACATAATATTGAATGTCAACTGTAATTGAAAAAAATTTTAAGTTAAATTTGCAATTCTCTCTATTCACATATGACATGATCTTATATGGAGAAAAAATTAATCCACACTCAAAATTGTTTGAGTTAATAAAACTGTCAGAGGTAATAAAGTTCAGCAAAGTTGCTAGATATAAGATCACCATAAAAATTAATTGTATTTTTATATACTGGCAAAAGAACAAAAAGAATAAAATGGGAATAAATTTCACGAAGGAGATGTAAGACAACACTGAAAACTACAAAACATTTACTGTAAAAAATAAAAAAGACAACTAAATGAAAAAATACTCCTTTTCATGGGTTGAAGACATAATATAGTTAAAACAGCAGTACTCCCTAAGGTGATCTACAGATACTTTGAAAATCCCAATGGCCTTTTATGCAGAAATAAAAAATCTGATGCTAAAATTCATGTGATATTTCAAGGGAGTCTAAATAACCAATTTTTTTTTTTTTTTACTGGGAAAGAGAGTCAGAGAGAGGGATAGATAGGGACAGACAGACAGGAACGGAGAGAGGTGAGAAGCATCAATCATTAGTTTTTTGTTTTGTTTTGTTTTACATTTTTAAATTAATTTTAATGGGGTGACACCAATAAATCAGGGTACATATGTACAACAAAAACATCTCCAGGTTATCTTATCATTCAATTATGTTGCATACCCGTCACCCAAAGTCAAATTGCCCTCTGTCACCTTCTGTATGGTTTTCCCTGTGCCCCTCCCTGCCTCCTTATCCCACCCTCTCCTCCCTCCCCCCACCCCGTAACCACCACTCTCTTGTCCATGTCTCATAGTCTCACTTTTATGTCCCACCTATGTATGAAATCATGCTGTTCTCAGTTTTTTTCTGATTTACTTATTTCACTCCGTATAATGTTATGAAGGTCGATCCATTTTGTTGTAAATGATCCGATGTCATCATTTCTTATGGCTGAGTAGTATTCCATAGTATATATGTACCTAAGCTTTTTTTAAAAAAAAAGATGGTATTGGAGCTCAATCTTTTTTTTTCTTTTTATTTATTCATTTTAGATAGGAGGCACAGAGAGAGAGAGATAAAGAGAGAAAGGGGGGAGGAGCTGGAAGCACCAACTCCCACATGTGCCTTGACCAGACCAGTGCAGGGTCTTGAACTGGTGACCTCAGTGTTCCCAGGTCGATGCTTTATCCACTGCGCCACCACAGGTCAGGCTGTACCAAAGCTTTTTAATCCACTCGTCCTCTGACGGACACTTGGGCTGTTTCCAGATCTTCGCTATTGTGAACAATGCTGCCACAAACCTGGGGGCGCATTTCTTCTTTTTGAACAGTGCTATGGTGTTCTTAGGGTATATTCCTATAAGTGGGATAGCTGGGTCAAAAGGCAGTTCGATTTTTAATTTTTTGAGGAATCTCCATACTGTTTTCCACAGTGGCTGCACCAGTCTGCATTCCCACCAGCAGTGCAGAAGGGTTCCCTTTTCTCCACATCCTCGCCAGCACTTATTCTGTATTGTTTTGCTGATGAGTGCCATTCTGACTGGTGTGTGGTTTTAATTTGCATTTCTCTAATGATTAGTGATGTTGAGCATTTTTTCATATGCCTATTGGCCATCTGTATGTCCTCTTTGGAGAAATTTCTATTCATTTCTTTTGCCCATTTTTTGATTGGATTGTTTGTCTTCCTGGTGTTGAGTTTTATAAGTTCTTTATAAATTTCGGTTATTAACCCCTTATCAGAC
Organism: Rhynchonycteris naso; assembly: GCA_037038555.1. NCBI lineage: Eukaryota > Metazoa > Chordata > Mammalia > Chiroptera > Emballonuridae > Rhynchonycteris > Rhynchonycteris naso. The sequence goes on along the minus strand of CM073000.1, from coordinate 197,073,708 downwards.
GTGTTGTCGAATATGTTCTCCCATTGTGTGGTTTGTCTTTTTATTCTGTTCTTATTGTCTTTAGCTGTACAAAAACTTTTTAGTTTGATATAGTCCCATTTGTTTATCTGGCCTTTTATTTCATTTGCCCATGGAGATAAATCGGCAAATATATTGCTGCTACTGACGTCAGAGAGCTTGCTGCCTATGTTTTCTTCTAAGATGCTTATGGTTTCACAGCTTACGTTGAAGTCTTTTATCCATTTTGAGTTTGTTTTTGTGAATGGTGTAAGTTGATGGTCTAGTTTCATTTTTTTGCAGGTAGATGTCCAATTTTCCCAACACCATTTGTTAAAGAGGCTGTCTTTACTCCATTGTATGTTCTTTCCTCCTTTGTCAAATATCAGTTGTCCATAAAGCTGTGAGTTTGTTTCTGGGTTCTCTGTTCTATTCCATTGATCAATGTGCCTGTTCTTATGCCAGTACCAGTCTGTCTTGAGTATAATGGCTTTGTTGTAGACCTTGATATCCGGAAGAGTGATACCTCCTGCTTTATTTTTTCTTTTTGAGATTGCTGAGGCTATTCGTGTTCTTTTTTGGTTCCATATAAATTTTTGGAATATGTTTTCTATATCTTTGAAGTATGTCATTGGTATTTTAATTGGTATTGCATTGAATTTATAAATTGCTTTGGGTAATATAGACATTTTAATGATGTTTATTCTTCCTAGCCATGAGCACGGTATATGCTTCCACTTGTTTGTATCTTTCTTGATTTCTTTTATCAATGTTTTATAATTTTCAGAGTACAAGTCCTTAACCTCCTTGGTTAAATTTACTCCTAGGTATTTTATTTTTTTGGCTGCAATAGTGAAGGGGATTGTTTCCTTAATTTCTTTTGCTGACAGTTCATTGTTTGTATATAGAAATGCCTCTGATTTCTGAGTATTAATTTTATATCCTGCCACCTTGCTGAATTCATATATAAGGTCCAGTAGTTTTTTGACTGAGACTTTAGGGTTTTCTATATACAATATCATATCATCTGCAAATAATGAGAGTTTTACTTCTTCTTTTCCAATTTGGATGCCTTTTATTTCTTCTTCTTGTCTGATTGCTATAGCTAGGACTTCCAGAACTATGTTGAATAAAAGTGGTGAAAGAGGAACCCCTTCCTGGTTCCTGATTTTAAGGGGATTGCTTTTAATTTTTGTCCATTTAGTATGATGTTTGCTGTGGGTTTGTCGTAGATGGCCTTTATCATGTTAAGGAATGTTCCTTGTATTCCCACTTTACTGAGAGTTTTGAGCATGAATGGGTGCTGGATTTTATCAAATGCCTTTTCTGCATCTATTGAAATTATCATGTGATTTTTGTCCTTCCTTTTGTTTATGTGATGAATCACATTGATTGATTTGCGAATATTGAACCAGCCTTGCCTTTCCAGAATAAATCCCACTTGATCATGGTGTATGATTTTTTTCATATATTGCTGGATCCGGTTGGCTAATATTTTGTTGAGAATTTTAGCGTCTAAATTCATCAGGGATATAGGCCTATAATTTTCTTTCTTTGTGTTGTCTTTGCCCAGTTTGGGGATCAGAATTATGCTCGCCTCATAAAAGGAGTTTGGAAGCCTTCCTTCCTCTTTCTTTTTTTTTTTTTTTAAAGGTTTATTTATATATATATATATTTTTTATTATTTATTCATTTTAGAGAGGAGACACAGATCGAGAGAGAGAGAAAGAGAGAGAGAGAGAAAGGGGGGAGGAGCTGGAAGCATCAACTCCCATATGTGCCTTGACCAGGCCAGCGCAGGGTTTTGAACTGGCGACCTCAGTGTTCCCAGGTCGACGCTTTATCCACTGCGCCACCACAGGTCAGGCCAGCCTTCCTTCCTCTTGAATTTTTTGAAATAGCTTGAGGAGGATAGGAGTTAGTTCTTCTTTGAATTTTTGATAGAATTCACTTGTGAAGCCATCAGGCCCAGGACTTTTCTTTTTTGGGAGTTTTTTGATAATGTTTCAATCTCACTTGTTGTAATTGGTCAGTTTAGGTGTTCTGGTTCTTCCAGATTGATTTTTGGAAGATTATATGATTCAAGAAATTTGTCCATTTCATCTAGGTTGTCTAATTTTTTGGCATAGAGTTCTTCATAGTATTTTCTTACAATGCTTTGTATTTCTGTTGTATCAGTTGTTATTTCTCCACTGTCATTTCTAATTTTATTTATTTGGGTCCTCTCTCTTTTTTTCTTGGTGAGTCTAGTTAAAGGTTCATCAATCTTGTTTACCTTTTCAAAGAATCAGCTCCTGGTTTCATTGATCCTCTGTATTGTTTCCTTAGCCTCTATGTCATTTATTTCTGCTCTGATCTTTATTATTTCTTTCCTTCTACTGATCCTGGGCTTTATTTGCTGTTGTTTTTCTAGTTCTTTTAGCTGCAGGGTCAGGTTGCTCGTTTGAGCTTTTTCTAGCTTCTTATGATATGCCTGTAGTGCAATGAACTTCCCTCTCAGTACTGCTTTTCCTGTGTCCCATAAATTTTCAGTTGATGTATGCTCATTATCATTTGTTTCTAGAAACTTTTTTATTTCTTCTTTGATCTCATTGTTAATCCATTCATTATTTAATATCATGCTACTTAGTTTCCAAGTGCTTGAGTATTTTTCAGTTTTTCTTTTGTAGTTAATTTCTAGTTTTATGGCATTGTGATCAGAGAAAATGCTTGATATGATTTCAATCTTCTTAAATTTATTGAGACCATTTTTGTGTCCTAACATGTGGTCTATCCTAGAAAACATACTGTGAGCGCTTTAGAAAAATGTATATTCTACTGCTTTAGGGTGAAAAGTTCTGAAGATATCTATTAAATCAAGTTGATCTAGTGTATCCTTTAAGTCTGCTATTTCTTTATTAATTTTCTTTCTTGAGGATCTATCCAGTGTTGTTAGTGGAGTATTGAAATCCCCTACTATTACAGTATTGCTATTAATCTCGCCCTTTATATCCATCAAAGTTTGCTTTATGTATGTCGGGGCTCCTATATTTGTTGCGTAGATATTTATAATAGTTATATCTTCCTGTTGAATTGTTCCCTTTATCATTATGTAGTGTCCTTCTTTATCTCTGACTACAGCCTTTGTTTTAAAGTCCATTTTGTCAGATATAAGTACTGCTACACCAGCTTTTATTTTCATTTCCATTTGAATGAAGTATTTTTTTCCATCCTTTTACCTTCAGTCTATGTGTATCTTTTGTTTTAAGGTGTGTCTCTTGTAGATAGCATATGTATGGGTCCTGTTTCTTTATCCACGCAGCTACCTTATGTCTTTTTTTAATTGGATCATTTAATCCATTTATATTTAAGGTTATTATTGATATGTAGTTGTTTATTGCCATTTTATTCTTTAAAGCTGTATTCTTCTTTTGCTATATTCTTTCCTCCCTTTGAACTGTTCACACCAGGCCCCTTAGTATCTCTTGCAGAATTGGTTTGGTTTTAATGAATTACTTGAGGCTTTCTTTGTCTGGGAAGCTCTTTATTTCTCCTTCAATTTTAAACGTTAGAGTAGTCTTGGTTGTAGGTTCTTGTTCTGCATTACTTTGAATATATCTTGCCATTCCCTTCTGGCCTCAAGTGTTTCTGTTGAGAAGTCCAATGTCATCCTTATGGGGGCTCCTTTGTAGGTGAAACCTTTTTTTTTTCTAGCAGCTTTTAATATTTTCTCTTTATCCCTTAGGTTTGGTATTTTAACTATGATGTGTCTTGGTGTAGATTTTTTTGGGTTTCTTTTAATGGAGTTCTGTGTGCTTCTTGAACGTGTGGAATGTTTTCCAGCCTTAATTTAGGGAAGTTTTTTGCTATGATTTGATTGAACAAAGTTTCTATTTATTGTTCTCTCTGCTCTTCTTCAGGAACCCCTATGATGCGAATGTTGTTTCTCCTCATGTTGTCACAGAGCTCCCTTAGAGTTTCCTCACATTTTTTGAGTCTCTTTTCCTTTTTCTTCTCTGCTTCTGTGCCTTTGTTTATTGTGTCTTCTAACTCGCTGATTCGATCCTCAGTGTCATTCATCCTGCTTTTAATTCCTTCCATTGTGGTCTTCAGTTTTGATACTGTATTTGTCATTTCTGTCTGATTCTTTTTTATTATTTCAATTTCGTTTTTTATACTTGTTATCTCTTTATTTAGGTTTTCATAGTGACTATCCATTGTGCTCTAATTTCTTTGAACATCCTAACTATCATTATTCTAAATTCTGCTTCTGGTAATTTGGTTATATCTGGTTCATTCAGGTCCTTCTCTGGGGATTTCTCTTGATTCATTTGGTTTGCATTCCTCTGCCTGCCCATTTTGTCTGTGTATAAGCAAGTTGTGGCCACTGGAGTCCAGTAGGTGTTGTCTTTGTGTTCTCTAGGTGTGGTCTGTCTGCAGGCCTGCCACCCCCTCTGCCACTGCCAAGGGCGGTTGGGTATGGGCGTTGCCAGCGCTCGCCCACTGTGGCTGTTGCTGTGATTTCCGCCTCTCCTCTGCGGGAGGGGCTGTACTCAAGCCACAAGCCTCAGCACCAAGGGTAGAGGTGAGCACCTTTGCTCAGCTGCAGACCCAGCCTGTTTCCGGGCTTCCGCCCAGCACCCGCGGTCAGAGCCTGCTCGCCACCGTTTCTCGGGTTGGACGGGGCTTCTGATGTGCTCTCAGCTGTGAGCCTTTTCCTGTCCAGAGCTTTAGCCCCACCCTCGAGGCCAGGGCCCTCCTGCGCAGGGTCGCAAACCAAGGTTTATTGGGCCAGGTGTGGCTGCTCGCGTGCGCTCAGCTGCGAGCTTCCGCTCGTCCCGGGCTCTACCCTGCCCCTGCATTCAGAGCCAACTTGCACACTCAGGATGACAAACCGCGGTTTCTCCGGCCGGTTGGGCCCAGTGGTGTGAGCTCAGCCGCGCACCTCCACCCGTCCCTGGTCCTAGCCCCGTCCCCGCAGTCAGGGCTGGCTTGCGCAGGGTTGCAGAGCAGATCTCTGCCCATTCCTGGCCTCCCGCTTTTTCCCCGCAGGTGGGGTTACAGGCGGGCTCGCAGCTGCCAGACCGCTTTCACGTGTCCCCTCCACCCCTGCTGGGCTAGACCGAGCTCATACCGGCTGGGCCTCCGCCCCCGCCGACAGAACCACGTTTCAGCGTCCCACCGCCACCATCCCTCCAACAACCCTCAGCAGAGTAGGAAGGGCCCTAACACTCCATACTGTAGACCGGGGAGCTCCCTCCCTCTAAGCAGCTCTACTCTAATTGCCGCGGGAGAGCTTGTTTGGCTGGTGTCCTGTCTTCCTTTGCTGGTATTGCTAGTTCCAGGGGAAATATTTGTTTTTGACTAAGGAAGTGACTTAGCCCAGGGGTTAGGGTGGCTGTCCCTCAGAGTGTTTGACCCTGTGCCTTCAGTCCACACTCTTCCCGCTGCTCTGGTCCTCTCCTCTGTCCCCGTTCCCCGGAGCCCCGGGTGTGTGGTTGTGAGAGAGGTTTTCTGCGCTGTCCCTTTAAAAAGAATCTTGGGTCTGAAAAAACTCTCTTTCTCACAAACAGTATCCTTACTTGTTTCACAGCTCAATACTGTCCCAACGCCTCTTCTAGGCTCTGCGACTGCAGGCTGGGGCTTTGTTCCTGGGACCCAGGTCTCTCCCTCTCCACCAAACTCTCCTCCCGTCATGCAGGTCTCTCTGGGCTGCCGTTCACTCCAGGGAGCTGGGCAGCCCTCTTCACGTTTTTGCTATTCCTACCAGTCTCAGTGTGGCTTCTTCTGTGTTCCTTGGTTGAAGAGTCCACTTAGTTTAGTTCAAAGTTGGTTTATCCAGTCGATGGTTCTTAAAATTGAGTTATAATCCACTTTGGTTCTGGGAGTTGGAAGTTGGTACGTCCACCTACTTCATCGCCATGTTGCTCCCTCCAATCATTAGTTTTTCACTGCCATTATGACACCTTAGTTGTTCATTGACTGCCTTCGCACATGTGCCTTGACTGCGGGCCTTCAGCAGACCGAGCAACCCCTTGCTGGAGCCAGCGACCTTGGATCCAAGCTGGCGAGCTTTTGCTCAAGCCAGATATGCCCGCGCTCAAGCTGGCAAGCACGGGGTCTTGAACCTGGGTCTTCCGCATCCCAGTCCGACGCTCTATCCACTGCACCACCGCCTGGTCAGGCCCCCCCAAAAAAAATATTTTTAAACAAAAATTTTTTCCCTGGGAAATGTGATTTTATTTTGTAAGATTTTATTTATTGCCTGATCAGGTGGTGATGCAGTGGATAGAGCATCAGACTGGGACGCAGAGGAGCCAGGTTCAAAAACCCTGAGGTCACCAGCTTTAGTGTGGGTTCATTTTGTTTGAGCACTTGAGTAAGGAGTCACTTGGTCTGCTGTAGTCCCCTGGTCAAGGCACGTATGAGAAAGTAATCAGTGAACATCTAATGTGCTGCAATGAAGAATTGCTGCTTCTAATCTCTCTCCCATCCTGTCTGTCCCTATCTGTCCCTCTCCCTATCTCTGTCAAAAAAAATTGTTTTTTGATTTTTAGAAAGAGGAGAGAGAGAAAATCAGGAGTGGGGTGGGTGAAGGAGCAGGATGCATCAACTTGTCATTACTTCTCATATGTGCCTTGACTGAGCAAGTCCAGGCTTTCAAACCAGTGACCCCAGCATTCTACGTCAATGCTCTATCCACCGAGTCACCAAAACTCAGGCCCAAAAAGAAAAATTTTAATTTACAGAACACAGTGTGAAACTGGCATAAGGATAGACATCTCAACCAATAAAAATAGACCATAAATAAACCTATATATCTATGGTCAATTGATTTTCAACAAGAGTGCCAAGATAATTCAATTGAGGCAAGAATTTCTTCAACAAATGATCCTGGGGCAACTGAATAGCCACATGCAAAAGAATGAAGTTAGACCCCTACCTCACACCATTAACTCAAAATTCATCAAATACCTAAATGTAAGAGCTAAAATTATAAAACTCTTAGAAGAAAGCATAAGAGTAAATCTTTATGCCCTGGCCAGGTAGCTCAGTTGGTTAGAGCATTGTCCTAATATGCCACAGTTGCAAGTTCAATCTCCGGTCAGGGCATATACAAGAACAACCAATAGATGCATAAATAAGTGAAACAACAAATCAGTATTTCTCTCGCTAAAATCCATCAATCTGCCAATAAATAAATAAAGTAGCCTGACCAGGTGGTTGCGCAGTGGATAGAGCGTTGGACTGGGATGTGGAAGACCCAGGTTTGAGACCCCAAGATTGCCAGCTTGAGTGCAGGCCCACCTGGCTTGAGCAAAAGCTCGTCAGCTTGGACCCAAGGTCGCTGGCTTCAGCAAGGGGCTGCTCGGTCTGCTGAAGGCCCGCGGTCAAGGCACGTGTGAGAAAGCAATCAATGAACAACTATGGTGTCGCAATAGCAACGAAAAACTAATGATTGATGTTTCTCATCCCTCTTCGTTCCTGTCTGTCTGTCCCTATCTATCCCTCTCTCTGACTCTCTCTCTGTCCCTATAAAAAATAATAAATAAATAAATAAAGTAAATTTGTATGATTTTGGATTTGACAGTAAATTATTAGATATGACAACAATACCGCAAGTAACAAAAGAAAAAATAAATTGGACTTTATCAAAATTTAAAACTTTTTTGCTGTAAAAGGCTCTATCAGTGGGAACGTCGGACTGGGATGCGGAGGACCCAGGTTCGAGACCCCCGAGGTCGCCAGCTTGAGCGCAGGCTCATCTGGTTTGAGCAAAAGCTCGCCAGCTTGGACCCAAGGTCGCTGACTCCAGCAAGGGGTTACTCGGTCTGCTGAAGGCCCGCGGTCAAGGCACATATGAGAAAGCAATCAATGAACAACTTAGGTGTCGCAACAAAAAACTGATGATTGGTTGCTGGTTCGAAGCACCAGGCTTGTCCTGTCAAGGTACATAAAAGAAACAATTACTATGAATTGCTTCCCTCCCCCCGCAACTTTGTCTCTCTCTCCTCACCTTGAAATCAATAAATAAAATCATAAAAAGAGAAAGAAAAGGCCTGACCAGGCGGTGGCGCAGTGGATAGAGAATCAGACTGGGATGCAGAGGACCTGACCCAGGTTCAAAACCCTGAGGTTACCAGCTTGAGTGCGGGCTCATCCGGCTTGAGCATGGGCTCACCAGCTTGACCGTGGGGTCACCGGCTTGAGCATGGTATCTTAGACATGACCCCATGGTTGCTGGCTTAAGCACAAAAGTCACTGGCTTGAGCAAGGGGTCACTCGCTCTGCTGGAGCCCCCTGGTCAAGGCACATATGAGAAAGCAACGAATGAACAACTAAGGTGTCACAACAAATAACTGATGCTTCTTATCTCTTTCTCTTCCTCTCTGTCCTTATCTGTCCCTCTCTCTGTCTGTGTCACACAAAAAAAGAAGTAAAAGACAGTCTACTCCAGGGGTCCCCAAACTACCGCCCGTGGGCCGAATGCGGCCCCCTGAGGCCATTTATCCGGCCCCGGCCGCACTTCTGGAAGGGGCACCTCTTTCATTGGTGGTCAGTGAGAGGAGCACAAGATGCATCCGCACCCATAGTTCCCACTGAACAGTGGTTCTTAACCTGGGTTCTATCGAACCCTAGGGGTTCGATGAGTCAGTCTTAGGGGTTCGGAGAAGCCTCTGCCGCGGAGGCCAGAATAAAGTAATACCATAATTTGTTGTGAGTTCATGCACTTTGTTGGTTTTGTTCTTTGAGCAAGGTGATGTTCATGCACAGATCATTTTGTGCACCGGTAAAAATACATATACCTATGTCTTGAATTTGGAAAAAAAAATCATATTTTATTTATCACTAAAGAAGGGTTCGGTGAATGCACATATGAAACTGGTGGGTTTGGTACCACAAAAACGGTTAAGAACCACTGCCATTGAAATACTGGTCAGTTTGTTGATTTAAATTTACTTGCTCTTTATTTTAAATATTGTATTTATTCCCGTTTTGTTTATTTACTTTAAAATAAGATATGTGCAGTGTGCATAGGGATTTGTTCATAGTTTTTTTTATAGTCCGGCCCTCCAACGGTCTGAGGGACAGTGAACTGACCCCCTGTGTAAAAAGTTTGGGGACCCCTGGTCTACACATTGTGATAAAATATTTGCAAATCTTATATTAGATTAGTATCCAGAATATACTATAAAGAATTCTTACAACTCAACCACAAAAAGACAACCCAATTTTACAATGGCAAAGAAGTTGAATAGACATTTCTCCAGAGAAGTTATACAAGCTGTCACCAAGCACAAGAAAATGAGCTCAAGATCATTAGTCATTAGGGAAATGTAATTTGAAACCACAATGTGATACTACTTCACAGCCATGAGAATGGATATAATTAAATTTTTAAAAAATTGACAAATGTTAGTGAGGATGTGGAGAAACTGGAGCCCTCCTACAATGCTGATTGTAACGTAAAACGGTGGAGCCAATGTATGAAAGTTCAAGTTGATACACAGCCTTTTGAGCTCTTTGCACTGTCAGGTTTTTTGTTGTTTGTTGTTTTAGCCATCTTAATAGCTGCCTGGTGGTATCTCATTGTGGTTTAATATGTGTTTTTCTAGTGACTAATAACCTTGAACAACTTTTTGCTTATTATTTGCCATATATCTTCAACAAATGGTGCTGGGAAAACCTGATAGTATCTTTAAATTTTTGTCCACGTCTAACTGAATTACGGTTTGAGAATTTGGGAGATGTGTTTTCATCAGATGTGTTTTGTGAATATTTTCATCTTGATTGTAGATTATCTTTTCTTTCCTTAAAAGTGTCTTGAAGAGAAGTTTAAATTTTTGATGAAGTCCAGTTTATTAAAAAACATTTTTTGCCTGACCAGGCGGTGGCGCAGTGGATAGAGTGTCAGACTGCGATGAGGAAGACCCAGGTTCGAGACCCCGAGGTCACCAGCTTGAGAGCGAGCCCATCTGGCTTGAGCAAAGAGTTCGCCAGCTTGGACCCAAGGTTGCTGGCTCCAGGAAGAGTTTGCTCGGTCTGCTGAAGGCCCGAGGTCAAGGCACATGTGAGAAAGCAATCAATGAACAAATAAGGTGTTGCAACGGCAATGAAAAACTAATGATTGATGCTTCTCACCTCTCTCCATTCCTGTCTGTCTGTCCCTATCTATCCCTCTCTCTGACTCTATCTCTGTCCCTGTAAAAAAGAAAAACAAACAAACAAACATTTTTTTAAGATTTATACTTTTGGGCCTGGCCTGTGGTGGCACAGTGGATAGATTGTTGACCTTGAATGCTGAGGTCACAGATTCCAAACCCCAGGCTTGCCTGGTCAAGGCACAGAGGACAAGCAACCAATGAACAACTAAAGTGAAAAAACTATTAAGTTGATACTTCTCGCTCTTCCCCCTACCCAGGTAAAATCAATAAATAAAATCTTAAAAAAAAAAAAAATTTAGGCCCTGACCTGTTGGTTCAGTGGTAGAGTGTCGGCTTGGCACGTGGATGTCCCAGGTTCGATTTCTGGCCAGGGCACACAGGAGAAGCACCCATCTGCTTCTCCACCCTTCTCCCTCTCCTTCCTATCTCTCTCTTCCCAGAGCAAAGTTGGCCTGGGCGCGGAGAATGGCTCCATGGCCTTTGCCTCAGGCGCTAGCATGGCTCTGGTTGCAGTGAAGCAAGGCTCCAGACGGGCAGAGCATCGCCCCCTAGTGGGCATGCCAGGTGGATCCTGGTGTAGGGCGCATGCAGGAGTCTGTCTCTCTGCCTCCCCACTTCTCACTTCAGAAAAATAAAAAAAGGATTTATACTTTTGGCGTATCTAAGAAATCTTGCTTAACCCAGTCATAAAGCTTTTCCCCTAAGTTTTCTTCCTTCCCTTTCCTTTCTTTCTGATTTTATTTATTGATTTTAGAGAGAGATGGGAGACAGAAGGGGTGGGGAAAGGAGCGGGAAGCATCAACTTGTAGTAGTTGCTTCTCATATGTGCCTTGAAGGCGCAAGCCTGGGTTTCGTTTTGAAAAGGTGACCTCAGCATTACATGTTGATGCTTTATACACTGTGCCATTACGGGTCAGGTCTCTAAGTTTTCTAATAGAAAATTCAGTTTTAGTTTTTTGTTTCTTTTAACTTAAAGATACTTCATTGGGCACTTGATATGAACAGCAGTTTACCCTGATAAGTGACAGTTTTAGGTTTTAGGTGTGGAGATTCATTTATTTGGATTTCCAATAGTTTCAAACCATTTATTGAAAGACTACTGTCTACTTAAGTGCTTTGTCATCTATTACCGACTTTATAGGTGTAAATATATCTACGGACTCTCTTCATAGTTGGTGCATTTATGCGCCAGTTACTTCGCCAATACCAATACAGGGGTGGAGGGCATCCCAGCGGTTGGCAGTCCCACCTCTTCGCTCACCCTGCCAAGCTCAGTCCACTTCAGCTCCCGGCTCTTTGTCGCCTGTCCACCATAGCAGCCCTAAGGAATGCTCCCACGTGAACACCCAGCTGGCCGGGTCATCTATTGTGTGCGCTCCTCTCACAGAAACCTTCCGTCATTCAAGCAGGCGCACAAACACTCCACCTCTGGGGTGCGGGCTGGGGAGGAGGGGCGGGGGGGGGGGAGACAGTTACCAAGACAACCACCGGCGCGCCAGGACCCGGATCAATTTCCAACCTGTCGTGACGAATGAGTCGGGTGCGCGTGCGCGGGTCCAGGCCTGACACCCTCCCGCGGTACCGTGATCAGTCCCGGCCGCCCATCTGTATTCGGGGGTTTTGCCCTTTAACACTGCGGTTTCTTCTCGGGGACTTCTGATGCGCGCGCATCTAGCAGTTTATGCATGGCAGAAAGAAGCGTGCTGGGCAAGGGACACCCGGCTTCGTGACGTTATCAGACATTCTAGAGGCGTAGGAAATGGAAAGCAGGCTGTAGAGCGCCTAGCACGGTTTAAGCACACAGTAGGTGCTCAGAACTAGTCGGCCAGTGCCGAATATCTCTGCAAAACCTGTGGCGGGGGTTCGGCCACACTGCAGCTCGGAGCTTCTGATCGGGCAGTAATCGCACAGCCCCCTGTTTCGGGACATCCTTAAGTAGTCCACCCCTTCCCTTGTGCGCGCGCGCAGTCCGGCCGTTTGTCTCCCGTTTGGTTTGGCCCCTGCTGCGTGCCGTCCAGTGTTCCGTGAGTTGCCATAGAGACACGAGCGCTGAGTGGAGAACGACAGCGACTCCGAGCTAGTGGGCACTTGAGCGTCATGTCTTTCCGCGACCTCCGCAGTAAGGCCACCTTTCCCCTTGTTATCTAAGGGCCTCCCGAAAGACTCGAGACTCCGGCCTGCCGGGTCCTTTTGTCTGAGCTCCGCCGGACTCCTCCCGGGCCTCTGCGCCTCGGGGGCGTCCCTGGCCTTCTGCGGCTTCCCGAGCTGAGCGCCCCAGCCATGGCACGGCGCTTTCTGCAATGATGGGAAGTTTCGTATCCGCCGCTGGCAGTGGCTCGTGTCGCTGAGGAACCGAAGTTTGAATTTTATCTAATTTTGACCGGCTTTAGCTCAGTGGTTCCTTCGAGTCAGGCTCTCTTGCTAATTTTATCGAATTTTAATTGGTTTGTGTAACCCTTGGGCTCTTCGCAGCGGTTAAACGCAGAAACCGTTTTGGAGTTAGGTTAGGTAAGGTTAGGTTAAATTAGAGCTCAGAGAAACGAACAACAAACAAGACCGAGGAGGGGACTGCTGAGTAATAATTGCAGCCCGTTTTTTGAGTTTTTATGACCTGCCAGGTAGTAACTGTTTAGTGTGCGTGCTTCATTTTATTTACTCCTCTAAATACATTTCTGTATTTAGACATGAGGAAACGGGCACAGAGAAGCCAAGTTACTCAGTCAAGGATTCAGGTGATACGAGCTGGCACTGGAATTTGAATTCACCTAACTTCCGAAGCCTTCATCCTTTCTAAAGAGGCTGATTAGGAGGGAACCCAAATGCCTTTGCTGGAAGGTTGGAGAAGTGGAAGCATAGGGAAAAGAAAATTGGTTATTCATGCTTTGGGAGACGCCTGTTACACACCAGACATTTTGCATTCACTATCTTATTTTAGTCCTCACTTTAACAGTGAAATAGGTGGTATAATTCTGGACTAAATATTTGATAAATAAAGGAGCTTGCTTTAGGTCACACAGCCAGAACTGGCTGGAACCTAGGATCAAGACAGTACTGTGTAAATTAGAATTCCTTGCCTTCTATACAGTGTCATTTTCTGAATCAGAAGCAGTTTAGCTATTGACTCCACCTGCATAGATGTAGCAGGTGATTGCCAATTTGGTGTGATTTGAGGGGCCTCTGTAAGGCCAAATTTCTATCTGAATTACTGGTGCCTCAGATTTCATCATTAAATATTACTCCTTTCCTTATGAAGTGCTCTTTTTCTGCCATGTAAATATACAGGAAGACGCATCACCAACTAGCACCATAGTATGAATTTTGCCTTCTGGGATTTGAAGGTTCTTGGTGACTATGTTGTAGAGACAAGTTCCTCTTCCCTGTAGTTAGAGCACTCTGCTAGGGGACATTGAATGGAGTTGTATGGGGAAGAGTGTACAAGAAGGAGACTTCTGAACATTTTGGCATTAAATGAATTCTGTACAGCCTGACCTGTGGTGGCGCAGTGGATAAAGCGTCGACCTGGGAACACTGAGGTCGCCAGTTCAAAACCCTGCACTGGTCTGGTCAAGGCACATATGGGAGTTGATGCTTCCAGCTCCTCCCCGCTTTCTCTCTTTCTCTCTCTCTCTCTCTCTCACTCTGTGTCTCCTCTCTAAAATGAATAAATTAAAAAAAATGAATTCTGTACAATTGTGTCATTTATGGTAAGAATCTTACTTAAATTGTCTCCATTCTGACAATAATAGTGCAGAATGGACAGGACCTAACTGCTGCTTAGTGGGAAGAAATATTTAGGCAATGCCTGACTATGTGATAGGAAGGCTGCTGCTTTCTTTTCCATTTCCTCTGCTCATGCTTCCTCTTCTGTTGTCTGGTGAAATAACCTAACCTCTGGTGCGTGGGTAGCTTCTTTGTAAATGTTGTTGGGACATTTTGAATATCTGCCTTCAAGAAGAGTGAGGACAGACGTTAAATAGCCACGAGCACACTGAATAAAGATCTTGGCACATTGTGGGAACTCAAAACATGTTAGTAGTGTTTATTTCCAAGTCCTGCTTAAAGCTTAGTGACAGTAACTTTCTGTATCAACAAGTGCTAGTATTACTGTTTCTTAATCTGATTTATAATAAATCTAGCCTGACCCATGGTGGCACAGTGGATAAAGCATCAACCTGAAATGCTGAGGTCGCAGGTTTGAAACCCTGGGTTTGCCTGGTCAAGGCACATACAACAAGATATTGATGAACAACTGTAGTGAAGCAACTATGAGGTAATACTTCTCACCCCCTCTCCACTCCTCTCTCTGTAAAATCAACTTATAAAATAAATCAAATAGTGCTCTATAGTTTTTTTTACAGGGACAGAGAGTCAGAGAGAGGGACAGATAGGGACAGACAGACAGGAACGGAGAGAGGTGAGAAGCATCAATCAGTTTTTTGTTGCCGTTGTGACACCTTAGTTGTTCATTGATTGCTTTCTCACATGTGCCTTGACCGCGGGCCTTCAGCAGACTGAGCAACCCCTTGCTGGAGCCAGCGACCTTGGGTCCAAGCTGACGAGCTTTTGCTCAAGCCAGATGGGCCCGCGCTCAAGCTGGCGACCTCGAGGTCCCGAACCTGGATCCTCTGCATTCCAGTCCAGTGCTCTATCCACTGCACCACCGCCTGGTCAGGCTAGTGCTCTATAGTTCAACCATTCTCTATAAGATTTCTCTAGATACTATGCATCTAATCTTTAAAATTTGTTATTAAGGTCCTATGTGCTCACTAAAAAAAAGACAGAAATATGAACTTTACTACCATCACCTCCACAAAATAACCACTGTTGACATTTTATAAGGTCAGGTGTTTCTCGTATTGAGTGGTTAGAAGATACCCAGGAAAGAAATGAGATATCAAAGAGAAATTAAATTCACAGCCAATCTCTAAACCCCATTTTAATGTACAGCTTTCACTTTTCCCAGGGAACTTATATGTTTTTCAGGAGCAGATTATTTTAAGTTTTGTCTACTTTTTCCTTTCCCATTTAGAGAGTTTATGATAAATAGTCCCTAAAACTATCAATAGATTGGGAAGAAGAAGGGAAAACAGAGGAAGTAAGCTAATAAGAAGTTGCTGTTGGATGATGAATTAACCGAATTGTATTTTACCTCGGACAGATTTTACCGAGATGATGAGAGCGTTGGGATGCCCTCGACATATTTCTATGGAAAATTTCCGCACACCAAATTTTGGACTTGTATCTGAAATTCTTCTCTGGCTTGTGAAAAGGTTAGAATTGCCCTTTATCGAGGTCTAAGAATGGATACTTGATTTTACTTATTAGCCACCTAGAAACAGAATATTGTTAGCCCTGGCCAGTTGGCTCAGTGGATAGAGTGTTGGCTGGGCATACGGATGACCCGAGTTCAATCTCCAGTCAGGGCACACAGGAGAAGCAACCATTTGCTTCCCTCTCCCCCTTCTCTCTCTCTTCTCCTGTCGTGGTTGATTCGAGCGAGCATCAGCCCCAGACAGGGGTTGCTGTCTGGATCCTGGTGGGAGTCTATCTCTCTATCTCCCCTCCTCTCACTTAAAAAAAAAGAGAAAGAAAACCAGGATATTGTGAACCTAAAGGAAGACTTCAATAAAATACAAGTTTAACAGACTTACTTGTAACCTAATAAAAGTTAGTTGAGTTTTAAAGAAGGCTGTGGGAGAAGGATTACACCAGGCAGTTATGAAAGGAGACAGTTTTTCAATAGAAAGTGCCACTGGGGGCCAAGTTTCTTTCCATCCTACCACCTTCATTAGGGACTCCCTACACACTCTAATGAGTACACTGGATTAGAAATAATTTCATTTTGTGTGAAAAATCTAGTATCTAACATTTGAAGTTGGCAAACTTTTGTTAAGAAGGTAGTAAAGACCTTAGAAGTTGCAGGTTACATAGATCTCTGTTTTATATTCTATCTTGTGGGTGGTTGTTGTTTTAATCTTTAAAAATGTAAAACCCTTCTGAGCTGGCAGCCTTTACAGAATGAGGCCACGGGCTGCAGTCTGCTAACTCCTGATGGAGTTACTTTTCAATAATGCACAGTAACTCCCAACAACCCTGCTGTTTCTCAGAACTCATTAGTTAACTCTGGGTCGAGGGCCATCAGCCAAAGTCATCATTCTGATTATTTTAATTAAACTGTGAGGTCTGAGCGAGATTTAATTTTGTAAGGTGAACCCCAATTTTGACTTGAAATCAGTTAAACTTTTTCTTAGCCTGAGGATTTGTTCTCTTGGATGTTTGGTATTTTGTGTTGCTTTTGAAGTCTCTTAATCTTACGACCTTAGCAGGGGACTCAGAGCGCTTCTTTATGGATCCATTGACCTCTCAGTTGCCCGCTTGCTCTTTCATGGACTTTCTACTTAATTGGTGTGCATTTTCTCTCTAATAGATATGAACCTCAGACTGACATCCCTTCTGATATTGAGACGGAACAAGACAGAGTTTTCTTCATTAAAGCAGTTGCCCAGTTCATGGTTAGTTCATGGTTATTTGATGGAGTTGTAAAATTAAATATATTAGAAAGTTTGAGTCCTAGTTAGGGCTTCTGTCAAGTTTCTAAACCCATTCCATTAGCATGTTTCTGTAAAGCCATTTTGCCAGCAAAGTTATTTATTTTTAATTCATTATTTGTTAAATTTTTATTTTTGAATAAGTAATATATTTCATGGTTCAGAAATTTTTTTAGATCATGAAATAATATAGAAAAAAATGACTTTTTGCCTGACCAGGCGGTGGCGTAGTGGATAGACCATCAGACTGGGATGCAGAGGACCCAGGTTTGAAACCTTGAGGTCACTGGCTTGAAAACGGGCTCATCTGGCTTGAGCATGGGCTCACCAGCTTGAGCACAGGGTCGCTGGCTTGAAGCCCAAGGTCGCTGGCTTGAGCAAGGGGTCACTTGCTCTGCTGTAGCGTCCTGGTAAAGGCACATATGAGAAAGCAATCAATGAACAACTAAGGTGCTGCAACAAAGAATTGATGCTTCTCATCTCTCTTTCTTTTCCTGTCTGTCCCCCTCTCTGTCTCTTTGTCTCTGACACACACACACA
The DNA here is from genome assembly GCA_037038555.1 of Rhynchonycteris naso. NCBI lineage: Eukaryota > Metazoa > Chordata > Mammalia > Chiroptera > Emballonuridae > Rhynchonycteris > Rhynchonycteris naso. The sequence goes on along the minus strand of CM073000.1, from coordinate 197,056,478 downwards.
CACACACACACACACACACACAGGACTTCTTATCCTGTCTGCCATCAGCCCAGTTCTATTTCCAGTAATCTCTTGGTATTTTCCAGAGTTTATGCAAATACGATATATATTCTTTTTCTTCTTTTTATACAAATGGTGGCATGCTGTTTAGAATCTTTCTTCACTTAATGGTGCATTTTGGAAAACTTTCTAAATACATGTAGAACTTTATTATTCTTTTGTAACACCTGAGCAGTATTGGTAAACCACAAGTTATGTAATTTATATACATAGACATTTAGGTATTTGTAACCTTTGCTCTTTGAAGTAGTACTGTAACAATCTATACATCCATCTCTAGGATAAGTTCTGAGGACTGGAATTGCTAGGTCAAAAGATACATGTCATTTGTAATTTTGTTTTTATTTACCAAATTGCTTTCCATCAAAATTGTATCAATTTATACACCCACTTACAATACATGAGTCACTTGAAAGTTTGACTCTTAATATGATCAGCTCATCCCAGTTGTTCACAGAGAATATTTTCAAAGTGCCTACATGAATTTTTGTTTAGATTTTACATGGAAAGGACCTTAACACTCTTCTTTTGTTTGTTTGAAAATAGGCTACCAAGGCACGTATAAAACTCAATACTAAGAAGCTTTATCAAGCAGATGGGTATGCAGTGAAAGAACTATTGAAGATCACTTCTGTCCTTTATAATGCCATGAAGACCAAAGGGACGGAGAGCTCTAAAATAGGAGAGGATGATATCAGCAAATTCAAGTTTGATCTTGGCTCTAAGGTAAGGACAGTGAAAGCCTGTGGAGAGGGACAGAATGTGGATTTCTCAAACTTTGAAATGGAGCATGTCATCTACTCACAGAACCACCTCTTTCCTTCCTTCTTGACTAAGAGCAATTTGTCAGCTGTGTCCTCATCAGCATTTGGATAAGAGCGGAAGTCACAATAAATTAATTCAAGTCCTGGCTTGTTGTCTCAGTGGTACAGAGTCAGCCCGCCATGTGGAAATCCTGGATTTGATTCCTGACTAGGGCACACAGGAGAAGTGCCCATCTGCTTCTCTACCCCTCCCCCTCTCCTTCCTCTCTCTCTCTTCCCTCCCACAGCCAAGGCTTCACTGGAGCAAAGTTGGCCCAGGTGCTGAGGATGGCTCCATGGCCTCTGACTCAGGTGCTAGAATGGATCCGGCTGCAATGGAGCAATGCCCCAGATGGGCAGAGCATCGCCCCCTAGTGGGCATGCCAGGTGGATCCCGGTTGGGCACATGCAGGAGTCTGTCTGTCTGCCGTCCCCCACTTCTCACTTTGGAAAAATACAAAAAAAATTTAATTCAACGATTCACTGAAAGCCAGCTGCTAGTAAGGGAGGAGAAGCTAGAGTTAGTGTAACAGATACTTAGAGGACAGGGAATAGGGAGAAAGTCAACTGCTGTGAATGAATACTGACAGGATGCTGATGGCTTGATAATAAAAGAAAGACATGGGGGTGTTTGTTTAGGAGAGAGGTAGTTTGAGCAGAGCAGGGTGATGTTTGGGCTCTGAAACTTTGGCATAGTCAGGGAAGACAGGGTAACACAAAAATCCTAAGAAAGAAGCTTATGCACAAGGCTAGATGCTAAATCATCATCATCTTCATAGCAATGGCTTCCGCCCTGTGGAAGCCAGGTGCTGTTGCCTATTAACTCATTTGAGCCTCACAGCAGCCTTGCGGAGTGCAGTCTGAAGGCAGACAATGAGACAAGGTTTAAACAGGGCATCGAGATGCTGAACTAGGAAGTGTGTCCCTCGGATTACTGCTCCTTTAGTCACCCCTCCACTGCCGGGACCTCTGTTGTGACCTAGTTTAAATAGGAAGCATGGCCGCTTTCATCCTGTACACTTGCTGCTTGAAGATTGCATTTGACTTGACATTTGGGTCTTTAGAAAGACTCTATATTAGCCTAATTTGTACTTAAATCATTGTTTTCTAAACTGGTGTCCTTCCATTCTTCCTCAGGATGGAAGCATATGTCTTGTGGAAAAAGTATGCTGTAGTCAAATATCCTCACTGGACGTAGGGATTGGTATTAACAGACTGATTGTTTCTGAATGTCTATTAAAAACCTGTCACTGCCTGACCAGGCGGTGGCGCAGGGGATAGAGCGTCGGACTGGGATGCGGAAGACCCAGGTTCTAGACCCCAAGGTCGCCAGCTTGAGCGCAGGCCCATCTGGCTTGAGCAAAAGCTCGCCTGCTTGGACCCAAGGTCACTGGCTCGAGCAAGGGGTTACTCGGTCTGCTGAAGGCCCACGGTCAAGGCACATATGAGAAAGCAATCAATGAACAACTATGGTGTAGCAACGGCAATGAAAATCTAATGATTGATGCTTCTCACCTCTCTCCGTTCTTGTCTGTCTGTCCCTATCTATCCCTCTCTCTCTGTCTCTGTAAAAAAAAAAAAGAAAGAAAGAAAGAAAAAAAAACCTGTCACTAAGGTTCCTGTTTTTGATATTTTCCTTTCAGATTGCAGATTTGAAAGCAGCCAGACAGCTTGCTTCTGAAATCACCTCCAAAGGAGCATCTCTCTATGACTTGCTAGGCAAGGAGGTAGAGCTGAGGGTAAGCAGTGCTCAGATGGCTCAATTACTTTCTCAGCTAAGCAGATTTTCAAGGTTTTCTTTACTAATTCTTTTTTCCCTGTTCTTCTGATTTTATTAAACTGTATCTGATTAAATGAGATAATGTGTGAGAAGGTAATATGTGGTGTTAGCTGCTGTTCCTGGTTCTAATGGGCACCTATCTGTTATTAATGCCTTTGACTTCTAGTTCAGGAATGGCAAGTATACTGCTCACAAAAATTAGGGGATATTTTGGTCCTGGCCAGTTGGCTCAATGGTAAAACATCAGCCCGGCATGTGAATGTCCCCGATTCAATTCCTGATCAGGGCACATAGGAGAAGTGCCCATCTTGCTTCTCCACCTTTCCCTCACTTTCCTTTCTTTCTCCTCTCTTCCCCTCCTGCAGCCAAGGCTCCATTGGAGCAAAATTGGCCTGTGCACTGAGGATGGCTCCATGGCCTCTGCCTCAGGCGCTAGAATGACTGGTTGCAAAGGAGCAACGCCCTGGATGGGCAGAGCATCACCCCCTAGTGGGCATGCCCGGTGGATCCTGGTGTAGGGCGCATGCAGGAGTCTGTCTCTCTGCCTCCCCGCTTCTCACTTCAGAAAATACCAAAAAAAAAAAAAAAAAAATTAGGGGATATTACAAAATGAATATGAAACGATAAAATATCCCTAATTTTTGTGAGCAGTAAATATAGCATGTTGCTGAATCTTCTCCCCAGTGCCCGTGCAGACTAGATTGGTCATGATGCTTTTATCCGGTAAACTCAGCCTCAGCATTCTTCTCAAGAAAACCCTTCTCTGAGCCATGGTTCCCAAACTTTGCTGCCCAATGCAGTCACCTGGGGATTTTTAAAAACTAGCCCTTCCTGGCTTTCATTTTGACCTTACTGGTATAAAATGTGACTTGGGTGCTGGGGAGTCTAAAGTCTCCTGTGCGAGTCTAATGCACAGCAGAGTTTGGGAACCAGTAATCTTGATACTGCCAGGTGACGTTAATGTTAACATGCGAAATTTATTTGCAGTCTTGTGCTAGATAATGCTCCATCCATTATGTTTAAGGAACTGTTTAAGAATGTGGTTCTAGAACACTCCTATAGAGCACCTACAGAGTTTTTAAATCACCCAGTGTCCATGTTGTCCCCGAAACCAGTGAATCATAAAGTCTGAGGGTGAGAGCCAGGCATCCAGTTTTTAAAGAACTTCAGGTGATTCTAGTGTACAGCAGAGTTTGAGACCCACTGGTTTAAGAAGAAATGAAATTTTAATTCTTACCTGTAAGGATTTATGGCACTTGAAGCATACATGCTCTCATCTAATATTTTTAAGTTAAATACATTTGCCCTGGCCAGGTAGCTTGGTTGGTTAGAGCATTGTTCTGATAGGCCAGGGTTGTAGATTCCATGCCCAGTCAGGACACATACAAGAAACAACAAATAAATATATAAATAAGTGGAACAACAAATTCATTTTTTCTCTCTCTCCCCTTCTCTCCATCCCTCCCGCCTCCCGTCCCTCCCCTACTTCCCCCTCCTTTCTCTCTAAAATTCAGTAAGTAAAAATTTAAAAATAAATAACAATACATTTAACTCATTTGGTTCCCATCGGGTATGTCAGCCATGACCACTCTAATTCCCTTGCCTGTGTTCTGGCGATGCTGCTACAGTGTGTTGGTTTTCTATTTTTCTCCTCTTGCTTTTCATTTCTGCCCTATGAGAAGACTGGGAGTGGGAAACTTGGGTGCCAGGTCACCATCCCTGCTCTTGATATAGAGGTTGCCACCTGCTGAAGTATACTTGACCGAACAAAACTGCCACTAATGCCTCATAGCTAATTTATGATAACTACTGAGGCAATTCAGGCTTTCCATGTTTTTAGTTGATAGGCAGTAGTTCACATGTCTAGACATGTTCCTAGCAGACCTAGAGACAAGAGCTGGTCACTTCCTCTTTGTCAGTGGAGCGATGGCTTCACCAGGATTTCACTGGGGACCCTTTTAATACCATCCTGTACTGAATTGATGGAACAATCAGTGACTGAACTATTACCATGGAAGCCATGTGACCCTTCTCAAATTCTGTGTACAGTCATGATATGAGGAAGATCCCTTAGCCGGTATTTGTTTTTCATACACTCAGCCAGCATTCACTGAAGATCAACACCAGCCACGGGCAAGACACCAGCCCTTGAGAAAGTTTGAATCCCTCCCCTCAAAAGTTTTCTACTAGTGGGAGGTAAGGTGCACTATGGAGTAAAGGAAGCACAAGCCAGAAAAGTGACTCAGGAATCTCAGAACTGCATCCACATGGAATGCCATGTCTCAGAAGTTCCCAGTACTGATATAATAGGCACAAATGCTTCCCTTGATTGGTCCATGTTTAATGCTAGGGGCAGAACGAAGGCAACTCTTCTCATTGGTTGCAGTTGTCAGTGATAGACAACTTAGAGCGACTTAATCATAAAGATTGTAGAGCTTGGCAGGGGATTCAGACAGCAAGTTGAACTCACTTAGTTTGAGGGTCCTCTGAATAGAATGTAGGTAAAGAAGCAAATTTAGTAGAAAAGATGAGGGATAGTAAGTTGCCCATGGTGCTGTGGGGACATGGGGCCTGTAGCTGAAAAGGGAGGCCTTGAGCACTGGAGAGAGCCAGGCTGGCAGTAGACTTACAGAAAACATTTGGAGAAAGTGATGGTGGAAGTGATTTTGCATCAGACAGCCATGATTTTTCTTTCTTTTTTTTACTAAGTGAGAGAAGGGGAAGCAGAGACAGATTCCTACGTGCGCAGGGACCAGGATCCACCAGCAAGCTCCCTGTGGAGTGATAGAGAACCATGTTTCAATGAAACTTTAAAAGAGCCAGTCTGTAAACCATATCTAGATCTGGGAATTCGTTTTGAGAATTCCTCTTTAAAAAACATATGTAATTTTTTTTTATTGTTTCCCATAGGAACTGAGAACAGAAGCAATTGCCAGACCTCTGGAAATAAACGAGACTGAAAAAGTGATGAGAATTGCAATAAAAGATATTTTGGTAAGATTACCCACGTTTCATTTAACGTTTTTGTGCCTAGGCCTTGTAAATATTGATCTCTTGCCTCCAGAAGACAATAAGCTAGGCCTAGTAACAAGGGTATGTTAGTAGAGAAGTGAGAAATTTAGAGAACATTCTGAAATACATAGGTCACTTACTGCTATTTTTTTTCTTGTGATGTATATATGAATAGCTTCTCATGTTATTAAAAATTTGTCAACTTTAATAGTTTAATAATTCTCTTAAATTTTTTAATAGTTTTAGTAAATAATGCTCTGTTTTATGGACTCTTCACACTTGACTTAACCACTTTTTCATTGCTGGACATTTAAATATATTAAAATGGAATGATTGCCATCCTTTACTAAGCCACTAATCAATTATTATTTGTTCATTCATTGAAAGCAAAGAGTGAGGGGCACTCTAGACTCAGACTGTTTGAGTTTGAATCCCACCTTGTGATCTTAGGCAAGTTACTTAATCTCTCTGTACCTCACTTTCTTCATCTGTAACGTGGGGAGAATGACAGTGCCCGCCATATAGGGTCCTTTGAGCATTTATTATGACAATGCATGTCATACATAGTTTCCAGAATGTAGTAGATATTCAGTCATTATTAGGATTAATTTTATTCAGTAGACACAGGTGGGACCGGCCTTATGTAAATTAGGAGTAGACATAAAACAATTTCCTGAAAGTTTTACAGAATTGTAAGATTGATAGGTTTTTATAAGACCCTGTTATGATATGGTCATACTCCCTGGGAGACCCAGCACAGAGAGCCAGAGCCTCAGCAGGGTAAGAAGGGCAGTGCAGTCAAGATGGGAAGATTGGTTACAGTCAGGTATATTGATTCAAGTAAGTACATACAGGGTGGGGGAAAAGTAGGTTTACAGTTGTGAGTACACAAAATAGTTTGTTCTTATATTGTTTATTATTTTTCATGTGAATGGCTGTAAACCTACTTTTGCCCCCCACCCTGTACAGTAAAGACAACAGAAACCAAGTTTCTCACTGTTGGAGAAGGGAGTTACAAATATAAAAATAAAGAAAATTACAATGCACCCTGAAATTGGAAGTGTTGATTAAGTGCATGATTTTTAATATACAGAGAGGTAAATATAGTAATAAGTTTTCATATACAGTGGTACCTTGAGATACGAGCAGACCAACATACAATTTTTTTTTTTGAGATATGAGCTACGACTCGGTCCATATTTTTGTTCGAGATCTGAGCAAAATTCTGAGATATGAATTGTGATTCGGGAAGCTGCCACTAGTTGGCGCATTGGCACACGGGTCCAATATCAGCAGCACAACACCAGCATCTCATTCTTTCTCACGTGTTACCCACAGAATCAAGTCGAATCTCATGCGCTTTACTCGTTCTTGCATAATATTTGCATTTTTTACTAACTTTTTTTGTGTGCTGTCATGGGGCCAAAGAAAGTGAGTGTAAAGGACAGTGGTGAGAAGAAGAGAATGATGTCAATAGAAGTAAAGCAAGAAATAATGGAAAAACGTGATTGTGGTGTACAAGTGATTGAACTGGCAAGGCTGTATGACCGCAGTACATCTACAGTTTGTACCATCCTTAAACGAAAGGATGTTCCCTGATTTATCAATGTCACCCCATTAAAATTAATAAAACAAAAACAAAAAAAACAAAAGGATGCCATTAAAAGCACAAATCCAGCCTGACCAGGCAGTGGCGCAGTGGATAGAGCGTCGGACTGGGATGCGAGGGACCCAGGTTCAAGACCCTGAGGTCGCTAGCTTGAGCGCGGGCTCATCTGGCTTGAGCAAAAGCTCACCCACCAGCTTGGACCCAAGGATGCTGGCTCAAGCAAGGGGTTGCTCGGTCTGCTGAAGGCCCGTGGTCAAGGCACATGTGAGAAAGCAATCAATGAACAACTAAGATGTCGCAACGAAAAACTGATGATTGATGCTTCTCATCTCTTTCCGTTCCTGTCTGACTGTCCCTATCTATCCCTCTCTCTGACTCTCTCTCTCTGGCCCTGTAAAAAAAAAAAGCAAAAACAACGCAAATCCAGCGCAAGGAACTACAGTTCTGTCCCAATTAAGGACAAATATCCATGAAGAAATGGGGAAGCTTCTGCTGGTGTGGGTGAAAGAGAAAGAGCTGGCAGGAGATACAGTGACGGAGACTGTAATATGCAAAAAGGCATGTATTATTTATGGCGACTTAAAGAATAAAGAACCATCTACCTCAAAAGAGGCAGCAGAAGATACGTTTAAGGCAAGTCACGGCTGGTTTGAAAATTTCAAGAAGAGATCTGGCATCCTCTTGGTGGTGAGGCATGGTGAAGCTGTGGGTGCTGATGTTAAGGCAGCTGAGGGCACATCGCACATTTTGCTGCACTTATTGCAAAGGAAGGCTACATCCCCCAACAAGTGTTCAACTGTGATGAAACAGGATTGTTTTGGGAAAAAATGCCCCGGAGGACTTTCATCACTGCAGAGAAGAAGCTGCCAGACTATGAACCCATGAAGGAGCATCTGAGCCTTGCATTGTGTGCAAATGCTAGCGGTGACTGTAAAGTAAAACCACTGCTAGTGTATCATTTGAGAATCTTCGAGCTTTAAGACAAGATTCTTAAAGAAAAACTGCAGGTTATGTGGCGCACCAATGCTAGGACATGGGTTACGCAGCAGTTTTTTATTGAATGGGTAAATCTCGTCTTTGGTCCTGCAGTGAAGAAATATCTTCAAGAAAATAAACTTCCGATGAAAGCATTACTAATCCTTGAAAATGCTCCAGCCCACCCACCTGGTCTTGAAGATGACATTCTCAATGAGTTCAAATTCGTGAAAGTCCTCTACCTCCCACCCAACACGACTTCAATCTTGCAACCTATGGATCAGCAGGTGATTTCCAACTTTAAAAAGCTTTACACAAAGCACTTGTTCCGCCGCTGCTTTGAGGTGACTGAGAACACAAATCTAACCCTTTGAGAGTTTTGGGAAGATCACTACAACATCGTGATATGGATATGTTTACACATTATTGATTTGGCATGGCAAGAGGTTACAAGAAGAACCTTGAACTCGGCATGGATAAAGTTATGGCCTGATGTTGTTGCAGACAGGGACTTCAAAGGATTTGAACCAGAGACTGAGACCGACGTAGAAGCGTTGGAGGAGATTGTGTTCCTCGGAAAGTCGATGGGTCTGGAGGTAGATGAGGGTGACGTAAACGAGCTTGTCGAGGAACATGAGGAGGAGCTCTCAACTGAGTAGTTGAAGGAGCTACAGATGATGCAACATACAGAGCGTCTGCAAGGATTAGTAGTGAGGAGGAGGTAGAGTCGGAGGAAGTGATTTCTACAAGTGAAATTAAAGACATTCTGGCAATGTGGGAGAAGCTTTCAAGTTTTATTGAAAAGAAACACCCAGAAAAAGTTTCAATTGGTCGTGCTTCAGCACTTTTTAATGACACTTGTTTGTCACATTTCTGTAACATTTTATTTATTACTTTTTTTTACAGGGACAGAGAAAGTCAGAGAGAGGGATAGATAGGGACAGACAGATAGGAACGGAGAGAGGTGAGAAGCATCAATCATTAGTTTTTCATTGCTGTTGCGACACCATGGTTGTTCATTGATTGCTTTCTCACATGTGCCTTGACCACGGGCCTTCAGCAGACCGAGCCACCCCTTGCTGGAGCCAGCGACCTTGGGTCCAAGCTGGTGAGCTTTTGCTCAAGCCAGATAAGCCCGCGCTCAAGCTGGGGACCTCCGGGTCTCGAACCTGGGTCTTCTGCATCCCAGCCTGACGCTCTATCCACTGCGCCACCCCCTGGTCAGGCACATTTCTGTAACATTTTAAAAGGCAGGCAAAAGCAAACCTCTTTGGATAGATATTTATTCAAAAGTCCTGCAAGTGAAAGTGCAAAAGCAGGTGATGATTAAATGAATAATATGTAATGTTAAGCTTAGGTTAAGTTTAAAGTTAAGAAAGTGCATTTCTTTGCCTGACCTATGGTGGCGCAGTGGATAAAGCGTCAACCTGGGAACACTGAGGTCGCCAGTTCAAAACCCTGCACTGGTCCGGTCAAGGCACATATGGGAGTTGATGCTTCCAGCTCCTCCCCCCTTTCTCTCTTTCTCTCTCTCACTCTCTCACTCTGTGTCTCCTCTCTAAAATGAATAAAATGAATAAAATAAAAATAAAAAAGAAGAAAGTGCATTTTTTTACAATTAAGTTTTTGCGGTTTCATTTTAAGTAAAGAAAGTGCAGTTTTAGTTTTGTTTAAAGAATATGTAGTTTTAGTTTACATTTAGTGTTAAGAAAGTGCAGTTTTAGTTTACGTGTCTACAGTGCCTGCATCCCTCCCTCCCTTCCCCCTCCTCCCCCATTCATCTCCATTAGCCGCACTCGTCTGTCTCCAAGGGAAGAGTACAGTACTAAATAACACTTTTTTTTATTTCATATATTTTGTTATGCATTGGTAAAGTATAAATGTGTTTCTTAATTAAAAACGTCTTTTTTCATAATTTAGGATGGTTTGGGGATTATTTACAAGGCTGGAACAGATTAAATCTATTTCAGTTATTTTAAATGGGAGAAATATGTTTGATATATGAGTTGACTGACTTACGAGCTCAATTACAGAATGAATTAAACTCGTATCTCAAGGTACCACTATATTTATACACACATATGTACATGTATGCCTTCATATACATTCATACACTTCTTACCCTGAGCACTGCAACACCCAGCTCTTGGCTTTTAAATGCTATTCTCCACTAAAAGGAACCAGGGCTCTTGGGAAGAAATGGCTGATTACAAAGCTGGGACAGAAAAGTGTAAGATCTTCTGTCAAAAAGTAAGAAGTGCTCCATGAGAAACCAGCTTGAGTGGGCTTCACCCTGGTCAAACTAGGGACAATGTAAACTAAACACCAAAGTAAATAATAGTAGTGGATTATAGACCATTGAATAAAATGGCAGACCATGAGTGCTCACTGATATGAAAACATAAGTGAATATATTGACAGCTAATTTTTCACATAGTTTAATAGTAGTTTCCACAAAATACAATTAATTACAAGGGCAAAAGCATAACTTCACAAGGGAAGCCTAATAGACACCCACTTAATCAAGTGATCAAAGTTAACATCGCCAGTAATGGAACGGATCAAAATTATGCATACGTGATATGATGTCATATCTGTGCTATTCCCAATACAGCTTTATAATCTGGAGCTAATCAGACAAAGGCACATTGGGGACATCCCATAAATTATCTGGCCCATACTCTTCAGCAGTGAGAAGGTCATGGAAATCCAGGAAAGGCTCAGAAGACATTTCAGAATGAAGAGAGGCTAAGGAGAAATGACAGCTAAATGCCAAGGGTGACCTCCATCTGCTGTTAAGGACTTCATGGGGAAACTCGGTGGGTGTAAGGATTAGGTGGCAGTGGTGCTTCAGGTTCATTTTCTGTCTTGATGATTGTATTATGGTTATGTAGGAGAAAGTCCCTTTTGTAAGAAATGCACAGTAGAATGTCTAAAGATGCTGGGGCATTAGGTCAACAACTTACCTAGGTCAAGAAAAAATTCTTTGGACCTCGCTGGTTCAGTTGGTTCGAGCTTTGTATCAGTAGGCCAATGTTGCAGGTTCAGTCCTCAGTCGGGACATTGAAGAGTCAATCAGTGAATGCATAAATAAGTGAAACAAATCAGTGCTTTTCTGACTCCCTTCCTCTAAAATAAATAAATTAATTAAAAATTTAAGTGCTTTGTATTATATTCCAGCTGTTTGTAAGTTTATGATTTATTCTAAATTTTAAAACATTTACAATAATATTTTTGTGCTTGTCATTGTCCTGGCTGAATCAGCTTAACAGGGTATGAATTTGCCTTTAGCACTAAGTATATATCAGAAACAGAACAGCTAGATAATGGCACAGTTCATGACTTGGTAGACACCTTTTAAGTTATTATTTCAAAAGACAACAAAAGCAAAAATAAATGGGACCACATCAAACTAAAAAGCTTTTGTACTGCAAAGGAAATCATTAACAAAACAATGAGAGAACCTACTGAATGGGAAAAGTTTTTTGCAAATTATATATCTTATAAGGGGTTAATATCCAAAATATATAAAGAACTCATGAAGCTCACTATCAAAAAAAAGAAAAAATGCAATTTAAAAATGGGCAGAGGACCTGAATAGACATTTCTCCAAAGAGGACATACAAATGACTAACAAACATATGAAAAGATGCTCAACATCACTAATAATCATCAGGGAAATGTATATCAAAACCGCAGTGAGATATCACCTTACACCTGTCAGAGTGGTATTACCAGTAAGTCAACAAACAATGGTTGGTGAGTATATAGAAAAGGGAACCCTCTTACACTTGGTGGGATTGTAAAGTGGTGCAGCCACTATGGAAACAGTATGTGGAGATTTCTCAAAAAATTAAAAATAGAGCTGTAATATGACCGAGCAATTCCACTTCTGAGTAATTAATGTCCCAAGAAATCGAGAACATTAATTTGAACAGATATAGCACTTCTGTATTTACTGCAGAATTATTTACAGTAGCCGAGCTATGGAAACAACCGATGTGTTCATCAGTAGACGAATACATAAAGATGATGTGATACACACACACACACACACACACACACACACACACACACACACACAGGAATATATGGACTCTGCCATAAAAAGAATGAAATCTTGCCATTTCCAATATGGATTGACCTAGAGAGTATTATGCTAAGTGAAATAAAGGCAAATACTATATGATTTCACTTATATATGAAATCTAAAAAACAAAATAGAAACTCGTAGATACAGAGAACAAACTGATGGTTGGCAGATTGGAGGTGGAGGCTGGGTAGGCTTGGCAAAAAAGGGTGAAATGGTTTAAGAAGTACAAATTGGCTGTTATAAAAAGTAGTAAAGAAAAAGTCATGGAAAATGCAGCATAGTGAATATACAGTTAATATTGTAACCATTATGAATGGTGCCATGTGGGTACTAAACTTATCATGGTGAACACTTCATAAGGTATATAAGTGTCTAATCACTATGTCGTACACCTGAAACTAATGTGTGTCAACTACAATTGAAAACTAAATTTGGACCTTGGCTTACTGGCTCAGTGTATAGAGCATTGGTTCTGCATATCAACTTGTGGTGTTTGATTCCCAGTCAGGGCACACAAGAGAAGCGACATCTGCTTCTCTCTCCTCCTCCCTCTTCCCATTCTCTCCCTCTTCCCCTCCCACAGCCAGTGGCTCGATTGATTCAAGCATCAGCCCCAGGAGCTAAGAGTAGCTCAGTTGGTCCAAGCACATCAGCCTAAGGTGCTAAAAATAGCTCAGTACTTAAGCATTGGCCCTAGAGGAGGTTGCCAAGTGGACCCCAATCAGGGCACATGTGGGAGTCTGTCACTAATTCCTCTCACGTAAACAAATTTGGAAAATATGTATCTAAAAATATGTCTTTGCCTTATTGAAAAATAGCCATAATATTTGATAATTCTAAAAACAAAAACATAACAACATGAATACTTAAAAGGTGTTGTAAAATACAGGCCATTTATTTCAGACTACTAGGGAAGTTTTGTTTATCACTTTATCTTTTTTATTTGAGGAACAGATGCCTTTTAAAAATCTTTTTTTGTATTTTTCCGAAGTGAGAAGTGGGGAGGCAGTCAGACTCCCGCATGCGCCCGACTGGGATCCACTCAGCATGCCCACCAGGGGGCGATGCTCCATTGCAGCCGGAGCCATTTTAGCACCTGAAGTGGAGGCCATGGAGCTGTCCTCAGCGCCTGGGTCAGCTTGGCTGTAGGAAGGGAAGAGAGAGACATAGAGGAAGGGGTGGGGGAAGGTGGAGAAGCAGATGGGCGCTTCTCCTATGTGCCGTGACCAGGAATCGAACCTGGAACCCAGGACTTCCACATGCTGGGCCGATGCTCTACCACTGAGCCAACAGACCAGGGCCAAAATAATTTTTATTTTTGAGGGCAGGTAAATTCACTAGGTTTTAATAATCTGATGATTCAGAAAAACAGTTGTTATCAACTTGAGTTGTTTATTTATTCAGAAAGAAGACCTACCTTGTCTTCCTGTGAGAGTAAACTCACATCTCTGCTGGTGATTTTTTTTTATTTTTATAAATAATTTTTCTTCATTAAAATTGACATACAATATTATATTAGTTTCAGGTGTGCAACCTAGTGATGTGACATATAATTAATGAAGTGATCGCCTAGAAAGTCTAGTACGTATCTGACACTGTAACGGGTATTACAGTATTATTCCCTATGCTGTACTTCTTAACCCCTTCACCCATCCCTCCAACCCATCTCCTATCTGGCAACATCAAAACTTTCACTGCACCTATGAATCTCTCTGTCCTACTTATTCACTCCACCCTGGTGATTCCCTGTGACCCCAGCCCACCCAACTTAGGAGCCCACTCAAGCCATTTCCAGTGGCTTTTCCATACAAACACCTTTTTTTTTTTTTTTTTTTTTTTTTTTTTTTTTTTTAGCGAGAGAGAAAGATAGGAAATGAGAGAAATGAGAAGCATCAGTTTGTAGTTGTGGCATTTTAATTGTTCATCACTAACTTCTTATACCTGCCTTGATGGCGTGGGAGGAGCTTCAGCCGAGCCAGTGATCCCTTGCCCACGCCAGTGACTCTGGGCTTCAAGCCAATGACCTTTGGGGCTCAAGCTGGTGATTCTGCTCTCAAGCCAGATGAGCCTGGACTCAAGCTGGTGACCTTGGGGTTTGAACTTGAGACCTTAGCATTCCAGGTCTGCACTCTATGCACTGTGCCACCAGGGGTCAGGCTTAAGTTTTCTTTTATTGATTTGAGGATGAGAGAGGAAGTGAGAAAGAGAGAAGCTTCAATTTGTTGTTACATTTTGTTGTGCATTCTTTGGTTGCTTCTTGTATGTGTCCTGACTGGGTATTGAACCTGCAACCTTGGTGGTATTGGGACGATGCTCCAACCAACTAAGCTGCCTGGCCAGGGCTTTCTGCTGGTATTTTTAAAGCACTTGCAGCAAATGAATTGTTAGTGATAATGTTTACATGAAAGCATCTTGGAAATGATTAGTTGTTTTAGATGAAAAAATTTATACCACAAATTTATCAATAAAAGTAGTTGCTTCCGAGTACACACTGCCTCAGACTGTGGAGACCTGGCTCCTCGGGTGATTCTTTTGTGTCTCCCACAGCGTTTCAGAGACCTGCAGATAAACAGTCAATAGACTTATGGTGCACCACACACATGCAGAGTACTGGAGCAGAGAACCCATTTGGCCATTAAGAACTTAAAGCAGGCCCTGGCCGGATGGCTCAGCGGTAGAGCATCGGCCTGACGTGTGGATGTCCCAGGTTCAATTCCCGATCAGGGCACACAGGAGAAGCGCCCATCTACTTCTCCACCCTTCCCCCTCTCCTTCCTCTCTTTCTCTTCCCCTCCCGCAGCCAAGGCTCCATTGGAGCAAAGTTGGCCCAGGCACTGAGGAAGGCTCCATGGCCTCCACTTCAGGTGCTAAAATGGCTCTGGTCACAACAGACCAACACCTCAAATGAACAGAGCATCGCTCCCTAGTGGGCATTCCGGGTGGATCCTGGTCGAGCGCATGCGGGAGTCTGACTGCCTCCCTGCTTCTAACTTTGGGAAAATACAAAAAGAAA
Source organism: Rhynchonycteris naso (assembly GCA_037038555.1). Lineage (NCBI taxonomy): Eukaryota > Metazoa > Chordata > Mammalia > Chiroptera > Emballonuridae > Rhynchonycteris > Rhynchonycteris naso. Next base: position 197,041,133 of record CM073000.1, on the reverse strand, counting down.
AAGAACAGAAAGTCCAAACTTGGAGAGGCTTCCACATTTGGCTGGTTGAGTTCCAAGCATTCCTAATACAACAGGTTGCAAGTCTAAGCCACAGACCCCAACCTGGCCAGGTTCCCAGACAACACGAGTGTGAAGACACTGCATATACTTGAACTGCCCCTATTTCAAATGAACCTGCTCTTAGAAGAGGACAGGGAGGCCTGCAGTTTTCATCAGTGATCTGTCATCCTCTTTCCTTCCTTACTCCACCCCCCTTGCCCAAGGGCCTCTGTCCCCCTGCTGCCCAGGCTCCCTCCCAGAGGCTGGTTTCTCTTGCATGAGGCAGCCACTTTGACCTCACAGAGTGGTCCTTTTGTTTCTTGTGGTCCATAGTCAAAGTTCAGTGGCCAGGGAGAGAGAAAAAGAACCTCTTCTATCCTAGCAGGCAGGACTGGGACCAACTAAGGTTTCTTTTTGTCCACTCTTAAATAAAGCCATACTTCTATGTGCCTACAGGGGTAGGCTAAAGTAGGTAAGAACTTCGTGCCAAAGTGTGCTTGAGTATAACAAGTAAACTACGAAAAATGTGTAAGTAATGAAGGCCGACAATTTGAGTACTTACATGATTGTACCTAAGTGTACCGTACCATTGTGACATTCTTTTTACTTAGTAAAGCTATTACAGTAATCATAACATGCACATCTTTTTCCGTTCAAACAACCACAAATCTGCTTTTGCCCATCCTTGTATATTCTAGAAGCCAGATATTTGTTACTATAGGAGTAGCCTGAGCAAGATATAAATAAAAGCAGACTAACAATTCAGAGTGATATGTAACCAGACTAAACAAGTGAGCTGGACAGAAGATCTTGGGCCACTCACTTCTCTGCTTGGGACACTGTTCTTTCTATCTTTATTTTCTGAACAGAAGCACCTCTTCTCACGGAGGGAAAAAGGATAATAATTTTGTCTGGGCCTATGTGATATTCCCCCGGGAAAATAATTAGTTCAATGAGTAATGACTTGTGGGAGGGTTTGCTCAGTTCTCTCTGCTTGCTTTTGTTTCTGTTAAACATGATGTTGCTGTGCATGATGATATAGTTGAGAAATTCCACTCTTCCACGAGTCAGGTCAGAGGTCCTTATTAGCATCTTGTCTCATTCATTTTCTATTTAACCTAGATGCAGGTTCAGAAGACTAAAGAGCTGCTCAGTAATGTGGCCTCTGATGAAGCTAATTTAGAAGCCAAAATTGAAAAGAGGAAATTAGAACTGGAAAGAAACCGGAAGCGACTCCAGACTCTGCAGAGTGTCAGGTAGATTTAAACACCTAATGAATGAGTGGGAGGCTGTCTTTGGAAGTTCAGGCAGACAGAGACTGTACTGTCGGAGATATTAACCCTTCAGGCAGTGGAAGGAGCCTTGCATCAGGCTATCTCTACTTCAGACTGTGTGTGTGTTGCCTATTCAGATAAGCACTGCGCTAAACTCATTCTCTTGACTGCTTTCAGTATGTCCGGAAAACTGCTTAATTCTTGAACTTCTGTTCAGCTTTTATAGTTTCTTGGAATTCAAGGCAAAGTAAGTGAATCCCGATGGTAAAAGTTACACAAGATTTGGTGTCCTAAGATCTGTGCCTTGTCATAGATTAGGTGGAAGCAGAAACCTCCTTCCATCTCTTGGTTTAAGTAGATCGTGGACTTTTATTTCCTCACCTGTAATCTCTCTTCTGACTTTCCCTCACAGAGAGTATGTTTTCCAGGGCTTGTAGGTGGATGACAGGGGTGTGAAGCACCTTCTAGGTCAGTGGAGCCTTTCAAGCATGTTCCTCATATTGGATCGATCTCTGTCTTCCCGTCCCCCATCCCCGTTTTGTACCCTCCTTCCCTGCTGTTTTTCTTTATTGTTCTCCCTCCCATGTCACTGCTCTTTCTCCCTTTCCAGTCTCTGTTTGGTTTTCTCTCTTTACTCCTTCCTCTGCCCAGCAGCTGTATCTGCTCTGAATGTGTCTTGTTCTTTTGAGATGCTGGTGACTGGCACAGTCTGTCTACTGATCCAGGATCTGTGGGGAGGCAGCACCTGGGGACAGCATCAGTTACCGAGGGAGCATGAAAGGTTTCCTCCCAGCCAAGAGGCCGTGCCACTTCTGCCTCTAGAATCAGGACCACCAGATAGATTTGTCTCATTAAAATGTTCTGCCTGGTGCTGGTCGGGTAGGTAGCTCAGTTGGTTGGAGCATCACCCTGATACGCCAAGGGCGCAGGTTCGATCTCTGGTCAGGGCACATACAGGAGTAAACCAATGAGCGCATGAACAGTGGAACAACAAATCAGTGTTTCTCTTTCTCTCAAATCAATGAAAAAACAACAACAAAGCACTGCCTTCCAAGGCTCTCTGCCCGGGAGCAGGCCCTAGCCTTTACGCCCCACCCTTTCCTCCTTCCCCCGGACGTGCTACCTTTACCTTTTCTCTTCTTAGGTCCTAGGGCCCTTCTTTTGCCTCTGTAACTTGTTTCCTGGGCACATTCCTTCTGCAGCTCACTTCTTTGTTTTTTGGGGTATTTTTTATTTTTATTTATTGATTTCAGTGAGAGAGGAAAGAGAGAGAGACACACACAGGAACATCAACGTGTTCTTATGTGCCCTGACCAGGAATCGAACCAGCAACCTCTAACGCTTAGCGACTATGCTCTAACCAACCGAATTCACTTATTCTACCCCAGTGACTTTCTTTTCTTATTATTCAGTGAGAAGAGGGGAGGCAGAGAGACAGACTTTCACATGTGCCCAGACCAGGATCCACCCAGAAAGCCCACTAGGGAACAATGCTCTGCCCATCTGAGGCTCACTCATTGCCTGGCAACTGACCTCTTCTTAGTGCCTGAGGCGGAGGCCATGGAGTCATCCTCAGCACCTGGGACCAACTTGCTCCAGTAGAGCCATGGCTGCAGGAGGGGAAGAGAGAGAGAGGAAGAGAAGGGGGAGGGGTAGAGAAGCAGATGGGCACCTCTCCTGTGTGCCCTGACCAGGAATCAAATCTGGGACATCCACACACCGGGCTGATGCTGTACCCCTGAGCCAACTGACCAGGGCCTTTTTTTTTTTATTTTAAAAATTAAAGCCTGACCAGGCGGTGGTGCGATGGATAGAGCATTGGACTGGGATGCAGAAGACCCAGGTTCGAGACCCTGAAGTCGCCAGCTTGGGCGCGGGCCCATCTGGCTTGAGCAAAAGCTTGCCAGCTTGGACCCAAGGTCCCTGGCTTCAGCAAGGGGTGGCTCGGTCTGCTGAAGGCCCACAGTCAAGGCACATGTGAGAAAGCAATCAATGAACAACTAAGGTGTTGCAAGGGCAACGAAAAACTAATGATTGATGCTTCTCACCTCTCTCCGTTCCTGTCTGTCTGTCCCTATCTATCCCTCTCTCTGTCTCTCTCTCTGTTCCTGTAAAAAAATAAATAAAATAAAAATGTTATTGCTCATTAAAAGTACATAGGTTTCAGGTAAACATTTTTATAGCATTTGAACTGTTGATTGTGTTGTGTGCCCATCTCTGACTTTCTAAATAAACTTTCTCTTATAAGTGTGAAAAAAAAAGTTATGCTTTTCAAGTGTAAATTCATTTTTGTTAAGCCTCAGATCCTTTTAATAGAAAAGTTTGCTTTAGTACAAACGATTATAAAATTGTTTTTAGTGTATCAGTATTTTTAAAGAACAGAGTTTTCCCTTTAATAAGAAAAAGTAATTCAGCAAACCAGTTGAAGTAGCTTTTTGTTACAGTTTTGGTGTTCAATTTTATATTGTTTAAAAACTTAGCTTTAATTTATAGCAACTTACGTTTCCTTTTTAGGAGACTTTTTTGGAACATCACGGCAGCAGAGTAATATGCCCAACTAAGAGAATGCTGCTTGGTGGATTTTGAGAGATGTGTATGACATATGCTAATTATCAAACTCTTTATTCACACCAGTGGCATGTTGAGTGAGAAAAAAGACTGCAGAGCTTTATTTACGGCAATAATTTTCAACCTTTTTCATCTCATGGCACAGATAAACTAATAAAATTCTGCAGTACAGCCTGACCAGGCGGTGGCGCAGCGGATAGAGCGTCGGACTGGGATGCGGAAGACCCAGGTTCCAGACCCCTAGCTTGCCAGCTTGAGCGCAGGTCCATCTGGCTTGAGCAGAAAGTTCACCAGCTTGGACCCAAAGTCGCTGGCTCCAGCAAGGGGTGGCTCGGTCTGCTGAAGGCCCGCGGTCAAGGCACATGTGAGAAAGCAATCAGTGAACAACTATGGTGTTGCAACGGCAACGAAAAACTAATGATTGATGCTTCTCACCTCTCTCCGTTCCTGTCTGTCTGTCCCTACCTATCCCTCTCTCTGACTCTCTCTCTCTGTCCCTGTAAAAAAAAAAAAAAATTCTGCAGTACATACAAGAAATTATATTTTTTGCAGATCTGACAAAAAAAAGGTATAATTTTTATTTATTCACACTGGACATCTATTGTATTGGTTGTTGTCTTTTTAAGACTTTTTTTTTAATTTTTATTTTATTCATTTTAGAGAGGAGACACAGAGTGAGAGAGAGAGAGAGAAAGAGAGAGAAAGGGGGGAGGAGCTGGAAGCATCAACTCCCATATGTGCCTTGACCAGACCAGTGCAGGGTTTTGAACTGGCGACCTCAGTGTTCCCAGGTCGACGCTTTATCCACTGCGCCACCACAGGTCAGGCCTGGCTGTTGTCTTTTTTTATTTGAGAATCTAAGGGGTTAGAGGTCAGTCAATGCCCCTGACTAAATAGTCAGGTATTGCATGTTTTAAAAATTCTTGCGGCACACCACAGCACACCAGTTGAAGAATGATAATTTAAGGTAATATATTTAATGTTTGCCTAAAAATACATTCCTACCTGACTGGTGGTGGCACAGTAGATAGAGCTTTGACCTGGGACACTGAAGTGTCCAGGAGGGTTTGAAACCCCAAGGCACCAGCTTACGCACGGGCTCATCCAGCTTGAGCGCAGGCTCACCAGCTTGAGTGCAGGGTCACTGGCTTGTGCGTGGAATCATAGACATGACTCCATGGTCGCTGGCTTGAAGCCCAATGTCGCTGGCTTGAGCCAGGGGTCACTGGCTCGGCTGGAGTCCCATCGTCCTTCCCTGCCCTCCCTGGTTAAGGCATGTAAGAGAAGCAATCAATAAACATCTAATGTGACACAATTATGAGTTGATGCGTCTCATCTCACTCCCTCTCTCTAAAAATAAAAAAGAAAAATGCATTTCTATATGTATCTGTGTATAAAAAAGTCTGAAAGGATGTATGTCACATATGGGATTGTAAGTTTTACTTTATTCTTTGTACTTTGAGCACTACTTCAAGTTTTTACTAAAATTGTGTCTTTTTGACTAAAGAAAACGTGTGTTCATTTTGGGGGGAGAAAAGAGAAAGAGGGAAGTGGCTCCACACAGAGAGCAGGGAAGCCCCTTCTCCAGTTAATTCAGGGCTCTCGGAGAAAACCATGGCAGAATATGAGCTTCTGTACCCCAATTTCAATCCGCTGTATCTTTCACTTTTGATTCTATTTGATCATGCTAGGCCAGCCTTTATGGACGAATATGAGAAGGTAGAGGAAGAATTACGAAAGCAATATGACATTTATCTGGAGAAATTTCGAAATCTGGCTTATCTGGAACAACAACTCGAAGATCATCATAGGCTGGAGCAAGAGAGGTTTGAGGTAAGTGCTTAATTCTTCTTTTTTCCCCCCTGTATTTTTCTGAAGTGAGAAATGGGGAGGCAGAGAGATAGACTCCCACATGCACCTGATCAGGACTCACCGAGCAATCCCACTAGGGGGTGATGCGCTGCCATCTGGCTCATTCCTCCATTGTAACTGGACCATTCTAGTGCCTGAGGCGAAGGCCATGGAGCCATCCTCAGCACCCAGGCCAACTTTGCTCCAATGGAGCCTTGGCTGTGAGAGGGGAAGAGAGAGATAGAGAGGAAGGAGAGGGGGAAGGGTGGAGAAGCAGATGGGCGCTTCTCCTGTGTGCTCTGACCAGGAGTTGAACCTGGGACATCCACATGCCAGGCCAACGCTCTCCCACTGAGCCCAATGGCCAGGGCTAGTAAGTGCTTAATGCTTTTGCACAGACCATGCCTTCCGGTGTGTTATTTTGTACTTGTTGACAAGTCAGTTTGTAAAAAATATCAGTGAATGTTTGATATTAGTTTATCAGCCATATCTTTTTAAAAATTTTTTATTGAATTATGTGGGTGACATTGGTTAATAAAATTGTATAGGTGTCAGGTGAAACTACTCTTTGATATTAGTTTATAATCAGGGTTGGGTTAGTTAGAACTATAGACAGGGCTAACATGTGACCTGTGTAGTCACACAAGTCTTTGAACTTGCAAGATCCTGTGCTTGCTGTAATGTTCTGCTGTTATCATCTTGAAATCCTTAATAATGTTTTCTTTAATTTTAGAGGGAGAGGAAAAAAGAGAGAGGAGAAATATTGACTTGTTGTTCCACTTATTTATGCGTTCATTGGTTGATTCTTTTATGTACTCTGACCAGGGATTGAACCCACAACCTTGGTGTATCTGTATCATGCTCTAACCAACTGCTACCCAGCCAGCACAATCCTAAATAATTTTTAAATGCATTTAAAGAATTATTTATTGCTTTTTAAAAAGAGAGAAAGGGGGAAAGAGAGACAGGAACATTAATCTGTTCCTGTATGTGCCCTGAACTGGCAAACTCTGTGCTTCAGGACAAAGCTCTAACCAACCAAGCTATCCAGTCAGGGCAAGTGCATTTTATTTATTTTTTAAGGGAGACTCCACATGCACCCTGACCAGCATCTACCCGGCAACCCCCATGTGGACTGATGCTTGATTCAGCCAGCTACCCTTAGAACCTGGGTCCAACGGTTGGATCAGCCGAGCTCTCCTCGGCACCCGGGGCTGATGCCCAAACCAATAGAGCCACTGTCTGCGGGAGGGGAAGAGGGAAAGAAGGGGGAGAGGGAGTGGGAGAGAGGCAGACGGTCACTTCTCCTATGTGCCCTGACCAGGGATTGAATTTGGGATGTCCACATGCCGGGCCAATGCTCTGTCTACTGAGTCAGGGCCGGGGGCAGGTGCATTTTATTTTGTACTGAGTCCCACAAATTACGTAACTGGTCTTGAGTCTAAAAGCATGCTTGGTTAGTTCACTTAAAGATTTTTAAGCCCTTAAATTGAATCACCCAAACTAGCTTATTGGAGAATGCTTTATAAAGAGGAATTGCAGCTTATCAATTATTCTGGGAAATACCGTGTGACCCAGACTGATTGGCTTGTAGGTCCCTTTCATGCCAGTGTTGGTAGCTTACATACCAGTGTGACTTGATAAATACAGAATTCAGAGCACAAGAAGTTGAACCAAATTGCACTCACTTTTTGAATTGCCCTTATCCCTTAGGTATTTCTGTTTGACCCAAGAATAGTCGTTTGGATCTATGTTCATGGTGAACTTGGTCTACAATCTCCCTTTCTTACACTGTCCCTGACAGCTTTTGGTATATAGCCTTTTTACAAACCCGGGTATTTAAATTAGGTGAAGCTGTTTTCTGTCCAAGGGGGTTGGCTGTGAGTGACTGCCACATTCATATAGACACATTTATCTTGACAAGGCCCTGTTGCCAACACTGTATGTCAGAGGCAAGCCTTGCAGGAACAGGATATAGGACAGGCACATTTTGAGGGCATTGGAGAGAGCCTAGAGTCCAGGACATTTTAAGCATTAGGTGCCTGGGAAAGAACAATAAAGGGCCAGTAAGAATAAACTGAACACTTGATACTGTCATCTGGAGCCACCCCTGGGTTCAGACGCCATTCTGAAGAGCATGCCTCAGGCTGTGTATTCTTCCTCCAACAAGCATTTACCCTCTTTATCTCCTGTGGTCACACCTGCTCTCTGGGCTTCTAATACCTGGTCCCTCATAATGTGTCCGAAGCATAGTGCTTTCTTTTCTTTTTTTTTTTTAAATGTTGTGTTTTTAAATTTTTTTTAAATTTCTTTTTATTTTATTCATTTTAGAGAGGAGACACAGAGTGTGAGAGAGAGAGAGAGAGAGAAAGAGAGAGAAAGGGGGTAGGAGCTGGAAGCATCAACTCCCATATGTGCCTTGACCAGACCAGTGCAGGGTTTTGAACTGGCGACCTCAGTGTTCCCAGGTCGACGCTTTATCCACTGCGCCACCACAGGTCGGGTGCATAGTGCTTTCTTTTTAATGTTCATGTCAACAACAAACATTTTAAAGGCTAATTTTGTCTCCCATTCTCTGTTTTGACAATAATCAGGGCCACATTTTGTAACCTAACTGAAATAATAATTTTTTTTAAATTTGTTTTAGGAATTAAAACTAGTATTTCTTTCTTTTCCCATCCTCATCAGTCCAACCAGTTAGCGTTTTTCAGGGCTGGAGTTGTGCAGGGCAGAAAAACAATGATTCGTGCTTTACTCTTTTCAGAGCAAGAGGCCTGTAGTACTCGCAGTTGATCTGTGTAGGTATATGCGATGGGTATTTCATTGTGTCATTTAGTTTCTTTAGAGTCATTGAGGTGTATTGGGAGGAGCATGGGTTTGGGGCCATTCAAGCCCATCCTAGGTCAGTTGTGTCCCTTCCAGAAGCCTCCCTTTCCATAGGGTTGCTGGGTGATTATAGAGAAAGAATGTCAAGTTTCCCAACTGTAGTAATATCTCAGGCAGTGTTAGTATTCTTCACCCACCTTCTTTTAGTTTAGATTTTTTTCTTTTTCTATATCACAAACTTAGCATTACTTACTCAAATGGTAAAGAATAATAAAATGTCCAAAAAAGGGTCATGTACTCTCCCTCCCGGGAGCACACCCACACTTTCCTTCCCTCTCAGGCATGCATCTCCTAAACTCTAAGTCCCTCGGTGAGACCTGCAACCTGGGGAGCAGAGCAGTGGGCAGTGGCAGCTTGTCCTGGGCTAACCCCCTCAATCTGTCTCTAAGGCCCCCTTTTCTGACTTTCCAGTGAGCCAATGGCAGCCCCGCCTAGTCTCTCTCCTGTTGTTTCTTCTAGCCTAAGTCCTTCCTTATTTCACTGTCCCCAGCTATAATAAGTGTACTCTCAAAATAAAAAACACAGCCTGACCAGGTGGTGGTGCAGTGGATAGAGTGTCGGACTGGGATGCGGAAGACCCAGGTTTGAGACCCCGAACTCGCCAGCTTGAGCGCGGGCCCATCTGTCTTGAGCAAAAGCTTGCCAGCTGGGACCCAGGGTCGCTGGCTCCAGCAAGGGGTTGCTCAGTCTGCTGAAGGCCCGTGGTCAAGGCACATGTGAGAAAGCAATCAATGAACAACTATGGTGTCGCATTGCAACAGCAATGAAAAACTGATTGATGCTTCTCACCTCTCTCCGCTCCTGTCTGTCTGTCCCTATCTATCCCTCTCTCTGACTCTCTCTCTGTCCCTGTAAAATAAAATAAAATAAAATAAAAAACACAAACAGAAAAGGGTCATCTCTTCTGTGTCTTATTTTTCCCGTACCATAGGAAGCTGAAAATACTCTCCATCTGATGCAGAGCAAGCTGAAGGAAGAAGAAAAGCGACTGCTCAAGAGTGCGAGTAAGTCTGTATTTTTAAAGTAGATGTGTTTGTTCTGAAGTAGTATTTTTAACATTGAAAAATTTATATGTAGCCCGGGCCGGATAGCTTGGTTGGTTAGAGCACTGTCCTGAAGCACAGAGGTTGCCGGTTCGATCTCCACTCAGGGCACATACAGGAACAGATCGATGTTCCTGTCTCTCTCTCCCCATTCTCTCTCTCCCTCTCTCTCTCTCTTCCCCCTCCCTCTCTCTTCCTTCTTCTCGCACTAAAATCAATCAGATAAAAATGTAATTTAAAAAATTTATATGTATGTTTTATTCTCAGAAGACAGTTTTCTCACAACTTTTATATTGGGTACTATTTTAATTTTGTCAAGAGCTCAAGAGAGTGGTTTAAAGTATATAGCACTTAAAGCACATTTGGTTTTCATACCAGCTATAATACTGTTCTCTGTTTAAAAGGTAGTTTGAATTATATGTAATATATAATTATGAAAGAAAACTTTGTTATGGAGGTCTGTAAGTTGTTTATTTTACGTCAGATTGGTGGGAAACAAGCATCATAATACAGTTCAGGTGAATAAGTCGCTTGCCTAAAAATAGTCCACCCACCCCAATATTCAGCAGAGCTGTCACCTGTAGAGAAATGGAAGCTACCTATGTATAAGACCTAAAGTCTGCGAAGGAATGTTCTCCATGACTGTTAGCACACCCATCCATGAACTTCTCCAAGGTGTCAAGTCAGCCTCAGGAGCTGTAGCAGCACATACCCTTCCTGCTGAATTCATGGCTTTGTCTCATAGAGTTACTTCTCTTCTGGCTCTTCTTTCATGGTGACATCTTTTCCAGTGCTTCAGATGTGGTATTCCTGGGACATCAGGCATGCTCGCTCTCTCTCTGCCTTTTCCCTTTGTACCTTTCTCCTTTTGTACTTGCTCTGTGCCTCTCCTGAATCTCAGGAAACTCTGGAAGGAGAATAGGGCCTGCTGGGAAATCCTTCTAGGTAAGTTAGGAAATTCCAAGGGCCTTTCTAGCCAAAGCAGCCCCTCACCTTTATGGTTCCAGGTCAGCCAGGAGAGCCCGAAGCCATCCTAAGTGGTGTGTGGGGTTTATCTCCTCCTGGGAGGCTTGGCTCTGGTATAGCTCTGGTTGGTGGGCTGCATCCCATTCTGCCCCAGGCCCGCACATGAAGACCTTATTCATTCATCTTGCCCTGTTCTTCTGAACTCAGACTTTCTTTTTGTGATCCATAGGTTTGGGATCTCTTGAAGGACAAAGATTCTTAGAAGAATGTGTGATTTAATTATTTTAGAAATATTTCTAGTTTAAACCAACTTACTGAAGAATAGCACCTAATTAGCTTCAAGTAAACAAAGGAGGAAAATATTTATAAAGGACCATTCTCATTTTTACTTATCCTGATGTTCTTAAAATGACCTGTCTTCCCTCCCTCTTTCCCTCCCTCCCTCCCTCCTTCCTTCCTCTTTTTTTAAAAGATTTTATTCATTGATTTTAGAGGAGTGTGGGGGGAGAAACAGGAAGCATAAACTCGGAGTAGTTGCTTTTGTATGTGCTTTGATCAGGCAGGGCCGGGGTCTTGAACTGGCAACGTCAGCACTCCAGGTTGACGCTTTATCCACTGTGCCACCACAGGCCAAGCTATACAAAGTTTTAATTAAGTCCAGTTTATGAATTTTGTTGTTACTTGTGCTTGTAGTGTCGTATCTAAGTAAAAACCCTACCTAATTCAGGGTTACCAAGGATGGCTCGTATGTTTTCTTCTAGGAGTTTTACAGTTTTAAGTCTTACAGTTAGGTGTCTGATCCATTTTGAGTTAATTTTTGTATATACTGTGAAGTAAGGCGCCTACTTCATTCTTTTGCATTTGCCTCTCCACTTGTCCCAGCACCATGTGTTGGAAAGACTATTCTTTTTTGTTGAATTATACCAGCACCATTGTCTGCTGTACTTAATTTTAACATGTCACTGAAAACTCAGTGATTTCAGTGTCACCATGCATTAGCTTTGGTTTACCTGCTTAATCTTCAGTGTATTGCTTTGAGTTGTCAGAAGAGATCGTGTTGAGCCTGAGATACAGTTTTAATGCTGTTTTAGAATTCATGATACCATTTGATATGTGTGGCATTGGTTACGGATTTAATGTCATAATTTTTCTGGGTGAAGAAAAAAGTGAACGAAGCTGAACAGCGATTTTGTTTTATAGTCATTAATTTATGTCAGTACTTAATTATACTCTCTGTACGGGCTTTTGTAAGGTGGTGGTTTTCAGACTGATTGTGTTGAAGTTGGAGGATGCTCTCTGGACCCTCTCCGGCTGCCAGCTTTGCCCCTCTGTGCTGTAGACACAGCTCTTCTCTCCATGGCCAAAGAAAGCAGGAAGCTTTCCCTCAGTGCCCAGCTGGACACAGCTGCCATCCCATCACCCTCTTAGATCAGAGCCTAAGCAAAGCCTTTTTAGGTGAATACTTACTATACTTCTAAACTAACACACGAGTCAGTGATCACAGCAACTGCACACTCCTCCAGTTCCATCCTTAACACAGTCGTCCGGGGCTGGGCACTGAGAGCTTTTCTCCCTGCCGTGGAAACTCTGGTTCCGTGGGTTTCCATTAGGACACACTCAGCCTGCACAGAACTCCAGAAGAGTATTTAAGAAATTAATGTAAAAGGCGATGGAATTGAGAATGACCTTTCTTTATACATCTTTAAAGTGGAGTTTTCTCCAGTAAAGGAGATCGGAGCAGCAGCTCTCATTGCCAGTCACTAGGTCCCCGTCCTTCTCTGGCCAGCCCTGCTCAGGCCGTTCCCAGCCTGGTCTCCTTCTCGCCTCCAGGCTTGTTTTTGTGCAGTCACTGACCTTTGCAGTGGGGCATTCTCCATCTTTGTTATCTTCAAGGAGCTTGAATTCTGGTAACACAGCCTAAGACTGAACAGAAAATGTTTTTTTCCCTCCAACTAACAAGAACTCCCAGCTGCCCTGACAACTGGCTGTTCGATTGTTACGCCTCACATGCTGGAATAGTGTTTCTAGATCATATATTTGACCCACTTTATTCTAGCCTTGGAAAGTATTTTTTTATTTCTTTTATAAGAACAAGTAAATACTTACAAAGGAGATCCTAGTGTGGCGTTCATACAGCATGAAGAGATGGAGTGAAGGTCAAGTATCGTAAATGAGATTAAGTATCTCGGCAAATCTGTTTTGACTTCCTTACCATTTAATCAAGAGCTCATTTTTGTAAACCCAACTCAGGTCAGTGAGTCATAATAAGCCTTTGAAAGGTTAGTTATCTTTGTCAGCTACTACATTTTGGGGAATTTTTAAAATTGAATGTATTGGGGTGACACCAGTTAACAAGATTACACAGGTTTCAGTGAGCAGTTCTACAGCACTGCTCTGTACACCGTGTTGGGTGTTCACCCTACCCCAGAGAAATTGTTTTTTAGAAAAAACAACCTATTGTCTGCATTCACTCTTCGCTAAGTACCGGCAAATCCTGAGAGGCTCATAAAATCTAATGCATCAAAAGAAAGGCTGAGAAATGCAGATCTTGTACGAGAGCCTTACTGGACAGAGACTGTTCGGGAAGTAATGGTGGATCCACCACACACAGCTGTTTTTTAGTTGTTTTGTTCTGTTTTGTTTTTGCTTACTTGTGTTCCTGCCAGGTAATGATGACTCAGACATTGACATCCAGGAGGATGATGAATCTGACAGTGAACTGGAAGAGAGACGGCTGTCCAAGCTGCGGACAGCCATAGAGGTGCTCATGCAAGGTACCACGGCTCCTTTCACTTGCCCTCCTCCCTGGGCCTGACCACAGCCAGGCCCGGGTCAGGGCTTCTCGGTATCAAGGCCCAGATGCACACTGCGAAGTGGCCCTGCTCCAGGGTTTATCCTGCCCTGTTTATCAGGATTCGGTGGTCATCTCGTCACTAATGCTCTTACCTGTGGTCCCAAGAATGGTCAGTTCTTATCTGAGCTTTGGTGTTTCTCATAGAGGTCACAGGAATACACGGCCTCTGCCACTGCACTATATTTTGTCCTTTTGGGGTCCATACACGGCCTCTGCCACTGCACTATATTTTGCCCTTTTGGGGTACATACCTCATGGTCAGAGAATTAATGTACAAAAAGGGACTTACCCAAGCTTCTCTGCCTTTTATTTTTCTATTTTTTTTTTATTTTATTTTTTTCATGAAGTGAGAAGTAGGGAGGCAGAGAGACAGACCCCGCATGCGCCTGACCAGGATCCACCCAGCATGCCCACCAGGGGGCGATGCTCTGCCCATCTGGGGTGCTGCTCCATTGCAACGCGGAGGCTACGGAGCCATCCTCAGCCCCCGGGCCAACTTTGCTTCAGTGTAGCCTTAGCTGCGGGAAGGGAAGAGAGAGATAGAGAAGAAGGAGAGGGGGAAGGGTGGAGAAGCGGATGGGCGCTTCTCCTGTGTGCCCTGGCTGGGAATCAAATCTGGGATTTCCAAACGCCAAGCCAACACTCTACCGCTGAGCTATCCGGCCAAGGCTGACTTCTCTGCCTTTTAAAAGTGTTCTTCTAATTGCTACTTTCTCATTGCAACAGATTCAAGCAATGAAATGTGTGGAGCATATCTGGGTGTGGGGTCTTATGTCCCACTCCCCACCTTAGGTCATGACCAGTGGCCGAAGGGTGTGTCTTTCCAAATTGCCTTTACTCACACATACTCAAACATGGACACCAAGATCACCTAAAGTGTTTGTTAACCTGAATGTGACCAGACTATGTGTATGGTTCTGCAATCAGCTTTTTAAAAAGTATTTTAAATACGTTTAACTGTTTCCAAGTCAGTAAAATATAGATCTGCTTGCTTCTTTTTGATAGTTGTATAGTATTCCATAGTATGGCTATACCTTTAATTTCCTTGGGCATTCCCATAATGATAGATACTTACGTTACTTCTGCTCTTTTCTTTGTAGATGCACTTTTCTGCATATCGACAGGTGTGTCGTTAGGCTGTATTATTAAAAGTGGAATTCTTAGGTCAAAGGTTATGTAAAGTCTGATAGATAGAACTAAGTTGCTCTGTATTTGCCTTCAGAAACATTTCTTACCTACCACTTAGTTTTTTCAGCTCAGTTTCATTTTTATATACATAATAAATTTAAGTAGTTAAATCATCTTTCTTTGATAATTTCCCATTAACTTTTGTTGTTAACTGCTTTCTCTTATTATAGGTCCAGCTTCATTTATTAAATTTTGCTTTTTACTTAGGATAATTAGATGCTCTGATATTCTTTTTCTTCCTTTTATTTTTTAACAGCTTCACGACATCAATAGAGGTTTGAGGTTATGACTCTCATTCTACATATGGGAGTCCAGGCTCTAAAAAGTCATATGATTAGTTCATTGGAACGGCACTGGTGCCCCTTAAATTCCACTGCTGACCACTCACTGCAGACATGGAACAGCCCAAGATCTGCACTTTTATCTGACCCAAGGAAAGTTTCCATAACTCGCTCTGAGACGTCTCATTCAGGCCTGTCTTGAGTAAGCGCCTCTCTGAGCGGCCCTTACTGCCTGTCACCTGAGGCCGGGACGCCTCCTGAGTTTTTGTAGAAGTCACATCAAAACAACATCAACTTTTAGAGGAGGAATGGAGAATCACTTCGATATGGTGATATTTTGAAAGATGAGCTACTTGTGATACTTAAACTTTTCTTTTTGAAGCTCAGACCTAGATGCAAGTACAAGTGACTTGGGTCCATAAAGGGAGAAAGTATTGCTTTGTTCAACATGTAGCGTACCTGTTCTGTGTATAAGCTAGTAATAGGGCTCACAGGTGCAGCATTGCTTTCTGATTTCTGACTCATGCTTACAGTTCACTGCCCGTTTTCTTGTTTCATTGTGGAAATGCAGAACATTCATTCCCATTTGTCGACAGTTCTGATTAGTTGGATGCTACTTGAGTAAATTTTTATGATACTTTTCCCAGTTTTCTAAAGGAAAACAAATCTTAAATACCATTTCATGCCTTATTTTACAAGGCTTTTTGCATTTCTTCATGCTTTTGTTCTCCCCAGGAAGACCTAGCAAACGCGTCGTGGGCACAATGCAAGATGGAAACTCCGACGAGGACGTGAGTCCTGACCCGCCCCCATTAGTGGTGTTCTGCTTGGTCTTAGTCTGGCCTCGGGTAGATTAGCCAGGAACTAAGTACGCCTGCGCAGCCCAGCTCGGGGCGCAGCCTCTCCGCCTGCCTCATCACCGCGTTTGTGGCCGAGTGCAGCCTCCCAAGGAGCTGAACTCCTTTCTGCTTGTTGATGGCTCATTCTTTTCTTTCAAATGAATCTGCTTGCCCTACCTTTTTTTCTTCTTCTCATGTTCTGTCTTTCTCACTTTCCAAAGATGGAAGGAGCACCAGCTCTGTTAGGTAAATGCAAGACTTCCAGCTCCAAGAAGCAGGTTGGTTTTCTTTTTCACCTCCTCCATTTGTGTGTGTGCTTGTGTGCTGGCTCAAGGCCTGCGAAGAGCCTTCCTCACGCGCGATGCCTGTCCCCTGGGAGAGAGCCACTCAGAGTGGGTCCCACAGTGAATGGGGTGATGGCTGGTGATGCCTGGAGAGCACTGGCTGGCCTCTTAGAATTTGCTTGATCATTTGTATAGCTTTCTACTTTTCAGAACAAATGCACTATTGTAGCTCAAGTCTCCTTTGTGCCTGTTGTCACTTGTTTATTTTAGGGAGGCTGATTTCATGCACCAACCTCTAGGGGTGGGAGTCCATCCTTTGTTTGTTCACTCAGTCACTGTCATATGTTGTTTGAGTACCTGTCCCTGCCTGGCACTGCTGTGGATTTTGGGAAACACAGCAGTGAATAGAAACAAGGTCCCTGCCTTTATGGAGTTTATAGTCCAATAGTAGTGAGGCAGATCCATCAGGGCTCATGGTAGTAAGAAAAATAAAGTAGGTTCAGGAACAGAGTGACAAGGATGAGGAATGCCTTTGATTGTTCAGGGAAGACCTCTGATAAGGCAGAAGCCTGAATGGAAGGAGGGACATGGTGCTAGGGAGGTAGGGAGGGGCACCCTGGTCACAGGAAATGTTTCTGCATTCGAGGACCAGAGGTGATAGCATGGCTGGAATGGAATGAACTGGGGACAGGAACAGCAGGAAAGGCAGTAGGGACCATGCAGAGCTTTGCAGCAGGTAACGAGGACTTGGCATTTTCTCTTGGTACAACGGGAAGGTGCTGAAGAATCCTGAGCCCGGAAGTGCCAAGAGCTGACTCACATTTTAGAGAGCACAGTGGGAAGGCATTTGCAGTAGTCTAGCTCCGAGGTGATGGTCGCAGTGGCTTAGCCTTGGTGGGAGCGGTGGAGGTGTTGAGATTCTGAACATGTCCCTAAGCTAAGAACTGTCAGGTTTTGTTAATTGGACACAGGATGTTACCGAAAATGAAGGATGCCTTGGTTGTGGCATAATCAGCCAAAAGTACCGTTTTCATTTCCTGAGCTGGGGCGGATCTGAGTAAAGGGCTTGGAGAGCAGATTGAGAGTTTGGTTTTTGGATGTTCTAAATGTGACTTGCCTGCTAGATGTCCATATACTGGTGCTAAGTTGAAATTCAAGTCTAGAGGTCAAAATAATGTCTGGGCTAGAGATTGAGGGAGACATCCCTATCTAGGTGGTCTTTAAGCACAAGGATACATGTGATTACTTGCGGGGAGAGAGGAGAGGAGGCCGAGGCGCCACCCCACGCCCGCATGTGGAGGTCAGAGAGATGAAGAGGGTTGGGCAAATGAGACATGACACAGGAGTGAGGTGAGGTGAGACCTGGAGAGAAGGACGCCCTGGAGGACAGAAAAGTGTGTGTGTCAAGGAAGGAGGAGCCGTAGATCCAATAGGAGGGTAGAGAATTACCCCATTGGATTTGCACTCACTGAACATGTCAGTCTTGACAAGAGCCATTTGGGGGTTTTGGAAAGGTGAGAGCCCACCTGGAGTGTGCTTAAGAGGCAGTGAGGTGGGAACAAGTCAGGCCGGTGAATTCAAAACTCATTCAAGAAGTTTTGTTGTAAAAGGAAGAAAGAAACGGCAGAGGAGCTGGAGAGGAAGGTAGGGTTAAGTTTTGAGGTTTTGTTTTTAAGAAGGAAATTGCGGTGTGTATGTATGCTGGTGGGAACGATTTAGGTAGAGTGACCAACCCATCTGGTTTACTTGGGATGCAGGACCTGCAGTTTCAAAACCTGGCTGGTCACCTTAGATCTAGATGATGGAGGAGAGTCTTTCTTTTATTTTGCTCTTTACACCTGTTTCCTGAGTGGTTTTTCACCCCCTATTTATCGAAAAACAAAATAAGCTCTCCTCCCCTCTCTGCAAGTCCCCACCCTCCTTGCTACCCATTGGTGGGCTCTGGGCCACCAGGAGCAAGGCAGCACCCAGGGAGCCTCAGTGCAGGTCTGGTTCCTGAGACATCAGTGGGATGGCCAGCCCCTACGGCACCAAC
Organism: Rhynchonycteris naso; assembly: GCA_037038555.1. NCBI lineage: Eukaryota > Metazoa > Chordata > Mammalia > Chiroptera > Emballonuridae > Rhynchonycteris > Rhynchonycteris naso. Next base: position 197,023,025 of record CM073000.1, on the reverse strand, counting down.
ATTGGATGGCATGTTCGTATAGGAAGGTTACCCATTAGAAGATACATTGATCTCTATATTCCAGCCAGCAATATCTAGATGCAGGTCCATTTTATGTCCCACAGCCTGACTGCTTCTCTGCCAAGCTCTTCCTTCCTATGGGAGTGCTACTAGTTTTTGAACCACTAGTAAAAATGTGAGGCAGGGTCTTGCCAACAAGGTGTCAGGAATGAGATGAGACCCTCAATTGTATTTGCTGTCTTTTTCCTATAGGAAGACTCCGAGGACAGTGAAATTGACCTGGAAGACGATGAAGAAGACGATGATTTGGAAGATGAGAGCATTGCTCTCTCTCCAGCCAGACCCAGTCGAAGGGTCCAGAAACCTGAGCCCCTGGAAGACAGTGACAATGACTTCTGACCTTCTTACAAAGGCACCCATGCAGATTAAAACCCTCAGACTTGTAGGTAAATGGTCATTTAGAAGGTTAGGAAGGAAGCGTGTTTGGTTCACTAAACCATTTGGACTCATTGTTCATGAAGGTCTTACCTGTTTTGGCTTTAGCCTCCCATGCTTAAACAAGAACCTGAGCACACCCCAAAGATGATTTGTTTCGGCCTTATTTATCTCCTAAAACTTGGGAAATGCGTGTATTCTTAGTGATTCACATCCACAGGACAAGAACTCAAGTATAATAAGTTTCTGTATAAGTTTTGGTTATTGTCACATATATCGTCTAAGAGTCAGTAGGACAAATCTGGGGCTGGAACTGCACACAAGGACTCATTTTACAAATTAGTATCGGACTATTAATCACTTGTACAATTTAAAGGCTTTTAAGTCTAGCCTTTATTTCATTTTGTAGTCTTTTTTTCTTCTGCATGCTCATAGTACCAAGCTTTAACTGTATTTTACTAAAATTTTCTGAAATGAAAGTTAGCCTTGAAAATCAGGCAACAGAGGATGTTCCAGATGATAAATAATTCATTTTCTCTCAGACGGTAACATTTCTTCTTAGGAAAGCAAATTAAGAAAAAAGTGTTAGTACAGATTTGTATTTCTGACTTAAAAAATAAACAGAATGGATTCAGGTAGAGCAACCCTAGAATTTTCCATTGTGAAGAGAGAAGTGACCAGTGGTATTTTTTGTCTGTCTTTTTTTGAAAGCACGGAACAGTTTTTGGTTTTCAATTATAGAGTCCGAAGACTCCTGAAGTTACTTTTCTTAAGTGTACTTACTACCATATTTTAATATTATTAAATAATTTTTACTTGAAAGTATAATTATTTTATTTGCACCGATAACTAATACTTGAGGGAAGTTCACAGGTTAATATGGTATGTGTAAATTTTAGGACACCATATAACAGTTATTTCTATCATCTTTCTTTTTATTTCTATCTTTTCCTAAATTTTATGTATGAGATTACCCCTTTTGTAAAGCATTCAACATTCAGTTAATTCATCAGTAATTTGAGATGTGCCATCTTTGAAACAATAAGGTAAATGAGAAATAGGTGTGTTGGGAGCCATGCTAACCACCTCAGATGCCATGGCATCTCAGATGCACAAGAGTCACTATCTTTTTTTTTTTTTTAAGTTCAGAGAGACAGGCTCCTGCATCTGCCCCACTGGGAACTACCTGGCAAACCCACTAGGGGGCAATGCTCTGCCCATCTGGGGCATTGCTCTGTTGCAACTGGAGCCATTCTAGTGCCTGTGGCAGAGGACATGGAGCCATCCTTAGTGCCCGGGCCAACTTTGCTCCAATGGAGCCTTGGCTACAGAAGGGGAAGAGAGAGATAGAGAGAAAGGAGAGAGGGAAGTGTGGAGAAACAGATGGGCACTTCTCCTATGTGCCCTGGCTGGGAATTGAACCCAGGACTTCCAGACATTAGGCCAATGCTCTACCACTGAGCCAACTGGCCAGAGCCTACACCTGGATTTCTATAGTGTCTATTATAAATAGGCCCCAAACTGTTTTCTTGACTTGGGCATCAGGGTAGAGTACCCAGAACACTGAGGCATTTCCTCAGAAGATGGGCCAAAATAACCCTAGAATAAAGGATGGCTGATCCTGGCTAACAAAGCTTAAAAGCAAGTTTTTGAAGGATCCAAGTGTTTCTAAGTAATTTTGTTCCAGAGTATTTTAAGAAATACAAAAATAGCATCCAGAGGGAGGGAGAGGGGGGAGGGGAGGGGCACAAAGAAAACCAGATAGAAGGTGACAGAGGACAATTTGACTTTGGGTGATGGGTATGCAACATAATTGAATGACAAGATAACCTGGAGATGTTTTCTTTGAACCCCATTAAAATTAATATAAATATATATATATCATCCAGAAAGAAAATTCCCAATGTCTGGTGTCCTGTAAAATATTACAAGGCGTGAAGACACTGCAGCTCTGAAGGAAGCCCAGATATCCTCAGAAAAGCACCCCAAGGAGAAACACGCTTGACCACTGTGCCATCACCAAGCTCCCCTGACTACCGAGTCAGTTGTGAAGAAGACAGAAGATGACAATACACTTGGGTTCATTGTCGATGTTAAGGCCAACAGGAACCAGATCAAACAAGCTGTGAAGAAGCCCTGTGATATTGACAAGGCCAGTATCAACTTAATCAGGCCTGATGGAGAAAAGAAAGCATATGTTCTACTGGCTCCTGACTAGGCTGCTTTGGATATTGCCAATACAATTGTGATCATCTAAATTGAGTCCAGCTGGCTAATCCTAAATATAAAACTTTTTTTTATATAAATATAAAACGTTTTTTATAAATATAAAAAAACCTGTTTTTTTATAAATATAAAACATTTTGGTTAGAGTGTCATCCTGATACGCCAGGATTGTAGGTTTAATCCCTGGTCAGGGCACAGACAAGAATCAATGGCAGAATAAATAAGTGGAGCAACAAACTGATCTCTCTTTCTCTCCCCTCCCCTTCTTTTCTCTCCCTAAGAGTCAATTAAAATTTTTTTCACTGTAGTAAAAGGAATTACCAGGTATAATGAAAAAAATCAAGAAATGACCCAAAAATGAGAGGTAATAAAATTAGTAGAAAACGACATTCTAACAGTTGTAACTATATTTCATATAGTCAGGTGGTAGAGGAAAACGGGTATATTAAGGCGAGATATGGACAATATAAAGAAAGCCTCAAACAACTAGAGAGTAAAAAAAAAAAAAGAGATGAAACCATACAAACGGATTAAAAGCAGATCAGACACTGCAAAAATAAAACAACCATTACTGATCCTGAAGACGTAGCAATAGAAGCTGCTCCCTTAGAAAGAAAAAAAAAAGACAAATTTCACTGTGATGATTTATCAGTTTATTGTCTCAGCTCCAAATTCACCTTTAGGCCTGCTCTGTTGTAATGGTGCTATTGTTTGTAATGTCTCCTTGTCAGCCAGCAAGATCTTTAGACTTGTCAGCAGAGCTTGCTGCAGAGACTCTGGAGAAGGTAGGGGCTTTCCTTCCAATTCTAGTGTAGCTTGCTCTCAGAGTTCCTGAGAGCACACTTTTCTCCGCTGCTTTGACCTCTCTGGTTTCTCCAATGCTAGGTTCCTGCATGGCACAGCTTTCTTCAGTATTTAGCTACTGCAGCTTTTGTTCTGTTGAGTTCTCAGTTCATCCAGAAACTGCAAACCAGAAGACTGTACATAGCAACATCTTGACAGTACCGAAAGAAAAAACTGGCGATGTCCAGCAAAAATATCTTTAAAAAAAATAATCCAATAAATACTACATATGACCCATGTTCAAATGTCATCAATTTCCAAATAATGATTTTTATGGCTGATTTTATTCCCTCCAGTCTTGGATCCAGTCAAAAATCTTGCATTAGGTTATGTCTCTTTAATTTCCTTCAGTTTGAAACAGTCCCCAGCCTTTTTATTTTTCATGACATTCACATTTCTGGAGAGGTCAGTCTAGTTTTTGTTTTTGTTTTTTACAGAATGCCCCTCAATTTTCTTCATGATTAGATTCAGGTAAACCTTTATGGCAAGAATGCTACATCAGTGATCTGTCCTCAGTGCCTCACGTCTGGGTCTCTGACACCCATTTGTCCCACTATCGGTGACATTAAGTTTAATCACTTTGTTAAGACAGCATGTATAAACTCTCTCTGTAAGTGGGGTGATATTTGAGACTGTGGATGTCTTCTTCCTCAATTGGCTCTCATCCATGGTTTCAGTACCCATTGATGATTCTTGCCTGAATGCTCATTTTTAAAGAAACATTTGGAACAACGGTGCTCCCTGTTCAGATTTTGAAATGATAATTTATAATCTCTATAAGCATTTTCCTTGCTTATATGGTATCCATTTGAGATCTTAACCCTTTCAACACAGACATCTGAGGGAATTTATGCCACACAGCTCAGCTTGTTTCGCCTTTAGAGGGAAGCTGTAGTCAGAGTAGTGCTTTGGAGGCCCAATATGAAATAACATTAAGGCATCAACATTTAATGTGCTGTTGATAGGGTGCCAGACATAATCCATGCCCGTGAGAGATTTTGTAATGGATAAAAAATGGTGAAAACCTTGGGGAAAAAAAATTTTTTTAATCTCTGTCTCCAGAATTCTGTAATTAAAGCCTTTATTTTTCTTCAAAAAGTTCCCATATTTTTTCCTTATCCTTCTAAAACGTTCTTTTCTTCTTGGGAAAAGAGAGATCCTCTATATCAACATTGCCAGATTGATACTCATAATGGGCCAGAATATGGCAACTCATTTCAGAGGAAGGGGATTGATTTTAACCAGATGAGTGGGAAAAGGAAGTAATAAAACAAACGTTGAGGGGGGTGCATGAAGACCCCAATGTATGAATAAGCTCAAACCAGCTTCTTGCCGAGCTTAGGGCCTGAGTCCTGGTCCCTTGGAAGACCCTCTCCTCTGTGTGCCATACCGGAGTGTCCGTCTCACCCTGCCTAGACAGACCCGGGCCAGGGTAGGTGCTCGTGACCTTTGGCAGCATCTTTCCTGCCTCTGCAGGATACCAGCTCGTGTGCAGGTCAGCGTCATGCTGAGATCAGCAAGTCACCCTGGAAAATGGTCGTTTTGTCTGAAGGCTTCCAGCTGCGTCTGTGCCCGTCCACTTTCCCAGTCCACCAGGAACTTGCTTTGCTCACATTTCAACAGTGCACAAGGGAGCATTGGACTTGATAACCTCTGAGATCATCCTGGCACCAGACTCCCCAATGTGGTTTCCCTGGAGACTAGAAGAGAAGGAGCGGGACAAATTGAGAACTTGGCTGAAGGACTAGAGGCCTACCAGCTCTCTTTAGTAAAGAGCAAGATGGTCACTACATGGAATGCAGAACTCTGGGTGAAACCTTTGTGCTCCCAGGGTCCCTCCCATGGACAAGGCTTTGAATGGCTAACACTGAGGTTTTCCCCATAGCTGCTGAGGGGCCTGGGATTCGGCTAGCTCTGAGACTTGGGCCGAAGGTAGGGCCTGACCTGGGAGTTCTAAGGGTGAGAGAATGGCAGGAAAGGGCAGATATGAGCCCCACTCACTTGATATGCTGGATCCTGTGGTTTCCAGACAGGGCGGTGGCAATGCAGATCACCCCATCCATCCCCAAGGAGTTCTCTTGAAGACTAGGTAGAGAAAAGGTGGACACACCACAGTGAGCCATCCTGGACAGAAGGACACATCCCAGGTAGCAGCACTGCATTCTGTTGGGGCGGGGTGCAGTTCTAGAGCAGCTTGTTTGTTTACAAGTGCCATAGCAACAGCACAGTGGTGTTTAACCCTCAGATTCAGTCTCGGGAGCCAGGGTGTCCCATCCAAGGGCCAGGGAGGATATAGACAAACAATGCAGATAAGTGGTTTCTCTCTGACTTCAGCTAGGCAGAATGAACAAGCTTATCCACCATATAGACCAGGGGTCCCCAAACTGCGGCCCCCTGAGGCCATATATCCGCCCCCGCTGCACTTCCGGAAGGGGCACCTCTTTCATTGGTGGTCAGTGAGAGGAGCACAGGATGCATCTGCACCCATAGTTCCCATTGAAATACTGGTCAGTTTGTTGATTTAAATTTACTTGTTCTTTATTTTAAATACTGTATTTGTTCCCGTTTTGTTTTTTTACTTTAAAATAAGATATGTGCAGTGTGCATAGGGATTTGTTCATAGTTTTTTTATAGTCCGGCCCTCCAACTGTCTGAGGGACAGTGAACTGGCCTCCTATGTAAAAAGTTTGGGGACCCCTGATATAGACTATAGTAGCCAGAATAATCTGAGCTCTTTCTATTCAAAAGGAAGCAGCTACAGAGGACATCAAAAGCATCTTCTCTGGGGGAAGGTTCCAGCTCCAGCAGAGGAATGTGTTCTGGGTGCAGATGGGGCTCAACAACCACTCACTTGAGTCTTCGGAGGCTTGAGTTGACCTTCAGGGCATTTGCCAGGGCTTTGGCTCCAGCTACCCCAATGGCATTTCCTCTTAAGCTGTATGAAAAGAGACAGCTAAGAGGTGAAAATGATACCTCTTCGGATGAGTGTGTGCTGGGCAGCCGAGGGTGTCAGGGTGCTCCTTCCCCACTCCCAGACACAGAACTGAGTTCGGCTCTGGGGAGCAAGAAGGACACCCAGGAGGGAGTGAGCCGGCCCAACCTGGGTGGTTTGTGGGAGCCTTCATTCTCCTTTTCCGTTCCAAAGGGAGAGCTGGGCTGAGACAGAGGTGGCAACCCTCCATCCAGCAGCCCCTGTGTGCTCGGCATCACAGCACCGCAGGAGCGGGGGTGACCTGGACACGCCTGAAAGCCCCGCAGAGCTCGAGGCCCCAAACTCCTGGATCTCAAAGATGGAGATCAGTGGACACAGACCACCCCAAGGAGTCCTAAACAGGACCTCATGACATATTCAGCTTGGGCAAGACCAAGAAGAGCAGGTACTCAGGGAAAGGAGGGCCACCAACAGTGACTCCCAAGGAAAAGGGGTGACGTGGGAATGGGGAATCTGGGGCATGCTTGATCTAAGTGAAGATATTTAAATGATTTGAGTTAGATGTAAGTTGATAATTCTCAATATCTATTCATCTTGAATCAACAGCTTGGTTTCTTTGGGCAAGAGACTTTAGCTGGGAGTTGGGATACTTACTCGAGAATCTCCAAGGTTCTGTTCACAGTCAGGGCCTCCCCCAGGGCCTGGGCCCCCGGTGCACGAATGGAGGCCACCTGCAGACTAAGAAGACATGCTGTCAATGCAGCCGCAGCCGGGCCAGACAGGCCACGCTCTCCAGCCTTCGCCCCGGCCCTGAGCCCAGCTTCCATTCCTAGTCGCCCTTTGTTTTCACAACCCTTGACTTAGGACTGAAAGTGCTGGGATAGCACTAAATATTGTTGACCTGTGATCTGTCCAAAGAACGGTGCACCTGCCTGCACTGTCTGCTGCCTAGGACCTATCTGGACACTGCGGGTACAGGAAGTAGAGGTAGTCTGGAGAGTCGGCAAGGGAACACTTCTTGTACCCCCAAATCTTGTTAGAACTGCAGGAGCAGGGCTGATCTGGACATCCTTTTTCCTGCCTAGTTGCTAACATGAGGAAAATAGACACATGTTCCTTGATTGGGAAACAAAACGGTGTTCTGTGTGGAAGGACGGGGAAGGGCAAGGGTCCGGGCTGCCGCGCCCATCGGGACTTACTAGAGAGCAGTGAGGGCTGTGTTGGCCTTCAGCGCACTCGCCACGGCACGGGCACCTTCGTCCCCAATGGCGTTCTCCTGTAAACTGAACACACAGAGTGCCCCCTGGGCATACAGGGCACACTGGGCCGGCTCTCTAGCATGACGTGCTGAGATTGGACCTTCTGTTTAATTTGAACCACACACACCACCAATGATACTCCCAGGATCACTCTGTGGCCACTGTAGTCCCATGGTCTCCTAATTAATGTGCAGAGGACGCTGGGGTCTGCACAATTCTGGACCATCAGAGGCGATCAAGAAAAGGGACACATGGAAGCACTGTCAGCGAGGGCTTGGGACAAAAAGCATATGTTTCTCAAAACCAACTAGAAAACTAAAAGCCCCCTATCCTCAGGCCACTCTTACTAGTTGCACGAATAAAAGACATTTGAGTATATCGTGTGCTGGCAAGGCCGGCTCTTTTTGGAACTCAGGTGGGGAGACGTGGTTAAATGAGCAGTCACTATAAACCAAGTGGGGCTGCCGTGTGGTCCCGGGGGCTACCCAAAGAAATAGATCTAAACAGAAACCCAAAGGATAAGACATAGCAGAGAGGGCCTACCCATCTAAGGAACCCAAAGAAATGGAATCAAGTCCCTTGAGTGTGAGACAAGGCTGAGGAGGCATAAAGGAAGCAGACGTTTGGGGGCCCAGAAGCCATGCTAAAGGTTGGACTTCACTCGATAGGCACTGAGCAGCCATTGAAACATCTCACCAGGACAGGGATAATTTGTGTTCTGGAAAGCTCTTGGCCAGCAGAAGGTGGACTGGATGTGGAGGTTGCTGCAGTGACACAGGTGAGTGATGCTGGTGGCTTGTACAGTGGCCGTGGGGCTGGGATATGGGGAGGAGAATCGACAGGACTTGGAAAGAGCGATGGCAATGTTTCTGCTTTTCACAGTGGGCTGGGTCTGTTCGTATGATGGGGAGCCGAGAAGCAGGCTCATGCGGGAGGTCGTCGGGTAATGTAAAGTGCTGGTGAGACCCAAGGGGACGGACAGAGTGGGCAATGGACAGTGGGTCTGGAGCTCAGGAGAGGAGTCGGATTCAGATGTGGGGCCATCAGGACTTCAAAGCCTGGGAGGGGAGAGCTTCCAAAGTGATGCCAATCAAGGGAAAACAGCCTGGGACAACTCTGAGGAGCACCACTATTTCAGAGTCAAACAGAACCACCCAGAGACGGGATGGCTGGAAGCTGAGAGAGAAACAGTCTGGATGAAAAGTAGATGAAATTCAGGAAAGGTTTAACAGTTGCTTTTTGACCCACCAGTTCCAGTCCCTGGTGTATCCACAAGAGAACCGAAAGCATACATCTGCACAGAAACTTGTACATGAATGTTCACAGCAGCATTATTCACAAGAACCAAAACGTGGAAACAGCCCAGATGTGCAGTAGCAGATGGAAGGTTAACAGAATGGTCCCTCCATACAGCGGTATTAGTTGTAAAAAGGGATGAAGTGCGATGATGTGGTTGAACCTTGAAAACATATTGAATAAAAGCAGCCTGTCTCAAAGGACCACATATTGTATGATTTCATTATATGAAATGTCAAGAATAGGTAAATCCATAGAAACAGTAAGTTAGCGGTTGCCTAGGACCCCCTCTTTGGAGCGGGGACTGACTGGTGATGGATCTGGGTTTTCTTTGAGGGTGATAGAAACGTTCTAAATTTGATGGTGGTGATGGCTGCACAGCTGTGAATATACTAGAAACCAGTGAATTAATACACCTTAAATGGGTAGGTGATTTCTCAATAAAGCTGTGATTTCTTTTTAAAGTAGATGAAGATGGAAACATGGCGCAGGCGGCTGTGTGCTGCGGGTGTGAGCCCTGCGCCTGGTGGGAGCTGAGGTTTCCCACTCCCCTGCTCCCTGGCCCCCAGGGGCGCCCCACTTACTCGAGGCTGATCAGGCTCTTGTTGAACTGTAGTGCTTGTCCCAGGGCCTTGGCGGCGCCGGCTTGGATAAAGTTCCATTGCAGGCTAGGCAGACACAGACCGCATGACTACGCGGCCCAGGGCAGCCCAGGACATCCCGGGGCTTCTGACCCCAGGGCATGGGGTCCCTGCAGGCTGGATTCTAGAAGGACCACTGATGGACAGAACTGAAACCCTCTGCATCTTTAGTTCCAAGGAGTCAGCATTGACTCTGGTTAGGGGTGGTGGGCACAGGGACAGGCTCAAATAAAGACTTGAGATGGCCCCTGCCTAAAGCATGTGACACGGAGGCACAGCAGCGGGTACCCGCCTCCCACCACTGACCTCTCCGAGGATCAACCTCAGGAAGCAGAGCAGAGGGCAGGGCTGGTGGCTTCTGCAAGTGACCACTTGCAGCCTGCCAGAGGCCCCCCAGACCGTGTGGGGGATGCCCAAAGCTGGACTCGGTCTCCTGCGTCACCTCGTTGGGGTGGAGCCCTGCAGCTCTGCAGGGGAGGGGGTGGGGGCACCCAGGACTCACTGAAGGGACAGGAGGGTGTGATTTTCTTTCACTGCCACTGCGATGGCCTGGGCACCCTGGTCGTGGAGGAGGTTGGCTGTCAGGCTGGGGGGAGGGGAGCGGAAGCAAGTGAGCAGAAGCCCACCAGGATGCCCCGTCCAGCCCCCCAGGGAACCCAGACCACTGTCCTCCCACCCCAGAACTGCCCCAGTCCACTAGGACAGCCTTGCATGTGCCGGGCCTTTGCCCTGGACGGTTGTAACCGATTCTGACAGCCCATGGGAGTGGACTCAGGCTCAGCCGGTGAGGTTCCATGACAGGTCACCTGACAGAGGTGCTCAGGCCCACTCCTGAGCCCTGTCCTGTGCCGCCCCTCACGACGTGGCCCCTTCCACATGCTCGTGCGTTGCCGTGGGATGGGGTGGGAGGCAGGCAGAGTCACCACTGCCTGCATCCTCGTGATGTATGACATGAGAGCGGCAGACTTGTGCCAGGGTCGCCTAGGGGCCAGGTTCCATGCTACCTCCTCCCAGCCAGGCTCCCTTCAGCATTTCACAGCCTGGCCCATCAGCCCCTGCACCTGCGTGGCCAAGGCCCGGGCATGAAAGGGCCTTGGGGAGCACAGCCTGCCCCCCAACTCACGTACTCCAGGTTCTCCAGGGTGCTGTTAGTGCGGAGAGCTCGCGCCAGGTGCTGGGCCCCCTCCTGGCTGATGGAGTTTTCTCTCAGGCTGAGGAGAGAGAAGAGCCCTGAGCCGCTGCCCGTGCAGTTGAGGCCTCCGGGCAGAGGGGCCCAGGCGTTTGGGCTTACAGAATCAGAGGAAATTAGGGGGCACCGGCCTTCCTGAGCGAGCTGGGAGTGGTGCGTGCCTCCAGTAAGCCCGGGTTCTGGTGCTGAGCAGCCCAGTGTTTCGCTTTAGGACTGTCAGCAGTAGGACAGTGAGGAGAATGGGACAGTGGGACCTCAGAGCTGGGAGGAGCAGGCAGGCTTGGGTGTATGCGCAGGGAGCAGCAGGAGTGGCCAGCTGCGGGCCCCAGCGGCCCTGCCCTCTGCGAGCAGGAAGCGTGCAGGATGCCAGCTCCAGTACCAAGCTGCCCAACCACAGTTCTTCACCATAACCAGCCCACGGGGGCCGGTGTGGGCTTCCCAGTGCCACAAGTCCATACCTGCTTTAGAAGGAGGCTGGGACTTACTTGAGGCTGAGGAGGGTTCGGTTGGCACATAGGGCCCCCGTCAGTGCTGCCACTCCCGCGTCACTGATGGAATTGCTCTGCAGGCTGCAGACAGAAGAGCGGGCACATTTGGTGAGGCTGTCTCAGGACCCGGAGGGAGCCCGCAGTCTCGCTGAAGCACTGAGTTCAGCAGGGAGCTGGGGACTCCTGGGGCAGGGGCCATCTCACATTGCACTTTTTTTTTATTTTATTTTTATTTTATTCATTTTAGAGAGGAGACACAGAGTGAGAGAGAGAAAGAGAGAAAGAGGGGAGGAGCTGGAAGCATCAACTCCCATATGTGCCTTGACCAGACCAGTGCAGGGTTTTGAACCGGTGACCTCAGTGTTCCCAGGTCGACGCTTTATCCTCTGCGCCACCACAGGTCAGGCTCACATTGCACTTTCATCACTCCGCCTTCCTCTCCCGTCCCCCACGTCCCAGCCCCTGCTAGGGCAGAGAAGGCAGGGCCAGTACAACCAGCCCCCAAGTTCAGACTCTGCCTGGGTCTGGGTGGTTCTGAATGGCCTCTGAGAGGGGCATGTGCTGTGTCTGCAGCCCCCAGAGAAAGGGGCGCAGCTGTCCCCAGTAAGGGGGCAGTGCCAAGCTCCCCGACCCCACACCACAGCCACTGCAGCTGACTCCTTTAGTTACCTGCGCCAGCTTCTAAAGGGCTCTCAGTAGTTGTTGTCACTCTGAGAACCCCAGAACCAGTACCAAACCCTATTGTCCAGGGAAGTAGAACTGGTATAGTAGGATGGAACAAGTGGGATGGGCATGAAGTGAGAGACACCGAGATCCTAGTATGCCCAGGGCTGGTGATTGGTTGGGTTCTGGCAGGAAAGTGGCTCAGACTGAAAGCCTTCCTCCAGACCCCACCACCTTTTGAATGGGGAACCAGAAGGGAGTTGGGGAGAGCCACCCTCTGCTCACAGCCACCCCTGGAGGGTAATCAGGCTGACTCACTCCAGGCTCTCCAGGCCCTGGTTCACCTTCAGGGCCCCGGCTAGGGCCTTGGCACCTCCATCACCAATGCTGTTACTGGAGAACCTGCAAGAGACGGGGCACGGGTGAGCCGGCTTCCGGCAGCAGCTGGGCAGGGAAGGGCCCAGAGATCGGAGTCTAGGGGAGGGCTGTCTCTGTTGTCTCAAAGTTGCCAGGACACAGTTTCTCCTGCTTGAGTCTGGCTGGCCAATGGCCTCCATTAGTGACCTCCTGCTTCCTGTAAGAGATCAAGGTAGCAAAGTTCTTCTTGGCTCCCTGGCAGGGGGTAAGGGCCAGGGGGCAGGACCAATCCTGTAGTGAGAGGTATTGTGATTCTTTATGTGAAAGTAGCTAGGAAATGTTTTCTTCTGCCAGCTGAGAAGGCAGTAAATGTGAGCCTGAGACAGTTGTGGCTCACTCAGTCCTGGGAATCTGGGTCTCCATTCTCCTGGTCCAGTGCTTTGAAGTCCAAAGCCAGCTATCCTGCACCCATATATTCATCTGTCCATCCATCCATCCATCCACCCACCCATCCATTCATCCATTCATCTACCCATCCACCCATCCATCTACCCACTCATTCATTCATTCATCCATCCATCCATCCATCCACTCACCCACCCACCCATCCATTCATCTACCCATCCAACCATCCATCTACCCACTCATCCATCCATCCATCCATCCACTCACCCACCCACCCATCCATTCATCCATTCATCTACCCATCCACCCATCCATCTACCCACTCATTCATTCATCCACCCACCCACCCATCCACCCACTCATCCATCCATCCATCCATCCATCCATCCCCATGCTCACAAATATTTGTGATGTGCTGGGCATTGTATTAACCCTTTGAGTAGTACGATCATTCATGTATATCCTCGTGCCTCCTGACTACCTAGAGTACAATCATACATGTGTAAGGCAACATTAAAAAAAGGCAAATGTATGTCCTTCTTGTTTCCATAAATAGGTTATCAAACAAACATGAGTTTAAGTTAATAAAACTGGAACTGGAACTAATTTCATCTTTTGAAAAACTCACTCCCAGGGGCCAGCAAGCATGAAAAAAATTCACTAATCAAAAGGTTTTAATCACTGAGGATGCCAATTTGACCCTTCTGCATTTCTCACATGAGCTCCTTCAGACTCCTGTTTTGTTTCAGGGCCTCTGCCATCTGCTGGGCTCCCGCGGGGCCGATGGTGTTTTTCTGCAGCCTGTGGGAGAAGAGAGAGTCCTGCGGCCAAGCTGGTCACAGCCGTTCCCAAGCCAAAGATACTCTGATTCATGGTGAGAGGTCAGAGACTACTGAATGCCACGTGCCATCTTCATGAATCACAGGATGGGAGGAGGGACACCTGGAACAGTCTATCGATTATCGCCAAAGTGAGGCCGAGAGACTGACATTCTGTGGAGAGTAAGAGGCAAGGGCCCTCCCTTGTCAGAAACTGGAAAGCAGTGACCGGTAGATACTGATGATATCCAGCCACCTCCAAATTGTAAGTGCCGTTCTGTCCTAAGATAAGAGGTTTTAACTTCCCTTTGGCTAAAAGCAATTAACAAACACAGTTGGCTACCCCAACTGCCAGGCTAATTTAAGATCAACTGCATGTGACAAACAGTGCTCTCCAGTCCTCTTAATCGAGGGCAACTTGTTGTTGTTGTTGCTGTTTAAGGTTTTATTCATTGATTTCAGAGAGAAGAGAGAAAAAGAGGTGAAGGAGCAGGAAGCATCAACTTATAGTAGTAGTCGTTTCTCATATGTGCCCTGACTGGGCGAGCCTGGGGTTTCAAACTGGTGACCTCATCATTCCAGGTCAACGCTTTATCCACCGTGCCACCAAGTTGTTTTTATCTTAAAAACATGTCTTGGAGCCTGACCAGGTGGTGGCGCAGTGGATAGAGCGTCGGACTGGGATGTGGAAGACCAAGGTTCGACACCCCGAGCTTGCCAGCTTGACCGCGGGCACATATGACTTGAGCAAAAGCTCGTCAGCTTGGACCCAAGGTCGCTGGCTCCAGCAGGGGGTGGCTTGGTCTGCTGAAGGCCCTCGGTCAAGGCACATGTGAGAAAGCAATCAATGAACAACTATGATGTCGCAAGGGCAACGAGAAACTAATGACTGATGCTTCTCACGTCTCTCCATTCCTGTCTGTCTGTCCCTATCTATCCCTCTGTCTGACTCTCTCTCTGTCCCTGTTAAAAAAAAACAAAACAAAACAAAAAAAACATGTCTTGGAAACTAAGCAGGGCGGGCCTGGTTAGTACTGGGATGAGAGAAGACATGTATGTAACGGGTTCTATCTGTTGGCTATGGAAAGAGGTGTGATTTCTTTCTGTCTTTGCAGTCTCATCAGTGGGTTACCTATGATCCACATTACGGTCTAGTTGAATGCTTACCACATAATAAGCTGTTTTTCTCACGTTTGTGGAGAGGATTTTATGGATTGGCAAGAAGCTTCATTTTTAATATTTTTCCCAACACCTGTTCTCTGGAAAAGCAATGGACATAAAGTTTTCTAGGGGCCATTAAGACAGGGCAGAAAGTTCCTGACCATCTGGTGGTGCAGGGGATGGAGCGTCAACCCAGGATGCGGAGGTCCCCAGTTTGAAACCTGAAGGTTGCCGTCTTAAGCATGCACTTGTGGGCTTAAGTGCAGGATCATAGACATGATCCCAAGGTCCCTGGCTTGAGCAAGGGGTCACTGGCTCAGCTGGAGCCCCCAGTCAATGCACAAATTGGAAGCAATTAATGAACAACTAAAGTGCTGTAACTACGAGTTGATGCGTCTCATCTCTCTCCCTTCCTGTCTCTTTTTCTATATATATATTTCCCTCTTCAAAAAAATACAGGCCAGAAAGCTTGAGCACCTTGTCCCACGCATCCCTCCTTGCAGAAAACAGGTAGAGAGGCCCTTGGAGGAGGAGATGAGAGAATACAGAGGAGAGGCCAGCATGTCCACTCACTGCATCACAGAGAGGGTCCGGTTGACTGCCAGAGCCTCGGACATGGACCTGGCACCATCATCACTGATCCTGTTGCTCTGGAGGCTGGGGAGGCAAAACAGAGTTGCATCATTGATGGAGCACACAAGGGCACCCAATTGTGGTCGGAGCCATCACCACAGTGTCACCAGTGCCCAAGGAGGGGGGCAGTTTTGTTTCTTTTTATCTTCTTTTAGCTAGAGACAGACAGACAGATAGGGACAGACAGGGAAAGAGATGAGAAGCATCAATTCTTCATTGTGGCACCTTAGCTGTTCATTGATTGCTTCTCATATGTGCCTTGACCGGGGGCTGCAGCAGCGTGAGTGACCCCTTTACTCAGGCCAGTGATCTTAAGCTTCAAGCCAGTGACGTTTGGGCTCAATCCAGCGACCATGGGGTCATGTCTATGATCCCACACTCAAGCTGGCAACCCCGCACTCAAGCTGGTGAGCTCGCGCTCAAGCTGGCGACCTCAGGGTTTTGAACCTGGGTCCTCAGCATCCCAGGCTGATACTCTGTCCACTGCGCCACTACCTGGTCAGGCAAGAGAAGGAGTTTTGACCACTACGTGCCCTCAGTGCCCACCACACAGGCACTAGGGAACCATTGACTCTTTCCTCTGCTGCTCCAGCCGTAGGCTTCCCTCTGGGTCTCTGAGCACTTGCCTGCTGACTGGGGTCAGTGTGCCCATGGTTACCTAGCTACATCATCCAAAATCCTAATTACAGGTAGAAGTCACAGCACCCACGTGTTGCCATGGAGGTAGAGAAATTGAAACTCTCGTCCACAGTTGGTGGGAATGTAAAATGGTGTGGTCACTGTAGAAAACAGACTGGTATAATTAAACTCAAAAGTTTAATTATAGAGTTACCATGTGACCAGCTAACTCCACTACTAGGCATCTACCTGAAAGAATTAAAAACAGGTGCTCAAATGCGGCACACAAGTGTGCACAGCAACACCATTCACATTGCCAAGCAGTGCAAACAACCTACATGCCCGTCAGTATTATTCAGCCTTAAAAAGGAATGCACTGATGCACGCTCCAAGGTAGATAGGTGGAGGAAGTTGGAAAGCAAGTTATGTGACAGAAGACAGGCACTAAAGGTCCTATTGCATGCTTCCATTTATGTGAAATATCCAGAACAGGCTAAGTCGTTGAGCAGCAAGCACACTGGTGGTTGCTGAGGGGAGGGGAGGGTAAGTGACGGCTGGTGGCCGTGGGGTCTCCTTTCGGGGTGCTGGAAATATTTAGATGGAAGTGATAGCTGCTCAGTTGTGGATGTATTATGTGCCACTGAGCTGCCCGCCTCGAAATGGTGAATTTTGTGTGATTTTCACTTCTATAGAAACAAATGAAAACAAAACGAAACAAAATGCTGGTGCACATTCAACTAAAGACGGATGGCAGATACAACCACGGCCCCCAATGGAGCCCTCCCCCCCGCCCCCCCGCAAACCATGAGACCCTCTGGAGGATGGGTTTTGAGGTCTTGGAAAACACCTCAGGGAAACATTCTGACACCATGGTCTTGGGGACTTCTCACTCAGGGAGGACAAGAGGTTATTTTGCCTCATGGATTATTTTGCCCCTCCCCCTCTACGTACCTCTACCCCCTGCTCAGGCCATAAACACAAGCACAATAACCAGGGAGGGGCTGAAACCTGGAAACTTGCTTAGGATACAAGATCCTGTGGGATCCACTGGGTGGGAGCTGGTATCTCATGGCTGCATTTGAATCCCCTCCCACCCCATGGGTGGCACCCGACGAGGTGTTCTGATCCCCCTGCAGGAGGAAGCAGGGGACATATACCTCAGGGAGGCCAGAGTACGGTTAATCTTCAGAGCGTCTGCCAGCGCCTTGGCCCCTTGAGGTCCAATGGAGTTACTGCGGAGGCTGGTAGGAGGAGAGAGGAGGAACCATGAACTTTCATCCAGGTCCCAGGGAAGGGAGGAGGAACAGAAGTTACACTGATCTTTATGCTTCCTGAACAGAATGTATGAGTTTAGGGTTTCATGTGAGTGGAAGTAGGACAGAGATTTTTATGTAAGCAAACAAGGAATTTCCGAAGGCAACCCTGTGTGCTGGGGAGAAGAAAACGGTCTGATGGACTGGTGGGCTTGGGCCAAGGACGGAGAGGAGGATAGCACCAGGTTCAGGGCCAAACTTCTGGTGCTTCCTGGGTGAGTCTGAATAGCTGAGCAGGAACCATAACTGTCTGCTCAGCTATTCCTCCAGCCGACCCAGGGGAGAGTGTGGTCAAAGTGACTTCACAAGATGACTCGCAAGTGCTCCCTGTCCAAATGGTGAAAGATGGGCCTTTGGTGTCGTACTTACTCTAGAGTAGTCAGACTTCTGTTGACTAGGAGGGATCTGGCCAGAGCTTTGGCCCCTTTGTTGCTGATCTGGTTCTCAGCCAAGCTGCCCAAAGAGAGGGAGAGGAGTGGTTATTGCAAATCTATAAATCTCATCATCTGTTCCTCAGCTCCAGGCTCATGATCCAAACCCCTCAACCTCACGAGTGTCATCAGGGCTTGGACACAAGCAGAGATCATGTGAGTACTGGAATAGAATGCCAGGCCCAGGAAAGCCTCTAAGCTGAGCAAGGTAGGACCAGAGTGGGCACGCTGGCAAAGGGTGCCAGGAAAGTCAGGCCAGAATCCAGCACAACAGCCTCTACACAACACAGGAAAAGGGGCGGGCCGTAACGGAAGGCTAGCACACAGAACCCAGCCAGGGCTATGCTAGAAAACTGGCTCCCAGACAAAAACAAAATATAAAAACACTGATTTGTAGCCTTGGCCAATTTTCATGGTGTAAATACTTCCACCATGACCAGTTTCAAGCACTCACAGCTTGCAAAAAATTCCTGAAAATTTAACAATCAGCTCTCATTAACTCAGTTCCAGCACACTCCTGGTTCCAGCCCTTTTTCCAATGCAAGAAAGAAAAATGGTACAATTATTACATAACTAACTTTAAAGTAAAAATGTATATCTGTATCTGCCTTGAAAGGGTGAGTCCAGAAATATGTCGGTGGATCAACCTAATGTTGCCTCATGTACCCAACTTCAGAAATGGTAGCTGATAAAGTTTAATGTTTCTCAGGTATTTAAAACTGTGGGGATGCCCATGGATACACTTAGATTCCCCAGTGCTTTTCAAGCTGTGTTTCAAGGGCCCCTAGAGTTCCACGGAAAAGCTCAGGAGCCCCCAGGAGTCTTAGAGCCAAATGCATGGACTCTGGGCCCCTCTTCTTTCAATCTTAGTAGCTTTCCCTTTTGTCTGTTTGACTTATTGGGATTCTGCTTGATACACCATTTTCTAAAAAGGGGTTCTACTGCTTTAAAAAACATTTGAGGACCTCAGGTTCTAGAGAGTCTCTGTCCAAACCCCTCACCCCAAGATTTTTATAATATTTTATAAATAATATTTCATGAGCCATGTGGGTTTTGTAAAGGATTCCTTGGATATTTCAAATAGAAATGTGGTACTGAGGGCCAGCTGTATAGAGAGGTGAAAAAGAGGGTGTGGTCCTAAGAAGAAATATTTGGCTTTATTCAGAAAAATTTCTGAACACTATCTAGACCAGTGGTTCTTAACCTTTTTTGAGGTACCGAACCCACCAGTTTCATATGCGCATTCACCGAACCCTTCTTTAGTGATAAATAAAATATGATTTTTTCCCCAAATTCAAGACATAGGTATATGGTTTTTTACTGGTGCACAAAATGAGCGGTGCATGAACATCACCTTGCTCAAAGAACAAAACCAACAAAGTGCATGAACTCACAACAAATTACGGTATTACTTTATTCTGGCCTCCGCGGCAGAGGCTTCTCTGAACCCCTGAGACGGACTCATTGAACCCCTAGGGTTTGATACAACCCAGGTTAAGAACCACTGATCTAGTCTCCTTTAAGCCAAATGCCGAAAGTTGACTTTTTTTTTTTTTCTGAAGTGAGAGCAAGGAGTCAGAGAGACAGACTCCCACATGTACCCAACGGGGATCCACCTGAAAGCCCACTAGGGGGCGATGCTCTGCCCATCCGGGGCATTGCTCCATTGCAACTAGAGCCATTCTAGTGCCTGAGGTGGTGACCATGGAGCCATCCTCAGCACCTGGGCCAACTTTGCTCCAATGGAGCCTTGGCTGAGGGAGAGGAAGAGAGAGATAGAGAGAGAAAGGTGAAGGGGAAGGGTGGAGAGGCAGATGGGTGCTTCTCCTGTGTGCCCTGGTCAGAAATTGAACCTGGGACATCCACGTGCTAGGCCGACACTCTACCACTGAGCCAACTGGCCAGGGCCTGAAAGTTGACTATTTTGCTGATGGCTCCCATGCAGGAAAAAAACCAAAAACAAAACATTAATAATGAGAAGTTGTCATTATCATGTTTCTTTCAAAGAAATTCTATTTAGATCTCTGGATAACAAGACAAGGATAGTTCCGCTAATAACAGCGGGTCCTTATATAGTGTCTGGCCTTGTCCTAAGCACTTTCCTTGAATTAACTCATTGAAACTTCACAGCAACTTTAGGGGGTGATGTCTGGCAAAGGATTAACCTTGCCCCTGGTTCTTGAGAGGTGGCCTCTAAACTCTTGGAATGCCCTGCCTGATAAGAATATCTTTGCTTACTTGGAGGACTTAGGTTTTGCTGAACAGTATATCTCACGATTTATGTTGGGGACCTTGAACCATGCAGTGTCAGCTTGACCTCTGGAGGAGCTAGAGAGTAAGGTCAGCATGCGGAAGGTTAGGTATGTCTTCATGACCGACCCCCAGTAAAAACTCTGGACATCTAGGCTTGGGTGAGCTTCCCTGGTTGGAATGCCTTGTGTGTGTTGTCATATGTCATTGCTGGGACTCCACTGGGAGGGGAGAGCTGGAGGCTCGCGCCCGGTCTCTCTGTGACCTGCCCCATTCACCGTTTCCCTTTGCAGATTTTAATCTGTATCCTTTCTGTGTAATGAACTGTAAGCATGGAGATGACAGATTTCCTGGGTCCTGTGAGTCCTTCTAGCAACACTGAACCTGAGGGTGGTCACGGGAGCCCGGGACTCACAGGTAGATACAGTTGCAATCTCATTTTTACCCTCCTGAGACACAGAGGAGTCCGTACAAGGTCACATGGAGCCTATCACTCTAACCACTGTCCTCAATGAAGGTCTTACTCCTGACCCATTACACATTGTTTTTTCAGATAAAGATTATTTCAGAACCCAAAGCCTGTGTGAGGATGAACAAATCAGTCTCTGGTCCTGTTCCCCAAAGTCACCTCCCTAACTCTCTGAAGGCCACCCTCAGGACATGGTATCATTTCAGCTCTGAACAAGGGTCTTACTCCAACTTGGGACTTATTACAAAAGAGATTTCATACGCATATAGGTCTGTTCTGCAGTCAGCGTAGAACCTTTAATCTAATTACATTAAAGATGCAATGTTTTCATTTTAAATTGTTTTAGTTAAAAATTTTAAAGAAAATTTTATTTAAAGATAGAATCCTGTGCCCAGAACACTATTTGAGGGCTAACCTTGAGAAAATTGGGTCTGGTACCCAAACAGCACCTACAGTGTTTGGAGGAATGCTTCCGTGTCCACGATAGCCTCTGATCCTCACCTTATCCTTTCTCTCTTCTTACAAATGAGCACCTGAGCCTGCGGCACTTTTTGGATTGGGCAGAAACAAGCAGCTGCCTCCGGAGACATATGCTTCAAAGGCAGCCCTCCTTGCAAGTACCACTAGCCAGCTGAGCAGAGAGGAGGATGAGAAAGGACCCTCAGACCCCGAGAGATACGTGGGCAGCCTGGGCGGATCTCTGGGTCAGTGTTACCTGATCCTCTGAATGCGACAGTCCTTTCCACTCAGCACACTGCCCAGCAGCTCCATCACGGGGTCCTGGAACTGGTTGGTGTCCAGCCTGGTCAGGGGGACAGCAATAGTGAGTGGCGCCACGGCCCACAGGCAGGTTAGATGAGGTCCCTGGCTGGCATCGGGGCAGCAAGAGGGGGCGCTAAGCTCAGACACCCAGGCTGGGACCCTCCCTTCCCCTTCTCTCCGTCCCACTGGAGCCCCCACCCCACAGCCCAGGGGTCTTGGACAGCACGCCCCCTCGTGCCCACAGGGTTTGCCTACAAAGTCTTAGGAATGCAGAACTCCAATCTCTGTGAGGCTCAGCGACATGAGCCCTGGGGCTCCTGTTCAGAGGGGTGTCTCCCAGCAGCCCCACACACCACATGCATTTGTGGGACGCTTGCTGCTAGCTCTCCCCCTTCTGAGGACCTGGAAACTCGCTCAGGTTCTGAAAGGTCCTGGCCCTGGTGTCTTCCCCCCACCCCCACCCCTTACTAAGGTCCAGAGCAGTGGACGGAGGATAGGCTGAGGGTGGAGTGAGTGGGTGTGGCTTCTGTCCGCAGTGGGATGGTTCACAGGGTGTTATGGGTGGAATTGTGTTCTTCGCAAAAAAGACACGTTGGCATTCTAACCTCCCAGTGCCTCAAGAGTGTGATCTGGGCCCTGGCCGGTTGGCTCAGCAGTAGAGCATTGGCCCAGCGTGTGGAAGTCCCAGGTTCGATTCCCAGTCAGGGCACACAGAGAAGCGCCCATCTGCTTCTCTACCCTTCCCCCTCTCCTTTCTCTCTATCTCTCTCTTTCCCTCCCACAGCCAAGGCTCCATTGGAGCAAAGTTGGCCAGGTGCTCAGAATGGCTCCATGGCCTCCACCTCAGGTGCTAGGATGGATCTGTTGCAATGAAGCAACGCCCAGATGGCAGAGCATCGCCCCCTGGTGGGCATGCCGGGTGGATCCCTGTCAGGCGCATGCCGGAGTCTGTCTCTCTGCCTCCCCGCTTCTAACGTCAGAAAAATACAAAAAAGAAAAAATAAAGAGTGTGATCTGACTTGGAAACAAGGTTGTTGCTCACGTAATTAAGTAAGGTGAGGTCATCCTGGGGTGAGGTGGGCCTGTTGCCTGGTGCCCTTACAGGCGAGGAAAGCTCTCCATAAAGACGCAGAGACGGTGGTCATGTGACCAAAGAGGCAGAGACTGGACTGATGCATTTATAAGGCCAAGACTGTGAACACCACCACAAGCTAGAGGGGCAGGAAGGGTCCTCCCCGCGGGTGTCCCCGCGGACACCTTTGACGCGGACTCTGGCCTCCAGTTCTCAGGAACGTGAGAGGACACGTTTCTGTTGCTCTAAGCCACCCAGTTTGTGGTCCAGCCTGTTACAGCGGCCCCAGGATGCTGATATGGATGGTCATGGTGCAGGAGCAGCACCTTCCAGGTCCTCCACTCTCTCTCCCAACAGCCCTGCACCCCCCGCCCCCGGCACCCACCTCAGGTTCTGGCAGTAGAGCAGCTGGGGCAGCAGGCTCTGGAGGACGCTCTGGCTGACGCCCAAGGATAGATTGGCCTCCGGGGCGCAGACATCTGACACCTGCAGGAGGTAGGCCAGGGCAGCTCGGTGTGGGGGGCCGGTCAGCCCGGCCAGGCCCCCGCTCTGCATGGCCTCCTCCACGCTGCGGGCCAGCTCGGTGTGCCCCAGCTCTCGCAGGCAGTGCAGCACATTGACCGCGCGGGCGCAGACCGCCACGTCGGGGCGCAGGCAGCCCTGCAGGAGCTGGGCTGCCTGCAGCTGGGAGCCCTGGTGCTCGCCAGGGGCCAGCAGGGAGCCAGCCAACAGGGCATTGACCCGGGGAGACAAGAAGCCGGAGAGGAAGCGAAGGAACACGTCCAGCCGTCCGTCCTCAGCCTGCATGGCCCGCTGGGCTGCGCTCCTGAAATGCGTGAGGAAGCCCAGCCGCGGCCAGGACACGCTGCCCTCGGTGAAGAGGTCGAAGATGGCCCTCTTGGAGGCATTGTAGTAGTATGCGGCCCCCAAGAACTCCTGCAGGGACAGGTGGCTGAAGCTGTAGGCGGCCGAGGAGGCCAGCGTCTCCTCCCGCTGCAGGAAGCAGCTGCACGGACCGCTCTGCAGCAGAGCGAGGTCCACGCCGAAGGCCTTCAGGTCCGGCTCATAGAACACGTACTTCTTCCTGACCAGCCCGTGGAAGGCCAGCCGGCCCAGCGTCCCCACCAGCTTGCGGCCACTGTGGGCCAGCTGCTCGATGCGAGGGCTCCCCTTGCCCTTCCGCCCCTCCCCACCCAGGGCCATCCGGAAGTACCAGGAGTAGAGCTCACATAAGGTCCTTGGAGGCAGCAGCTCCGCATCCTGGGGCCCCCGCCTGTGGCGGCCCAAGTGGCCCAGTGCTAACCCTGCCAGCTGGCAGAAGGCGGGGACGGTACACATCAGGTACAGGGCCCTGTCGGCCTGCACCTGGCTCAGGACCCAGTCCGAGAGGGCCTGGTCCTCAGGGTACATCTGCTCCAAACACACTCTGATCTCCTCTGCATTGAAGCCCCGGATCTCGGTTGTCCTGTCCACCAGGCCCCCTGGGATCTGGCCAGCTGCACCGGGACGGGAGGTGACCCAGACAGAAACTTCGGGGAAGAGGTTGCCCCGGATGATGTTGGTGATCAGGTGGTCCACCTGCATCTCCTTCCTGGGGTCGGTGCAGGCCACGGTGTTGGAGAAGTCTAGAGGAGTCTTACACTCATCCAGGCCATCCAGGATGAGGAGGACTTTGGCCAGGGCGGTGACGTCCGGGCCAGACTCCTCGATGTGGGGAAAGACGGAGCGGAGGAGTCTGTCCGCAGACAGCTTTTCGTGGGTGTTGAGATCCCGGAACGTCAAAGGCAGCACCAGGGAGAAGTCCCGGCCGACCTGCCCCCGGGCCCAGAGGCAGACAAAGTCCCTCACCAGGGTGGTCTTGCCTGCACCAGCCACCCCGATGGTGATGGAGTTGCGGGGCGGGATGGACACCCTTGACAGAGGCAGGAAGAGCCCGTTCAGGGTGATGGTCTTGGCAGAGCGCCAGCTGCCCCGTGTGGCCTCCACCTGGGTGAAGTCGTGTTCCTGCAGCTGCAAGTCCGTCGGGCCCTCCACCAGCAGGAGGTTGGCCAGCCTGGGCGAGGGAACCCCCAGCTCCAGGCTGCCTCCTGCCCTGCTCAGAAGGGCCTCCCGGTGTCTCTGGATCCTTGAGTCTGTGGGGTGGAGGCCAGAGGAGAGGGTGGGAAGGGTGGGTGAGAGCAAGAGGAGGGGGGTCACTGGAGGAGGGAAAGGAAAAGGAAGAAGAAGGGGATAGAATGGGGGGCCGAGAGAAGAGGGGAGAAGGCCTGGGGATGCCCCTCTGTCTGCCTACCATTGCCATGAGGCTCTTGCAGGGAGTCAGGTGTCCTGTCAAGGGTCTGCGGGGCCTGGAAGCCCTGACAGCTCTTTCCAGCCAGCAGGTCCATGAGGGCTTTCACCTGCTCGGCCGGGGAGCCAGCACCGTGACCCTGGCCAGCCTCCCCGCCCATGCACACTTCCTGTTTCATCATGGAGTCCAGGATTGCTGCCAGGAGCTGTGCAGAGAGGGCCTGGGCCTGCGGCCTGCTGTCTCCCTGCCCAGGAGCCTGGGACAGGTAAGGGCCTTTTGGGGACGTGTGGGGACCTACCCTTTGGGGACCCACCCTTTCTCCTACCCAAGCGAGTGGCCCACAGTCTGGCTTCCAGGAAGGGGTTGGAAGGGCTATTTGTTCCTGGATGCTGAGGATACTCCCTGGTGTCGGGAGCATTGCTCAGAGGCAGGGGGCTAAATGGATAAGAACCCAGGCCCAAACTTGAACCTGAGCTTTGCCACTTACTGGTTGTGTGACACAGGGCAGGCCACCTGAGCTCTCTGTGCTGTGGTGTTCTCATTTGTAACCTGGAAACGGCGATAGGGTTACAAGAAGGGAAGATTGACAAGAGCCAATCTGGAAAGGCTACATCCTGTTTGATTTCAACTCTATGTAATTTCAGAAAAAGTAAAACTGTAGGGACAGGAAAAAGATCAGGGGGTGCTCTGACCGGATGGCTCAGTTGGATAGAGCATTGTCCCAAAGCGTAGGGGTTCCCGGTTCGATCCCCAGTCAGGGCACATACAGAAACAGATCGATGTTCCTGTCACTCACTCTCCCTCCCTTCCTCACTCATTAAAATCAATAAATAAATTTTTTTTTAAAAAAAGAGAGAGATCAATGATTGCCAGGGGTTTGGGGTGAGGAGGGAGGGAAGGTCGAATCAATGGCGCACAGAGGGTTTTAGGGCAGTGAAACTCTGTGTGATGTACTACAGCGGTAGATTCATGTCATTACACGTGTGTACACGTGTGTAGGATGTACACCACCAAGAGTGAGCCCTAAGGTAAGCTTGGACTCTGGCTGAGAATGACATGTCAGTGTAGGCTCATCTGTCCTAATAAATGTGCCACTCTGGCGGGGATGCCCATGGGGGGAGAGTACCCACGGGCAGGGGGCAGACGGAAATCTCTGTACTCAGGTTTTCTCTCATTCTTTCTGTAAACCTAAAGCTGCTCTAATAACTAAAGTCCAGTGGTTAGAAAAGAACCAACCAAACAAAAAGAATGGAGGAGTCAAAAGAGGGAAAGCTCATTCTCAGAGCAGTAGCATAGTTAATTTTCTTTGTTTTCCTGGCGTCTCCTGGAAGAACAAGGGCTCCTGACCCACAGGCAGCACCGCTCTCCACGGGGAACAGAAATGCAGAGACGCTCAGAGGCAGAGCCAAGTCTCAGTACCACCCACTCACATTTTGTTCCCTTCCTGGGGCCGTGAGTGGGTCCTGCTGCCAAGGCCAGCCGCCCTACTGTGTATCCCCCCCATATGCTTCCCTCAGCTAAGGGAGACACTTGAGGACCCCCGAACCTGCCCCCCCCACCCCCTTTTCACCTGCAGAGGGCAGGATGTCAGGCCCATGGCCCACTCACAGCAGCTCCTCCAGCAGGGACTTAGGAACTCGGGGGTTGGGGTCAGCCATCGCTTCTCCAGGGGTCTAGAAGAGGAAACACGACTTAGAGCTGGGCAGAAATCACACCTTGTTCATGGCACCAGGTCCAATCATGCTCCCAGCCCTGTGTTTTCTGGGTCTCGATGTTATTCACTTAAAAAGAGGTTTTGTGTCCCTGGCCGGTGGCTTAGTGGATAGAGTGCCAGCCCAGCATATGGATGTACTGGTTTGATTCCCAGTCAGGGCACATAGGAGAAGTGACCATCTGCTTCTCCACCCCTTCTCTCCCTCTCCCTCTTCCTCTCCTGCAGCCAGTGGCTCAATTGGTTCAAGCATGGCCCTGATGCAGAGGATAGTTCAGTTGGTTCAAGAGAGTCGGCCTCAGGTGCTAAAAATAGCTTTGTACTAGAGCATTAGTCCAAGGCAAGGTTGCTGGGTGGATTCTGGTCAGGGTGCATGCAGGAGTCTGTCTCACTAACTTCCCTCCTCTAACCTAAGAGAAAAAGAGGGGAGGGTTCACTGGACTGACCAGGCAGTGGCACAGTGGATCTAGAGCATTAACCTGGGATGCTGAGGACCCAGGTTTGAAGCCCTGGGGTCGCCGGTTTAAGCACGGGCTCACCCAGCTTGAGCGTGAGTCTCCTGCTTGAGCATGGAACCATCAACATGACCCCATGGTCACTGGCTTGAGCCCAAGGTTTCTTGCTTGAGCAGGAGGTCAATGATTCAGCTGAAGCACCCTGGTTAAGGCACATATGAGAAGCAATCAATGAACAACTAAGGTGCTGCAACTATGAGTTGGTGCTTCTCATCTCTTTCTCTTTCTGTGTACCTGTATCTCTTCCCCTCTCTCTCTCTCTCTCTCATTAAAAAAAAAGTTAACCTAGCAGTTATCTAAAAATTTAAATGTTTATAAATGCAAATGAAGAAATGCAATTGCAGCCTCTTAGTGTACTTAGGGTCTGTGTCCTGCTCTTGGACTCGGTGATACCAGGGAGGGCCCAGAGGTGGACCATGACCAGGTGACAAACTGTGATACTGCTGGGGTGAGATGGGGGCCAGGAGTAAGAGGAGACCACATTAAAGAAGGGCCAGGCTTAGAGCTTCTCAGTTCTGGCAGGTCATAGTCTGGAGGTTGTGTGTGTGTGTGTGTGTGTGTGTGTGTGTGTGTGTGTGTGTGTGTGTGACAGAGACAGAGAGAGTGACAGATGGGCAGATAGGGAAGGACAGACAGGAAGGGAGAGAGATGAGAAGCATCAGTTCTTTATTGTGGCTCCTTAGTTCAGTGATTGCTTTCTCATATGTGCCTTGACTGGGAGGCTACAGCAGAGCGAGTGACCCCTTGTTCAAGTTAGCAACCTTGGGCTCAAGCCGGTGACCTTTGGGCTCAAGCCAGTGACCATGGGGTCATGTTGATGGTTCCATGTCAAGCCAACGAGTTTTGTTGTTGTTGTTGTTGTTGTTTTTTACAGGGACAGAGAGAGAGAGTCAGAGAGAGGGATAGATAGGGACAGACAGACAGGAACGGAGAGCGATGAGAATCATCAATCATTAGTTTTTCGTTGCCATTGCGACACCATAGTTGTTCATTGATGGCTTTCTCACATGTGCCTTGACCGCGGGCCTTCAGCAGACCGAGCAACCCCTTGTTGGAGCCTGTGACCTTGGGTCTAAGCTGGCGAGCTTTTGCTCGAGCCAGATGGGCCTGTGCTCAAGCTGGCGATCTCGGGGTCTCGAACCTGCGTCTTCCGCATCTCAGTCCCACGCTCCATTCACTGCGCCACCACCTGGTCAGGCGCCAGTGAGGTTTTGAACCTAGGTCTGCTGCGTCCCTTTCTAACGCTCTATCCCCTGTGACACTGCCTGGTCTGGCTAGAGAACTATATTTTTAATTAAAATTTTTTATTGTAGTAAAATATGCATAACAAAATTTACCAATTTAACCTTTTAAGTGTACAATTCAGTGGCTTTATATAATTGCCAGTGTTGTACCATTATTACCAACATGTGCCTCTAGCAGTTTCTCAGCTTCCCAAATGGAAACACTAACGCCCCAGTCCCCGATTCCCAGCCCCTGGCACCCACCATTCTTCTTTCTACGTGAACCTGACTACTTGGGGACCTCATAGAACTGAAATCATACAGTATTTGTCCTTTTGCGTATGACCTCTTTCAATGAGTGGGATGTTTTACAGGTTCATTTGCGTTGTAGCATGTATCAGAATTTCATTCCTTTTTAAGGCTAAATAGTATTCCATTTTATGGGAAGACCACATTTTGTGTATTCATTCATCTGTCAATGGCACTTGGGTGGTGTCCACATTTTGATTCTTGTGGATAATGCACCTTGGAACATAGGTGTATAAATATCTGCTCAAGTCCCTGCGTTTAATTCTTTGGGGGACATATACCCAGAAGCGGAATTGCTGAGTCATGCAAACTTTTTTTTTTTTTTAATGAAATGCTATTTTTAAAACACCCCTGCTCAGTCCACCACCCAGAAGTCTAGTTGGTCTGGGGTAGGGGCCCAACATGAATGTAGTTCAGAGCTGCCTGGTGATTCCAATGAGCAGCCAGACCTGCGAACCACTGGATCAGAGAGAGGCTTGCAAAGTGACAAAGGAGGGACAACAGCAGGCAGGAAGAAAAGGCAAGGACTGTGTGCCTGGGAAGGTGGGACGGGCAAGCTCCCCCTCCTCTCAGTGTTGGGGGTCAACTCGTCTTCCTTAGCAGACACCCGTCTTTCTTGCTCCACAGACCTTGGGCTTCAGGTTGCCAAATCTAGCAAAGTAAGATACAGGACACCCAGTGATATTTAAATTTCAGATAAACAACAAATAATTTTTTTAGTATAAGTACATCCCATCTAATACTTGGGACAAGCTTATACTGTCTTAACAATCTCATTGTTGCCTGACCAGGTGGTGGCACAGTGGATAGAGCGTTGGACTAGGATGCGAAGACCCAGGTTTGAGACCCTGAGGTCGCCAGCTTGAGCACGGGCCCATCTGGCTTGAGCAAAAGCTCATCAGCTTGGACCCAAGGTCGCTGGCTCCAGCAAGGGGTTACTCAGTCTGCTGAAGGCCCGTGGTCAAGGCACATGTGAGAAAGCAATCAATGAACAACTAAGGCAGGGGTCTCCAAACTATGACCCACGGACCTGGCCGCATGCGGCCCCCTGAGGCTATTAATCCGGCCCCGCCGCACTTCGGGAAGGGGCACCTCTTTCACTGGTGGTCAGTGAGAGGAGCACAGGATGCATCCGCACCCATAGTTCCCATTGAAATACTGGTCAGTTTGTTGATTTAAATTTACTTGTTCTTTATTTTAAATATTGTATTTGTTTCCGTTTTGTTTTTTTACTTTAAAATAAGATATGTGCCGTGTGCATAGGGATTTGTTCATAGTTTTTTTTATAGTCCTGCCCTCCAACTGTCTGAGGGACAGTGAACTGGCCCCCTGTGTAAAAAGTTTGGGGACCCCTGAACTAAGGTATCACAACGGCAATGAAAAACTAATGATTGATGCTTCTCACCTCTCTCTGTCCTTGTAAAAAAAACCCAAAACTGAAATTCAAATGTAACAGGTGTCCCGTATTTTATCTGGCACCCCTCCCCCTCAGGCCCCAATCAGATAGGACTCCCCTCTCCCCAACTGGACTTTATCTTCAGACACCTTGTTTCCATAAGGACAGAGGAGGAGGCTCCAGTGGTGAGCCAGGAAGCCCACCCCTGCGACCTCCCAGGACCAGCATCAGAGCTGGTGAGAGTCTCCCTCAGGGGGGCACTCCTTGGCCCCAGATGCCACCCCTGGCAGTGTGGAACCCACAGCTGGCCTCTGAGTGGTGTGAGGTCTGGTGGCCGCACATGCCACCAGGGGCAGTCCCGTAGGACCTGCCCAGTGCAGACAGCCAGTGAGAGCGGCAGGGGCCCCCCCGCAAGCCCGGCATAAAGAGGGGAAGACGAAGAGCAAGAGAGCCTCGGGTCCTCTTTAGGGATCCAAGGGCTGGAGGCCTTCTGTCTGCGGGGGTCTGAGCTGGAGGAGGCAGGGCAAGGCCGGACAACTGGGGACCACCGCCACTCCCACGGAGCCAGGCTGTCCCGCTCCCACACATCCCCAGAGTTACATCTGTGAGGCAGGCGGCGCAGCTAAAGACTTGTGCTTCCTCTTGTTGGGGTCGCTCAGACCCTGTCCCTCAGGCTGGACAATTGGGCTTCTGCCTCATCCCTGAGGAGACTCAGATTCTCACTTTATTCGTGGACTCTGCCAGTGAGTCTCATCTTGGTCTAAGCCTCCCTCCCAGGGGCCTGAGCCCTAGCTGCCCGCTTGGCCTGTGCATGAACAGCAGCCTCCGCTTTGCCCACCTGCACGGCTGACTGTAGAGGCCCTCCCTGCTGGCCTCCTACCTGGGCTGCAGGTATTGCAGGCCACAGCTTCTTGGGTGCTCCTCTCTCCTGACCTGAGACCAGCTGGCCTTTCCCAGGGGAGGGAGTGGCTCCTTTGCTGCAAAACATAGTCCTCCTGCCTGGCCTGTGGTTGCGCAGTGGATAAAGTGTCCACCTGGAACACTGAGGTCGCCAGTTCGAAACCACGGGTTTGCCCGGTCAAGGCACATAAGCGAGTTGATGCTTCCTGCCCCTCTTGCACTGGCCCCTGGAGTCCCAGTGGGAAGACAGGGACAGGCTCAATGCTGGGAGCCCAGTGCCCCTCGGATGAAGGAGGGGACACCTAATCTGTACCCCACCTGGAAGTCAGCCACAGGATGACCTGTGAGGGCCAAGAGTGAACCCCCAGGCTTGAGGAAAGCATGTGCCTCCAGTGAGGGGCCTGGAAGGAACCCAGGGCTCCAGGAGTTCGGCCACAGGGGAGGACCCCAGGGCCCAGTTCAGCAGTGCCTCTTCTGAGAAGTCCTCCGTGGTTACTATTCCTCTCAGCATGATAGAACTTCATCTCCATCCAGGGGGGGCGGGCCGGAGAGGCCCCTAGGAGCTGCTCCCCTGACAGGAGGGCAGACACCGGGTGCTGGCCCCACCCGCTGGCACTGCCTCCCTTCACCCTCAGGCCCTGGGGCAGGTCTGCTACTGTCGCCTCCATGTTACAGAGGAAGGGGGTGCAGGAATGGTGCTCAGGTCTGCTCAGTGTCCCTTTTGCCTGTCTGCTGCACTTTCCGGCCACTTCCTGCTCCTCCTGCCCCATCACTGGTACCTCAGGAGCTGGGTGTTGTGCCCTTGGCCATCCTTGGGCACTTTGTTTATTCCACACCATGAACTGGTTCCGCTCAGTAGCTCGTGGCACCCAAGGAGACACCTTCCTGGAGTTTACTCCGGCCACCCTCTCCAGGGCAACTCAGCCTCCAAAGTCAGTCCTGCCTGCCAGCCCTCGCCTCTTCCTGCCTTGTCTTGCCCTGAGGCAGCCTGGGCTTGACTTACCTCCTGGGCCTCGTTGCCTCAGGGATGCCAAAATGGGAGGCCTGGGGCGCACTCCATCCCAGGGCTTCCAGGCTTAGCCCTGCCCCCGTGCACAGAGACAGCTGGGTGGTGGGGTGGGGAAGTTCTGGGTGTCTCTGTGCCGGTCAGTGAGATCCTGAGCCCTCAGGGTCTGTCCAGGGCAGGGGTGAGGCCTTGCTCCAGGCAGCCCGGGGGCAGCCAGGAGGCAGCCGGGACACAGCCAGCCCGCTTCTGCAGTCCCGGAGCCCACCGGCTGTCACAGCAGCGAGGGTTTCTCACCTCTTCCTGTGCCGGCTCCACCTCAGCCCTCCTTCCTGTCTGATTTCAAAAGCCAACAGCTTCTCAGACAAATCACTGAGCCTTGGCTGCCTTGCTGGTTCTCTGTCATCACGGCCACCTAAGTCAGAGGGGGCAGGGGGCGCCACCTGGGTTCCGGCAGGCCTGATGCTCAGGAGCCAGTGGTCTAGTGGGAGCCACAGAGAAAAACAGACTCGCCATCGGCAGACCTTTGCTGGGGGAGGGGGGGACGGAAAGCAGGTGAGCGGTGAGGTCGGTCAGTGACTTGCCTAAGGCCATGCAGAGGGAAACCACCTCTCTAGGGCAGGACCTGTGTCCCCACTGCCAGGCCCACGTGCCTTGGTATGCTGTGGCCCTCATCACCCTTTCTAAACCCCCTTTGCTTTACTTCTCTCTGGCATCCAAGAGGCTCCTTCAACCCAGCCAGACCCGCATCTTCCTGTGAGCTGAGGCAGGTCACCTGCACCCTGAAACAGCAGAATGGGCCACTTCACTCAGGCCCCAGATTGGACTTCAGCACGTGGGCTGTACCGGCGGGTAGACGTGAGGGGGAAGGACGAGGAACGGAGTGAAAAACATGAGAACCGTTTCAGTAGAGGAAAGTACAGGGCATCCTCTAGGGACAGGGAGCAAGCCGCTGAGAGAAGCAGCTGACAAGGTGGGAGCCAAGTGGTAGGAACCTCAATTTTCCTCAACAAGCATGTGGGAGCCAGTGATGGCTGTAGGGCAGGAGAGTAACGGGTGTGGGTGTGTGCAGCAATCTGTAGATAAGGGGACGTGGGAGGAGGTGTGTGCTTGTATCGGTCTTTTTTCAAGAGCTGTGTGTGGGTGACAGAGGGGAGGGGAGGAGGGAGACGCTGGGGCAGGTTAGAAGTGTTTGTTGCTTACCATGGCCTTCCCCACCCCATCAGTGCTTTCTGAGCACCAGCGATTTCCCTGGTGCTGGTAGACACGGCAGCTGCCCCGGGGAAGCCTTCTGAGGCTCCAGGTCCGCGGAGCACAGACTGGCGCCTGTAGTGCAGCCTCGAGGTGCAGCGAAGGCGGCTGAAACCAGGCCGCCCACAGGATGTTGGAAACCGCAGGGGCCTGGGGCTATCTGTCACCCTGAAAGAGGCCAAGAGACCTTCTCTGTTCCTCCCCTCACAACTCCGCGTGGATGGATCCTGAGCACAGAGGGAACAGCCTCCACCATGGGGATCTCGGGGAACATCCTGGAGTGGGCACTTTCCTGCCAACACCTCCCCACTCGCAAGGGACGGCCCACCACCAGACTGGGCTGGCCCACGGGCTCCCTCTGCCGGCTCCTGTCAGAAGCGGGGCTTTCTCCTGCCACTCCCGAGGATGTTTGCCTGTTTGGGGCAGTGTCTTCCCGGTTGTTCTCACTCTGGGGCGTTCTGTCCACCCAGAGCTGCGGTCATCCTGACAGGCAGTAGCCTGGAACCTTCCCATCCCGACTTGGTGACAGCTTAAGGCTTCTTGCCTGCAGGGGTGGGGCCTGCTGGGGTTGTGGCCGCCCCGGAGGCCTCCTTGCCTGGGTCCTGCAAAGGCTGTGCTGCGGTTCTCTCTCTCTCCCCCTTTATTTGAAGTTTTTATAAGAGTTTATTTGAATCAAACTGATGACTCATGCTGAGGAACAGATCAGATCTCGAATGCTCCTGTGGTTCTCTTCTAATTGCCTTGAGTGACGATGCCCAGGCTGTGCTGGGCCACAGGAAGTGGGCAGGCCCAGGAGACCGTCACGTCCCAGTGCAGTGTGGGTGTCACAGCTGCGCTGAGTTGTGAGGGGTCCACTGCTTCAGGCCCAGGATGCTTTCTTCTCGCGCTATGTCCCCTGCTTGGCAAGGCAGAGGTTCTGGAAGGAAACCCCGGCGCCCACGGTCCACCACGAGGCCCATTGTTGGTGTGGCTCCGGCAGCAAGGCTGCAGGAGCTGGGAGAGGGCAGCTTTCGCCACGTTTTCCTTTCCAACCAATCAGCTGGCCTGAACTTCCCAGTTCCTGAGTCAGGTCTAACTCAGAAGGGTCGGGGTTCTTTCCCTGGAGACTGCTGAGTCTCTGGTTGTGGAGGTTTCTACACTGCAGTAGCTGGGGTGTTTTCTTTGTTTTGAGAGAGATGAGAAGCATTAACTCATAGTTGCTTCACTTTAGTGATTGTTTCTCTTATGTGCCTTGATTGGGAGCTCAAGCTGAGCCAGTGACCCCTTGCTCAAGCCAATGACCTTGGGAATCGTGTCAATGATCCTGCACTGAAGGTCGGGACCTTGGGGTTTCAAACTGGGGACCTCAGGATTTCGGGTCGACATTCCACTGCTCCACGACCAGTCAGGCCGTGGCTGGTTTTTAACCCAGTTTCCTGCTTTGCACACAGGTTCAAGCTCTCAGCTAGTGCCCTGGCCAGGTGCACTGCTGACCAGGCCCACTGCTGGCCAGGTCCACTACTGACCAGGCCCACTGATGGCCAGGTCCACTGCTGACCAGGCCCACTACTGACCAGGCCCACTGCTGGCCAGGTCCACTACTGACCAGGCCCACTACTGACCAGGACCACTGCTGGCCAGGTCCACTACTGACCAGGCCCACTGCTGACCAGGCCCACTGCTGGCCAGGTCCACTGCTGACCCCTGCTGGCTCCTGGGGGGGGGGGCAGGCCATGCAAACCCGACCTGCCAGGATATTGGGCCACAAAGCCTGGCCTTCCTGGCCTTTGGCTTTTTACCACTTTTAACCTCTCCCCCGACAGCTCCTTATCGACCTGGAGTTGGTAATATTCTGCGCCTGGGATGCCCTCCAGGAGTGAGGGCTCCCAGACCTCTCCCAGGGGCCACAACCAAAGCTGCATGCCCAGACCCACGGTCTCCACCACATCCCGGTCCAGTTTCCCTGCACCTGGCTCCATGATCTCCGTGAATCAGCAAAGCTGGGTAAGGACCCCGTTGCTACTTCCCTAACTCCATCCTACTTCCCTAAAATAGTCCATATTTAGGGGAGGGAGATAAAGCCTTTTGTGTGAGAACCACATGGTACCTTCTAAAACAGGTCAGACTCCATCTTTTTCATTTTTAAAAATATTTTATTTATTGATTTTAGAGAGAGGAGAGGGGTGGATGAGAAGCAGAAAGTGTCAACTCATAGTGGTTGCTTCTTACATGTGCTCAAGCCGGCAAGCCGGGGGTTTCCAACCGGCAACCTCAGCATTCCAGGTTGACTCTACCCACTGCGCTATCACGGGTCAGGCAGCCAGACTCCACTAGTCTGATCAGAGAAGTATCTGTCTTTAGCTGGATGACTTCAGCCCTGGCATCCCTGGCGCCAGTGTATGCCGGGAGGCCCAGGTCCTCTCCACATGGTCACAAACCAGGACGCAGTAGGTGTCCTAGGAAACCCATCTCACCTCCCTGGATACTTGAGGCTCAGTTCACAAAGCCCCCTCCAGGAAGCTGTCCCTTCGGGCCAGGCTCTGTCTTTCCCACTAAGTGACTGGAAGCGTCAACTTCTTTCCCTCCTTCCTGAGGCTCCCACCCAGGTCAGAGCAGGCCTCACAAACTCATCCTGTTAAAATGCATTCTGACTCTGGGCCTGGTGGCCTAAACCTGCCAATGTGACAAAGTCCAGGTGAGGCTACTGGGCTTTGCGACCCTTGGAGCTCAGCACCTGATAAGGGCTTTTTTTTTTTTCTGTGGCAGAGAAAGAGAGTCAGAGAGAGGGACAGATAGGGACAGACAGAAAGAGATGAGAAACATCAATTCTTTGTTGCAGCTCCTTAGTTGTTCACTGATTGATTTCTCATATGTGCCTTGATCGGGGGGCTACAGCAGACCGAGTGACTCCTTGCTTGAGCCAGCGACCTTGAGTCCAAGCTGGTGAGCTTTGCTCAAATCAGATGGGCCCGTGCTCAAGCTGGCGACCTCGGGGTCTCGAACCTGGGTCCTCTCGAACGCTCTATCCACTGCGCCCCCGCCTGGTCAGGCAATAAGGGCTCTCGTCACATGGCTGCATGGAAAGACAAATGTGTAGATGAACGAATATCTATTATCTAAGAGCCAAAGTGAAATGAGGGGCCAACAGGCCTGGGGTACCCCTCACGATAAAGAACAGGCGCAAAGGCCTTCTGCAGACATACTTTAGGGACAAGGGGTGAGGTTCATGGTTGCTTTCCCTCGTTTTTCTAGAGTGGAGAATTTGGGAGGTTTTCATAAAGCAGTCTTTTTTATTGCACATCATATAAAATGGACGACACGGTATTTAAAACGGACAGGACGTTCACAGAGACATCTTCTCCTCCAGGCCTTGCCTGTGGCCTGCACTGCCCCGACGCTGGAGCAGCCTTCCACCCCCCCCCCCCCCCCAGCTTACAAACACATGCTTGTTCTGGGGCTTCAGAGCTGCGCAGGGTCCGTCTGCACTGTCCAGTTTGGAGACTGCTGGTGACAGTGATCGGTGTCTGGGCAGGAAGGCAGGCCCAGCAAGTACCTGGGCATGGCAGTGTGGAGGCCTGTGGACACCTGGTCTGCTGGTGAAGCCTGGGGTCACGGCGCAAGTGCTAAAAAGGAGGACAGACGGGACACACTGTCTGCACAGCTAGCTCAGGAATGGACCTACTGCAATTGATAAATGTAGAGAACAAGTGGGCCAAGTGGGCCCTGCCTGCCCTGGCCGGCGGTGGAGGCCCCTGTCCTCTGAAACACACAGAGGCTAGCAGGGTCAAAAGGAGACAGTGGGCACTGCTAAAGGGAGGCGGCGCGGGGCCCTCAGCCCATGGGTGACATTCTCTGAACACCACTCCAGGGAACAGAGGAAGGAAGCCGGTCCATGTTGGTGCCGTCGTCACTTTGATGGGGGCAGCAGAAGTGGCCTCAGGGCCCAGAAATGCCCGTGGAGCCTGGCTCGCTAAAGGGGCCACAGCCGCTCACAGGCTGCCAATGGCCACGCACGGGGAGCAGGGCACAGGCCGGGCGGTTCTGCCTCCCTTCTTCCGGCCCTTGGGTTGCCGCCTCTGCCTCCCCTTTTCCTTCCGGGCTGCGGCAGTGGTGAAGGTGATACAGTGGGCGTCCAGGAAGTCCAGCAGCTTCCCGGCGGCCATGCGGATGCCCTGCTGCTTCAGCTCAGCCTGCAGCGCCGCCAGCTCCAAGGGCTGGTACAGCAGGATCTTGCGGTAGAGCGCCGGCGTGGAGCGGATGTAGTGCCGCACTGCCTCCGCCGTGGCCGCCGCCGGGACGGCCGCCTGCGAAGAGCTGGCCTCCTCCTCCCCCTCCTCGTCCTCTGCGGACTCAAAGGCTGCTCCAAACTCATAGGAAGAACTGCAAAGAACCAGATGTTAGTATTTTGCTACACCCCTTCCCTCCAGCCCCACTAAGACCAGGAGGCTCTTTGAAGGAAGCAGTGGGTTTCAGGCATGGATGACCCCCAGTGCTGTGTTCCTGGCACTCGAGCTGCGTAGGCTCCTGTCCTCGGCCAGAAACTTCCATCAGTGGCAGCAGGCCCCCACCAAGAAGGCATGCCCGGCCAGCCCCACTCAGGGGCGCTGCGTCCTCTGGGTGGAGGACGTGCCAGCTTTAAAGGACGGCTCAGGAGGCCCACAGGGGACTACCCTAGAACCCCACCTGGACTTCCTGTAGTTTAAAACCAGAAGGCAACTGGGGTTTCCGAACATCGGCCTTTAGGCTTTGCTTATGCCAACCCTCAGACCTGGTCAAAGGACCTGTGAAGCCACCGGCCCGTCCTGTGATCTGGTTACCTCTGTGAGCTTAAGGAGCTGTCACTGGCATCCACAGAGGTAGCCGTGGATTCCTGGGAGGCTGGGAGCTGGGCGTCATCATCAGGGCCTAGAGGCACCTCTTTGGCTGGTGACGTGGGGGGGACGCTTCCGCCAGGCTGCTGCTTTCGACGCTGGGTGCCCTTGGTCTTAGCCAGTCCCTTGGATCTTTGGGGATTAGGGTCAGAAGTGGCCTCCAGCCTGGTGCGGCCAGCTGCCTTTGAAGCCTTAGAGGTCTTGGCGGTGTGAGTCTGGCTGCAAGGAGCCTCTGTGGGCACCTGTAAGGCCTGGCTCTCGTCCTCGGAGTTGGACTCCAGGGTCTGGTGAGTGTACTGGAATATCTCCTTCAGTTTCAGGACCATCTGGCGTTTGGGCAGGGGGCGTACTCCAAACCTGAGTGGGGAGACAGGTGGGCTTCAGCAGAGAGCAAACAACCGTCAACAAATCACTGGTTTTGTGTAACTGATATCTTAATTGTTTGACTTTTATGAGTATTCACAGGTTAGTGTCTATCCTGCATGTCAGTTGAGCTAACTCTGAAGAATATTCCAGCCCTGGCCGGTTTGCTCAGTGGTAGAGCATCGGCCCAGTGTGTGGATGTCCCAGGTTCGATTCCCGGTCAGTGCATACAGGATAAACAACCATCTGCTTTTCCAACCCTCCCCCTCCTCTTCTCTCTCACTCTTCTGCCGCAGCCATGGTTCAACTGGTTCGAGCACACTGTCCCTGAATGCTGGATGCTGAAGATGGCTCCGTGGAGCCTCCGCCTCAGGCATTAAAAATAGCTCAGTTGTGAGCATGGCCCCAGATGGGCAGAGCATCAGCTCCAGACGGGGGGTGCCTGGTGGATCCCGGCTGGGGTGCATGTGGGAGTCTACTTCCCCTCCTCTCACTTGAAAAAGAAAAAAAGAAAATTCCAGAAGGGCTATTCCCCATGTTCTGAGCAATAGTGGTGGCAATGATTTCTCTAGGCCCAATGTGAAGAGCAGCATTCATTAGGATAATATGTTCTCTTAAAAAATGATGTCTCTAAGGCTAACCGATGGTGGCACAGTGGATAGAGTACCAACCTGGGATGCTGAGGTCCCAGGTTGGAAACCCTGAGGTCACCAACTTGAATGTGCAGTCACCAACTCAAGCATGGGATCATTGACATGATCCCATGGTCGCTGGCTTGAGCCCAAAGTCATTCACTTGAGCCTAGGGTCTGTGACTTGAGCAAGGTGTCTATGGCTCTGCTGAAGGCCCGCGGTCAAGGCACATGTGAGAAAGCAATCAATGAACAACTAAGGTGCTGCAAGTGCAGGTTGCAGCGACTCATTTCTTTCCCTTCACTCTCCGTGGGGAAACCAGCTGCGTTAGGCTTGCTCGCAGGTTTGCTGGCTGCAAGCACTTTGTGCGGTTAGTGCAGGCGCGTGGCAGCACTATTGTAAGGAGCAAAGCGCCCGCCACTGAGAGGTGCGGTTGGTTTCCGATCCCCTGCCCTCCGCTGCGAAAAGCAGGTTTTCCTTTCCCTTTGTATATTTTCTTTTTCTTTCTTCCTTTGGCTCGCCTGTCTTTGTGAGCCTCCGATAAATCGGAATGGCCCACCATCCTCCGGCTTCACAGTTCTTTTACCATCTGCCCGAATTCACTGCCAATCTGCATGGCCACACACTCTCTCTCAAAAACAAAAAAAGCCTGACCAGGCGGTGGTGCAGTGGATAGAGCGTCCAACTGGGATGCAGAGGACCCAGGTTCGAGACCCCGAGCTCGCCAGCTTGAGTGCGGGCCCATCTGGCTTGAGCAAAAGCTCGCCAGCTTGGACCCAAGGTCGCTGGCTCCAGCAAGGGGTTGCTTGGTCTGCTGAAGGCCCGCGGTCAAGGCACATGTGAGAAAGCAATCAATGAAAAACTATGGTGTCGCAATGGCAACGAGAAACTAATGATTGATGCTTCTCACCTGTCTCTGTTCCTGTCTGTCTGTCCCTATCTAACCCTCTCTCTGACTCTATCTCTGTCCTTGTAAAAAAAAAAAAAAAAAAAAAAAGACAAAAAACCCCAGCTCCAACTGCTGTAAAAAAAGAAAAAACAAAAACAAAAGATGTCTCCTTACTCAGATTGTTAAGGCCAGGGTGCCATCACCACCCACATGACATGGAGACCTGTCGTCTAATGGGTAAGCGGGGGAGTCTCATTTCTTAGCTTCTTGGGGTCTGGAGAGTTTGGGGAACAGTATGCAGAAAGCTGGCAGGCACATGGCCCCTCCCCCCACAGCCCACACACCAGAGCCCAGGGCGGACCTGGCGATCCTCCGACTCCCAACCTCGCTAAGCCTGGTCACTCAAGGCAAGAAGGGACCACAGCCTGACCTGTGGTGGCGCAGTGGATAAAGCATCGACCTGGGAACACTGAGGTCTCCAGTTCAAAACCCTGCACTGGACTGGTCAAGGCACATATGGGAGTTGATGCTTCCAGCTCCTCCCCCCTTTCTCTCTTTCTCTCTCTCACTCTGTGTCTCCTCTCTAAAATGAATAAAATAAAAAATAAAAAAAAAATTAACAACAAAAAAAAGAAGGGACCACTAATGAGCAAGCGTTCAAGAACACCACAAACCTATCCAGTTCCTTCTTTAGTACCGGGGTCTCCATGATGGAATACCGTGGCATTGGCGTTATGGGCACTTTCGGGGGCAAGTTCTTCCTCCGGTTAGCACCTTACAGGTAGAGCAAAAGAAACACGTTTCAGCCAGAAGGACTGGGTTTCCCTGTTCCGACCCTTAGTGTAACCAAGAGAAAGATGCACCTGGAGAAAGCCCAGTCCCATTTGTTCCATGAGAACAGCGATGTCCACCCCTTCACCGTTTGACTCTGCCACCATGACTTCCTGTTAGAAAGTGTCACTCGGAACAGAGGCCCCTGGTGGTCTTGTGCAATGCTGATGCTTTGTGACTGGAGAAGTAGCTGTGGTTGACACAGGCTAGAGTAATGGGGCAATGGCAGTGACAGGACTTATCTCTGCGGTGATAAAAATGTTGTGGATGTAGTGGCGATGGCTGCAGAACAGTGTGAGTATTCTGAAACTCACTGAACGGTATACTTCAAGGCTGAATGTTATAGTATGTGAAAATGTCCCGATAAAGCTGTTATTTAAAAAAAAGAAGTGGGTATTTTAAATATAAATGGGGCCCTAGGCTGGGTGGTTCCGTGGACAAAGCGTTGACCCAGCGCGCCAGAGGTTGCGGGTTCAAACCCCAGTCAGGGCATGTACAAGAAGCAACCAGAGTGTACAACAAAATGGAGTAACTAAATGAAACAAGCTGATGCTTCTCCCTCCCTCTCTCTCTCTCAAATCGACAGAAAAATAAAAGGTAAACGGAGTAATTAGGAAAAGATGGAATTTGGTTCTCATCCTTTTTGTGAGCATGGAGCACTTTGAGACGTCAATGAGAACAGGCTCTGTCTCCTAAAAACTGCACAAAATCCTCTATAAAATTTCAGAGTTTGTCAACCCTAAAGTCCGCCTCAGATTCAGACGAAGGCCCCTGACTTAGTCTGGGTGTTAGGTCTCAAGTCCCCTACACCAGTTCTCACGGCATCACCTGGGAACCAGTCAGAAATGCAAATTCTTGGCTGCGCCCCAGACCTCCTGAAGCAGAAACTCTGGGGTGGGGCCTGGCCACATGTGTTTTAAGAAGCTCTCCAGGCAATTCTGATGCCCACCCAAAGCTGAAAGTGCCGGTCAGTCAAGCCCAATTGGTTAGGACTTGAAGAGGAAATGAAACACCGGGTTGTAAGCAGATGCGATCTCCTTAAGCTCTGCTTCCCCGTTACTGGTCACTGCTCAGTGCCACCCTGCCCTTCCTTGCTCTCCCTTGGTCTGCCCAGCTGGGGAAGAGGGCAGCACCTTGAGGGGCCTGCACTGGGTGCTTCGGTTCTCCCCTACGACTGAAATGATCTGGAATTGGCATCTTCCAAGGATGGACTGAGGCCCACAACAAGCCTCTCTCACAGCCGCATCCTGTTTTAAACTGAGATGAAATTTACACAGTAAAATTTTAGGCCCTGGCTGGTTGGCTCAGTGGATAGAGCATCAGCCCAGCATGCAGAAGTCCCGAGTTTGATCCCTGGTCAGAGCACACATGAGAAGCGACCATCAGCCTCTCTTCCCCTCCTGCTCCCCCTTCTTGCTCTCTTCCTCTCTCGCAGCCAGTGGCTCAATTGGTTCGAGTGTTGGCCTTGTGTGCCGAGGATAGCTTGGATGGTCTGAGCATCAGCCTTGGGAGCTGAGGATAGTTCGGTTGATTCGAGCATCAGCCCCAAGGGGGTTGCTAGATGGATCCTGGTCAGGGCATGAGTGGGAGTCTGTCTCACCTCCTCTCACTTAAAAACATTTTTTTAAAGTAAGTCAGTGGCACTTAGTATATTCACAGTGTTGTACGACAACCACTTCTGTCTAGTCGCAAAATGTTTGAATCCCTCCAGAGGAAATTCTGTAGCCAGCAAGCGGTCACCCCACTCCTCTCGGCCCCTGGCAACCACTAGTCTGCTTTCTGCGGGTTTGACTGCTCTGTTTACTTCACATAAATAGAATCATACAATATGTGATCTTTTTTGACTGGCTTCTTTCATTTAACATGTTTTCAAGGTTCAGCCGTGTTGTAGCAGATATGATTGCTTGTGTTCCTTTCTATAGCTGAATAATATTCCTTTCTTTTGGATTAGACCATATTTTATATACCTACTCAATCAGTTGAGGGACATTTGGGTGGTTTCTACCTTTTAGCTATTGTGAACGGAGCTGCTGTAAACATCTGTGTACAAAGATCTGTTTGAGTCCTGATTTTATTTCTTCTGTATGTATATATAGAAGTTAAATTGCTGGAATGGCAATTCTATGTTAAACTTTTTGAGGAACTCCACTCGCCCAGTCCTAAGGCCTTCCTGAGGTGTGCACCTTGGCCTCACAGGGTGCTGGTTCATAATTCTGAAGTGGGGTCCACAGGCAGGGATTTTTAGCGTGTGCCCAGGTGAGCTGTGGAGTCCAGGCCAGTGTAGAAAGCCCTGACTTACCAGCTAAGAATTTTATGTTTGATAGCAAGCCTGTTCTCCCTCAACTGTGGAGAGGGGTCTGGAAGGAAAGGAAGGGGCTTGTCACAGGCCAGCAGGCCCTTCAGTATTGCCACCCCATGTTGTCATTACTAATTTCCTCTTGGGTCCTTAGTGTAAAAGAATGTAAAATATAAACAACTTTTCCCACTACTCACTCGGCTTCTCTAAGCCATCCGATTTCTGAGCTCGATCGGCATTTGGCGTCTGGGCCAGAGGAAAATCCTCTGGAGACTTCTGTTCTTCTGCATCCCAATCATTCCACAGGGCTGAGGTCAAGAAGCTGAGCCTGCTGCCGCCAGGGGAGCTGGCCGAAGGGGACTTGTCTTGAGGTTTCCTTTGGCCAGTGCAGCTCCCTCGGATGGGGGTGGTACCCATCTGAGTGGGGCGCAGGGGAGTGGAGTAGGATGGGGGTGCAGGGGAGTGGCAGTCAGCACTGTCTGGGGCCTCCCCCACTCTACCGCCCGGACTACTGGTGCTCAGGGGCCCAGTCCGCTCAAGGTTCAAGTTGTCGATAGGAATTGGCGAGAGGGGCTCAACATGCCAGTAGCAGTCATCAGTCGGAATGCGGGGGCCGCTGTCCGGCAGTGGACTGCTGCTCGCCGGGTGGGAGGCCACCTCCTGCTCATCTTCACTGTCCTCCACCTCCACCACCTCACTGGGCAGGCTCGGCCCCGGCAGTGAATGCTTCCGGAACTGCCCACTGAAATCAGTGAGGCCTCCTGAGGTTGGAGAGGGAGCCAGCAGAGAAAAGTGCTTGTGGCGTCTGGGGCGGGGACTAGAAGGGCTTCTAGGATTGACAGGCACCGGGCAGGAGGACGACGTCTGGGGCACAATTACTGTAAACTTACTGGAGGCTTGGGGTCCTTCCCTGTTTTCTAATGGGGTCCTGGGCTTAAGCTGAGCTGTTTCATTTACTGAAGTCTTGGATCTGAGGCCCATGATTTGGGTCTGTGATGAGTAGTCGTGGCTTCTGCTGGCAAGGGGGGTGGCGGGCACCAGCCACGAGGTGTCTGTAGTGCTGTCCTCGTTGGGACTAGTCTCGGGGTTACAGAACAGCTGGGGGGTCCCTCTGCCACCCACACAGCCCTCATCCCTTGACGGCTGCCCCTCGTCCTGCTGCACTGTGGCCGCTCTCTCTGGTGGGCTTTGGGAAGGCTCCTGCTCTGCATCAACGTCGATGATGGAGAATAGGTCAGAAAACTTGGGGCTAACTTCTAGAACTTTTCCTTCTTCCAAGGAACCATTAAAAACTGACTTTATTTTGTTTCTTTCTAGCTCCAGCTCTTCATCTGAATCCAATAAAAGAATAATTTCATCTTCTCTGTTCGTGCTGGACGGA
Source organism: Rhynchonycteris naso (assembly GCA_037038555.1). Taxonomy (NCBI): domain Eukaryota; kingdom Metazoa; phylum Chordata; class Mammalia; order Chiroptera; family Emballonuridae; genus Rhynchonycteris; species Rhynchonycteris naso. The sequence goes on along the minus strand of CM073000.1, from coordinate 196,978,927 downwards.
GAACTCTGAGATCTGGAGCTCTGACGGCTCAGTTTGGCCTGCGTTAGGTCGATGGATGGAGGCTTCTCTGGTGAGATCAGAACCCCTTTATTTCTGCATTCCATCATGGAACCACGTTCTTCGCCCTTCTGGCAGTCTGGATGGTTAAGCAGTGTGAGAAGGCTCCGGCCCCTCCTCCGCTTTGATGGTGAGTCCTGGGAGGCCACTCTGGAAGCTCTGCCCTGTGCCTGGGGAGCAGGTGGGGATAAGTCACTTGTGTGATGAAAGTGAGGGTGTGGCTGTCCAGGACTCCTGCCCGGAGGGGGCTGTGATGGAGGTGTCTGCCGGCGAGTGGGGGGACGGGAGCTCTTTCTCCCCCTTTCTCTGCTAGTGCCGTCGCCTCTCTTGTGATGACTTATTATTTGGGATGGCTGAGGGTACCCTTCTGGAGTTGATGAAAAGGGTTGCTCATTATCGTCGTCATCAACTGAGTACAGCAAGGGTCCTTCCCTTCTCTCTGCCCAGCAGCCCTTAGAAGAGCTGGCGGAGCTGGTGTGAGCCAGTGCTTCCTTTGGGGCTCCTGCCTCCCCCTCTCCATCGGAACACTGGCCCCCCCCAGGTGGCAGGAACTGGGACTGGCTCACGTTTTTCCTTTCGGCTGGGGCAGCGTCTCTTCCCTGCCTGGATGATTCCGTTTGTTCCGCACTTTCCGACTGTTCTTTAACCTGGACCCTTGCTAGAATTTGCCCAGAACCTGGACCATCCTCAAGCTGGTTAGTGTCCTCCTTAGCCTCTGGAGCACTCCCCTTCTGGAGCAGCTTTCGCTGAGTAGCTGCGAATTCATAAATTTCTTCCATTTCTGCTTCATTGACCTTTTCTCCATCTCCTCCGAGGGCCTCAGGTTTTAGCAAGGCTTCTGTGTCCTCCTCTTCATCTACCCACATCGACCTCAAGAGTTCTTGGAAATTCTCCGCTCTGCTTTCACAATCCTCATCTTCCTTCTCCTTCTGCGGTGTGCCCTCTGAATCCATCAGGACAGACGCTTGTTCACACAGGTGAGCAAGCTCGCTCACACCAAACCTGCAACAGGAAACGCCATGTCTCATCACCGTCCTGAGGCCGCTGCAACAGGGTGCCCGGCCAGGCCAGGGGCAGAAGTCCTCCCAGGGAGAACCACCACAGCTCAGTCCCGGTCTTCTCCTTGCCCGCCTACAACCAGAGTTCATGAGCACCAGCCCAGGCCACTCAGCTCTAAAAGTAGAGACTTGTAGCCCTGGCCAGTTGGCTCAGCAGTAGAGTGTTGGCCGGCATGTGGAAGTCCCGGGTTCGATTCCTGACCAGAGCACACAGGAGAAACGCCCATCTGCTTCTCACCCTTCCCCTTTCTCTTTATCTCTCTCTTCCCCTCCAGCAGCCAAGGCTCCATTGGAGCAAAGTTGGCCTGGGAGCTGAGGATGGCTCCATGGCCTCCGCCTCTGATGCTAGAATAGCTCCGGTTACAACAGAGCAACGCCCCAGATGGGCAGAGCATCGCCCCCTGGTGGGCATGCCGGTGGATCCCAGTCGGGCACATGTGGGAGTCTTTCTGCCTTCCTGCTTTTCACTTCAGAAAAAATTTTTAAAAAATTAATAATAAATAAATAATAAAAACAAAAAACAAAACAGAGACTTGTGGGACTTGAAGGCAGGGCTCACTAACTCCACTGTGCACACGTGACGGTGACTATCGGGCCGAGCTGAGGACAACTGGCAGTGCTGCAGAACAGGGGAGCACGTGCTACCTTGAAACTCACCCCAAGTATTGTGACCGATGCAAACCTGTCGCAGGCCACCCAGGCCGAGGAGCGCACCAGCCTGCCACCTGGCCGAAGGCTCTATGGTCTAATCGGCACTTAAAACCCTAGAGGCTGAGCCAATCCTTTCCTTGGATAAACAAGGTTTCTTTTTTTTTTTTTAATCCCAGAAGCCCTCACTCACATCTTATCAGGAGGTAAAACGCTTTTTTTTTTTTGCTGAGCTACCTGTCACCTCTCCTGAGACATTGGTGTGTGGAGAAGGCTGGCTGATGCAGATTCATGGGAGTTGGACTAAGCCTTCTCTCCACTGTCTGTTCTCTGGGACCAGGAGAGGCCTGCTGTTGTCCGGCCTTAGTGCTGGGGCCATCGGGGAGCAGCGTGTCTGGGGACAGCGGAGGCTGAAGGCCACCCTCTCATCACGCCCAGGGAGCTAAAGCCACAGGACTCGACAGAGGACTCTTCAAACAGCACTCAGTTCTCCTGCAAGAGTCCATTGCTGGCCAGACCACCTATCAATACACCTTGCTCAAGGTCATCAGTGGGCATAAACTTGGGATTAGAAGGTTAAGAAAGGACCCAGCCCTGGTTCTCCCACGAGCCAGAACCCTGGTAACCCCTGTCAGTTCATGTCCGAGGCCATGAAGTAAACGGAAAGGACAGTGCTGACCTGCAGGCCAGGGCGCTCAGGTCTGGGACCAGCTGGGGAGGCAGGCCAGGGTCAGCAGCATAGAGATAGCGCAGGAATGCATGGGCAGCCTCAGTGCTCACGTCACTCAGCAGGATGCGCTGGGTTCGTAAGTCGCCATCTTCTGCAGCAAAGAATCCTTCACTGTTCACCTAAGGGTGAAATAAAGTATAAAAGGCTTACTCCCTGGACAGTCCTAACTTGGGACGAAACTGATGGCCTGGGGCTGGGTGGCTCCTGTCAGTCTCTAATGTTATAAACAGCCTCAGCACGGCTCGAGCATTAGCCAGTGTCGCTCCATTTTGTTGACCATAAATTCTGCATAACTTTTCAAAATCAAATCAGGAGTAGATGTTCAAGGAGCTATTTGATTCCCTCCTGACAGATATATCAAAGGCACTAGAACTTTCTGAGTGACTGCCAGCAGTTTCTTGGATTCCAACAACAGAGTATTCAAGTCAAACACATGTCAACATTGATATCTGTCATCAGCTCAACTTGAAAGACGTCGAAGATTAAGCCTTCATAATTACACAGATAGAGAAATAAGAAACAATTCTGGGGGTAAAAGGATGTCTATTCAACAGAACAAGAAAGCTGATGTTTCCCAATCCTGAGGTCATTTCCTCATAACACTTTCTAACCTCAAACATGTCTTCTCCACGAAAGTGTAACCATTATGGCAACAAACTGGGAAAAAACGTTGGAAGCAGTGGGAAGCGGGCAGAGGGGTGAGGGGTAGGAGTGGGGACAGTGAGGCGGCTCAGAGGGGGAAGCGGGGGTGGGGGGGGTAGGGAGATGAGAGAGAGCCTGAGCAGAGCAATGAGGAACGAGGGGAGAAGGACGAAGGCGGGCGGCAGGAGGGAGAGAGACGGGCTTGAGGGAGACGGAGGAGCTCGGAGGCACAGCGCGCTCACCATGCACTTACATACTGAATGAGAGGCGGGCACCGAGCATAAAGCACGAACTTGTGGGCATATAGCACCTCCCCGCTGTCCGTCTGAAACTGGACGTCACTCAGGTGTGGGTTATTGACCATGGCACTGAAGTCGGCAGCCAGCAGACTGAGGGAGAACTGGAACAGGAGGAGAGCTGTCACTGTCACTCACCTCTCTAACTGTGCAAGTTCCCCAACTGGGATGGGGCTGGGGTGGCCAGGCAGGACCTTCAGTCCTCTCAACGGAGTACCTACATTGGGTTGCAGCTGTAAGTTACCTTACGTCACTCAGCGGCATGGAACAGCAATACACTAACTTCTTTCTCAAATTCTCATCACTGAGTTTCCTGGCCTAAAGTGGGAGGGGCCAGCAAGTGTAGGGGCGTGGCAGTTCTAATAGATGGAGCTGCTGAGCGCTGTGTGCCAGGCCCTGTGAAGAAACTTACCAGCCCGGCATAACAGATGAGGACTCCAGTCTACTTGGTTCAGGCACTGGGCTGGAAGGAGGTCTAAGGCCTTTCTCTGTGTGCCATGGTCACCAGGAAACTTGGAGTGACACTGATATACTAATGGGGTGACGTACACTCGGAAACCCCCTTTTCACCCAATTCATCACCAACACAGAACACGAACTGGTGGGGGAGGCCAGCCCACGACCCATGGTGGAGGGCACAGTGAGTCCGGAGTGAATGAAAGAAACTTTGAGAAGCGAGTAAACAGCAGTCAGCTGAACGAGGTGACCACACAGAGTGCTGGTGGTTCCTCTGGGCTCCAGGCACAGCAGGCCCCCAGGGCTTGGCGAATGAGCTACCCCCCATAGTTCAGTGACAAAAGGGACAAAGCCTCATGGTAGAGCCCTGACAGAGGACAGGAGGCTCCTGTGGGCTTTCGCCTGGCTCAGCTCAAATACAGTCAGCGGGACCAGTGGACTCATACAAGGCCTGAAGGCTGGTGGTGAGCTGACCCCACTAAACGTACGACAAGCCCCCCGCAGCCAACACTGCGGAGCGGAGCGGAGTGGGCCAGGCCCCACAGAGAGCCCTTACCGAAGCCTGGCTGCCCGTGTCCAAGCGCTGCTCCTCAGGCGGCAGGACAAACCCAGTCAGGGGAAGGCCGTCAGGCAACAGATCCGTCCCTGAGAGAAGGATTCACTGGTTAAAAAATAAAATCACCTCCTGGCAACGTCGGCCTCCAGGGAAAGGGCATCAACTGGGGGCTGAGTCGCCCCTGAGGCGCCTAGCAAGTGATTATTATCTGGGATTTCTTCAGTGAAAGTGATGCCCACACACCACATTTACCACTACCCCTCCCAACAGAGCACTGAAGTAAACAGAATTAGCCCACCGATCACTTGCTCTGTCCTTGGTTAAAGTTTAGGAAATGGTGATGGACTTCCCAGTGTCACATTTACTTTTGAGAAAAGAAAGAAAGCCCCTACAGAGACTGCCTTTCTCCCATCCTACAGCAATGAGCAGGGAACCGCAAATCGGAGCGGCCTCCGTGGTCTGGGTCACAGGGAGGCGAGGGTCCAGGTGCCCCGTACTGCATCTCACCTGTATTCCCCCCAGGGCCGGGCAATGGGCTGACACTCAGCCCCTCTCTTGCCAGGTCCATGAGGTCCTGCAGGGCCTGGTACTCCTTTTGGCTGGCAGAGGGCAACTGGCTCCTGAGACAGGTGCTGTGGAGGGCAGGTGGTACGCACACGTCTGGCTGTGGCTGATCAGGTGACACTGGTGGCAGCACGGGCTCCTGTGTGAGACCCTGAAAGAAGTCGAAAGCCAGAATGATCTGTGGCTGCCATAGTAGCCACCACCCAGGCAGTCCTCGAAGGTACCAGCCACAGCCCAGAGCGACCCTGGGAAGCTTCTCTTCATCACTATGTCAGCCGGCCTCTATCATGGTGAAGGCCATGCCTGTGGTATCCACATCTGCAGAAAGATCCCTGGGAGCCCCATTCTCCTAATGTCATCTAAATGGCGTCAAGCAAGCGAGTACCAACTTCAGACCACCTGCATCAGGCTTGCCAGGCTCCTGGCGCCCATCACAGGCAGATCCTGCCAGCCGCCTGGGGGTGGTGCCTGGGCCTCTGCATTTTAAACAAACTCTCCAGGCACCGGTGGTCTTGTCTTTTTTCCCTAATCATTTGAGAGTGGGGAGAAGGGAGAGAGACCAAGAGAAAAGCTCAACTAGTTGTTTCACTTAGTTGTTCCATCTAGTTGTATACTCATTGCTTCTCGTAGGTACCCTGACTCGGAGTCGGACCCATGACCTCTGTTGCATTGAATCGATGCTTTATCCACTGAGCAACCTGGCCAGGGATGGTCCTCCCTATTCTTACCAGGAGAGCCATCTAGACACTGCAAAGAGAAACACCCTGTAATTGACACCCCTAGGCTTCCTCTCGTCTCCTCCACTCTTTCTAGAACTTTCTGTCCCCCAGCTGTTAACTCCCAGTGCTGTAATCCTGGACCTGCCACCCCCTCCCCAGAGCCAGAAGGGGGGGTGCACCTTGGTGGGCTGGGGCACCATGGGAGGCACCAGGCTTGCTGTATAGAAGGATTCCAAAGCGCAGGCTCCAGTCAGGGCACTGCCTTCCCACAGAAAGTTCTGCTTCCTTTCAGGTGGCTGCAGACAACTGCTGGCCTTTTCCAGCTCTTCCTTTAAAAGCCTGCTTGCAGGAAGCGGTGGCGTGCTGGGCAACTCCGCTTCTTCCTGTGCAAAGAGCTGGGCCACACGATCCTCGATCTGTCTCCCTGTGGTCTCCGAGTCCTGGACTAACAACTGGGGTGGGAAAAGGGGCGCTTTTTTCTTGCGACTCTTCTTCTCTGGAGAGAAACAGAAGTGGGAGTCAGTAACGGCCACCCACACAGCCCGAGGGCCAGAGGCGGCACGGTGAGGCCCCTGGGGCCACCACTGTGGTCACACTTACCTGCTGACAGCCTGGTCCTCTCAGAAAAAGCAGTTCCCGGCGTGAGCACCACAGGCACAGCCTCCTGTTCCAGCTCAGACCTGGACAGAGCCATGGCCACCAGCAGGTCCTCAGACAGCACCTCACGCTCACTGACCTTCTGCCTCTTCTGTGGCTCCTTCTTTCTGGGGGCTCCCTTCCGCTTCAGACCTCCACCACGATTACTGAAGCTTTAAGGGCAGCCAAACACAAAGGTTAGTGACGCCAGGGGTGTGAGCACTTCCTGTTCGGAGGCGGTCACAACTGGACCAGAGAGCCGGACCCCTTCTCCTCTGTGGGAGAAGAAAGAGGGTAAATGTGGACTTATCAGACAGCGGCTTCGAGTGCTCCAGGAATTCAGTGTACTCATCTTGTGACTCATGTAAGCGCATTCGTGCCCAGGCCAAAAGTCCAGCGCAATCCAGACACAGAAGGGTCTGGGGCCTTCTGTGTGATCCTGCCCAGCCGGGTTCTTGGTGGCTATACAATGCCAGCACTGGTACCTGCACACCCCAGATGTGGCCAGATGTTTAGTGGTGTCAACACTCAACAGCTCCAAGTCGGCACCCTGGGTTCCACCAACTTCTGCCCATCGACTCCTCAGATGCCTCCTAGGCGGCCATGGACACACTAGCCATGAAAGGACCCCTCCTTCCTGCAGGAGCTGCAGGGCAGGGCCTCTGCCAAGGCCTGCAGGGAAGCCCTCTGAGCTTGGGCCGCCGGTGTGGCCAGTGGGCTAAGAGGCCATCGTGTAGCAACTCATCTGGCTTGGAGACTGACTGAGAGATTTTCTGGCCGGAGAGAACCTAGACTTCCTGCCGACTCCCAAAGGCTGGGCAAGAAGTAGAAGGGTACAGATGAGAATGGGGCTTGGGCAGCCTTCAGATCACTTTCCCTCAGCTGTGAAGCACCTCCGACCTTCACAAAAACTCATGCCCTCCACTGGGCCAGGCATCATCTTGGAAGATCCAAGCAAGCCCTAATTCAGGTCTAACTTCTTGGGAACCCTACATGATAGCCAGAGCTTCCAAGAGGGAAAGAAGCCACCCTAATGTCCTGGGGCCTGGGGCCAGATGGAAGCAGGTGAGGGGTTCAGGGACCAGTGGGGTGCTCTGAGCAGCACAAGTGCCCTGGCCATGGAGGCCTGCCTGAGTTCCAAACACCCCAGGCTTGGCCTTAGGGCAAGGGAGGCCCTAAGTGAGGACCCCTCAGTGAGGGGTCCATTTTTGCTTTCTACTCTAACAACCTTCCAGGAGGACCCTCACACACCTTCGTGGGAGTTATTTAAAAAGCACATACATTTTATCTCAGTAGGTAGTTTCAGTATGGTCCTGCCAAAAGGCAAGCGATGGCTTAGGGAAGGTCCGTTCTCAGGCTTCAGGCTTCCGAGTCCATGAGGTAGTGCGGATGTACTAGAACGCAGACCGGCTCACCAGCGAAGACTCAGCCTCTGCCCCCCATCTCAGCAATGACCCAGCTCACAGGCCCAGAACCTGTGCGCAAGGCAGTGGCCAGGAAAACAAACCACCCATGGCATTCCCTTTACTTTTTTATTTTTAATTTATTTTAGAGACAGAGAAGGAGAGATCAATAGAAAGAGACATCGATTTTGTTCTACTCACTTAAGCATGCATTGGTTGACTCTTATGTGTCCTAACTGGGGATCAAACCCGCAACCTTGGTGTATCAGAACAATGCTCTAACCAACTAAGCTACCCAGCCAGGGCTTCCCTTTGTTCTTGAAAGCTGTCCAAGGAAAGAAATCCCAAACCTGCAGCAGTCCCGGGCCCACACTGCCCATGTTCCCTCTAATGTTGGGGTCCGCTCTGGAACCCCGAGCGGCAGGGGTCATGCGGCAACAGGCCAGCCCTCTGCCAGCTCTGTGCCTGGGGTTTGAGTGCTGAAGACTTGTGTCATCAGCACAGCCTATTTTAACACTTAAGATCTAATTCATGCAAATACTTTTTTAAAGGCCTGTGGTTAGTCTCAACAACTCTTTGCACTCAGCTGAGTAATCTGTCTTAACAGCATGAAGATTGGACTACACTGAGATGGAGTGAGGCTGCACCTCACACAACATAAATGTGGTCTAGTGAACTTCCAAGTTCCCTCCACAGGGTAGGGACCACAGGGTGCCGGAGTGGAAGCTCTCAGGAGGAAGGACCTCCAGGAAAGCAGTCCAACAGTCATTTCCACAGACAGACTCACGCCCACGCAGACCACTTCAAAGCTTTCTGGGGATGCAGAATTAGTCCCATCCTCAATCCCTGTGGGGACTATGACTGATTTCCTCCTCGTATCTTTCATTTCCAGAATCAAAGAGGGCCCTGTTGTCTTCCAACACTACAGATGGCTTTATTTTTATTTTTTTAAATGCACTTTTTTTAAAAATTTTATTTTTATTTTATTCATTTTAGAAAGGAGACACAGAGAGAGAGAGAGAGAGAGAGAGAGAGAGAAAGGGGGGAGGAGCTGGAAGCGTCAACTCCCATATATGCCTTGACCAGACCAGTGCAGGGTTTTGAACTGGCGACCTCAGTGTTCCCAGGTCGACGCTTTATCCACTGCGCCACCACAGGTCAGGCAGATGGCTTTATTTTTAAACAAGTCAGAGTACTTCTGATTGACTCACCTGGACGCGTGCGCCAGGGAACTGCAGGCCCCCTCGGGCTGAGCCGCCTGCAGCCGCACGGCCTGGAGCAGGAGCTGCGGACCGACCTCCATCTTCACTGCACACTGTTTCAGATGACTGATTCTGCTCTTTGGGGTGAGAAACGGCTTACCACAAATTGGACATTCAGGGATTTGAGGTGCAGAGGGTCTCAGTGCCTTTTCAGCCTCATCCAAGCACCTGAGGGAGGACAGTAAACACAGGAGAACCACCTTCCCTGGAAATGTGAATCGGAGCACACATGGATCCACAGCTACAGGGACATGTCGGGGGCCTCCACACAGCCTGCAGTCAGCCTCCAGACACAGAGCTTAGGTATCTGTTAGCAAAGGTGACTGAAGAAAGCAAGGACAGATGAAACAGAAGCACGGAGTCACCATATGACCTAGCAGTTCCACTCCCAAGTATATTCCCCAGAGAACTGAAAACAGATACTAAGCAAACTCATGAAATGCATGTTCATAGAAGCTCTATTCACAATCTCCGAATGGTGGAAACAACGCAATGTCCATCGATGGGTGAGCAGACACACAAGATGTAGTCTATCCATACAATGGATTATTCAGCCATAAAACATATCAAGCGCTGACACATATTACAACATGGGTGAACCCTGAAAACACTACGCTGAGTGAAGAAGCCAGACACAGAGGGCCACATAGTGTTTGATTCTACTTACATCCAGAACAGGCAAATGGACAGAGACAGAGCGGGCTAGTGGCTGCCAGGGGCTGGGGGAGGCGGGATGATGAGCAAGTGCCAATGGGTGCAAGTTCCCATGCCACGTTTACAAGGCTTTTTGGGGTGATGAAAACATTCTACAACTGATTGGGGTGATGGCTGCGTAACTGTGACTATTACTGAATGAAAGCCACTGAATTGTTCACTCTAAAGGGGGGAACTGTTCGGTGTGTGAATTATATCTCAATAAAGCTGTTAATAAAAAGCAAGGGCAGGCTGATACCAGCACTGAGGTGCTATGTCACAGTAAGGCATCTCAAGATTGCCATTACAGCCACAGGGTTCCCCGGCTCAGGTCACACCCCAGGAAAAGTGACCACGGAGCCGCTCCTACCGGTTCACATGCTGCTCCCTTCGCGTTGGGTTCATAGCCGAGAGGTTCTTCTGGCAGATCTGGCAGAAGAACAGCCCCTTCTCCTCCAGGCCGTCTTCGTGTGAGGCTGCTCTTTCCTGAGCAAGCTCCGGCTGCTGGGCCAGCGCCGCTGCAGTGTCGCTCTCTGTGGCAGGAAGCCAGGCCCCAGACCCTGTGGAGAGGCACGCAGCGCCATGAGCATGGACGCCAGGTATAGTGGGGGCACTACCCTGCCTCATGCAAAGTGGGGCACTAAACAGGGCTCCTAGGACAGTATGTCTCAAACTTTAATGTGTGTAAAAATCACCTGGGGACCTAGCTAAAATGAAGGTTCACATTATGAAGGTCTAAGTGGATCCTGAGATCCTGCAATTTTTTTTTTTTAATTTTTTTTTTTTATTTTATTCATTTTAGAGAGAAGACACAGAGTGAGAGAGCGAGAGAAAGGGGGGAGGAGCTGGAAGCATCAACTCCCATATGTGCCTTGACCGAACCGGTGCAGGGTTTTGAACTGGCGACCTCAAGTGTTCCCAGGTCGACGGCTTTATCCACTGCGCCACCACAGGTCAGGCAATCCTGCATTTTTTTAAAGCAAGTGAGAAAGAGACAATGGGAGAGAGATGAGAAGCATCAACTCGTAGTTGCAGCACTTTAGTTGTTCATTGATTGCTTTCTCATACGTGCCTTGACGGGGCAGGAGTAGGGCTCTAGCTGAGCCAGTGACCTCTTGCTCAAGTCAGCAACCTTGGGCTTCCAGCCAGTGATCATGGGTCATGTCTATGATCCCACGCTCAAGCCCATGACCCTGGGGTTTAGAACCTGGGTCGTCAGTGTCCCAGGTAGATGCTCTATCCACTGCGCCACCACCTGGTCAGGTCAGGTCCTGCATTTCTAACAACACCCAGGTGAGGCTGATTGACACTGGTGGTCCAGGACCACTCTTTTGAGTATCAAGTCCTAGAGAACTTTCCTTTCGGTTTTCCCATTTCTGCTAAAGTCAGCTGTCTTGGACATGCCAGGTTTACAAGACTCCTACCCCAAGAAACCTGTTTTTTCTTCAAAGTTCAACCTTTCCTATTGCTATGACCTTTATTGCCCATAGCAGAACCAGGTCACAGTGAAATACCTTGAGATGGCTCCCAAGGTAGCCATGCCCACCTCTGCTGTCCTCTGTCACACCAGATATTGCTAGAGCAGACCCTTGGTGTTCACGAAAACATAAATCCTCAGTTCTTGCATATTTAAGGGCCTATATCACTCTTTCTACCAAAGCCAGTAAAGCATCCTGTTTTATTTTAGTTCCCTATTTCCTTTCCTTTTCTTCTTCTTCTTTTTTTTAAGCAAAGCAGCCAAGCACTATTGGGTATGAGGTGCAGATATATGAGGCAGCCCTGGCCAGAGAGCTCAGTTGGCTACAGAACTATCCCAACATGCCAAGGTTGTGGGTTTGGTTGTTAGGGCACATCCAAGTATCAACCAATGAAAGCATAAGTAAGTAGAACAAATCAATGTTTCTCTCTCCTTCTCTCTAAAATCAATAAATTAAAAAAAAAGATATATGGGAGCAACTAGTCACACGTAGGGGAGCTGCTGGACTCACACACTGGCTGGGTGCTCAAGGTCTGATGCCACAGCAGGTGCCACCTGTGAGCACCTTTGGAGTAGCCTGAGAACGGCCAGTGCTCCTAAGGTGAAATCTGCAAATCAGTACCAAGACGGTAGGTGTTCATTTGCTGCAGGTCTATCAACAGTTTCTTCCTTTCCTTTCCTTTTGTATATTTTCATCCAAGAAGAGGATCCCTATTGTTTAGGGGAGAAAGAATAGAACCACCAGACATGATGGGCTTCTCAGGGTGGTGTAAAACCTGCAAAGCTCTGTTGCCACACTGTTTAACCTGGAGCCAATGAGTCCTCTGGTTTACTCAGTGTAATGCAACTCAGGGGTTGCAGAAAGAGGTTAAATGACATCATGAAGAAACAATCAAGCAAATCCAGAAAGTGGCAAATGCTAAAAGACAATCATCCTGGACTCTTCAAAAAATGTCATTAAAACAAAACAAAACAAGATACAGGGACTGTTCCTGAGTTTAGACCTTATACTGGCTATAGTCACATGCAGTGTGCAAGCTCACAGTTCTAACAAATACTCAGAAACCAGCTACAAAAGCTATCCTTGAGACAGCTGGGGAGATGTGAATATGAACTGGTTACCAGGAAATAATATGGAAGTACTTGTGATAATGGTTATGAAGAGAATCTAGAGGTAAAGGGTAATGACGTACATAACTTACTTTCATACGGTACAGAAACATATATTTATAGAGACAAATAGATGGCAAAATGTTAAAAACTGTTAAACCTAGGCTGAGGATATAGCAGATTTGTTGTCATATATATTTTACTTTTCTGCACGGAAAAAATGTGAAATAAAAAGTCAAAATTTAAACAAGAGGAAGAGGTACATTGTCAAAGAGACTAAGTTAGAAATGACCCAAGGGACCGTTCATTCTGTGGCTAGATACACGAAGTGGCAAAGGCGGAACGCCCAAGCCAGCGAGAGCCCACCCTCTGCAGAAACACAATGAAGGTTGGTTGCTTCCTGCTCCTTCCCTCCAGTTAGAACTTATTCCTGTTGGAAAGACAGAAAACTCCCATCATACCATTCCCTGCCATCATCGCATCGCCAGGGCCCTTCGGAATGTTTCCTTCACGTGCAGCCTGGCGGGAGCACCCTTCTGAAGCATGCTGCAAACGCTCGGGGTCTGCTCTCTTGAACTGCTGCATTCGCTGCAGGGCCAGCTCTGCAGCGCGCGGTCTGGAGGGACTTGGCACCGTGGCGGTCAGACCAGGATGGGGCTGGGAGTCGCTGTTAGGAGCAGCCTCTGAGGAGCAAAATATTCACATGCATCTGTTCCAGCTCGAGAAACAAGACTTTCCACCAAATACAGGTTAGACCCAAGTTTCAAAGAGGTCCTTCACCAACTAGTTTAAAGTTTAGATTTAACTCTCAAGTGTGAATAGGACTGATTTTTTTTTGGTAACCTCACTGTGCTAATATAAACGTACCTTCGTGAAGATCTGTGACAGGAGAGTGACTGCTAATGAGCACAGGGTTTATTTCGGGGGTGATGAAAATGTGCTAAAATTAGGTGGTGGCGATGGCTGCACAGCTTAGAATATACTAAAAGCACTGAACTGTATCCTTTAAGAGTGAGTTTTACAGAACATGAACAGCTCTATAAGGCCGTTATTAAATAAATATTAATAAAAAACATTTCTATCTTTCTAGGTCAAGTTTCCCTTTCACTCGGTGTCCTCAGATGGCCTCTCGTGGAGTTCCGTGAAGCCCCTGAAGGTATGTGTCAGTTTTGCAGTTCTGTGTGGGCAATCACGCATACCTTTCACTGGACTCTCAGGGGAAGCTTGGAGGACCAACATTGCAAGGACAGTGCTGCACAACTGAAGCCTTACAACAGTCTCTGTGAGCTAAGTCTTCACCACCAACCACTCCACTGAGAAGGCATGCGGACCACATTGGGTAAAAAATATTATTTAAGATCAGGAAGTGAAGGTGAGAAAAATTTAGAAACAGAACTCAGGAGTCCCCAAATCTTGTGTTGTATTATTATATATGCAAGGCTGGTTTTCAGCTCTGCATGAAGAAAGTATGCTAAGCATATGGGTTAGCACATCAAGGGCAGCAGAATAAGGAAGCTGCTTTAAACAAATGAACCCCCCAAACCGGTAACTGGAGAAAGGAAGGATTAAAGATTCTCCTGGAACTCAAACCCACATGGCACCCACCATAGAACAGATGTGAGAAAATGGGGGAAGCAGTATTATTTTCAAGGTCATGTAACTCGTATCAACTATAGAATGTAAACAATAGGAAACTAAAAAGAAGAGGGCTCCAAACATAATCATGTGGAAAATTCAAACAGGAGTTATATTTTTTTATGATTATTATTTAAAACAGGAGCTGGCAAACTGTGGTCCTTAGGCTGGCTGCCTGTTTCTGTAAATGAAGTTTTGTTGGAACACTGCTCAGTCACTTATATAGTGTCTAGGGAACCGAGGAGCTGTGACAGAGACTGTATGGCTTACAAAGCCGAAAGAATTTACTACCTGGCCCTTTACAGAAAATTTTTCGACTCTTAGTTTAAAATAGTACAAATCACCTTTGGTTTCTTCTCCAGAAGTTCTGGCAGTGTTTCTGGCTGGGTCACCTGTCTGCATGCTCCATATACTCTCCCAGAGCACAGAAGCTGACACCCTTCCCTCCCCATTCTCAGGGGGAGCTGGTTCACTCTCCTGCCACTTGGGTACCCCTTGCTTTTTGGTCCTTGTGGCCTGGCTGCCAGACCGAGTTTTCCTCTCCCTGGGGCGTTGAAGGGTTTTGCTCTTGGTAGCAGTCTGCTTAGTCCTTTCCAGTTTGCTCGTTAGCTGAATGCTGTTTGAAGCCTTCTGTGTCTTCCTTGCCCCTGACACTTCCTTGGTGCTATTCTTTTTCACCCGTTGGAAAAAACTGGCACAGAGTTCCTTAAAATCATCATCCGACTCATCCATCGTCTGGCGAGTTTAAAAGCTTTTAAGCTAATTTTCAGAGGTGTGAGGGTCAGTCTGGGGGTCCAAGAATGAGCCTAGCTGGGCCTCATTCAGAACCACAACTTCATTAGGGCTCCTCTCTAATTCTCACTGAGCTACTTGGAGAGTATGCAAAATTGAACAAAAAGTACTGTTTTCCCCTCCATAATGATTTTAAATGTTTTTCTTCAAATTGAGCCTGTGTTAAACAGCATGTTTAGAGCTTCCCTCTGTTAAGAGTTCACATTTGAGAGGTTCTGTTGTCCAGTCGGTGCCTCTGAGATAGAGCACATATGAACCTGGTGCTCAGCTTATTCTCCAAGGTCTCCATGGTGATCACGTACACTTGGTTCTTTCACATCTGTGGAAAACCAACAGCATTGAAGTGTAATTAGACAGATATTGTCATTTTATGCCATTTCTTTCAGGAAGGTATAAGATCACGTAGAATATGGGAGTAATAGTACCCCTGTAAAAACTCAGGTAAAGCCTATTTCACACAGACCCATAGGACATCACAACCCAATGCGGGCGGGGGGGGGGGGTGTCTAGACCATCAAAGCACGGTCTTGCACAGGCAGAACAACCTGGGTATCTTGGAAGAGTATTGTTTTTGCTGAAGCCTAGGGAATTAATCCATGAAGGGATGTCACCACTAAAACATGATGACTCCAAAATCCAGAAAAAGTATTTCTTAGGTCTATGCTGGTCCAAGGCCCCCAGCTACCAGAGACTCTATCCACAGTCAATGTAATGAGAGAGACAGAGAGACACACAGAGAGAAAATGTGCATGAATTTGCTCTTGGACACTCAGGATATAGGAACAAAGAAAAGATAAGAACACAGGAGGCGCCTGACCAGGCGGTAGTGCAGTGGATAGAGCGTCGGACTGGGATGCGGACGGCCCAGGTTTGGGACCCCGAGCTCACCAGCTTGAGTGCGCGCCCATCTGGCTTGAGCAAAAGCTCACGGGCTTGGACCCAAGGTCACTGGCTCCAGCAAGGGGTGGCTCGGTCTGCTGAAGGCCCGCGGTCAGGGCACATGTGAGAAAGCAATCAATGAACAACTATGGTATAGCAACGGCAACGAAAAACTAATGATTGATGCTTCTCACCTCTCTCCGTTCCTGTCTGTCTGTCCCTATCTATCCCTCGCTCTGACTCTCTCTCTGTCCCTGTAAAAAAATAAATAAATAAGTTTAAAAAAAAAAAAAAGAAAGAAAGAACACAGGAGGCTCATCCTTCATTGATAAAATCTATTTTTCCAAGTCAGAGACCACTTTCTCCCTGGCCAGTTGGCTTTGTGGATAGAGTGTCGGCCTGATGTGTGGATGTCCCAGATTCAATCCCTGGTCAGGGCACACATGAGAAGCAACCATCTGCTTCTTTTCTCCTCCCTCTCCCCTTTCTTTCTCTCTTCCCTTCTCACAGCCAATGGCTTGATTGGTTCAAGCAACACCCCCAGGCATTGAGAATAGCTTGGTTGGTCCAAGCATTGGCCTCAGGCACTAAGGATAGCTTGGTTGATTTGAGCATACCCCAGGCGGGGGTTGCTGGTTGGCTCCCGCTCATGGTGCATGCAGAAGTCTGTCTCTTTATCTTCCCTTTTCTCACTTAAAAAAATAAAGGGCCACTTTCTCCATCCTCTTACCCCAGCAAGAGCTCTCCAAACTCAGGTGACTAGAATGATGACCAAATGCAAAGGTTGTGCCTGATAGGTTCGAAAATCAAACTGAATGACACAATGGCAGAAAGTTCAATTCAAATTCAATAATGCAAATTTCACTGTACAGTAAGTCAATTAATCATCTAGTTTTCCAGAGCTGGGCAGACACACAGACCCAGAATCTATTTAGCATGGCTGTCTCATTCACATCTTCCATGTCAACTTCTTTGAGAAGTTTCCCCTTATCCTTTAAGTACACTCTCTCCATCCTTATTATTTTCTTTCATTACAGTTTTCACAATAGTGCTTATCACAAGTTACAATCTTATGTAATAGGTAACATTTACTGAAAGCTTACCATATGCTCGGCACCAGGTCAATCGCTTTACAAGCCTAATTCATTTAATCCTTATAACCATTCTATTCGGTAGAACCTATTACCATCCCTTCTTTATAGTAAGGAATCAAGTACATGACGAGGAAATGGCTCAAGTTCACACAGCTTTGGAAGTAGTGGGGCTGGGATCAAATCCAAGCAGTATGGTTCCAGAGCCTCAGCTCTTATATTTTCATTCATTTATTTAATTATATACCCTATTGCCTGACCAGGCGGTGGCGCAGTGGATAGAGCGTTGGACTGGGATGAGGAAGACCCAGGTTCGAGATCCCAACCTTGCCAGCTTGAGCGCAGGCCCATCTGGCTTGAGCAAAAAGCCTGCCAGCTTGGACCCAAGGTCGCTGGCTCCAGCAAGTGGTTGCTGGTCTGCTGAAGGCCCGCAGTCAAGGCACATGTGAGAAAGCAATCAATGAACAACTATGGTGTCATGCAACGGCAACGAAAAACTAAAGATTGATGCTTCTCACCTCTCTCCGTTCCTGTCTGTCTGTCCCTATCTATCCCTCTCTCTCTCTGTCCCTGTAAAATAAATAAATAAATAAATACTCTACTACACTCAAAACTTGAGGAGGATCCTGCCCTGTGGTGGCACAGCAGATAAAGCATCTACCTGAAAGGCTGAGGTCCTGGATTTGAAACTCGGGGCTTGCCTGGTCAAGGCACACAGAGACTACGAGGTGATGCTTCCTGTCCCCCCCCCCCCCCCACACACACTTTCTCTCTCTCCTCGCTCTAAAATTAATACATCTTTAAAAAAAACTTGAGGGTACAGATTCATCTATTTTACTTCGTATTCCCTTTGGCTGATAGGCACCTGACTTATAAAGAGTGCTCAACAATTATTTAATTAACTGCTAAGACTTTGGTACATTCCGAGCTAAGATAAAGTAGGGATGCAAGAGAGAAGGCTTCAGGAAGAAGCAGAGATCAGTGGCCTAACGCTTGGGACGTCAAGCTAACCAAACTGAATTTTATCCTGTTGGATGTGGGCGGCATAAGCAAATTCTGGGTTCTCCACATCTATTGTTAAAACAGTCCATCTCCAACACGAACTCAATCAGAATTTACTGAAGGAAGTAGCGGGTCGTACAGGACCCCAAGTTTCCATAGGGCCCGCGGCTCGTCATTGTACCTACCGCGGCGCCGGGCTCACAGCAGACGCGGAATGAATGGGCAGGTGAGGGGCGGACCCTCCCGCTCCCCTCAACCCAGTTAACACACGGGAAACGGGCAGGGGGCTCACCCTGGGGAAGGGCTGGCAAGGACTCGGACGGCGAATTCCAGTCGCCAGACTGAGCCCCCGACAGTGACTCCGTAGGTATCGGATCCCCCTACCTCTTCTTCCTTCAGGCAGCCCCAGCCTCCCCCACCCACGAGCGGCTCCTGCCTCTACACCGCCCCTGGAGCGGGCAAGAAAGGATCTTCTACCTCCGGAGAGCGAGAAAGGGCCGAGATGGCTGGACCTCCACCTCCCGGGTGTAGACTCCTAGCCCCAAAGCCCAGCCCCTCCTACCTCCCGCGTCGCCGGGGCACCTTCTCAACCGAAAAAAACCCTCAAACCTGCGCATGCGCCGCCCGGCTCCCTGTGCAGAATTGTGCCCGCGCAGGCGCAAATCTGTCTGAAAGATTTGCTTCCCAGACTCCTCCGCGGCCTAGGCGCCGGGCAAAGAGCGTTTCCGGGGGAACGTGAAGTGTAGCTAGGTGGGGCACTGCGGGGCCTGTGGCGGGAGGGCTGGTGCAGTGGCGCCTGGCAAAGTCTGTTAAAAGTTGAGGAGAAGTCAGGGAGAATGAGTGCAGGACACCGCCGCAGTTTTCATTTGAAGTTGTATAGAAATGTGAATTTTTTATCACACATTTTAAATGTGTATTTTTAGTTTTTAAATATTATTTTATTTATTTATTTATTTATTTAGTATTTTTCTGAAATGAGAAGTGGGGAGGCAGGGAGACAGACTCCCACTTGCGCCTGACCAGGATCCACCTGGTATGCCCACCAGGGTGCGATCTGGGTCCTTGCTCGCTGCAACTGGAGCCATTCTAGCACCTGAGGTGGAGGCCATGGAGCCATCCTCAGCACCTGGGCCAACCCATGAAGCCTTGGCTGTGGGAAGGGAAGAGAGAGATAGAGAGAAAGGAGAAGGGTAAGGGTGGAGAAACAGATGGGTGCTTCTCCTGTGTGCCCTGACCAGGAATCAAATCTAGGACTTTGAAACGCCAGGCGATGCTCTACTGGTGAGCCAACCAGCCAGGGTCAGTTTTTAGATTTTAATTCTGATGTTACTTTGTTGTCTTTTTTCAATACATAAAATTTTCTTTTCTTTTTGAACATATTTACATATAATCTTGGTATCATGCCAAAGGCCTTTCTTTACCCTAAGAGTATAAAATTATTCACTTGTTTCACATTTTTCTTGTACCTTTATAGTTTAATATTTTATTTATATTTTTAAACATACCAAATACATTTTTTCCATATAAGGTTAAGGCAATGATTGAACTGTTTTTGTTTGTTTTTTGGAAATAGCTAGTTAGTTGTTCCAGTACTATTATTCCATCTAATTTGAAATGGCTGACTTATAACAATCATGTTTTGAATACAGACTCAGGGAAACTAAGAAATACAGTCGTCCCTCAACATACCGCGGTTCATTTTTCACAGTCTCACTGTATTGCAGATTTTTAAATTGTATATATCTAATTTTATATCATGGATTTTTCACTATATTGTGGGATTGCAGTATATAGGTATTTTTATATATTTATTATTTCAATTTTTCAATTAGTTTTGTGGTAAAATAAGCATTTTGTAGCCTAAAAATTGAAAACAATATAAAAAATATTAATTAAAACATATTAATATTCACCGGTGAGTACTCATATAGAATTTTATGTTGTTAATGTTATATAGGTTTAAGTGTAGAAAGTGTTTAATAGCATAGGAAGTGTTTATAAGAGTGTGGGAAAAGTTTATAAGAATGTGGGGAGGGTTTATAAAGCCTTAAAATATATATAATAAAATAAATATAAAGTTGCTACTTCACAGATTTTTGCCTATCGCTAGGGGTTCTGGAACCTAACCCCCGCAATAGACGAGGGACCACTGTATAAGAAACACACATGGAGCCTGACCAGGCAGTGGCACAATGGATAGAGTATCAGACTGGGATGTGGAAGATCCAGGTTCGAAACCCCAAGGTCTCTGGCTTGAGTACGGGCTCTTCTGGCTTGAGTGCTAGCTCACCAGCTTAAGCATGGGGTCACTGGCTTGAGTCTGGGATCACAGTCATGGCCCCAAGGTTGCTGGCTTGAAGCCCAAGGTCACTGGCTGGAGCAAGGGGTCACACGCTCTGCTGTTGCCTCCCCCTACCCCCGCTGTAGTGGCACATATGAGAGAGCAGTTAATGAACAACTAAGGTGCCGCAACAAAAAGTTGATGCATCTCATCTCTCTCCCTTCCTTTCTGTCTGTTTCTATCCCTCCCTCTCTCTCTCTCTGTCACAAGAAAGAAAGAGAGAGCCTGACCTGTGGTGGCGCAGTGGATAAAGTGTCGACCTGGGAACACTGAGGTTGCCAGTTCAAAACCCTGCACTGGTTCGGTCAAGGCACATGGGAGTTGATGCTTCCAGCTCCTCCCCACTTTCTCTCTTTCTCTCTCTCTCTCTCTCTCTCTCTCTCACTCTGTGTCTTCTCTCTAAAATGAATAAAATAAAATAAATTTTAAAAAAAAAAGAAAGAAAGAGAGAGAGAGAGGAAGGAAGGAAGGAGGGAGGGAGGGAAAGAAGGAAGGAAGAAAGGAAGGAAGGAAGAAAAGAAAGACATATGGGACTCACCTGTCCATGACTAATTTTACCTTTATTATATTAAAGTTTTGCATTTCAGGAGCTGCACTAACCCCACTATAATACTTGCTTGTTATGTTTCTTGCTATACCCTAGTGGTCTTGCATAATTTTGAACATACTACCTATGTAGTCTGCTCATTAAGCAGCAGAAGTTCATGCCCTTTTTTCTTCTGAAGACCAAATAGTTTTATGATAAACAGTTTGAAAATGAAAAGTTACAAGAGGCACCTACACCATTTGTCCACTCTAAGCTTTAAAAAAATTTTTCATTTTTCAGTCTCTTCTGAGCCATAGAGAAGTTTTTATTTTGTTTTTGGGGTGTGTGTCTTAGGAGAAGCACTGCAACCCGACAGTGCAGGGGAGACGTTAGCTTCAGAGACATCCTGTGGGTGGGGAGCAGTGGTGGGATTCAGCCCGTTCCGAACCGGTTATTAAAATGGCACCTGTAATCAGGGTTCTCTCTAAGATGGGCGCCTGGGCAGCCGCCCAGTGTGGAAAAAAACAATTTACATTCCTTACTCTTAACGTTCATCTGCGCAACAGAGTGTTCTAAGCACCTGTGGTCATGTTCATTACGTCCAAAGGTGAAAAAAATTGCAAGTGAGGATGCCCATCAGGAAGCAATATGGGAACGTCTTAACAGTCTTATTTATTTTTTGTCAGGTGTTAACATTTTTCATTAATATTTTAAAACTCATAATTTAGTTCTCATTTAACTATTAAATCCTTGAAATGATAAACTACCTTTTGGTATATCGTTTTTTTATACCTAAAATGGTCATTAGGGCAGAGAACCGGTTGTTAAATTATTTGAATCCCACCACTGCATTTGCCCACACGAGGGTCCAACTGTACTTGGGCACGAACAGTCCTTCTCTACATGGAGATGAGCCCATGCCAGTTTCACTCTGGAACACAGCTTTTTGCCTGGGACCTCCATGACACGGCAGAGTGGTTCTGATCTCTGCTTTCTGGCCAGGCCTTAAACTTAACTGTTGCTCTGATGGCTCCCGAGTCCATGGAGAGCCCATCCCTCCCATTAGGAGCTGTAACTTGAGTGCTCCCTTATCTCCCTTGGTTACATGCCTCTATCCTACCAGAATCTGGACATGGAGGCTGAGGAGACGGGCCCAGGAACGGAAGCCTGCCCTCCGCTCACTTATCGGAGAGGACCAAGTCAGCTCACCTTGTGTGAGATGCTCACACTTAAATGGGGACAGCCAGCGCAGATGAAGAGGGTCCAGTTCTTGTCAGAAACCAGCATTACCCATCTGAAATTATCGTTGTCCATTTGGCCGAGGGGACAGAGACCCCAGAAAGGATGCACCCCTAGGGCGGACAGTCCGCAAGACTTCTGCTCTAGTAGTGAGGTAATAGACCTGAGCACAGATGCTCCTGTTCTCTGAGGAGCTGTAGGATGAGCTTCTAACATATAAATTGCCATGTGTTGGCACGGTGCCATCTTCACTCTTAGGACCTGGCTGATGAGGACAAATCCTGCAGGGTTCTGACAAACCTGCAGACGTCTTCTGTCCTGGAGACTCGGATGGGCAGAGGGAATGGGCTGTGTCCCTTCTTGCTTTCTTATTGGCTGAATACCTCTGTCAGGCCTATGCTAGCAAACCAGCTTGCCTAGTTATCAGCCCGTATCCTTTCCAACTCTCCATTTTAGTGACTAATTGCAGGTAATGACAATAGACTGCTTCTCGCCATGGAGTAGTTTGTAGTAGACCACTGCTTGCCGAGGACTTGACGAACCAGCCATCATTCGAAAGGCATCAGCTTAAAGGTGTGCAGAGTCATGCCAGCAGCCACGACTCAGCGGCAGGCTCAAGAAGGGAAGCCCTGTTTCCTGCACTGGCTTTGCCTTCGGGGCTGGGCACAGGTAGCAGCGAAGAGGCCGAGAAGCCTGAGGAGCTCCGCACAATTTTGCAGGGCTGGGAGGGCCAGGCTGGGAGGGCCAGGCTGGGAGTTTGGGCCTGTGGAGGCATTAGGACTTTCGGGCCAGGATTCCGGCGAGGGAGGAGGCCACAAAGGGAAGTTGACAACAGTAGTTTTCTCTCGAGGTATTTGCTGACGACCCATCTTAGGCAAGAGAAGCAGAAAGTGGCTGAGAGCAGTTTCATGGTGCTAGGGAATTTTCCAGGGCCTGTCAAGGAGGAATGACCCTAAAAAATATGCCAGACTCTCGGCTGGGACCTTTGGAGGTAGTACTCTGGGAGTTGGGGCAAGCTACTGGTAGGTTGGACTTCACAAGGACTGCAGACAGGCTCAGTTTCAGCTGACCCCCCAGCTGGCCTGTGGCGGCCTGTCCCTCTGCTTCCCACCCTGGAGGGAGACACCATCCTGACTCTCCACCATTCTGTCATGCACAGTGCCTGGCAGTCAAGTTCCTAGGCATACTGAGAAACAGAACTGGGGGGAGGGGCGGTGACTAAGATACTAGAGCTATCAGACATGGACTTCAAAACAAACTAACATAATAAATCAGAGGAGTTTCACAGGGAATTGGGATTCATAAAAAATTAAAGTTCTGGCCTGACCTGTGGTGGCGCAGCGGATAAAGCGTTGACCTGGGAACACTGAGGTCGCCAGTTCAAAACCCTGCACTGGTCTGGTCAAGGCACATATGGGAGTTGATGCTTCTAGCTCCTCCCCCCTTTCTTTCTCTCTTTCTTTCTCTCTCTCTCACTCTGTGTCTCCTCTCTAAAATAAATAAATAAAAAGAAATTTAAAGAAAAAAGATCTTATAAAAAAATTAAAGTTCTGAAACAGAATAATACAATACTGAAATTTAGAATTCAATAGGTGGGGATTTCCTGTGTCTGATGCTGTGTTGAGCTCAAAGCTGAGCCAGCTCCAGAGGACTAAGGAGAAATTCTGGTATTTATGGCACCAACCTCATCAGCCTGCCAAGATGGCGATGCAAGTAGCCAAGGTGGCATTCGACTTCCACCCGAAGTAAACTGGATTTTGTATATAAGAAATTTGCCTTAAAAAATCACAGCTCAAGAAATGTATGATAGCCTGACTAGGCGGTGGCACAGTGGATAGAGCATCGGACTGGGAAGCCAAGGACCTGGGTTTGAAACCCTGAGGTCGCCAGTACGGGCTCATCTGGTTTGAACAAGCCTGAGTTCAGGGTCACCGGCTTGAGCAAGGGGTCACTTGGTCTGCCGTAGCCCCCCGGTCAAGGCACATATGAGAAAGCAATCAATGAACAACTAAGGAGCTACAACGAAGAATTGATGCTTCTCATTTCTCTCCCTTCCTGTCTGTCTGTTCCTCTGTCTGTCTCTGTCACTTAAAAAAAAAGTATGATATAAAAAAAAAGTATGATATATTTGGGAAATACAGACCTATTCATAAAAGCAGAGTGGGGAACATACCTGAAACTAGGGCACAGCTTATGTGGTCTATAAAGACATCTTTGATGCTAAGAATATGTGTGATCACCTGTTGTCAGAATTCAATGTTTGTAACAGATACCTCATGGTTTTGTACTATAATGTAAGGTGACCAACTTTTTTACAATTGAAAGGAGGACAAAAATAACAATAAAACAATATTGTAAATAAAAGAAACATTTCATTGCAACAATACACTATGATAAATGCATAATAAAAACATTTGTAATATTTTATATATTGTAATTATGCTTACATACCTATTAATTTTTAATAATAATTGTAAGAAAAAAGTACTCATTTAGTAAAATTAAATATCAAACAAAACCACTAATTTGGAGTGATATGTGGGTGTATTTATCATTTTCTAATTAAAACACGTGTTTTTATGCAACTATTTAATCAAAATGCATTATTAATAGGTATGGTTTGAGGTTAGATTTCCACTTTAAAACTCGAATTTCGGGAAAATACTTGTAAGTAAAATTATACGTATTTGGAAATTATTAAATAGATAATGAATTAATAAAACGTGAATTGTGCTTACCTGCCTATGAATAATCACTGAGAAAGAAATAATTGTGAGTCTACAATGTCTTATGTGCCATGTCATGTTTCAGTAAGAAGTGCACAAAGCCATTTGTGCGCTTGGCATGTCATGCGCTCTCTCAAGGTCTCCGGTGCAGAGCACATGCGTCTCATAATTGCGTCTTCCCACGCTGTACTGATCCTTGACGAATCGTCATGTCAAATACAGATACATCACATCACACGCAATGGATCGACTCTGCATCGATTGAATACGGACATTTACAGATTAGTCTTCCAATATCAAAAAGGAGGACATGTAGGAGGACACTTTTCAAGGGAGGATGGAACTTAAAAAAGGACTGTCCTCCCTAAAGGAGGACAATTGGTCACTTTATATAATGGCAACAGGGCATTTCAGAAGATGGACACAAGGAAGAAGGAAGAACAATTGAAGCTTCTCAAAGAGAAATATGGTGTCAACACAGATCCACCAAAGTAAATGTCTGCATTTTCACTTTGAACTGAAACCTCAAAAGTCCCCAATTACCCTTTTTCAGTTTTTAATTAATATTGAATATTGTGATTCCTTATTTGAGGTTCCAAATGACCTGCTTGAAACTGGGATACATATTAGAATATATTAATAAACTTGTAGTTTTCTGTAAAACATGTCAGTGTTTTCTCTTGAACTTGCCCCTCCTGTATGATAAAGGAGGGTGAGCAGAGAAACAGCAGTTGAACCATATCAAGAATTATTTGGTGGTAGGTAGATCTGGAGACTAAGGTTCTTGAGAGCAGGGACCTTTTTGCATCCTTAATGCCTCCAGTGTGTAATCAGTGCTTAGTTATCAGGGAACTTGTTCAAGGATTGACACTTATGGACTGTTAATAATGAAATCTCTTTTTTTAAAATTTTTTAAAATTTTATTCATTTTAGATAGGAGACACAGAGTGAGAGAGAGAGAAAGAGAAAGGGGGGGAGGAGCTGGAAGCGATCAACTCCCATATGTGCCTTGACCAGACCAGTGCAGGGTTTTGAACTGGCGACCTCAGTGTTCCCAGGTCGACACTTTATCCACTGTGCCACCACAGGTCAGGCTGAAATCTCTTTTTTTATTTTTATTTTTTTTTTGAGAGAAATAGGAAGGGAGCGAGAGGATGAGAGAGTGAGAAACATTCACTCATAGCTGCTTTCACTTTAGTTGTACATTGAAATTCTCCTGTGTGCCTTGACCAGGGCTGTGCCTGTGGCCCCTTGATCAAGCCAGCAACTTAGGACTTTTCTTGCCAGACCTTTGGGCTTAAACTGGCTAACTTTGGAATTGTGTGGACAATTCCCTGCTCAAGCCAGCAACCCTGCGCTGACAAGCCTATGCTTAGAGCCAGCAACCTTGGGGTTTCAAACCAGCAAACTCAGCCTTCTGGGTCAGTGCTTTATCCACTGTGCCACCACAGGCCAGGCAATAATGAAATCTTCATAATATCTCAGTGAAGGTAGATATCTCCATTTTGCAGATAAAGAAATTAAAGCTCATGTGTTGGCTGAATAAATACAATACTTACATTAAAAAACAACAATAATAAACTAAAATTCAGTAGGTGGATTTAACAGCAGTTAGGAGACAGCTGAAGAGGGGATTAGTGAACTGGAAGATAGATCAGTACTAAGTATTACTGCATACACCAGTGAAACCAGCTGGTGCTATTGCATGAGCTTCCTTTTTCTGACCCCCAGGGCCCTGCTCGCCCTTTCTACAGAACCTAAGCCTTGGGTGGAGAGGAGGTGCTGGTGAGAAGGGTTTTTGTGCTTGGGAGGGACTGAGGGATTGAAAATTTCTATAACATTTTCCATTGCTACCTTGTTGAACATATTACCAGCACATTGGGAGTCCAGTCAGTAGAGTTCAGCAGCTAATGAAATGTTTAAGGGCCTTGGGTTCATTATTGAATCACGAATGTGTTCATACTCATACGCTAGAGCTAAAGGTGTGCTAACCTCTCCAACTTATACCTTAGAAAATGTCTTTGCACCTGGCCTGTGGTACGCAGTGAAGAGCATCAGCTGGAGTGCTGAGGTGGCTGGTTTGACGCCCCGGGCTTGCTCAGTAAGACACATATAAGAGGAACTACAAGTTGATGTTTCCCACTCCTCCATCCCATCTCTCTCAAACCAATAAATAAAATCTTTTCTTTTTAATGTCTTTGCTTCTCTCCTGAATGTAGCGTGCAGGGAAGTAGCATGGAGGGTGGGGTGATTGGGGAGCCAATAGAGACTTGTCTATGGTTTGCAAAGGGGGCACACGTCCATGTTGTTGTTCCAGCCTCGTGTGCTGTGGAACCTGAGTGCCACCTGGTCCACTGTGGATGGTAGCAATCCAGATGACTGTTCTAAGAAATTTTCCATCCTGGGTTAATGGCTTTTTGTTAATGATGAAATTCATGAAGGCTGGTGATTTGTGACTGGGTCATGGCCCAGGACCAGCGTGCTGATTGGAGAGATGACTGCTGACACGCACTGGTTGACTGACATGGAGTCAAGTAATGTCATGGCAAAGACATCAGTGCTCTAAAATGCCTTCCATGGAGTTAGCAAACAAGTCCCGAGGGGAACGGGGAAAGCGGGGGGAGCCTCACTGAAGGTCAGTATGCTTGTGGGGCCACAACAGCCACCAGCTCCCGGGAGCTTGTCAGCTCAAGCCAAGTGCCCAGAGGCCACCTGGATGCCCTGCAGTGTCCCTCAGACTTTAGGACAGGAGGCTGTGCTGTGCTCCCTCAGGAGGGTCCATGAGGACAGGCGGTTCTCAGTGTAGCCAGGAGGGCTGCCCAGGGCAGTAAGGAGCAGGAGGCAAGCACACAGCCCCGCTGCCTTCAGCGTCTGTCTGGGGCGCGCCTCCTGTGTTCCAGGCACTGTTCTAGGCATGGGCAGTTTCATGGACAAGATGGACGAGGCCTCCACTCCTGTGGGGCTTGTGTTCCAGTCCAGGGGTGGGCCTTAAACGAGTATAAATAATTAAGAGCAAACATCTTAAAAGAGAAAATAAGTGATCATGAAAAATGACCATGGGAGCATGTGGATGGGGAGAGAACAACCTCCCTGAAGAAGTGACCTTTGAGCTGAAATGGGGGGATGACAAGGTGGCACTGAACCTCCAGGCAGGGTGGAGGCCCTGAGC
This sequence comes from Rhynchonycteris naso, assembly GCA_037038555.1. Classification (NCBI taxonomy): domain Eukaryota; kingdom Metazoa; phylum Chordata; class Mammalia; order Chiroptera; family Emballonuridae; genus Rhynchonycteris; species Rhynchonycteris naso. The sequence goes on along the minus strand of CM073000.1, from coordinate 196,951,220 downwards.
TAGAGTCACTCAGGTCTTGGTTGGCACCAGGTTTTATCTGAAGGATAATGAAAAACTGATGACAGATTGTGAGCAGGGGAATAACAACATGATCGGATTACATGTTCACAAGATGTGCTGGGTGACCACTGGAAGGCTTTGCATGTAGTCAGGGAAGGACAATTGTGGTGGCTGCAGACCCTGGAGGAGTGTAGACTCGGGATGCATCTGGGGCAGGGCTGAGGGAAAGCCGTGACCCGGTGGACAGGTACCGGGTATCTAAGTATCTAAGCATCTGGCTGGAGGCTAGGCCACAGCAGGGTGCAACAGGGGACTGAATTCCGAAGTCTGTTAGAGTTCAGTGGAGATGCCCCAACTGCAGCTAGACTCAGGGATGAGGCCCCACTTCAGAGGAGAGTCAGGAGTATAATATCCTCAGTAGGTGGGAAACCACTGACCCTCAGGACTTGACAGCTGACCATTGTCTATCAACACCAGTTTCTGACCATTTGAAATCCTTCTTCTTACTCTCCACATCCATTTTGTCACAATTCCTGACCTCAAGTTGCAGCTCTGCCCCGCCTCACCATCCCTTATTGCTCTGTGCGCCTCTGTCCCTCACCAAGCCACCCTGCTTGCTTTCCCTCCTCCCACGCCCGGCCCGCTCCTCAGTGACCAGAGGCTCTTTCTGACATGCAAAACTGGGCTTTTTAAAGCATTTTGAGTGATTTCATCTTTACTTCTATTGATCTTGTTTTAATTTACTCTCAGAAGTTCGTACAGACCCTTGACTTTGCCACATAGTGCCTGTATACTTCCTTAGCTATTTCACTTTTCTGATTCTAATGCAGTGGTTCTTAACCTTTTTTGAGGTACCGAACCCACCAGTTTCATATGCGCATTCACCGAACCCTTCTTTAGTGATAAATAAAATATTATTTTTGTTTTTCCAAATTCAAGACATAGGTATGTTTTTTTACTGGTGCACAAAATGAGCCGTGCATGAACATCACCTCGCTCAAAAAACAAAACCAACAAAGTGCATGAACTCACAACAAATTACGGTATTACTTTATTCTGGCCTCCACGGCAGAGGCTTCTCCGAACCCCTGAGACCGACTCATCGAACCCCTAGGGTTCGATAGAACCCAGGTTAAGAACCACTGTTCTAATGTGGCATCTCTGCCTGACCAGGCGGTGGTGCAGTGGATAGAGCGTGGGACTGGGATGTGGAAGACCCAGGTTCAAGTCCCCGAGCTCACCAGCTTGAGCGCAGGGCCCATCTGGCTTGAGCAAAAGCTCGCCAGCTTGGACCCAAGGTCGCTGGCTCCAGCAAGGGGTTGCTCAGTCTGCTGAAGGGCCGTGGTCAAGGCACATGTGAGAGAGCAATCAAGGAACAACTAAGGTGTCGTAACGGCAACGAGAAACTAATGATTGATGCTTCTCATCTCTCTCCGTTCCTGTCTGTCTGTCCCTATCTATCCCTCTCTCTGACTCTCTCTCTGTCCCTGTAAAAAAACAACAACAAAAGAACAAAACTCTGGATTGAATTGTAAAGTTAATCCAGATATTTAATGTGTCATCTCTGTAGTCAGTTGAATCGTGTCCCTCCCCTGCAATCATTTTTAATATTAACTTTTTGTTACCCCATTTTTGGTTTACACATTGTATTCTGTTGTGTGGCTTGTAGAATTTTTTATTTATAAATTGTGTAAATTAAAAATTTCAATATATGCAAACATAGAGACTAGTACAATGCACCTTCATATACCTACTCCCCAGCATCAGGGCCAGCAGTAAGCAAACCCCAGACATCATATCATTTCACCCTTAAACACTTCAGTGTGAGACTGAAATCTATGGGTCATTGAAAGTATAACCAGAATGGTAATTATGAAGCCCCAAACTAATCATTTCATTCTTTACCAGATCAGTGTTTGAATTTCCCTGATTGCATCTTAAATGATTTGTTAAGCAACAGTTTTGGGTTTTTTTTTTTTTGACAGAGACAGAGAGTCAGAGAGAGGGATAGATAGGGACAGACAGAAAGGGTGGAGATGAGAAGCATCAACTCATAGTTGAGGCACCTTAGTTGTTCATTGATTGCTTTCTCATATGTGCCTTGACCAGGGGGCTGCAGCAGAGCGAGTGAACCCTTGCACAAGCCAGCAACCGTGGGCTTCAAGCTAGTGACCATGGGTCTGTCTTTGATCCCACGCTCAAGGTGGTGTGCCGGTGCTCAAGCCGGATGAGCAAACCTGGGTCCTCCGCACCCCAGTCCGACATTCTATCCATTGTGCCACTGCCTGGTCAGGTAACAGTTCTTTTTGTTTTTTTTTAATGGTTAAAGAATTTATTGTTTTATAGGATCCTGATGAGGATCACATAGTGCATTTACTGATATATCTCAACTTTCCTTTTAATCTGTTCTTCCTTGAAATTTATTGGTGAGACCATCCTTGGTCTTAGTTTCCCACAGTCTGGATTATGCTGTGACCCTGTAATACTGGTGACCATGAGCCTCTGTTCCTAGAAGTTTGATCGATTCAAGATTGTCTTGGCAAGCTTCTTCCTAAGTGCTATTGTGTTCTCTGATCTGGGGGCTGGTTGTAGCAGTTGATGATCAGTGCCTCGATTAGGGGCTACAAATTGCAGTCTCACATTCTAGCAGCCGTTCCTCATTGTTTTGCTGGAAAACTGCATAAAGAAGAATTTCATCTCAGTGGTGTGATTTACATAGGAAAAGGCAGGGTAGTTTCTTCTTTCTTTTTTTTCTTTTTCTTTTTTTTTGACAGAGACAGAGTCAGAGAGAGGGACTGATAGGGACAGACAGATAGGAAGGGAGAGAGATGAGAGGTATCAATTCTTTGTTGCAGCTTCTTAGTTTTTCATTAATTGCTTTCTCATATGTGCCTTGACTGGGGGGGGGGGCTACAGCAGAGCAAGGGACACTTTGCTCAAGCCAGCGACCTTGGGCTCAATCCAGCAACCTTGGGCTTCAAGCCAGTGGCCTTGCGCTTCAAGCCAGCGACCCTTGGGCTCAAGCCAGCAACCATGGGGTCATATCTATGATCCCACGCTCAAGCCAGCGACCCCGCACTCAAGCTGGTGAGCTGGTGCTCAAGCTGGATGAGCCTCTGTTCAAACTGGTGACCTTGGGTCATCTGTGTCCCAGTCTGATGCTTTATCCACAGTGCCACTGCCTGGTCAGGTAAGGGTAAGTTCTTAATTCTTTGACTTTGCCAGATTACAGAATAACAAGTTGGCTCCCTAGCATCTCCCAAAGGTGACTGATGAGTATGAACTCTCATGCATTTAAATACAACTGAAATGTTTAATCTATTGAAGTTCGTAGACTTGAAATGATTCATCTTGTTAGCAGTTTGTAGAATTGAAATTTTATTTGGGACAAGATACTTAGTATTTGTAAATGATGAAGGCCAGAAAAGAAGATGTAACAGTATAGTAAGATGTGTTACACAGGCATACCCCTCATGTGTGTTAAATCCTGTTCTCAATTCAGAGCACTCCTACTTAAGGTTCAGTATTTTAAGAGACTCCCTAGGCCAAAAGAAGTGCCTAACAGCCTCACTTACTAGATAAGGACAAACAACTGAGTATGTCCCAGCAACTTGCATGAGAACACTTGGAAAACTAATACATATAAATTTAAAGACAAATATTTTTCCGAGATCAGACAAGATTGGGCACGTTCAGGGTGGTATGGCTGTGGACAAAGTTTTTCATTTCATGGTTAAATAATTGCAATTACTTAGAAATGCAGTGTGTGTGCCTTGGAATCAGATTGGAGACTGTCACTTTTGTTGCCTGCTCTGCACTGATTTCATACAGTATTTGCTTTTTCTTTAAACACTGAATGATTGATTGATTGATTTTAGAGAGAAAAGAAGGGAGAGAGAGAGAACAATTTGTTGTTTCACTTATTTATGAATTCATTGGTTGATTCTTGTATATGCCCTGACCAGGGATCCAAGCCGGAACCTTGGCATATTGGGATGATGCTCTAACCAACTAGGCTACCTGGCCAGGGCCTGCTTTTTCAATAACTGCTGGAAAACTTACTTTACAGAGACATGAAATCATGGAAAGGGACATAGCAAGATATGTTGAGACCATGAGGTGTACAAAAATGCTGAGAATCACTGTTCCTCTCAAAAGTAAGAAGCATCCCAGGGTGCCAGAATTGTGGGGCGGAGGCTGCTTCAGCACACCTTGGGGAACCAGAGCTCTGTGCCCTACCCTTCTCCTTCTGCATCTGTGGCTGTCCCCCTCCCCCAGGCCACACCACAGCTCATAGGGACAGGTCAGAAGTTCCTGTGGCACTCATTATTGCTTAAAGCTGCACACGTCAGGTTCCCTTTGAAGCCAATTGTTCCCAGCCTTAGTGCTTAGAGGATTTTTTCCTTTATTCTTCAATCTCAGCCACATCAGAGCTCAGGACTGGTTCCAACTTCACTGTGATGTGATGCTTCCCCAACCTGTACCTGGGGCATGCATGCATGCGCACATTATATATATATATAATTTGTCATGTATTTGTAATTTGTGTAATGTACCTAATTTCCTTGTACAGGGATGGCGGTGGTGTAGATTGTGGGTAGTAAAGTGAGCATAGGTGGATTATTGGGCAGATAAAATATATTATGCTCACTTTATTAAAGATAGTGCTGCCCACATGCAAGTGTTTTAAGAGTAAGCTTTTCCCCACACCTTTGACTGATTGGATGATGTGGGGTGGTGCACTCTCATGAGGGATCCTCCCATTATGCCTCAGATTAAGTGACTTTGTATCAGAGACTTCCTTGTTTGTAGATTGAATTAAAGGTTTGGATTTCTACACTATAAAGTGGGGCAGACCAGGAGCTTGCTCTCTCTCAGTTCCTGGGATTAGCAGTAGAGAGGAAAGCAGAGAAAGGCCACGTGGAGGAGGCTAGGAGAAGCAGCCAAGATGGTGGAGTGCAGTAGAAGCCAGTTTGTGCAGAGTTTGTGCAGAGAGAAGGAGATGGGAAACAGAGGTGAATAAGTCTGGTGAGCTAGAAACCTTTGATTCTAGGAAACTCGGATAAGTCAGTAGTTTTGTGAGCACTGAATGAATGGGTTTTGGAGCCCAGTGTGTGTTTTTACTAGCCTGCCGGGTGCAAACTAGGATTAAAGCTGATGGCTCACCAGCTCTTGGCTCCGTTGTTTCATTACTGACTGTCCGGATCTAATGCGAACGTGCACAGGCCAGGCGGCTGTGATGGTGGCCGTGGAGATATATATATATATATATTAAACAGGGACAGAGAGAGAGTCAGAAAGAGGGATAGACAGACAGGAACAGAGAGAGATGAGAAGCATCAATCATCAGTTTTTCATTGCAACACCTTAGTTGTTCATTGATTGCTTTCTCACATGTGCATTGACCACAGCCTTCAGCAGACCTAGTAACCCCTTACTCGAGCCAGCGACCTTGGGTCCAAGCTGGTGAGCTTTTTGCTCAAGCCAGATGAGCCCGCGCTCAAGCTGGTGACCTCGGGGTCTTGAACCTGGGTCCTCCGCATCCCAGTCTGATGCTCTATCCACTGCGCCACCGCCTGGTCAGGCCCTGGGGCATATTTAACTAAAGTCGGTGGCAGAATCTCAGGGTTCATATAAAAATAGCTCACCATGACCAGAGAAAGTCTGCTGTCAGTGCCCACTTTCCTGCTGATGTGACTTTGGAAAATGCCAGAAGCACGGGGCTTCTTCTCCTTCCCTGGCACCCCTTCTGCATCTTCAGAGAGGACCTGGGACAGGAGGAGGATACCGGCTCCCGCCATTACTGTTGAGCTTGGCCCTGTCTCTGGCTGAGACCGAGAGGGTGGGGGAAGAAATGGCTGTGTGCAGACTCCAAGCTAGGCATCATGTCTTCTATACCCCTCTGGAAAATTTTACCTTCCATCATATTAGATGAGCATTTCCTGGGTAGCTGTAGCCCCTTCAGCCTGGCCCCAGAAGAAGCCCAGGGAACAGAGCCCTCCCGGCTGATCTGTAGACCTGTGAGCGAGAAAAAATGCATACTGTTGTATACATTGAATTTTGGGTTTACTGGTTACACAGCAACAGCTGACTGATAGGAGAGGTCCACCAGGGAAAGGTAAGAGTAATGAAAAGACAACACTGGATAGGGTTACTGTTCTTTGGGATAGATATTTTGAGATGTAAAATGCTTCCTTTGTGGAGTAATGTTGTATCCATTGACCCTTAAGATAAACCTAAAAGGAAAGCAGTGATGGGTTTATACCCTTTTCCTACATGTATATATCGAGACTCAAAGTGGTTGAAGGTGCAGTGAATGAGCCTGCTCTGGGCCCAAATCCCTGACTCCTGGGCCAGGCTCTTCACCAGGCTGTGTTGCCTCTCATGTGGGCCCAACTCTGAGGGCAGCCCGCATGGCAACAGAGCGTGGCATTTTGTCCCAGTGGGACAAGGGTCAGGACCTTTCTTCTGGCGTTGGAGAGAGGGCAGGGACTGTGGCTGGGAGTTCCCCAGAACAGAAGGGACAGCATTTGGTTCAGAGGAGGGCAGGGGTGCTGACAGGTGGTTGTACCCCATGTGTTGAGACCCAGAGGGGCCGGGTACCTGCAGTGTGGGCCATGGCTATGCTATCTGTGGTCAGCATTCTGTGTCTGACCAAACGCTGAACCAGGGGCCTCCCTCTAGGTTTGCTCACATGGTCCCCTCAAAAGGTCTGGCATGTATGTCCAGGAGAGAAGGTCGTGAAAGAAAGGGATCTAGGTCAATGGTCTGCTTGGTGGTCAGGATCTGGACTTTGACATGCTTAAAGCTCTCAGCCTCAGGGAGACAATGGGAGTCTCAATCAAACCTTTCCAAACGTCTACATCGGGGCTCCCAGAAGCCAGAGCACCAAGCCACCTGATTCCATTTTATAGTCACTCTAGCAAGAGACACGTGCGCTGATTAGCATTTGTGCTGAGAGCCAGAGCCATCCATCAACATGTTTTCATTACTTTCGGGGGTTCTGGTCTTGTGAAGTGGATTTACCTAATGACCTGTTTGAAATTCCCTGTGTTCCCCCGCTTCATGACCACTTGGCCTGGTCTGTGGCACTTTTGTAACTTAGACCTTGGTCCCATTTGCCTGCTGTCCTCAAGCCACCGTTGCTCCCAGGCTTCTAACCCCCACAAAGACCTGCGCTCACCTTCACACAAAAATCCTTCCATCCTAGGAGGGACCCAGCCCCCCTCACGTGGGGCAGAGTCCCCTTGGGGGGTAGTGGGCTGCATAATGGCACCCCAAAAGTTATCCATGTCTTAATACCTGGAATCGTGAACCTGAAGCCTGGAATCTGAAACTTACCTGTCAAAGAAGAACTCTGGACGTGATAAAGGAGCCTGAGATGAGGAGATGATCCTGATTATCTGGGAGGACCTTAAATCCAGCCAGTCTTTAGGAAAGGGGACAGGTGGAGAACTGACACACAGAGAAGGCAGTGTGAAGATGGAGGCAGAAATTAGAGTGATATGGCTACAAGCCAAGTACAACAGGAGCCCCTGGAAGCTGAAGAGGCAGGAAGGACCCTCCCATAGAGCCTCTGGGGAGAGTGCAATCCTGCAACAAGTTGACTGCACCTCAGGGAAATGGATCTTGGACTCTACTCTCTAAAATAGAGAATAAACTCCTATTGTTTTAAGCCACCAAGTTTGAAGTGACTTATTACAGCAGTCACAAAAAAAGAATACAAGTGGGAAAGTCAACGATCCGAAAAAGAAATGACTGGACCCAAGGCCTGTCATGAACCCTTGCTGCCTGACAGTGTCCTTGTGACTCAGGTCACCTGCACTTGTAGTGCATAGGAGCTCTTCCTGCTTCAAGAAGACTTTCCACTGCCTTGCTGTCAACCAAGGTGGGCCCTACAGTCCCCACCACTTCCTGGCACCAAATCCTGCAGCTCCCAGTGCTGCATAGTACATAAGAGCTTCGTCTTCCAGCCAGGCCTGCAGCCCTCACAGCTGGTGGATTAAGAAGCAGGGGCTGGGCCTGACTGATGGTGACACAGTGGATAGAGCATTGATCTGGGGGGACACTGAGGTCCCAAGTTCAAAACCTTGAAGTCACTGGCTTGATCGTAAGCTCACCAGCTTGAGCCCAAAAGGTCATTGGCTTGAGCAAGTGGTCACTAGCTCAGGTGGAGATCCCCAGTTAAGGCATGTACGAGAAGCAATCAATGAACAACTAAAAGTGCCACAGCTATGAGTTGATGTTCCTCATCTTCCTCCATTCCTGTTTCTCTCACTAAAACAAAACAAACAACTTCCTGGGCCACAGAGCAGCCACCATGGGCTCCATTTGCAACAAGCAATGTGAGAAGTCTGGCCTTGACCACTGGTTCCAAGGTCATTATCTCAAGTCCTGCAAACCAAGGTGCAGCCAGGACCCGCCCCCTAGAGCACACCAGCTCCCCACCCCTGCCTGGGAGAGCAGCACGTGTGACGGCCACGAGCCTTTGGCTCACTTATTAGACTTTTTAAAACTAAGTGCAAATACCATCAGGTGTTCTTTTTTACAGCACCAAGACCCTGTGACTGTTAAACACATGCCAACCACTCACCTGCGTGGGAAAGCCGCACAGGCAGCACCACTGTTCTGTGTCCTTCAGGTAAGTCCATGCCCCTGGAAAGTCCCAGCCACCTAAACCTTTAAAAGCCCAGGCATGCCCTGTGTGAGGACTCAGAGCTGTAGCAGCTCTGCACGGGCCTCTCAGCTGTGTCTCTTAATAGACTTATTTTTGTAAATTATTTTTCTTTTCTTAAAGCAACAAAAGGAGAAAGTATCGACTCCTGGTTCCTGGCAGAATTCTCATCATCTTCGGTGGAAGTCACATTTCAGGTGAGTATGTCTAGTTAGTGCCCAAGAGCCATGTGACGTGTGGCCAGTTGGAGGGTGGGCACCAACCCCAGAGGCATAGAGACCTTCTGGGTGACGGTGGCCAAGCTGTGAGCCCTGGCCAGTTCTAGGGAGCTGGGGCCTGGAGCAGGGAAGGCAGTGAGCCAAGTCCCACCACTAGAGAACCTCCTCAGACTGGCGACACTCCAGAGGCTTGTTTCCTGGGGAGTGGAGGGAGAAGACCCTGAGAGCCTTTCCTTGGTGCTGGTACCTGGCTCACTGGGCACGGGTGAGAGGGCTGAGGCTCACCCGGGCTGCTCAGCACTGCCCATGAAGACAGTTACTCAGCCTTGGGCTCCACCAGCTCTGCACAGCTGGACTCAGGGAAGAAGGCACGCTGTCTCTCACCAGACCACATACGAATGTCCCTTCTCCTCCAGAATGGATGCCAGGCCCATGGGGGTGTTGCTCACCCTGGCTGGTGTGCTACATGTGGCCCTTCCGCTGACAATAGCAGCCTTCAACATCCAGACTTTTGGGGAGACCAAGATGTCCAATGCCACCCTCGTCAACTACATTGTGCAGGTAGGTCCGGTCCAGCTTATCCCCAAGGAACCCAGGGGTGGAGGGGTGCTTGGATAGGCCCTGGGGAAACCGGGTCAGTGGTCAGTCCTAAAGGCAATCATACTCTCAGGCCTCTGTTCCGCCCCCAGTCATTTGTGGGGACAGGGCCCCGGTCACTGCTGTGGCTGACCTCATCAGGCGCCAGGGCAAACAATGTGAAAGTATCCTGGGAAAGAGCAGCTGGGTTCCTGCGAGGACATGAAGCAGGTACGGCCCAGACGTCCCAGCTCCCACCCAGCCGGGCCCTGCTCAGCACCACTGTGGCTCTGTCCCTAGATCCTCAGTCGCTATGACATTGCCCTGGTCCAGGAGGTCAGAGACAGCCACCTGACAGCCGTGGGGAAGCTGCTGGACAGACTGAATCAGTGCGTGAAGGTGGCTGGGCCTGGGGAGGCAGTGGGGACAATGCCATCGGCCAGGCCCCAGGGACACTGATATGGGCAAGAGACTTACTGCAGGCAGCAGGATATCCCCTGTGGTCCTCTGACCAGTACATTTGTTTCTACAATCTAGGGACGACCCCAACACCTATCACTTTATAGTCAGCGAGCCCCTGGGCCGCAGCACCTATAAGGAGCGCTACCTCTTCCTGTTCAGGTAAAGCATCTCAGCGGCCTCCTCTGAAGTCGCTGACACAAAGGGGGGTGGTGTTCTAGAAAGCCCGTGAGCCACTCCTTCAGGGGTAGGGGCAAGAACTGGAGGCCCCAGGGCTGTTCATCCTCCCAGGAGCCTGCTATGCCCCAAGGCCTCACCATGTGGTGAGGACACAGATGGGCAGGAGCTCCGGCTGGTGGGTCTGTGTGATGTCCTAGCTTAGCCTGGGCCCCTGTCCGCAGCAACAGGTGGGTTTAGCAAGATGAGGCAGTGCCCCCAGCCCGAGTAAGCACCCTCTGTCCTGGCCTTCTGCAGACCTGACCAGGTGTCTGTGCTGGACAGCTACCAGTATGACGATGGCTGTGAGCCCTGTGGGAACGACACCTTCAGCCGAGAGCCAGCCATTGTTAAGTTCTCCTCCCCCTTTACCCGTGAGTGCCGCTGCCCTGCCTGGCCTTGGGCCGGCCGGCCCTTCCTGGGAGCACCGTGAGGACCCACATCACATAATGCACCCATGGGGAGCTCGCTGCCCTCTGCACCCCTGCTGCTCTGGTTTTGTGTTGAAGTTACTTAGGGAAACATACACCTCTACTTCACCGCCCAGGACTGTCTCATGTGTCCTTCACCCCAGCCCTAAACACGTGACTGAGCCAGGCCGACATACCTTCAGACCAGAACGAAGCCTCCCGACCCTGACCCCCCTCGCTGAGAACAATCACCTTCTCCACAGAGGTCAAAGAGTTTGCCATCGTGCCCCTCCATGCGGCCCCCTTGGATGCAGTGGCTGAGATCGACTATCTCTACGATGTCTACCTGGATGTCCGGCAGAAGTGGGACATTGAGGTGAGGCCCCACACATTGGATTGGGCTGCTAAGGGCCCTGTTCTGTCCCTGGGCCAATCAGCTGGTGTCTCCTGGTAGGACATCATGTTGATGGGCGATTTCAATGCTGGCTGCAGCTATGTGACCCCTTCGCACTGGTCATCCATCCGCCTGCGCACAACCCCCATCTTCCAGTGGCTGATTCCTGACACTGCTGACACCACGGCCACGGCCACGCACTGTGCTTACGACAGGTGAGCAGGCTGTGTCCCCAGTGGGTTCTGCAGGCTCAGGGTAGAGGCGGGGACACCTCCACAAGCAGTTGCGACTTCTATTGAGGCCCATCTTCAGACATGGTTCCCAACACCTTTGAGACACTCAGCCTCCTGAGCTTTAGACCACTTATGAAGTGGAATAGCAGCATTCTTTGTTAGAAAAAGCAGATGTAGGGATAACAATGTTACTTGTCTCTGAGGAGTCTCCAGTATGCAGTTCAGCCAGTGGTGCCCAGTTTGGGCACAGCCTGAGCTGGGTCTGGCCTGGGGGCCTTCCCTATGCAATGACACCCAAGGGCCACATAGGCCAGATGGGAGCTGGCTCCTGCAGCTTCCTCAGTTGGACCTGCGGCAGGTGGAGGCCAGGTGCCTGGCTGGGTGAAGTGCTCAGGTCCTGCAGCTCAGCTTGTTGAGATGCGCTGGGGGGACACAATGGGGTCCGAGGTTTAAGTGCACAGAGCTGGACAGTGGGCTGAAGGGGACCTTCCTGTGTCTGTTGCTGCAGGATCGTGGTTGCTGGCACTCTGCTCCAACATGCTGTTGTTCCTGACTCAGCCACTCCCTTTGACTTCCAAGCAGCATACGGACTGAGCAACCAGACTGTACGTGAACATCTTGTACAGGCTGTATTTCTACTGGGGTCCTAGGACACGGGGAGTGAGACCCAGACTCGCAGCACTTATAGAATTACTGCTTGTTTCATTGACTTGAAAGAACCCTTGTCCACAGCCCTGGGAGCCTCCTCCCAGGCAGATGTGACAGCACGTAGTGTCTGGGCTCAAGTCCTGGCCCTCATGAGTATCGCCACATGGGCCTCCCTGTGCTCACTGCCTGTTTCTCCATAGGCCCAAGCCATCAGTGACCATTACCCAGTGGAGGTGACGCTGAGGAGAGCCTGACAAGAGCAGGTCCAGGGCCCTGGCTGGAGATTGCACAAACACTAAAGATGGTGGCTGATCCTGTTGTCATGCTCAGGTTCTGGGGATGGAGTTTTGGAAACCAGTGTGAGTTCCCTATGCACAGGGCCAGGGGCCAGCGTTCACCCTGTCCCTTCCCTACTGTCCCCTGACCACCACCACAGCTTGAGAAAGGGGACCGGAAGTAGGCTTTTCCTCACTGTACCTGCTTCCATCATAAGTATGAAGTTGTGTCACCAGAGTAACTTACCCAATCAGTATGCACACAAAGTCTAACATTTAGATTAAGAAATACCTTTTAATTTAATAAAGGTCAAAGAGGGATGTTCTCATTGTTGTATCTAGTCATTTCTACCCCGCCTCCTCTTCCCATGGCAGAGACACACAGTTCCATTGTCACATCCCCTACAGCCCTCGTGGCAGGGACGATGCAGGGTCCCTCACGGCTGCTGTGCTGCACACCTGGGCCACAGGGCCAGCCTTCCCCATCAGTGTCGCTCCAGGGCCTTGACGAGCAGGTTGTTCAGGCGAGCCACCATGGGTCGGGGGTCATCCACGAGCCCTGCTGCGATCATGGCGTTCTCATAGATCTGAAAGGCAGGGTGGTGACCTGGTTGCTAGGGTAGGGGCTGTCCGAGTTCCAACTAAGGGGCAATTTAATGCAGAGAGAAGAGAGAGAGCTGTCCAGCTCAGGGGAAGGTGCAGGCTCACAGACTGGCCGCCTGCTGGCCATGTGCTTTCCACCAGTCTCCAGGGGACTCACCTGATCGACGAGCAGCTGTGCGAGGTCCGGCTCTCTCTCTCTCAGCTGACTGAGCTTCCTGATCAGAGTGTGCCTGCAGCAGGAGCCCCAGAAGCGAGTTCAGGGCTGTGCACCCCGCTCAAGAGCACAGTCCCAGATAAAACACAAGGCACGCAAAAATTAGAAAGATGTAAATGATCACTGACAGATAACATGATTGATTATATTCCCAAAGAAACACTCAAGAGTTTTGATATTAGAAAATGCAGTAAGTTATCTAAACTAAACACTGAGGCAAAGAAGAATATATATATATATAAAAGCATATGTTGGCGCTTGGAATAACAGACGATAATTACAGGTGAAACTTCCCCTAAATTAATCCATACATTTAATCTGATTCTTTCATACTAAGAATTTAATTTTATACCTAAACAATTTAATATAAAATTCATAAATAGAAGTAAATATGGGAGAAAAGAGCCAGGAGAAGCTGGAGGAGGAAGTCCCAGATGTTAAAATATATTATAACACTCCAGTAATTAAACATTTTGGTTCTGGAAAATGGAAAGGCGGTAATAGCCAAGTGCAAGGAAGTCAACAGTGTACAGAGCCACACACACAGGGGAACCTCATTTGTACTTGATTAAAGACAGCGCACCACAAGAGTAGAAACGACAGACTACTGGCCAGCCAACCAGAAAATAATAAAGTTGGATTCTTTAGATCAAAGCAAATTCCAAAAGGATCAAATGTTAAATATAAAAGTTTAGAAAATGGGAAAGAAATGCTTGTTTGTTTTGTCAGAGTCAAAGACAGGTGGGAAGGGAGAGAGATGAGAAGCATTAACTTATAATTGCAGCACCTTAGTTGTTCATTGGTTGCTTCTCATACGTGCCTTGACCAGGGGGCTCCAACTGAGACAGAGACCCCTAGCTCAAGCCGGCGACCATGGGATCACGTCAATGACCCCATACGCATGCTGGTGAGGCTGTGCTCAAGCCGGAGGAGCCTGCGCTTAAATCAGCAACCTTGGGGTTTCAAACTTGGGTCCTCAGCATCCCAGGTTGATGCTCTATCCACTGCGCAACCACCAGGCAGGCCAGGGAAGAAATGTTTTATAAACTCAGAGGGAAAACCCTTTCCAAGCAAAATACAAACCCAGAAGTCAAAAAGAAAATATAAGTCTGACAATATAAAAGTTGAAATTATTTTCTGCACAGGAAAACAGAGGTAAATACATATATAGTATCTGACCTTACTCATAAAAAATGTACATGAGCCTGACTAGGAGGTGGCGCAGTGGATAGAGCATCGGACTAGGACACAGAGAACCCAGGTTCAAGACCCCGAGGTCACCAGCTTGAGCGCGGGCCCATCTGGCTTGAGCACATGCTCACTGCTTGAGCGTGGGGTTGCTGGTTGGAGCAAGGGGTCACTCGCTCTGCTGTAGCCCCCCAGTCAAGGCACATATGAGAAATCAATCAGTGAGCAACTAAGGAGCCACAACAAAGAATTGATGCTTCTCATCTCTTTCTCTTCCTGTCTATCCCTATCTGTCCCTCTCTCTGATTGCCTCTGTCAAAAACAAAATAAAGTACATCAAAATTATAAGATAATTTTTCACTTATGAGAATGGTGAAATTGAGAAGTTTGATAAAACTGAAGGCATTGGAGAATCATAAATTTGTCTAACTACTATAGACAATTGGAGTCTACAAATATTAAACATGGATGGTGCTCTTGAGACTTAGCAAGTTCCCTTTCTTTACAGTAGCACTATTTATAATCAGAAACACCTTTTTCTTTTTTTAAGTAAGAGAAAGAGGGACAGACAGGAAGAGAGAGAGAGGAGAAACATCAACTCATAGTTGTGACCTCAGTTGTTCATTGATTGTTTCTCATACGGGCCTTGACTAAGGGGAGGGGGGCTCCAGTGACCTTTGGGCTCAAGCCAGTGACCCCAGGGTCATGTCTATGATCCCACGCTCAAGCCAGTGACCCAGCGCTCAAGCCAGCAACTTAGGGTTTTGAACCTGGGTCCTCAGTGTCCCAGGCCGATGCTCTATCCACTGTGCCACCACCTGGTCAAACCAGAAATATTTTTTAAAAAGCAAGGTGAGGACGCCTGTACAGCAAGTGACAGTCCATGCACCAGGGGAAGCTACAGATGCGTCTGCTTGCACAGGCACACCGTATCTCTGGAGAAAGACATGCAAAACCCTGTGGCTCTATGGGGGACAAAGAGGAAAATTCCATTTTAAATTTTGATTCTTTTGAATTCTCAGGCATGTGAACATATTACCAATGTTAAAGGTAAATAGCATTTAAAAAATAAAAAAATTTTGGCAATAGAAACGAGTACTTCCACACAATTCTTATGAAACTACTTTTTTGCCAGAACTGGTTACACCAAGTGGGTGTCCAGTTGGCACGAGCATCCCTCTTTGTCAGGGACTCAGCTAGAGCCACACTCCCTCCGGGGAGGAAGGCGCACAGATCGCGCTAACTGGTCAGCTCTTACGGAAAGGGCTGACATGCTGCATGAGTAGTCACATGTCAACTTCACCTCTTTCACCCAGTAAGTCCATGTCAAATAATTAGGCTCAGAAAATGTAAAAGGCACTTCCCTTTGTTCCCCAGTAGTTTATAAAAAAGAAAACCTATGGTTACTATCAGCATGGAAAAATACTTATGATAAAGTGATAATGTAAAAAATTAGACATCTACTATACATTAAAAACCCCCACAAAATGAGGTATAAGTCCAAAAGATAATAAATAAAATTTGGCCCTGGCCGGTGGCTCCACAGATAGAGGATCAGCCCAGCTTATAGATGTCCTGGGTTCAATTCCTGGTCAGGGCACACAGAGAAGTGACCATCTGCTATGCCTCTACTTTCTCTCCCCCTTCTCTCACTCTTCCTCTCCCACAGCCAGTGGCTCAATAGAGCATTGCCCAGGCACTGAGGATGGCTCAGTTGGTCCAAGGAGTCAGCCTCAGGTGCTAAAAATAGCTTGGTACCCGAGCATTGGTTGCTCGGTTGAGGCACATAAGGAAGTCCATCTCACAATCTCCCTGCCTCTCACTTAAAAAAAAAAAGAACGTGTGTCTGTACACACACACACACACACACACACACACACACACACACACACACACACACCAAATTTGCTACAGTGACTTGTGGAGGATAAGACTATGGATTTTGTTTAAATTTCTTTAAAATTTTTGGTGAACTATTCATGTAATTTTATTTTAAAACTTATTGCTGCAAACAAAATAAATTTCAAAAAATACCCCACAAAACCCTGTCTTCAGTTAGAAAATGAAATTTCAAAATATCCAGTATATGACACAAAGAATAACTATAAAAAATGTACAGGAATTCCACAGAAAATGTAAGCTACCAAAAGACATTAAATAAGACCTTGTAAATATATATCATGTACATGGATGGAATGAGTTGATATCATAAAGATACTAACTCTTTAAATTAGTTTATATACAAGTGAGGACCTAGATGTAGCGAAGACATCTTGAAGGAAAATACGGGGAGTAATCACTGAATGCAAAGGCTTGGGGGAAAGCTCATTGGTTAAGACACAGCAGTACCGCTGCAGACACACCAACAGAGAAAACGCTTGTGCACAGACACCTGATACTCTTGACGGAGAAGGCAACTTGGATCACTGGGGAGGGGACAGAATAAATTCATGATTCTGGTGACAGGTTTCTTAAGACACAAAAAGCACCTAACATTAATATAATTAAGTAAAGAACTTCTCATCAAAAGATGTCTTAATACAGTGAAAAGATAAAGTGGGAGAGATTTGCAACTGATACAGTATAGAACTACAAATCAATTAAAAAAAAATGACCCTAGCCTGGCCAGGCGGTGGCGCAGTGGATGGAGCGTTGAACTGGGATGCGGAGGACCCGGGTTCGAGACCCCAAGCTTGCCAGCTTGAGCGCGGGCCCATCTGGCTTGAGCAAAAGCTCGCCAGCTTGACCCAGGGTCGCTGGCTCCAGCAAGGGGTGGCTCGGTCCGCTGAGGGCCCGCGGTCACAAATGTGAGAGAGCAATCAATGAACAACTATGGTGTCACAATGGCAACGAAAAACTAATGACTGATGCTTCTCACCTCTCTCCGTTCCTGTCTGTCTGTCCCTATCTATCCCTTTCTCTGACTCTCTTTGTCCCTGTAAAAAGGGGAAAAAAAGAAAATCTAAAAAAAAAAAAAAATGATCCTAACAAAAATGGGGGGCGGGGGTAAGTAAATAAAAAGACCCCAAGAGTAAAAAGAATAAAGTCTTACAAGATGTGTCATGAGAAGGCCAAGGTCTTAAGTAAAAGTCGGGATGTGTGGAGCTGGCCCCAGCACGCAGCAAGCAGCTGGCCATGAGCTCGCCCCACTACACACAGGGCAGCTTCATGCCTGGGAGCACAAGTCAGAGAGACACACACACACACACACGTGTGTCAGACACAGGGACAGGAATGTACAGCCCTAACAGAAACCAACCGAAGGTCTGTCAAAATGGAATATATAATTGTGTGGAGGTGGGTTCAACCCCTGAATGTTATTATTCAGCTGTGAAAACAAGACGCCACAGGGAGAGAGGTCTCACATGCTGAGAGAGGAAAGTAAGACTTTTCATCAACAGGCAAAACTGAGCTTGTTAAGAATGCACAGACAGACCATCAAGCAAAGCAGTGACTATCATAGAAATCGGGACTGCGGTTACCTGAGGAACAGAAATTTTTTAAAATATTATTTATTTATTTTTATTCATTTTAGAGAGGGGACACAGAGTGAGAGAGAGAAGGAGAGAGAGAGAGAAAGGGGGGAGGAGCTGGAAGCATCAACTCCCATATGTGCCTTGACCAAACCAGTGCAGGGTTTTGAACTGGCGACCTCAGTGTTCCCAGGTCGACGCTTTATCCACTATGCCACCACAGGTCAGGCCTAAATCTTATTTTTTATTTTTATTTATTTATTTATTTATTTACAGGGACAGAGAGAGAGAGTCAGAGAGAGGGATAGATAGGGACAGACAGACAGGAACGGGGAGAGGTGAGAAGCATCAATCAGTTTTTCGTTGCTGTCGCAACACCTTAGTTGTTCATTGATTGCTTTCTCACATGTGCCTTGGCCGCGGGCCTTCAGCAGACCGAGCAACCCCTTGCTGGAGCCAGCGACCTTGGGTCCAAGCTGGTGAGCTTTTGCTCAAGCCAGATGGGCCCGCACTCAAGCTGGCAAGCTCGGGGTCTCGAACCTGGGTCTTCTGCATCCCAGTCTGATGCTCTGTCCACTGCGCCACCTCCTGGTCAGGAGGGACAGAATTTTAATGGTGACAAAACAGGGAGCACCTGAGCGCCAGCAAGGTTCATCTTTTTTCAACTTTACGTGGGTATAGAGCTTAAATTGAGTAGTTTAATTCCATGGGTACTGTATAAATACTCACCAAACTGTCCATAAGCTTTAGGCACTTTCCCTGTGTATCATAAATACAAACACTGACAATTTTAAAGGGATAGCTGCAGGTCAGACACGAACACGCTGCTCTCGGGCACTGAGGACCACGGACCCGCACCTTACCTGGGGTTGACCTCCAGCGTGGGCTGCAGGAGCTGCGCGCGCTCCTCCTGCGTCTTGGCCAGCTGCTGCATGCGCAGGAAGTGCCGGGCGGCTCCCATCTCCAGCACGGTGATCATGGCAGGGTGGGTGTCCAGTCGAAAAGTCACCTGTAAACAAGGCCGGAGACTGGAGCTGAGGGGGACCCTGGGATGAAGGACCCTGAGTGAGGACACGTGGGCTGGCAGTCTTAACCAGGTGTCTGCCCTATGTGAGCAGGCAGACAAGGGTCTGCAGGGACAAGCCTCAGATCTCCTCCCGGTCACCCGGCAGAGAAGGGAGCCTGACTGGGGCCCCGTCCAAGTTCCCAGAACAGCATCCTGTTGGGAGCTCTCTCTTCTATACCCAAAGGCACCAGCTTCTTTTTTTATCATAAGTGAGAAAAAGTCCCAGCAGGCTGCCAACTCAGAGCCAGCAGGCTAGCTACAGGGGCTGGGTGGTGGTCGGTTTCCAGAGGCCTCACCTTTACATTGGTGACACGGGACCCCAGCGCATTTCTCATCCAGGCCATCAGGTCCTCCATCTCCTTCTCTGACAGGCGGTCATCAGCTTGAGGAGAGAATTGCCTGAGCTCAGACGTCATCTCCACAACTCCTACCTCACTCCCACTGGGGGCTTGAAATGTTGATGCTCCGATGCCAAGCGGCCACTGTCCCACCCTCACCCCAGCTCTGGCTGCTGGCACCAAGATGGAAGCCACCAGAGACGCCTTCCGTCTAAAATTCAGCAGATGAAACTGAACCTCAGAAGGGCCTCTGTGATTGCCCTGAGACCCATATCATTTTTGTGAGAGAGACACAGACAGACAGGAAGGGAGAGAGATGAGAAGCATCAACTCATAGTTGTGTCACTTTAGCAGTTCACTGATTGCTTCTCATATGTGCCTTGACCGGGGGGCTCCAGCTGAGCCAGTGACCTTGGATTCAAACCAGTTACCACGGGGTCATGTCAGTGATCCCACGCTCAAGCTGGCAACCCTATGCTCAAGCTGGTGACCCTGTGCTCAGGTTGGCAACCCCGCACTCAAGCCAGTGACTTCGGGTTTTCAAACCTGGGTCCTCAGTGTCCCAGGACAATGCTCTATCCACTGTACCACCACCAGTCAGGCAATTTGTTACAGCTTTAAAAAGACACTTTTGGATTCTCTTAGGAAGCCAAGTTGAAAGTGGCACTAGAGACCTGGGATCTAAATGAAACACTTCCTGTTAATCATTAAGGTGTTTCCAAAGAGCTGCTTTTGTGTAGTTAGTAATCCTGGATAGAAATGAGAAAAGAAAACCCCAATAAACTGTTGCAGGACAGAAGAGGTCCTCAGAAAAGTGTCAGGCCCTGGGCCATCCCAGGCTCACCTGCACCCCCAGGCCACCACCTACACCTGTGCCCAGAGAAGGGATAGAACCAACCTGGGGACCCATCCTCAAACTTCTCTTCCTTGTAGTGATCGACTACAATATCTGTTTCCACAGAGATCAGTTTCTTCTTGTCAAACTCACGAAGGTGGAGCAAGGTCAGCTCATCAAACTGCTCATAGCAGAAGAGAACCTGTGAAGGCCCAAGAACATGTGCATCAGGCCTGGAGAAGACTCTGCCTGGGACCGAGAGAGGGCCACGGGGGTGAGGGTTGGGAGAGCCCCACGAGATGCTGCCGGGCCTTCCTGGGCCTCTGTAGCTAAGGCAGTTTCCCAGAGGGTGGGAAGAGAGGCTCTGGCTATCTTAGTAGTAGAAACAGTGACTGCTTACAGAGAACTCCCTGTGTCACCTCTTACAGACACACAAACTAGATGGCAGACTTCAGCCTGGGCCTCTGGGCCTCTGGACACTTGGCTTTCCCAGGTCCTGGGCACATTCAGTCATTTTCAGTCATTAAGAACAGAGACACCCCCCCCCCCCCCAAATACCATCTTGTCCTCTGACCTGCCCCAACAGCCTGCAGGGGCTGTGCCTACTCTATTGCTCACCCACCTCCATGTTTTTCTGCTTCATGGCCTCATAGTAGGGTGAGTGCTCAGCCAGGTGCCGGCTGGGGGCGCACAGGTAGTAGATGTTGCGGGTACCAGCCTGCATGCGGCCGGCATAGTCCATGAGACTGGTCAGCTGCCCAGGGGGCAGTGCCGAGGATTCGTACCGCAATAGCTTTGCAATATCCTCCTGAAACAGACAAAGGGCAGGCCACTGCTCATTCCAGGTCCTCGCTTGGAAAGCCTCCAAAGCAGCTGGGCCAGCTTGGGAAGCCTACAGCTAAAGCGGGGAGAGCCTGTGACCTCCCTCCCGGTTGGTGAGCCTACCATGTTCTGCAGCTCGCACAGAGGCCTGGCCTAGGGATGGCCTCCGAAGTGGCTCAACCCCTAGGGGCTATGGTGGACTCTAGTCAGAGCTGTTCAGAGATCACATTAAAAGTCAGGGAATTTCAGAGGACCTTCCACCCCAGGGAGCCCAGGACCTCCTGAAGAAGGGCTTTTGGGCAAGTTGTGTGCACTCTAGGAGTGGCCAGACCATCCCCGTGGCAGAGACTGCTCCTGGACCCGGTGTCCTCCCTCCATCCCTGGTCACATGTGTGAAGTCCACATCTCCCAGCCTTCCTTCAACCACATGACTAGTCTTGGCCAATGGGGTGCAAGTGGGTGTGTGACATGTAGAATGGGCCTTTAAAGGAGGGGCCTGTCCTTCTCCTTCCTGTCAGCTAAAATGCAATGTGATTGCTAGAGCCAGCTCAACTCCTGGTGGGAGCTGCCTGGTAAGAACCAAGGAGCAGCAGCAATAAGCTAGGGGCTTGGATCCCTGATGCCACCAGCCTGGATGTGACCTGAAACACAAATTCTGCCTTCTATATGCCGTTGACTCATCAATAAGCACAGCACAGCCTGACCAGGAGGTGGCGCAGTGGACAGAGCATCAGACTGGGACATAGAGGACCCAAGTTCGAAACCCCAAGGTTGCTGGCTTGAGCATGGGCTCATTTGGCTTGAGCGCAGGGTCACTGGCTTGAGCGTGGGATCAGACATCACCCATGGTCGCTGGCTTGAGCCCAAGGTCACTGGCTTGAGCAAGGGGTCACTCGATCTGCTGTAGCCCCGGGTCAAGGCGCATATGAGAAAGCAATCAATGAGCAACTAAGGTGCCGCAACAAAGAATTAATGTTTCTCACTTCCTTCCTGTCTGTCTGTCCCTATCTGTCCCTCTCTTTGTCGTTCTCTGTCACACACACACAAAAATCAAAAAACAAAATAAGCACAACACACACAAGTGTGGAGGACACACGGAAGAGCTGGGGAGGGCAAGCAGAGTGCAGGGCCTAAATGAAGGAGTGATGTGACAGAGATGAAAGGTGGACAGAAAGAGGAAAAACAGGTCACAGCCAGCCCGTGGAAACCCGCCTGGAGAGTCATGCTCTAGTTCAGATGCTAAGCTTGTGCTTCTGCACACGTTGTAGGTCTCCGTAACAAACACAAATACACTGAGCTAATATTTATCAAGCCCTTACAAAAACGGCTGGCATGTGGTGACCACCACCTAGCTGCTGTTAACCAAAACTACGAGAATGAGGGGAGAGTTTGAACAGGCCCAGACCTGGGTGGTGTGAGTCTGCTGGCCACCAGGAGTGAGGAGGGCGCAGGGAGGAAGCAGAAGGGGAACCTCAGAACGCCCGGTGGTGCGTTCCAGTCCCACCCTCCTACAGCCCGAACCCCCCGCCCCCCGCCCCAGGAACTCCAGGTGTTTGGTCACCCCCTTTCCTTGCTGCTCTCTGAAGCAAAAAGGCGAAATGCCTGCACTGGAACTGACTGTTTAATAAGGATGGGTAGCTTTTAAAGTGATGAAAATGTTCTGGAATGATACATCAGTGATGTTTACACAACCTTGCGAATGTACCAAGTGCCCCTGAGTTATTCACTTTAATGGTGAATTTTACGTTATGTTTAATATTGCAATTTTAAAATGGCCAAAGCATGCTGACTGAACAATCATGTTTTAAGTTAGTCTGCATGACAAACTGAACTCAAACCCCAGTAGCACCACACTAAAGGAGCTCCACCAGTCTGACTGCCCTTCCCTTCCCTGGTGGGCCAGCACCAGGCCCTGCCTTTGTGATCAATCCCCTGAGCCCATGAACCCTTGTGAAGGAGACAGAGCACACACCTCCCTCCCCCAGCCCCAGGTCAGAGACAGAGAGGATGAGACCCCCACGGGATGAAGGGCCCAGATGCTTCTGACCATGAAGCTGGGCCCCCTGCAGCCTCCCGCCGAGATCCGGAGGCCACATGCTGCGTGTGCTACCCCCGGGCAGCAGCCGCTGGGTGCCTGAATGTGCATTCTGGGAAGCTCAGGTTTCTGGCTCACCAGCTTCCTCCACAGCCACGGCGGCGCAGAGAAAGGCCTGGAAACCCAGACCCTACCTTGACCTCCTGTTCGGCAGTAGTCACAATGCCCTCTCTCATGAACAAGCCATAGTCTTCAAAAAATTTGGCATATTTCTCAGCATCTTTTTTACTCTGGTCAACGAGGAATTTTATTAGCCTTTGTTGTAGAACGTCTCGGAGTTTCCTACAGCACAGAAATGAAATTTATCACGAACAAGCAACTTTCATGAAATACTAACAGCCAGAGGCTATGAAAAACCATTCTGCTCCA
This sequence comes from Rhynchonycteris naso, assembly GCA_037038555.1. Classification (NCBI taxonomy): domain Eukaryota; kingdom Metazoa; phylum Chordata; class Mammalia; order Chiroptera; family Emballonuridae; genus Rhynchonycteris; species Rhynchonycteris naso. Next base: position 196,928,114 of record CM073000.1, on the reverse strand, counting down.
CTAATAATCAAAGAAGTGAAAACAAAATACAGTCCTGGCCAAAACAAACAAACAAAAAGGTAGGAAGACAAGCGCTCCCTAGAGGCAGGAATGTGGGCCAACTGCCCTTTGTGGAGGGCAACGAACAGCCCAGCTTTGCAGGTTCCAACCGAACAGCCCAGCTTTGCAGGTTCCAACCGAACAGCCCAGCTTTGCAGGTTCCAACCGTAGAGATTACAACCTGGGAAATATAACGAGTCACCAAAACTTATGGGGCAGGGGTTTCACTGTAGCACATAAAAGAAAACAGTTATGAACAAGTTAAGTGTTCAACAGGAGAGAATAGGCTGAAATGAAAGACAGAAAAAGTGCAGTCACTAAAAGTCACATTATCTACAGACCTTTATGACATGAAAAGGCACCCGTATTAAAAGAAAACCCAGAAAAATCCCAATACGAATAAATTACTGTGTACGTATGTAAAATTATACTACTTTCTGTACATTGGTTTTGCATAATTAGGACCAATACTGTCTATGTAACACATACACTATAATTTGGATTATACTACTAGATATGCTATATGCACACTACAATTTTACAAAATTGGGATTTTGTGGATCAGGGTGTTAACTGCAGCAATACAGAATGACATACATGGAATCCTTCCAGTTTATACATATATCTAATCACTCTGATGTACAGTTTAAATATCTTATAATTTTATGTCAAGTATACCTCCTGTAATATTAAAATTTTAAAATGTCAATAAACAATTATGTTCAATGCAAAAAGTAAAAATAAAGGAACATTTAAAAATGAAAACAATTAGTCCTGGCTGGTTGACTCAGGGGATAGAGTGTCGACCCGGTGTATGGACATCCCAGGTTCAATTTCAGGTCAGAGCACACAAGAGAAGCCACCATCTGCTTCTCTCGCCCTCCTCCTTCTCTCCCTTTCCGCCTCCTGCAGCCCATGGCTCAACTGGCCTGAGTGTCAGCCCTGCGTGCGGAGGATGGCTCAGTTGGTCCAAGCATGTCAGTCTCAGGTGCTAAAATTAGCTTGGTTGATTCGAGCATTGGCTCAAGATGGGGTTGTTGGGTGGATTCCAGTCAGGGCACATGTGTGAGTCTGTCTCACTATCTCCCCTCCTCTCACTTGAAAAAATTTAAAAAGAGAGAGAGCCTGATTGGACTCTCCACGGCTGTGACCACCCTGGGTTTGGGTAATGGAGGCTGACTAAGGGAGGAACTATATCCAAGCACAGCAGTAATTTTCCTCAGCAGGTTAGTCCCAACACTGCCCCCCCTTTTAAATGAGAAGTGGGGAGGCAAAGAGACGACTCCGCATGAGCCCTGACCAGGATCTACACTGCAAGCCCCCTATGGAGTGATGCTCTGCTCATGTGGGGCCATTGCTCTGTTGCTTGGCAACCAAGCCATTTTAGTGCCTGAGGCAAGGCCATGGAGCCATCCTCAGCTCCCAGGGTCAACTTGCTCCAACTGAGCCATGGCTGTGAGAGAAGAGCGAGATAGAGAGAGAGAAGGGAGAGGGGGAGGAATGGAGAAGCAGACAGTAGTATCTCCTGTGTGCCCTGACTGGGAGTCAAACCCAGGACTTCCACATGCTGGGCTGACATTCTACCACTGAGCCAAGTGGCCAGGGCCCCAAACCCTTTTTATAAAAACAATAAGCAAAACATCAGGCAAAGCACAGGTGATCTGCACACATTCTCCAGACACACAGCCCCTTGGGTGTGGCCTCACTGAAGCAGAGTAAGGATACTCTGCTCCTGGCTCCTTCCAGCTGCCCTGGCCCTCTGGTGGCAAAGGCAAGTCAGGAAAGGCCTAGTCTCAGCAGGTGCCTGCTCCTGGTGGCTTACCTGATTAGAGCGCTCTCCTGGAGGAGTTCCCGGCTGAGGTTCAGGGGGATGTCCTCGCTGTCCACCACACCTTAGAGACACAAGCCCATGAGGATCCTGGCAGTGCCTGAGCCTATACCTCGCCCTCCCAAAGGCCACTGGCCTGCCACCAGGCCTCTACCTTCTCCCCCAAAGCCCATGTGACATCAGGCACGAGAGGGTAAGACAGAGTCTCTACAGACAGCCTAGGTGAGGAGGATGTGATGTGATAGGAGGGAAAGCAGGCAAGGCTGTGGGCCGTCGCCAGGGATGTCTCTAACATTTCAGCATCACTGAGACACTCTGAAAAATACTTCCTGGATCTTACATTCAAGGTCATAAATATGTCATGGTATTTTACACCATTCTGTGCTTTGATGAACATAAAAGTTTACATAAAGAGTTTTCTTTATTATTAAACTATAATCTCACTCAAATGGAAAGTAATTCATTTTTAAGTCTAAAACTCATGTAGTATCTTTTAAAAAAAATTTTTTTTATTTTTTCCAGGGACAGAGAGAGAGAAAGTCAGAGAGAGGGATAGACAAGGACAGACAGACAGGAACGGAGAGAGGTGAGAAGCATCAATCATTAGTTTTTCGTTGCTGTTGCAACACCTTAGTTGTTCATAGATTGCTCTCTCATATGTGCCTTGACCGCGGGACTTCAGCAGACTGAGCCACCCCTTGCTGGAGCCAGCGACCTTGGGTCCAAGCTGACGAGCTTTTGCTCAAGTCAGATGGGCCCGCGCTCAAGCTGGTGAGCTTGGGGTCTCGAACCTGGGTCTTCCGCATCCCAGTCCGACGCCTGGTCAGGCTCATGTAGTATCTTTAACCACTAAAATAACTCAATTTAAACATGTTCATCTGTCCCCTTCCCCCAAATCAACCAAGACAAGGATCTGGAGAGGGTCAGCTTCCTGGGGGGCTCTGTGAACACGCATTCCTGGCTCGCCTGCTCCCTGAGCCCCCCCTTATTTTCAAGACGAGCTCCTTCTAACACAGTCAGCAGCGCAGGCCACACACAGGAAGCCACTCCCGTTCCAATGTGTCAGCCCCATACCTCTAATGAAGCGCAGCCACTTGGGCAGGACTTCGGTGGCCTTGGTCTGGATGAGGACTTTGCGGCTGTACAAAGAGATGCTGGAGCCCAGCTCCCGGCTCACATCAAACATAGATGGTTTCTGGGGGTGAGGAAAGGGCAGTGTCAGCCACACACATGGGCAGAATTTACAAGGTCAGGAGAACCTAATGACTGTGAACCATCCTTCCCACCGCTGCCCCTGGACTGCGACTTGTGGGGTAGGCATGCAGTGACCCAGAAGCAGAGAGGCAAGGAGACCTCCCATGCCTGTTCAGAGCTCTAGTGCCCAGGGACCCCCACATAACAGCTCTCAGGGGGCCTTCTCTGGGCAGCTGTGGCCCTCCCCAGTCCTCTCCCCTGGGGGATATGAAAAACAGACTTGCATGTCCCCATGAACATGAACCAAACCTGCTGGGGGTGAGGGATCGGCAAACTATAGCCCACAGACCAAATCTGGCTCATCACCTGTCTGCTAGCCTAGAATGGCCTTTTCATCCTTAAATGGTTGAGAAAAAGCAAATGAAGACTATTTCATGGTATGTGACAAGTACATGAAATATAAATTCCAGTGTCCCTAGCTTCCTGGACCATGACTCTGCCTGTGAATTTAGGTGCGGTCTGTGGAGCTTTCACACTAGTGGCAGAACTCTACGGTAGGACAGAACCTGCAAAGCCCGAACCAGCCACTCTCTGGCCCCCCACAGAAATGTCTGCCAATCCCTGCTCTGACCCAGTGCTTCAAAACCCACAGTTTGTACACATTGGGACCTTTTTAAAATAGAGACTGATTCTGGAGTCCTGGTGGGTCTGAGATTCTGCATTACTAACAAGTCCCAGGAGATACTGGTACTGCCGGTCTACAGAGGACACTCAGTAATGAGGGTTGAGAATAGCTCTTTGCAAAGTAGATAATAAATGTGAGGCATTAAGAGGGCTCCAGCTGCCTGATCCATGGTGGCACAGTGCATAGGGCATCAACCTGGAATGCTGAGGTCGCCGGTTCAAAATCCCAGGCTTGCCCAGTTAGGGCACATATAAGAAGCAACTATGAATTGACGCTTCATGTTCTTCCCCCCTTTCTCCCTCTCTCTCCTCTCTCTAAATATAATAAACTTTAAAAATATAAAAGAGGCCCTGGCCAACAGTGGAGAGAGCGTTGGCCCGGCGTGCGGACATCCTGGGTTCAATCCCCAGTCAGGGCACACATGAGAAGTGACCATGTCTCTTCCCCTCTCTCTCCCTTCTTGTCTTGCAGCCAGTGGCTTGACTGGTTCTAATATCAGCCCTGGGTGCTGAGGAGAGCTCAGTTGATTTGAGAATTGGGCCCAGATAGGAGTTGCCAGGTGGATCTGATCCCGGTCAGGGCGCATGTGGGAGTCTGTCTCACTATCTCCCCTCCTCTCACGTAAAAAAGAAAAAAGAAAAAAAGGAAAAGGAAAAAAGAGGGCACCAGTCAAGTGAAGCCAGGAGAGACTCGGTCTAACCCCTGAACAGGTTTCTCTGCTGCAGGCCTTGTCAGAGACTTCCCCGTGCTACTGTGAACCAGGAAGTCTTAGGGGCAAAGCAGCAGTGTGGAGAGCATACAATTCATCTGAGCACTGCAGAACCCACCCCACTGCAGAGTTCGGGAACACGCTATCTGGAGGCAGAGGAAGCCCAGGGGCTGTTACAAGGGCCCTCCCTGGAGGCACTCTGAGCTGACACCCTATTTACAAAAGCCTAGGCACTCACGGCCAAAAGTCTCTGTTCCACCAAAAAACACCATGTAAAACACTCACTTTACAACTCTGTGCTCACCCACCCAGAGGCATAGTTTTGTTGTTTTTTTTACTTTGATGCTGCCAAATTAATTTTTGTGGCAAATGTGTGCTGAACTGTCACCTTTCAAGGGAAATGCTACTGGCGATGAAAAACATTGTTGTCATGGGTGATGCCCTGCTTAGGGGGCTGTGGACAAGCTGTTTGCAGCCCCAGCATGCTGAGGGCATCCGGTCAGGTCTGTGCTCACCGTTTCCGGCACATAGAAGATGCTGCGGATATTGAGGGGGGCGTCCGTCTTATAGTGCAGCATGTAGCGGGGCTTGTCATGGGCCTGCGCAATGTAACGGTAGAATTCCTCATGTTGCCACTGGCCCACGTCCTTGGGGTCCATCATCCAGATGGCCTGGAAATGGAGATTAATAGGTAATGTTAGTTCAAGACACATTCTCATAAGAACCACATGGAGCTGAGCTGGTGGAGCTCCATGGCACCCGGGTACTAGTGAGCACTCCCTCAGGATGAGCTGAGAATCAGCCTCCTGGATCAGACCTGGGTGGCGGCCTCAGGTAGAAGCCCCTCCCTCTGCCTCTAGCCCCAACCACTCCAGCAGAGGGGGAAGGGCAGTCCCAGAATGGATGGGTTGGGGAGCCCACAAAGAGAGACACACAGAAGGCTGAGAACAAGTACCCCCTTCCCAGAATAGTGTGTCCAGACAGGGAAGGGGGTACTTCCCTGTCTGGACCAACCAGGAGGCAGGATCTGGACATGCCCACACATCATGAATAATAGTCTAGCCATACGATGAATAGTATCCAACCATAAAAAAGGAGAACACAGATGAACCTTGAAAACATTATGATAAGCCTGACCTGTGGTGGCGCAGTGGATAAAGCGTCGACCTGGGAACACTGAGGTCGCCAGTTCAAAACCCTGCACTGGTCTGGTCAAGGCACATATGGGAGTTGATGCTTCCAGCTCCTCCCCCCTTTCTCTCTTTCTCTCTCTCTCTCTCTCACTCTGTGTCTCCTCTCTAAAATGAATAAAATAAAAATAAAATAAATTTAAAAAAACACCAAAAAACATTATGATAAAAGGCCAGACCCAAAAGGCCACATCATGCTTGCTTCCATTTATAAAAAATGTCCAGGCCTGACCAGGCGGTGGCGCAGTGGATAGAGCATCAGACTGGGATGCAGAAGACCCAGGTTCGAGACCACGAGCTCGCCAGCTTGAGCACGGGCCCATCTGGCTTGAGCAGAAGCTCGTCAGCTTGGACCCAAGGTCGCTGGCTCCAGCAGGGGGTGGCTCGGTCTGCTGAAGGCCCGCGGTCAAAGCACATGTGAGAAAGCAATCAATGAACAACTAAGGTGTTGCGATGGCAACGAAAAACTAATGATTGATGCTTCTCACCTCTCTCCGTTCCTGTCTGTCTGCCCCTATCTATCCCTCTCTCTGACTCTCTCTCTGTCCCTGTACAAAAAAAAAAAAAAATGTCCAGGAAAGGCGATCCATAGAGACAGACTGTGGACTGTTGTGGCCAGAGACGAGGTTTGCTGTGTGACTGCTGAAGAGTACGGGGTTTGTTTTTCTTGAGTGATGAAAATGTTCTAGAACTCACCACGGTGATGGCTGCATGACTGAGTACACTAAGGCCCACTACCGTGTGCACAGTAAAAGGGTAAGATGTGCGGTGTGTGTATTACAGTTGGTGCAGCGGGATAGGTGTGCAGGGCGAGAGACTTGTCTGCACCACGAGTCCCAATCCCATCTCTCCACAAAGAACACCTTGTCCTGGGACTTTGACAGCATCACCCAGTCCCATCTGTGCCCATCCAGCCCCGAGACGCACCCACTGGCCTCTACAGCTACCTGCACCCCAGCCCTTTGCGCAGCTGAGGGTCTCACCTGCAAGGTATTAATGCGCTTCCCGTTAAGGTACAAGGGGAAGCTGATGAAGTTACTGTATTTTGTCACCACGTCTAGAAGAGACAAAAGAAAAAACAATGAATATAAAAAGCTTCTAGAAATAAAAGCTCTGCAAGTTGCTGCAGGGGTAACTCGGCAGACTGGGAAGGACTCAGCAGCACTTTGCTCATTTCACAGGCAGGAAGCCAGGACGCAGCAGAGACACATTCTGCCTGCATATACCAAGCAGAACTCACACCAGAACTAGATGTCTCTGGATCCAGGCTGCCATCTTGGTGACATTAAGTATGGTTTTATGAGCTAACAGTGAAGACTAGAAAGCACTCAGCACCTCTGATAAGTATTTAGTAAGACACAGAAAGCGAAAAGCACGAGAAGCACCTGCTCTGGTCCACATGAAGCCTGGGCTCAGGCTGGCTGGCTGGGTGGGCCAGCGACATGTGACAAGACAGACCGGATGAGGAAAGAACTGTGCAAGTCCCCCAAGTGACTAAAGACAAAGTGCAGCCCTAAGGGAGGGAGGGAGAACAAAACCTGACTTTGCCAACAGTCAAGAGGCTAAGCCTTGCCTCCTGGTTCCATAGTCAGTCCTGATTCTGTCCTCAGAGGGCCTAGGCAGCCAACCCTGGGAAGCCCTCCACCCCCAGGCTCTGCCCGTGTCCCCTACAGACTCCCATCAGGACAAAATCTTCTAAAACATGCCAGCAGGAGGTGCCTCGCTGGCCTGGTGCCATTGTCCACATGTCTGCAGAGGCCCGGCTGCCACTCACCCCGAACCCGTTCCTCGCTGGCGAACTCTCTGCAGTCTGACTTGAGGTGGATGATGATTTTGGTTCCAGCTCTCACTCCTGAGGCTTCCGCGATTTCAAATGCCCCGGAGCTAAGACACAGGAGAGGCAAAGCCAATTCCACACGTTACTACCAACAATTCCTATAGAGCAGGCCCTTAGTTTCCCCAAACGGAACCCAAAGTGACACAAAGAAAGGAAGCCAGAGTGCCACCTTTTCTAAACCCAGCCGAGCCCCTCGGCCACCAACATTTTGTCAGGAACAGTGGCTGCTGCAGTGTGGGGTGCAGGGCTCTCCCGCTTCCTCGGGACATTGTCCGAGGAGCACAACCTCTCAAGCCTTCTGTTCTCCTGAGCAGGCCAAGGCGCTGTGCAGAGGATGCCCGGAGGAAGGAAGCAGAGGCCTGGAGCCTACCCCTGGCTCCCATGTGAATTCTGTGCATTTCTGAGCCTCTAGGACTAGCAGAGGCCAGGTATCTCATTAAGAGCAGAGAAATTATTTCAGAAGTAAAAGAGGAACCCTGACTCAGTGCTAGAGCATTGGCTCAGCATGTGGAAGATCCAGGTTCAATTCCCTGTCAGGGCACACAGGAGAAGCGCCCATCTGCTTCTCCACCCTTCCCCCTCTCCTTTCTCTCTACCTCTCTCTTCTCCTCCGACAGCCAGGACTCCATGACCCGGGTGCTGAGGATAGCTCCATAGCCTCTGCCTCAAATGCTAAAAAGTGGCTCTGGTTACAACTAAGAAACGCCCCAGATGGACAGAGCATCGCCCCCTGGTGGCCATGCTGGGTGGATCCTGTCAGGACGCATGCAGGAGTCTGTCTCAGCTTCCCCCCTCATAAAAAAAAAAGAGGGGCAAACCCCAAATAAGTCGATACCTCATTACTACCAAGTTTACTCTAAGCAATGCTTTCATGAAAAACAAATCTTAATTTTGACAGAGAGATGAGCTGTGCTCTGGCCAGCTCTCCTCCCATACGTGCTACTAGAACCACAGTGGCAGACAGGGGACTCCGTCAGGAAAGCAGGGTTCAGGAAGCAAGTCTGGCACCCGATGAAACAAAGGCGTACATTTGGCTAAGGTGTCATCCTCCTCAAACAGTCTCGAGATCACCTTGGAACATGCACTGCCAACCGTAAGGAAGAGCCCCAGAGCCCGCTGGAGAGGAAAACAAGCCCTTTTGAGGGGAAGCCCAAGGCCTGAGCAGGCAGGAAAGCGGGCCAAGCCTGTGAGTCAGACCCAGAAACTCCAGGGTCAGGAGGTATCAGGAATGAGCACCTGCAGGACAAGGGGCTGCCCACAGCAAGAGGTCCAGGGAGAAAGTCTAATTATGAAACAAGGAGCCCCGCCTGGGACGGCCCACAATTCGGAGCACAGTCATGGAGCCCAAACCAACTCCTAGGCCAGTGATGGGCAATCATTTGAGCTTGGTGTGTCAAAATTCGCCCAAAAAACGAGCATAACTTGGGTGGTGTGTCACTTCGAGAAAAACGGCCTAACCGGAAGTCCCAGAACTAGACACTCTGTGCTCGAGTTCTGTTGTTTTGGCCTACAGACCTCCGGCACAGAATGTCTACACTACAGCAAATGTTTTATCCTCGGCTACTGCACCTGGCCGTGCGGGAGTCAAGGATGAAATGTCCTTTTCAGCATGCGGCCCCATACTTCTCTGGTATGCAGCCGCGTGCCATTGAAAATGGCTACGCATGTCAGTGCTGACAACGCATGTCATAGGTTCGCCATCACGGTCCTAGGCCCTGGGATTAGAAAGTAGCTGGTTCTCCAAAGTGTTAGGTCAGGCATCCCGTAAAAGGCCCAGAAAGGCCCACTGGCATTTTCTGAGGAGGGCCTAACTTTCCAAGCAAAGTGGCAATGCTTCAGCTGAGTCCCACTCTGCACAGCAGGTGACACTTAGTTGCGGTGGTTCCTGGACAGGGATCTCGTCACTCCCTGTGTGACTTGGGGGTCCTACTGTCACATACTCACCCATCTGAAAGCCACTGGTAACCAGGGCTGCCCGGGCTGGCTGAGCGGGAATAGACCTCAACTCTGTTGGCCACCATGAAAGCCGAATAGAAACCTACTCCAAACTGGCCAATGATCTTGCTGCTGGCCTCTGCCTGGTTCTGCAGCGCATCCAGAAAGGCCTGCAGTGGCAAAGGCAAGTCAGAGGGAGGCAGTCCCCCTCCCTAGGAAGAACTGACATTTGTGACGCCCTGTGCACGTTCCTCTAACAAGGGCTATGACCCCAGATAATCCTCTAGACAACCACACCAAATATTTTTTCACCCCATTTTACACAGAAAGAACAGCAGCATAGAGTGTAAAGTGACTTGCCCAAAGACCCCAAGCTGGGCAGCAGAGGAACCGACCAGTTCTATATTTGAGTTACAGGGCCTGTAACCCCTGCCTGTCAGCCGCAGGCCCGCAGGTCACAAACCCAGGCACGAGGACACAACCATGACTCCCCTGCAGAAATCACGTCTCCCTGCAGAAAGAGAGGAGTGGCGTCCTCCCTGCTGGGGCAGCTGAGGGGCAGTGGGTACAGGGCTGTGACACACATGCCTGGCTGTGTGTTCTGTGTGCCTCCTAGATGCTAAGCTCCACGGGGGGAAGGGCACCCTAAGTATGCACCTTGTATGACACCAAAGGTACTTACTTGTTATAACTCACGTTTTCAAATTTCCTAAGATTAAAATCAAGTAAAATGACCATATTGATTGCTATGAACACTGTCCAACAGAACATTCTGCAACGATATAAATGTTCTACATGGTCCAATATGGTGGCTGCTGACTTCATTTGGCTAATGAGCACTTGAGCAGTGCCTGGCCCTAGTACAACCGAGGAACTGAATTTAAATTGTATTTAACTAATTTAAATTTAAATGGCCACATGTAGCTAGTGGCTACTGTATGAGATAGCACAGGCCTTCCTAGATAGAAATACAACAATAAATGTAATGGCAGGGAGTAAATAATGATAAAGAAGTTTTTTAAAAGTGGAAACTTCTTCCCTGGCCAGATAGAGCATCATCCCAAAGTGCAGAGGTGTTCAACCCCTGGTCAGGGCACATACAGGAATAAATCAATTCCTGCCTCTCTCTGCTCTCTCCCTTCCTCTCTTGCTAAGATGAATAAATAAAAACTTAAAAGAATAATAATAAAAGATTAAAAAAAATTTTAAAAAGTGGGAATTTCTGTAAATCACTTTGGACCAAGCACTTAGTGCGAAGTGCCATTTCAGGTGCCACTCAGGCCCACGAAACCAAACAAAAGCATTTGGTTACCATGGAGATACATGAAGGCAGCAGAGGGCCACCGGCTTGTCTTGGGCTGGCACAAAAACTGCTGGGAAGGACACCTTGACCACTAACACTGGCCTCCCCTATACACTTTGGGTCATACCAGCAACCAACCCCCGCAGTGGGCACTCTGTCCCCACAGAGGAGTTCTGGAGAACCATCCTGCCCAGTCCCTGCAGGCCAAATTTATTCTTGTGAACTGTGTTCTCTGAGAGTAAGGCATTTATTTCTGCCTACCCTCTTTGCCTCAAGCCTATGCAGCTCAAGTAACCACTGAGTAATGACTTAGAGAAAAGTGTCAGGAGGCAGAATGGCATATCCCAGACTTATAACAGGTTCTGAACCTAGGGCTGGTCAGTTTATACCTACTTGTGGAGTACTCATTCCAGCCTTTTTACCATAGAATAATAGCAACTTCCTCAGATGTCAGCCTGCCAATACAGTGAAATCATGTCACAAGGTGTTTCGACAGCACCAACACAGAGCTTACGCCAGAGAACACTCCTACTGAAGCTGGTGTTCAGAGTGTGCTGGGACCTACCCTTTGGTGGAAGCCACCTTTCAAGGACAGGAAGTAAGGGGCACTGGGCGACTTACCTTTGACCCTGACCTAGCGATTGTTCCCAGGTTGGACACCAACTCTTCTTGTGTCATCCCGATGCCAGTGTCCTAAGGAGAAAGACACACTAAGCACCAAAGTGCTGACCCCTGGGGAGGTGGGATGAGGTGTATGGACAGCCCGGGGGCACAAGTGGTGTCAATTACACTTGCTAGTCAGGGCCCAGAGAAGTAATGCTACACGGTCATCAGAAACAACAAATTCTAGTCATATCAGCCACAACTCTTGAGAAAACCTAACTAGAGGATAGACATATAAATCTAAGAAAGATGCCTGACCAGGTGGTGGCGCAGTGGATAGAGCGTCGGCCTGGGATGCGGAAGACCCAGGTTCGAGACCCCGAGCTCGCCAGCTTGAGCGCGGGCCCATCTGGCTTGAGCAAAAGCTCGCCAGCTTGGACCCAAGGTCGCTGGCTCCAGCAAGGGGTTGCTCAGTCTGCTGAAGGCCCGCGGTCAAGGCACATGTGAGAAAGCAATCAATGAACAACTATGGTGTCGCAACAGCAACGAGAAACTAATGATTGATGCATCTCACCTCTCTCCGTTTCTGTCTGTCTGTCCCTATCTATCCCTCTCTCTGACTCTCTGTCCCTATAAAAAAAAAAAAAGAAAATAGAAAAGAAAAGAAAGAAAACTGATCCAAAAATAAGACTGCACAGTGTCTCTCTTGATTTCTGACAAATGATTGAAGATAACTTGAGGGAGAAATGAAAAACAAATGGTGCTAAAGCACTGGATAGCCACAAGTAAAACATAAAGCTCAACCCTGACCTTTTATACAAAAATGTATCATGGACTATAATACTTTTAAAATAAATATAAAAGAATGTTGTTATAACTTTGGAATAGGCAGAGATTTCTTACTTCGGTCACTAAAAGCACAAAGCATAAACTGGACTTCATTAAAATTAAAAACGTTTGCTTTTCAAAAGCCACTCCTAAGAATATCAAAAGGCAAGCCACAGACTGGGAAAAGAGATCTACAAAATGTATGTCATATATAATTTTTATCAAGAACATAAAAAGAGCCTGACCAGGCGGTGGTGCAGTGGATAGAGCGTTGGACTGGGATACGAACGACCCAGATTCAAGACCCCGAGGTTGCCAGCTTGAGTGAGGGCTCATCTGATTTGAGCAAAAAACTCACCAGCTTGGGGACTCAAGGTCGCTGGCTCGAGCAAGGGGTTACTTGGTCTGCAATAGCCCCACGGTCAAGGCACATATGAGAAAGCAGTCAATGAACAACTAAGATGCCACAACGAGAAACTGATGATTGATGCTTCTCATCTCTCTCAGTTCCTGTCTGTCTGTCCCTATCTATCCCTCTCTCTGACTCTCGCTCTGTAAAAAAAAAAATAAAAAGAACATATAAAAAACTCTTATAACTCAATAAAGACAAACTGATTGATAATGAGCAAAAAAATCAGAAAAGACATTTCACAAAAGAAAATATACAAATGACAAAAAAAACACATGAAAAGATGTTCAAAAGCATCAATCACTAGGAAAATGCAAATTAAAAATGACAAGGAGATATCCACTAGAATGGCTAAGATTAAATGACTGACAATAACATGCCCTGGCCAGAGAGATTGGTTGGCTAGAGAATCATCCTAGAGTGCAGAGGGTGCCAGTTCCATCCCCAGTAAGGGCACATACGGGAACAGATCTATGCTCCTGTCTTTCTCCCTTCCTTTCTCTTGTCAGTAAAATAAACATTAAAAAAATTAAGTAAAAAACTACTGATACATCAACAACATGATAAGCCTCAAAAGCACTATGCTAAATCAAAGTCAGACTCAAAGACTACCTACTGTGTAACTATATCTATGAAATCTAGAAAATATAAAACATTAATGACAGAAAACATATCAGTGGTTGCTAGGGGCAGGGAAGAGGGAGGGAATATTGGGGCAATAACATCATGATGGTATGAGTTGTTACACAAAAGTGTACCCTGGTCAAAAATCAATGAATTGTACACTTGAACTTATTGATTTTTATTTTTTTGTATTTTATCTGAAGTGAGTGGGGAGGCAGAGACAGACTCTCGCATGTCCCCAACCGGGATCCACCCGGCAAGCCCACTAGGGGGTGATGCTCTGCCTGTCTGGGGCATTGCTCTGTTAGAACTGGACCCACTCTAGTGCCTGAGGCAGAGCCCTCCTCAACGTCCAGGCCAACTTTTGATCTAATGGAGCCTTGGTTGCAGGAGGGGAAGAGAAAGATAGAGAGAAAGAGAGAAAGGAGAGGGGGAGGGGTGGAGAAGCAGATGACGCTTCTCCTGTGTGCCCTGGCCAGGAATTGACCCCGGGACTTCCACCTGCTGGGCCAACACTCTACCACTGAGCTAACCGGCCAGGGCTTGAAATTGTTGAATTTTACTGTATGTATATCATACCTTAATAAAGCTTATTTAAACAACAACAAAGAAAGGCACCAACATACACAGACCAGAGAGAATAAGTGAACAAGAGAGCACAAGAGATGCCATATGGCAAAGTTCTAAGCACAGGAAGCCAATTAAAAATGCCACTTATAGCCCAGCTGAGGCACATCCTGCCACCCCTGCAGAGACACACCCCACAATTCTACCCATGACTCTAGGACAACAGGCCCTGAAGCAGCTGTCTCAGGAACATAAAGTCCCCTTCAAGTTCCTTTGCCTTTCTAAAAAACTTTTTTTAAAGATTTTATTCATTGATTTTACAGCGGTAGGGAGAGCAAGAAGTATCAACTCATAGTTGCTTTGCTTTAATTGTTCATTGGTTGCTTATTATGTGCCTTGACCGGCAAGCCCAGGGTCTCGAATCAGCAACTTCAGCATTCTAGGCTGATGATCCACTGTGCCACCAGAGGTCAGGCTGCCTTTCTACATTTTTTACCTTAAAACTTACAAAAGGTTACAACAGCAACCAAAAGTACTGCTTCATTTAAAGCAAGACTGTTAGCTGAACAGCAAGCTTGGATTAAAAATATGTAGTACTACAGAATATTTAATCTTGGGGAAAGACTTAAAAACAGATAAGAACAGTTAAAAATACAGAATACTCAACAAAAATATTTTTTAAATGAAATCTGTATTATTTCATTAACCAATGTAACCCCAATAAATTCAATAAAAAATTTTTTAATAATGTGGTATAGCCTGATCTGTGGTAGCGCAGTGGATAAAGCGTCGACCTGGGAACAATGAGATTGCCAGTTCAAAACCCTGCACTGGTCTGGTCAAGGCACATATGGGAGTTGATGCTTCCAGCTCCTCCCTCCTTTCTCTATCTCTCTCTCTCACTCTGTGTCTACTCTCTAAAATGAATAAATATAAAAAGAATTTTAAAAAAAGAAAAACCTAGTAATTCTTAAAAAAAAATGTGGTTTAAAAATGTTTAGATGTATAAATAAATTCATAGACAGCAAAAACCTAAATCGATAGATGTTAAAAGGTTGACAGTAGGTTATCTTGGAATAATGTAGTGATTTGAAATTTTCATCTTTTCTTATTAGTTTTTCCAAATTTTCTATATTGAGTGTTATTTTTATTCTATATTAAAACAAGAATTAAAAAAAACAACAACAAGAAGTATTATAATTATAAAGGCCTGACCAGGTGGTAGTACAGTGGATAGAATGTCAGAATGGGACACAGACGACCCAAGTTTGAAAGCATGAGGTTGCTGGTTTGAGTGCAGGCTCATTAGCTTGAACCAAAGGGTCACTAGTTTAAAGCCCAAGGTTGCTGGCTTGAGCCCAAGGTCACTGGCTTGAGCAAGGGGTCACTCGCTCTGCTACCACCCCTGTTCAAAGCCCATAGAGAAAGCAATCAGTAAACAACTAAGGAGCCGCAACAAAAACTTGATGCTTCTCATTTCTCTCCCTTCCTGTTTGTCCTTATCTGTCCCTCTCTCGGTGTCTCTGTCAAAAAAAAAAAAAACAAAACAAAGATGGTCAGCACAACACTTGGGGCCTATGATGTAAAAAGGGAGGCCCACCTGACCTGTGGTGGTGCAGTGGATAAAGTGTCCACCTGGAATGCTAGGGTCGCTGGTTCGAAACCCTGGGCTTGCCCGGTGAAGGCACATGTGGAAAGCAACTACGAGTTGCTTTCTTCCTACTCCCCCCTACCCTTCCTCTTTCCATAAAACCAATAAATTAAAACCTTAAAAAAAAAAAAAAAAGGTAGGTCCAGCCTGACCAGGCGGTGGCACAGTGGATAGAGCAGTGGTTCTTAACCTGGGTTCGGTCTCAGGGGTTCTGAGAAGCCTCTGCCACAGAAGCCAGAATAAAGTAATACCGTAATTTGTTGTGAGTTCATGCACTTTGTTGGTTTTGTTCTTTGAGCAAGGTGATGTTCATGCACAGCTCATTTGTGCACCAGTAAGAAAACATATACCTATGTCTTGAATTTGGGAAAAAAAATCATATTTTATTTATCACTAAAAAAGGGTTCGGTGAATGAGCATATGAAACTGGTGGGTTCGGTACCTCAAAAAAGGTTAAGAACCACTGGGGTAGAGCGTCGGACTGGGATGCGGAAAACCCAGGTTTGAGACCCCGAGCTCACCAGCTTGAGTGTGGGCCCACCTGGCTTGAGCAAAAGCTCACCAGCTTGGACCCAAGGTTGCTGGCTCCAGCAAGGGGTGGCTCGGTCTGCTGAAGACCCGCGGTCAAGGCACATGTGAGAAAGCAATCAATGAACAACTAAGATGTCGCAACGAAAAACTGATGATTGATGCTTCCTACCTCTCCCCGTTCCTGTCTCTCTGTCCCTATCTATCCCTCTCTCTGACTCTCTCACTGTCCCTTAAAAAAAAAAAAGCTGACCTGTGGCGGCGCAGTGGATAAAGCGTCGACCTGGGAACACTGAGGTCGCCAGTTCAAAACCCTGCACTGGTCCGGTCAAGGCACATATGGGAGTTGATGCTTCCAGCTCCTCCCCCCTTTCTCTCTTTCTCTCTCTCTTTCTCACTCTGTGTCTCCTCTCTAAAATGAATAAAATAAATATAAAATAAAATAATTTTTTTTTTTTTTTAAAAAAAAGGTAGGTCCAATCTCTTCTGTACCAATGTGTGAAGAGGGACACTGCCCAGTCACCAGTGCTGGCATCAAACAAGAGGCAGGGGTTGTGCCACCTGTAGGAGCCAGGAGGAGGTACCTGGATTGTGATCGTGCCTTTCTCAGTGTCAGTCTGCAAGTGAATCTCCATTTCCGGCAGCGTCTGGCCTTCAGACACCAGCTTGTGGCGCAGCTTTTCCAAGGCATCACTAGCGTTGGAGACCAGCTCCCGTATAAACACCTAGGAAGGAAAAGAACACGCTAACAAGGCAGGATCTATTTGGTTAGCAGCGTTTGCAACAACTGCTAAAAAACAGGGGAAAATTGCCAAGGAATATTCAATTTTTTAACCGTAAAAACTTTCTACTTTACTCAAAGGCTGTTTCTCCAGGTTAGGTCACAAAATAGTTAAAGGCAATTGCTTCTCTTTGACATAGCTTTATATATTATAGTAAACTCTAACTCTACTGTTCCTTCCGGAAAAACAAGCCTGAAAGTACATGTCATCTGTTAACTAAAAATTTAAGAAGAACCCTCTGAGAAACCACTTCTTTCCCATTTCTTGCCCAAGGACGAGAAAATAATTCCCAAACATTTCTCTCCTACTCACTGAAGAAAGATTCTCATTTAACACGGGATCATCAAAAACCAAATCGACCATGTTCAGGATAAAAAAGGGCCACAGACCCATGCACCTATTGGTATCTGAAAAGCACCTTGACCTCAAACAGACCCTCTACTTACAGTGAGAGCAGCACAAAGATGGGGAGGGAGTGGGGGCTAGTCTGACCCCCAAGGTAGCAAGCTGGACACCACAAAGATAAGCGATATAATATTTCATAGCAGAAGCCCTGGAAATATTTCTTGAAAAGTCCCTTTTAACTTTGGAATTTGGTGCTTTACCCTTCTTCAAAATTCTTCTTGGCACTCTAGTAATGAGCACAGAAACAATAATGGCCTATTTGTTCTTTAATTTTTTCATGGTCTGTCATCCCTAGACGAGTTTTAACCCCTCAAAAAGGTCCATGTGCCTGACCAGGCAGTGGTGCAATGGATAGAATGTCGGCCTGAGACTTGGAGCACCCAGGTTCAAAACCTCAAAGTTGCTGCCTTGAATGAGGGCTCATCCAGCTTGAGCACAGGCTCACCAGCTTGAGTGTGGGATCATAGACATAATCCCATGGTCGCTGGCTTGAAGCCCAAAGGTCACGGGCTTGAGCCCAAGGTCTCTGACTTGAGCAAGGGGTCACTGGCTCAGCTGGAGCCCCCAGTCAAGGCACACATGAGAAGCAATCAATGAATAACTAAGGTGCCGCAACTATGAGTTGATGCTTCTCAACTCTGTCCCTTCCTGTCTGTCCCTGTTGGAACTGCCGCCCACCTCTCGCTTACTGGTAGCTAAGATCAGGACCTGTCTAAATGAAATACCTTCTCATAGTTAATATACTATCTAGCACTTCTCCCAGAATAGTATAAAAATAGTTTCGCCAAAAGCAAGCTTGCTAGTGCTGGGAGTGATGAACAGGTACCGCACCTCTTTTTCTGAGTACAAGGAACGGGCAACAATGTCCAGAAGCTTCTTTGTCTCAGCCTGGAACTCATGTTTGGAAATGGAACCTAGTAATAAGTCACAGACACAACCAATAAAGTTTTATGTCTATTTCCGTGGAAGAATATGCTATGTAATATTCAAGAGAATGTTTAAGATAATGAATTTTAAATGTTTTGCAAAAGAGTAAATAAAAAGAAACCAACTCTCTGCGGCTCTATGGTAGGAGGTCTCGGGAGCAGAACAAACCCAATGGTTCCCCTTTGTTTCCACAGAGAGGGGCAAATGGGTACAGCTCTCATCCGCCACCCACCTCTAAGGTCTACCACAAGGGACTAGAGGCCGGCACTTCCCAAAGTGTCCCGCGTGAAAACTGGGCTGGTTCCAACCAGCAGACCCTGGGTTCTATTCTTCCAAACAGTGGTTTCCAAATTAATTACTTAGAAAGCAAAATAACAAGAAAACCTCATTCTCTTCTTAACCTAAACATCAAATATTCTGTTGTCTCATTTAAAAGCCAGAAATTTAAAAGCCACTTTGGGATTGGCTCTAGAGACTGCTTCTCTACACTTCTTAGGAACGGAAGGACTTCAGCTTGTGGTCCTGCATCAGCGGAGCCAAGACTGAGTTTCCTTCCCACTTTCATGATTACTAGCAGATGTGCCATGAATCAGGACCCAGAGGTTGCTCCGCCGCAAACCCATTGGTAACCACCAGAGGGGGCAAAACACACCAGAATGAGAGTTCGAGGCTCCTACAGAGGATGCATTCACTGTTTTGGGGGACCCTACCTCTAACCAAGACCTTCCTGTGTCTGAAGCAAGCGGGTGGCTCCATCAGTTATTACCGTACGTCCACCTCAAAAACCTCCCTTCATAAGCCAGCCAGGCGCTAAGGCTTCCCAGACCCCAACTCAGCGGAACAGAGTACCCTGCACTGCCTCGGTGCTGCTGATGATAGAGTGGAGGGGCTCTTCCTTCCGGTCCTCAGCAGCTTGCGAGCTGAACGGACGTTCAACGTGGAAGCTCGAAGCCAGGCTTCGCCTGGGGAGGCCGGACTGGACTGGCGCCTTCCAAGGACATAGAACTGGTTTTCCTAAAAATAACAAACGTGCACAAAGAAGGAGTTTATTAATAAGCGCTCAGAAACAGATTCCCTAATGTGCTCATAAACGTTTTGGTAGCATATCCTCACACATGTCAAATAACAATAAAAGTATCAGAACTCAGGGGTGAGCTCTGAAGGCAGGCGGGATCCTTTTGGTCCCATTTCCCACATATGCCCCCCAGTGAGATCTTGTATAAACGTCCCCAACTTGAACATCCCTCGTCGCTCAATGCTCACGGCTCCCACAGGGGCCTGAATAACAACAGGCAAACCTTCCTTACATTGTAACTACAATTAAAAAAACGGAGAAATCATGTCCCCTAAGAAGAATCCAACTATTTAAATGTTAATATTTTGAAAAAGTCTCATTATTTAAAGAATCTTTGTTGATTTCTTTCCCTTTCTTGTCCAAAAGTGTCAAGATTTTTAAAAATTACTGTATTCAAACTGAAAAGCAGGGCATGATCTCTTCCACCTATACCCAGGAAAGGGCGTTCCACAGCCTTTTGCATTTGTTTTCTGTAACCTGCTCAGCACAGTGGACCCAGGAACCACACAAAGGAAGATGGGAAACCGGTGATCTGACACGACTATCTCCATCCTGGCTGACAGATGCATCCTCTGCCTCCACGTACTACAAACACAGGCAGATACTCCCCTGTACCTGGCAGGAACCAAACCCCTACTAGCAGCCCTCAGGACAGTGTCATGCACCGACTCCAGGACCACCAGCCTGGGGACTGGCATCATGTATGTGCTTCACGGCCAATGCTTCCAAGGATACAGGCCAGAAATGCAAGACCCTCCGTGTGAACGTCTAGACCAGGGGTCTCCAAACTATGGCCCGCAGGCCGCATGTGGCCCCCTGAGGCCATTTATCTGTCCCCGCCGCACTTCCGGAAGGGGCACCTCTTTCATTGGTGGTCAGTGAGAGGAGCACAGGATGCATCTGCACCCATAGTTCCCATTGAAATACTGGTCAGTTTGTTGATTTAAATTTACTTGTTCTTTATTTTAAATATTGTATTTGTTCCCGTTTTGTTTTTTTACTTTAAAATAAGATATGTGCCGTGTGTATAGGGATTTGTTCATAGTTTTTTTATAGTCCGGCCCTCCAATGGTCTGAAGGACAGTGAACTGACCCCTTGTGTAAAAAGTTTGGGGACCCCTGGACTAGACCTTACTGCACTGCGCCTGCCTGGTACGTACTATATATGTGAAGAGACAGAGGGATTCAGGCTGTCCTGATGGTTAAACAGTTTTTCTTATTTATTCATTTTAGAGGGGGAAAAAAGAGAGGAGACCGAAAGAGAGAGAGAGAAGGGGGAGGAACAGGAGGCATCAACACCTATATGTGCTTTGACCAGGCAAGCCAGAGGTGTGGAACCAGCGACC
Source organism: Rhynchonycteris naso (assembly GCA_037038555.1). Taxonomy (NCBI): domain Eukaryota; kingdom Metazoa; phylum Chordata; class Mammalia; order Chiroptera; family Emballonuridae; genus Rhynchonycteris; species Rhynchonycteris naso. The sequence continues at coordinate 196,907,649 of CM073000.1, read as the reverse complement.
TCAGTGTTCCAGGTCCATGCTTTATCACCCGACAGTTTTAAAAGTCAACATATCAAGCCTAACCAGGCGGTGGTGCAGTGGATAGAGCGTCGGACTGGGATGTGGAGGACCCAGGTTTGAGATCCCGAGGTCACCAACTTGAGTGTGGGTTCATCTGGCTTGAACAAGGCTCACCAGCTTGAGCCCAAGGTCGCTGACTCAAGCAAGGCGTCACTCGGTCTGCTGTAGCCCCCTGGACAAGGCACATATTAGAAATCAATCAGTGAACAACTAAGGAACCGCAACAAAGAATTGATGTTTCTCATCTCTCTCCCTTCCTGTCTATCCCTATCTGTCCCTTTCTCTGACTCTGTCTCTGCCACAAAAAAGAAAAAGGTCAACATATCGACTTCCACAAGCCTACAAGGTATAAAAGCTTGACTTTTTTAAAGCTTATTTCTGGATTTCTAAATAACATGGCCTAAGCCTTTATCTAAATGCCTAACACCATAAAAACATCTGTCCCAACTCAAAAAATACTCAATTTCCAGTCTAAATATTTAATTTTCTGTGCTTAATTACAGTATTTATCCATACAGCTAAAAACAAACAAAAACAACCCAAACCCTGGGGCATTTCTTCCTTCTGGAATTAAGTGATATGTGGTGAGAAGGTTGAATAAACCAGGGCTGGCCTGGTCTGCACCAGGCCAGGGGTACTGGAGTCCCTGAGCTCCCAACTGGCCCCCACCCCAGGCACGAAGACCATGGGTGAGCTCCTCCCACCAGGGCCAACACTCATGGACACATCTGGAGACACAAGCAGATTTCCCACCAAAGGTGGGGGACCTTGAACTTCAAGAGAGAAACCAGTCAGAGTAGGATAAAGGAGAGATGTTTGAGGAAGGTTAGACTTAAATCCACCTTAGGACAGGATCTGGATTTGAATTCTAAATGACACACTGGGACTGCCAAGAGTATAAGCATCAAAGCCACTAACATGAGGAGGTCCTCCAGAAAAGGAAGAGTGGAGAGCTCAGCAATCACAGGTTGGTGGGGTTCTTGACCACGTCTCCATGTGAGCAGCCTCCGCAAACAATGAAAGCATTTTCGAAATTCTTTCATCTAATATTCCCTTTACCATGTTGCACCTTCTAGCTGGCCACACGGAAGGAGAGAGGTGCAGGCTTTCAGTCTTTCAGTAGTGACATGAAGGTAGCACCCACCATGGTCCCTGTCCCACCTCCAGCCACATGACTCCCCTGTCTAGTCCCTTGTCCCCACATAGTTTGGAGCAGGTCTCCTGCAGCAGTGTTCTCTCCAATCCATCCTTTAAACTTCTACACACTCAGCTTCTGACACCAATTCCATCTTATTTCCCAAGTTCTGGCGAACTTATTCCTGAATGCAACCTTGCCAACTCTAAATGCTTCAGGCTGGTATTCCAAACCCTCCACCAAACTACCCACAAACCAATGGAACCCTCCCGCCTCCCAGACGCCCCGGCCCAGCAGCTTTGCTGACATCCTTCCTGCTCCTTGTGCCCTACCTGTATGGTCAGCAACACTGCCATGTCTCTGCCCTTCTCTCCCTGTAGCAAGCTCAGTCTTGCCATATGGGGAGCGCTTCACAAGTTCCTACTCACATGTCCCCAAAACATTAGATAACACATCACACACTCAAGTACAGATGCTGGTTTTCCTCACTGACGAATTTTATTTGGAGTATTCTTGATCCATTCTATTTGCATAAAAGCAGAACTTACTGAATTGATCATTTCTCTCTCCTGTCCCACACTGCTCTGCTAACAGAGTCCTTTCCTTGCCATCTGTCCTTTGGTCTTCAGAAAAGAACAGGTTGCCTTCCTCCACTGCCTCTCAGGTAAAACCATCTGTACCCCCCAAAAAACAGAAATCATAGGAAATTGAAAAATTCAGAGGCTAACAGCTCTTAATATTTTGAGACCTCCATAAACTACCTGTTCTAAACTTGCCCCCATATTGGTTTGGGGGAGGAGGGAGAGTAGCTGTTTAATTTATGGCTAGCAGAGTTTTTGTTTTAATTTCTAGTCTTGCATGTATACATAATCAAGAATACATCTTAGAGATCATTCCAAATCAGTATAGAAAGCAGCTTATTCTTTATAACAAACACAAAATATTCCACTATAATGGGTAAGTATTCAACTAGTGCTCAACTAATGCACGTTTAAACTGCTTCCAGTCTTGTGCTGTTAAAATGATCCTCCAAAGTGCTAAAGAGTTATCTACCGCATGCTGTCCTTCATGAAAGAGAAAATACAGAAGAATCTGTTTCCAAAAGAAACAAAGGAAGAATAAACTACAAATTAATGAGATCATGTATTCATTTCCTAGGAATGCTGTAACCAAGTCACACAAAATGGGTGGATTAAAACAATAGGAATTTATTCTCTCACAGTCTTGGGGGGCAGAAAGCCAAAATAAAGGTGTTGGCAGGGCTGATTCCTTCTGGAGGTACAGGGAGAGTTTGTCCATGGCTGTCCCCAAGCTTTCAGTGTTGCCTGCAATCCCTGATGCTCACTGGCTTGTAGATGCCTCACTCCAATCTCTGCCTCTGTCATCACACACCTTCTCTTCCCTGTGTGCATATCCTGTGTCCAAATATACCTCTTCTTGGAAGGATACTAGTTAAGACTAGATTTGGGGCTTTCAACACAATGTAACGTCATCTTAACTTACTACATCTGCAAAGACCCTATTTCCAAATAGGGTCAAATCCACAGGTTATGGGGAGTTAGAACTTGGACATACTTTTCTGGTGGCACACAATTCAAATGGTAAGAAATTGGTGGCCCTGGCTGGGTGGCTCAGTGAACAGAGAGGGCCATCCTACAGTGCCGAGGTTGCAGATTCGGTCTTCCGGTCAGGGCATATAGTCTCCAACGAGTGCACAACTAAATGAAACTAGTGATGCCTCTCCCTTCCCTCTCTCTCTCAAATCAATGAAAGAGTAAAATAAAATTAAAAAAAAGATTGGTTGACCACAACAGTGGTTTTTAAGCTTTTTACCTTGAGGACTGGTGAAAATCGAATTATTTCAGAGACTGCTAAAGCAGAAATCACCCTGAGAATAAGCGAATGTGACTAAGATCACTGGGTCTGTAATCCTTATACAACATCAGGGTGGTTACCTCTTTTTTTTTTTTTTTTACAGGGACAGAGAGAGAGTCAGAGAGAGAGATAGATTGGGAAAGACGGACAGGAATGGAGAGAGGTGAGAAGCATCAATCATTAGTTTTTCGTTGCCGTTGCGACACCATAGTTGTTCATTGATTGCGTTCTCACATGTGCCTTGACCGCGGGCCTTTAGCAGACCGAGCCACCCCTTGCTGGAGCCAGCGACCTTGGGTCCAAGCTGGTGAGCTTTTGCTCAAGCCAGATGGGCCCGCGCTCAAGCTGGCGACCTCGAGGTCTCGAACCGGGGTCTTCCGCATCCCAGTCCGACGCTCTATCCACTGCACCACCGCCTGGTCAGGCCAGGGTGGTTAACTCTTGTGGAGCAGAACAAACTCTCTGGCTGAGCGGTCCACAGCCTAGAGTTGGGAAACACTGGACTACAAGGCGTATGTGTGCTAGTTTCCCCGGGCTGCCACACCCAAGTACCGCAGACTAGGCAGCTTAAACAACAGAAACTTATCTCACAGTTCTGGAGGCTGGAAGCCCAAAATCAAAGTGTCGGTTCCTTCTAAGGCTGAGAGGGAGAATCTGTTCCAGCTGCTCTTCCTGCTTCTGTAGCCTCAGGTCCTCCTTGGTTTGTGGGTAGTTTTCTCCTCCCTGTGTCTTCACATCGTTTCCCCTGTCTGTGCCTACGTTCAAATTTCCCTTTTCTAAGGACACAGCCACATTGGATTAAGGTCCACCCCAATGACCTCATCTTAACTTGATCATATGCAAAGACCCTATTTTCAAATACGGTTACATTCACAGGTGCTGGGGGTATAACTGAACTCACAACAGGTATGTGGGAATAGAAAGGAAAGCAGAGGGATTGGGAACGGGGTAGCAGAGCTGAGGGGAATGTGGCATTTCTGAGGGTACCTGTTTGAGGATCTCTGACTCTCAGAACCATGGTAATATTTCACATACTCAAAAAGTAAAGAATTGAGGACAATTTGACTTTGGGTGATGGGTACACAATATAATCAAATGTCAAAATAACCTGGAAATATTTTCTTTGAACATATGTACCCTGATTTATCAATGTCACCCCATTAAAATTAATAAAAAAAGAATAACATTTTTAAACTGATCATATAATTATATAACATGTACAGCTTATCATTTAAAATGTTTTCCGTTGTAAGTAATTCAAAAACAAAATCAAATGTACATTTTTTAACAATAAAGAGAATTAGCTGGTTAAAAAAAGAAAAAGTAAAGTATTTAGAGCAAGCAGGGTTTGTGGGGAACAGCAAATGAAACACAAACAGTAACAAATGTTCAAAGCTGTATCACAAACTACCTAACCAGACTGGAAGGCTGAACCTAAGGAACTTCAGAACGTGGTATTTTGACTGTATACTGTAAAGCCAACCTCAAAGGTTACTGTACCAGAATCGTTAGCCATTCTGACACTGCTCTAGTATATACAAAGATCAAGCAAGCAAGTATATGGTGGATCCTGGGTCAGGAGAACAGAGTTACAAATAAGGAGAAGGGAGGCCAGGAGGAACCCTGTGGTGCTACACCGGAACGGGAAGCCTCAGCAGGAACTCCTGAGTTTTCAGACACATACAGATCCCATGTAGAAATAAGCACTGAGGTGCGTGCGTGTACGCGTGCGTGAGAACACGTACATTATTTCCTAGTTCTCTCCACTGACAGGCCTACAGGCAATGACACCCCAGTAGCAATCAGCACAGCTGGCACCAGGGAGAGCGACCATCCTGGAACTGCCCACTTGAAAGTCCCATCTCCCAGGGAGTACCTTCTACCTGGGCAAAGCAGGGTGGGCAGCTACCCTCTCTGGCACCAGATCTTGGTTTGTAAATACCATTCTCCACTGAAAGGAACCAGGGCCGTTAGGAAACACACAGACAAGCCTGGAGTACCTTGTGGTACCAGAAAATGACGAAGGACTCAGAAATGATAGGGCTTGTCAAGAGGACACAGGCTCCCAATGGCAAAGTCTAGGACAATCCTAGCAACAACATAATGGAAGCAATAGACTGTAAACTGACAAATAAAACAAGTAACTATTAGTCTATCGTTAAATAATAAATAAATGGAGGTAAGAAAGGAACTCCTCCTTACAGTAGAATTGCAATTAATATATAAGGAATGAGGGAATAGACAATCACCATTAGGCAAGCACAGTAATAGTAGTAACAAGTATAAATTGTTGAAGGTCCACCAGAAATAGAATATTTGCATAATGTCAAAGTATCTCCAACAAGATACTTATTGATTTTAAAGTGAAAAACAGTAGCGTACCATGGAAAAAGTGGCAAATATCCCCTAAGTGACCACAATCACCATCATCAGGAATGAGATAAGTCAACATCCTGCAACTCCTGGTACGGTGAGAGGACATAGCCTCCCTTCTGTCCTATTCTTGCCAGAAATGCATCTCAATCTAATCATAAGAAAACATCAGACAAACCCAAAGTGAGGGACCCTCTATAAAGTAACTAGTTAAAGAAATCAAGGTCCTGAAGGACAAACACCATCTGAGGAACCATCATAGACCCAAGGAGACTGACAGAACATAACTAAGTGTAATGTGGAATCCAGGACCCTAAAAAACGACATCAATGGGAATAATGGCTAAATTAAAATCACATCAGCAGAACCTGACCAGGCGGTGGTGCAGTGGATAGAGCGTTGAACTGGGATGCTCAAGACCCAGGTTCGAGACCCTGAGGTCACCAGCTTGAGTGCGGGCCCATCTGGCTTGAGCTAAAGCTCGCCAGCTTGGACCTAAGGTTGCTGGCTCCAGCAAGGGGTTGCTCGGTCTGCTGAAGGCCCGCAGTCAAGGCACATGTGAGAAAGCAATGAATGAATGACTAAGGTGTTGCAACGAAAAACTAATGATTGGTGCTTCTCATCTCTCTCCATTCCTGTCTGTCTGTCTCTATCTATCCCTCTCTCTGACTCTCTCTCTGTCCCTGTAAAAAAAAAAAAAGATAAAAAAGAAATCACATTGGCAGATAAGTTAGTAGTGCGGTGTCAGTGTTATTTCAGCTGTCAGTAGTTGCACCACAGTCGTGTAAGATATTGTAGGGGAACCAGCTGAAGGGAAAGAGAATCCTGAGTACTACTTTTGTAATATCTCGGTAAAGTATGACTTATAAAAATAGAATGTTTAAAAAAAAAAAAAATAGAATGTTTCGCCTGACCAGGCGGTGGCGCAGTGGATAGAGCGTCAGACTGAGATGCAGAGGACCCAAGTTCGAAACCCTGAGGTCTCTGGCTTGAGCACAGGGTCGCTGGCTTAAGCACAGGATCATAGACATGACCCCATGGTCACTGGCTTGAGCAAGGGGTCACTCGCTCTGCTGTAGTCCCCCCCGGTCAAGACACATATGAGAAAGCAATCAATGAACAACTAAGGAACTGCAACGAAGAATTGATGCTTCTCATTGCTCTCCCTTCCTGTCTGTCTGTCCCTCTATCTGTCAAAATAAATAAATAAAAATAAAACAAAAAGTTTCAAAATAAGACTGCTTCAAGGAATATTCTTGTATATGTGTCATTTCATTTATGTATGAGTTTACACCCTAGGACACATCTAGAAATGAAATCACCAGCTCCAAGGCTATGTCCAGTTAAAAGTATAGTCAATGTTGCCAAGTCACCCTCCAGAGAGGCTGTATCAGTTTACATTCTCACCACCAACAGATGAAAGTGTGTATAAGCCCACACTCCTACCAACAAGTGTTATTTGAAAACTTTTTGCTCTATCAGTCAGGTAAAAATTTCACTGTAGTTTTTCATTTACATTTCTCTTACTATAAGCAATATTGAGTATCTATCCATATTTTAAAATATTTTCTATTTCCTTTTTTGTTAATGGACTGTTGATTTCCTCTGATCATTTTTCTACCACATTTTTCATCGTTTTCTTATTGATTTGTAAGAGCTCTTTATATATTAAGGAAATTAGTCTTTTTGTAAAGGCCTTTGCCACTCCAAGATTAAATAATTTTTCCATGTTTTATTTTTACTATGTTTTTTTGTTTTTTCCCCACTTAGTACTCAAAATACTTTTAAAATAATTTAATATGTTGTTTATAATGGGAGTAATGTAAGTCCTCATAGTTTGGAAAAGGGAAAAATTAAGTAATCTAACATTTCCAACCAGGACTTTAAGACTCGCCAACATAATTCCAAGTTTATATTAGTCAAGAGCACTGTTTAAAGCAGGCTTGATTTCATGTTAGCTGAAATTTTTATATGACTTTTAAGAACAAACCAATAACGCAATAATAAATATGCCTGAACCAGATAAAAACACACTCTCTGCACAATATCTGTCTTCATGTTTCCTCTATACCCTATGGGAAAACCACAAACCTCAGTGTCAAGCTACAATGTCACAATGTTAATCTATTTGGTGGTTTGGGGTTGCACAAAATGGGAAGCACCAATAATATGAATCTCAAAACTGCACACACACACCTGCTAGTGCTCCTGCTTTCTACCTGCAGCCACACCCAGCATGAGGCCCTCTCTTCCATCAGGCCTTCTGTCCCCCAAGGTCACAATAGTCTCCCCCTACTATAAATTCAGAACACTTATTCTCTCTACTGCTCATGTAAAACTTCTGCAAGAAGCCATCCTGTTGCATTTCTTCTATTAACTTTCTGGTGGGGTTTTTTTTTTTTTTTCTTTTTGAGATAGAGATAGGATCGGAGAAAGTGGAAGGACAGAGAGATGATAAGCATCAATCAACTTGTAGTTGCTTCACTTTATTATTTAAGATTTTTATTTTTTTTATTTTATTCATTTTTTTAGAGAGAAGACACAGAGTGAGAGAGAGAGAGAGAAAGAGAGAAAGGGGGGAGGAGCTGGAAGCATCAACTTCCATATGTGCCTTGACCAGACCAGTGCAGGGTTTTGAACTGGCGACCTCAGTGTTCCCAGGTTGACGCTTTATCCACTGCGCCACCACAGGTCAGGCCTATTTAAGATTTTTAAAATTGACTTTAGACAGGAAAGAGAGAAAGGCAGGAGGAAGAGCGGGAAACATCAGGTTACAACCTGATGTTCAGGTTACGACCACGTTGCTTCTCGCATGTGCCTATATCCGGCAAGCCCAGGGTTTCAAACAAGCAACCTTAGCATTTCATGTCGAATGCTTTATCCATTGTACCACCAAAGGTCAGGCATAGTTGCTTCATTTTAGTTGTTCATTGATTGCTTCTCAAACGTCCCTTGACTGGGGAGGGGGTGTCAAACTGAGCCAGTGACTCCTTGCTCAAGCCAGCGACCTTGGGATCATGTCAATGATCCTGCACTCAAGCCAGCGACCTTGGGATCATGTCAATGATCCTGCACTCAAGCCAGCAACCTTGGGATCATGTCAATGATCCTGCACTCAAGCCAGTGACCCCAGCTCAAGCCAGCAAACCCGCACTCAAGCAGACCAGCCGGCAACCTTGGGGTTTTGAACTGGGAACCTAAGCGTCCCAGGTTGATGCTTTATCCACTGAGCTTCCACCAGTCAGGCTCTTCTATTAACTTTTTGTTGATGTATAAGTTAGGTCACCAAATTAACAAGCTTTTATTTCTTAGTATCAAACTTTTTCAAACACATCCACATTTCTGTTTCAAGAACATCCACATTTCTTGAGATGCCAAAGAATCTACTGGAGAAGAAACTCTTTTTATAATCAAGAAACTTTTTTTTTTTTACAGAGACAGAGAGAGGGACAGATAAGGACAGAGAAACAGGAAGGAAAGAGATGAGAAGCATCAATTCTTTGTTGTGGCACCTTAGTTGTTCATTGACTGCTTTTTCACACATGCCTTGACCAGTGGGGCTACAGCAAAGCGAGTGACCCCTTGCTCAAGCCAGCGACCTTGGGCTTCAAGCCAGTGACCTTTGGCCTCAAACCAGCGACCATGGGGTCATGTCTATGATAGCACAATCAAGCCAGTGACCTCGGAGTTTTGAACCTGGGTCCTCCGCGTCCCAGTCTGACGCTCTATCCACTGCTCAACCACCTGGTGAGCATAAATGTCACTGTGCTCAAGTAGAACATTCAGGCAGCCAAGAGATGGCATTAGTGGTCCTACAAGGTCATTTTCATTTATGTATTTTTTATTGATTGATTTTAGAGAAAGTGGAAGGGAAAGTGAGAGAGAGAGAGAAACATCCTTTTGTTATTTCACTTTATTTATGCATTCACTGATTGATTCTTGTATGTGCCCAGGTTAGGGCCAACAATCTTGGTGTATCAGGACAATGCTCTAGTCTAACCTAATGAGCTACCTGGCCAGGATCCTGCAAGGCCATTTTTGACTAGTAAGCAGCAATTAAAAATACAAGTAAGAAACTGCTAAGTAAGACAGATGAGTCAAAACACAATGGGTATTTCTTTTCCTTTTTAAAAAAATCACCTCTTTCTCATCTATCAGTCAAAATCCTTACTATGGTTTTGTTTCCTACTGCATCTTAAGTTATGTGCTTTAGACACAGACACATAGTATTTTAAGCTGTGAGAAATACACTGATTATTTTTCTGGAATTGAATATCGTACTCAGATCATCTCTCATTTTACCAAGTATGATATAAATAAGAACTATTTCACATTTTGTCTTTCTTTTTTTCTTTAAGTGAGAGGAGGAGAGACAGTGATACAAAGTCGCACACGCATCCCACCCAGATCCACCTGCAACCCCATCTGGGACCGTTGCTCACATCACCTGAGCTATTTATAGCTCCTAAGACTGATGCAATCAGATCAATCAAGCTATCCTCAGCACCCAGGGCCATGCTTGAACCAATCGAACTACTGGCTGAGGGAGGAGAAGAGGTAGAGAAAAAGGAGAGAGGGGGGAGAGAAGCAGATGGCCGCTTCCTCAGTGTGCCCTGACTGGGGATCAAACCCAGGATGTCCATATGCCCGGCCAATGTTCTATCCACTGAGCCAAATGGCCAGGACTCACTTTTGACTTAACTCTACTACACAGAGGGGTTCCTTCCTATGTGGCTGAGCTGTAGCCTAGCTGCCAAACCTCCTGTGGATAACAACCACGATCTGAGGAGCAACAACAGAGAGACTACCTGAGCTCTAGCGAATCAACATAAGCAGGCAGACTCTGGGGGAGAACTGACACTGGGAAGAAAGACACAGCACAGAATGAAGGCAGGTTCCATGAAGGCTGGCTAAAATTATTAGAGAAAAGGTACATGATGTGCACTTTTTCTGGCCAGAGGAGAGATTGGGGTAACCATAGAAGCTAAAAGTACCTGACCAGTGGTGGCACGGTGGATAAAGCGTTGACCTGGAACACTGAGGTCGCTGTTCAAAACCCTGGCTTGCCTGGTCAAGGCACACATGGGAGTTGATGCTTCCTGCTCCTCCCCCCAACCCCCTCTAGCACTCTCTCTTCTCTCTAAAATCAACAAATAAAATATTTTTTAAAATATGTAAAATAAATAAATAAATAAAGCTGTGGGGATGAGGGGGGCTGGCCGCCAAGCTCAACCCTTCTGAGTCACTTTGAAATGGCAAAGAGAGCCTGACCAGGCAGTGGCACAGTGGACAGTGTTGGACTGGGACGCAGAGGACCCAGGTTCAAAACCCCGAAGCCCCCAGTGTGAGCGCAGGCTCATCTGGTCTGAGCAAGGGGTCACTCTTAGCTGTAGCCCCCCAGTCAAGGCACATATGAGAAAGCAATTAATGAACAACTAAGGTGCCACAATGAAGACTGATGCTTCTCATCTCTCTCCCTTTCTGTCTCTTGGTCCCTATTTGTCCCTCTCTCTGTCTCTGTCACAAAACAAAAAAATTTGCAGAGAGGTACACACGGCCTCTCAGAACTTACCCTGACATAAGCAGAGGAACTCCCTGCAGTGTCGTCTGCGGGACACAACATGGTTGGGAGATGGATCTCCTTATAGTCAACCTGGAGTATTATGTAAGTTCAAGTTCTAGTCAGGCCTGTGGTTATGACATGTAGGCAGCTGCAGGAAGAGGGCCAGGTCTGGCAGGCCCAGCACAATTCAATCAATAGTCCCTGATCTCAGACCCCTTCTGGAACTGTACCCCAGTTCACACAGTTCATCTTTACAAGCTCAGATAAAGGGACAGATGCCAACAGAGCCGCACACAATTCCTTTCAGGAACAACTTTTAGACAGTACTTCTGGTGACCCTGTGAGGAAATAGTTCAACACAGCAGGAAACAGTCTGAGCCCAGTGGAGGGTGATTTGACTGAATCTGTCAAGATTCAGCCTGGCCTGTGACGGCGCAGTGGATAAAGCATTAACCTGGAATGCCGAGGGCGCCAGTTAGAAACCCTGCGTTTGCCTGGTCAAGGCATGTATGAGAAACAACTACAAGTTGATGCTTCCCGTTCTTCTACCCACTTTTGCTCTCTCTCTCTCAAATCAATAAGTAAAATCTTTTAAAAAAAGATTACAGCCTGACCAGGGGGTGGCGCAATGGATAGAGCGTCGGACTGGATGCTCAAGACCCAGGTTCGAGACCCCGAGCTCGCCAGCTTGAGCGCGGGCCCATCTGGCTTGAGCAAAAAGCTCGTCAGCTTGGACCCAAGGTTGCTGGCTCCAGGAAGGGGTGGCTCGGTCTGCTGAAGGCCCGCAGTCAAGGCACATGTGAGAAAGCAATCAATGAACAACTAAGGTGTCACAACGAAAAACTAATGATTGATGCTTCTCACCTCTCTCCGTTCCTGTCTGTCTGTCCCTATCTATCCCTCTCTCTAATTCTCTCTCAGTCCCTGTAAAAAAAAAAAAAAAAGATTACAGAATTCAGTCCTGGTTGGGTAGTTAAGTTGGTTAGTGTCATTCCGATGCACCAAAGTTGTAGGTTTGATCCCCAGTCAGGGCACAGATAGGAATCAACCAATGAATGCATAAATAGGTGGAACAACAAATCAATGTTTCTCTCTCTAAAATAAATAAATAAAAACTTTAAAAAAGATTACAAAATTGATATACCTTTTAATCTGGAAATTTTATTTAAGAACTTTATTCTATGGCAGTGGCTCTTAACTTTTTTTGAGGTACTGAACCTACCAGTTTCATATGCGCATTCACCGAACCCTTCTTTAGTGATAAATAAAATATGATTTTTTTTTTCCAAATTTAGTTTTGCTGGTGCGAGACTAGAGTTGCTCAACTTGGCATTGCATATCATGCAGATAGGACGCTGACTCCCATCCCGTTCCGTGATACATGTGAATCCATGTTGTACATATTCGTCCGACCACTTTCTTTTTTTGCTCGACATATTTAGTATGGATTAAAATATTAAGAAAGAAACCACATGACGTACAACTATGACAGCCGTTGACTACTGCGCGCACTAAATTCCCCGCAGCACTGGTTGGCCGAGCAATGTAACGTGATCCTCTGCAGCAAGTGATGGCCAAGCGGGGCGTGTCATCATGACTTTACACAAGTGTGTCTTTACCTCCGTAGCACAGGCTTCTCCGAACCCCTGAGACCGACTCATCGAACCCCTAGGGTTCGATAGAACCCAGGTTAAGAACCACTGTTCTATGGAAACCCCTGAAACTGTATTTAAAGAGAGAGGTGAGAATGACCAGGCGGTGGCGCAGTGGATAGAACGTTGGATTGGGATGCGGAGGACCCAGGTTAGAGACCCCGAGGTCGCCAACTTGAGAGGCGGCTCGTCTGGTTTGAGCAAGGTTCACCAGCTTGGACCCAAGGTCGCTGGCTCCAGCAAGGGGTTACTCAGTCTGCTGAAGGCCCGCGGTCAAGGCACATATGAGAAAGTAATCAATGAACAACTAAGGTGTCGCTACGAAAAACTGGTGATTGATGCTTTTCTCATCTCTCTCCGTTCTTGTCTGTCTGTCCCTATCTGTCCCTCTCTCTGACTCTCTGTCTCTGAAAAAAATTTAAAAAAAGAGGTGAAAGGCCATACATTTTAACTCTGTACGTAATACCAAATGCCTGGAAACCGTCTAAAAATCCATCTACAGAGGACAAATAAACCATGGTCTCCCCCAATAAGCAACTACTACTATATTGCCATTAAAAAAAATCCAGGAAAATAAAAGAAAAAATATTCCAGGAATGAAGAAATTCTCTATGTGTTGATACAGCAAACCCTCTAAGATCTATTAAATGAATAACAGAACAGAGAAAAATGTATAACCTTGTAGAAAATTCTGTATATACCTGTACTGATTGTGCGTGTTGTATGTTATATGTGAATGTGTGTGTGTGTGTGTGTGTGTATAAACACTGATAGGACAGACAAGCAACCAATAACCATGATGATCTATGAAGGTGGGGGAGGGAAGGGAGAGGGGGACTGAGGTGAAAGCAAGACTTCTCAATAGATACCGTTTTTTTCCTTTTGAGAGAGGGGGGGAGAGAGACAAGACAGGAAGGGAGATTTCTGAGAAGCATCAGCTCTTAGTTGCAGCACCCTAGGTGTTCTCTGATTGCTTCTTATATTTGCCTTGACTGGGGGGCTCCAGCCGAGCCAGTGACCCTTTGGTCAAGCCAGCAACCTGGGGCTCAAACCAGCAACACTGGGCTTCAAACCAGCGACCACAGGTTCACATAAACAATCCCACGCTCAAGCCAGCAACCTCACACTCAAGCTGGTGACCTTGGGGTTTTGAACCTGAGACCTCAGTGTCCCAGGCTGACACTCTATCGACTGCACCACCACCAGTCAGGCAGATACCTTTTTTAATCAAATAAAATATTTACTGTAATTACTCAAAACAATAATTAAACTCTACAAAAAAGAAAAGTGGCTGTCACAAAAGAGCCCCTTCCCACTGACTGTCAATGTTAGGGTCACCTGAAGGCCTGAAAAGACACATTGGGTGAGGCTCTAATGTGGAGGTCACTCAGGGGTCAGGAGTTAATGACCAGGCTAAAGGTCATTAGTAGATATTAGTAAATAAATTATATATATAACTGAATACTCAGGATTGTCTCTAAGATATATTAAGAAAACACCTGGTCCAGAGCATGGTTTGCATTTGCTACCACGGTGTTTGTATATGTGTTTGTGCACACATTCACATAAATTATTCTCATAAGCCAAGCATCTCCCTGTGAGACCCCACCTGAGAAACTGCCTAAGGGGATTGTCAAAACAAGGGGAACAGGTATCTGAAGGTAGCAGTGAGATGTGCTTTTCACTGCACACGCCTCTGTGTCTTTTGGATTTTGTGCCATGTATATCAATAACCTGTTTACAAAATAACTTATTTATAAAAATTACCCACTTACAGACAAGTTCCTGTCAAGATGGCAGCATAGGTAAATGAAGCACTCAACTCCTCTCACAATCATATTAAAATTACAACTAAAGTACAAACAGCCATCACTCAGAACCACCTGAAATGCAGCTGGACAGAAATCCTACAACAGAGGATATACAGAAGTCACACTGAAACTGGTAGGATGGGTGAAGACATGAAACGGGCTAGCCCCTCACCTACCTATGTTGGATAAAAATCAAGAGGTACCCTGAGAAGTGAGGGGTCCCAGTCCCACACAGATCCCCCAGCCCATGATTCCAGTGTCAGTAAGAGAAGTCAACATAACTTCTGGCTGTAAAAACCAATGGAGATAGCCTGACCAGGCGGTGGCACAGTGGATAGAGCGTCGGACTGGGATGCGGAAGACCCAGGTTCAAGACCCTGAGCTCACCAGCTTGAGCGCGGGCCCATCTGGCTTGAGCAAAAGCTCATCAGCTTGGACCCAAGATCGCTGGCTCCAGCAAGGGGTTGCTCGGTCTGCTGAAGGCCCGCGGTCAAGGCACGTGTGAGAAAGCAATCAATGAACAACTATGGTGTCGCAACGGCAACGAAAAACTAATGATTGATGCTTCTCACCTCTCTCTGTTCCCGTCTGTCTGTCCCTATCTATCCCTCTCTCTGACTCTCTCTCTGTCCCTGTAAAAACAACAACAACAACAACAAAAAACAATGGAGACTGTAGCTGAGAAAGACAGAGGGGCTGCTGGAGTCCCAGGTGTTCCTCTTAAAGGGCTTCCACACGGATATACTTGGATTTACTTGCTCTGAGCTCCGGTGCTAGGGAGGCAGCTGGAAAGACACCAGGACACATGGCGAGAAACTGAATTGTCCAGCATCAAGTACAGAGCGAGAGGGGGACCCAGAAAGGCAGTTTCTCCCAGACAGAGTGCTAGCAGAGGCCATTGTTCCTTTGCTGAGCCCTCTCCCCACAGAGTCAGCAGGTGGGCACCATATCTGAGTCTCCATCAACCTGGCTAACAGTGTTCACCCCACCTTGGTGATTCCCTGAGACCCACCCCACCCAACTTACGGGCCCTTTCCAGTGGCTTTTCCACACAAATGGCTTATCTTGGCCTATGCTTCAGAGTCTACTAAAATCTCTCAAACAAGCAACATTTGGTCTCAGCATACCCTGTACCTCTTGGTAAGTGGCCCCAGGCCCAGCACTAGTGACAGCTGACCTTGGTTGACAGCTTAGCCTCTCCTGGGCACCTTCAAGCCCAGCATAAGTGACAGCCATTTGTAGATCACTTTGTAGCACTAAGGTCCGGTGAACAGAAAGGCTGTGCCACTGGGCCCTACAGGACACCCACTACATTAAAGCCACTCTTCCAAGACCAGGAGACGTAGAAGCTATACCAATACATAGAAACAAACACTAGAAGACAATCAAGATGAGGAGACAAAGAAACATGTCCCAAATGAAAGAACAGAACAAAATTCCATAAAAAGAACTAAACAAGCCTTGGCCAGATAGCTTGGTTGGTTAAAGCATCGTCCGGAAGCGCAGAGGTCGCTAGTTTCATCCCCGGTCAAGGCACATACAGGCGCAGATCACTCACTGTTCCCGCCTCCCCCTCCTGTGCTCTCTCTTTCTCTCTCCCTCCCTTCCTCTCTTACTAAAAGCAGTAAACAAAAAAGAAAAAGAACTAAACAAAATGGAGACAAGCAATCTCCAGACGCAGAGTTCAAAACACTGGTTTTTATGCCCAATGAACTTAGGGGGGAAAATAGATGAACTTAGTGAGAACTTCATCAAAGAGACAGGAAACAAAACACAGAAAACAAATAAGAACCAGTCAGAAATGATGACTACATTGGCTGAAATGAAGACTACAGTGCTCTTCAGTCTTGGCCGCAGAAGCGAGATGGTGAAGGGAACACTCATCATTCAGCAAGCACCACAATAAAACGCACGCACGTGCTACGCTGCCACCGCGGCTGGAAGGCCTGCCACCTTCAGAAGCCCACCTGTGGCAAGCGTGGCTACCCCAGCAAGCAGAAGAGGAAGTATAACTGGAGTGCCAATGCTAAATGTGAAACACCACTGGAACTGGTCACAGGAGGCACCTAAGATTTAGGCATGGATTCCGTGAAGGAACAACACCCAAACCCAAGACGGCATCTGTTGCAGCATCAATTCATCTTAAAAATTTCAATGATTAGTTGCAGATAGCTCAGTTGGTTACAGCATCTTCCTGAAAGGCCAAGGTTGCGAGTTCAATCCCTAGTCAGAGCACATATAAGATTCAACCAGTGAATGCATGGATAAATAAACAACAAATCAATGTTTCTCTCTTCCTCCTCTCTCTTTAAAATATCAATAAAAAATAAAAATAAAGAATACAGCCTAACCTGTGGTGGCGCAGTGGATAAAGCGTCGACCTGGGAACACTGAGGTCGCCAGTTCAAAACCCTGCACTGGTCTGGTCAAGGCATATATGGGAGTTGATGCTTCTAGCTCCTCCCCCCTTTCTCTCTCTCTCTCTCTCACTCTGTGTCTACTCTCTAAAATAAATAAATAAAAAGAAATAATGAAAAGATCATTTTAAAAGAGATTTACATCTTAAAAAATAAATAAAGAATACATGGGACGGCGCTGGCGGCGCAGCTCCGCCCCCTTGCTGGGGGGGAGGTGTCTACCGGGCATCCCCAGCCGCCACCACCACCGCAGCCGCAGCTGCCGGGTGCTGTCTCCATGGCGAGGAGGAGGAGGAGAAACGCGAGCTCAGTGACACAGTACACAAATGAAGGATAAGGTATCTTATGAAACAGATCTTCAATCAAGTGTTACATTTGATGCTTGGCAGCTAGACTCCTTGCGCCCTCACTACGCCAGCAGCAACGGCAGATCACAGCCAAAGAATTTGTGAAGTTTGGGCTTGCAACCTGGATGAAGAGATGAAGAAAATCCGTCAAGTTATTCGAAAATATAATTACGTTGCTATGGATACCGAGTTTCCAGCTGTGGTTGCAAGACCTATTGGAGAATTCCGGAGCAATGCTGACTACCAGTACCAACTATTGAGGTATAATGTAGAGTTGTTAAAGATAATTCAGCTAGGACTGACATTTATGAATGAGCAAGGAGAATACCCTCCAGGAACTTCAACTTGGCAGTTTAATTTTAAGTTTAATTTGACGGAGGACATGTATGCCCAAGACTCTATAGAGCTTCTAACAACATCTGGTATCCAGTTTAAAAAACACGAGGAGGAAGGAATTGAGACCCAGTACTTCGCAGAACTTCTTATGACATCGGGAGTGCTCCTCTGTGAAGGGGTCAAATGGTTATCATTTCATAGTGGTTATGACTTCGGCTACCTAATCAAAATCCTGACAAATTCTAACCTGCCTGAGGAAGAACTTGACTTCTTTGAGATCCTTCGGTTGTTCTTTCCTGTTAGCTATGACGTGAAGTACTCACGAAGAGCTGCAAAAACCTGAAAGGCGGCCTGCAGGAGGTTGCTGAGCAGCTGGCGCTGGAGCGGATAGGACCACAGCATCAGGCAGGTCCGACTCCTTGCTCTCAGGAATGGCCTTCTTCAAAATGAGAGAAGTTTGTGCTGCTCTCTGTCCAAGATTGAGAATCAGTAAGAAGATGGCTCTGGGACTCTCGCAATGGCTTTGCAGGAAATTGATGGTTTTCAAGACTGAAGAATAATAATCGTCATCACAATCATCACATTAACTCTTGACAGTGTTAATGTGAATGTTGCTCAAAGTATGGAACTCAAATCACTTGTGGCACAAAATAATTGTAGGAGTTACCGAAGAGGACTTGGGGAATACAGGAACAATAAAATCACACTCACAATGAGAAAAAAAAAAAAAGAATACATGACAAACAATTACCATTAGCGTAGATGAAGCAGAGGATCAAGTCATCAATTTGGAAGATAAGGAAGAATACACCGAAACAGAACAGCAAAAAGAAAAAAATAACCCCCCAAAATGAAGATCGTATAAGGTGCCTCTGGGACAACTTCAAACGTACCAACATTTGCATTATAGGGGTGCTGGAAGAAGAGAGAAAGAAATTGAAAACCTATGTGATAAGATGACAGAAGACTTCCCTAACCTGGTAAGGGAAATAGACATGTAAGTACAGAGAGCAGAGAGTCCCAAACAGAGTCCCACATAAGACACGTCATAATTAAAATGCAAAGGCTAAAGACAAAGAGAGAATCTTAAAAGTAGCAAGAGAAAAGTAGTAAGTTTCTACAGGGACCTCCCATAAAACTGTCAGCTGATTTCTCAACAGAAACTTTGCAGACCAGAAGAAACTGGCACAAAATATTCAAAGTACTGAAAAGCAAGGACCAACAACTAAGATTGCTCTACTCAGCAAAGCTGTCATTTAGAATCGAAGGACAGATAAAAAGAACTTCCCAGACAAGAAAAAACTAAAGGAGTTCATCACCACCAAAACAGTATCACAAGACGTGTTAAAGGGTTTTAAGGATAAGGGGAAAAAACCTGAATGGTGGTGGCACAATGCATAGTGTGTCAACCTGAGAGGCTGACATCCCAGATTCAAAACCCTGAGGACACTGGCTTGAGCATGGGCTCACCAGATTGAGCGCAGGGTTGCCAGCTTGAGTTTGGGATCGACATGATGATCCCAAAAGTCAAAGGTTGCTGGCTTGAGCACGGGGTCCCTGGCTCTGCTTGAGCCCCCCCAGTCAAGGCACGTATGAGAAACAATCAATGAACTAAAGTGACACGACAACTTGCTGCTTCTCCTCTCTTTCTCTCCCTCTTACACACAAAAGGTTAAAGAGACTACACTAAAATTTAAAAGCTGAGTAACAATAAAAAGTGTGAAAAGATATAAAAAGAAATTCATAGAAGATATACAAATGGCCATTAAACAAATGAAAACATGCTTGCTCCATGTAAATGTAGACTAGACAAGAAATGGTCTGGCCTGACCTGTGGTGGCGCAGTGGATAAAGCGTCAACCTGGGAACACTGAGGTCACCAGTTCAAAACCCTGCACTGGTCTGGTCAAGGCACATATGGGAGTTGATGCTTCCAGCTCCTCCCCCCTTTCTCTCTTTCCCTCACTCTGTGTCTCCTCTCTAAAATGAATAAAATAAAAAAATAAAATAATTTAAAAAAACAAACAAACAAAAAAAAGAAATGGTCTGTAAACCATTGGTTTGGAAAAGATCTAATATCGTGTTGGAGAAGATACCTTGCTATAGGTAGTCTCATTTGCTGCTGATGGTAATATAAAACGATAAAGCCTTTTTAGACAATAATTTGGCAATATTGGCTAACATTTCAAATTTGCATGGTCTCTGAACCATCAATTCTAAAACTTTATAATTCTAAAGAAATACCATACATGTGCACAAAGATTTAAATAGCACCCATTCTACAAAGCATTGTAACAACCAAAAACAAACAAAAAAAGCCAACTGGAAATACTCTTAATCATGTCCATTAACAGGACAATTTTAAGTAAGTGAGGGTTTGTCCATACTACAGGATATACGCAGCCAGGAGAAAGTCGCAGACCTGTGCAGACTGACGAAAATCCGTATGTGTAAGTCTGCCTGGCTGGGTCAGTAGGTAAGAGCATGGTCCAGACACAACAAGGTTGCGGGTTGGGGCGTTCCCCCACTCCCTACCACCGTCAGGGTGCCGGCAAGAATTAACTAATCAATGCATAAATGGGTGGAACAACAAATCGATATCTCTCTCTCCCTTCCTCTAAAAAACACACACAAAAAATCAATTAAAAAAAATGTGTAAGCCATGCTAGGAGCCTTCAAACAAAAATTCTGTAACACAATGCATATATGGTTTAGACCTTTATACAGTGTGTCCGGAAAGTCATGGTGCACTTTTGACCGGTCAAAAGTGCACCATGACTTTCCGGACACACTGTACATAAGAATAGACAAGTCTATTAATATGTGCGTAACTGTTTAGAGCCTGGGAGGAACGCCAACACGTTCACCTATGGTTACTTCCCAGAGAGGAGCACAGATTACGATCCCTCATTTCAGCATCTACCAATCCTAGGCCCTAAGGACGGGCAGCCACCAACTCGGGTCAAGGGGTTGCAGGAGGGCCGCCGGTGCCGGCTTTGTTTGGTTCCCTGCCGGGTGGAGTGGGCACTCGGGTTTGTGTCAACTGAACGAAGGAGCAAGTGGCTAATGCACTACTCGTGTATAAAACAACTTGAAGGCGGGAAGGAAAAGCGCAACTACGGGACTTAAGTGACTAGGCTGGTGAAGTCTGTTCCCGGTCCACACCCTCGGAATTCGCTCCCCGAAACTGCCTTCAGGTCCAGGAGCCAGGAGCCCGGGGCCCAAGGCCCCTCCACCTCATCCGGCCCAGGAAAGAGCCCCTTCTGTAGTCACACGAGCCGGGGCTCAAAGGCGTTACGGCCTGGGGATGCCGCGCAGACAGATGCGAGGCTGAGCCAGGAGGAACCAAAACGCACCGGGCGCTGGGCATCCGCCGCTCGCCGCGCGTTTGGCGAATTAGGCGAAGAAATCTCCCAGGCTCCCACGCCACGCGAGGGCTGCAGTCCTCGCGTCTCCGGCAGAGGACGAAACGGGATCGGAGTCTCGGGGTGCTCTTGAACCCCAGCTCGGGCCCACTGGTCCGGCTGCCCTCACCTGCCGGAGTGGCTGCCAGCGCGAACGCACGCAGCCGACGCCCCCACAGAAGAAGAGCCCTGAGCTCGCACGCCATGGCCGTCCTCTCGAGCGCCCCGCGCAGATGCGCGCCGGGGGCGAGGCTTTCCTCGGGAGCGGCGCGGTGACGTCACGGTGCGCGCCGGGCTGCCCTGTCCGCTGCCTGCGGCGGCGGGTCAGCGGGGGCCTGCATGGAATGCGTGGGGACCGTCGCACCTGGGGGTAGGACCTCCGTGACCTTGTGTCGCGTTGTCAAGGCCGACGGGCCGAACGCAGAGTAACCCTGGCACTGCACAGTCAGCTGGGCTTTCGTTTGTGCATCCCTAAAATGGGGCAGATGTTCGCATCCACCCGGGAGGATTTGAAAGGACGGCTCCCGGGCAGAAACAGTTTATGTTTCTGGAGTCTTTGTAAGTGTCCAACGACTTATAAAGTCAGTCTTTTCAAACCAGCGCAGGCCACATATCTAATAGGAGTGGAAGGGAGAATTTTAGGCTTGACTTGTCTACACCAAGATGTGAATTCAGGAACCAACCCTCACCAGCAAAACTGGTTATTCATTGCATTTCACTCACCCTGCTGGAGGTAAGGATCTAGTTGGGGATTCAGACCAAATCCCTTTCTCACAGAGTTCCAAGCCAGGTGAAATACAGATCCTCCAGCACCACCTGAAGTGGAGCCCAGGCGGCCCCCGAAATGATTCTAAGGCACAGGCAACAAAGACTCACTGCCAAAACGGTACTTTTTTCTTGAGAGTAAAATTGCCTTTCTCCTTAAAAAAAAGACTGCCACAATCAAACTGTACAAAAATGGGGTTACTAGAGAGTGTAACAGAAATAGCAAAATACAGTGTCCTCCCTGGGGTTTGGACATAGTTGGGGCGTTGGAGGGATGTGTTGGGGAACACTTCTGGAAGGAAGGAGTCAAGGACAACCCCCAAGTTCTAGGTCAAAGCAACTGAGAAGGCGTAAGAGGCAGACAGATTTGAATGGAAGACCAAGAAGTTCTCTGACCCGGAAGACCAGCAGCCTCCTATCTAGCCTCCCTCATCCCAGCCTCTAAACCCAGCTGGATCATACGCTCCTCAGTCAGGGCCCTCCAGTGGTTTCCCTTCACATTTAGAATCAATTCAAACCCCCTCCTGGCCCTGCAAAACCTTCCCCTGCCTCCCTCCCTCACTATACTGCGTATGGACGCATCTTTTTTAAGAGCTGACATTGGTCTATGGGGCAATACGTCTAGCTCGGGGGTGGGGGGTGGGGAGTCCTTTCATTTCAGGAAGGGCAAGTGGTATTTGGCAAAGGGAAGAAGGAAGCCCAGACTTCGGTTAAGGAGGAGGAAACTTCCCTGAGACAGGCAGGACCCAGGCTCTGTGGAGGGCAAACCTGCCAGGTTCCAGGCACACTTATTACAGGGCCTATTGTCCTCTCTTGTTCTGTGGACTTCAGAGACATATCCTCAGCCACAGATCTTTGTGATACTGTGTTCTCTGGTAGCTCAGGGAACTGTAGGTTTTTTTTTTTTTTTTTTTTTTTTTTTTTTACAGGGACAGAGAGAGAGAGAGTCAGAGAGAGGGATAGATAGGGACAGACAGACAGGAACAGAGATAGATGAGAAGCATCAATTATCAGTTTTTGGTTGTGACACCTTACTTGTTCATTGATTGCTTCCTCATATGTGCCTTGACCGTGGGCCTTCGGCAGACCGAGTAACCCCTTGCTGGAGCCAGTGACCTTAGGTCCAAGCTGGTGAGTTTTTTTTTTTGCTCAAGCCAGATGAACCCACACTCAAGCTTACAACCTCAGGGTCTCAAACCTGGGTCCTCCACATCCCAGTCCGACGCTCTACCCACTGCGCCACCACCTGGTCAGGCAGAACTGTAGCTTTTTAAGGTGACCAGTGATCCAGGTCAAGTCTTGATGGGGTCATGGGCAGATTTTAGCCTCTATGCACACAATGAAAATAGAAGAAAGAAAAAAAAGTTCAATGCTGAGATACCTGAACTGATGGAGACTGGCTAAGGGAGTACAGAGAGAGAAGCAAAAGAGCAGAGGGGGATATTGGGGAACAAGGTGGAAATGCAGGCTGTTGTTTTCCCTGAGGTGCAAATGCTCCCTGGGCGTGGGCGGGTTATCACCACGTTTGCCATGGTCCATCAGCATCAGGTCTCTTCTGAGTGGTGGGTTCTGCACCTGCAGTTCAGAAAACAGGAAGGGTGGAACTGACCTGACACTTGTCCCATGGAGTCACATCACTCAGGAGACTGGCCAGGGTGAGGCTCCTCTCCTTTCTTTGGAAAAGCAGCAAGGCAGGACGCTCATCTCTGTTTCTCTCACAACCTGGACAGTCCACAGTCAGGACAGCTCCCTGCACCTCTGTTCCGGGGCAGACAAAACACCGGATACTCCTTTCAGGGAACTCAGGGTTTTAGGTCCCGTGGAGCTGTCTACAGCCTGGGTTCTGCCCGACTCCTGTTCCATCCAGGCTGACTGGGGCTCTGCCACATTCTTATTCAGGGATTTGAGGAAGGTGGGAGACCCACGAAAACAAAAAGAGGACAGGCCGTTCCAGCTCAGGATAAATGCTGTGAAGGAGGCTGAGGGACCATTTGACCAAACCCTTCTCCCTGACCCACACGTATCGTGAACATTGAGACTAAGGCAGTTTCAAGTCAGGATTTTGTTTTTCATGTTCCTCTACAGCCTCACTCCTCCGAGTGTAGACTGAGGGCAGGCAGCAGCAGCTTTAGCTGGGAGCACGTTAGAAACTTGCTCCCTACCGCCCCCCCCATACCTACTGAATCAGGATTTTAGTAAGATCCCAGATAATCCATATGCACATTCGAGCCAGAAAAGCACCGTCCTAAAGAACGTATAGCAGTGCTAAGGAGAAGAATATGTGTGCTTCGTGAACTATGGAGCACCGTGCAATTACTGGCCCTGAGGAAGAGACGTCTGCCTCGTTTCCAGGACAAACTGGGTTCCGTGCCTTGGCTTTGAGCCCTAGCACCACCTAGAACCATCCTCCAGTAGTTTCTATTGAGTTCTCCAAGGGTTGTATCTCTGAGCCTAGGAGGACCTAAGTAGAAGCTCTGAGGGAATGCACAGTGCTTCCACAAACTCAAGTGCCTAGAGCAGGGATGCATCCTGTGCTCCTGGAGTACTGTATGTGGCTGCGCGGCAAAGCGCGGTGTTGCTCATGTACAGTACTACTTCCAGTGACGCGGGATGCACGCATCACAGCTCCGGAAGCACGACATATGACGCGTGTGCATAGGGATTTGTTTATAGTTTTTTTTTATAGTCTGGCCCTACAACGGTCTGAGAGACAGTGAACTGGCCCCCTGTGTAAAGAGGTGGTTGGGGGCCCCTGGCCTAGAGGGTCAGTAACAAGTGAGACGGACCTCCCACAAAACTTGGAGGGTTCTCCATACTTCTGCCTCTGGAGTTCTTAGTCTCGTCGGTGACACCAATTCTGGCTGCTGACCCAGTTGACTCTGAATGCCTCCTGTACGCCCCCCTGGTCTACTTCACTTCCTTCTCCCTTTCTCTACATTTCCTAGCTTTGGGAACACAGCTGTGTTGCTGGCATCTGGTCCCCAAGACTCTCCCTTCATCAGTAGGCCTCCCGCCACTCTCTGTGGATTAGCACATAAAACAACCTTCCCTCTTCTGTGGGCCCCCAGCCGGTGTCTAGATATGACGGGTCCTGGGTAAGGTCGAAGAAGATGAGTGTCCCAGCACACAGAACCTGGCAGCCCTGCTCGTTCTGGCAGAAGAGGGGAACATGCCCAGGTGCAGGGGTCAGGGCACCCCCTCACTGTTCTTTTCAAGAATGTCCTCTCTGCCTGACCAGGCAGTGGTGCAGTGAATAGAGCGTCGGACTGAGATGCGGAAGACCCAGGTTTGAGACACCGAGGTCGCCAGCTTGAGCGCGGGCTCATCTGGCTTGAGCAAGGCTCACCAGCTTGGACCCAAGGTCGCTGGCTCCAGCAAGGGGTGGCTCGGTCTGCTGAAGGCCCGCGGTCAAGGCACATATGAGAAAGCAATCAATGAGCAACGAAGGTGACACAACGAGAAACTGATGATTGATGCTTCTCTTTCCATTCCTGTCTGTCCCTATCTATCCTTCTCTCTGTCCTTGTAAAAAATAAAAATAAATGCCCTCTCTGGAAATTTTCTGGAGGACCTGTGGATACAGGGTCCTCACCCTCATTTGGAACATTAGGTGACCAGATGTCCCGCTTTTGGCAGGACAGTCCCGATTTTTAACAATTTGTCCTGTGGCATTTTAAAAGTTCCTGATTTAAGATATATTACAGCCTGACCTGTGGTGGCGCAGTGGATAAAGCGTCGACCTGGGAACACTGAGGTTGCCAGTTCAAAACCCTGCACTGGTCTGGTCAAGGCACATATGGGAGTTGATGCTTCCAGCTCCTCCCCCTTTCTCTCTCTCTCTCTCTCTCTCTGTCTCCTCTCTAAAATGAATAAAAAGAAATAAAAAAAGAAATATATATTACAATACTATTTTAATTCTATGAAAAAATTTTTTTTCTCAATATAGACCAAATTTTTAATCAAGAGCCCCCCGACAATGGTGTGCCGCTTTTCCAATTTTAAAATCTGGTCACCTTATCACTACCTCCACTTGAGAACTTCATTGATACGCTTATATACAGTAATAATCTTTTACAAATCAGTTTTTTTTTCTTCACAAATCAGTTTTTTTTTTTTTTATTTTTAACAGGGAGAGAGAGTCAGAGAGAGGGATAGATAGGGACAGACAGACAGGAGCGGAGAGAGGTGAGAAGCATCAATCCTTAGTTTTTCGTTGCCATTGTGACACCTTAGTTGTTCATTGATTGCTTTCTCACATGTGCCTTGACCACCCGGGCCTTCAGCGTACCAAAGCAACCCCTTGCTGGAGCCAGCGACCTTGGGTCCAAGCTGGTGAGCCTTCGCTCAAGCCAGATGGACCCGCGCTCAAGCTGGCGACCTCGGGGTCTCGAATCGGGGACCTCCGCATCCCAGTCCGACGCTCTATCCATTGCACCACCGCCTGGTCAGGCCACAAATCAGTTTTTAAGAGACTTCCTTGTTGCTGGCTGGAGTCCTGGGGTCCCGGGATCAGATGATAAAGTCCATTGGCCAGCCCTCTCTAGGCGCCAGGTGGGAGGCAGAAGTTTAAAGCTCTGGACACTACAATTCATCAACACTGTCAACACTTCTTTTTCTGAGATGCCAGTGAAAGAGGTGCCGGATACAGGCAGACTGAGTCGCACAGTATCCTTTGTAAGGACTTCGTTCCCATTTACTGTCTGATTTTTGAGGAGTTATGATGTACTGTATATAATGTTCCCACTTCACCAGGTACACCCTAAGTGGGTTAAAGGTGAGTGCGAAATAAGGAGGGGAAGCAGGCATGTGTGGCAGCTTTCACGGCTGGAAGGAAAAGCTCCTTTCAGGCACAGCAACAGAACAGGGTTTGGGCCACCTCTGCCCCTGCCATTCATGAACTCAGGCAAGCTCCTGCCTCCATTCTCCTACCTCATGGCCAGGGCAAAGGAGCTGATAATGCATTTAAACAGCACTTTTTACCCAATATAATTATCTTCCATTCAGACAAGAAAGCAGTTTAGGGAGCTCATTTGAGATTGAGGCTGAGGCCCTGGTACCCAGTTCTGATTACATTGTCATACTGACAACCAAACCCCAGTGTCACAGAAACCTCGGGCTCGAGCTTCCTATGATCAGGTCACTTACTCCAGTCTCTGAATCCCCTCAAACATACCTGCACCATTTCCTTAACCATGGTGTTCTGGCAGCACCCTTTGAATTTTTCAGTATAGTGAAGTAATTCCAATGCCGTCATGGTTAATAGATCCTAGTATAAATCCTCTAGAAAGGTGCCATTTGCCTTATCTACTCAACCAAAGTTCCTGTCTTATCCATTAACCTGGGTGCTATATTTACTCCAATTTGGTATAACCGACCTTCCCCCACTCTCGACTTGGCACAATGAACGTACCAGAGTCATGCAGTGGAATTAACACGGGACATTGGGGAAGGTGCAGTGAGGCTTTATGATCCTAAGTGGGCTTTGTCCCCATTCCTACATGCTCCTGCACATCCGCTTACTAAGGTGGCATGGCTGCAGTGTCTACTTCCCAGCTTCCTGTTGGCACAATGGCTACATCATGGCACTCAGCTCCTTCCTCAAAGGACTTTCCTTGGTTAGAGAGAGTAGCCCATTTTCCCATGCAGTGCTAAATGTTCTTTTCCTAAATGAAAATTTTGGTTTCATTTTATAGCAATCAAAAGGAGAAAGCTGTCTTCAGCCTGAGATCTTAGAAATAGAAGCCTCTCCATCTCAGGTTTTCCAGAGGTTGCACTCAATTCCTGCTTTTAACATGCCAAGTTTTCAAAAACATAATCCAACACACACACTAGACAAACTCAACCAAGCCCTTTCAGTCTTAGACTAGCTGCTAAGCTCATTCTAAGGGTCATTAGCCAACTGGAACCATCTTTGAATCCAAGCAGTTTTACCAGTTTTTATTATAAACACCAGCACATTTCAAGTTTCCTCTTTTTGATCACAAATATAGGACTTTTTTCTTCTCCTCCTAAGTATACAGCATTGAGACACAGCATCTGGGCTTTCAAGCTCTTACAGAAATTCCCTACGCCAAGCGCAGGATGGGCACCCACACACCACACCCTCAGCCACATCCTTTGGCATCTGGATTGCAGGGACGTCAACTCCAAGATGAGGTCAGTACAGTTTTGGGTTCCAGGATCACCCGAGAAAGATGCCTCCCACTGTTGAAGGGCTGCACATCCAGAGTTTGGTCCTGGAGCTGCTCCTCCAGGGTTCCAGACAGCTCACCCCTTTTTATCTGAATATGGGTCAGGACCTTCCAACTGGGGCTAAAGGGGGCCATGGGTGCGAGAAGTGGGCAGGCTGAGGCGGAGCGGGGATGGCCAGATCCCTGGAGGGCTGTCTTTGCCTTCCTTTTTTGGAAAGGGCGGAGATGGTGGTTGGGTGGTGGTGCTAGACAGTCTTATTCTTACCTGGCTTAATTAACCTACAAGATTCTAAGTAAGCTCTGTGCTAAAACAAATTCCTTAGAGAAAGTTTCTTCAAATTTAGTTTCCTGAATCAAGTATTTTGAAATATTTCTGTGAATACAGGGCCAGGAGAAGCTGTTTGGGCCATGGTTTCTGAATTTACCAGCACCACTCCTGATCCAGACCTCTCCCCAGTTGGTGGGTGAGGGACGAGAGACAGAACTCGGCTCCCCAGTGCCCTGGGATGGGCAGTCTGGAGGACTAGCTTCAACTCTCCTGGCAGCATCCTTCTCTCAGGTGTGGTATCTACAGCATTCAGGAACTCAAGTGTCACTCCCTCAGTTCAAGCACCCGGAACTGGATGCAGAGGGGAGAGGTGAGAGCAGGTGCCAGAGCACAGGTGTCCCTGGAAGCTGGAGCCCTCTTCTCACCATAGCGGGGCTGGTGGCCAGGGCTCCGTAGTTGTTGCCCTCAGCAGCCTCCAGGACAGCACGTTGCTGTTCCTAGACGGTGGAGAATGAAGGGCCAAAACTGTCTGTCCAGCCCATGTTGGAGGTCGTGGCAGGACATACTGCATGGTGGCATTCTTCCCTACTAAACAAAGACTTCCAGGGGGAGGCCAGGAACCAGCTCCCGTCCCTGAGGCACCCTATGCACCATTCTGGGACCAACATATAGGAAGGAGAAGGGGGGACTGAAAACTGTAGGAAGCCTCCCCACTCTGGTTGCTGGGGTGGGGTGGGTAAGAGAGGAGGGGTGAACAGGAGGCAAAGTATTTTTTATGACCTATTTGTTTCCCTAACTCCGTGGGTGAAGTTCCCCATGAACATCGAATGTGTGCAGTCATCACTGAGCTGACTGTCTCAGCACTGGAAACAGAACCTTCTAGGCCTCGGCTGAGCCTGGTTGCCACCAGTACGACCACCAGGACTTCAGCTCCCGTCTCTCCTCTATGAGCAAACAACCAGAACCATGTCTTACAAAGAACAGACTCCAAAAATATATATAAATAAATAAAAACCTTAAACATTCTTACAGGGATCTTAAAGAACAGAATACATGTTAAAAACTTCAGTAATTTATATCAATTTTAAGCAGTACTTTATATACAATGGGGGAAAAAAACACATGCATAGTCCAAATACAATGTTGAAAACAGCATTTTCATAACAAAAAACCCCGAACACTAAGTGTTAATACCATATACATGAATTCAAGAAGGACCACCCTTTTTGTCTGTTGCACACAGTTTATTTAACAATATGATATAAGAAATGAGTTGGTACTTTACCATTCTATACAGTGATTGAATCTTCTTGAATTTTCTTATTTATAGTAATTATAGAGCTTGCATGATTTACACTAGAATTGCTTTTCCTCATTTCAAGTTTCACATAGAAGAAAGAAAAGAATGCTTTTCTCTATTAACATTAGCATGGTCTAAGAGAGTGATCATCCCTATTTTTTGTCTAAAACCAGTTTTATCAGAGAAACAAAGCAACAATTTCTACATCTGCAAGACAAGAGTTTGGCCTAAGCCAGTATGTATAGATAGATGTGTGGGTGTGCACATGTGCACGCAGGAGCCAATTCCTATCGTCCAGGGGTAATACTTGGAGAACGCCCACAGAGTTCACAATAGAAAAAATCTTCCCGCAACATCAGAAAGTTGTCGGGATACATTATAAGCTTGCATTATTTCAGGAATCAGTTTCTGAATATTATTTTTCTTCTCACTTTTAAACATAAATGTTTAAAGTCTTGAAAATACAAATAAAAAATATGAATATAATGAACTTGTTTTTCCCGTTAAAAAAAGGCATGAGTCACCAGCGATGACGACAAAAAAATCCAAACAAACCCCCCTCCCCCCAAAACAAAAAAACCGAAAACAAAAAATAGAGAGAGAGAGAGAGAGAGAGAGAGAGAGAAGGAGAGACCAGATATTTAAATCAACTGGTTTTTAACAAAAAAATATATTCTTTGTATTGTTTCTTTAAACAGCAATCTACCCTTCCACGGCTTGGAAGTAGCAGTTCCACCTAGGAATAAAAAGAACCTAGATGCCTGGATTTCCGTACAAAAGGTCCAACAGGAAAGGAAAAAAAGTGATGCTCTCACAATGCTACAAACCCTCCACAAACTTTTCTAGGGTGTCTCCTGTGGTGTCGCCGACCAGGGACAGCTCACTGGACAATGCACTCCTGTTAGGGGTATTCAGTTGTGGTAGCATTGCACTCTGTTCGGGGTTCCCCAAATGTCCCTGATCAATGGAGCTGGCCATGGTGACTGCAAGTCCTGGGTGGGGGGAACCAGTCTGGGGCGAGACGTGGTGTGGTGAAGGCTGGGGCTGTATCCGTGGTGACGGGCTGGAATGTGGAGGCTGGGACTGGGGCCGCGGAGACTGGACAGGGGCCGGAGACCGCACCTGGCTACTTAGGGACGTGGCCATCTGCTGGCCAGGGAGGTGCGAGGCCTGTGGCTGTCCTGAGAGCATGTGCTGCTGGGGGCTCATGGGGTTGGGCTGGCCTGGGGACCCAATCTGCTGCTTCATCTGCTGCTGCTGCAGAATCCGCTGCTGCAGGGCTTGCTGGATGTTAGGGGTGCTGTCTGCTCCTAGCCCGGGCTGCCCCATCTGGCCAAGCTGTCCCATTTGAGCTGCCATCTGGCCCATAGAGCTGCCCTGCATGGGCAAGTGCTGCTGCATCCGCTGCTGCTGCATGGCCGGGGGGTAGCCTCCAGGTCCTTGAGGCTGCTGGAACTGGCTGTGCCCGGCCATACCTGCAGCCATGCCAGCACTGCCCTGCTGTTGCTGCTGCTGCTGCTGTTGCTGCTGTAGCAACTGCCTCCGCAGCATCTCTCTGTACTGTGGGTTCATACTCGCCATGCTGGGGTTGTGCCCCGGGTTCATGATGTTCAGGGCTTGGCCCTGGGGGTTCAGGCCTCCCATTGCTTGCTGCTGCGGAGGCACACCGGGCCGCGGCCCGCCGGCTTGCATGGCATTCAGGTTCTGCAGGCTGGGCTGCTGGTGCAGGCCGGGCTGGGGCTGCAGGCCGGGCTGGGCCTGGAGGCCGGGCTGTGGCTGCAGGCCGGGCTGACTAGCCACGTACTTGGCTGTGCGCTGTTTGATGAAAGCTGCCATCAGCTGAGGGTTTGACTTGAGGATGTTGAGCACCTGCTGCTGCTGCTGTGGGGAGCTGGGAGACTTCAGGGTCCGCAGCAGGTCCTGCAGGGCGCCGGGTGAGATGCTCCGGGGTGGCTGCACATTGGGCATCCGAGGCCCAGCCACAGCCGGCTGGGTCTGCATGGACATCACGGGTCTGGGCATGCCTGGCATTGGCTGTTGTTGGGGGATGGGCGCCTGCTGCCACTGCCCAGGGGGCAGGTTGGGCATGACGGGCCCGCTGACCTGGCTGGGTCGGGGCACGTTCAGGCCCACGGGGGCCATCTGGCTCACCGGGGTCACCATGCCCGTGCGCCCCGGCGGCATGCCGTTGTTGATGTTCACCCGGTAGAGATGCTGCTGCTGCTGGGCCTCCCGTTCAATCTGCCGGGCTGCCTCTACTGCCGCGGGCGGGGGCTGGGCGGGCGGCGGCGGGGCCGGCACCTGGTTGCTGGGCTTCCCGGCGGACACCGTGGTGGGAGGCTGAGTTCGGGCCACGCTGGAGAAGCTGGCTGGTGACATGCTGACAGGTGAGGGCTGGGGCTGTGCGGGGGGCTGTGGTGTCTGAGGTGTGCTAGGCTGCTGCGTGGGGGTCCCGGGCGGCGCTGAGGTAGGGGAAGGCAGACTCTGCTGAGGCACGTTGCGGGTGTTCATGGTGGCCATCCGCCGGCGCATCAGCTGCGCCTGCTGCAGGCGGTGCTGGATCTGCTGCTGGCGGAGCTTGTGTTTGATGTTGAGGCAGAAGGGCACGGGGCATTTGTTTTCTTGGCAGTGTTTGGCATGGTAGCAGCAGAGGGCGATGAGCTGCTTGCACACCGGGCAGCCTCCGTTGGTCTTGCGCTTGCAGCCCTTGGTGTGCTGCACCACCCGCTTCATCTTCTGGCAGGACGGCAGCGAGCAGTTGGCGTTGCGGCACTGGCAGGCGTGCACCAGGGACTGGATGCAGCGCTGGATGCTCAGGCGCCGGGACTCCTGGGGGCTCTTGGACTGCGGCTCACCCTGGCTGCCGCCCTCGTCGTCCAGGCCCAGTCCCCACTTCACCATCTTGTGGGTGTGGCTCTTCGTGTTGTAGCAGTTGATACAAAGGTCGTAGTCCTGCAGAGAAGGAAAGTGGTCAGGCCAGCCTCAGCACAGGGCCCAGCAGGACCAAACCTCTAGGCCACCCCAGGAACCTTCACTCCTGGGAACGCCCTCACAACCTAGACGTCTCCACTCACCACGGAATCCATCTCCTGCCCTTACCCTGCCCTCTCCCGGAGCCCCGTGGTCTTTCCCAGCCCGTGTCTCAAACTGGGTGAACAGGTGCAAGGTTTTTGGGTGTGTTGATGGATACTGGTCCCACTCTCCTTCCTTCCTCTGCACCCTGGGAATAGCATTCAGCCCTCCTGCCCCCAGGCCTGGCCTTGACAGCGAAGGAATGACTGACGCTGCGCCCATTTCCTCCCACAGCACGCGAGCGCCTGCAGCACCACAGACCCGAGCTCCTCGAGACTGGCCCTCCTCTCTCCAAGGCTACTAGGTGCCCTCAGCGCATCCCCACAGCAAAAGGGGGGCCTAGAGGTCTTCATCAGGAGGAAAGCCTGCGCTCAGATCAGTGACAGAATGCCCCCTCTTGAGGTTTCTAAAAGCCACCTACAACTGAGACTGAGACAACAGGTGCCAGAAAGCAGAGAATGGAGTCCTATGACCAGGGCTGATAAACTTTTCATAGAAAGAATGTCAAAACCCTAGCAATAGGAAATGAGAGGGAGAACAAAAGGAGGCTGGAGAAAGCAGGAAATAAAGATGAGAACTTTACAAAGGCCCTGCTCGGCCTGACCTGTGCTGGCACAGTGGATAAAGCACAGGTCGACCTGGAATGCTGAGGTCGCTGGTTCGAAACCCTAGGCTTGCCTGGTCAAGGCACGTATGGGAGTTGATGGTTCTTGCTCCTCCCTTCACCCTTCTCTCTCTCTCTCTCTCTCTCTCTCTCTCTTACTCTCCCCCCCATCACCTCTCTAAAATGAATAAATAATAAAGAAGTCACAGAGCCACTCCGGTGGAGCCCGTGACTGTGGGAACCATCCCAGATGCCAACACTGGCAGGCAAGGTCAACACGGGGCAGGAGCCCATGACCATTTGCAGGGGTAGGTAGGGGACCCACCAAAGCCTGATTTACCCCATGTGAGGGACCTGTCTACACAAGGGCCAAGACCTCTGCAGGGTGAGAGCCAGTATAGCACGGCCACAGAGTACCAGCCAGGACAAGGGAGAAGGGAACCAGTGCCCTGACCACAGGGACCCTGGCTGACTATAGGGAAGGGGAACCCAGCAGATCTGGCAGAACCAAACCACCACCAGCACCTCTCCCGCTCTCCTTATATGCCTGCTCAGGCACCATGAGGACTGTGGATGTGCCCGACACAGAGGCAGGGTTAACGAAACATGAAATGACAAATCTCCTCATCCTGAACGAGTCCGTGCTCACGGACTCCCAGGAAGGCTAGCCTGTCCTGCCAAAGGGACGTGTGCACCGTGGACTCATGTCAACGGCCCCAGCGTAATGCTCAGTTTGGTAAGGAGAAGATCAGGCTCTGAGAAAGGAGACTGGACTTCGTCTTACCCTGAACGTCTGGTGTTGCACCAAGTGCAGGAACAGGGCAAGAACCCAACCAGTAAGAGCTGGATCCTCTTATTTGTGAACTCAAAAATAAAAAATCTTGCAACCAGCAACACCCTGAGAGGAACAGTGGTCACTTGCTCTACCCTGGGAAATGGCAACTGTCTTAACAGTTCGACCTAAAATGCAAACATCAGGACTGAAGAGGGCTGGGGAGCAGCCAAAGGGGCCCCAGACCCGTGGACCATGCCAGCTCCGCCAGAAGTTCTGTCAGAGCGCAGACCCAGGGAAGGGGGTTCGTGCCTACCTCACACACGGTGCAGTGCCAGCGTGTCTCCACATGGTGCTTACACTCGTTGCAGGTGTAGACAAAGCGGTCCTGGCCCTGGGTGTGCAATTCCACCAACATGCACAGCGTGGACCACTTGGACCGCCTTAGGGAGGAGAACTCCCAGTGCTTGTCCCTGGCGAGGGTGAGGAAGGCATCGCGCCCATCCATGAGGTCACAGCTGAGCAAGGGATCAGGGTCAACAATAGGGGGCAGCGTGTTGATGACAGGCCCAGCATGGAGGTGGATCACAAAGAAGACCTGCAGGAAGAACAGTGGGAGCGTATCAGTCCACAGAGAGGAGGCCTGGTCCTGAAGTGCCGGGGATACCCAGCCTGCAGAACTGAGACCGTGCTGAGCCTGACAAGGGCTGTCCCAGGTTTGTTTCCAAGGCCCAACTCCCTGGGGATGAAGTGACTTGGTGATACATTGTGTGGTGTTACTCAACCAGCCTGCTCTGTCTTCCAGGGGCTGGTCCGAGTGCCACCATGCCTTCTCCCTCCTCTTGGCCAGGGGCATGGTTGTGGCTTCTCATCAACCCCCCTCTCATTTACCTTGGCCCAGAGGGGCACAAATTCCGGGCTTTGCGGCCTGTTCTTACCTCTTTGTGCTTCTCCATGGTGGCATAGAGCTTCTGGGATAAGTCATTGGACACGTTGGGCATACTGGGCTTCTTCTTGTTGGCCCGGCTGATGCTGCTTTTATTTTTGTTGGTTTTCTTATTGTTCTTTTTCTTGGCATTCTTGCTGTCACCCTGGCTGCCCTGCAATAATATTCACAGTTGTCAGACAAATCCAACCTCCTGCTCCAGGCCCTGGGGACTCCAGGACCCTGGCTTCAGGCAGGAGACCACCAGTAAAACCTCTACCTGCATAGGATGTACACACACTGCTGCTTCAGAAAACTGCTGGGGAAAAGGAGACAGGACAAAGCAGAGCCTGTGTACTCAGCCGAAAGCCCCAGTGGGCACAGTGGTGATACATAAACACAACAAGCGTGGCCTGCACCGCGAAGGCCACAGATCACGTCACCTCTGGAGGGAAGAACACACCCCGGATGCTAGTTTGGAATCTAACAATTGAGGGACAGGAAGCAACTTTTCAGTTATGTATCATTTTGTTGGATACCTGCAGCTCCACAATATATCACACAGGCACAGTAGCTTCTTATTTGCCGCCTGAAAGGCTCCAAACATCCCCACGTGTCACAGACACAGGAAAAGTGCTTACGAGGAAGCTGATACATGCACAGGGAAAGTGGCCCCTCCAGGTCCCAAGCATTTCACTGACCCTGCTCCCATTCTCCAGGCCCACGCAGGCCTGAAAGTCACCATTAGCGCTGCAATTGGGGCTTAAGTCTAAGGGTTCTTCTGCTGCTCAGGTAAAACGCTCCTACTCTGGGAAGAACTCGGCTTTTGAGTCATTTATGTTTCAAGGTGGGAACACTAACTTGGTTTGGTCCAAAGAACTTCAGTTATAACAAGAGAGAGGGGGAGAGGGAAAGGAAAAGGGAAGGAGAAGGGGAGAGAAGGGATGTGGGTGCAGAGGGAGAGACACATGCATACATCTACACAAACACATACCACAAACTCTGGGTGCTGAAAGGAGTCACTCTATGCCCTTGGTCGGCAAACTGCGGCTCTTTGGCCCCTTGAGTGTGGCTCTCCCACAAAATACCACGTGCGGGCGCTACCTCGATAAGGGATGTACCTACCTATATAGTTTAAGTTTAAAAATTTGGCTCTCAAAAGAAATTTCAATCGTTGTACTGTTGATATTTGGCTCCGCTGACTAATGAGTTTGCCGACCACTGCTCTAAGGGAACCTCAGGCCTACTCCTCCATCTCCACCTCCACCATCACCACTGAGGCACGTCTGAGAGAGAGCCAGGAGAGGCACAAAGAGTCCTGACAACTGCATGTAACATGGACCCAGATCAGAAAAAGACACCGGTAAAAACTAAGGACACTGAATGAACTTCAGACTCTGGTTAACAATGATGTATCAGTGCAGCACACCAATTTCAGATGTCAGGACAAGAAACTGTACTGGACCTGAAACACTTCTATACTATCTGCACAGGATTTTTGTAAGCATTTATTTTAAAATATAAAGCCTATTTTAAAAATTATAAAATAAATAGATTCACTGCGTGATTTAGAGAACATAGCCAAATAAAATTTTGCCGCCAAAGCAATAGAACCTATGCATATTAATTTCTACCTTTTTCTTCAGAGTTGGGCTTATACACAGGAGTTGAGGTTGCATTCCCACTATGCCAAGTATATTCCCAGTTCCCATTGAAGACCACTAATGGCAAAGCAGCTTAGTTATGTGAACTGGACACAGAGAACAACAGTGCCTCTGTCCTTCACCTCCACATCCTGCTCTCTCCACATGCAAATTCAGGGTCAGCAATGCACAGCTCAGGCATTAAGCCATGTCTACTTCTATCTATCAGAGAGCCCCAACCACGACGACATGTTGTCCTTGGACAGGATGCATGGCTGAGGCCTGTGTCACCCCCCCACAAGTCCACCCAGAGTCCCTCCTTATGGGATCTCCCTCATGAGGACACTAGCTCTCGTCCCATGCCATAACC
Organism: Rhynchonycteris naso; assembly: GCA_037038555.1. Lineage (NCBI taxonomy): Eukaryota > Metazoa > Chordata > Mammalia > Chiroptera > Emballonuridae > Rhynchonycteris > Rhynchonycteris naso. The sequence continues at coordinate 196,870,766 of CM073000.1, read as the reverse complement.
CTCTCACAGCCATCCACCACCTGGGACATACATTCTGACTGAGGCCCCCTCCCACCCAGAGCTATCTGGCAGTGGCAGAAACAGAAGAACCTCGGGGTTCACAGGTCAGCTCTGGTCTCTCCCATCAGAACTCTGAATTTCTGCTAAAATCTGGACTATATTTCAAAGGCTGGCCGAGTACAAGACCTTCCGGTGAAGCCCACCCTGCCCGGCACAGAGTAGCCACAACGAGACTCCAGGCTGCCCGCTCTGTGGGTCAGCTTTGCTCAGTCCCCCCGTGCACATTGGTGAGGGCCCGGCTTGCACAGCTCCTCCTGGATATTAATAGAACTCTTGCCTGACCAGGCGGTGGCACAGTGGATAGAGTGTTGAACTGGGATGCGGAGGACCCAGGTTCGAGACCCTGAGGTTGCCAGCTTAAGTGCAGGCTCATCTGGTTTGAGCAAAAAGCTCACCAGCTTGGACCCAAGGTCGCTGGCTTGAGCAAGGGGTTACTCGGTCTGCTATAGCCCCCTGGTCAAGGTACATATGAGAAAACAATCAATGAGCTAAGGTATCACAACGAAAAACTGATGATGCTCCTCATCTCTCTCTTTGTTCCTGTCTGTCCCTATCTATCCCTCTCTCTCTGACTCTATCTCTGTCTCTGTGGAAAAAAAAAAATTCCTTTGCCTGACCAGGCGGTGGCACAGTGGATAGAGCGTAGGACTGGGATGCGGAGGACCCAGGTTCGAGATCCCGAGCTCGCCAGCTTGGACCCAAGGTCGCTGGCTCCAGCAAGGGGTGGCTCGGTCTGCTGAAGGCCCGCGGTCAAGGCACATGTGAGAAAGCAATCAAAGAACAACTAAGGTGTAACAACGAAAAACTGATGATTGATGCTTCTCATCTCTCTCCATCCCTGTCTGTCTGTCCCTATCTATCCCTTTCTCTGACTCAAAAAAAAAAAAAAAAAAAAAAAAAGAAAAACCCTCAAATTAACCCATCTGCAGCCAGTTCTTTTCTTCCCCCAAGTATGCTCTCCCTCTCCCTCTCCCTCAAGTAGAGGCAGCAAAAAGACAGAAGGCAGCCTTGACCCAAGATTTTCTTTCCCTTTCGAGTTTTTAAAAATTTTATTTATTTTAGAGAGAAGAGACGGGAGAGAGAGAGAAAGGGGGGAGGAGAAGGAAGCATCAATTCCCATATGTGCCTTGACCGGGCAAGCCCAGGGTTTTGAACTGGTGACCTCAGCATTCCAGGTGGACGCTTTATCTACTGCGCCATCACAGGCCAGGCACCCCCAGGATTTTCTTTACACGCCACAAAGATCCAATCCAAATTCTGGGCTTGCTACTCTCAAAATACACTGTATATTTCTCATGGCCTCTACAGCTCCAAGCCAAACTGAAAGCACCATGTCTTAGACACCCTGAAGCACAGCACCTCTGCTCACAACTCGGACGCCTACGTTTCTCCTCCTCCTGCTGGAAACTCCTCTCTTTGATCCTCTCTAGGCATCTGCTCAGATGCCTCTGGCCCAGACAGGTGCCACCCGCCACGGGCATCCGCATTCCTCCTCTTCCATGCTTCTTGCTCACAGCTTCCACCACTATCAGTGTGCTGCGCGTGTGTTGTTCTTGTTTTTCCCACTAGGACATGCAGCCCTTAGGAGCAGAAAGGACATTTTCCTTAGTGCTCACTGCGCAGCTCGGGCCCGTGCCTGTGCATAGCAGGACTGGGGTGAATACAGACACTACAGGAAGAGCTGTGATGTGTGTGTTCAGTATGTACTCTCAAATCGATTGATTGGTACGTAGCTGTGATGCACCTGTCTCTGTCTGTTCTGCCCCCGGCCGCTGGAGCAAGCACCTCCCGTCTCCCTCCACTAGGTGCCGTGTCTACAGCAAACATCTCAGCTCGCCCAGTAACCAACGTGGGCTGTGCTCCCCAGCCCGACCTGCCGTGTGCGGTAACATGGTGAGGTTATGCCTAAAATACTACCACAGACAAAGACGACCACATCCTGTAAACTCAACAGCCAAGTTCACCCTATACACTGCCAGACTCAGCTCAGCGCCCCCGTCCGGGCCACCAGGCACGCTTTACCAGAGTGGGAGCTTTACCTCTGTGGTCTCACTAGCCGCAGTGCTCTCCTCCTTCTTCCTCTCCTCCTCTTCTTGTTCCAGCTCCTTTATGCTCTCCTCCAACACGTTGGGCCAGAAGTCACCCTCAAAATAGGGCAGTTCCTTGGCACTGGTGAGCCTGTCTTCAGTGGCCTGCTTGAAAATATCCTGGAGAATGAACAAAGCACAGAAGTAAGACAAGGGAGCCCAAGCAAAGCTCCCGAGGAGGGCGGGGCCGTGACACTGAAGAGTATTTCCATGGCGCACAATGGCCAAGACCAGCCAAGTGAAACGGGCAACGTGACAACACTACTTTCACAATGCCAACTAAAAGTCTTGATAGACTGCAGATTTAAAAAAATATTTTTACTTTAGACTTTATTTTTTGCTTTCTAATCCTAAGTAAATTCAATTCTAACATACATGAGTGTGAGAAGAAGACACATGATGTTTAGCTCATGTGTCTTCCATCGGCAAGCACCATGTCCTCCATCGGCAAGCACCGGTACCTTGTAGTCATGGATGATCCGTTCTGCAAAAGCCTTGTCCAGCATCTTCTTGTACCACTCCTGCAGGCGCTTCGGTTTGGGGATTTTTTGATCAGGGGGGTGGCAATGGAAGATGTAGTCGTCTCCCTCACTTGGGGGACAGGCCCAGATGTGTCCTGTCACATACCTGGCAGGACATACACACAATTCAGATAAACATGCTGAGTAAAACTATCCCTGCTTTTTAGGGAGGCTCCCTGGCAGGGCGCCCACAGCTGAGGAACAGGGAACAAAGCAAGGATAGAAATAACTATAAAGAAAAGAGAAAGCAAAGAACCACAATGCTTGTGGCAGAATGTATAAGTCGCTTACAGTATTTCCAAACCAGTGTGCTGGGAGTGAGGGATGTGTGCATTAAGGCCGAAATCTCTAGAGCAGTGGTTCTTAACTTGGGTTCTATCGAACCCTAGGGGTTCAAGGAGTCGGTCTCAGGTGTTCGGAGAAGCCTCTGCCGCGGAGGCCAGAATAAAGTAATACCGTAACTTGTTGTGAGTTCATGCACAGCTCATTTTGTGCACCAGTAAAAAAACATATACCTATGTCTTGAATTTGGAAAAAAAAAATCATATTTCATTTATCACTAAAGAAGGGTTCGGTGAATGCACATATGAAACTGGTGGATTCAGTACCTCAAAAAAGGTTAAGAACCACTGCTCTAGAGTGTGCAAATGCACGCCTAGAAGGCATCCCTAAGATGTTTCTTTCTCAAAGTGTGCACGCTTGGGCAAGGGCTTAGGCTACAAAGGAACTTGCAAGCACAGTGGAAAGCCTGGGAAGACAGTGACTCATGAGGTGTTATTAATGGCTTCTATGGGCCCCAGCCGGATGTCTCAGTGGATAGAGTGTGGTCGAGCGCACTGAGGTTGTGCGTTCAATCCCCAGTCAGGGTATGTATAAGAAGCAACCAATGAGTGCACAACTAAAATGGAACAACTAAGTGAAACGAGTTGATGTTTCTCTTTCTCTTCCCCCACCCCCTTCAAATCAATCAAAAAAGTTTTTAAATGGTTTCTAAGCAGGGATGCACTGAGTATGCTACCTACTTTCTTTGCACATAGGAAAGGCAGCTAGGTATTTCCATCCAAAGGTTAAAGTTAAAATAAATCTTATTCATTCTGCTTAAGACACTTTAGTCAAATAACTCTTAACTTTTTCAAATTTGGCAAAGGAATATTACAGATCTAGAACATCAAAACAGAGATGGAATAGGAAGTTCAATGCAAGAGACCATATCTTGTAGGATTCCATTCATACAAAACATCCAGGAAAGGCTACTTTATGGGGACAGAAAGCAGATTGGTGGTCACTGGGGGCAGAGGTGAAACAGGGAACAGCAAATGGGCACATAGAACTCACTGGGGGAAGAGACTGATTTCTAATGATGGCTGCACCACGCTGGAAAGCTACTAAAAGTCAGTGAAGTGTACACCTGAAACAGGCGAATTTTATGATATGCTTCAATACATTTTGTTTTTTAAAAAGAGACCAGAATAAAATAAAAAGAACACAAAAGGCAGGAAAAGCACAGGAACTCAGCTGAGAAGCCCTGAGAGCACCTAGAGGAGCTCTGGAAACTTTGGAATCCAGCTAAGGACGTTAAAATAAAAACACACAAAACTTAAACACTCATTATTTCACCAAATAAATATATGGTGAGCCTTGGCCGGGTAGCTCAGTTGGTTAGAGCACAGTGCTGATACACCAACGTTGCAGGTTCAATCCCTAATCAGGGCACATACAAGAATCAACCAATGAATGTACAACCAAGTGGAACAACAAACTGATGTCTTTTTCTCTCTCAAATCAATAAATTTAAAAATATATATACAGTGAAAGTTAAAAAATGGAGTTTTTATTAGTTCTGGATACAGTAAATTAAACTCACCCCAATTTCTTCACATATTCTAAATAGCCAATAAGGATCTCATGGTAAACAGCTGTCCGAAGGCATCGGGGCCGGAAGAAATGAATACTGTCCAGATAAGATATGTATACACGCCTGGGGGGAGGGGGAGAAATTAATTCAAAGTTCAGGATATCCCCCAAACTTGAAAACAAACACCATAAAAATAAAGGTACAGAAATAAATTTTGTTTTGATAGACGTAAGAAAACTCCCACCAGCAACTGCTGCTGCCAGTCAGTAAAAGAGAATCCAATTCCATCACCAAACTGAGAAGCAGTGGCATCACTCACCACGGAGAACCACTGAAATATCAGGGCAAACTAAAGAAAAGCCATCCTCAATTCCCTCTCACCCAGATTCTAGAATGAACATGAAAGTACTCTTCTCAGAGGTACTTCTATTTTTCTTGGTGTATCCGAGACTGTCCAGGCTCATGGCGTGCCCCACCCCCTTCTCTGTAGATCTACCTGCCACAGGTAAGACAGGGACAACAGCAAGACCAGAACCAGGAGCCATGAGTACTCAAAACACAAAACATGCTTGAAATAGGCATAGAAACCCTTCACTTCCCACCGGCTTAAAGGGACCCTAAAATAACTAGTCTGGTTAATCAGGCACGGGTTATTTAATTTAAACCCAGCTCTAATGCATCTAAGTTTTCTAGGACACACAGCCTCAGTCCACTGTAGCAGCATGACACCCCCTGAAAGCAGGCAGACGCACCTTGTGTTTGGAGGAGGGCAGTCAGAGCCATACTCTTGGACATGCATCCCAAAGAAGCACACATCCACTCCATCAATTTCCTCAAAAGCAAAGAGAGCTTTGGTTCGATACGGGAAAGATTCAGACATTTCCCCAGCATCCACAAACCTGAAAGAGAAGTCAGAACCTGATGTTCGCACACATCATTGTTTATAGGTGCTTTATAGTCTAGATTTGCTGCTCAAGCCTGCTCAGGGCAGAGCAGTAATGGCCAGTCACGTCTTCTGACTACTAGCCCAGAGCTCTTCCCACTGGCCTGGGCAGCTTGGAGATGTGATCCCAATCCCTTTCTTTGTGACACTATTTCACTTGGCCAGAAAATTACCTCTGCTAAGGAATTTGAGATAGTGAGAAGACCTTGCTGCATACCAAATGCTGAAAAGCATTTAAATTATGTAAAAAGCCTTGCCAGACAGCAGGGCTTTTATTACCCAGATGGGTAAGCACTGGAACAGTTGTTTTAGAATATGGTACAGTGAATGCACACAAACCGTGACTTCATCCCGGGCTTGACCTCCACAGTCTTGTCTGAACTGGCCACCACTCGGACAAAGACCTCCCCAGCTTCAGGATGATTCTGTCGCCGCAAAAACTTGTTGACTCGGTCTTCCAAATGGTTTCCCAATCGAGTGGTCTGTAATCCTGGAACGTTTAAAACAAGCAAGTGAGAGGGCTTCGGTAAGGCCAGGGAGGAGGCAACTGAGGCCACAAAATCCACCTTCTTTCAGGAGAGTCGGATTATCTTAAGAATTAATGTTCTCTATGTCCAGAAGGGATCTATCTAGCTTGTCCCAGGAGGTGAGCGCTTTTTTTTTTTAACAGGGACAGAGAGAGAATCAGAGAGAGGGATAGACAGACAGGAACGGAGAGAGGTGAGAAGCATCAATCATCAGTTTTTCATTGCCGTCGCAACACCTTAGTTGTTCATTGACTGCTTTCTCACATGTGCCTTGACCGCGGGTCTTCAGCAGACCGAGCAACCCCTTGCTGGAGCCAGCGACCTTGGGTCCAAGCTGGCGAGCTTTTGCTCAAACCAGATGGGCCCGTGCTCAAGCTGGCGACCTCGGGGTCTCGAACCTGGGTCTTCCACATCCCAGTATGATTTTGCTCAAGCCAGATGGGCCCACGCTCAAGCTGGCAACCTTGGGGTCTCGAACCTGGGTCTTCCGCATCCCAGTCCGACGCTCCATCCACTGCGCCACTGCCTGGTCAGGCCCATGAGGTGAGCGTTTTATGAGAGAAAATCGTACTCTGGAACCTCAGGCACTCCACATCTGAAAAGTACCATCAAGTGCCCAAATATTTCCATCTTTTTTGAACTATTGAGAGGCAGAAGAGTCACGAAGGTGGACTTGAATCTGAACCAACTGACCTATCCAGCCAGGGCACGTTTTCTTCTTCTTTTTTTTTTAAAACTTTTTTTTTAAATTTCTCTTTATTCTATTCATTTTTAGAGAGGAGACAGAGAGAGAGAGAGAGAGAGAGAGAGAGAGAGAGAGAGAAAGAGAAAGAGAGAAAGAGGGGAGGAGCTGGAAGCATCAACTCCCATATGTGCCTTGACCAGACCAGTGCAGGGTTTTGAACTGGCGACCTCAGTGTTCCCAGGTCGACGCTTTTATCCACTGCACCACCACAGGTCAGGCACGTTTTCTTCTTTATATTAATTTTAAAAATATTTACAACATTAATGAGAAATATTTTAAAAAGCTCTTTGGGATTTTTAGAAGATTCCTTACTGAGGTCAAGAAATACATGGAGACCTATAGCCAGGTAGCTCAGATGGTTAGGGCGTCATCCCAACATGCCAAGGCTGTTGGTTTGATCCCTGATCAGGGCACACACAAGAATCAACCAATGAATGCATAAGTGGAAAAACAAATCGATGTTTCTCTCTCTCTCCCTCCCTCCCTTCCTTCCTCTATAAAATCAGTAATAAAAATCTTTTAAGTTTATTTAATTTAAAAAGTTTTTAAATAGGATTTTATTGTGGCAACACTGATTAACATGATTATACAATACAGGTTTCAGGTTATCAATTCTATGATACATCTCAGTATACCACACTGTGTTTACCTGCTACCCCATCATTTTTTATTTTATTTTATTTTTTTAAGTGAGAGGAGGGAAAATAGTGAGACAGAATCCCACATGCGCCCCGACCAGGATCTACCTGGTAACCCCATGTGTGGCTAATGCTTGAGTACCAAGCTAATTTTAGTGCCTGAGGTTGATGTGCTCAAACCAGCTGAGCTATTCTCAATGCCCAAGGCCAATTCTCGAGCCAATCGAGTCACTGGCTGCTGGAGGAAAAGAGAGAGAGGAAAGGGAGAGGTCGGGGGAGAGAAGCAAATGGTTTTTCTCCTGTGTCCTGACCAGGAATCGAACCTTGGGCGTCCATACACCAGGCCAATGCTCTATCAACTGAGATAGCGGACAGGGGCCAAGTCAAGTTAAAACAAAAACTTTTTAAAGAGCCTGACCAGGCGGTGGCGCAGTGGATAGAGTGTCGGACTGGGATGCTGCAGACCTAGGTTCAAGACCCAGAGGTCGCCAGCTTGAGCGCAGGCCTATCTGGCTTGAGCGAAAGCACACGAGCTTGGACCAAAGGTCGCTGACTCCAGCAAGGGGTGGCTCGGTCTGCTGAAGGTCCGCGGTCAAGGCACGTGTGAGAAAGCAATAAATGAACAACTAAGGTATCGCAACAAAAAACTGATGATTGATGCTTCTCATCTCTCTCCATTCCTGTCTCTCTGTCCCTATCTCTCTGTCCTGTAAAAAAAAAAAACTTTTTAAAGAAATACATGAAATATTTAGACTACCTTTCTTAATTCAATTTTTCTGTAATTGTAACAGCAATGGTGGAGCTCTTTTGACATATAAGTTATACCTCAAGAAAAGAGGTTAAAAAAATCCCCACAATGGCAAGGAATAAAAATCCCACAGGAAAATAAAAACTTAAAAGCTATCGAATGAGGGGGGCTGCACTGGTGATCTGTTTCACACTCCGATGAAAGATGTATCCTGTGCACAGCTGTATGGTCACGCCCAGGACCCCTTATATGTTTGTGCCCACGGCTGAGACAGCTATCCTGAGATAAGCAGCATTAGCTGCAAGGGACTCACAGGCCACCTTCTCTCTTCTCTGTGGAGCCTCTGAGGACAAGTTTCATATTCTTTTTTTTTTATTATTTTACAGGGAAAGAGAGAGTCAAAGAGAGGGATAGATAGGGACAGATAGACAGGAATGGAGAGAGGTGAGAAGCATCAATCAGTTTTTCGTTGCCGTTGCGACATCTTGGTTGTTCATTGATTGCTTTCTCACACGTGCCTTGACCGCGGGCCTTAAGCAGACTGAGCCACCCCTTGCTGGAGCCAGCGACCTTGGGTCCAAGCTGGCGAGCTTTGCTCAAGCCAGATGGGCCCGCGCTCAAGCTGGTGAGCTCAGGGTCTTGAACCTGGGTCTTCTCCATCCCAATCTGACGATCTATCCACTGCACCACCGCCTGGTCAGGCAACTTTCATATTCTTGACCGTGCTGCCCCATTACCCTGCCATGCTGCTGCTAAGCACCCTTTGTTTCCTCAAGAGGTGACTTCCAACCCAGAAAGGAGGACACAGATAAGAAGGGTCACTAACTATAGTGGGGGAATCCTCCTTTCCTTGTGAAAATATGACTCCATACACTATGACCAAGAGCAAAGCAAGGACCTTTAAAATTAGGTATTTTTTTTCAAATCACCTGAGTTACCTGCACTAAAAAAAAAAAAAAGGTATTTAAATGAGACAATTTATGATAATCTTGTTATAAGCATAAAGCTGAGCACTGTAAAATCATAAAAGAGGGTGAAGCAGCTACTCCCCATGAGTAGAGCACAGATACTAACACAGGAAGATGCAGTGAAAGTGTGGAGAGAGGAGCTCAGAGATGCAAACACTGCGGAGGCAGTTTCTCCTGGGGGAAGAAGGGCTATTCTCATCCAGTGATACACGCAGGGAGGCGCATTTCAGGTCTCTGTTTATGCAGAGGGTTCTCTTCCCAGACGTCGTGGCTGCAACCTCTTTGCAGTCAGTGCACACTCTTCTGCCTCATTCTTTTTTAACAAATTTTTAAAAGACTTTATTCAATGTTTTTTTTTTTCAGAGAGGAGAGAGAGAAAGAGGGATAGAGGGAGGGAGGGGAGAGGGCGAGAGAGAGAGAGAGAAGGGAGAGGAGCAGGAAGCATCAACTCCCATATGTGCCTTGACTAAGCAAGCCCAGGGTTTCGAACCAGCGACCTCTTAGTGTTCCAGGTTGACGCTTTATCCCACTGTGCCACCACAGGTCAGGCTTCTGCCTCATTCTTAAACTGCTTCCCAATTTTTGGCAGAGTGGCCACATCCTTTTATTTAGCTACTTGTTTTCACTTTCCCATCACCCTTCACCATGCTACACTAAAGGGTGTCCTGTACTGCCTATATGTGCTAATATCTTTGTAAGAAACACGAGCAATGAAACTGCCGAGTCTAAAATGAACGTTTGAAAGTATACCTTGCACCCTGGGCAGACAATGTACATTTCCGTCCTCACTGTGAGACGGGGGTGGCATTTCTCTTTATATGATCAAATCCTTTAGCCTATTCCTCATTCTGGGTTCTTTTTCAAGTGAGAGAAGGAGACAGTGAGATAGACTCTTGCATGTGCCCAACTGGGATCCACCTGGCAACCCCATCTGGGGCCAAATGCTCAAATCAACCGATCTATTTTGAGCACCTGAGGCTGACTCACTCAAACCAGCCAAGCTGAACGTTTAGTGTCCAGGGCCGACACTTGAACCACTCAAACCACTGGCTGTGGGAGGGGAAGAGAGAGGGAGAGAGAAGCAGATGGTTGCTTCTCATGTGTCTTGTCTGGGGATTGAACCCAGGATGTACATATGCTGGGCCAACACTCTATCCACTGAGCAAACCGGCCAGGGTTTTTTTATTTTTCTTTTTTCAGATATGCATTTGTTTTTATCTGACAAGCAGTGGTACAGTGGATAGTGTGTGACCTGGGACACTGAGGTACCAGGTTCAAAAACCCAAGGTCGCAGGTTTGAACACAGGCTTGCCAGCTTGAGTGTGGGACCATCCACATGATCCTGGGGCTGCTGGATTGAGCCAAAAGATTGCTGGCTTGAGCAAAGGGTGAAAGGGTGACTGAATTGGTTTGAGCTTGCCAGGCAAGGCACGTATGAGAAGAAATCAATGAACAACTAAGGTGATGCAACTACAAATTGATGCTTCCCCCCCCCCTCTCCCTTTCTGCCAACCTTTCTGCCTCTCTCTCTCTTAAAAAGAAACAAACAACACCGCTCTCTATAAGCCAGCACAGAATACTCTGTGACCTTGACTGCACCTGTAGTGTTTCCTTTCCCTCTTCAACCATCTTAAGATGAGCTGTGTGTTTGTGTACGACAGGGTTGCTCAGTTGTAACCATATTCACTGACTAGCAGCTGGAAGACATTTCCAATACTCAGTCAGTACAAATGTGAAGGAGAACACCTTTCTGTTGTGATCTATAGTCATTTGCAAGGACTATTTAAACCAGCAAAGAAGAGGTGACACTAGACTTCTAAGGTCTTTTTCTATAAGCAAATGTTGTAGATCTTAAACCTTAAATACCATGTACCAAAGGTCCATGTGTGTTTCTCCATTATTCTCTGAAACTGGGTTGGAGTGGGAGACTGGCCACCTCTTGAGCTCTTCTGTGACCCCACCCCTACTCTTGTGCCTTCTAGCTGAAACTGCTCTTCTCATGAGGCCTACCTCTCCTGGCAATTTAGTATGATCATCAAAGCTCTGATCTAGGCAAGTGTTTCTAAGTTGCTGACTGCTTTAGTGATCTCACTCAGAATAAACTCTATCAAGTAGGGGTTCTTACCTGGGGGCAACTGTGCCCCACAAGACACATCTGGCAAGGTCTAGAGACATTTCTGATCAGCACTCATGATGGTGAGGGTGGGAACAGTGTCACTGATATTTAGTGAGCTGTGGCCAAGGATGCTGCTAAAATTCTACAAACCACAGGAGAGTCACCATAACAAAGAATGATCTGGTCCTGCATGTCAATAGTGGCTCAGCTGAGAAACCCTAATCTAAAGAGAAATATTACAATAAGGTGAAATCATCAATATTTCAAAATGTTTTACATGAGAGCTTAAGTTATAGGATAACTGTGGATTTTAGAGACTATAGAGCTGGAACTTGAACTGACACTGACTTGGAAGCCTAGAGTGGCCTCCTCCTTTCCTGCTTCACCTCTGCTCCTTCCCCCAGCGTGTGACCTCTCCCTCCATCCCATCTTTCTTCTACTTCCAGCACCTCAGATGGTCTTCTTGTGGACACCCTGAGCAGTGTGCTAATCAGTGTGTTACTCAGACAAAACAAACATCAGTGGGGGTGCATGTTTTGGGGGAGCTCTTAATTCTAAGCTACTTGAGAAGGATCTGTTGACAAATTTCCTTTCAACTTTCATCTAAAGCATGGATTGATCATAAAGCTGGCTTGGATATAATGATCAGGTTAAATGATTCTCTTTAAGAGGAAAACAAGAAAAATACATAATATTAGAAAAAACAATCAGATAAAAACGTTGGACAAGTTAAGTTCCAAGTGACATGTTGAGAGAAACCAAAGAAAAACTGGGATAACTATACAAGTTTCTACAGTGTACAGACCAGAAAACAGAAATCCTTTGACAACTTACTCTTAGCACTGAATTTGTTTTCTTTTCGAGTTCTGCCAGTTTTTTTCAAGCAGTTGTCACATACAAAGCTGAAAAACATAATGGGTGAGATCAGATTCTATAAAACAGTGTATGCTGCCAAAGCAGTGAAACGCAGCATTAAAATACTTTGTTGGCAGTTTAAATCGCATCATTACACAAAAGTGAAGAGACAGACTGCTTTGATTCTACATTTCCTAAAGCAGGCAAACACTTAAAACTTAACATTTAGAACCGCCATTTATCTTAACTGCTGACAGCAATGAATGAAGTGCAGCGGCAGCAGCAGCAGCAGGCACTGCTCCCTCCGCTCCGTGCACAACTGCTTGCCCTTCCCCAGGGTCACAGGAAATTACTCACCCTGCTGGCCAAATGATATCATAGTGTAAAACACAAATCTGATGCATCTTCCGGCCACACTCCTTGCAATCAACAAAACTATAAGACAGAAAAAAAGAAAGAAAAGCACACTGGAATGCACACAGAACCACACAGCAGCCAGGGGTCCGCAGGAGCCTGTGTACTGGGTTCACAAGGTCTCCTTCCTCCTAACGCCCCCGTGACCGGGGGTGCTCTTGTGCCGTTACAAAGCGCTAGTGATACAGGCCCAGGCTATGGCGCAGGATTTCTGACATCACTGCACGACTTGAAGCTAGGTAACTGCGCACGCCTATACTGACTTAACTTAATAGATAACAAACTCAGTGTTATAAGCACTTATACTTAGGTCTGGGCACAGGAAGTGTCCTCTCTGAGTCAGTCACAATGGGGGGGAAGTCCCAAGCTGACCAGCAGATGACAGTCCTTGTGCAAGTGGACACTGGAGAGCAAGGGGATGGACACTGAGCTGCTTGCCCTTGACTGCAGCCCCCACCCACGCTCACCTGGAAATCTTAGTCACCAACAAACATGAAGGTTAAAACCTATTTTTTCAGCTCCGCCCTTAACAACACCACAACTTACACTTAGCTGGAAGTCTTAGTGGACAAGAAAGTACCACATTTTCCCCAAACTTTCTTAGGCTCTTCCAATGAGCCTAAATGCTGAGCCCGGTATCCCTACACATGGTCTATCGAGCCCTTGATCTTTCCACGGTCCTTGCTCAGCAAGGCTTCATCCACAGAGCAAGTCTAACGAAGCTTCTCTGTGCCTATTCTACTGGAGGAAAAAGGACACACATGCAAAACAGTGCCCAACAGCGGCACTAGTAACTGGCTGTCCTGAGTCTTCTCTGGCAGCCTCGCACTGTGCTCACCCCCTCCCGTTCTATGAGGTGACTGATCCGAACCTTCCCTCCCTCCTCAAGTGCTCCGTCACCCCCAACCAGCTCCTTAGCCGAAGTGTCAGCAGGTGAACTCATCCCTGGGTTAAGAATTTAAAAGGTCAGCCGGCAATAACTCCCTCAGTTTCTGTGCCTGCTCAAGGACACCCCATTCTCACCCCGTTCCCTCTGTAAGGAAAAAGGAATGCAAAAAATAGGATATATGTTTTAGAACCTATTCTATCTATTTGAATTTCAAACTCTCTCCCCTTCTAACTACTGTTGACCAATTGGTTAGCTCCCCTTCCTCCGTTTTTGTTCATGCAGCTGCCTAAGCCACTACCTAGACTGGCCCTCTCCACCCACCCCAGTGTGGTCTCTTCCATCAGAAGGCTGGAAGAAGGCTGTTGTTCAGGTCAGCCTTCCACGTCCCGCCTGAGCTGCTCCTGAGTCTCCTAATTAGTTTCCCCATTAGGAAGCAAAGTCCTCCTCTACAGTGAAGCCACCTCACAGGTTCAGGGTGAGCTTTCCTTAACTGAAGTCAATGGTGTCCCTCCAAACCTCCCCAGAACACCAAGGAAGAAATCTACATGTCAAAGAGCAGTGTAAGGGGCCCTGCACCTCACAGAGCTCCATCCACACCCCTACCTACCAACCACTTGATCTTACCAGGAGTGTTTGTTAAACACCCGTGTCTGGAATATTCTTCCCCAACACCTGTTTCTAGATGACCATCACCTTCTCTGGGATGCCACCATGCCCTTGGACAGGGCCCCTCACCTCTGGACCATCGTACTGCCTCTGGCTATCTGTGCTATGATCCAACTCCCTCTTGTACTGAAGGACAGAGGACCCCCTCAACTTTGATTCACCTGTGTGCTGCCCAATGCTTAGCACTGAGTATCCCAATGTAATGTATTTTGAAATAAAAATAATGAATACGGTATAACTTGTAGTGAAATTGAAAAACGGCAGGGGAGGACATATGTGAACATGGAAATGGCCAATCAGGACAAATAATTCACTGGTCTTTCAAGATCTGGGAAGGCACATCCTTAGGCACCAGGCACTCTGCCCAGGCTGGAGCTCCGGCAGTCAGAATGTATGCAGCCTGAGCACTGCTAGGAGGAAAGACTAAGTAAGCTCCCGACAGTCAAGTTAGGAGGGCTGGGTGGAAAGTGTGTGTCTTCCACTGCAGCAGCCGGCCTCCCTGAGCTGGCGGGTTAAGGCCAAGAGACGGGAGGACCTGTTTCTCAGCTCTAGATGTGCCACAGGCACATGTCCCAACATGCATGTGCTGGAGGCTGCGCTCACTGCGCAGCTCGGAAAGGGCATTCAACACAGTGACAGAACACTGGGTGCTCCCAGTACTAGGCTCCAGGGGGCCTGAAAGGGCCACACTGAAGGACATCTAAAGTCTCTTTAGGGGCCCATCACAAAGCAAACTTTGCCAACACAGCATTTTCATCAAGCACTGGAGAAAAGGCAAATATTTGACAATGGCCTTTGAAAATATACCATATTAAAGACAGTGGCAAGAACATACCCTAGCCCCCCCATTATTTATTTTTAGAAAGTGGTTTCTAAGAGGTTTTCGTTCTGAAATTTCCCTTTAAATGATGCTAGCACTACTCCAGCAAATAGTCCTACTTTGGTTTCCAAAGATTTACACTAAAGGAGTTCTTAAAAATACTAACGACCAAGTTATTGGAGAAGTTCTAATAGAATCAAACATCCACCTAATCTTATCATGGTTACAATTCAGTAACTGGACAGCATGTTACAGATACATATTTTGTGTGAGTTAAAGAAGAGTCCGTATCTGAAATAACTTCACACACAAAAATACCACCCATGGCAGTGTATTTCCAATGTCTTATCCCACAATCAATCATAAGGAGGACCTTCCCTGACCTGAAACCAAAATCTAAAAGTCAGAAAGAAACAGCTAGATACTCACGGTTCAGGATCTAAGGTATCATTTTTCTTTTTTTCAAATTGATCCTTTGAAATTGTCCTTGTTAGGAAAAAAAGAAAAAAAAAAGTTCACTGTTGAATTTATCTGTTGTATATAACCCATAATCTCTGGGATATTATTTTGTAACTAATTCTTTATATGAGAAGTAAATTATCAGCTAAAATCTCAAGTAGATGCAACGATGGAATGGACATATAAAATTCAATTCGACAGAGAGCACTACCATTTATTTTTCTCTCTCTTTTTTCAGAACATCTCCTCCCAACTATCATCAGCACTGATTACAAGATTTGACTACTCAAAATATGATGGCAAAATTCTGTTGAAATTCAAGCATATTAATTTTCAGTCAGATCTATCTGGCGAGTGGCTACTGAATTTAATTAATATTGGTGTGACCAGTTCTTTTATTTTTAATTGAATTTTTGGGGTGATAGTAGTTAATATAATTATATAGGTTTCAGATGGTCATAACCAATTCTTTAATTATATTATTTCCTCAATGACACAAAGTCAGCATCTACTTGGGGATATTTTTCTTAGAGGGCTGGGTATTTATTTAGTTTTTATGGTCCTTTTGTTATGATCAGTGTATATGTAAATTACTTCTGATTCACAGAATTATACAATCCAATTATTAATTACGGAATAGAACCAAAAGACTAAGATGACAAGGGATATAAAAATAAATCGAACAGGTAGAATACCTGTCATTGTGGTTTACATGTCTTATAAGTGGCTATGGTTTGTTTTGCATTTGAATAAAGGAACCTAGAGTTGCAGAATCAGTGTCCTACACTGATGAAAACTACCTCAGTGGGAAGCCCCGTTGCCTGTGGGAGGACATCACCAGATTACCCAATGCGGTAGGAACCAAGGCAGAGTCTGGAGAAAATGGAACTGCAGAACACTGGTGGTCCTGGGCAGACGTGGTGGCTAGGTAGGCATCTCAAGCATAGAAATAAGCTGACTACCCAATTTGTGGATTTGCTTTTTCTTGCCACATTCTAAACATCTGACCACTCAACAATTCCATCAGAGGACAGGCATCAGGAGGAGAGGTGTACTCAGTGAAAGAATAAAGGAGCCAACTCAGGCCTGTCTGCATCGGACCTAGTGAGCAAGAGTCAAGCCTCCAGCAAGGAAGGACACATACACACTCCAGAGCTCACTGTTCATGTTCTATCAGCCTCACAACCTAAAAGGTGGAGGAAGGGACGTACCACTCATTTACGCTACTGCCAGTTCTGTGAATAATGTTACCTGGTGTCTTAGGTGTAACTGAAGATTTATAATTACCAAAAATGGAGGCTGAAAGCCATTAGGAGGAGCTCAGTGTTTTTAAAAAAGGGTCAAAGCAAGGTCAAGAGAAAACCAGTGAACTGCATGATGGGGACCAGAGTACCAGTCTGAACGGAGGGCAGAGGGAAAGTGGCCCTGGTGTTCAGCTAAAACTGCATGGTAAAGAGGAATGTGAGCAGAGTTAATGAGAAAATACACCACATAAGTCAGAACAGCAGTGGTGCTTCCCTTTTACCCACGGACAGGAAAAAAAAAAAATTAAGGGTGGCCCCTGAGAAAAATGACAGGATAGTACTTACGTCTGGGGTTGTGAAGGGTCGTCACCCAGGGTAACATTCTCCCCCTGGATCTCTGTGAAACACTTCTCACAGAAATGATACCTGTCAGCAAGAAGGCCATACTTGGGTGAACTGGTCCATCATAACACACAGCCACCCAAGCAACGAAGCCACCAATCAGAGCAGGGCAGATCACCACGACGAAGGGGGGGCGTTGTTGGTTGATTGATGGGTCAGTGAGAACAATGAGAGGAACAGGGGCAGGTGGGGAAGGGCAGGATTAGAGAACAGGGAAGGGAACAAATAGCACAGACATAGAGGTAAGACGCAAACACCAAGACAACACAGAGCAGAAAGCCAAGGCAAAGCATTGATTAGCATTCGGTCTCATTGCACACATAACAGGCCATCATCACTAACAACGACTGGGCTCGGTTCAGCTCCATCCAAGATGCAAATGTTTTCAAGGAGTTGTTAATACTAGAATTGTAAGGAGCTTAAATTTAGGAGTTTAAATTTTGTTATTACTTGACAAAAATCAAATATAATTTCAGGGTTTGAGATGGAAAAATTTAACTTTGAACAAAACAGTCTGACAAAAGGTCTTAAAAAAGCAATTTAAACTGAAATAGCTTATTTTTTCAAAATGGAAAATTTATGCTTGAGCAATTCAGAGATTTTATTTCTGGTATGTAAGCCAGATTTTTAAAGGTATAAAAATATTCAGCACACAAAACTGTTTTTAATTTTTTTCCTGTCTTTTTTCTCATGTTCATCACTTAATTGGGTTACAATACAAATGAAACCAAATCCATATTCTAGACAAACATTTAACAGAAATGCAATCGGGGTCAAAGACTTTCCAGCCATTTATCAATAAGAATACACAGAGAAAAAACTGTAATATATTGTATAAACAATACAATATATGTAAATCCATGAACAATGTTAAAGACTTTTAAAATTCAATTCTAAGCTTTGATTTAATCTTTTTGGTACTGGGACCAATCATTCATCAATCTCAGATACTCAGTGATTGCTGACTTGGTGACAATCCAAGTTAAGCAAATTTAGAGAGTTAATCGTTAAAGCACAATCTGCATTTGAGAAATTATCCATAACCCCAATTTCTTGTAAGATAATCCAGAGCTTCAGCTCAAGCTATCAAATAAGAACAACTAAAATAAAAACGATTAAATGTTTGGAAAGGACACAAATGAGAAATCAACAGAAATGCAGGCTGGTGCTGCATCAAACAAGATGGGCACACAGGAAAACTGTAAAAATAAACAGGCTGAATGGCAGCGACTCATACAAGTAAGAAGGATGAGTATAAGGCAGCGACGGCAGCACAACAAAATGCAGTTTTAGTACTCAAAACCATGTCTACAAGATGCCAAGAGGATTAGTGTTAAGGACACTATGACAAGACTTGGGGCGCCACACTGAACCACGAGGACAGAAGGCTGCGCAGCCTCACTCACACGGGCACACACACGGCTACAAACAACTGAGCCCGGCGGGACCAGGCCAGTTTGTCTGCGGTACGGAAACATGTCCCCCACAAGTCCTAATGCTAATCTTAATTAAACACATCGAGCATTTTGTCTGCTATGTTTCACTGGCTAAATACATATAGTAAAATAAAGGCATAAAACTTCAGAGCATGACCTGACCTGTGGTGGCGCAGTGGATAAAGCCTTGACCTGGAACGCTGAGGTTGCCAGTTCGAAACCCTGTGCTTGCCTGGTCAAGGCGCATATGGGAGTTGAGGCTTCCTGCTCCTCCCCCCTTCTCTCCCCCCCCTCTCTAAAAATGAATTAATAATATCTAAAAAAAATTTAATAAAAAGAACTTCAGAGCATGCACACACACCAAGATTATAAAATTTTTTTCAGTTTGTTGATGAGGAACGTGACAGATTCCCTGTGGGTAACAACTGGATTACTGCAAGTTTCTTTCTGGGGCCTGTTTATTTAGGATTAAGTCAATGAACAAATTCTGCTAAGATTAGAAACTCTGACGAGAAACAGTTAACTCTGCTGTTTTAAAACAGAAGATATATACAGGGGTAGACAAAGTAGGTTTATGGTTGTGAGTACACAAAAAAGTTTATTCTTATATTATTTATTAATTACTGTATTGTGTATTTGTACTACGTGTCTTCCTGTTATTATTCTGTATTCTCTTATGATTTATCTTTTAGGTAATGATGGCTGGTAACTTAACCTACTTTTGCCCACCCTTGTATATTCTTTCTCTCTTTTTTAAATGTATAACAATATTCTGTCTATTCACTATTTTGTAACTATTCCTATGGAACCTTGAAATCATGCAGTGTAAAGAATTTCCATGTGCAGAAGGACATGATCATCTCTAGCAAGAAAGAGTGAAAATACAGAAACTATAAACCATTTCAGTGGCAACCAGAATAAACAAGAGAGATATGTTCCTCTATGCCAAACATTTCCCTTTTAAAAATTATACTAGGAATTGAGTGTTCCAATTCACTTTATGATTAAAAAGTCATTGTGGGTCCTGGCCAGTTGGCTCAGCAATAGAGCATTGGCCAAGCGTGTGGAAATCATGGGTTCGAATCCTGGCCAGGGCACACAGGAGAAACACCCATCTGCTTTTCTACCCTTCCCCCTCTCCTTTCTCTCAACCTCTCTCTCTCTCTTTCCCTCTCGCAGCCAAGGCTCCATTGGAGCAATGATGGCTCTATGGCCTCCGCCTCAGGCGCTGAGGATGGCTCCATGGCCTCCACCTCGGGCTATAGAATGGCTCTGGTTGCAAAGGAGCAATGCTCCAGATGGCAGAGCATCGCCCCTGGTGGGACTGCCAGGTGGATCCCGGTTGGGCGTATGCGGGAGTCTGTCTCTCCGCCTCCCTGCTTCTCACTTCAGAAAAATTATAAAAAAAAAAAAAAAAAGGCACTGTGAACTAGCCAGAAGAATACCCGTGAACACATTACAAATAAGACTGCCACGATAATTACATGTGAGCTTAATTGGTTTTAATATTCTGGACAAATTCTTAGCTTTTATTCAAGCAGGACATCAAGTCCCACAATATCCAGGAAACTAGAATCATAAACCCGTATTTCCAACGGAGGGAACTGGCCTGGGACAAATCATTGATGGCTGTAATGGCTGCCCATGGAGTGGCCATGGAAACCTATGTTCTGTGTGTAACTAACTCCCATCCCTGAAAAACCTCAGGATCAGTAACAGGAAGGAACAGAGAATTAACACACACTAGTGATCTATCTCAAAGCAAGGCCAGAGACCTTGAAAAGTTGAATCTGTTGAGGTTTATAAGGGAAAAGGATGGGACCCAGGGATTCACTCTAATACCCTTCTGAGAAATAAGCACAGCCACAGAAGAAAGCCTGGTCACCTGTCTAGTCACATCAGCTGTAACCATACTGGCATTCAGTTGGTAACAGATGTTAATGACAGATTGACCCTATCTTATTACCTAGTCCAGTGGTTGGCAAACCATGGCTCGCGAGCCACACAGCAGCTCTATGGTGCCTTGAGTGCGGCTCTTTGGCCAGCTTAGGAGTACCCTAATTAAGTTAATAACAATGTACCTACCTATATACAGTGTATCCGTAAAGTCATGGTGCACTTTTGACCGGACACACGGTCAAAAGTGCACCATGACTTTACGGACACACTGTAGTTTAAGTTTAAACACTTTGGCTCTCAAAAGAAATTTCAATCCTTGTACTGTTGGTATTTGGCTCTGTTGGCTAATGAGTTTACCGACCACTGATCTAGTCCAAACTTGATTCACTCTGGAAATACAAAAACGATTCAGAAATTCACTTTTCACTGTAAGAGGCTAGTTGACATTCTGCCTTGTGTGAAGGAAGCAGTTTGATGAACATGAATTGATAAAGAAGAAATACTTCACATAATCTGATGATGATGTACATCCTAGGTACCTAAAGTTACCACAATGTAATTGCATGGCTTCTCTGTAAGGGTAATTGAATGTATGGAGTAAATTTTCAAATGCAGATTGTTTTAAGTACCATATAAGTATATACAAATAAGTGGGACATCTATAGATAACAACTGTAAAATCTATGGAACAGTTTTCCCAACATGAATTTCTTTCAAATTTGTAAATTAGAGAAACAAGTGAAAATATAACCATACTCTAGTTTATGTGTTAGTTTCACTTGTTTAAATGGTCTCTAGGATTTTCTATTGTTTTAAGTGCCCAAACAGTTTAAGGACTATCTGTGCCAAAATAATGATTCATAAAGAGCAGCACAGTGTTAACAGGTCAAGTTGAGAATAAAAATGTAAGTAGTTAAAATGTCCAACACAGAATTAATTAGGCCGCTGCTTTCTTAGAATTACACTA
The DNA here is from genome assembly GCA_037038555.1 of Rhynchonycteris naso. Lineage (NCBI taxonomy): Eukaryota > Metazoa > Chordata > Mammalia > Chiroptera > Emballonuridae > Rhynchonycteris > Rhynchonycteris naso. The sequence goes on along the minus strand of CM073000.1, from coordinate 196,849,507 downwards.
ATTTCTTCAACGTGAGTATTCTAGAAAGCACACTTTGTGAGATTAAGCTGAGAAGTAAGTAGCATGCCTAGACTTATATAAAATGTATTATTTATAAAATATTACTCTTATTTATACCTCTACTCTTAAAAAAATACATTACTTTCACCTGACCAGGCAGTGGTGCAGTGGATAGAGCATCTGACTGGGATGCGGAAAAACCCAGGTTTGAGACCCCAAGGTCGCCAGCTTGAGCGCAGGCCCATCTGGCTTGAGCAAAAGCTCGCCAGCTTGGACTGAAGGTTGATGGCTCGAGCAAGGGGTTGCTCAGTCTGCTAAAGGCCCGTGGTCAAGGCACATGTGAGAAAGCAATCAATGAACAACTAAGGTGTCGCAACGAAAAACTGATGATTGATGCTTCTCATCTCTCTCCGTTCCTGTCTGTCTGTCCCTATCTATCCCTCTCTCTGACTCTCTCTCTGTCCCTGTAATAAATAAATAAATAAATAAATAAAGCTTTTATTAAAAAAAAAAAATACATTATTTTCATCCAGTAAAAAGGAAGTTCTATAAAGAAATAAAATTGGACATTTCAGGACTTTCAAAACTGTTTGCACTCCATCAATGGCCTCTTCCAAGAGGTAAGCAGTGACCTTGATGCTATCAATTCTATTGAACTTTGTTTTCAACTTAAATATGGCCAAAATCTGTGCAAATTAGCAAAGGGAGGGTCCCAAACAACTCAGGTACAATGAAACCAACCATGAAAAGGCCCCCAAAACTTGAGAGATGGTGGCAAGCAATCTGCTGACTGTTCTTCTTTCTATTCCCAAACTGTGTTTGGTAACCAGTAGCAGGGACATTTTTCAGAGTATAATTTTATCCTATTCTCTTAAAATTTCATAACTATATTTTGCTTGGCAAGTAACAGTTTCCAAAGTGAATTCCTATTCATTATTTTACTGAAGACTGACAACTGAGACTATCAGGGTAGGTGTTACTGTGCCCATATCACATACAAGAAGGGTAAGCTTGATACATTATGGGATGTGCTGAAGGCTACGATACTAAAACCATAAATGGACGGGCCAGAACTTCCAGAACTCTTGTCACTATGGGAGAGATTCCATTACAAAGGGGTTATGCTATCATGTCAACCTTTGTTTTAAAAGGCTCTTATTGACAGAAAGGGAAACTAAGACAAAACTTAAATTCTAAATGCTCAAATATTTGCAGCAAGACAGCTGTACAGGCTACACTGCAACAGAGATTACTTTCTAGGGACATCCATCTTTTTACCCACACCAACATCTAACTACATGGAATAGTACTCGGCTAAGTGAGCTGGTTAAGTTTTAGAAACTTTTTTTAAATTTTATTCATTTTAGAGAGGAGACACGAGAGAGAGAGAGAGAGAGAGAGAGAGAGAGAGAGAGAGAGAGAAAGAAAGAGAGAAAGGGGGGAGGAGCTGGAAGCATCAACTCCCATATGTGCCTTGACCAGACCAGTGCAGGGTTTTGAACTGGCGACCTCAGTGTTCCCAGGTCGAAGCTTTATCCACTGTGCCACCACAGGTCAGGCAGAAACCTTTTCTTTAAAACATTTTTAGGTCAAGAACTGTTTTTGTAAATAGAATCTTGATGAAAGTTATTAATAATCTTGAATTTGGTTATATTTTTTAAAAATTAAAACAATTTAGCCTGACCAGGCGGTGGCACAGTGGATAGAGCGTCGGACTGGGATGCGGAAGACCCAGGTTCAAGACACCGAGCTTGCCAGCTTGAGCGCGGGCTCATCTGTTTCTAGCAAAAGCTCACCAGCTTGGACCCAAGGTCTCTGGCTCCAGCAAGGGGTTGCTCGGTCTGCTGAAGGCCCCCGGTCAAGGCACATGTGAGAAAGCAATCAATGAACAACTAAGGTGTTGCGAAGGCAACGAAAAACTAATGATTGATGCTTCTCATCTCTCTCCGTTCCTGTCTGTCTGTCCCTATCTATCCCTCTCTCTGTCTCTGTAAAAAAAAAAAAGTTAAAACAATTTAAAAACATAATTGGAGCCTGACCAATGGTGGCGCAGTGGATGAAGCATCGACCTGAAACACTGAGGTACACAGCTTCACAGCTTAAGTGTGGGCTCACCCAGAGTGAGTGCAAGGTTGCCAGCTTGAGTCTAAAAGTTGCTGGCTTATAGCCCAAGGTCATTGGCTTGAGGAAGGAAGGGGTCACTGACTTGGCTGGAACCCTCGCTCCCAAACAAGGCACATATGAGAAGCAATCAATGAACAACTAAAGTGACAAAACTATGAGTTGATGCTTCTTAGCTTTCTCCCTTTCTTCCCCTTTCTCTCTCTTCTTCCTCTCTTGCAGCCAGTGGCTCAACTGTTTTGAGGTCAGCCAGGGCACTTAGGATAGGTCGGTTGGTTTGAGCGTTGGCCTCAGGCGCTGAGGACAGCTTGGATGACCCAAGCATTGGCCCAAGATGGGTGTTGCTAGGTGGATCCTGGTTGGGGTGCATGTGGGAATCTGTCTCTCTACCTCTCTTCCTCTCACTTAAAACACCAAATGAATAAATTAAATAAAAATAAAAACATAATTGGAAGAAAAGTAATTTCAAAATTCCAAATTATTCAAGCCTGTGCATGTACCTTTGAACAGATAACAAAAAGCTATTTATCTTCTTCAAAATATTACAACATATGTAATTACTAAGTAAACTAGATCAAAGTAGTCAAAACATTAAACCTTAATGCTGACATTTAATATATGATCCTAAAGACAAACAGTAGGTATGCAAATTCCTCTTGGTCACATTAAGAATCTAGTTGCAATGCAACATAATTGAATGATAAGATAACCTGGAGATATTTTCTTTGAACATATGTACCCTGATTTATTAATGTCACCCCATTAAAATTAATAATAATAAAAAAAATCTAGTTGCAGAGTCACAAAATGTAGGTAATGAGACTGAATTTGATCAAGATTTAGGACCTGTGCTTAAAGGCATAATGCCCTCTTGCTATGGTAACATGTGGCAATTCAAAAAAAAAAAAAGGATGTAAATAGCTTAATTTTCTAAACAACCTCCAAACATGAAAATCATAGTTACGTGGGGAGTCAATAAGAAAAAAAAAATTCATTTTCCCTCTGCTTAGGAGATTTATTCTTTATAAGCCACCAATATTTGAAAAGAATGGCAAATGTTTCTCAAGCATACCTGTACCACTCACAAAACCCTGGGACAGCCCTCTGATATAATTGGGCAGCTTTCTTGAACTCAATAAGAACAGTGGATCTTATTCTATATTATGCTACTAAACTGTAAGAACAATACTACACTTGATCTTAGTCAAAAGGTTGAGAAGTGATTATTGTGCTAATTAGAAACAAAAAGTCTACGGATTTATTTTTTTAAATGAATTAGCACAATGCAAGTCTTTCCATCAGATTGTTCAGGTCAAATTATCTAGGCAAACATTTACACTGGGAATAGTAAAATACAATGTTTTAACTTTATTAATATCTTGGAAAGGTACTCCAGACTCTTTCTTACACAGTTACATTTTAGAATCTTTACCAGAACTTAAGAATGTGGTCCTGGCCAGTTGGCTCAGTGGTCGAGTGTTGGCCTGGCATATGGAGGTCCCAGGTTCGATTCCTAGCCAGGGCACACAGAAGAAGTGCCCATCTGCTTCTCCACCTTTTACCCTCTCCTTCTATCTCTCTCTTACCCTCCCGCAGCCGAGGCTCCACTGAAACAAAGTTGGCCCGAGAGCTGAGGATGGCTCCATGGCCTCCGCTTCAGGCGCTAGAATGGCTCCGGTTGCAATAGAGCTACACCTCAGATGGGCAGAGCATCGCCCCCTGGTGGGCATGCCAGGTGGATCCCAGTCAGGCGCATGTGGGAGTCTGTCCCTCTGCCTCCCTACTTCTCACTTCAGAAAAATAGCAAAAATTAAAAGAAAAAGAAAGAAAGAACCTGATCTAAGTAGTGGATTAGCAGCAAGTAGATGTCAGCTTAAATTTTTATAATGCAAAGGCATTCCTTCAAATTAAGACACTATGAACCTACCTAGTGACTAAGACACTGAAATTGTGGCCTCTTTCACTGGAACTTCAGGGAAGAAATAATGTACCTGGGCTATAAGCAGACAAACGCCCTTACCCTAAGACCTTCCTTTAGTTCTGTAATTCAGGAAGCTAACTGCGCAAGGCTTACCTATTCTGATAGCTGTAGTAGGCTGCATCTCGAGGAATTGTACACAGCTGCTTCCCGTAGCAGCACAGGGTCTGTGGGGAAAACTCATACTGCAAAAACAAAGGAGAAAACACTAAAAATATATCCCATTTATTGTCATGTAACGTTCTAATCTCCTACGGAGAGTTAAGATTCAGCTAGTAAATTATTTGTTAGTATACTAACATTTTTGGACACAATGCAAGAGAACTAGTGTCTATGAGACATATACTACTAATAGTGAATGTACAGAGTGAGAAATGCTTAACCCAAGGCCCTCCCTAATAAGCACCTTTAGTTTTGATCATTCATTACATCACATCAAGCAATCGTTTTTCAAAAGACCATTATCCACCTGGGCACTTCCCAGCACACACGTGGCCAAAAAGTTGTCTATCATATCATCATACTGCTGGATCAACAAGGAAAGTTCATTTTCCAGAAACAGTTTAAACTGTACCTTGCGTCCACAGCAATATCCAAGCGACTGCATCACAGGATCAATTTCTTGCTCAAAGACCTCTGCCAATTTACTGCAGAACTTATAGACTCGTGACGTCTTGCGATTATAGAGCCAGGCATTGTTGAACATCAGCCAGACATCATCCACGTACTGCCAGGGTTCTTGGTACTGCCCTGTGTCCAACTTCCGCTTAATGGTAGAAAGGTCCATTGGGTTCTTCACAATGTCAAAGTAATCCTTAAAGATAAAACAGCCTCAATCTAGTGGATACCCCAAATTCCAAATGCCACCCTTATCTTAAAATAAAATAGAAAGTACCAGTATAACTGTTTCCAACATTAAGAAATGAGAATTGAAAACAAAATCACCTCCGATCTTTCTGATTTTACTATCTAAAATTATAGTATTTTCAAATATGATCAAATTCCTCCAAAGGCAAAGTTAAAGAAAAAAATTAAAAGTTTTTAAATAAAAAATGCTTTTAAATATAAGAATTTTCATGCACTGAGTTATAATGCTGACCAAATTTATCGAAAATATGTTTTTCTAGAGATTCAATCTTAGTCCTAACAAGAATCTTGAAATTCCAAGATAAACAGAAAAACAGAAACAAAAACAGTAACACTGCTTAATAGATTCTCTTAGGTCACCATGGCCTTTGCAGGACTAACCAGGGATATCAAAGTGAGAAGCCCATGTGTTTTCTAATTGATGTTCAACAATTCTTTAAACCTATTTTTTAAGACAAGGTCTTACATAAAACCCCCAATATAAAGCGAGTTGCCAGAGGCTGTGTGCCAAAGTAGGGGGTGCGACCAGGGCAGCATGTTTCCCTCTCTCGTACCCAACCCCTCCATGGACCCTGTAGCTGCACAAACAGGTGGGAAACACACATTTCAGTAAGACGAAGGTGTATTACTGTTTTGACAGCAACCTCTTTATAATAATAGGAAAATCTTCAAAACAAGATTTTACGCAATATTAAGAACTAAAACATGGGCAATGCTTGAGTTTCACTGGTCAAGTTATAATACATTTCTACTATATGAACTTACTGGAATTCCAAGGAGCTGGGGATCAACAGGCTGGCGAAAAGGTAAGGACTCAGGATCCTGTCGATACAGCGCTTCTAGGGTTGGCATAAGAGCCTGGCGTAATTCCTCCGGCTTAAAGACTGCAGTTCAAAAAGCATGAGAAAACACTATGTACAAGGCACCCAGACCCTCCCTTCTTCGTGATGCGTCAGATGCAAGCCTGGGCCCTATCTGAGAGAGGGTGAATCACCTCCTTCCCAGCCTCAAAGCTTCCAAAGGCTCTCATTCAGCAGAGTCCACGAATATTGTAAAGATACTAATTCAGAGTTTCTGAAAACAGTAATGTTGGGGTTTCTAAAACTGCATCCATGTCATGAGGCAAAATACTACATTGTTTGTTTGTTCAGTAAGAGGGATTCTAACATTAAACTGTGTTGGAAGAGAAAACGAATCTTATTCACAGATCTGCTTCATTGACCAAATACTGGCAATAGAGCTGTTCCACTGGAAGGGACCTTTCCCCCTCTGCTAGAACTGTTCTTGGTGAAGCAAACTCACCACCTGAGACAAACAGTTTTTTACTACCTCACAAATGTACAAAGTAACAACAGAGCTATAAAAACAAGTATTGTTCCCAAAAGTTCTATACAGTTCCCTCCCACATTTACCAATGTTCCCAACTCTCAGCCATCCCAATCCTAGGATAAACAATGGCTGTCAAATATACCAAGATGGTACATTCATACAGAATTCAAATGAGTTACAGTAACATGGGAAAATGTGTAAAACAGTTTTGGAAGGCAGGCAGGTCAGTCAGCAAGGAGGGTGTTTCGGTCCCCCCTTGCTCACACACATCCTGTGCATAGAAAACTGACCAATAAGAGGCAAATTTGGCAGAGAAGTTCTGATGATTTGGGTTATAACTGATAGATTTCCTCTGTGTTGTTTTGTATTTTGAAAAGACTTGCTACAACAGATATGTGGGGAACTGTAATTTAAAATCAGATTAAAACAACATAAACATTTAAAGTTCCAACTGGGAAGTGCCATGCATCGAGTATGCTGATGGATGAAAACTGTGACCCTGAGAAGTTTCCTGAGGCTTACCCCTCTCAGAGCCAGGGACCACACGTGCCCTGCCTAACCCCCTGCGAAAATGACGCCCTGGCTGCTTCAGACCAGGATGGCTGCTGGAGACCAGCGAGCATGTGCATCATCCCATGCAGCAGTCTCCGGTGGACATTCCCCTTGGAAAGCATGCATCGTGCTTTCAGCTAACTCCTTTTCTTCCTGTCATGTAGAGATGAAGTAGCATTTCATTTTCTTTGAATAATTCCAAGAAAACAATCCTTAAGGTTCATCACTAGTTTTTTCATTCTTCTAGACAAGAGGTCAGCAAACTCTGATCCATAGGCCAAATCTGGCTAACCACCCACCTTAGTAAGGCCTATAATCTAATAATGGTTTTCATGCTTAATAGTTTGGAAATAAAGAAAATATTATTCCCTGATATGCCTGGCCAGGCGGTGGCGCAGTAGACAGAGCATTGAACTGGGATGTGGAGGAACCAGGTTCTAAACCCCAAGGTCACCAGCTTGAGCGCGGGCTCATCTGGTTTGAGCAAGGCTTATCAGCTTGAGCCCAAGGTTGCTGGCTTGAGCAAGGGTTCATTCGCTCAGCCCTCCCCCCCCGCCCCCCCCCCCCCGGTCAAGGCACATATGAGAAAGCAATCAATGAACAACTAAGGAGCCGCAACAAAGAATTGATGCTTCTTACCTCTCTCCATTCCTGTCTGTCTGTCACTATCTGTCCCTCTCTCTCACACAAACACACAAAGAAAATCCTATTATTCCCTGAAACATAAAAGTTATATGACACCAAATTTTTGTCTCCAAAAACTAAAGATTAATTGGGCCACAACTGTGTTCATTTGCTGAGATGGAGTCTGTGACAGTTTTCATGCTACAATGCAGAATTGAGCAGTTGCAACAGACACATTATGACTCACAGTGCCAAAAATATTTACGGTCTGGCTCTTTATACTCCAGACCTCATCATCTCCCTAAAAGTATCACTGTGACATGGTTTCACATGCAGCTGGCTTTAGTAGATCATTCATTCCTTCATCGCACATTTGTTTTTAACACTTATGCAGAGTAAAAAGCATTTTCAAATTCCTGTCCTTACCACACTGATGTTATAAGACACCAAATGAGTAAAAGAAGTCAGAGCTGCATCTGAAACAAGTTCTCTCCTATTGATGAATGTGGTGTGCTTTCTCCATATAATCAGCATGGTGCACCACGCCAGCAATCCTCGAGGTTTGGTCCACGGTGCCATGGAGAGCCCTGTGCTAATATGGTAGCCACCTGCCATATGTGGCTCCTTAAAGCTAACTGAATTAATATTAAATAAAATTAAAAACCCACTTCCTTAATCACACTTGTCATATTTTTAAGTACTCAGGAACTGTATGTGACTGCTAAATGTCATAACAGCGAGCACAGAAAGTTCCAGTACTGTTCCAGGCCATTTCTAGGGGTCTGTAAAACTAAACTGATTTCCATAATATAAAACGACTCTCACAATAACATGAAGTCATTCTTTGCTTTCTGTGCCACGTTCACTTTTGCAGAGGGGCACAAGCAGTAGGAGTAAAATTCCTAGCACGGCAGCAACCTCACCAAACCTCACTTAGTCACTGAGGTCTTCACTGCTCCTGGGCACACATGGGAAAATGCCGGGCACACGAAGGATATCCCTGATGAAGTAGTAAAAATTATGACTGCTGTTCAATCTCAACCCTTGGCTACACGTCTTGTATCCTGTATGACAAAGTGGGGGGTTGGTGCAAAGCACTTTGGCTGCAGGTACTGCTTGTCTCAAGAAAAAAGTGCTTGTGCGAGTTTTGAGTTGGAAGCTGAAGTTGTTGTCTTTCTTTCTAATATTTATTTTATTGATTTTAGAGAGAAGAAAGGAGAAAGGGAGAGAAGGATTGAGGGGGGAGGAGGTCAACCTACGCCCGTATGCGCCCTGACTGTGGATCGAGCCAGCAACCTCCAGGCTTTGGGACAATGCTCTATAGATATTCAGATTTGAGTATGTGGCCGATATTTTCTCATAAATGAAAAAAGGGGGCCAGTTACTTCAAGGACAACTGACAGTGTTTGTTGCTAAAGATAAAATCTGGACTCTCATTGCCTGACCAGGCGGTGACACAGTGGATAGAGCGTCGGACTGGGATGCGGAGGACCCAGGTTCGAGACCCCGAGGTCGCCAGCTTGAGCGCGAGCCCATCTGGCTCGAGCAAAAGCTCGCTAGCTTGGACCCAAGGTCGCTGGCTCCAGCAAGTGGTGGCTCAGCCTGCTGAAAGCCTGTGGTCAAGGCGCATGTGAGTTGCAATGGCAACGAAAAACTAATGATTGATGCTTCTCATTTCTCTCTGTTTCAGTCTGTCTGTCCCTGTCTATCACTCTCTCTGTCTCTGTAAAATAAATAAATAAAACATTAAAAATAAAATCTGGACTCTCATCAAAATTTGAAATTTGGAAAAATTTCTATCTACTATATGAGCTTCACACCTTTTCAAAATTTACAAAATATTTTTGAGGCGATTCATAGTGATATTAATGAATATGAATTAAAAAAAACAGTGAAGTATGTCAAAATTCGGAAGATCTGCATAATTTAGTGAGCCAAATTTCCAGATAACCAAAGAATCATGTTATAAAGAAAGTCCTGCAAGGGCAAAGGATCCAGTCAAAGTACAAGACAGACAATTGGATTTTAATGTCCAAGTATGAAAAATTCAGTGCTAAGTAAGGCTTCAGATTTCACACTGCAACTAATCTTTATGGTGTCTGTGTGTGTGAAAGAGTGAGTAAGAGAGAGAGAGAAAGGGACAGATAGGGACAGAAAGGAAGGGAGAGAGATGAGAAGCATCAATTCCTTATTGTGGCACCTCAGCTGTTCATTGATTGCTTTCTCATATGTGCCTTGATGGAAGGGGGGGGGCTACAGCAGATTGAATGACCCCTTGCTTAAGCCGACGACCTCAGGGTTTCGAACCTGGGTTCTCTGTATCCCAGTCCGACACTCTATTCACTACACCACCACATAATCAGGTTGCAACTAATCTTTAAGAAACTTCTACTTGCCTGACCAGGCGGTGGCGCAGTGGATAAAGCGTCGGACTGGGATGCGGAGGACCCAGGTTCGAGACCCCGAGCTTGCCAGCTTGAGCGCAGGCCCATCTGGCTTGAGCAAAAGCTCGTCAGCTTGGATCCATGGTCGCTGGCTCCAGCAAGGGGGTGCTCGGTCTGCTGAAGGCCCGCGGTCAAGGCACATGCGAGAAAGCAATCACCGAACAACTAAGGTGTTGCGACAGCAATGAAAAATTAATGATTGATGCTTCTCACCTCTCTCCGTTCCTGTCTGTCTGTCCCTATCTATCCCTCTCTCTGTCCCTGTAAAAAAAAATAAAGAAAAGAAACTTCTACTTGCTGAGTTTTGATGTCATATCAAACAAACAAACAAGCAAACAAACAAAAAACATTCACAATTATCTGAAAAGGCTGTTACTTCTTCCATTTATCAACCTCCTGTCTGGAGTGGGACTGCATTCTTGTCATGTGCTTCAACCGAACACTGTAACGCAATACAGTGAAGGCAAGGGCAAATATGAGTAGCCAGCTGTGCTCACTTATCTCTCTGAGCCACAAAATTGTAAAACAAACAAACAAACAAAAACAATGCCACTATACTCATTAATGATTGGAAAGTTGTTTTACATTAAAATGTGTTATTTATGGTTATTATACAGTGTTATTTTAAAGTGATCAAGCCAATAGCATTAATTTCTAATAGAGTAGATAGCGACAGATAATCCACATAAACAACTCTCTCATTTCTGAGTATATACAGGGCCTGAGACCAAAAATTTGATATCTGCTGTATGCCATAATCTCCAGGGTGTCTTCCAGTGGCAAAATTACACAACAGATTAGTCTACCATTTCTCTGCCATCCTTTTCCAATGTAGCATCTGCAGTCCTGTACGTTCTAAGCCCGCTTCTCACATTTCCAAGGATCACTGGACAATTTTCTGACACCCTGCTACCTCCTTATACTGGACAACTCTCAGATGTGAGGGTTTTTTTTTGTTTTTTTTTTAAACTTTTTAACTTTTTTAAAAAATTTCTTTTTATTTTATTCATTTTAGAGAGGAGACACAGAGAGAGAGAAAGAGAGAGAGAGAGAGAGAAAGAGAGAGAAAGGGGGGAGGAGCTGGAAGCATCAACTCCCATATGTGCCTTGACCAGACCAGTGCAGGGTTTTGAACTGGCGACCTCAGTGTTCCCAGGTCGACGCTTTTATCCACTGCGCCACCACAGGTCAGGCTCAGATGTGAGTTTCTAAAATCACATGCATTGAGGCTGGCTCACCCTCACCGCCTGGAAGCCAACTTCACTTACCGTTACCCTGTCCTGCTGCACTCGGTCACTGGGTCCCATCCCACCACCCTGCTACTTTGGCCACATAGTTTCCTATTTGTTGAAGAAATCTACAAGCCCCTACACATGTGCTGCCATGGTGATAATTTTCCTAACACCATCTTCCTGTTCGAATCTGTCAATGGTTGTTCATGCCTTTCTGAGTAAAGCCCAAGATCCTTGGCCTGCTCCAGGACTCAAATGCAATTTCAATTCCAGTGCCACAGCCAGGACATCTCAGAAGACAGCTGTGCCCTGGGCTGCCCCCAGAGCCAAGGCTTATTTCTCATTCCTGCCATGAACCTGTGGGTCCAGCTCAGTGCCACCATTTCTTAACTTAGGGAATCACAGGCAAAAAAGATAAAAGGGGAGATAAAAGTTCTTTTCCGCTTCAGCTTTTAATCCCCAGGGTAGCATTACAATACAATGGCAAAGCAGCATAGTTCAGTAAGTTCAAGAAAACAACCTACTTTTTCTGCGCGGCTGCGAAGGAGATGCTGACTGGGAAGCAGCACCATTAGCGGTGCTCTCCTCTTCCTCTTTAGCTTCTACTTTTACTTCTGGCTTCTTTTCATCCACTTCCATTGGTTCTGATTTCTGATCCATTGTGTCCGATTCTTCTTTAACTTGAGAAGATCCTTGTAGATCCTCCTCCATCATCTTGGAAGAAACAAACAAAGTTACAAATAATGACATATCAATATCAAAACGTTTACTCTAACCCAGTACTGAAAGGCTCTTAAAATCTATAGGCTTGTTAAAGCCCCCCCCCAGTGACAGCTGCATTTATTTCAGCTCTCTCCCACAAGAAGGAACACAGCACCTGGTATCAGCCGAGTCACTTTAATATTGTACCAGTACAACTATCATCCTAATTTAAAGTTTTTATATGCTGTAGTGCTTAAAAATATTGTGTATATACAAACCTATCATGCCCTGTTCAGTAGTTATACATATACATATTTCTAGTTTGGAACAAAAATCTGCTGCAAAACTGGGGTCGGGATCAAACCCCAAATTGCTCTGAGGGTTCACCAGGTGAAGTACATGAACACAGCAGGAGGTGAGGTGCGAGAGCAGGAAGCAGTGGAGGCTCTGGCGGGCTGGAGAGCCGGTGCACCATCTAAAGGACATGCCAGTGCTCCCATCTGGACTGCTGTCACAGAGGACTGCAAGACAATACTGACAGAGCTTCTAATTCTCAAGAAAAATCCAAAGATCTAGAGTTTAACTTATAAATTCGCATTTTAAAAAATATTATGAGCTAAAGAGAACACATTTGTAGGCTGGATTCAGCCCACAGTCTGCCAGTTTTCAACTTTTGCCACAGGTTGATTAGTACACAGATACACCCCTTGTGCAGTCTAACTCTGCATAACTAGTAACAAATAAAGAACAGCAATGAAAAAAATTGATGAATGGTTCAAACTTTTACAATACAAGCCTTTCCACCATTGTGGGTTTGTCATATGTGGACTTTATTGAAGTTGAGATATATCCCTTTTAGGTCTACTTTGCTGAGAGTTACCACAAAAGGAGACTAAATTTTATCAAATGCATTTTCTGCATCTACTGAGATGATCATGTGGCTTTAATCCTTTATTTTGTTAACGAATCACATTAATTGACTTATGGATGTTGAAGCATTCTTCTATCCCTGAGATAAATCCCACTTGTTCACGGTATATAATCCTTTTAATGTATCATCAAATCTGGCTTGCTAATATTTTGTTGAGAATTTTTGCACCTATATAAAGGGATATTAGCCTGTAATTTCCTTTTATTGGTAAGGTCATTTTGCTTTTCTCTTTTTGGAGATGGGGAAGGGGGGAAGGCAGAGGGATGGGAAGCAAGAAGCAAAGGGAGGGGGAGAGAGAAGCCATCAACTCATTGTTCTACTTAGTTATGTACCATTTACTGTTTCTCATATATGCCCTGACTGAGGCTTGAACTGGCAACCTCAGGATTGAGTTGGCCTCCTTGGGATCAAGCTGGCAACCCTAGCACTCCAAGATGATGCTCTATTATTCATTGCACCACTGGCCAGGGTACTTTTAGTAATGTCATTATCTGGTTTTGGTGTCAGGGTAATGCTGGTCTCATATAATGAGTTTGGGCCTGACCTGTGGTGGCACAGGGATAAAAGCATCGGCCTGGAATGCTGAAGTCACCAGTTCAAAACCCTGGACTTGCCTGGTCAAGGCACATGTGAGAAGCAACTATGAGTTGATGCTTCTTGCTCCTCCCCCTGCCTTTCTCTCTCTCTCTCTTCTCTCTGTAAAATCAATAAATAAAATCTTTAAAAAAACATGAGTTTGAAAGCATTCCTTCCCCTTCAATTAAAAAAAATTATTTTAAGAAGGATAGGTATTAATTCTTCTTTGACTGGTAAATACCATTTGGTTCTAGACTTTTATTTTATCTACGATTGGGAACAAGACAAGGATGTCTACTATTACTACTATTCCACATTAATACTGGAAGTCCTAGACACAGCAATCAGACAAGATAAAGAAATAAAAAGCATCCAAACTGAAAAGGAAAAAGCAAAACTCTATTATTAGAACAAGTAAATGACTTCAGTAAACTTGCAGGATACAGAATCAATATATACAGCAATCTGTTGTTTCTATATACCAGTAACAAATAGATTAGAAGATTTACAATCGCCTCAAAAAGTATAAAACATGTAGTAATAAATTTAACTTAAGAGGTGAAAGACCTGTACTCTGAAAACTATAAGACACCGAGGAAAGAATTTAAACAAGATACAAAAATATGAAAGGCTATATATAGCTTGCTCATAGATGGGAAGAATTAATATTGTTAAAATTACTACCTAAAGTAATATACAGATACAATGCAATCATTATGAAAATACCAATAACATTCATTCCTCTTGGGATTAGAACTAATCCTAAAATTTATACGGAACCACAAAAGACCCTGAATAGTCAAAGAAATCTTGAGAAAAAACACTAATACACTAAAAAATATGACTGCATCAGAATTTGTCTACAATTTTGAAATAGAACATATTAAAACATTTTAATCTTAAAACTCCAACAGTAGTATGCCATCATATTTCTGTCCCATTGCCCCTGATAATGCTCTTCCATTGTCTTCAGATCTTGATAAAAGTGTTCTCCATGCTCATCAAAATTAGTCTACAATTTCGAAATAGAACACATTAAAATACTTATTTTAATCATAAAATTTGCGCAAAACTTATTTAAATTCTATTCAGGCAAAAATTTGCGCTTGTAGCTCTTGCATTTGTGTACTTATTGAGGACAATCTCGTTTGATGCTCCAGCAATAGTTTGCTCATCACTAACTGCTCCAAGATTTTCGGGAAACTTATCAAGGTGACTGTTCAGGAAGTGAATCTTAATGCTCATGTTACATCCAATGTTGCAGAAAGCCAACAGCATCCTTTGAACCAGAAGTTCATAGTTTTCTGCTTTTTTGTTGCCAAGGAAGTTCTTTGTAACTGCCACAAAAGACTGCCATGCTGCCTTCTCCTCCTTATTCATCTTCCTGGCAAATTCTTTGTCACGTATGAGGGTTCGAATTTGAGGTTCATCAAATACACCTGCTTTTATCTTCTCAAAAGACAAGGCAGGAAAAGCAGAAATAATATGCTGAAAGCATTCACTTTCTCTACTCAAAGCCTCAACAAACTGCTTCATTAAGCCAAGTTTGATGTGAAATGGGGAAAAATGATCCTGTCTCAATTAACTACAGGTTCATTCACAATATTTTGTATCCCTACTTCCAGAGAGCTCCATGTTTCGGCCACTCTTTCTGTGTCCAGTGTTTCTCCCGGCTTGGCTGTCCCACAAACACAGAAAACAAGGATACTTCGTGAAACCTCTCTGTTGTCCTAGCAGGAAATTTACCATTTTAAGATCCACACAAATGACCCAGTTACGCTCCTCATACTTCATTAAGTCGAGGACAATTTTTATGTCATTATAATCTCGCAGATGAGTTGGATAACCAATTGGAACCGCTGCATAAACATTACCATTGTGTAGGAGAACGCATTTCAGACTCTGTTTAGAGCTGACAAGAAATAGCCGCCATTCTGTTGGACTGTAAGTGGTAACACCTAGCTGGCTGAGAAGACTACTGATATCATGACAGTAAACCAAGTGTCCTGAAATGGAATACTTTAGCTGACTGGTGAGGTACATTCTTTTCTTGAAGCTTGGAGGCTAATAACTCAGCTGCTTTCTTGGATAGGCTCAAATCTCTTACTAAGTCATTCAATTTGGGTTGGCTAAACTGCTGAGGGGTTAATGACTGCTTGGCATCAGAAGAAGACCCTTCAGATTCTACAACCATTTCCTCATGCATCTTATCAAAATACATTTGATCATCATGTTCACTTTCTTCGTCCTTAGAAGAAATAAAACCATGGAAAACTAGAACCAGGAGTGTCTCAGAGTGTGGGATAGATTGTATTGCTGAAGGAATATTAGGATAGGCAATCATATGCCATTTTTTCTTGCCGATGCCCTTTGTATGGATCTGACAGAAATAACAGTCACTGCTGTGGTCCTTAGGTTCACGCCAAACCACAGGAATAACCAAAGGCATTCCTTTGTGTTTTCCTTTTGTCCAATCGTGAAGCATTTCCTCACAATTATGACACACAATATGAGGAGCCCGATTCTTGTCTTGATCGCCAAGGAGAACTTGAAAATAGGCAATATATGCACGTGTCACAAATGATGAAATATTGCACCTTCGATGTTGAAGTGTGTAACAGCCACATATATAACAGAAGATGTCAGGACTATTCTTACATTTATGCCTACTCAAAGAAGCCACGATTCAATCTTAAAACAAAATAAGGGGGTGTTTTTATCAAATAATAATTTTTTACATTTAAAAACAACTATAATTATGTAAAAGTGATGTTTGTAAAACATTAATTGACTTGTGGTTATGTTCAATCCAAGAGTTGTTGCCCTTTAACTCCAATTTAAAAACCAATGCATTCCATTAACTGTAACAAAAGGAAATTAAAATTGCGTAAAAACTAGAACATGCACCAAAAAACTGATTTCAGATTTGGAATCAGTGATGCAGAAATATAAAGAAAAAGTTCTAAAACTTCATGCAACAGAAAATGAAAAAATGTTTCCCAGTGTTATCACTACAATTTCAGTTTGGAAAATACCAGTTTCTAAAACATTGGTCTCTCAAGCTTTGCATTTAGAAAACTAAATTGAAATATAAGCCAATGCTCTTCATTTCTGAAAGAAAATATATAAATAAATAAACCCACACCTAATATCAAAAAGGAAAAAACCTATGTTTCGATTCTGTTTCAGGTTCCACTAGCAACCAAACTGAATGGGACATTAAAATAAGAAGCAGGGACATCCATGCTGGCCTCCGGCACCTACCACAGAGCCAGGCTCCCCCTTAGGTTCACTGGCATCAGGCTCCGTGTCCTCGGTCTTGACCTCAGTCTTCATTTCCAGCATTGGAATTTCGGGTCCTGGCTGCTGGGAGTTGGTTTCAGCACTTGCTACTGAGGATGGAGTGGGCACCCTGTTCTCAATGCTGGCTGCTGCCTGGGAAAGCTGTAGGGAAACCAAAACCGTTTCTCTAATAAAGACACACTATAAATTATCTTAAACTCTGCTGCTCACCCAATATAC